>OZ010655.1:61190260-62626590 GCA_963932375.1 Phania funesta
TGTCGGTTGGCTACTAGTTGCATGCAAAACAAAAAGAAAATCTCCATGCATTGGCCGTCCATTAAGGCGACAGGAATACATACACATGTAGGTAAATATTGCCAAAAACTAAACAACAACAGCAAAACTAAATATTAGCATAAAAAATGTTCAAGCGTCAATTACGGACATCATTTTAAACAAAAACAAAAAAGAAACTCAAAGATGAGGACAAGGAAACGATGAAAAGAAACATTTAAAAACAGTAGCATACTGACAGTAGCTGCAAAGAAACATTAAAATAATTTGAATGTGGTTACTTTTCAAACACACATTTTACTGGTACCTGCTTTGGTTTAGACTCCAAATCACAGCACTTTGTTTTAAACTCTTTTTTCCATTTTGAATAGGTTTGAGACACCACTAAGAAAAACAAAATGTTCATTAGACAATTTTAGTTATTGGTTTTTGGAGATTATGTGGTTATATTTTTTTTAACTACTTGCTGTAATGATTACAGTACAGGGCAGTCCGTATGCCAAAACGAAAGACGTCATAATAATTTATAAATCTCATGTGGTCATCCACACCACTTGTACTATATCCGCAAACATCAATCCTTCCAACCAGCCAACCATCCACCTTACTCGTTCTAAGCTTAACATTTACTACTCTACAGCTTCCAATATCTTGTCATGGGGCCAAGTGTAAGAAGTTCAAAGCGAAAAAACAAACCCAATCATGCAGCAGCTACTTAATGATATGCCACACAGTTAATTTTGCATTTTTTTAAGTATTTTCTGTTTTTTATCCTCTTTAACTTAAAGCCTGAGAAAATTTTCTTTTCTTAATAATATTTTAACTTGATTTCATTCTTATGTTTCTACAAACCCAGTATGCTGATTCTGATGACGTCCATACAAATGTGGAAATGATTTAATGTTTGGCTGCTCGCATGTGTGGTTTGTAGTCGTACCATGGGACATCAGTGATGACCAATTTGCATTAGGCTTTCTTTTGAGGTTATCATGAGTGCATTATTGAAAGCCAGTCTGACGATCAGCCGACTTACCGTTTATTTAGTAGTTGCATGTAGAATTTTCCATCGAATTAAGGTGGCCAAAGTTTTAATTTCTTCTTTCAACACCAAATTTTTCTAAAACTGTTAACATTTAGAAAATGTTTGTCATTAAAATATTTGTTTGCCAATCCTGGATCCAGTCGTTAACGTAGTATTAATATAGACTTTTTTGACGAACTTCCGAGATGCCTTAAAAAGGTGGGTTTGGCGGTTTCGGATACGTGTCATCCTTCTGAACGAAAAATGACATGGAAGATGGCACAAAGCCGAAACCGGCATGCAAGTGCGCCGGTTTCTTTAAGCTGTGAAAGAGGTACTTTCCTCCATTTGATCTCCTGACTATTTACAGCACTTATCTCTTTAGTGTTTAATTGTTGTATACAGAAGTACAATACTGGTTTCAGTACTCAAGCCCCAGGAATTCACAAATCCATTTTCAAAGAAGTTTTCAAAATTCTCTAGGTTAAACGAAGTTTTAAGAACAAGCAAAGTTATGAAATTTGAAATTATAAATGGCCATCCTAATGCAAATTCTCAACAGACATTAATGTAAACAACAACAAAAAGGACAACACAAGCAGTCAAGGAGTAAATTACAACAACAACAAAAATTTAAAGAAAAATATGAAAAGAACAAGTAAAAATTCTCACCGTACGCAAATGCAGTAAGACCAGAAGCCATTCATTAACGTAATTACAATTAATAAAAGGGAGTTGCTCACTTAACCAAGCATTGATCTACGGCTTTAACGCTTTTTATTTCAGATTTTATGCTTATTGTTTCAACAACTACAACAACAATGTTGCCAATTGTTCATTCATAAGACAACTTACCTCAAAATTGTTCAATGATTTACAAATCTGGCAATATACAAGAAGACGTAAGTTTAAAATTATAGTTATGCGAGGTAGTCTACTTACTTTATTTTTGGAAGCATAAACAATTTGATTACAACAAACTCTAATATTAAGTAGCATCAATGAATTGACTTTTTTGACTCTGCAGCCCAGGTTCTGTTAAAATGTTTCACGAGGATTCTGCTCATACTGATGCTTTACGTGAAATTGAAGAATAATTCTAAGAATATTCACATCAAAATTTATTTATAACTACAAATATGATGAAGATGGTGCAGGTTTTATCTGTTATTTGAAGTCGTTGAAAGATCAGTATGTTATCAATCAATCTTCGAAACGACTAATCAGTTTGATTTTGGTTATTATGGAGTTTCGTTTTGCCAGCTTCTTAATTTGAGTGATAATGTTAACTGCGTTATTTGCATGGACTGCTTTTCTTTGCACACAATTTTGTATCTTGGAGGCTCATTATGATTGTCAGTTATTTGAATATTGTTTAGAAAGGAGTAATTTTATTTTCAGTTCTAATTTAGATCGTGGGAATTTTGGTTATGTTGACCAGAACAAAGTGTTGCAGGGGAAATTAACTAAGTTAATTTGTTAATTTTTTTATTAATTTGTAGATTTTGTCACAAACCGTTACCACAATAAAACTTTTCTTTTGTTCCTCATAAACTTTCTTTCTTTTTTTCCTTTTTGTTGTTCGAACAGCACTCGGGGAATGACTCCTACTCATGCAATGCATTGTGCAGGAATAATACAAAGAAATCCAGATTTGATCGGTGATGTAAATAATAAGGAGATCAGATGGAGACAAGCATCTCTTACACCGTTTTATAAAACCGATGCGCTTGCAACATAATCTGTCGTGCATCTGTGAATAAGTACACAACATTGGGTCTTACGTGCATTGATATTGGCCCTGTTCGCACGATCCCACTCAGAGTTTTTCCCTAGATCTCGGTTGAGTGTATCATATATCATATATCATATATTGTGCATGGTGGATTCAAGTTCCAAAGGACTTGGTCAATTATTGAATGAAAATGAATGGCAAATGCTGATGTATGTTAATTTACAAAAGAATTTAAATTAATATAATCTTTAATTGAAATTGCAATACGTTTTGACAGTAGTACACTATGCCACACTCTATCTTACGTCATAAGAAGCCACCACTTTAGTGTGGCTTCTTATTGGTGTAGACACCATTTTCTGAGGGAAAGCTAGCAGGTTCCCGGAAAGCGTCCTCTACGGTTTTGCTGAGTAAATTGTTAGATTCTAAATATTTCACAAGAGAGAAGCTTACTATACTTTGCATAACTTTAGAAAGTGTAGAACAAATTGATTCGGCATTACGGCCTGTTGAAAGGTTTGTTTATGGACGTGCTAACGTCGAAGAGAACTGTTCCAAGATCATTGCAGGATTGCCGTCCGGCCTAATATTCAATATCCGATATAGAAACACTTTTTAAAATATCTCTTATTAGAGGAGCTTAATGAACCCTGGTTTGCACTATAAAAAAACTCAACTAATTTCTCACATTTTTTTACGACTTGTAAAGCACACACTTTTATCCGGAGTTGGGTATTGTTAGAAACATTCCATTTGCCAAAATCCTATTAACTTGTAGCTTTATAAAATTAAAAATATGCTCCAGAAACGTACAATTACAATTAAATTCAATATAACTCTATTTGGCCTGAGATGAAGATCGAAGGGACCTAACCAAATACGATTTTCAGGAGTAAAACGATTGTGCCGCAAATCGTTGACAGATCCGAAAGTTTTATAAACATATATATCCGTGACATTACGTAATATTAGGCTAATGTCTCTTAAGCTGAAAATGAATTAAGAGCTCCATTGTTATTTCCCAATTCAAAAGTACCCCTCAGCAAAATTTCACTTATTTAGCTAAATTTTTCGTGAAGTTATATTGAAATAAATAATACTATCTTATTTATTGGGAACAGTAACTTAACTAACAATTTTTGCAGGAATAAGATTTTTATAGAACATTAGTTATTTTTTAAAATCAATTTTAAATTTCTTTGAAAACCAAATTCACAAACACAAGTTTTTACGAACAAAATGAAGACATTTTTAGCTTTCAAACGGTGTGTAAGAAAGCTAAATGGCATGTGTGTGAACACAAAAGTCTATAACTCATTTAAAAATGTAATTGCCTCAATTAAGTTCCATGTGTGAACACAGCACTAGTTGCTAAAGCAATTAAAGAATATTTGGTACCTGCTTATTAATGGTCTCTATTAATACCTATAGAGTTTTTCTTTAAATTGCTGGATATGTCGCCATATCCAGCAATAGGCTTAGCATTCTGCTGTGTTTGGATGAAAGTGAGGAATGTGCTGGAATAAACTTACTCTTGACTTATGTAACGCATTTGTTAACATTTTTTAAACCAAATCACGAATTTTAATCTACTTAGAATATAATTCAATATCGAAAGGGCTTAACAGAAAGGACGTTCTAAGTGATAATAATAATTTTGTTCAGAAATAATTCCCATATAAAAGCAAATTTACAAAATATATCTCTCTCCCTCTTAAGGCGTTACTATATTTATCAACCGTCTTGAAATATACAAAAAAATGATTGTGTTTCATCTCACTTAAATCAACTCTATCATATAAATTACAAAATCTACAACGGAAACCATATATAAAATCCGTTATCTGGTCATTATAATCAATTTCCTTATCAAATTTGCATATAATTTTATAACAAAATCAGACTACTAAAATAACAACAATCAAGCCAATTTGATCATTATTAAAATCATTAGAAGAAACAACCAAAAGGTATCCAAACTAAATTAAATTCACAATTTTTGAGGTCAGGCTTAAGCCACAAAAACACACACACTCACACGAAGGACGGAGTAACACAAAGTTTTGCATTTAAAGCAGTAGCTTAGATGAGCTGCATATAAAATGAACCTTCCTTCTTCATAAAAATTCGCCCAAAAGGGATCGTGCATAATTTGGCACAAATTTGTGCAAATTATCATTGGCACATTAGACATGATAAAAAACATTTACCAAAAATTAAACAAAGCAAAACGCAGTAGCGTTTACTGATGACCAGGAGATATGACCACGACTATTTGAACGATAAAATAATGTCTAGACGTATAATGCATTGGAACAATTTTCTCAGATTGATTTGTGGATGGTTTATGAAAAGCGACAAGTTTTAAAACTTAATCAAAATATACATATAAATATAGAAAAAAAAATGAAGAAATACGCTGCCAGCTATTTAAATAATTTTCCTCTACAGAAAAACCTAGTGGCGAAAACGGAAAACTTAATATTATTAAAGACACACACCATGTCGTCCAGGTGGTAACACTTAGTTGTTCATATTCAAATTCAACCACCCTTTGACGGTAGCTACTCACACAAGCGCCAGATGTCCTCATTATCGCAGAGACTTCTATTTCCGTAATTGTAGTTTATAGCACTTGGGAGAAATTTTAAACTCTTTATCGTGGTATCCATTGTTTGCATTTACCTGGCGTGCACTTTCTAGAGTATTTCCCAGAACTTTAGATAGAATTTCAAATCCCGGCGCCCTCGCTCCTTCTCGGATTTTTGCCTTAAGCTGTTCCATGGTTCTTGGCTTATTGGCTAACAAATTACCCTTTAGGTTGCTTGCGCCTGAGTAATGTTTACATAATTTTCAACTGCACGAGGTCTACCCGCACGCGGAAGATCACATACAGCCCCTTGTTACCGAAAACGCTGAACCAATCGGTAAATTATTGGAGGTGAATTTCGCACATGAAAGAAATTTCGATATGATCTGTGAGTCTGAATAATCGAATGCTGACATTCGAAATAAAATTTAACAACTTTGGTTCCGTGTTCTCCGTAGTCTTTCCATAATAAATTTCTCAAGTTTTTCATGACTATTTCTAAAAAAATGAAAAAAATACGTAAACAAAAAATGTATTCCCTAATTAAATCACAACGTTTGTGCCAGATTAAGCTCACGTACATTAGCAACAGTCAAACAAAACACTGCTTCCAAATACCGTGATGGGCATGACTTTTGTATTGCTCTTAACGAGAATGTTGCAGAGATTGAAGCATTTAAGAGCACATTGTGTGTTGACCAATACTATTGTATACCGGCTAAAAGTTATTCAATAATACGTCGTTACTGACCGCTCGTGGCTAAGGAATTGCAGACATTCTAATTTGAAGCCGTAATTTGGTGATTGGTCTAGTTAATGAATATAACTTTTATTTATTTATTTAACAAAATATTTAACAAAATACTAACAGCACAGACATTGTGGGGATTTATTTTCCTAAAGCGAAAATATACCATGGGCTCGATACCAAACTTTTGTCAAGAGGTTATATATAAATCCATGTATGCCCAGGAAACTGTTCTGTACAGCATCGTCTTCGTTTCGCCTTGCGGAGGCAATAACTGAATTCTGAAATATTAATTTATATTAGTGAAGAAAATTATTCAATCTATGTATATAGAGTGGTAGCATCGAGGAACTGCTTTAAATATCTCGATTGCGAAATACCATGTCATTATAATGACCACCTTGGCTTCGCTTGCAATGCTTCAAGATTTTATGTCAAAAATCCGGATCTAACGCCAATATTTCCAGCGCCCAAGTACTGAACTCTTAGAGACGCCTATGCGTGTCCGGCGTCACTTCAACAACATTATAATTTACTGCAAAATAAGGCGGTTTGACTCTCTGGCTCGATTCAGCTGATCGGAGCCAAATCGGCATTTCTGAGTTGTATTTGATACTGGCCGCTACGGCGGCTATGTACCAATTTCCGTCTGATTGGTGGTTTTAAATTGCAAGGAGTGTACTCAAGCTCAAATTTGCCCACGAATTGCCGGCGTACTGTGGCCGACATAACGACAAAATTAACGTAGCGGATTTACGGCTGAGCCAGAATTTAGATAACCTTTTTACTTTTAACAGGCATGAAATCGGGGCTTAAAGAAATTGCAAATCTTATTGAATATTTTGAAAGATGGCATTAGTAACTTTGACAGTTTCTGAATCACTACTATCTAGACACTTTGCTTACCGTTTTTTGTCAATTACGTTACGTTACGTAGCGTTTCCTGTTGAATGCACCTGGATAAATTTATATTTTACATAAAATTTTGCTTTGTCTTTCTGAAAGGGACATGTATCTATGACACCATACTAGACACGGAGTTAAAGATAAATTAGTTTACTTAAGATCTTACAATGGAACTTAAGAAACTCTACGAATAAATTTGTGATTTGCTTCCTTATATTGCTCTTCCTTTCTTCCAAACTTGGATTGTTACAAATAAAATTATAAATAAACGTTCATACCGAATGAGTTAAAATTATAGCTTCAGAGATCTTCAAGGCAACTTAATACAAATTGACAACACTGTACCATGATGTATATCCCAAAATGATCCCTTCAAAAGCTTCATCTTTTTCAGTATAATAAACAAATACGATACGAGTATAAACAAACCAAAAGCATGGAATAAAGAAAACCAACAAAAAAAACGACATCAGAAAAACCAGTCTTTACATACCATCCATGTGTAAACGATTTACTCGTACATGTATGAGTTCAAGTATTGAATATTTTGGTTAGATCAAAGCTTCACTTCAGCATTCAGTCCGCTTTAAGCATTCTACAGGTTTGCATTTAAAATACGGGCAACAAAGTGCAGCGTGGCTGGCTGAAGTGAAGAAAAAGATAAACTTAAAAAAACCGAACTAGAAGATACCTTATATAATATTAAGATCTTTAACCTCTACTATTACATAACAAATACAATTTAATTAAACAATTTGATTAATAGAGTGTAAACTAAATAAATGACTGTGCAAATTTTCTGTTAATTAAATAAAAAGTATTAAAAAAATCAAGTTTTTTATTGATAAAAATCTTTGAAATTTGCTTACAATAGAATGTTGGCTTGCTTCTCTGTATACGGAAGCGCAAAAATATTGAGCATCGATCGTACTGTCGTTACTTGTGGTTCGTTCAAATGAAGTAAAACCAAGCCAACATCAAATAAAAACCACCAACAACGGCCATAAAAAAACCAAAAAAAAACTAAACAAAATAAAACTTCTACTTAAATTGGAACCGGTTTAATTTGTATTGTTTCTTTTTTTATCTTCCAACTTCGTAGTATGAGTATTTAGTGTTGACTAAGCTAAAAAAAACAAATGTGTGGGAATATACAATTTCGTTACCGTACACTGCAAAGAAACTGATGCAGAGATTATTTTTGTTGTTGTTAGTATTAATATGTTAGTGTGTGCGTGTGTATGTTGTTTGTTTATTCCATTTGTACATTCTTGGTGAGTGTAACAATATTACCGAAATTTCCAAATCAAAACAAAGTAAACAAACGAAATCAAGTCCAAAAGCAATGAAGTAAACCACACACCTAGAGTCACGATGAGGTGGCTTAATGCACATGGTTGCATTACAGCAACAGTATGTAAAAAAGGTAAGCCATGTAAATGCAACTCTGTATTAAGAATGGTTCAAAATTTTCGAGAGAGGGAGAGAGGTAGTAAAAATAATTTTAAAGGCAAAGTTTTGTATGAATATACAAATTCTGTTTAGATGCGAATTTTACAATTTGGAGCCAGTCAATGTATTTTTCGAATCGAGAGGATTTTAAGTTTTAACCAGACCTCAACGCATAATTTTAACAAATTCGAACGTATATTGACAGATAAATTTACAACGAATAAATTCTGAACTTTCAAAGACTTTTTTGTTCTTATTCCAAATCCAAACTGTGCAAACTATGAATTTTTACACTAATGCAAATAAACTGCTCAATTGTGCATTTCGTGAACTAGTTCGCGCTGCTCAATTGTGCATTTCATGAACTAGTTCGTTTTTATTTATTATTGGTAGTAAAATTTAATAGTGATATAAAAAAATTAATAGTTAGAATATTGAGTAATTAAATAAGAATACTCAGGCTCAAAATTGAGCAACTTTTTCAATGAAGTTGTAGCCGAAATAATATTACACACAAATTTTTCTGTGTTACACTCTTAAATTTTGAGAGAGCGGAGATAACTTTTAGCATAAATATCTTCTCTCAATGGTAGCAAGATTCTTCTTGATACAGTTAGCATCTAGTACAGACCAGCTGCTACACGAACGCTAGGGTTAAAATATGACAAGGGATCTTTACAGAGTAACCAGATATCGAAATGAATATCCGACTTCCTGAACATGACATGGTCCTTCAGTCAGACATACGGCAATCATGGAGAGTATAAGCTGGCTCAGTGAGACAACAAGGCCAATAGAAGTCAACATCTTCAGTGATCACCAAATGACTTTTAATGCAATTAAGTTCGTAAGAGTAAAAACAAGAACGATATTGGTCTGCAAAAGAGCGATCAATGACTACTCTATAAGATGTGCATCATCTGGGTGCCAGGCCACCAGGAAGTATTTGGTAATGAACGAGAAAATACCGTGGGAACTTAAATCCACAGGATTATTAAAAGTAAACATGGATTATGCAAAGCCTGTTGAGGCTACTAGGACTGAATTACAAAATTGAAGAAATATGGCCCGCATCGCACTTTAAAAAAATAAAATTCCTAGAATTCTGGAGACAACCCAAACCCAGATAAAACGGGGAGCCTGCTGAGACTAAACAAGACCGTAATTAGTCAGATTGCAAATATTCTAACATGGCACTCGAGTTCACAAGCACATATGCTTCGAGTAGCTACAGCAGACAATAACACAGGACATAGAATTAGGACATTTGCTCACCTAACGGGAGAATTCTGATGAACTTCGCATGAAGCAGGAGAGCGCCCACCAATCCGAATTGTTGGATTAAGTGTACATATGTCTACGGGTATGAAATAAATAACTGAGTCCTCTTCTCGACCTAACTTAACCTACCACCAACGATTTGTTCAAACAACTTAAGTAATTATTATTTTTTGCTTTTTTCTAGACATTTTTAAATGTAAATTTGAAAAATATCCTCAGCTTTTTGTTTTTTTAGTTTTTAATTAACTCACTTTTTTTTATTTGACTTTTCTATGAAATTGACATCAAATTATTGCAAGTTGCACGAAAGTCGAAATGGAGGAATCATTAAACAAGTCTCGTAAATTTGGACAATTACACAAATATTAACTTTAAGCGTTGAAATGAGTTTAAGTATTTTTGAATAATTTTTTGTCTTATAAAATAATAAAAAACAAATAAAATAATTTAACTAAGGCGTGAAAATTACTCCCTAACTTTATCCTCTACGACAATGATGTTTAAAAAATTATTACTACTTGAACAATTTATTAATTGAGTTTTTGTATGATAAATTGAGCTCAATTGCAACAACTTCGTAATTGCGCAATTAATATGCATGTCTAAACATACTGTAACCCTCTTCACACAATTCGTTTTGACTGTCAAAAGAATCAAGTGTAAAATATTTTCATTATATGGTTTGTCTACACTATCGTACTTCAGTAAAAACACAATCCTAATACTATGAAAAGTCAAAGCTTTTAAAAAAATTCCAAAAAATTGCAAGAGCCAAACTACTGTTCATCCGTATTTATTTAATTGTTTTTGCATTTTTAACAATTCGTTTTACTCATTATAATAGTGTGAAAGGACCTTTAGCATTTTCATCAATTTTTACAGAATTGGCAAGAGAATACGCCAGAAAGCAACAAAGTTTCAAACGTTTCACAAATTGTGCCGAAAATGATCACAAAGGAAAAAGTTAAAACAGACGATGGAAAAGGCAACACACGAATGGCATCAATGTTTTTGATGCCAATATGTACTATGTCATATGTAATTCATGCTAAAGAAGTATACAAAAATGTAAAGGGAAACAAATGTCAGATGTTAAGACTGTAGCAGGATACCACAAAATTCAAGAGTTAGACAAACTCCTAAATCGTTACAAAAATGCCAGTGGATGGCCTGTTTCGCTAGATGCCAACATTCTTGCGCAATTTATTAGGGATCCGTTAAGGTGCATTTGAACTTGGTGATTCATTTACATTGATGTATTGCTATTCTATGGATACGGGATACCAGTCCCTGAGGGTTGTTGGGACCAGAAACTGAACAATCACTACCTTAGAGCTTGAGCCAGTAACTAAATGGCGGGTATTACAGATGCAAATAGTCTCGGAATGGTTGTGCTGCGGTTTAGACACAAACCGCAGGAAGATTGCGACGCATGTTTGTTGAGGCGTTGCATCGCAACGCAAATCGCCAATAGTAGGCCAGGAGAGTGAGTAGCTCCGAACTCCACAGAAAGGGGGAAATTGGCAATTTAGAAAGCTATGATGCTGAAACTATATTATGCCCACTTGGGAATAATAGTCGACTTTTCTTAAGCTTTAATTTTATTTAATTGAATCTTTTTAAAAGAAAATTATAATAAGTATTCAAATCTTATTTCTAAAATATTATTTACTAGTTATTACCAAGGTCATAACAAACTTATTGTATACAACTTTTAATAAACTTTCTATTATTGGGTAAAGAGAGCTGCCTCGCCAGGCTCACTGTGTCAGGTATTTTTTAGTATCTGGTACCCGTCAAATTGCAATAAATTGAGTACAATTTGTTGGGATGCTAAAGTCGTAGACTGTTTTCTTTGTAACTACAGAATGTTTCATGCGCCAGCATTTATAACGTATTTGTGTAAAAGGACGTTGTATTCCAAAGTCAAGGATGAGTGAGGACTTATTAGCCAGAGTAGTTAGTTTCTTTGAAGCTTAATGGGGGTTGATTTTGCCCCAATATGGTGAGATGTGGTGGTGGATGCATATAGTTCAGGCGATGGTAAGACTAACTTCGGATAGTTTATAAGACAGGTAAGGTTACAATCCGGGGTTTTTTCGGAGTAGGGTCGATTTAAATTTCGGACATTGAAATATTAGTCGATGTTTTAGTCAATTACTTGGAATATTGTCAAAACAAAAGATATCCAGTAAGATATGCGACCTCTTCTCTGAAGGCTATTAATGAAATAAGCTCCGCACTTTGGCGTTTTTGGAGTGACCAATAAGAATTTCAAGACAGTTTGGCAGAGAAATGCCGTTCTAAGGTTATGCACTACTCCACCCGCTTCCTTTGAAGTTAATTTGCTTTTTGAATTAAAGATATTTAAAATAAATATTTTGAGTAGCGAAATCCAACGCTTGGTCAAAGGCATTTGATGCAATTTCAGGAGCAAACGCTGCGTTTTAAGAAAAATAAAATAATTTTGCTAATGAATTTTTGCATGAAACCCTTAAGATTTAAAAGATTTATCACAAGTAAATCAGTTTGGTTAGCGATGCGTAGGGCTCCTTTAACGCCACTAATATAATTGTGAACCGATGAGAAAATTGAGTTTCTTGGGTTGATTAAAAAGACATTTAGCCAATTTTGCCGGAGATATTTATGCAAATGCGTGTTCTATCATACAACAACCTACGACTTCATTGATGGATTTGATAAAATTTCATTGACAGTATTTTAAACCGCTCGTATAACAAGCTTTGTGGTACAAAAATATAAATTAATTTTTGATTCAATATTTATTTATTAATCTTTACGGGTGTCAATATTTTCTCCCATTCACTCGTTCTTTTCGCGACTCATTTTGCAAACCAATGTCAATGAGAACTACAAAACACTTTAGAAAAATTTGTGTATGTATGTCAAATCGGTTGTCGAAGTGTCGACAAAAGAAGGTCAAAAACATGATTTAAATTAGAAACTTCTTAAAATTCTACCTCAAATTGAAAAAAAAAATGTGTTTACTATACAATTCGAAAGTATAAAGTAAAATGTCATAAATTACGTGGGAAAATATATTTTTTTATTCAATTACGGAAAATCCAACAGAAGAACACAGTGTCATGCCCTTGTGCTAAAGACATTTATTGACTTCTCAATAAATAGATCTAAGGCAAAAGAGAAGAAGCGCAACTGTATTATTTGCAAAGGTAAAATAAAATTAAAGTTTGCTTTACGTACCTGTGGCTTTGAAGTGACCTTCTTTCGTTTATAAAATTTCCTGCATAAATTTTCCCATAATTTAACTAAAAGTAGAGAAAAGAGGAAAACGAGAATTTCTTATTAGATTAACAAATAATAATAAAAGAAAATATTAGCTATAAGGAGAACACTTTTATTTATTTATGACCCATTAAATTGATGGCAATAAACGAAATAATTGATTGGCGAAACGACTCAAACAATTGAAATAAATTACTTTTCAATCAAAAACATAACATTTTTAGATTCTTCAATATTCTTTAGGGTCAAATAGTTCAGGAGTACTTGTAAAGACTTTATGATTTTGAAGTGTTAAAATGAACATTTAGATATTTAATTGAATTCTTATTAATATTTTTTAAACAATTAATGATTTCCTCTGTGTGTGTTGTTTGTCAATTGTGATAGAAATTTTGAAAGTTTTTGTTATTTGTAGAGACACGGAATTAAAAATTTCGTCAGGTTTTTTTTTCAGTTTGTCTATAGTTGTAACAGTGTTAACTAATGAGTAATAAAAAATTATATTTAAACTTAAAATACATTTATTGTGGGTACTTTATTGATTTTATTGCCGGTTTTATTGAATGGCAGCAATAAATGCCTTAAAAGGAAAGGAGTGTCTAGGCAAAGTTTTTTCTTGTTAGAAAAATTATGTTGCAGATTAAATAATAAATCAATTTTTTACGCACAATTTTTTTTATAGAAAGTTGGTTTTGTTTAAAGCGCCTAAAAAATGTATAAAAATAGTCAGTTTTGATTTAACTCAATTTCAACTTCTCGCCTCCGTCATATCAAGAGTATGAGAGCCAGCGATATGATAACACAAATAGTTTGAACTTTCACTTCTGATCAGATAATTTTTTTAACGCGAAAGTGTGTTTTCCGGCTTCCGAAGTTTTCTTCAAAATTATGCTGCGGATAGGAACCTATTAAAATCATTTTTGACCTTTAACATTAATAATATTAAATATATATGCTTTTATTGGTAGCTAATAGCTAAAGAAAAAATTGAAAACGAGTACGATAAGATCACAACGCGTAAAGTCACAGTGTTCTACGCCTAATTCTACAGCAAAATAATCGTAATCAATTTTAATCAATTGCTGGTATAAATCCATGATCTTTACAATAGGCACTAAGTCAGTAGAAAGGCTACTGACGTGCGCAGGGAAAGAAAATAATAACTTAACTTCTTCAGTATTCTAAAAGTCATCGTATCAATAACAAAATTTTTCCTTCAGCCTGAATAAATTATTCGTTTAATTATAATTTTAAACTGATAGGGCCTAGAGGGAAGTTTCTTAAAACTCAGTAAATTTATGAACTGATTCTTATCCAGGCAAACTTACAATTTTTTTTATACAAAAACAAACTAATCAGCCAAGGTGTATTAAAACTTTCACGGACAATTTATTCCGCTGTTAAGAAAGAATTCAAAGGCTTTCCAATAAGAGCGGGTCGCTGTTGGCTGTCCATGGCGGTCATGTTGGTTTGGGTAACTATACAGTCACTTACACCAAATCACCATAATAAGTAACACAAATGAGCAGCTCGTTTAACTGACAAAACTTTATTATCGACTCCCATACATTTTCTGGGTACATATGAGACGATTGTTTTGATAAACAATTAGTAAATATCCGTGTGGAAAATATACCCACTGTCCATAAAAGTAAGCAGAAGAACCTTAGGCAGCCATTGCTTGACGCGAACAAGGGCTCGTAACTTTGTTGATATCAACATAACGGCTTTTACGTCGGGACTTAGGCCTGCACCGTTAAGTGGAGCGCTTGGGAGTAGTAGACTAATTTTAACGAGGTGCGATGAATGGCTATGTTAACAAGCGAAACTTTGTAGTATATGAGACGACGCCAACACACCCCAAGTTGCTTTGAAGTTCTTTCAACTTTCTCATTCAGGAATAAGTAATTTCTAGTTGTTTTTTTTTAAAGTTGCATAAAGGTTTCCTGATGTGCTGGTTAAGCAACCAGCGAAATGCACATAGGGACTAGCTTATACCCCCTAGCTTATGCCCCACGTTTTTGTTGTTTCTTAACGAACAGATCAACATATATAAAATTAATTTTTTTTTTTAATCCTTTCAATAGATTGTCTGTCATTTACACTTCTAATAAAGTTGGGGTTGTAATTTTGTTATTTTAACTGTGAAAATCCTTTTATAGAAAAGATAAAGAAATATATAAAAACGATCACCTTTTTACATCCTCACTCTGTTACACGTATTTTATCTTACAATCTAAATAATGACAAAAAACCGTATTGGTTTAAGGACCGATGCAAGTGTTCTCCGATATCTGAGTTTGAGTCACTACATGACCAGTTACTCTTTTCTACTTTTCGTTATTTTGATTTATGATTCCTGCAAGAATTATTGTCAAATAATTGTCAACATATTATTATTTCCTGCTTTGTTCATGCTAGTGTATGGCTGTATAGATATATATGTGTGATAAACGAGTGTGTGCGTGCACGAGTATTTCTTTAAAGATTCAACTAATAATGCACACTAGGAAGGAAGTGAATGGCACAGTGTTTAAAGATGAAAAAAATCGATCAATATGTTTTGAAGAAAGTTTTTATGTAACTAATTACAAGAAATAATAAATGAATACAAAATGGATTTTTTTATGAATGCCTTTAATGTGTAGATCTTTAAATTGAGAAATAAAATACAGATGTATTTATTATGAGCAATTCCTTTTCTTTTATCTGGAAGACAATTTTTGCCACTTTATTTCACTCTAACATCTGTCGTATAGCTCTCTCATCTCGCAATTTTTTCAGCATTTAAAAATTAGTATAATAATACGAGTGGGTATTTCTATCAAAACGAAAAATGTTTCAAATGTCCTCTCCCTTCCTTCTCGAACGACTCCTGATAAAAAACTTAAAATTAGTTGAACAAAGTCACAAAAATTCAATAAAATCTCGTTGTTCGTTTACACAAAAAAGTTTCAAAGGAAGAACTCAAGGGATGTAACTAGCTGCATTTAAAGCACTAAAGACAGCTGGCATGCACAAAGTTCTGGCTTGCCGTACCTGAGTGCACTGTCAGAAGTTCTGACTTATACTTCCTCGTGGTGGCGGCCCCAAAAAATGATTCAAATCGTTGCTAATAAAATTTAATTTTATGTATCACATTTTATATAACAAGTAACAAATAGTTTATTTGAAATTTATTTAAAAGAAAAATACTGTGCAACATATTATTCCAGTGAGTGTGCTAAACCAACGTTTGGGATTAAAGACATAAATATGTCAAAGGAACCTCAATAACAAGCATACGATTAAGGTTTAAAAAAAATAAACATTCATATAAAAGCCAGAGGTAAAAGCCATCATTTTATGACTTCATGGGATTAATAACAAACAAAAGTTAACAAAAGTTAACAAAAAAAACCCCACAGGCCCAGAAGAATGTAACAACAATGAACATAACAAAAAAGTGAGAGAATAGTTGCCAGATAAAATTCATAGTAAAACGTCAAACTTTGTGGCGACACTTTTAAATTCGATTTTTATACATTTGCCTTGAATTGTTCTTGGCTTATTGACGTACACATTTCTTTTAAATATCCCCAAAGAAAGAAGTACGACGGTGTCAAATCAGATGATCGTGACGGCCAATTAACATCGCCACGACATGGTATAACATAGCCATTGAATTTCTCGCGCAAAAGAGCCATTGGTTCGTTGGCTGTGTGGTCAGTGGCACTATCGTGTTGGAACCACATATTCACCTATAGTGACTCACATTAACATCGTGCACTATGGCTAGACCACCCTATATAAAATGTGATAATTTTCGTAAGATTTAAAATTTACAGCGACCATTTGTATGTAAAATTTAACTATACGTCCGAGCACTGCATGACTTTTTTCTTAAAATATGTTAAAAAATTAAATAATGCAACTAAACAAACTAAATATTGAAATAAATAAAATAATTTAAACAAATATATTCAAAAATATTTCATACTTTGCACATCTAGAATCAATAGGTTGTAAAGCGATTTCAAAAAATTATTTATTTAATTTCGTTTATAACTATATTGTCGTTTTTCTGATATAAGGGGTTGAGAATTTTCCCAAAGATCGGTAATTATTTTTAAAGAAATACTTAAATACGGGTAATACTTAAATTTTAGATATTATATGAAAAACTAGCAAGTTCAAGACCCTAGTGTGGTAACAACTTACAGAGGTACAATCATGGACGCTTCTCATCTCTAACGCTTTTTACGATCTATGGATAAAATCCAAAAAATGTCAAAAAGATTATGATATTGAGTGCATATATACTAAATAGTCATTGCACGACAAACTGGCAGCAGGTAAATAATTTTGTTGTTCAGAAAATTTGCAACAAAACAAAAAATAGTTTCAAAATATAATAACAGTTATATTCATATATACATATGTACTCTATATATATGCCACAGATTATCAAAAGATCTAAAAATCGTTAAAATAGCAATTAATCATCACGGCTGGCAACACTAAATAATGAACTTAGAGAACTAAAAACCAATTAGATTTGTTTTACACTCTCTTTTATTGTATGAAAGTAGCCGCGTGTTTATATAAGAGGGTTCATTTTGAAGGCACAAAATGAACCCCACAACAATAAAATAGAAAAAGTAAACAAACCAAATACAGCTGGTCGAATTGTGAATACACAACAACAACAACAACAGCGACTAACTGAAAGAAGAAAAGTATCTGGAAGATACACGAGTTGAAACGACAACTAAATGTAAACAGACACTATTGTATGGAAGTTCAGTTACTAACGAGAACTTGAGCCGGTTGGTTATACACGAGAATAAGTTAAATAACACGATAAGTAAGCCGCAATAATTTTAGTTTGAATTTACAAAAACGCAAAATAATTTTGGAATTTTTTTCTTCATTCCCAAAAATTACGTGTTTATTTCTTCGCTACTTCAATTGATTTATTTCAGCAGCTGATTTCATTTAGCCAAAAAATATTAACTTCTCAAATTAAATGTTTAGTTAACTATTGGTGTAAAATAGTGGTTAATATCTGAGATATATATAAGAAAGCCTAAAGGTGTTTATTGGTGTTGAACAGTTTTAGGGGTTGTTAGCAACAAAAAAAAAAATTAATTAAAACCAAAACAACAAAGCTATTGTTTTCATACTAAACGCGTGTAAATAGTATAAATGTCAACATCCCTGCAAATGTTATTTGACATATTTTGTGACAGCTCAACAATTATTTCACAATTTATTAACGCTCCCATTGAAAAGCGTTTAATGAGTAACTGCTAAGCAATTAAAAATAATTCTAAGCAATAAAAAAATAATACAATTGTAGTATAAATCAGAAAAATATAAAAAGAAACTGAAATTTAAAATCATATAATTAACAAAGTTTCTAGAGCACAACCATAAAAAATAAATTTCATTTTTTATAATTCAATTACCTGCAACAAAGTGGAAAAAATACAATAACAAGAAAGTGAAACAGTTTTAAGTGTCAACTTAAGCAAAATAATAGCTCTTTGTAACACACAAAATTCACTTTCTTGAAAAAATCTTTCTAACAATAAAAATATAAAAAATAGTTTACAATTTAAAGAAAAAAGAAATCGCTTCAACAGTTCAAGGCAATTGGAAATTACTCAGCACTGCTATCTATTATTTTATACAATTTTAATTTGTTCTCTCTACGAAAAGATAAAACGATTATCTGCCAGTAACCAACCGTTATCAGGAGTTAACTTTACGATTAATATTTGTGTTGGAATTAAATGCGCTTAAATTAAGGTAAATAAATAAGAGACACGAAAACGAAATTTAACAAAATACTTTAGCTTTTTATTGTATTTATCGTCTGTATGAAAGACGAATGTAAATAACTTGTAGTAAAACATTTTGAAACAAATACGAAACACTTGTGTCTTGTCTAAGTAAACAAATTGCACCAATTGATTCAAACCTAAATAACCAAAATGAGCAGACTCACTCTATAAAAAAAAAAAATAAGAAAACTCACGAAACCACAAGCATCGAGAACAGACAACAGAACAAATTTTTAAATGCTTGTGCCAACCCGCCCTCGACGACAAGAACGTAGCTAGAAAAATCCCCGAAAGAGAAATCGGAAATGCTTTTTCATTTCAGAGAGCTTGACATTGCAAAACCGATCGTTGTAATATTTGATCATGAATTTTAACCTTAATTATCATTTGAACTGCAATTGTCACCAAAAGCATTGCTTAGTAGCCTTAAAACTTGCTATTTTATATCATTAACTTATAGTAGAGGATTTTAATCGCAGAGTACGTAATCAACCAACAATAGGTAGCATATTTCAATGCTGTCCCACATAGAATCGTTTTATACTTTAGTATAAGCCTATATTTAATGTCACAGGTGTTTCCTATGACCTGTACACAAATATTAAAGTAGACATCAGTCTTGGTAGCCCTCAATCAAATGTTGAGATTCAATGATATTTTATAGTGCACAACAACGCTCAGAACGTTCCTGACGGTACGAACCTGAGCATGTGATAATGCCAGGTTCATTTCAAGACAACTCCTGGTATTTTTCGTAATGCCTCAATTTGGTGTATTATAAATTGTGGGCCCTCCGATGCTGTTGTTGTCAACTCAATGAAAAGAACTTTTCAATTAATCCGGTCATCGCTTGATTTCTCGGCAGCCTCGTCAACTCCCATTTATTTATTACTAAAGTACGTCTCTTTTTCGTCTTCTACACTTAAAGAGCTGTTTCATCATGCATAGAGAAAGCAAAGAATTCCTTTACTAGGGATTCTCACGCGTGCTTAAGATTCACACTATTGCCGAATTTAAACATGGAATAAACCTCTGGAACAAAGAACAAAAATAGACAACGAGGAAACAAAACTTTTATGAGTTTACGGAACATCAGTAAATCCCTTTCTCAGGCACACAAAATTTTTTTTATATACAGTTCAACCTCGCTCAACGCAACACTTGATCATCTTTGCGATTATCTCATAATTTATTTAAATCGTTAAATCTGTTAGCCCAAGTTTTCAAAAAAAAAACTTCCTCTACTGAAATAAATATATTTATTTATATGAAACTTAAGCTTAATTTCAAATAAGTCCCTAAAGAGGATCAGTACACATCTAGACCAAGAAAAACTAGTATATTTGTATAGTCAAGCCACTTTGTGACTCGGTTCCGCAACAAATCCGATTTTCGCAACTGCTCATATTTATATTAGTTGCGTTAAGCTAGGTTGCACTGTATAGGCTAAAATATTTTAGGACTAAATGTTTTTTAAGATATTATGAGCAGTAAAGTGGTTTTTCTTAGATCTTATGTTGGAGTTAATACCCAAAGCCTGCCTGTTTTGTACTAAGTCCCATTAAGTCCTTAGCAAAAAAAAATATTGGAATATGTTAACGAACAAATCTTTTACTGGTAAAATTTTTTATTAATTGTTTCACTTCATTCATTTTTTTTCAAAAGATGCGGTCCTTCTATGCGACGCAAACTTTTTAAAGTACTAAAATTTACACGTACACATCGAAATCCCGCCGTCGTATTATACTGTGAGTTTGGAGCTGAAGCTTTAAGTCGTTATAACAACATTTGTTTACAAAAATTTACTTGTGGTTTGTTCTTCAATTAGCATAAATCTGCATTAGGACAATATTTATATTGACATAAGTTGTTTTATCTGCATACATTTTTCTTGTACACATTATAGATATATTTGATAAATATTACGCACCCCCTACACAGCACCTCTCTGACTCTTAACCGTCCTGTTGCTTTTCATTGTTGTGTTTACAAATGAAAACAAATTGTTTTTCAACCAACAAGCGTTGGCTCCCTGAAGTGGAGTTCTTAATACAAGAAAATGAAAAAAAGGAAGTGTTTAATTTGGTCATTAAAAAAGAAATAACAGCAATATTTAGGTTAACCAAATTAAGTTTGTTTAAAGATCATGTAATTAACGCAATAAAATTAAAGAACCAACAGACACCGAAAGTGAGAAATGAAAAGAGGCCAATGAATATTGGAGGAGGATCTCATACCAGTCCATCCTCCAACGTTTGAATTTTACAACAATGCAGATGAATGGGTTGGCATCTGGGTGAAATGATTTAATTTAATTGGATTTATGATATCATTGTTAGGAGGAACAAATGCAAACATTTGTTTTCTTTACAGCATTCTAAAAATATCAAAATATTAAAAACAAAGTGGGATTTTTAAAAGTACAAATTGTTAAACACCGATACAAGTATTTAAAAATTACCATAAATTTACGAGTATTTAACACAATTTTTTCTTCTCCCCAATTGTTGCTCATGTGTTTCATGTGAAACTTTAAAAATTTGTGTAAAACTAATTTGCTCACCAATGAAAATTAATAACGTAATTTTAACCCACATAAATAAATTAGTATTAAGCAAACTATTGATACCTATAAACGCGATAAGATATTGACTGTAATGAATGCGGTTTCTATAGTTTTTTCTTTTGATAAGAGGTTCAAGGTGGTTGCACAGAATTTCATTGATAAATTCAATAGAAACGAGTTTAATTAAAAAATAGAACTATATTTTTACTTATAATTGAACTTGACTTACATTTAAATAAATAAACATAAAAGCAAACGTAGCCATTAGGAAATAACCTAATCAACCTATAAATATTTCAAAATTTGTATTTTTTAAATAGAAAAAGGGGAAGTAAAATTCCATTTAATCTTAAGAATTTTAATGTATAAATTAATTGTTTATTTCATTCATTGTCTTTTATGTCTGTCGTTTAAAGCATTTATTAAGACGTAGAAAAACAAATTTTGTTTACGATTCTGCCATTATTTATTAATAAAGAAATAATTTGGTTTGCAGACGCAATTCTTAAAGAAAAATTTTGTAAATATGAACAAATTATAAAGAACAGCTCTTCTTTAATGGAACACAAATCAAATTTTGGTAATGACCATTGATTTTTTTAACGACTGGGGATGGTTTTTGAGGAAAAGTTGAGAGGAGAGTATTTTAAAAACTAATAGTCGATTCTTAAATTATTTCCCCAAAATTTTGCCTTTTTTTAATACCGCTCAATGTAATTTTGGAACGCGCAAATATCTCAGAACGGGCATGCTACTATAACTGTATCATCATTACTTGCAAATTGGACCAATAAAATAGGTCTAAAGTGAACTCTGACAGCAACGAATCTTATTACTTCTCCACAACTGCAGCTTAATAAAGTGTGCGGCAGATGGTTGAAATTTCAACAAGAAAATTTAATTGACGCAATAGTTTTACTTATTATTTTAAAGTTCACTAAGTTTTTCGTGACTGTTCAAGAGCGCTTTTCCAATTAAATAGGGTTGACGTTAACACCCTGTGACAGGCGTGTTTTTTCGGCGGTACTTGCCAAATAGTTTGTTTATTATTTAGACACTGATGCAAGAAAACATCGCTGCTACAAAAGAACTCGGACTTTCGCAAACACTTCCACTTCATCAATTTTCTGCCGGAACGGTCGGCCTGCACCCGTACATGTTCCAACTGTTCTAGAAGCTGCCCACCAGAACATGCTTTCTTGGAGATCCCGCCTTCTTGATGTATTGCTAGCTCGTGGTCAGTATTGAAAGCTTGTCTGACGTCTGGAACTGGACGAAGATATATTTCAAGCTTCTAAGTAACTAAACACTGCTTACACGGGAACCAGTACCTGGGAAGTAATTATCAGACTGGTTGTTATTGAGGCTTCTTCGGTGGTGCATGTAGTGTGTGTGATTTGGCCAAAATCGCGGGAAAATTGTACTGCATAACAAAGTAACGTTGCACTGGAATAGAGACACTATTCACGGCAGGAAATTATATAGCACTGAATCATGCAGCAACGGGTGGGTATAAGGCGACCATGTGCTACCACATGATTTTTACCCGATGCTATGACCGCGGTTGGATAATGTCAAAAGACATATGCCGACATTAATAGAGACATATTTGCCCTAGGAGCACAGAGTGGGTTTAGAAGACGACAACATTTTGGCGAGTGCTAATTGAAGTCGGAGTCTGCCATTAACTGTCGCACGTCTTATGCAATAATGGTTTTAACACCTGTTAAACACTATTTGTACACTACCGACTCTCATATAGGTGGCAATTTTAGCATCATGTCATCATTTATAACTTATCCGTTGCTGAGGGTACCTGCCGTACCATTGAAAGCTTGCAATGCAATGCAACGCCAAACCGATCATATTCATACTTACTGATTTGGATTTAAACGACAAATCCCACGTTACTTATCGTAAGGTTGGATACTGTTCCGCATTGTTGGTTTAGTACCTGGGCAAACCTTGGAGGTTCCTTTTATGCCAAGCTTCAAAGTCCCATTCCCACATATCCCGCGTATAGCAATGCAGTAAGGTGTAGAGATCACCAAAAAGACGTTTCGTAACATACTAAGCCTTCTGCATGAACATTTTGACAATTTGATGATCACTAATGTAGGTAATAAGAATTAGTCACAATTGGCCGCAATCGATCTTAAGTCCTCGTCTTAAATTTAGCCGGAACTATGCGACAGTCGTTGAACATATGTATGTGCCACCGTGCAAAGCAAAGTGATACACAAAAATTAGAAATTGCTTGCTATTTTCGAAATTTTTGTAAACTGGGGTAGCAAGTTTTTGGTATAATCTCTCAATTGAACGAACTAGTTCGTGGCCGATACAGATATTATGTTCCTCACGTAATGGACTACAAGAAGATGTTGGGCAGCAGTTTGATGTAATTAAATTTTTGTAAATAATTCCAAAATTAACATAAAAAGAATGTATGTCAACAAATAAAAAGCCTCGTGTTGTTTTTAATGTTTTCATGAGTTTCTGTTTAGCGCTCCATTGTAAACCGACAAACCAACGGCATAATATAATTTGAAATATTGTTCTATGTGACGTATTTTTATTATTAATTTAATTTAATCTAAAAATTTATCACAAGTTATAATTCATTTAAATAATTACTAAAGATCATTCTCATATTTCTTAGCTTTTGAAGGTAGATTGCGATGTGGTTAAATTTTGATTGATTACCTGAGTTCAATTAATCAAAAACAATAATAATGAAAGATACTCGTGCACATACATTATCTATTCATAAAAAAGAACATATTTTTTAAATAAACAATATTAATTTGTATGTAATATTTGTTCCACTTAAATCAAGAAACAAACAATAGCACGAACAGAACCAATTAAACTAAAAATTTAAAACTCAAAATTTGAATTGCAAAACCACAGTGCAAGAGCAATCATTACAATCATGTAAAATAAAAATCAACACTTACACGTGTGGGAAATTATCAGAAGAATACAAACAAAAAAGTATGACTTTGAATAGTGAGAGAGAAGAAATAGTCAGTGTCAGATAGTCTAATTGGAGTTTTGAAAAATGTGTTTCTTAAAGAGCTTTATCATCATCTTCTTTGGCACATCATTAATTATCTTAAACATTAATGATAATGTGCCCTTGGAGATATTGATTAAAATAATGATAATAATAATTTAAACGATATTATTTTTTAAAATTTTTTTAAAAATATTTACTGTTTTTGCCGCTTGTTATTTCGAGAGAACGTTAAAAGTATTTAACATGTTTCACGTTTAAGTTACTGTTTAGTACAAAATTTCATTATTTTTTTATCTGCAATGACAAGCTGTGTTTCTATTTCTTTGTGTTTTTCGTGTACTTGTCATTGTTGTCAGTTATCGGCTTGAAAGTAATTGTCGTTGGGTAACATGACATGTCGGTAATTGCTGTTAAGTAGCGCAAAAGCAGCAAATATAAAACAGATATAATTTGCTTTTGTAATGACACTACACAACAGTATTCGAGTTTAAGTTACACAACGGACATCCCTTTGAACATTTATGCATAACTTGACAGAGTTATTTCCCCTGAACTTTTGCCAATCAGCAAAAAAATATGTTTGTTAGCAGACAAACTGAAATGTCAATTATTTATCATAGTTGCCTTTGTAATAACTACAACATTATTAACGTTTTTTCCATACAAGACGTAGTTTAATTAGAGCCCTATATTCTATTTTAACTTTCTTTGGATATGCGCCTGGTTTACTGAAAGGTAAGTTTTTTTTTCTGATAACACCGAATCGTATCAGAAGCTACTAAACGAAACACACACAAAAGAAAATTTTTCTCGATTATTGTATCTAATGTTTGATGATTCTCTCGATGCGCCATATTATGTTCTTTACAACAATATATTATTTTAAATGGTTATTTAAAATCATTTTCTACATTTCTTTAGCTGCAATGAACAATTTATGGTTTACATTTAATCATTAAATTATTTCCATCAGTATAACTGCAATACAATTTGCACTAAAATTCTAACCAAAACTAAAGTATTTTAACTATACAAAAACATTATAGTAACTCTAACCATAAAAAATTCTTAATGGCCATATATAAATATTATTTACAATCATAACATAATTTATTTACAACCAAATAATTGAATAATATGTTGCTCTTAGATTGTGATTATCCCAACCATGTTTTTTTTTACTTTGCGCGAAAGCATGCGCAGATATTAATTTTATAAATTGTTTGCTTTTCCTAAATTGTTCGCCCGATAGCTTAATTTAGGTCCGTAACTACAAAAAATTAAACATACATAGAATTAAGAGAAGATCGCTGCAGATCATCCAGAAAAGTTCACCTCAAGAAGATTTATTAATAACATTAAGTATCATAACATTAAATAACTTTATGATAATGTGCGCCTAGATGGAAATTAATACAATGATTAAAAATAAACGTTTTCCGGTAAAAAAAAATTTTATATTTCTAAAAACTATTTGTTTCCTTAAAATACTCCTACAAAAGTTTAAACTGCATTTGAGGCTACGAACACAACCTCTTAGGGCACGGATAGTTTTATGCTCAGGTTATTATTAACTCTATAAGGCGCTACCATTTTTAAATTTTAAATTAACTACTGTGGGCAAAAAATAGTAAGACTTTGTTCATAATTTTAAATTTATTTATTTATTCAGCCAAATCTATTTCGTCCCCCTCAATAAATCCCTCCCAGCTGCAATACACTTATGCCAACGTTTTTTCCAATCTTCGTAACAGTTGTTAAAGTCAATTTCTGGAGTAGCTTTCAATGCGCGTAGCGATTCACGTTTAATGTCTTCAATAGACTTACAACGGTTTCCCCGGAGCGGTCGCATGAGTTTGCCCGAAGTCACACGGAGCTAAATCAGGCGAATACGGTGGTTGAGGAACGATATTGATTGAATTTTTGGCGAAAAACTTACGAAGAATCAATGCGGTATGCGGAACCAATCGCGATTTCACTTTTCTTAGGCCCAAATGATCTTTTAAAATGGTTTTCACTGCTCCCTTCGATATTCCAATGATATCAGTAAGGTCTCTGACTGTTAATCATCGATTCCGAACACCAATTGTTGATCATCAGTTGATGTTGATGGCCATCCTGGACGTGGTTCGTCGTCAACGAACAGAACCCTAAAAATCTAAAAAAACGCCCTAGAAATGTAAGAGGCACTTATTGTAACATATTTGTGTTCTTCCAAACATTATCTTACGATTAAAACGCACTGCAAGGAACATTTTTTAACAAAAATTAACAATTTCTAAACGTTAATAAATCTTCTAAAACTAGTTTAAACATATTGGAAAAACCTCAAAGAGGGTAAAATTTGAAAAATATTTGAGTTGGAAAAAATACACTACACAATGTATAAAAATAGTTTACTTTAGATTTTTGGACAATCAGAATTTCCATTAGTTTTCTCTCTGAAAAATCTTAACACGTCTAGATTAGTGAGAAAAAGTCTTTAATTGTTATTAGATACAGTT
This sequence comes from Phania funesta, assembly GCA_963932375.1. Lineage (NCBI taxonomy): Eukaryota > Metazoa > Arthropoda > Insecta > Diptera > Tachinidae > Phania > Phania funesta. The sequence continues at coordinate 61,217,196 of OZ010655.1, forward strand.
TGTAAAATTATTTTCATATTTCCAAAAAATCTAAACAAAACTTGGAGAACATTATTTTTTAATATCTCTATTCGTTCAAAATAATTACAATAAATTTTTTGAAAAGAGTTTGTAAAACGGCCCAATTTTTACAAAGATTTATGAAAAGTATTGGTTTTGTGTACAAACATGTTTTGAAAGAAATTGCACAAAATGCGGCAAATGATCCATAATTGTAAGAGTTACAAGTTTTAATAAGTTTTACAACCCTCGATGTGTCCGACTGTGCCATGGTGGGTCACATAGAAGAAATTGTACTCCGACACCAAATTATTTTTGAAATTTTACACATATTATTAATTTGAGGAACCACAAAATAAAACATAATTTTCTGCTTACATAAAATTTTTCGGAAATTACGAATTGTTGTGTTCCCATAAAAAACAAGGTAAGCCCGAAAATGTCGAGATTTTATGGCCCATCATAATACGTACAGCAAGCCACATTAAACCACGGCAATGATTGCTTAGGATGTGTGAGATCAAGGCACGTTTATATGTGACAAAGTACGTTTTTTTCAAAAGAGGAAAAGGTACGTTTTGTAAAAAAGTTAAAAGTACATGTTGTTAAGAAAAGATATACAAAGACTTTGAAAATAAATCAAAAACTTTATACAAATATAAATAAAGCAAAAATTACTCAAAAAAGTACCTTTTGGTTAGAAAATAATATAAATTTGTATTATTAAGTTTTTTTCTAGCACATTTCAGCTCAAATAATTCAAAACTATAAAACTCTAATAAATCTATTATTAAAACAATAATAGAACAACTCTCACATGACATTGAAATTTAAATAACAAAACATTTAGTAAACTATATTTCCCAGCTATAAATTTGATTAGTTTTCTAGACAAGAATTATTCCAAATGCAAATTTTGACCCTAAGCCCCGTTTTTTACTAATTTTCAAGTAGCAAAAAAAGTTTAATTTACAAATTTCTCTCTTAAAAATGTCATATAAAAAGGTTTTAATATAAATATATTTCTTTCCAAAAGCTTGTGATGATGTCGAATAACGAAATAAACGCAAAAACACTTTGCTAAAATAATGAATGGCGTCATGTTTTTTTTATATTCTGACTTCTTAATGCCGGTCGGTTTCAGTTGCTTTTGTCTTATAAAACTTACGATTTGCCACAAGAGGATTCTTACGATAACTACGACTATAAAGCCCTATAGTAGCAAAAACGTAATTGTGATCAATTAAAATTAAGCAAAAGCAAAAAAAAAGTTACTCAAACAAATTAATAAAAAAAAAAGCTTAGCAAACAATTCAACCGCGCTATGGCGCAAGCTAAACTAATTACAACAATATAAAAATTAAAAAAAAAAACAAAGTGAACAACAATCGCACTACTTTTATTAGTAGAACTTTTTAGCAAACTGCACAAATACCTTCAAATATTTAAATACCCGGCCAGAGATACACATTCACATATACAGCCAAGCGCAATCATACAACTTTAATCAAACAATTGCATGTGTTAAATATACTCACAGACAACCAATTGGACAGACATTACGACAGGCAAACTTAAATTTACTTACTTTATTATTTTTGCGCATTAAAACAAATATTTTGAATTTTCGTGCACTTGTAGCTACAACCTGCCAGACAGACGAAGCCTTGTAGGAAATATGAGATTTGGTCACTAAGGAAATGATCATTTTACTTTTTTCGATACAGGAAGCTTGACTTAAGGTCGAAGTTCTTATATTCTTTAAGCGAGAGTTAAGTTTATGGTTTTTCAATTGAAGTACAGCTTCAGGCGTGATGCATTGTCGTGTATCTACAGTAACGAGCAGAAAAAAAGGCATGTTTTCTAAACATGTCAACTTTTATTTCTTACAAAATTTTACATAAAACTTATACTTTGTTCCAGTGAAAGTGTTGATGGATATTTTGCCCCATTCTGATTTAAAAATTTATTCTAATTCATTATTCTTCAACGGTATTTTTCTTTTTTAAGTTCCAGATGTTTTTATGGGTTTAAGATTAGGAGATTGTGACGGCTTGCTGTCATGTTGGAATATACTACCACTATTTTTTCTCTAAAGCATCGAAGCATTTGTTATTGAAGTATTTTGCAGTACTTTTTTGTGTTCATAGACCCTTCTATTTTACTCATTGGACTGATTCCATTACAGGATAACTCTTCTTACCTCATACCATAATTGATCCTCCATCATGTTTAACTGCTAGTAGTTAAAATCTCTACTTTGGTTTATTGCACTCCTTTATCTTAAAAAAGAAATTATAAGTACTTATAAGTATTTGCACTTAAAATTACGCGATCAATTATAATGTATCTGCTATTTTTATACTGAAATATACACCCGTTATATTGTACGCCGACGGAATGCGATAGTGCTGAAAGCAACTTGAATAATAATGCACAGAAATATCAAATATCTCAAAGAATTATATATTAAACGCCAAGGTTGTGTGATTATATCGGCCTAAATCTTTATTATTATATACATTAGATCGGGTCGAACCCCATAAAAAAAGTTGCCGCCGTCACCCCGAAGGCGAATCATATCTCAATGACGATCTTAAAATTCCTATTAATATTTATCGCCACGCTCCTAAATGCTGCCTACTTAGATTTTTGTTTATTATCACAACATACAGCATATCCTTGTTAATGGTATGAAAACAGCTTCATTTCGATCGTTAGTGGTTTTACAGTCGGAGAACAAATTCTAGATACGACGTTTGCAACCTAGGATCCTTCTCCCCCTAGTAACCAATCTTTTGCAAACCATCGGATAGCTCTCTTAAACTGTGTAATCTGGGGACTTAGAATATTAATTTTTTGCCACTCCCCTAAATACACCCCATATAGTTTTTTTTTGTTATCAAATTATCTCTCCGAATATGCATATTTTTTTAACGGGAAGAAGCTTCTCCTTGGTGAATTATATTTCCCTAACTGGGAAACTTTTATTTTTACGAAATTTATCCTGCAAATTATTATTTTTAATATAAAAAACATTTACAATTTTAAGCTGAAAATTTTTTCTGCGAAAATATTTCCTAAAATTTTATATTTTTAAGCAGTAGCTTTTAATATATTTAAGAATTTTTTTAATATTACTTAGCGGTATATATTAGTTTGATATAATTTAAAAAAAAAACATGGGTTTAAATTATTTATTTTCTTTCCTAAGTTTAACATTTCCGTAGATTTTTGGAACGAATTTCCGTCATCCTTTGTCGAAAATCTACATCAAAAGACCGTGTCGGAATATCAAATCAAGAATTAAACATTTCCTTTTCTCGTACTAGTGAATATATGTTTTATTTATATAATTTTTACAACCAGACCATTTGTATGATAATGCAAATATAAATTTTGTAGTCATATTTCTAAAATATCGCAAAACAAAAAAGGAATAAAAGGCGGAAATTTTTCTGTACATGGGAGAGTCTTATTTTTAATAATTTTTAAACATAATTTTGTAATTTATGTTTAACGTTTTAAAATATCTTCAAGGAAATAAAAATTCCCAAATAAGATTTTAAGAAAAGAAATCATTAAATAAGTAATTTTTAATTTTAAAAAAATAATGAAAGTATTGTTATTTTTATTAGAACTGGAATGCTTTTCTTTTACTGAAACTTCGCACGCTACATGAAAATTTCACTTCGTGGAAATCTTAATTGTATATAATTGTTTTAACCAATTGGACGTGAATATAAAATATTGCTTTACATTAAAAAAAAAGTTTTATACATAAGCTTTGTACAGAAACTATAAATATTATTTCTTGTATACATTTTTATGTAAAAGAATAAATTAACTTCAAATAGGTTTTGTAGAAAATAGTTCCTCCCTGACTTGTGCAGTTATATAATGTCTATGTTTGGAAAGGTATAGTCTTGAACTCATCATATTTTAATGATCAAACAAAAAATAAATTGAATTGGATTGATAAATTATATTTTAGAAGTTATACTAAATTACAAAAATTTTCCTAAAAGGAAGTTTAACTTTTCACCAACAAACCCAGTGCTTTCATAAAAAATGTTCACTTTTTAACAAATGATACATAATTAAAAAAGTTTTGTTGGTGGCCTTTAACAAGAGAAGTTTTACATTTAAAAATTTGGATTTTTTTTTAATTATAATTTATAATTAAAAATTATATTCTAGCATATGTATATTATCGAGTATATTAACGAAGCCTTTCCCCGCCACTTAATTTTGGATTTTTCCTTTTTATTGAAGAATTAGAAATAAATTTTTCCTAAAGGGCATCTACCGAACAAGGTCAGTTTAAATTGACAAACAAACACTATCACATAAAGGAAGTACACACTCAGCTGCCGTTAAATATGAAAATTAACAAAAACAACAATTGCAATCGATAATCAACATATTTATAAAAAAAAAACATTCTAAACAGCTTAGAACGTTAACTGTGTTATGATGAATTTCAATATTTCAAATACGAATACAAAAATGAATACGTAATTAAGTTTGAACAGTAGCTGAGCACATATGAATTTGACTAATATTTTATTATTTAAATAGAACTTGAATGGGATAAAGTTTAATAATAGAAAACACCTGCTATGAAGCACACATGCGCACGAACACATGCTTTAACAAACTCGCATATGAATTGAGTTTTAATAAAAAAAAAAATAAATACCACAACAAGATTAATAAATTAAACGTTGCCAATACGATGTGAAGAAAAAATTGGTAGTGAAATTGGAATTAAATGCGGGTAAGATATTCCATTGGAACATCAACTTTGAAATAATGTAATAATTACAACATTTTTGAATATCCGGAAATTTATAAAGCGTAACAAATGCAGACAAGAATGTTTTTAAAATTATTTCTTTTTCCAAAACAGCTGCTTATGCTTTTGGGAGGGGAGGTTTTAAAGGAAGCTTCCCAAATTAAAAATATGAAAATATTTTGAATGGCTCTACCCTTGTTCTAAAGGTAAAACCAACTGAAAAAAATGTTTGCCGTATTGCAAAATTTGTTTGGAGCGGCCTAACAAACTTCACAAAGCACGTGGGTGGTTTCAAAAATTTACAGAAATGTCTCTTTGATGTTCGATTTGTTTTTTGTTATTTTCTTCAAATTTCATTAAACAAACAAATTGTTTTTGAAACTTGAGTACTTGAAGTTATAATTTTATTCCCATTTTATCTTTCATGTTGCATTTTGTTGAATAAATGAGGGTGGTTTTTGGTGCAGGTATGTACTTGCTCTTGTGTCATAATAACCACTCGCATAAACTTGTTATATATTTTGCTTTTAAGCTAATTAAAATGAACTGAACTGACCATGTGTAGTGGCTAATACTCAGGGTTTCAAAATGTACCTATTGACAGCACGACTTAAAACATCAGTGAAATTGAAATGTGCAAAAATTATTACTTGCTGTAATTTGTTTTGCTTTTGATTTTTATTGTTGTGGTGTGGGTGCTCTAGAAATATCATCACATAATGAAGAGTTTTTTTCTTTAGTTTTCCAAAGTGCTAAAAAGAAGTCAAGTCTGTAATTTAATACTACACACTGTAAAATTTGTGCAATTAATACAGTTGAAGGGGCAGTCTCACACACATAGCTTAGAACTATTTAGATTTACTCATTACACAGCTCAAATAATACCGACTTATTAGTGAGTTTACAAATTTCGAACGATTGCGAGACGGAAGGCAACATAGAGGAAATTTATTAATGCAGCTACTCATACGTTTACAAAGCCAGACTTTTTTATTGCATTGTGATATAATGTGTTCTTTGTGATTCTTTTCTTTTCTACAACATTAAAGTTTTCGATAACAACTTTGCAGGCTAGACCGATGACAAACTATACTAGTACCATGACAACTAGCAACTAGTCATCGAATTATTCGGACCTCTTTGCAATTTTAACCCACATCAACTTTATGGTAACGACATAGTAGCCTATTCAAATTAAACAAATTCAGGGAAATAATTCCTGGAGTTATTATAATTGGCATAGATGGCCCTTGGTCGATATATTTAAAGAATCAAAAGATCCCTAATGGTGTGCTGGGAGAGTTAGAGGGAGGGCGCTTCTTAAAGTGGCATTTTTTAGTTTTTTGCTAATACGTCTGCAACTATAATTTTTAGCAAAAAGCTGACAAGACTTCCTACAAAAATGTTTCTCATCGTTCTTTACGTAAGACCAACCATTTTGGAGTTATAAAACCAAGAAGATACAAGAAAATTAAAAAATGGCTTTATAAAGTTTACAAATCGAGCAAAGCTGAAAATGTGTCATAAAAAACACATTTTTATGGTTTCCACCTTTTCTCAAAATTAAACATGCGCGGCATTGTATACAAATATTGTTATACGAGGGTAGATAAACAATTTCAAGGGTTTTTGAACAAAGTGTGGTTAGTCAGCATAATAAGATGGAATAATATTCACCGTTTGCTGTTATTCTCCTTTGAAGGTATTCAGTGCGGATTATGCCGCGTATATCCGGGAAAACTTTTGCCAGGAACTTATTCATTAGTTGATCAACCAACCTTGCCCTTCTTCGACACCGGTGCGGTCATAGATGTGCTGTAATTATTTCATCATTACAAAATGGCGCCAAAGCCCATCAGTTGAACTGACTGACAGTTGTTACACAATTGCCTTCATGCAATTTTACCCACCGTTCGGCTAACACTATATTGTCAATTGTGGGGTGTAGCAACCTCAATTGGTCGTCCAGAACATTTCAAATTAATGGATCAGAATGCCCATTAAGCATTTCCTTTGTTTGAGTGGCGCTCTAAATACACTTATTTCATTTTAACAAAAATGCAGAAGGAATATCCTTTGCATTCTACCAAAATTTCATACATGACTATTAACCAATCCAAATTGTTAGTTAGACTGACGGGCGAAATCAAGTCGAAGTCATCAGCTACGCTAATATGTTCACGTGTTTTAATTCGCCTTGGATGCTAGTTGCCGATCACAGTGCTGATTTTTAATTATCTACGAGGAATGTTCAAAACGTTACGGATTTATTGATCCACCCTTGTAACATCCTTCTACGAAACTAGGCTAAATTTTCTTTTACACTCGACAGGGTCAGGGGTTCGGTCCCCATGCAAAAAAAAAACGTTGACCCGGTCCTCACCTACTGTAGAAGACTACAGTTGAAGCTGATTCCAGATAATTTGTTAAATTTTTTTATCACGCCAATGGATACCGCCTTTTTAGTTTTTAATACACTGCGTCGACCTTTGTAGGTCAATCAAAACATACCAGTTATCGGTGTTAATGGTTTGAAAGCAGCTTTTTTTCAACCCAGAAGCTTAATTTATATATGTACTTTAAGGGTACGCTTCTTGTCGTTTAAATAAATTGCGAATATTGTCTAGAAGTGATATTAAAAACTTGATGAGAAACAAAGGAGATGGCATTTAAAGAGTGGCAATAAATTTATATTTTAAAAAGGCCAGGATTATATGGTTTTAAAAAGGGTATCCGATCGTTCCCAAAAAATTGACTATTAGGGAAGAACGATCCGAGATATTAGGTATCGTATCTAGTATTGCATGCATCAGAGAAAAACCGCCAAGGACGAAACTGAAGAAGTTTTCAAACCACAACCAATAAAATGCAATACGATATTATCGGAATACAAATGGCGACGCAGTGTTAAAAAAAACTAAAATGGCGGCATCAAGAGGCGTGGAAAAAATTAAAAAACCGTCGTAATCATCTTCAAATAATCTTTAATACTAGTATGGACTTTTTTTCGATCTACCATAGTGCGTCCTCCAATAGAGCCAAGTGTTACTTTTAAGAATAAAAATTAGTAAGCAGTTTTTAAATAACTTCCAAACCTACTACCTAGTAAAGCGTTTCTAATTTTAACATTTTTGTATAAAGAAAAGTCTATTGTTTAAATATTTGTTGACAAGAAGCCAGTCCTTAGTTCCGTGAAATTTTATAAAGTACGAGTACTTAAAATAATTACTTAATCGAAATTAAAAATCATGAGTAGTTTAACGGAATTAATAAAGGTGGGAGAGAAAGAGTTCATTTTTAATGCGTGGACTTTAGCGTTGAATTTTTATCCGCCATTACCAGTTAAACAGCAAACTCCGAATACCCCCTACAGGTGTAATAGCACAAGTCTGCAAAGTATTAATTAAATCTAATGAAGTAAAAACAAGCGACAACGACAGCCGTAAATGTAAATAACTATATTTAATAAAAACAATTATTTACAATTAAATTTAAGCCTTTACAAAATAATGTGTCAAAAAGCCTCGCAATAAACATGTGTGAACAAAATCCGAAATTACAAGAAGGACTGGTAATGAGAAAACCATCCCTGAGACGACAAATGAGACAGGTGTTGGGGACTTTAAAAACAAAATAATTACACAACCGAGGCAAAATACGTCAATAAAAATACTTCCTTACCTAAATGCGCAAAACTAACTGTCGTTCGGTTATTTAATGTTTGAATTTTTTGTGACATCACTGTTGATTTTCTTTCACGATTTTCATTAGCTTATACATACATTCATATAAATACTCGTAGATATATTTTTCTGTTTGTTTTACTACCAGTCTTTTGTGAATGACTCAAGTGCATGAGCACGACATGATGACCAAATAAAGTCATAGCGAATTAAAGCACTATAAGCCACGGCATATAAAGCAAAAGTATACAAAAACTTTGGCGAAACAACATTGTGATTCAATAATGAACCAATAGCTGGCGGGGTTTTTATTAAAAATGCATTAAATAAATTTAAAAACTATAAACAGAAAGACAGGCAGCAGGCAGGCATAATGCCGGTACCGGTTTCCAATGGTTCAGTGACACACATTCTAATCGGTCTTTTTGTTTTTCCTTTTAACAATAAATTTATTAAGTTTTCAAATTAATTTTGGTTAAATACAAAAAAGGAACAGAAATGAAATAAATTTAATTTATGAACACAGAATTTATTAAATCTGGCGCCGCTTTTAATAATAAGAAACAGTTGTAGTGAGAAAAAAACAAAACGCACAAAGTGACGTTAGAGATTTTTTAACCAGATATCTGATACACTTAGAAAATATTTAAACAGCAAAAACAATACCTGTAAATATATAAAACTTAGGGAAATTTTAGAAATTTTGTAAGTAAGAGTAGAGCGAAATCATGTGATAACTAAAGACCATCAGATTTAGTCGCTAAATCTGTAGAAAAATCATATGTGGGCTCAAAATGTACGATAGTGTAGATTGAAGGTGAATGTGTGTGACAGTTTTTTAAAAGATCAAATATTCTAATGTTTGGAAAAAAATTATAAGTTCTATGCGACCAGAATTGAATTTTATTTCCCCACCGTTTTTGTGTGATATTATGGCATGAAAAAATAATTTTGTTGCGATTTTTAAGACACAAAATGCTGTTAGATTTTTTTAAGGAATTTGTTTCGTAAATAATATGTTACCCTGTTAAGAGTACATGCTTAACACACCATTATACAGATCAGAAAGGGCAATGCCACTGTGCATTATTAATAGTAAAATTTCAAAAAAAAAAATCCAATGTTGGTAGGCGTAACATATTTCCATCATAACAAGAGGACAAAAAATGTAACATTTTTTCTAGAAACGAAAACACCATTAGTGTTTAGAAAACGTTCTAAAGAGGAGGAGAGCAATAAGACTTGCTAATTTTCATTCCTATTACTCTGATATTTTATTTGAGTTGTTCACAGGGCGTATAATTCTGTGGAATAACAGACAAATTAAAAAAAAACAGAACACTTCTTAAAGTGTATAGAACTTAAATATAATAAATTACATATTAATGTTGAGCACGGCTGAGTAAAAGATCCATATTAGCTGTCTAATATTAAAACATCACTGCATACCATTTCCCAGGGATGTCAGACGCTACCGACTTTAGGTGAATCAAAATGAAATGCTGTAGATGATATTGCCCCGGTCAGTGGGCGTAAACATGAGGTTATATACCCGCCTTACTTATCTATTGTAATGCTGTCTTGCTGACCAAGTTTTATCACCAGTATAGTAATGTCACTTTTTTAATAGAAGACTATAAAGTTTTGAAGAATTTGCTAGAGGTGACTTTGTCGCTCTAATGGAGCCAACCCATGTGTTGAAGCAGTCTACTATAACTAAAATTTTCCAGCCACAATAAACAATTTGGTTAATGTTAGTGGCGATGAAAGCTTCATAACTGCCGGCACAATCAAATGCAGCACACTTAAATATAGTACACTGATTTTAAACCTACAATTTTTTCAAGTGTACAAACATTTTTCCATGGTTTAGATATTAACAGCTAGAGTTTTGTCGCTAAAAGCTTAAATAAGCGTGTGACAGATTGTCAATTCGCTTGGTTAACTGAAGTAGTGTTAACGGAGTTAATTATGTCTCTCCGATAAAAAACGGTTCAATGAACATTCAAAGCCGTAAAGAAAATTAAGTCACTATCTTTGATTTTATATCTTTATATATTTCCTTTGATTGTTTCTAGTTGATTATTTTTATCTTGCCAACCAATGCTATTGGATGGGCTCATAAATTTAGTGGATTTTTTAAGTTAAAGCATTTTTTCTTAATTGACAACTGAATTTGACAGCACAAAGCTTCTTGCATTACGTTCGCTGCACTGTAACCAGCAGTTGTTTGCTTTTTTTAAACGTACCGTCATTATTGGTCGTTACTTTAGCTTTCGGTCGATGTAACCATTGAAAGTGAAATATAAAAAGAGGTAGATATACGAGTAGTAATAGGTGACCAGAGGTCAATGTTTGATTTTATTTAATTTTTTAAACCAGTGTATGACATTTAAAAAACTGAAAAAAGAGTACGAATTCATTGATTTTAAATGCAACAAGAGTTTATTTCACTTCATTTCTAGAATACGTGTAACTAAATTAATATATTAAAAACTTGGAGATTTCAAACTCGAAGTGTTTGTAAGCGAACAAGACCTAAACATACGATCATTATCAAGTATTTTCGCAACCACTTGGTCGTAGGTTTAACACAAAATCGGTGTGAAATCGATTTAGTACTTATGAGCATACTTATTTCCGAGTAAAAAGGTATTAAAGATGCCGTCACTACTACGAAGCATTTGTTTAATTTTAATCGGGTTGGAGATTCATTGGATTATATAATATAACAAAGCTTTAATTTAAATTAATGAGTGATATTGATACTGTCTCTTAATCTCGAACCTATTTCTAAAGTAATGTGTGAACTTAAAATTTACAATGTTTTGCACTGCAGGCTCATAGTGAGCTTTGAGGCCTTAACTGGAAACCAGGAGTCGATTTTTGGAGCGAGAAGGTGTACGTTTTGGCTACGTGCCGTCTTCAATGCCATTTTTTGTTCTGATAAGTTTGTACCAATTCGTTACCAGAAGCCCTTTTCTCCTTAAGACTTAACTGCATAAGCGCAGAAAGAATCTTAGTTCTGTTTGGCAATATTTATAAGTTTACTTATTGAAGCGAATATTTTACAAAGCGGTCTTCATATCACAATATTGAAGCATCCGCCCTCCTTCACCGGTATCACGCTATTGCACTAACTTTTCGACGTAGTAAATTAAATAGTAAAGTGGCAATACTAGCTTCAAGTAATGCGCCTACATATCGCCAGAGGTGCTGGAAGGATGTTCTGATAATAAACGCGAATTGCAGAGTTTTAAACAGTAAAGCTTTTCCTTCTATTCTTCCTTATTCACAACCTGTATTCTCTTTTATCATCGTTTCCGAAGAAAGTAGCATAAATATTAGGCACTAGTTTAATGAGTGTTACTTTCTTTTAAAAATAATATTAACGCTCTTCATAAGAAAATAACCATGTACTGTTTTGTGCCAAGTGAAAGATATTTACATTTGGTTTCAGGCAAGGATTTAGAGTCAGGCTTAAGCTGTTCCTACTAAATGATTCAATTCTTAAGAAATTATAATATTTGTTTACTTCATTTAATATGATTATATATTTTCACCCGGTCACCTTGTAATTCTTTAATTGGTATAACAACAAATTCCTCTAAGATTGATTGACTGCCTATCAAATGTATGTATCAAGAACAAGGGGTGCACATTATAAATCACACAATCGATCCAACCGAGTGTTGATATCCAACAGCCGCCAAACAAAACTGACACACACTCTTAAACCCTTGCACACACTCGTGTGTGAGTTATTTTTTTTTATTTCTTACAAGTAGTAATACGTGCATAAATGCCTTAAATGCATTTAAGCAAATGCATTACGTTATATTCGAACTCAATTTTATAAATTAAATTGTTTGTGTTTTGCAAAATATGCAAATTTCATCTGGTTTTCAATAACAAATAAAAATCACCATAATAAGCCATATTGAATAATGGAAAGAACAAAATAATAAAAAAAATATGCATTGTTTGTCTCTGATTCCAGCGTAAGAGATTTCATTTGCAATTTGACAATTAAAGATTTGAAGCATACAAACGTTAGGATTTTTTTTGAATGTATTAATGATTTAACCAGTTGGCAGATGTGTTTGTTTGATAGTTGTGTTTAAGCACCAGGCTTGGAAATGTAAAATAGGTAAACAAAATGGAAATTTCTTGGAGAGTAATGGTGTTTTCGTTTCTAGAAAAAATGTAACATATTTTGCTCTTTTGTTATCCCTAATAATTCGGAAAGGTATTGTGCTTTATGATCAGTATAAAATCTCAAATAATAAGGGTATGCTAAGCATGCACTTTTTAACAGGGCAACATTCTATTTAGGAAACGAAAACATAATAAAATTGTCCCAGCAATTATGTATGTTTTTCATACAAGCAATTTAGTCCCATGTTCGTCGATACTCTCTTAATCTCCATTATGAGCAATTTAAAACGACATTTGAGGGCGAACTTGCTGCTCCGAGCAATACTCCCGAAAAATTTTCACTTAATGTCTATGAAATAAGTAATGCCTTTTCAAATTAAATGGTAAAGATAAAGTGTCAGTCGTAAAATACTGGCTTCTTACTTGTGCGAAAATTGTTGCACCAATGTCTTATTCGCTGCAGATGCGCTTGTCAGCTTAAGTATCCAGTCAAAATACTTGTCATTTTACTAATTGCGGACTTGCTCGGCCTCATTCTTTATATACGTTTGGGTCATACCGTAAGATTTTGAATATTCTTCCCACCGTTTGCTTGTAGCGTAGTGCCATATGGATTATTTATGTCAAATTTTTCACTGAGTTTTCATGGCCTCAAGAGTTTTCGCACGTAGCCAAGTATTTGCTCATTATTTTCCAAATACCACATGGTAGCCGAGTGCCAGTTTGCTGTTAGTAGAGATGGTCTTGTGGTCTACTGAGCCATCTTGCACAATTTGCGACTTACTATACATCTGTCTGAAGGGCAGTCTTGTCACCAGGAATATGGAAATAAATTTCGGACTCTGGTTGCTCTAAAAAGATTCTTAATCGTTTTTCTGAGAAAGTTGAAATTTGTAGTTTTTTAATATTTGCAATTATGTCTACCTAATAGAGATTAATTGTGATGGACAAAAATTAATTGACTTAAAAATTTTCAGTTTAACCAATAGTGACAGAAAAAATATTTATTAATATGGAGGAATACTGCAAAACAAAATTTACTTTACAATAAATTTGTTAGTCACTGTAGTTAGAAGCAAGGTAAGTACTTGTTATATTTCAGCGGTGCTGCGGTAGGTTTCACTCGCAAAAGGTAGCAAAAGAAATTATAAGAGTATTGAATTTTCCATCCCTGTTCAGTACCGTAATTGTTCCTTCAACCCCAATTGTATGAGTATTTTTCATTTAATTTTTTTATGGTAGTAAAATTTTTTTGCATAAAAAATTGCATTAAAAATTTGTATACAAATTATTATTATAATTTTGCTGACATTAATTTGCATAACAATAATATGAAGGAAAAAAACATGTTGCATACATTGTAAGGGGAAGAAAAATTGAATTAGAAAACAGGTTTATGTATTGAAATGATTGTTGTTGCTTAATGATAATGCAAAAATAATAGCAACAACAATTAGTTTGACATGCTTTAATATTGTCAAGAATATAAGTGAATTTGCTTGGTATTGTAGATGAAAATTTATACATACACACACGTACATACCTGTGTAAAGGCACTACAAAACAGTAACAAAATTTATGTGTCGTGTTGAAACTTTTGTACAACTTTGTAACTGCAAAGAATTCCAGGAAAAAAGGTCTTCACACTGAAATTAAAGGGAACATTCAGAAGCAGATGTTGGCAAGCTTTTGTTTTGTTTTTTCAAATGGGATTGAATATAATTCTCACATTTTAATGAATAAGCGCTCATAGTTTGTTAAATTAAAATGCTTACAGGAAAGCCAAGAAAAGGCTTCGTTTGCAATCATGGGATCGTTTAGGAAGTTTAAGATTTGTTGTAACGTTAAAATGGATATAATGTTATCGACATTAAGACTGTGTGCAGATAAAACAACTTATGTCAACACATCCGATTTTTGTTCAATAAAAATTATACCCATGTAGATTTTAAAACAGACACAAGAAATTAAGTACTATTATAAACGAAAACGTATACAAAATATAACTTTCTAATTTAGATAAAATAACGTATGTGCTAATGTATGTCGACTTTCTTTGTTAATACTGAAAGAAATTTTAATAAAAGAAGAATTTAAGTTGTATTAAAAAACAAATAAGATTTGGTCAATAATTTTCAAAACATTTTTAGTTCCACGTAAAGAACGTTAAAAAACCGTAATTTGGCTCCAGCAACTCAAAATGTACATAAAAGGAAGTGCACTATTATTTAAATTTATGAATGAAAAAAGAAAGCATATAAAGAAAGATATAGAGACATTCCAAAATATACTTTTCACCAATATTTTAGGCTTAATTCCGAATTATGGAAATGTGACTTTCAAAAACCCCACAGAAAGGTGTCTGGTGCGGTTAAATTGTAAAACTAAAGGTGTCACGAACATACATATGTCCAACGCGTTTCACGGCAAAAACCAATAGACACCTGTAAAGGGGCCTATTGTGTTGCACGTCGTTTGACTGATGTTGGTGGGTCTTCCAGCACATATTGAGCAACAGAAGCGATATTATGAGCAGAAAGACCAGTTAAGCTCTTTCCACTCGATGCCACTTAAAAAAGTTATTCAATCTCCCAATAAGGTCATTTATTTAGGGTTCTACTCATTTCATTATTCTTATCAGCAAATCCAAAATACTCTTTGGTTTTTGCAGAATTGCCAGCAGTCATTGCAAACCGTTTAAGAAACTCTGATGTAGTCAATTTATAAATATTATGTTACATGGCTGATGACGACACTAATACTGTTAGCGATGATTATTGGTCAATAGTTGAATTGTGTCGTAGTCTTTCGTTTTACTATTACTATGTTATATTGTGATTGTTGTTAATATTGAACTAAAAATTCAAATGGCGTAGCTGACATACAATCCAATGGCAATAAAAAAAAAGACATCCAGTGCAATCGCATATATCACTCAATCCCTGCAACACACAACCAAAGAAAAAAGATAATACTAATAATAATAAAAGTTGACCAATGCTTGCTTGTCTAAAGCCAGCGACAAACAAAACTATCGTCATATACAAGTCCATACTATTAAGTCCATGGAACGGCGTGTGTTTCTTTCTAATGCTACCAGCTATTGATGCAAACAAACGTTTCAACCAACCATCCATAAAATAAATACAAAGCAAGTAGCCAACCGATTTTCTGCTTTTGTTTTTATTAATGTTGACGTTTGATGTTGTTTGTTGTTGCAACAACAGCAAAACAATCACTTGGTTGATTGACAATAACAATATCATCACATGGAAGTATAAATTCGCATAATGGTTCAAATAACAACATTGAATAAAATCAAATTTCCCCTTCTCGCAGTTCTATTTTATTATTATTGTTGTTGCATTTATATGTTTCATTAAAAAATATTCAGTTTAGTTGGTCGCTTTGTATCAAATTATCATAAATTTCGCAAGTCCATTCTAAATTTTGTTGCTTGAATGAGCGCATGAGTGAATGATTGACATAGAGCAGAAGAAGTGACAATTTTCATTGCGCTGAAAAAAATATATTGACATAAAAAATACCTAGCCAGAAATACTTTTAGAACTTGTTATTAAAACTCTTCGAAAATATGTTCTGTGAAACAAATATTGTAAAATTCTATAAAATTTTTTAAGGAACTGCTGCTTTTCTACTGCCAGTCAAAACATTCGTCTGAAACATTCAACTGAAAAACTATGTGATTTGTTTCTGTTTCGTTTTACTGTATAGTATAAAAAACTTCTCAAACATATGTTTTATAAAAAATCCGTTAAATTCCTTGTTGCGAGAATGAGCATTACAAAACTATAGCACAGGAATAAACGAATAAAATGGGTTCTATTCCACGACTGTGCAGCTTACCGAATGTCAGATTGTATGGTGAAACTTAGTTCAGTTTTATCATTAACACTATGTGTTTAAACATTCTCTTCAATTCAACAGAGTGGGAAATTACACTCTTCGAAGCCTTGTTTAACATTGCGATTTCTTTTCTGAACTAACACTTTCTACATATTACCCACATTTCGAGGCCTTTAACTACTGTTTATGTTTTCATCAACAGGAAACCACTAAACTATTCTTTAAATTTGATTTAGTTAAGGCAGCTGTTGAAACTGTTGCACATTCAACCCTTAAATAAAATTGTGTATACAACAAGTAACACATTTAGTACTTTGTGCAACATACATACGTATTTAAAAAACAAAATGTTCTTTATTAACGCTCTCACATTTTTTTTTAGAATGTTATGTTAGGTCTCTTGCCCGTGGGCATATTCTGAAAAAGTCTCACAGGAATTCTGTTCCCCGAAAAAAACCTTCTATGCCCACAAGCCCAAATGAACCGTTCCTTATAGGGTCTTTTATATATGCCCTACCGTGTTGTCATTCAACAGTGATGTATGGACCCTCTTTGCCCAGTCTTTTAACTCGGTCTCAATCGGCTTTGCGCTACTTAAGCCTACCTCCAGCCGTTCTCTAGCGTTATTTGCTAGACCGTTGGCTCATAAATTTTCAACTACTTCATAGTGGCCCGGCAGCCATTTGATACGCAGTCTACAATGCGCTGCGTAGTCTTTTATCGCAGTTTTGTATTCCAGAATCGTCCTGAATCAATTCTAGTGCTCTTATTGTTGTTTGACTATCGGTTAAAAAGTTAGCCTCCACAGTCCTGTTAGCACCCCTGAGCCGTTCAGACATTCTGCGTTCACCTGAATTTTTGCCTGAAAGATCGCGTTGTGATCCGGAAGTATATTTCCGACACTTGTGTTTTTTTCGGAAAAGAACAGAAAAATTTACAGATTACAAAATATATGCAATATTTTTGGTATATTAGAAATATGTGGCATCATTGTTGTTAGAGTGAGTGTTTCAAAATCAAGGCATTAGAACCAACGCTCTCAAAATAAAATAGATTCTGTCTTACGTGTGCAACGCTTAGCAATATTAAATGTCGAATTGTATGTTGCCTTAGTGTTCTTGGTCCCCAAATGAAAACGCCTTTTAAGAGTTTTCTCAGTAATGTTTGCGTTCGACCACCTAGAAGTTCGAGGTACCTAGGGCGGTGACATAGGACATCGATAAATTTCCTACTAGACGCGCTTCCACGCAGCAACAATTTTTAGAAAAGTTAAGTGATAAAGTTATATATGTTTTGGACTATTGACTGCTAGAAGTTTTGACATCACTAGAGTACCTACAGTGCGTTCGCGTGAATGCATTTCCTTCTGACGGTAAAGCGTTACCAATTGCTTATATATATGTATATGGTCATAAAATATAACAACATCCATATATTTATGATAAAATATTACTTATTTTAATATTTTTATATAAAACATTACCAATTCAGCGTAATAAGAACTGTAAGGTAACTATTGTAATTTACTGTATTCTTTGTTCTCATTATGATTCTCCCTGCAACATAAAAGAATTGATGTTTAATTTGATTATTGAAAAATAAAGTTCAGTTTTGAAGTAACATTGAAGCTATAAAGAAGTAGTTTTAATTACCGAAATTGGTCTACACTCGGCACGTTTTTATATATTAATATATTAATGTAGGGAAGATATCGCAGCAGACCACTTTTATTTGTGGACATTCCATTCGTAGTCTGTTAGTATCATCTAAGATTTTCAACTTGGCCAGATGATACTTGAAGTTTCCATGATCTAATGCATCTTCCATTTATATGAAATAAATCCGGCTGCAACACAAACATTTTCTTACAAAGCTTTTACATTTCTTGTCCATAACCACCATAATTTCTCTCAGTGTGATTTTATGTTTGCCCTTATGGTATTTACTTTGCTGTTTTTACTGTTGGGGTTTTATTACATTTTTTTGTCTCATTGCAGTATTATTTTATACCTTTTTTCTTTTCCTACTTTAAAGCTGACAGTTTATTTTTCCTTTCGTATCTTTTGTGTTCTACTTTTTTGCAATGATTAGTAACGTGAGGCCACATTAAACTTAAGAGTTAAAGTGTTTATGTTACACACACTACTGATTTGTAGGGCAATCTCTAAAAAAAAGCAGTAAAATCATATTTTCACAACCATTTTGATTGAGGGCCACAAAAATCTATCAAAGTAAGTTCATAGATAGAGTTGCCAAGTCATTGATATTCTGCGACACGTCTTATAAACTGTTTAATATTCTTTAAGAGTAAATAAAGTTGAAAAATACATAATGTATTACAATAATAACGGGTGCAATGGTTGCGAGAGTTAAATTTTAAATAATATATGCTACGGATTGAATTTGACTTATTGGCACCTAGCGCCAACATCAGAAACCCCCACAAAAAAGTCTAGCGGTTACTGGTTACCACTGAGCGCTCGCCATTTATAGTGGTGGACACGGTGAAGCATGATCGATGATGATGCCACCGGACAAAAATCCGCACCTGGTAATCGTCGTGTGCCTCATACCCGTAGACATATATTTAATACAGGGATGTAGGTGTGCGCTCTCCATTATAAACCAAGAAGAACACCTTTGCATGTTATAGGAATTCGGAGTTTTCAGTCAATGTCTCCTAGGAGAGTTATTCCTGGTAAGGCGTCAACCATGGAATATTGAGTTTTTGTTTGTACGAAATCTGGGCAGCGGTACAGAAAATGTTCCTACGTTTCGATGTCCTCATTGCATGTGCTGCAAACGATATTGTCTGCTCTTCCTACTCGATACAGGTTCCCTTGTGAGCTTGAGTGCCCTGCTAGAATACTACTTTTTGCTTTGTTTAGCTGCGTTTGGGCCTGTCCACGAGATTCCAGTAATTTTTTCGCTGCACCGTTGCTCGAACCGATATGAGTTATCTTTACCCAATTTGTTAACTTAGTCTTAGTAGCGTCAAAGCGTCTCGCATTACCTAATCTTATCTCCTGTAATCCTCTAGCTTTTATTTTCATAGTATATGCTCGTTGAATACCAAATGCTCCCTAGTGGCCTAGTACCCAGAGAAGGCGCAGACCTTCTATCAAGTAGTTGTTGATTGGTCTTTAGCAGTTCAATAACATCCTTGTTCTGATTCCTTCGGACCAAATACAAAAGAAAAAAAATTTATGTGAGCGTATAAAATTGGTAAACAAAAAGTGGTTTCTTCACCACGGTTCACACAACCGCCTTGTACGCAGTTATTGGCGCAAAAACAACAATCACACGGTTCGCTATGATCTTTTGCCTTGTGACTTTTTCTTGTTTTCACATCAACTCTTCGGTAAACGCGTGTGAGTTGATTGTGGTAATAAAGGCGCTTTAGAAATAGCTCTATTATAAATGATATTTAAGATCGGAGGTAGCGTTAGCCTTTGTATATTGGTGACAATGGAGATTACTTAGAAGGCAAAAAGTACTCTTATAGTTAAGGGATTAATTGAATAATTTTTATTTAAAAAAATATTTTTTGCTAATTTTTAATTCCCAGCACATTTTATTATAAAATAATGCAATGTACTGTTGGGGGTGGATAAGCTAGTCTCTATGCGCATTTCTAAGTAACCCGTGAACTCTTTTTAGAATAATTGTCGTTTTATTGAAAAATAAAAATTTACCGTGATTTTCAAGCAAAAAATTTTATTTTTAAATAAAAAAAAAACTTCTGTCACCTCCAATTGCAGGATCAATCTACGCACTCGACAGCGTAAAGTAACCCTGATGAGGAGCTAATTGCCATCATTCCATCTTCCCCATTTCTTGCCTAATTCACTTTTCTCTAAACTATCCCTTCCTTGCTAGTCATGGAAAACAGTGTTGGACTGACTTCCTCATCATTTGTGTGACCAGGAAAATTGAACCATAATCTTTCATTTTATGGCGGCCGGCTTCTTTAAATAATTTCAAAGTATGCGACAGGCAAAAGTATTTATTTTAAGTTTACAACTTTTTACAAATTATTATAAGAGAAGGTGTAAAAGAAATATAACTATAATAATTATTGATCTAGATATTAACGTGTGTTATCTAAATATTTTTTATTGTATCCAATTGCATTAAATAAGGTTTGTATTTAACATTTGTTTTAAAAAATTGTTTCTCTGATTTTAAATTGAAACAACGTAGTTAGTGTGCTGTGCTAATAACTGACTTTATAAAATGCTAATAACCATTTAATGATGAATGCTGGAAAATAATCTCTCAAAACCTAATCATTAAGTACTAACGCGGCATACGGTGAATATATTCTTATTGAAACATAAAACCGTGGGTTATTCGTAATAAAATTTTTATGGAGACCGTAAGGAAACTTAGATTCTTATGAAGAAAATATGTTTGAAGCAGGGTTTGGAAAATTGCTAAGTTATAATTGTTACTGCTGTTGCTATAATTCCTCTATTAAAACGCAATAGCAACAGTTAACACTGTGCCATCCTATGCTGCACTCATTTTTTAAAGTCAAATATTTTTGTGTTGTTAAACCAGCACAGCATTAGCATATGTTTGCTGTAATATTTCTTTCTATGACTTCATTTTTTTACCTACTAGAATACTAAGAAAAGAGATCTAAAGCATAAACAAAAATTACAGAGAATTCCTGGTTCTTAAAAATGAATAATTCAAATTAGGTGTATTTGAAAATCCCCTATTAGTACACAGCAAGATTGCTGTCATATTTGCGCTGTTGCTATTTTCGTTAATATCATATTTTCAGCAGTAGGAGCATAGCAGTAGCATACATAACTTCACGAGAAAAAATTGCTGTTTTTTGACAGTAAATGTTTTTGATTTTTGCTTTTACTATTACTGGACTGTATTTATTTTCAACAGCAGAGTAACAGCAAAATCGTTGTTAATAAAACCTGTAGAATTTATAGCATATTACAGTGTATTTTTTATTGCTATTTAAGCTCATATATTTATTTGATTACTTTACAAATTTAATATCCCTTTTTTATGATAAAAACTAAGTTATCTTTATTTAATCTCTACTTTCAGGTAAATTTGCATTTCATAAAATAATTACAATTCTTCAATAATTTGCTTGTAAGTAAAAACTTAATTCTTTGGATAAAGAAACTGCAATATTACTAGCCTCTAAGCCGGATATAACAAACATTTTGTGATATATGACCTCAATAACAAATCCAAATTATATCTTCGTACTTTCTAAATATGTTATGTTTTCCATTACAAAATATATGTAAATCTAAAATCAAATCTCCATAAGTCATTATATAATTTTCTATAATCAAATTCATTTTGTACATATTATTTCTTTACGTGTATAAAAATAATTTTATGAAAATAGCGAGTCTTATAAACAAGTTTCAATTCAAAAACAATTTCAATTACTGAAATTTCTAAAAACCAGTTATGCAAATAAACTTTGTACTTGAACAAAACAAAAGCGAACTGGATAAAAATAAAAAACAAACGAATGAGACTGGCAGTCATAAAAATAATTTTGAACACTTTATTTTGCTGTAATCAAATACACACACAGACAAAGTGTAGAAAAGTAAGTTTTAATGATGTTTCAAATCACGAGAACATACGAGACGAGCATACTTAAGGTCATTCCAAGACAAAATTTCATACAAATACCAAAGCGTTTCAAAAAAAATTGCAAGAATTATGACGAATTCTTAAATGCACACAGAACAAGATTTGTGTGCCTTCAAGATTTGTTTCTAAAAGGTAAATTGCTATTCGAATTTGTATGATTTGCAATTCGTATTTAATACCTTTTGAATGCCAAATCATCGTTATGTAACATCTAACTATCAGTCCAGCGCGTCCGTCAGTCAATCAATCTCTCACTCACTCTCTAAGTCATTTAAGACATTCAAAAATTTATGATCAATTTGCACATATTCGTACGAGCGTTCGTGTTTCAGTTTGCAATTTGATCATAAAGAAGGCATTAAGAAAAGACGAAAAAACAGTGTAACTAACACTTTTTATTTCAATTACAAAACGGTGCTCATTTTCTCATTTTTATGGCTGATCGGTTATTGTTTTATTATCGCGCCTTTAAGAAATCGTAAAAGCTTTTTTACACAATAATATCACAAGATCATTTAAATTGAAATTAATTGCCTTTGTTGTATTTGTTTCAATTATAATGCTTAAACTAAAATTATAACACTTGCTATTTCGGTTACAAGCACTGCCATATCTGGAAGGTATTAAGGGCATTCAAGTTAAACAGGCATCTATAAAAATGTGGCGAATCAAAAAGTTAAGTTAATTAATTTATTTTTAATAAGGGTTTAGAAGTGTAAATATGAAACGCTGAAATTTAAGTTGCCAGTTTATCCCGTAAATAGGAGGCTTCTTCCAGAGCAAATGGTCAATATAAAAAGTAACCAAACTCTGCTAGGCAAAATCTTCAGGATTTAGTTACATCACTTAAGCTTAATTCTTAGCTACTGGTAATCATTTAAGATTAGTATAAGTGTCTGTCAAACATATGCTTCTTCCTTTCTTTCACTGCGGAGCTCAATCAATAATGATTTCTATTCATTTACAAACTTAGAAAATCTCGTCTACCATGATTGGAAATTAAGGGTATGAAATCAAACACTGTGAATTAAGTACATCAAATAAAAATGTGCACGATTCTCGACTAATCGCTTAATTACAATTGGCAGCACAACCACTGTCGACAATGACTTCACAAAGATTTCGTATGCAACACAAAATATCACCAGATTGCTAACTAATGTCGTCAGAACTTTATCGATTTTTTTATCTTGCTTTTCTTGCGACCCTCCCATTTGCATGAAAATTTCTAAGCAGTAAGTTGAAAATAAAATGGCTAGCTCATGGTAAAATACCGCCAATATTTACTTCATTATAATTCGTTGTTCTCCTTTTTAATGTGATTTACGATAGCGATTCTAATTATAATTAGTCTAATAAAGAAATTTTCTATTTTAGTCTGAAACTTTACCCGTAGCTGACGAAGGGTAATTCCGTTCTTTAGGATATGGTTTGTTACGGTTTGTTCCATCTGTAGAGATCCTACGATATTTAGTTTATTCTCTAAACACTCATAATTCTCAAATTTTCATAGGCAACATAAGCCTTAGTCTTAAAATTAAATATTTCAAGAGAATCAAAACAAGTTTTACTTAAAACTGCGAGCTCGGTATTGTATTTTTCGGAATGCTTTTATAACGCACATTCGTACAAAGCATATCTACCTGTTATAAAAACTTGATAAAAAATTGTCTGGCCCAGGTAGTGAGCTACCAAGAAAAAAAAGGCGCCGAAACTACAATTGGTTGCTATCGTTTTACACATCTGTCGGTTATAAAAGAACCAGTCGCAAGGAGTATCTTAAAAATTGATTAACATAATTTTACTTAAGAACTTCTTATCTTAGTTAACAAAGTATTTTAAAGATGATCGGTATTGAAGTGGGGTGAACTTAGCAAGTGCGCGTTATATTTACTATTCGAACAGCAGTGCCTCTGGGATTAGGAAAACGCGATAATTTAAAGCTCAGAGCGCTTTAGAACTCGTAAATAGAAGCTGATAGCGACTGAGACCCGAATTATTTGGATTATTGGCAACCAAAGTCTTTATATCACATCACTAAAGCGCATTATTACTCTTCTCTGGTCGCAATAATTTAGACTGTGATACTAATAATGCTTTTTTGGGCAGGCTAGATATATAGGTGTACTGGCCGCTAGCAACACAGGGTCACGTAGGTCCGCAAATCCGGTCGCTTTGCGCCACCTTAAGAAGAAATATGAAAAGAAAAAAGGAGAGCCAAAAAGTGAAGCATAATGAGTTGAGTGGTCAATTTATTTCTGCGCCGATGAGGAGTCATTCCCAAACAAGTTGCTCCGACAGTTCAGAGAGGCGGATGGAGGAGCTCTGCCTTATCTTCCTTTTCATGTTAACAACCTCGTTCTCTTGGCGTGATTGCAATCTCCGGTAACTGTTGCCACGATACCCTTGTATTATATAGCAGATCTCTGGTTCAAATCGTATCTAAATTTGGCCAGATTACCTTAGTGTTCCTGCACATACGTTCCTTCCACTACTTATTCTGAGTAATGCCACATTACGGTAGTGCTCCTGCATATCTTGCATAGAATTGCATATCTTACACAGAATTGTTAATTTTGCTTTTACAGGCCGGGAGGGAAATGCCACAGAATCTGTCAATGTGTGATTCCTGCAACCGTGCTCCTCGCTTTACGAGGTTATCGCTTATGCACATATTGGTCCCATTACAACGCACCCACTTTAAGGCGATTCCGGAATGTTTAGCAATTCAAATTACGAATGTCCAGCATTGGTCAGACTAACAACCTTTTCAATTTTTAACACTGATTGATTTTTCTTTTTTCATTGCCATTGCATTTAAATTTTTCCCAAGTTCTCAACTTTCATCCTTTGTGAGTGTTTCAGCCGGCTAACGGAGGAAACATTAGCTAGTCTTTTCATACATTCTGCTCAAAATCAATTTGTATAATCTTTTTAATTTTAAATTAATGGCGTTTTCGTTTGTTAAATAAAATGTTGCCCTGTTAAAGCGTGCATGCTTAACACTCCCTTATTATTTGTGATTTTGTACTGATCATAAAGGACAATCGATGCATTTCGACATTATTAAAAATAAAATAAATAATAAAAAAAACAGCACATTTTGTGAGCATATATATATAGTATTTTAATTTTCCCACAAAGTTGCCGACCACCCTTAATAAAAATTAAATTACTTAATTCCATTAATGACCCAACAAAACCGCAAAAACTAGTATTGATGTTGTGTAAACAACTAGAAAACAATGCAAATTAGAAGCTACGAATTCAGACACAATTAAAATTCTATTTGAAATTAATCTAGACTATTTTGTGGCTTTATAAAGGCCAATGCTTTGAATCAATAATATAAATAACTAGAAAAAAGTGAGTGGATGCAGTCAATTATAAATTAATAAATAATGGAGACATTTAAGACACTGAAAAATTAGTCTCGAAATTGATATTAATGAGACTGTATTATCGTAGTATTTAGTATTTTTACAATGATTTCTTTAATAACAAATCGTAATACCTTGGCACAACTTTTGCATAATTTCACTAGCAGAAAAACAAAATTTTTAGAAGGCCCTTGGTACGAAATTAATTTTCTTTTTTATCATGTCTAAGCTGAAGATCATATTGTTAAAGTCTTTTATGTAAAGACAATTTTTTTATATCCGATTTGAAGTTGCATTTAAATGATTGATCGAACTTACATATAAATATGAAGCATTGATTTATTTTTAAAAACCTAAAAATGAAAACTAATAAAAATTTTTTTAATGTTTTAAATTTGTTATTGTTTTCCATATAAATTCTGGCGTTGTATCACGTTTTTTAAAATTAGGGCCTTATTATCATAAGGTAGTTTAAAGTCCAAGCCATCAAGTTCCAATATTAAAAAAAATCTACCTCTTACCCACAATTTCTATGAAT
This sequence comes from Phania funesta, assembly GCA_963932375.1. Lineage (NCBI taxonomy): Eukaryota > Metazoa > Arthropoda > Insecta > Diptera > Tachinidae > Phania > Phania funesta. Next base: position 61,243,266 of record OZ010655.1, read on the forward strand.
TACATTTAATTCAAACACTTTCCGTCCACAATAAATAGCCTTAATTACGCGCAAGACTTAAGAAGCCTATTACAGCACCGGAAAACATAAGAAAAAATAATTACAATGATTTTGCATTTATTTTCAGTTTTTATTTTTGATTATGCCTTCATTCCAAAATTATTCAATCATAAATTCGGTATTTTTTTTTACTTGAAATAAAATTATTCGTGCGTGGATTGTTGTTTTTGCAGGCAGCAGAGAAGTAAATATAAATTTCAAATGAATTGGAATAATGGAGTAAGTATTTGGAAACCAAAATGAATTCAGTGAAGGAACAAGACACAGAAACACAAAATGAAATTATACTACCAATACTTAAGCACAGCACTCACAGAAACAGAAAGTTGGAATTACAAATTGAAAAAAGTAAAAAAAAAACATTGAAAAAATGCTAAAAGCTGGTACAATAAAGTAAATAAATTCCTGGCATCAGCCCATAAAATGCAGGTAAAATTTAAATTCAGTTCAAAACTTTGTTTGAGCAAAACAGATAAAAGAGAAACAACTATAAAAACGAGATATGTATGTGAATAAATAAAATAAAGTGTCGGCTAACAACTCCGCCGCCATGTTTACGAACTGAGATTTGGGCAACGATATTTTTTAAGAGGTTTCATTAACCCCTTGCGATGATAATCTCGTACATTTACATAACGGGTGTATTTTTTTTTTTTTTTTTTTTGTTGGACAGAGAATTTTACATTCGCAATAATGTTTTCTGCAGCAGTCGACTTTACAGTTCTCGTTACTTATGGGTTGACGTTGTTTTGGCGATTCATTGTGCACAGGAACGTTTGCAAATCGTTCAAAACTATTCTGAAAAATAATATTCAACTCGAAAAATTAGACGAGTAGGTTATTGGAAGATTTTGTTTATTGATGAAACACTTTTTTTGGTTAACTCCCGCATTTTGAGTGACGGTAGAATTACTGATCCATGTGAAGCTGGTCAGATCATTACAATCAACGATGAGTGGTACAAAGACCCGATTTATATCTTTTACGCGCCATAATGCGAAGGCATTAGTATTGAAAATATGGTGATTCCGCTTCATACACACATAGATTGCAATACAAAAAACTTAATGAATGAATCATTTGATGAACGATTTTCATTTCACGAAATGGACCTCTTAAGTGGCTAACATGTATAAGGGTTTTCACGGCCTTCAGCTATTTTCTCAGGGAATCTGAAAAGTCGCATGTTGAAATAATTAAGAACTTGAAAAACAACATTCGATGAGTTAGTGCCACAATACAGAAAATAATGTGGAAATTGGACCAGTACACTAAAACACATGCCTGAAATCGTATTCAGATATTGAAAACAGAGTTCTGTGCTTTATTTAAATTTACAGCTTTCCGGCGCCTTAAAAATGCATATTATGTATTTGGAAAGACATCGCCTGCTAAAGTGACATATAACATATTTGCTTTTAAAGCAATTTAAAATGGAAAACTAATAATTCACGATTTATTAAGACACAGACTTTAATAAAATAATCTGTACTGGAAAATCATATGTTAAACTTTTTTAATACTTTTAAATCATTCGACTAAAAGCTTGCTATATACGGAGCAGTAAAAGACTCGCGAAAGTACATACCTCAAATTTCAAAAATAGCTTAATAAGAAAATGTGTAATTTATTTCCTTCTGTTCACTTCTAAAGTAGAATAAAATATAAATAAATTTAAAAAAGTGTTTACGGATTAGATCGACGATTATTTAATATTTAGAATGCTTCTAAAACTGCCAAACATTGAGGGCTGTAGTAATAGTGCACAGTAAAGCCGTTCCCGAAAACAATATTGATAAACTAGCTGGACTGGACAAACGTTGCTTTACATTCTCGGCAAATTTGGCAACAGTTAAACTTTTTAAAAAAAATTGGATACTAAAAACTGAAATTTTAAGCCTTCTGGAGAAATTAGGCATTCAAACGTCTTTAGGAAACGCTTAAACTGTAACTTAAAGTTATAACTTATGATTCGAAATCTTATGCCATAAAGGTCCAGGAAGAAAACAAAAACTTGTCTCCATTATGCTTAAAGAAAAAGCTCTTGAAGGTTAATAACAAATTATAGAAAGTAACCATGCTTGTTATATCAGTGATGGATAGCTTTAGAAATCAAGAAAAAAAAAATAAGTTTAGATCTCTACGAGATCACTGTGTTTACTAGTCTGCTGATACATTTAACAATTTTTACCATAAAATATTCTTTGAGTTTGTAAGCTATGGTAAAACCTCCAGCTTAATAACCCAAACAGATGGAGAAGCTTCTTTATTCATTGCACTTGGAACAGTGTTAACTCGAGTTATGTTGGTACGTTAATTTAAAGCGAATATAACTATTTCATTAGTTATTTCACTTCGCAGACAAATTAGTGCTACAGAGTAATACCAGCGAAGGCGAAAACATTTTGTTATTGGGTGGCAAGTTAACTCACTATTTACTTAGGCTAAAGAGCACCCCTCTGATCCGATTACAAAATAATGTACATAAGCACACGCATGACATGGTCACGATAACCATATTATGTTCTCTACAACAATATATTGTTGTGACAAAAATATAATGATTATTTGAAAACATTTTAAGCATTATTTTAGTTACGATAAACAAGTTGTTGTTTACATATAACCATTAAATTATTTCCATACATACAAATTGCTACATGGTTGAGCTGAACAATTCAAGTATTATAAAATTTTAACCACAAACAAAGTATTTTAACTATACAAAAACAATATAATAACTCGAAACATAAAATGTTATTAATAGACATAACATGTAAAATCCTTTTGCTGTTTAATCAAAGTACGCGGGTGCTGGGGCTTTCGTAATTAGTGCGTTAACTATAAGGCATTCGATGGTTTTAGACGCCTGGGTTGGTACCTCAGACGTTGCCAACAAGTAACAAAATTTGTTGTGTTTTTTCTATCGTTCTAAAAGAACCACATTATTATCAACTACAATAATAATATGATTTCTTTACAACCACATAATTCAATCCGATTATGTTGCATGGTTACCTCAACCATGTTTGTCTTGCGTATAGGATAATTCAAGCTTGCAGGAAATTAATTGCCCTGACCTTCTTTTTTGGAGTACAATAAATCAAATGATACTTTTTTAAGCAATGAATAACTATTTGTGAAAAACAGAATAAAGGCAAAAAAAAAACGTAATTCAAAGTTAAAACCCAAATGTATGTTAAACTTTAAAAGATGATTATGAACAAGGCCAAATACGATTATCTGTAAATTTCTTTTCTCTTCTAAATTTAAGTAATTTTATATCAAAGTTGAAAATTAAATTTTGTTAAACTAATTATTTAATTAATTTTCTTTTTGATAAATGATTTAATTAACTTTTTCATGAAAAGTAGTACTTCTTATGAAAACACAAAGTACTATATTAACTTATAGAATTATTTGCTTTAAGAATAGTAAGTAGAATATATTAATCGAAGTGCGTTTTTTTAACGGCAAAGCAATTTTCGTTTAAAAGAATCCAGGACTATCTGCCATTATTACTATACAGTTCAAGACCTCTTCTCTTAATTAAGAAATTAATAATATTTAATTAATGTACTTTTCTCAATTAAGTATTTGTAAGTTAAAATAAAGCGAATTTTGGCAATTTTATGTTCATGCCAGTTCTCAATGGTACAAATTTAGCGCTTCTAGCATATTCTTCGCACTAGACTTATAAGTGAAATAAGCTCTTCATCTGAATCTGTGGAGATAAATAATATTAGATATTGCCTCTATGGTTTAGCACATCAAAGATGCCTTAACTTCTTAATATTTGCGAGATGAACGCATGATTTTCATTGGGAATGTAAATAAAAATGCATTTATTGAATAGTTCCCTCTACGTTAAATACACTATAGGGATTAAAATGATCTAGAATCTGTAATTAATGGACTCAGCATTGGCTGATAATTTTACCTTTAAGAAAAACATTCTTCCGAAAGATATTGGTAGTCTAAACTTAGTGTTGGATATTTATTTTATGTTTAAAACTGAAGTTATTTTATATGAAAGATGAATTCATTAAACAACACTGGTCATTCGAAAGTTTTTCCATCCGCAAATTCGCAAATCATTTCACATGTACGTGGGGCTTTAAGAGAACTTGTTTGTGTAAAGCTCAAAGTTCTTAAGTTTTTGTTAGTTCTTTTTTCTGATGAAGAGAATTTTGCATTCCCATTTATCAGATTCAAAGAAGAATTGTTTACCAAATATAAGGATTCAGCCAAAAATTCCAACGGCTTAAAATTCTTTATAAGAATAAACCACAAAAATGTAAAAACAATAAACCATAAAAACATGACACTTGTGTGTACTCGTATGTAAGTATGTATGTGTTTTCGGTTTTAAAGTATTTTTAAGAAAACCACGACCGTTTTTCATTGTTTCCAAAATACGCAGAGCGAAAATGCAGTTGTTGTGTCTGTTTTGATTAAATGTATGAACAAAAAAAAACAATGTTGTAGATGTTTTATGTTAGTTGCCAAAAGGTCAAGTAGTTTGTTTTTTTCTTTTTCTTTTTGGATTTCAAGAGAGAATTTTTACGGTAAAGGTGCTGCTAGACTGTTATTTGCAACATTGTTTGCTTTATAATTTTGCCTCTTGTAGGTTTTATTGTAATTTTTATGCTTTTTTAAAATTTCCATTTATTTTAATTAAATATTACGTCATCTATAGCTGAGTATTAAAGCAATATATTAGGTGAACTTATTTCAAAACGAACACTTGTTTGTAAAATATTTACTCACTAATAAATTGTTAATCAGAATTTTCTTTACTAATACTTTTAATGCAAAAGACGCTTTTATGCAAAGATGTTTAAATCCCCACTTAAGTACTGCCACTTGGCTACTACACTTTTTTATTTGTTTTGTGTTTGAACATGTGGAATATCGATTACTTTTCAATTACATGTAATGTGTAATTACAATTCTAATTAAAACTTGGAAAAATAATTACGTGTATTAGTAAATAAAAAAGGGCTGAATCCAATTACATTTATATGTAATTACAACTATTTGTAATTGTAATTGTTAAATCTCAATTACGCACTTGTAGTTTTCGACCCTATCGAAGTATCCCGACATAGATTGAAGTTCTGACAAATTATTTCCGCATAAAGTTAAGCATTAGGACGGACATATGTTGTTATATTCGAACACATCTGTGAATAAGTTTTTGGTTAGCTTTAAGTCTATAAGAAATTATAATTACTTCGAAGTATTTTTAAATCATCATGGGTGTCTGCAATACTACCAATTTTGTTCGAAGAAAACCACCTGGGTCGATATAAGTTGTTTTATCTAGATCGTAAAATTTAAAAGACTTCGGTATGCAGCACATTTATTGTAAAATTTTGATAAAGAAAACTTCAAAAATATTATAAGTCTGCTATTTTTCAGATAAAAATTGACTGTATTACTTATATGTATTTGATACATCTCCAATCTAAACATCAATCATACGAATATTTGTAAAATCAATTTAAATTATTATTTCTCATCAACATTTTCCATTGTTCTAAAAAGTGTTTACAAGAAAATATTAAAATTTTGCGTAGTTCAAGTGCACCAACCAGGCAATCAACCAACCAACCAACAGAGGCCCCAACGCTGAAGGTTAAGTTTAAACACTTTAAATTCTATATAAATATTTATAAAATATGTCTGTCCATCCAATTGACTGCCAGTAGTTCATTTATCTTTATGTAAACTTATGGCATGACTGGCCGGGACGATTATAAAATATCGTGCTGATGTTGAGCATGCGGTTGATGGGAACGTACAGACCCATGTATGTAGGCACTAAACAATAAAAATGACCATAAAAACGACTACATAAAACTAACAAAAACATAAATTCAACAAATAAATAATTGTATAAAACTATTTCAACGCCTTTTAGCGGAAACCCCCAGAAATTAATTTTATATTAAATTAAAATACGTTTCATGTTATTTTCAACTAATATTTGGTGGGTGCTTAATTTCATTTAAATTGTTCAACTTAATATTCAGTGTAAAAAGCCCAAGTTAAGACGAAAGCTCTAAAGGTCGTTTAATTATGTGTTACCGCGTAATGAAGTAATGTAACGTCAGAAAATTAAGTTAATGTTGTTAAAACAATTACATTTTTTGTTGTAAATAAAGTTTCACAGAGAAGTGCTTAGCCATGGAAAGTTAACTAGAGATAAAGTTACCCCTGTACGTTTCAAACTGCAATATTTCTTAAGGTCTGCGACTTTTGCCACTTTCCTTAACGTTGTTCGGCTTTTTCTCCCTTAAGTTTTGAATACAAATTATTCCGTTTTACATTTACTGTAAATTTACTTATCAAACTAACTTGCTCACGAAGTATGTTGTTATAGAACAATGATAAATGGTAATTTTTAGTACATTTTTGGAAAGGCAGAAAAATTGACTCAAACAACTGTAGTTCCAAACGCCGTCTACCTAATTTCCCCATTTGTCTGAAGGTTGATATATGAGATATGCCTCAGAATTTTAGAGAGTAAATAAAAATGTTCTTGATACGCATAATGCGATCTGCTAATATGGTTCTTCCAGACCTACCTGCATACCAAATTTCAAGTCTCTGGTTATAGTATTCCCCCATAATATTGATTAGTGAGTCAGTGATTCAGTGAACGGGTACTAAAATATGCACTTTTTACACCTTCATACCTCGGGAAAGTTTTACGGTAAAACTTTCAAGCTTGACCTATGAGGTTGCATATATGTAGAGTCCTTATGTTTTAAATTTCATTATTTTATAATTGAAGGAATGTATGAATAGTTTCGTGTAATGTGTGCATTAGGCCTGAACCTGACCGCCATACTACCGTGAAATCAAAAAATGCAAAACTAACCGCAAAGAGATACATTTAATAAATAATATCGAGATTTCTTTCTTCAATATCCTTAAGAAAATTTTAAAACGTATCCTTATCATGCGTGACAGAATGTGAGTATATGTGACAAAAAAATCTAATCGTGAGAGTGAGTGATGAAAAATATTGAGGATCTTAATTGGGAGTCCTACCAATGTTCGAATGCAAAAAATTTGTTAAGTCGGGTTAATCGTTTGGTTGTAAATATAATAAGCATGCTACGGGACTTGTAACGCTTGTGCTTTTTGGATGGATTTATTTCCCCTTGTTTTACTTTGGGGACAGTTTAGCATATACTTATATAAGGACTTTAGCTTAAACCACTGACAATGAAGGTGTTATTGAATTTTTTAAGATCAATGAAGATTATTGTTTTATTTACACATTGGCGTTCATAGCAACTATTTACATATCAATATACAATGTAATATGACTTGGACTCTAAGTTACGTCTACTACTAAGTCGAAATCTAAATCACGAACATTTTTAAAGAAATGAAATTTATTAAGTTCCATATCTGTACGTTATAGGGGTAATTGAAAGCGCCTGTCTACACCACTTAGCGAGAAAAAGATGAGTTTCATGCAAAAAATGTCATCAAGTAAATAATGACTAAGTCAGTTTTATGAAGTTCTGGCTCAAAGTTACGTATAGCGCAAATGTACTCACATTTGAAATATTCAGTAAGACGAACCATTTCATTCTGCGCAAGTACACACTGATTAACTGTAGGCGGTAAAAATGCCAAAGTAAATAACCAAAGTAAAAATGCCAAAGCACACGATACAAAAAGCAACCTCGTTAAGTTAATTAAGTAAAACAGCCTAAAGTAAACTTTTTTATCAAGTGTAAAAAATTACCTTTTTTCCTTAATTTCCCACATTCAAACTACACCCAGCATTATGACTTTTTGGCATTATTATTGTTTATTTGTTAATTTTCTTTGAACAATAAAATAAAATTACATCTTTTTTCGGCTGTGTTTATGTTCGAACAATGTAATATTTTTTTTTTCGTTAACAATGGTCGTTGAAACACGCATATTCTGTTTGTAAATTTTATAAAAAAAATTTTGTTATGCGCTGTTTTTATTTTGCTGTTAATTTTATACATACGGGTTTAAAACAAAGCAGAAGAAAAATCTAAAAAATACACAATACATAAATAAAAATAAAATTAAGTAAAAGGAAATACTTGGTCACGCCTCTGAGATGTGGCAATGAAATATAATACAACATATTATGTCTTAGAGTAAGGCTCTTTTTAATTTGGCAAAGTTCAGCAGAAAACACAAAAAAAAAATAATATATATTCTATTGCAAATCATCATAAAGTAATTTAATGTTTTATTGATTGTGAAACTGTACTAGAAGTATTTCACTTTACATGACCACAAAAGCTAAAATAACATTTATTAAAAAATTATAATTAACCATTTAAATGCGCAATTAATCAATTAAGCAATAACCGAAAGGAAACTGATTATTACAAATTATATACACACGAGTTTAAAAAGTGTAATATGTAAACATGTTTAAAATTAAGATTAATGAATACAAATATTGAAATAAGGAAATATTTTTTACTGTAAATGGACAAGTTGTTTAAAGCAGATACAACAAATACATTTCGTAAATTAATTGGAATTTACATAAAGAAACTCTAAGGTCTTAAGGTTAAAAAAAGAAACCTTAAAGTCCGTTTAAAGAGGGGCCATAATGATAATAAAGCATAATTAATACTTCTTAAAATATTAAAGTTATAAATTCCGTCCTTTTTGACGAACAAAATCGATTTTAAATTAAATTTATGGTATTTTATTGGCTATCCTAACTTGTTTTATTACAAAAAACCCAATTTATTTGTTGAGGCTGGGTAAGCTCATCAGAAAATCTTTACCCAACTTTTTAGAAGAACTTTATCGTCTTATGCTCGAAATTCTTTAGACCAAACGAGAAATCCAAAAAACTTCCAAATAAAAACGTTAAGGTTTTAGCAAAAAGTCCCAACAACAAACAAATTGTGTGGAGTTGGCAACTAACTATATGTAGAAAGGAAAGTAAGAAAAATGAAATAACAATTTGTTTGTTGTTGCGGCTTTTTGTAAAAACTTTAATGTTTTTGTCTTCTAAGCAATTTCAGTCTTTTATCCCGTAATTGTTTTTTAACAGCTTGCTAAAAGCAAATCAAAAATATCCAAATATATTTATAAACATCAGCACAACGGCAAAATATTTACGATCTTACTCTTGCTGTTTTTGGGCTGTTGACTAGAAAACAGCACAGCATTAGCAAATGTTTGCTGTCACATTTTGTTCTGTGTTGAAGCTGCCAATAAGATTACTGTCATATTTGTGCTGGTGCTATTTTGGTTACTCTCATATTTTAAAAAGTACGAGAAGTCCTGTTTTGTAACATGTTTTTAATTTCTGCTTTTGCTATTGCTCGACTCTATTTGTTTTCAACAGCACAGTGTCAGCAAAATCATTTCTAATAAAACTTGTAGCAGTTATAGCGTAGTACAGTGTTTTTTCGCAGCTAGCATTTTAAACACTGCTAAACTATGTACATACATGTCAGAATATTATAGTTTTTTTGTTTATTAAATTTCAGTAAGTATTTTTGTTTTCACATTCCCACTTTTGTCATATTCAGTTGATCACTGTGCAATATAGTTGTATTGATACTCAAACAAATTAGCAGCACCTATTTTTGGTACTTTTAAAAGAATCATTATGTAATGGCATCACTATATATTGTCAATACGTAATGACCAAATGAAAGGTAGCTAAGTAGAAAAATCGAAATTGATTCGTACTCGAATGGCTTGCTTTCGTTGACTTCAACTTTGCTTTGGATATTGTCAATTAAAAATCTGGTTTGCTTATCTTAATTTATATAGTGTTATTTTCCGAAGTATTATTGCATAACAAATACACACAAATTTACTGGGTTGGTTGGTTGGCCGAAGTTTTCCAATCAAATAAACCAAATTACGCAAAAAGTTTGTCTTCCGAAAAATGGCAAATATATTGTGTTAAACGTATTGACGGTAGCTTGTAGTGTATCGATAATGTCGGAAGCACAAGCGTATAATATAACAGTGTACGGTGTTTGACAAGTGGTCAGACAAGACATTGAAAATGTATCAGAGCATTGGCAGTAGAGTTGTGACGGTCACGAACTAGTTCATTGTATTGACAGATAATTTCAGAAAGGTCGCAGAAAGCTTGCAGCAATTACAAAAAACAAAAACCCATTTTTAATTTTTGTGTTTGACATGTGTTTTTATAACTGTTTGTAAAATTGCTACTACGTTTGTGAAGTTCGTGGTCGACTCAACTCTAGCTGGCAGTAGATCTTGGAGTTAGGCAAGGTGTGTTTGTGCGTAAGATGAGTTGAAATGTGGCTTGCGCGACAGTACTGAATTAAATGTATTTAATAGCAATGCTTCTTTTTGATGAAAATATTGTCGAAGGCATTTTTGCTACCGGTGAATACATACGTGTTCTTTGAACCAACAGCCATAGCAAAAATGCTTCTTAGACGACCTGAAAAACAAAAATACCCTATAAAGTCAGTCCATTGTGAAGTACTCCGCGTATATGACGTCAAACCGAACAGGCTATAGGAAGTATTTTGTAAGCGTGGTAGAGTTTGTTGCAAGCTGTTGAATTTGTGGAGAAACAATACATTGCTTGTTAGTTACGCCAAACTTATTCACCTGACATGATTTGTTGTAATTCTTCCTTCTCTCAATATGTCTCTTTCTATTTTGGCCCAACGGTTTACAACCATTTTGTATGTTTTCAACACGTTTCCATTTAAAACTGATTCATATTCTTCATCAATTTCCTATTAAATTCAAATTGGTTTTTTTCTACAGAAACTTGAATTTCTTATCAGCATGACCCATTTATTATTTTAAAAACACCCACTGTAATTCTAAGTAAATAAATAACATTGGGTATGAATAATTAGATTTTATACACAATAAATTAATAAAACATGAATATTTTACATAAAATTATACTCGAAGTAATAAAAAATTTTTACAACCAAAATTCGGACGCACTATTAAATAAAATTATAGAGACTTACAAATAATTGGTAAAAAATTATGAATAAATCAAAAAGGCCATAAAAGAAAACATTAACATATGTAAATTACAGTGTGTGTGTTTGTAACAGAGAAGTAAAGATAGGGAAACCATTAAGAAGTTCTGCAAAGCGCTGAGAACAAGGCAGCAAACAAACAAACATTCAATACAACAAGGGTATTTTGTACACAACAAAAAATAAACACTCGCAAATAGAAGGCTTTCCTTAATTCTTTGAATTCATTGTACCAAAATATACTCCTTTGAGTCGAATTTTTTAATATTTGAATAATGCAAATAAGAATTAAAATGTTTGTGCATAAATAGAACATATTGTATGGACTAATTAATGCTTTTATGTTCGAGTATAAAAGAAAAATAAAAACTCAAACAACAACCACAACAATAAATACAAAATAATGTATACTTTTGCATAATATTTTGTTAATATAAAATAAACATGGAAAAAGTGCAAAAAAATATAACAAAAATATGCAAAACGTTAAAGGAAAATCAACCCTTAATGCGCTCTACACTTTTTAGTTACATCATTTGAAGACAACAACAAAATTTACATAAAAAGATATGAAATATTATTAATAATGTATTGTAGAACTTTGAATTACAGGCAGGTAAACAAATTATAGATCCATATATAAACATTTGTAAATTATACTTATGCAAGTTACTGTATGATTGCAGTTTGTCTGCTATTATTTATGTATATTGATAGGTCTTATTTAGGGGCAGGAAACTTTATATTAAAATATAAGCCAGACAAATATTTTTAGTATCCATGACTGGCTGCTGGAGATCTTTATTTTACCAACATTTCACATTATATCAGGGTGTAATTCGAAAATAACGCGTCGACTGTACATACTCCCAAAGCAATAAATATTATGATGTCAAATAACACAACAAGGTGGCCTGTTAACAGGACCATTCAGTAAAAATAAACGATTGTAAACATTTCCTTTAGTAAACTGTATTGTCCTGCTAAAATTACATTCGGCAACATTAATATTTCCAAATAAGGCAGCAAAAATTTAGTAATCGTGTCTCTGTATCGCTCACCTTTGACAGTAATATATGGGCCAACCCAAAAATGCCACATGACTTCTCCGAACTGCAGCAATTTTGCTTAATAATTCTCGATTTTGACTGTCTGAGAAAATACGCATTGTTATTTCCTTTGTCAAAGACAGCAGCGTGCCAATCAGTAATTGATTTTTTTTGGATTTTCTATCGTACAATAATAATATGATTTGTTTTGAACTATATAATTTAATCATAATATGTTGCTCCGAGATTTTTGTTACCTCGAAAAATGTTTTTCCGCATAAATCTAAAATTTTGTTGCATTGCGAGTTCGGCAACTTAAATTGCCCTATCTTGTTGGAGCTTTTATAATGTCATTAAATTATTGCAGAATTCGCTTCAAATTGACGAAAATTATTTTTTTATGAAATAATTAATACGCATATGATTCAAATGATATCTGAGAATTTAAAATAACTACCAAGTGGTTTTGAGTTGGTTTATGGTATTTAACTTTTCAAACAATCCCATCAAAAAAATCATCATATTTAAATTAAAAAGAATGGAAAATCACACATCTCAGTTTATTATAATTTAATAATTATATTAGTTCATAAAAAATTCTAAGCAATTTACCTTTTCATTTTTTTAACAAATATAATTATGCTGCGTGCAAACGGATGCCCCACACTGTATGTATCTAACAAACTATGACTTATTGAAATCTGCCCAGCAGTATTCTTCAGTTTACAAATTTTTGAATGTTTAATGTTTAGGATCCTCATTTGTAAATCAGTGTTCAGCTTGGTCCAAATATTTCTAATCGTACCGCACAAAAAGTACCTTGTAATAAAAGGCACCTGTTAAACAATTTTTACCTTTCTCTACTTAAATATTTATTTTTTTATTTTTATTTGTTTGTCAGTCTTTACATCAGTGATATACAACTTAGTTCTATGTGGGTTTTGTCACTCATCACGTTTTATTCTGTTAAAAAAAAAAAACCAAAAATAAATAACAACACAAAAGTTTAAACAAAAATTTGGTTTGTAATGAGAAATTTTATGTTTCTGTGTCTTTAATGGTTTTATTGTGGATTGCAGCAACAACAACAAAAAACAACAACACAAAATTTAAAACAAAAATACATCGAGGAAATAATTTTAATTGGTACAAAAAAAATGTATGTTACAAGCAGCAGCAATAACAACTACTCGCGCTAAGGTGTTTATGACGGTTTCTATAAACAATTTTCTTATATAAAAACATAAACAAGAAATTAAATGCAACTCCAATGTAACACTCGTTGGTTTTCAACAAATTAAAATTTTTTTCTCAATTTTACTGTAGTAATAAACAATTTTACTTTTGTAGGTGGATTACGATTATTACGACGAATATTTTCATTTCGTTAACTTTTGGCGTGGAAGGTGTTGTGTGGAGTTTTAGGCGTTTATCTGGATTTTGAAAGTTTTATTTAGGTACATATCTTATTCATATTTTTTTATTTCATTTTCATGGCTGGCTTTCTTGCCAGAAGAGAAAAATGAAGCTTCCTCCTGGGATTTGCAATATGAAAAGAACAAAAAACAAAACAACGAATATAAAATATGGCTGTATTTATTTGGTACTCAAGTGAACTCAATGTGTAAATAAAAAGACAAACAGTCTGCTCCGATTATACGTACGTCCGATGGTTCCGTCTGTCCTTCAGATGGTCGGTGAAATTATTGTCGTTTATTCATTTGGGGTTGTTAATAAAATAAAAAATCTTAACTAAACAAATGAATATTCCAACTGTTTAATACGAGCAAACACAACAGGGCACCAAACCCAATGTAGCGTCTTCATTATTATCAACATTAATACTATAAAAAAATAAATACCAACTACAACGATTTTAACGTGATATTGTCTGTTATTATTGTTGCAACACCTTTGTATGCAAAGTAGTTTAGTGTTTTATCTCCGATATTTTTACTTTTCACAAGTATGTGCGTTTATTCAACTGTATTAGGTGCTTAACTTCGCTTGTTAGTTTTTTTTCGCTTTTAATACGAAAAAGTCCGTGTTGCACGTAGATTTCCTGAGTGTTTAGTTTGTGAGTACGACTGTTATTTCCGCAGCGTTTTCTTACACACCACATGCTGACTATGACTTCACCAAATTTCAATTTTTTTTATATTTTTTTACTGCCAGTCCCGCCCGTTCACCTTTTTAATTCACGATTTGCAAATCCTACTTTCGAAGCTTAACAATGATTCACAATAAAGAAAAGGTAGAAAACTGAAATGACGACACAACCATTAAGGCTATTCACTTAGATTAGATAACGCAAAGAGTTTACTTCAAAATGGCTATTTCTGTAGCATTGCACATTAGAGCAACAAATTGTATTAAAAACCACTTGTATTCCTATTATAACTAAAAAATAGCTTGACTTATTTTTTAGGATTAATTTTTTTCAGACTGATTCGGTAACATAAATGTCAGTAAATTCTTAGTAGTTCCCTTACACACTTGATTTCAGTGGTAGTTAAAACAAGCGATAATTTTCGCAATTATTTAATGCGGTAGTACAATAATGAGCACTCTTCGCAATGCCAATTGGCTCCTACGGATTCGGGAATTGATTTATTAGGTCTTTTTAGGATATGTCTTACGACAAATATGCTCAATAACATTTGAGTACTCAAGTCAGACGAAATTATGTTGGAATTTTGATTTGACAGAAAGTTTGTCTCATGTTACGATACGAACAATGAAGATTGAACAGCTATAAGAATGAAATTATGGCTGAAATACACATATAAACTAGGTCAAAATACAAAAGGACTTTCACTTACCACAGTGCTATAAATGAATTCACCTTCAGCTATTCATTTCACTATTATTATCATTATGAAAAGGGGCATGTATGCAACTGCTCATAGGATATTTTATCCAACCTTAATACAGAGTAAGATAATTCCTTATATGTGTCCCTCGGAGCCACTGAAGCTCTACTAAGAAACCTTGACTCTACCCTAAATTGATTGGATTTGCAACGACACTGTCCGGTAAGCCTGTCTTCTTCTTGTAAAGCCTCAGTACACTTTGTGATTTTCGCCGAAACAGTACGTCTAGTCGCTTGGATTGTTTGAGGTAATTTATAACTATCCAATAGCAGGCACCATCTCATTCGACGCAGTCTACGCAGTAGCAAAACCTCTACTACCCTGCATAATCGAAACTTTTTAAAATCACCAGGTTCGTTTAGAGATGTAATAAGAGTACAACCCACTACGATCTCATCTGATATACTAATAGGGACTTGGCTGTCTGACATTAGATAAATTTTGATACCTCTTATACTGTTTTCTAGAACAAACAAAGAGAGACAAAACTCTCGACTCCCCAAGGGAATTTCCGTCTGGCCTTAGATTCCAACCCTAGTTTTACCAATTTCTGATAATTCAACTTTTTGATTGATTCGTCTTAGCAAACTCGAAAGCGGACATTAAAATCGTTTGATAATATCAACTAACCGACAAGAAATTTATTTATAGTTCCTTACTATGCAGACTTGTTGGGGACTAAGCAGGAAGTTTTTCTCATTGAAAGCTTTTGGTTTTCCTTTGTCATTACACGAAAGGAAACTGTATTTTATTAAAGAATTTAAAAAAGAAGAAACTGGCCACATTAATTTCAACTATTTAAATGGGTCATGAACACTGCAAAACTAACCTTTTATAAGTGCATTCTGTATCTTAAAAGTCCTAAGGAGGGGTGGGAAATTAAAGGAAAATAAAATAACAGCAGGTGTTCCTTTTGTTGAGGCAAAGATAAAAATACTCCGTAACGATTATTACTTGAACGCCATTATTCCTGGCTTTTGACACTATTGAATTGTTTGTTAAATATGTGTAAACTGCTTAGTTATTTCAACAAGGCATGACATTTGCATGTAACAAATATTGATTTAGGACAGATGTTTAGTAAACTAATTCAACCAAAAAATAAAATGATAAAGATATTTGTTTGTATAATACCAAAGACGAAAAAAAAAAATACACAAGTGCAAAAGGAAATTCAAAAAATAGTTCTGTAAACATGCATTAAACTCGCCGTAAATAAATCAACATTTTAATAATGTTTATTGTAGATGGTCTTTTAAACATGAGCGCCTTGAGTGGTTGTTGTTTTGTTAAATGTCAAGTTTAAATATCATTTTCATGATCAATCGTCAGAAGAAAATCTGTCTACAGATCAACTTCAAACGCCTACAGATTTTTGAAGCTGCTTTTTACAATATCTCATTTGCTTTTCAAAAATTATGCTCTCTTGTTTAAATCTCTAATCTTGATAATTAATCATGTTTTTTGTACTCTATAACAAGGAGTTGTAGACATAATGATGATGACAACACATTTCGAAAATTTAAGAAAATATTTATCAATTTATTTTTTTACAATTATTATAGACGGTTGTTATAATTAAAGATAAAGCGAAATTTATATAAAACAAAAAGAAATGTAGTTAAAGAACTAACGTTATACTCTTTTTTAAATTAAAAAGCATAATAAATTTCTTTCTTTCAAGATAGATTAATTATATAATTCCAAGAAAATTCGGTCATGATGAATTATTTAAGTGAGATATAATATTATTCGTTTAACCAAAGCGCGAAGTCGATTGGCTAAAAGTGAACTAGTAACTGACACCGTGAGTCACTTGCGCATGGCAGAACTTAGCAGTCGCCTATGTGCATAGCTTAATATAAATAAAACTCTTAGCTGATTTCATAAACTAAGTTGGTTTTTTTTATTATATTTTTTAATAGAATAACTAAGAGCGAGCGAGAAACAAAAACTAGTTTCATGGCGTTTTCCGTACTGATATAAATGTGACGTACACGTTTGCTTTTCTGCATGCTGAAAAAATTTTAGCTCGACGTTAGCCGGCCTCAAATATATTTTTCTCTAGCCACCGCTGGTCCCCATTATCCCTGTCTTTTTGTTCTGAGCTAAACTTGCCAAATGTTACTTTGCCTTCGGGCTAATGCTTAATTTTTATTCTTCGAAGAACTAACGTTGTAAATTATGTTTATAATATTTGCATGTACATAACTGTATTGTTAAAAACGTTTTTCAAATTGAGTTAATTCCCAACGTCTTAGCAATATTTAGCGCCATCTGATGATATTTTTTTTATCAACTTTAGTATTTAAATTATTTTATTCTGCATCTCTACATACTGAATTCCAAATAAAAACTGGCTTAACGTGGATCGGTTCGAGCAGGCTTGTACTGAACCCCTATTATTTTCGTTTTAACTGCTTGGCTCTAAATTTATAATCACAAATCTTCGCCATCGGTTGAACCCTTTGAAGACCTATGTACATTACAGCTGTCCTACAGAGTTCAACCAATTCTTGTTGCTATCTGTCACCTGCCCGCTAGACTCGCCTAACCGCATAGTATCTGAACGATGTTGTGTTGCTTTGTAGCGCAAGCTTTCAATAGTGCGACAGGGGTTTAACTTCTCTCTAACTAGCAATCAAGGAGTAATCATGGAATCAGGCTTGATACCTATATTTTTTATTTAACACATTTGTCTTAACGGTTGCATAAACCCTTATAGGGTGATCAATATATTCTGGCTGTGTGCTGAATATTGCTATAACACTGTTTCTCCGATTCACAGGAAATTGCACTATCTGCGAGAGAGGAACAAAACTAGCTTCATTACGTTTTCCGTTTTGCATGCTTGTCTTCTAATCTAAAAAATATGCAAAATTTACCAAAAACAGCACATTGCATAAAAAGTGGGGAATATGTAAAATTTTCTGAAAATACTACTATTTTTTTTAAATATATTTAAAACTTTGAGAATTTGTGGGTTTTCCTTAAAACATGCAAGGAGATTGGAGTGTCAATTGAGGATATTGTAGAATCAGCAAAGAGATAAAACAACTTATCTGAACATATCTAGTTTTAATTGTAGAAACGTTTTACTGATGCAATCATCTAATCAGGATTCAAAACACACGCAAAAACTTGTGTTCAGGAATAACAACGTATGTGACCGTGTATGTTTTTTAGTCTTTAATGCTGAATAAATACAGAAGTAACAAGACTATATTTTTTACACAATTAAATTAATTTGTCCCTAATTAAACCATTGAACACCAATAACCCGAATTCGAAAAAAAATCAGATGTGCAGTTTTCAATCAAAATCACAGAATTAAGACAAATAATTAAATTATGTCAGTTTTTTTCAGATCCCATAAAAACGTTTTGTAAAAAAAAAAATAACTTCTCTGACTGAATGAGGCAAAAGGGCTCAAAGCTTTTACATTTTAAAACTCTATACAAAAGGTGAAAAGATGGTAGTTGCCTTTAAAAGCTAAAAGCCCAAGATGCCTACAAAACATTAAGAGCATTGAATGTACAAAATAAATAATACAACAAGGTAAGTTAAATAAAAGCTCTTAAAGCTTTTAAATTTAAACTCAATATAAAAGTATAAAAGATCAAACTATAATATTAAGTAAAAAAGCTCTTAAAGCTATTCAACAATAAAAAGAAGGCGAAAATATAAGGGCCGCATTTGAAACAGAGTTTCAAACATTTATGCCTTAACATAAAAAAATAGCAATATATTTGAAAATTGGCATTTCTATTCAAAAATTCAATAGTTCAAGGCTTTAAAAATATAATCTAGTTATGAAAACAACAATATAAAGAAACTAAATACATTAGGAGCATTTTGACTTTAGTATTAGAAACCAGTTTGCAAAATTCCCTTTAGTATAATGAAATAAACTTGATGTCTTCCATTAAAACAGCTGTTTTGGAAAAATGACATCATGAAATGCATTTTCAGACAAAGAAGATTGGGAAAAAATGTTTTTGTGCCTTTTCTAGACAGATGCCAAGCGATAATATAATTGTAATCAAAAGTTCAATGACAAAGAGCCACACCAAAATCGATCCAATTATAAATTAGTGACTAATAAAAAGGGTTGCATTTCAACAAATAGCGGCAAAACAAAAGAAAAAGATGCCAATTTTATGATAAACCTACAAACACAAAATATCTTTGTGTTAAAGCAACTCGCTCATAAATAAATAAATCGTGGAAAATTTATAATTCAAACTACCATAGCCCGAAAGAAGCAATAGAAAAACAAAATAAACTTTAATAGACAACCATTTAATAGACATTCTAATATGTAACAATATTTGGGATGAAATTAAAAATTTTACCATTTCAAATACTTAAATAAAAATTAATTATGGAACTGCGGTCATTTTGTAAAGAAGCCATATATCAAATGATTATCTTGATTATATATATTAATTTAAAAACAGACAGAGAGAGAGAGAGAGAGAGCAAGACGCATAGCATACATATTGAACTGCTATACAGCCTGCATCAGCAGTAACAACTTAGTTATATACATTAATAAGGAAAACAAAACCAAATCACTGCATCTAAAGTGTGGTTGCATTCGTTAAGAGTCTATATTGGTTTGAGAGAAAGGGAACTTGGCGTAGAAGCCCCCATATATCACGGGTCAATGGTGGCAGCGTACAATACAGGCACAAACAAAACAATACCGCAACAGTAGCAGTAGTACGAGAAATACTAAAATTTATATTGCTCTTTGCATTTACAACTGCAGCAACGTAATGTAGCAAGAAAGTACTTAATGAAGCCAACACATATTCGTTCGTACTCATATGACTTCACGTACGGTGGTTTGTTATAACAACCCAAATATACGAGTAAAAATTTAAAATATTTTCGTGTTGCAACAACCGAATTAGATTTACATTTGTACACATTCATTCAGTCATTAATTTAAATATTATTCATTTGGAAATTACAACAGCAACAACAATAGAAAAGAAATCTAGATATTGCTTAAAGAGAAAATACTAAATAGGAGCTATTTGTTGAATCTTCAGTAGATTGTAGATTAAATGAAAGGGTGACCAGATTTTCCATTATGTCTGCAATATTGTCAGTAAATAAAGTAGTCTACAGCCTACTTTAAATTCCAATTTAAAAAAATCTTGCAAACCGGCTTCTGGAGAGGCAAAATTGAAAATTTTCCAAAACCATCTCCCACAACATCAAAAAAACTAAACGTTTCATTTATGTTTTCTACTACAATACATTTTTGGGGCAAACATACAATCGCTTAATATTATTATCTGCAATAGTAATATAATTTGTGTACAACCATATAATCAATGACTCGCTACCACTAATTTTGGGAAATTCTTCATTATCTCTGGAACATTCAATCATTACCATCATCTTGACCCATTACAAAATTCTTGATCCGGGTACTCCTTTGATCAGACTTTTGTAGTCCATAAATCCGCCTATATAAATACCCAGTAATTCGCTCCGCTTTCTTTAATGCGTTGCGATATGGTTCAACATGCCTCCTGTTGTTTACTTTTCTTGTTTACCAGGGCAATCAACACCTCCTAAAAGGAGTAATCACAAACTGGGTCAGCTCGTCACTATTATACTAGTGTTAAGATTTTCGTTGGATTCTAGCTGTCAAAGAAAAATTTAAGTAAAGTATTCTAGTAAACAAAAATGTAATTGTTGGTCTACACCACAAATGCAACCTTGATAAAATGAAAATTCTAAGAAAAATTAAAAAAAGGGCGAGAGCCATAATACGACTGTAAAATTTCCAACCGTATTTTGATCAGATTCATAAGATATTAAATTATCACTATAATACTTTCTCTTTTACCTCAATTTTTGACAAGTCGTTTTACTCAATATAATAGTGTGCATGAATCTTTAATGTAGCTACAAAAACATTTATATTTTCTGGTACTTTTGGGCATTGATTTTGATACATTGTCTGTAATATATTTGAGAACAACTACCTGATTCTAGTTTGAATTGCTGTCCGTGATCATAAACAACTTAAAAACATTTAAAATTAAATCACCCGATATTCTATATTGATATATATGATATTCTATATAATAATGTCATATTCATATATTCGTACGGATCAGTTAACGACTGATTTTCGAAGTAAATCTGGATAATTTGGTAGCGTTGTTCAATCGTCAGTCTATCATGAAGATTTGCTAAAGTATACTGAACATAAATGTCGAAAATTGAGCGCAATATGACAGTTTGGTAGACAGATAACCCTGCAAAGGTTTTAGCGCGATTAAGATCACCCTGTAAATCGAAACGAGATTCCCAAGTGTTTCTATTCAAGTTTAGGATGATGGAAAATGTTCTACGACATTGAATATGCAAGTGTATAATAAAATTGAGCACATCATTGGAAATCATCTTGTCTTCTGCGGGATAAACTCAAATGATTCTCTCTCAGCATCATATCGCACTAATTAAGTAGTTTTGCATTCTTTACAGTTTTTCGAACGAACATCGCGGAAAAATAATTATTAATAGAATGCTATAATTCGGATGACATCTACCGAAATTTATCAAATGGTCAGAAACATTCTAAGTGTAAATAGTGACATGATTTTTGATAGAAACGAGTCACGTGGCATTTAGGAATATTATATAAGATGATTTATTGTGATAAATAAAAAAGAGAGAGCAAAATAAAAAGTGGACGCCTAATCTTGCAGTATAATTTATGCAGAGTGAACATATTACTCTATGTTGTATGTTCTTCTTCTCTTCTTGTATAAGATACAAGTAACCAACTATCTTCGGTTAGTTTGCTGTAGTATAAAAAGCAGTTATTATTTAATTGCGTGGTTATAACAAAATTTCGAATTGTCAGTAAAACTTTGGTCACCCTTTATAAAATAACATCAAGCACCAAAACAAATACACAATCATAGAGAAATCTAAAAAACTAAACATAATAATAAACATACATTAAATAAAATTCATTTAATATACATACTGCTGTATGTACAGAGTACTAATGTGCATGTAATAGCATATAAATATAACATATATTACATTTTACTTAGTTTTACGTTATAGTAATTTAAACAAGCCGAAACCAAGTCAAAATGCATATTACAACTTGAAAAAAGCACACACAATAACACCCATGCTACAGCATATAAAAAACGACGCAAAATAGGTCGCAACAATTGCCGCACTATCGATTTTTAATATACAAAACAAAATTAATATTATGTGGTAAGAAAAGAAAAAGACACACTTCAAATGCAAAGAAATATATGAACATAAAGATAATTGAAGAAGATCTAGTAGTAAAGTACTCTTCGCATCGATTACAGTACCAGAGACACCACAGAGTTACAAACTTACACATATGCACACACACACACATATACTCCAGTGATTCCACGCCTCATAAGTGCTGGTATCTATGAATGAATGCAAATGCCTGCATGGATGAATGAAATTGTAGGCATTAAAATTATGTACAAGTATGTGGTTGATACCAAAACCACCAAAAATGAAAGTTTTCCTTTTCACAAAAAAAAAAAAACTTTAATTAAATGCCCCCAAAGGGAATTGAAATGAGTACAATACAACATAAATCTTAAAACAAAAATTCAACCCATATCCATTTCAGTACGTTCCATATGACATACATATTCATTTCCCAATCCAAAAGTTTATTTGCTTGTGTAAATTTTAACCAAAATGAAATACATGACGTGTAAATGATTATTTTGACAATTATAATTGTTTGACAAAAAAATGTGTCCCCCAAAAATTATACTCGTTTGTAGAATATTCAGCTTATACTCCTACAGAGATTGCTATACAGATAGATTAATAAATCATTTTGTTTTAAAATTTAATAACAAGTTGAAAAGGGCATCGCCTCTATATAAACTAACAAAAATGAAAACATATCTCTGAAGACAAAGTCAATACGAATATTAGAAGCCCTTGAGGAGGCATTCATATCTCCGTAAATCCTGTAAACCCAACTTTTAAGACTTCTCTTTTTTCCTCTCTTCTATGAAGCCAGATTTGCTGTAAAGGTCTGAAAAAGAAAAACTCCTCCGTTAATGTGATATTTTGTCTGATGTATTGTTAACTAATATTTTGTATCTTTTAAACTTCGTCCGATCTATATTTTAACTATATTTTGAGGTTTCCGTAGGCCTTTACAACTACGCCGAACTGCAAGAGCGGTTAATATATAAAACTCTTTTACATGATTTTGTGTTGTAATCGTGAAATATATGCATACATGTATATGTAGGAACGGAACCATCATACGCTTATGGTAGAAGGAAAACAATTTTAATGACAAAACAAATTTTGAAATCCGAATGTGTATGTGGGCTACAGATACACCCAGTAAGCGATCATATACATATATTCTTCGGAGTCATCGAATCTCCTTTTGAAAATCTGCGCCCTACGAGACATATAGGAGCTCTATTGCTATACTAGTCGATCTCACAATCACTGGCGACACACTGATTGTATCTACGATTGCACTATACGGTAAACTATCACTTAACTGTCACAAAACCGTTGTTATCGAGTTTTCGTCACTTCTTGGGTTTAAGCCGATACCCCGTTTGGTGATTAATTTCCGATTCATCCATTAACCTGTACATATGTATGTTTGTATTAATCATATGCTTACATATATGCTAAGGAAGTTTTTCTACTTAGTGCGGTACTGTCCCTGGAGGCATGTCTTCTTGGTGATGTCTCCACCTTGATGTATTGATACCGGGGGAACTGGAGGTCTGTGGCCTGAAATTGGAAGTAGGAAGGGCGTTCCACCAGTAACTATATAAACACTGGAACCACAGAAACCAGTATCCATTGTAAAACAAGTCCCAAACTGTTTGGTGAGGCTCCTTGGGGTGCTGGCAAAGATCTTGGTGCAGGGTCAATGTTGCGTTGTTTTGCAACGCAGGCAGATAGTAGAAGAAGGGGTAGCCCCGAGCATCTCAGCAAAAGGTGGGATCAGGGTCCAGGCAGCCATGATCTTCAATTATTACCTATACAAATGCGTATAGGGGCGTTGGTGGTCGATGCTAGGACTACCGTCTGATAACGTCGTAAGAGAGTTGCCGGCGTTAATCATGGCAGACTTGTATTTAATGGAACACGTTACTACTAAAATAAATTCCATACTGAACCAATTTGTCATATTTTAATGCTAGAAACAGTTTCCAAGAAAAACTTTTTTCACGGTTTCTTTAATTTAAGATAAAATTTTAAAAGTTTACATCATTTTTTTAAAGGAAATAAAATTAGTACAGCCACAACAGGGTTTCTGTCCCTGGTTTTGACGTTCCTATTTTCCCGGGAAACCGTAAAAACATCTATTTCCTAAGAAAAAAAAATACTATCCGAGATTGTTTTGAACCTTTATCTACATATGTAGCTCATAAGCAAGACTTTTTTGTTTTTGATATCCCCTGACATTCGGTTTCCACGGGAATTCCGCAAATTTCTTCAAATTATTCTTGTTTCTCGGGATTCACTATATACTGGGAAATGGGAAGCCCTATACAATACTAACAAAAGCTTCAAAAAGGAAAACTTCAGTTTTGGAAAACATAGTGTAAAATATTCTGAACTAAGAACTTCTATAACTTTGAAATGAAGTTAAATTAAAAATATTCATTGTTACAAATTAAAGTTCTAAAAAACTTTACTGAACGCATGGGTCGGGTCAGGGGGAGAAAAATTTAATATTTTGTACCCAAAGCTTTAAAAAGGTAACCTATTGAAAAATTCCTTCTGGATATTCCTATACAGGTGGTAGTTCTTACTTAGGTTTCTTCTCCATTTAATTTCACGTTTTCTATAAATCTATCTACTTAATTAAATAAAATCTTCAAATGTTTTCTAATTAGCAATAACAGTTACTGGAAAAGTAAATTGACCAAATAAAAAGAATTTTTATAGAAATACCATATGAACTTTGTTTTTATAAAAAGTGAACAAAAATAGCGCCAAGTTCCCTTCTCATATCTTACCTTTAACTTTTATTAATTCGGAGTTGCCATATTTTCTTAGTTACAAAAGAAAAATTAATTTAAATTAAACACCATACTATGGCTATCTTTTCACTTTCAGTCGAGTTTTACTGCTTTTCACTAGCATCACCTCTTTTAGTTTTCAAAAGTTGCAAGATGTGCATTTTTCCTATTGTTTAAGTTGCCACTTTTTCTGTTTTTAAGTTGTCACTATATTCACTTAATGCCGAAAGTAATCGATACTCTTTTGCTATTATGCCTTCAAACGCACACTTTTAGAGTCATACGTTTTATTACAAAAGAAGTTTGTAATGATAAAAAAAAACACTGAAAGAACACTTCATTGCTAACGAACCTTATAATAAAACAATGTCATGTTACATACACCTTTTCTAACTTAAATTCCACTCAGCACTAAAAAGGTAGTATTATTGAAGTTTCATTAAAAAAATAATACTTTGCATCATGAAATACCAAATGAAAAATACAAAAATAAAAAATATTTGTTTTAAACAAAACAGTCAATGTCAAGTTAACGTTTTTTAATTGTCATTTTAACACATCAATTTAAGAAATATTTGTTTATGTGGTTAAAATGGGTATTTAGCGGCGCATTAGACAATAGTTAGATTGAATATATAAACATATGTGGGTGTTTGTGACAAAAACAAAGCAATTGTCATGATAAGCATTTTAAAACTAATTACCATAATAAATGATAATTACAATTGTCGCAATAGTATAACGAGATTTTATGTAATTCTATTGTGACATACTCTGTAGTATTGCAATTGCTGGGAGTTGTTGAAAAAGTTGTAAGATTTGTAGGAAAAGGAAATGAAATTACAGTTGTACAAACTGTTTGTGTGTAAATACGAACTTATGAACTAATTTTAATTTAGTTTATGAACATTTTTTTTTAATTATTCATTTAGTTGCAAAAATGTGTGACACAAACTTTGTTTATTGCATTCGGTCAACTTAGAGCTTCAGTAAATGAAAATTTATAGAAAAAACTGCGTTTTATTAAACCTAAACGCTAGTAATAATAATCTGCACAAATATATAATTGTGAAAATAAGGCCAAGTTCCTATCCGAAAATTTCGGCAGTTAAAAGTACCGAGATCGAAATGAGGACCAAGATCTTGATACATACTATATACAATAACATCTGATTTTTAGGCAACCTGCTAAAATGGTAACCATTTTTCCATATTTCTTTCCTGCATTAGGAAGTTGAAAAAATATTGCCAAGATAGTAAGTTACATAGAAATGAGATGGAATTGTACATATCAAGAACTTGGTCCACATTTTGATCTCGGTGCTTTTAACTGCCGAAATTTTCGTATAGGAACTTGGCCTTAATTTACATTTATGTGTTTGTGCGGATCGGACAGATTTTAGCCAAGTTATTTTTTTGTTAATGTATATATTTGTATGTGTATCTATTATCTCTCTTGACTTAAAGCTTTCAGACGGTTGAGTTATACCAAATTTCAGCTCTCTACCTATAGTGGAAATGTCCTATACAAATAATGGGGCATCGTAGCTCCACTAGGTGATTACTTATTTCCCTAGACCTACTCGTATACCAAATTTTTTGCTCTCCAGCTATAGTGGAAGTATCCAGTAAAAATAAAGGAGCACGCCAGTCCCCCTAAATAAAAAGTGCCCGTTTTCAGATTTTCCCGATTGCTTAATCTTACAGGCCTACCTGCATACAACATTTTACCTCTCAAACTATAGTGGAACTACCCTATAAAAATGATGAGTGAGTCCGCGAATAGCTACTAAATTATGTACTTTTTACATCTTTCTATATAGGAAAACGTTTATGGCCAACTTGATGTAAACTTGAAATATAAAGTTACCTACCTACAAGTTTGAGGGGGTAAATACAGCGCGAATGGTTTTGTGTAATATACATTATGCGGATTATGCGTAAGCACTCTACCGTGCGCCTTAATAATTTAAAAATCAATTTCAATAGAATAAAGTTGTGATTTTTTGAAGATTTACTTTAAGAATGGCGATAATTTACTAGATTTGCTAATAAAGAAATGCTGCCCGAAGTGATACTTTTTCACTTTTATAGCACAGTGTATCTATGTATATATATAAAAGAGATTGATGTTAGTTACTACGCTTATAACTCAAAAACGCCTGGACCGATTTCGATGATGAGTACCAATTCGATGATGAGTACCAATTCGGTTAGGTCTCCACCAAAAAAAGGATAATACCCAAGTAAATTCCCCAAATTTTCCGGAAAAAAAAATTATGAAGAAAATTAATTTCGCCATACATTTTCTATGGAGCGATTCTACAACGCCATCTTAACTCAAGAACCCATAAAAACGAACATTATTTCAAATGCTGGTTCCGGTATTGCCAGTAGATGGCGATGTGTACATCAACTTCTGACAAACAGAACAGTTGAACAGGTTTTCAAATTTAAGTAAATAAATTTGATTTGTAGATATATGTATGTATACTACTGACGGAGACAGATATCAAATTATATCTGCATTTTTCATTTCAGTTTCATTGGTGGAGGGATATGATCAATGTATGATTTAGTTCTAAATACATACATATACGTACATACATCTATAGTACAGATCATGGGTAATTTTTAGGCAAAAAAAGTTTGCCGGGTCAGCTAGTTTATTGTAATCAGATCTTTAATATTTTGCATGGAACAGCTTTACGTTTCTTACATTTTTCTATAGGGTTTCGAACTAAATCTTATATTTTATTTATTTTAGTTTAAATTCCGTACGAATTGCTGGTAAATAAATATACATATTTTTTATATGGGCACCCTATTCACACCACTAGTATTTTACTAGTCATTAGGAAACACTACTTGCATTCTTTTGCAAACAAAACAACTAAACACAAGTTAGTGTTTTTTTGCTCTTGCTATTGAGATTATTTTTCTTGTCATTCCACTCAAACATTCATTTAATGCCCATCTCACACTTGCAAACACATTAACAACTCAAGCAAAGGGCTTTTTGCACAAAAGAAGAAAAAAAAAACACCGCTAATCACAACAACAAAAACTAGTTGAATTAATTTTTATTAATTTCTTATTTATGATTTAAATTTAATAATTTCATAATTTCTTCATTATCAATTAAACACTTTATTATTAAGCTAATTTTTGTATGAATTTTGGAAAATGTAATACATTTTTTGTTTTAACTATTAACCAAAATCGAGGGACGCTTGGAGACCATTTACTTAAGCCACGACCGTGAGAGAACTAATATTCTTCTGACAAAGAGAAACAGAGTTATCGTGTCTAAGAGAATGTTGTTTAGAAAAAGAATAAATGTAAGGAATCTAATTGTGTCTAATATATCTGATATATCTTCATCCTTGGTATATATGTAGCAGATGATTTTATTTGAATAAAAATATGATTAGGTATTTTGTAAGCCTCCCAAGAAGAGAAGGGTAAAACTATTAGTAATATTAGAAGTAACCATATTTCTTTAAACACATTTTCGCCAATACAGTATTCGAAATTAAAAACTTCAATCCAGAAAGGTGTTGCATCTAATTTTGTACCCAAATGTTGTTTAACAATATCGGATCATCATTGTTGTTGAAGAAGTATGGTCAAATGATGACGCCGGCCTACAAACCTTTCCAAACAGTGTTTCTTTCAGAGTGCATTGGCAGCTGTTGAACTGCCTGTGGCTGCTTTTCAAACCAAATTCGGCAATTCTGTTTGTTGTGCCAATTGAACCAAAAACGAGCTTCGTCGCTAAAAGCTGGCATTTGTTCCGTAGAAAACACATATGTTACACATCAAGAAAGAATCCGAACCGATAAAAGAATTTTTTGTCAATATAGGAATACAATAATAAAAAAGGGTAGATAGTGGAGGCTCTTGAAAACTTTCCGTGGCTCAAGTTTTTGATAGATTTTTGTGTGAAAAGTTAGCAGAATGAAGCGGTAAAAAAGTACAGAAATGTTCACTACTTGAGGGAACAAAATATATTGATAAATGGTAAGCAAGCACAGCGGCAATTTTTGTGCCGGCGAATGAAATTTTCATCCTATTTTTCGACAGCCTGATTACATAATGGACTCACAATATAATAATATCTAATTTTACTTGAATTTTTGACAAGTCGTTTTACTCGATTTAATTGTGTTAAAGATGCTCTATTGGCATAGCGATTTAAACAAAATGTTCTTTATCACTGAGCAAAATTTTCTAAACGCTTTCTCGACCCTTCTACCAAATCTACGGAAGATGATCTTATGCACTACTTGACTTCTTGAACAAGCTGTATATTGTCATCAATTAAACCAAGACCTTTACGCAACTTTAATTGTGGATGAAAATGACGACTGACGCATTTGGACCTCTACGCTGCACACTGTAAACCGTTTTTTACATCATACGGGCTACGTTTTACCTTGAAATGTAAGTGCATCCTGCAAAGTGTAAAAAAGACAGCAAAAATCAGTAAGTAATTTTCCAAAGTACGAGTACTTTGGGTGCCTTTTTGAAGGGTTTTGGAGTCAATATAACGTAGTTTAAGAACAATTTGTATGCATCTACTGCCAGCTCTTATTGATATAAACCGAATACTCGTATCTACAACTTTCTTATTTGATCATTTAGTGTTAATATTCTTTTGCAATAAACGGAAATTACGCATTAGTCTTCTCACAATTTTTATATTTTTTCATAATTTTTATATTTTTGTTTGTGTTCAATTTCAATACTGAACGAACACAACAAAGGTCACAATAAACGAATTTGTGATCATTTTAATAATTTCCTTAAATGTATCTGAAGTGGAGTCGCGAGTATCCATAAAAGGCAACACAAACGGAACGCACAACAAATGTTCATATTTTCCTTACTATTGTAGGATTAGTAACAATATGACGGACAGACTAGTTCCATTAAGCAAAGACCATAAAATATACTCAAGTGTTTTTGGATTGTTGGTGGTCGTATACACAGTTTTCTTTTTGTTCAATTATGGCTCAAGCGCATGCTATTCCTGCTTACGATTTGTTTGTGTTTTTTGTCTCCACATTGTTGTTGTTGCTGCTCTATATGCTGGAATAATTTTGAATGCAAGCCAGCAAAGCGCTCTTTTGTTGTGTTAAATTTTGACAAATTTAATGAAAGAGCCGAGTTAAAGAATTAAGAACAAAATAATGAAATTAAAAAACCCACGTGCTCTCCTTCTTTTTTAAGTAGAAGCAAGCCAGATATTTTGGTTTTTTATAGGTTTTCATATTATACGTGTCATATATTTGTTGTCTTCTTGGCACAAGTAATTTAATCAAAACACAACACTTTTGATGATTATGGGTTTCCCAAAATATGATGGATTTAAAGGAGTAAAATCATGGCGAAATTAGTAAATTTAATTTAACCGACTAGTTTTGTTTCGAAACCTCACAGTTTTGTTGGTTACTATTCCACTTCTAAACATAATTTTAGTTATTATGCTCAAAGTGACTTAAAATCTTTTATGAGATTTTACCGCAAGCAACAGGTATGGCAAGCCATAAAATAAGCAAATATTTGAACCCTAAGCTTGGGAAACGTTCTTGTCAATTCAAAACTTTGAAGGTAATGTTATTATTTGAACAATATAATAGATACAACCAGGAACAAGGTGTTGCAAAACCGTGGTAACAGGATACCGTTCTGTTAGTTTCATACATCTAATAGAATTTGGCAAGACCCTTGGTAGTGACTAAAGAAACAATTGATTCTTGCATCCCAAATGACAAAAACATTCATGTCTTATAACCTTAAATTGGGACGTCCATTGGAAGCGTGACATCAACCACACCCCTGTACAGGTCTCTATATTAATCATAAAATAGGCCATAAGACATACAAAATGTGTTTATAATTTATAAACTGAGTCATTGAAATTTCACGGCGAAGATTTGGACTATGTCATTTTTAACACATGTATACATGAATCGTTCCAGTCATATTGGTTCGTACCTGACGATAGTTCTGTTTCGTAAGTCTTCAACATAATATCTGTGGAGTTAAGTAGAGCGAGCTAATTTTCCTGTAAGATTAGATGAATTGTTTAGGGGAAATACTGTAACTCAGGTCGAAACATTATTGTTTTATTTTGGCCATCGCCTTCGGCTGACTGTTAGTTACGTTAGCGTAAGTATTGCAATAAAACTAGATACGCCTGACAGTACCCGAGTTATTCATTTCTTCTCGTTCTGATGAAAGTCAGTACGCAGAAACCCGAGAATACCAGCCGATTAACAAATATTGAAATTCAATTGAAAACGTAAGTAAAGATACACCTATTTTGCCACATGGTGCGTAACTCTATTCAGTTGAACTAGTTGAACTTAAGATTTGTATATCCATAAGTCGGCCGTGTACACAACTGCGCAAAACCACGTTACAAGGTCGACTGATTTAAAACAATTCAAATTCACGCAACCTTCACGAGAGATAACCATACCCTTAAATCAAGCAACTCATTTATAACATCCATTTAGTGTTAGCTGTGTGTTACATAGCGCCGTCCTACTATAACCAAGACAATTCGGGCCAAAGGAAACCGGTTATCAATAATCTCTAGCGCTCGCTGTTGAAGGTAGTGGCTTCTTAAACATTGTTTTGAAGAAAAACATACCAAAAATACTCCAATAGCTTTTTTGAGAGCATTGCTAACTGGTGAACCTCTTTTGAGAAAGCCGCATGCGCTAATGATGATTTCCGGCCCAAATAAGGATCCTCTTCAAAACACTTCGAAACTTTCGCGTCCACAGAACGAAGTCCTGACGCATTATTCAAATGTTCAATATTGTTCGGTGTTCCTAGCGCGGAATAGGCTAGATGGGTCCAGGAAAAAATTTTTTATTAGAAATAAATTTACTCTTTTGGGAACTGTCCTTAATTTTTCATATACGAGTATCGCGTATTAACGATTTTGACTTAATAGTGTGTGTATTTTTATTCTTTTTCATACCTTAAAGTGCAATAATACAATTGTAACTGTGCTTTCAACTTAACGAATTAAGAAAGCTTTTTTATTTCTTTATGAGTTGTATACTTTTAGCGGGATAATAAATGATATAAAGTGAACGTAAAATAAATAAAGAGGATTGTTTAAACTGTGGGTGGAAATTTCAAAAGAAATTCAAGACTTTGACATTGTTTATAATTGTCAATTCTTATGACAGAGGGGAATGAAGGGGTAGATGTTGCATAAAAATGTCATGTAAAAATAAAGAAAATATTATCCATAAGACGAATTACACTGCAACACCAAGTTCCATAATAAAATTAAAATACGACATATGTATTTTATGAGGACAAACAACGGCTTATAGTTATGGTAAATTAAAAAGAACCAATTTATCATAAAATAAATGAATGGTTGAAGCAAAGTAGGAAAGTTTTACAATAAATGCAAAATCTGATAGCGGGATATTATGAGAAACTATTGTCCAAGTAATTTTTTTAATATTAAGAAATTCGTATCACCCATTACATTTACAGCAACATAGGACTGAAGCCGGACAATCTGAAAATTTTACCTCTCTTTCAGGTAGGCAAGCTTAAGGAGCGAAAAATATTAAAAACAATTTTCCAAAGGTATTTATAAAGCTACTCATATATCGATTAGTTCTACTAAGAAATTATTTAGCGGCGATCTTATTAGAGACACCAAAATTCAAAATTTGTAAAAGTGTAAAAATCCTGAAGGTTTGAATCATTAAATTTAGTGTTGATTTCCAGAAACCGTTGTCTCTCTTACATATTTAGAGGTGGGCAATGTGCAATAGTAACCCTGTAAACAATTGTTTTTAGGCAAAAAATTTGCTGGAAATTTTGTGTTTCTGGCAAAACATTATATCGGGACGCGTTGAAAATAATAAACGTAGTTTGGAGCAAAATGAAGGCACATGCTTAGTATAACAACAGGTGGATTTTTTACCGGTCGTACAAATATCTTCTTAGTGATGAATGAAAAAACGTAAAAAAACTAAAGAACATCGGAAAGCTAGATGTGAGCATTGATGTCCAATCGAATCGGATTCAAAATCACTTTATGAAGACCTAGGCAGTTTAAAGGAATTCCCATAAAGAGCTGAAAGCTATTGCCAAATCGGCTTATCGATTGAAGATTGAAGGAAGTGTATAAATGTGAATGTTCATTGCTGGCAATAACGATAATGAAATAAATATTTATTTCGGTATATACGCAGAGACAAAACATGGTTGTAGCATTTTCATTACAACTATATTAATTTCACTACAACAATATATTTTTACGATACTTTAGTAACGATAAACAAGTTGTTATTTACATTTAATCATAAAATAATTACCATTTATACAAACTGCAACGTGGTTGCATTGAACTTTATTATTATTGTTCAAATATTAACAACAACCAAAGTTTTCCAACTATACAAAATATTATAATACTTCTAACCATAAAATATTAATTATAAATATATTATAATATGTAATTTTTCATGTTGTCAAAGTATGGCTAAGAAGCCATCATTAACAGAATAACGCCACAACAATTTACTTCGAAAAAAACTGGAAGCCAACCACCTGTTTTACCGCACTATTGTGTTCAATAACGTGGCTCATTTTTGGCTTAACGGACTTGCCAATAAGTAAATTGCTGCATTTAGAGTTAGAAAAACCTCCGAGAATACTAATTATTTGGGTCCCCAATTGAAAACAATCTTCACTTGAAACATGTTTTTCCAACTTGACGGCGCTACGTGCCATACATCACGCCACACAATCGAGGTAATAAATCAAATATTTTGCGAACGTGTTTTTTTCTTGATACCGTCCAGTCAATTTGGCCACCAAGATAGTGCGATTTAAAGGCTTTTTTCTCTAGAGCGTAAAGTGATTTGTTTACAAACCATCAACTTTCAACGAAAGCCTTGCAAAAATGGTACAAATTTGGAATTCCAGAAGGCCTATACGTCACCCATTTTTGTTTAAATCTAAATATATTATTTGAGGTCGAAGATAAAAAACAAACCCCTCATAACCATATAAACGACAATGTTGCTCTCAAATTACTTGGACTTGGTAGGAAAATTTCTCATTTTGATTTGCTTGAAGACTTGCCTGAATATTTGCTTCTTGATCAGAATGCGTTACTACCGGTGTACAACACCAAGTACTTTATTTACTTTAAATTAAATCATCAGATTGCACTGCATTCCATTTTGCTTTTAACATTCCATTCCATTTTGCTTTTAAGTAAAAAAAAAAATAATTAAATTTTACCTTTTACTCCTTTAAATAAAAATCAATTAAGATAACAAGCGTATGAAAAATATAAAAATAAACTAACAATGCAACTTCAAACAAACAAGACACTCAACTATGAAATTCTGTGAAAAAGACTTCTAATAATAATATTAACAGTCGCGTGTACGAATACTATAAATGGCGTAAATAAAATACTGTACTGTTAAATAAGATAATTAACTTAATTAAAGAAAATCAATCAATCAGTCACTTAGATATTATTTTCATTATCAGCGTCTACGTCATCATTATCAATCAAAACAAGTTACGTTTGTAGTGAATTCCAAGAATGGGAAACCAATTAAAAGTCCAATAAGAAACTCTGAGTAAATCAAATTTGCACCTTAAGACTTTGTTAAAAAGAAGGTATGTAATATGAAAATTATGATTAAAGATTTGATATAATTTAATAATTTGATTTGATTAATTGATATGGATAAGGAAAAGATTTCGCTAAATAATTCTATTTTAATTTACACAAATAAACCAAAGCAAAAATAAAAGGAAGGACTAACATGGAATTGAGGTTTAAGTTCATTACTGGTGTTCACACTCTTAGTGACCGTTAAGAAATATTTATGTTCATATGTTCCAAATAGCACTGAAATCATAATTTAATTTAAAAATTTCTCGATTAATAACATCTGGTTTTCATTTAAATGTCTGTATGCGTAAATATAAGATTGTGTATGTTATGAAAATCAGTCATTTTTATGATTGCTAAATGCTGATTTGATTGCTACATAGTTTTCTTTTTATGATATCATAATGCAGTAATAAAAAAAACACTTCATCATCATTATTGCCAACATTATAGGTGTAGTAATGACTTAATAATGTCTTGCAATAACATTTTAATTAAAGCAATGAAATGGCAGAAGAAACTAAACCGTTCACATCCACATCCCATGTTTTTGAACTAGAGATATATTCACTTATGCACATACAGAAACACATAAAGTACACTGTATTTTGCTGCAAAAGCTATGACTTTAATAAAATTTAAGTCGACAATAAAACAACAACATTAAAACTTCATTTCCCTTTTCCGTTTGCGACTAAAAACTAACGGATTTCGAAACTGACTGTTTTACGTTTGAACTACAGAAACTGTAAACTTCTATTTAAGAGGAAATTGAACTTTTGTTGAGAATCTTTTGTTTTGCTATATAACGAAAAACAAACCATAAGAAAATTTCTATTTTAACACTTAGAGAAAAAAACTTAGGTAAACTTAATGTTAAACATTATTTGAACCACAGACACGAAAGTATGAAATTTAGAAGGCCAGTATGAAACGGCCTTATGGTAATGTTCAGAAATTCGTTAGATCTTAGCAAAGAGAAATCTAATGACAGTCGTTCTGACTGTTTAAAACTCAAAAGTAAAATATGCTCAATTCATTGTTTGTCCACACGCAGAGAAAAAAACTTGGTTGCCGTAACCATAATCGAGGACAACATGTTATGATCGAATTATATGGTTGCAAACGAATCGTTATAATTATGTTATTGTAGATAATAATCGTGGAACGATATAAAAAACGCACAAAAAATATGATGGCGGCAAAAGTCATGGAATGCCTAATAGTTAACACCCTAACCACTTAAGCCTCATCACTCCCATACTTTGATCAAACACATATTCAGCCCTGTCGTGAATAGCAAGTGGAATTTTGGTTCACGTGAAATTTTCATTCCACTCGAAGGGAAAAATGGTACCGTGAATCTTCCGTGAAAATTATTCCCGCTATCAATTCTCAGTAAATGTAAAAAAGGGAAGCAGCTGAAAACTACATACATACAAAATCAAAGAAATTTATTACATGTGTTATAATAATTTGCACATATTTTAAAACTTAAAAAAATATTAAAAACAAAAGTGGTCATAATGTGTAATTAGAGCAGTATTATTATTGCAAGAGGAGGAAAGCAAGCACCAGCGAATTGCGCGTCGACGTTTACGATATGCATCAAACGGTTATGGTCAAATGTTGTCTAGGTGGTGTCATCTGTTCTGGCAAGACGGTTGCGTTACTACCCACCATTTCTTCATCGTGGACAATTTTTTTCTGCGTCTGTATATCCTTTTGGTTTTCATTAGCGGATAAACACTCTGGTAATCCGAAAATTAAGGAGTTATCCAAACCCTCTACTGACTTCTTCATGCCTACTAGCTCGTATATAAATTGTTCACTTGCTGAAAGGCATTTGTTTTTATTTGGGCCACCTCCTGTCGCTTTTAGATTTTTGAGGTTCACTGCAGCTTTTGAACGAACATACCGCTTTTGAAAGCTTCACAAAGCCGCAGGCAATTGATCGGTTGCTTTGCATTTTTTGGAGCATAATGTCAGTTTGTGCCTTATTAACAGATCTTGCCATTAAAATAAAATTTGCAAAGTTAAATATTCAAGTAATAATAAACACTACTTACATTTTTTGTTCTTTTCACCACCAAAATCAAAGCGAATAAATTAAAGGGAAAAGTGAAAAAATTCGCGGGAGAAAAATCCTTCACGATGAGGGGAATTTTATGTGCGCATGATATCATTCACGGGGAATGTCTTCACGATTGCAAATTAAGGGAACAGTGAAAAACTCCGAGGGAAACAGTATTCATGATAGCGGTGATTATGTCTATTGAGAACATTTTATAGTCGTAGGTATGACATTATTTTTCTATAGTTGGCATACCTTGTTTCTTCCTTAATTTGATATTCCGTCCAGCTTTGTTTAGAGATGAACATATTGTAATTCTTGTAAAGAAGGGATATAACAGGGAATAAGGAAATATAGAAATATTAAGGCGTAAAGAAATTTATTTTTACCAATTTACTGTAATTGAACTGCCGGAGCCAGAGGAACGAAAATTGCAAGAAAGAGTTTTAGAAGATTGGCAGCAGTCTCTTCGTGTCTGCGTTCTTAGCCAATTCTACAGTAGTCTTTGTAGGCATTCTCATCTAGATGAAGATCTAGATCAAGTCGATTACTTGAAGCATTTGCAGCATAAAGCAGTTAAATTGGTAGCGAAATGACAGAAATTTCACAAAAATCATCATCGATGATTACCGAACTAATGTTTGCCATGTTTTCAAACAACCATTATATGTTTTCCATAACAATATATTTTTTGAACAACATAATAGGGTTATCGTCACTACGCCGCAGCCATGTTTTTTCTTTGCGTGTATCTTATTTCAAAACAGGATTGCCATGAAGATTGACGTTTTTAAGTACCATTCTCCAGACGAAAATAGCTTTTTGTATGAATTCTGGGCCAGAGGCCTGTGTCAGATAGCTTATAGAAGGCTAAGCATAGCCGCTGGTTAGTTTCCATAGACGACGTCGCCGGCATTTTTCGCCTCATTATTATTTATTTCTCACAGTTTGATGTTTTCAATGCACTTACACTTTTTAGCTAACACGCTCATACTTTCACAAAATTGACAACCAACTTTTATTCAATGTTTCGTTTAAGCTGTGTTTTAAAAAGATTATTAAGTAAAACAGCTAGTTAGAATTCTTGTAAATAACTTGTTGTGATTAATTTTTTAAAGATTTTGCCGCAATTAAACGATGAATAAAAGGAATAAAAATAATAATGTGTTGCGATTTATAGAACGACACAATTCTATGGAATATGAATCTTTATTCATATTGGCGAAAATATAAAGTCTAGTAAATGATTAATTTTTTGTATTACAGTGCCGCGAGCTTTTAAGTTGCATTCTTGTGGACGGCAAATCTTGATCGTGTAACTGCAGTTTGTAGTAAAAATATGTATTTAAGTGAAGAAATTTAGACGGATTTAGCCGGTTTTTTGTATGAGCTGGACAACACAAGGCTAGCCGCCGAGTAATTTCTTTTTAGCCGCCGCCAACTCTAAAAACTGTCTCTGTAGGTCTCTGTATTATGGGCTTGATATCATATCAGCTTTGGTCTTTTTGGATGATCCGCTCCACTCTAAATTATGACCAGCTTCGTGCTCTATCATATGCAGAAGTTTTTTTAATCTCACTGATCAATTCCGAATAATATATAACCGAAACTTCCTTTATTTCACGCAGAATCTGATTTAAACAAATATTACATTTAAACATTTTCATTCTATAAAAATTGGCATACAATTAAAAATTCTTACTAGAATCGAATTTCCTTCAAGAGTTTCAAAACCACAAACATTTCACTATTTGTACAGTATTCGAAAGTTTTTGTCAAGCAATTCTTGTTTTGCATGCAGGTAAAGACACAGACAAAGAGCACGAAATTTTATTCGGCCGTGAATTCGTGACAGTTGTAGTAGAGTTTGGTAGGTGTCAGAAAACCCCAAACGGTAGAAACTTAAAAAAATCTAACAAATACGCAACCCCGCAGATGATACAGCTGCAGTGATTGCAGTTAAATATACTAAAGCCGCTAGTTGCAAGTTTCTATTACAACAACTACTTTTTTCATGACATTATTGTCTATTCAACGCCTCAATCTTTGCGAAAAAAAACAAACAATAACTTTAAAAGTATCGACATTTCCATAAATTTAAGCCACAGAAAATCCAGAATTTTAAGTTAGAAAAAACACATAAAAATATTTTTGAATAAATGTTGAAAGTATTTTAATGTGTTTTTTAAATTGATTTACAATGCAGTCATGTTTTAAATGGCGCCATTGTAACACACATAAAAAAGAAATCTTGTATAAAAATATTTTATTTTCCAAATTATTATAAATAAATAATACTTATGATTATTTGTAGTTGTTGCTACCAGCAGTGTCATTATGATTATATGTAGTGTCTCAAATAGCAATAATACTTTTATCTCTCTAGTCAATTGTTGAAGTTACAATATGACAATATGTGTGTATGAAAATCGTATGTACTCGCATGTAAATTGAGATTTATAATCATAAATTTTGGTCGTTGGCTGGAACTTTAATTTTTGCTGTAATTATTGTCTAGTACTTTTACTTAAGCAATTCTTATTATTCACAAAGTCTCCTCTGAAAATGTTCAAACAATTGTTATTTGTTATTTCTGTATTGGAATGAATTATAAGTTATGAAATGAATTTAGAAAAAAAGTTGGCGAATTATTTTGAGATTTTCATAAGTGCCACGGTCAAGCTAATAATGAATATAATTCGTTTGTGGGTGTTTTGATTTGAGTTCTTTCTTTATTTGTTGTAATGTGGGTGTTTCGAATAAACGATTTAGGCCAAGTTTTATTGACTTTAGCCAACAACAAATTTTTAATATTTGATGTTTGGAAGTAATATTCTTAGACGTTTTCAATACTCCCACAGTAGAGTTTGTCTATATTAGCGAAGCCATCACTTGAGCTTGCCTGGATGTGAGCAAAAAAAATTATGCTTAAATGAGAGTGCATGAATAGAATTTTTACGTAAAATATTTCTAGTTAAAGGAATATTTCTCAATTTTCAAATTTCTTAATTTTCTGTTTCTAAAGGTCACATTAGATAACACACATGTTAAACACATTCGTGTTGGCCAGAAATTTCTGTCAGTGTAATATTCCAATACCAATTGACAGCAAAACCACTGGCGACAAGGAGTTTACATCAATGTTCAGAATGCTAGCTGCGGAATAGTAATAGCTTTCCTGCTTTTCCCTGCTATAAATTCTGTAGGTTTTATTATAATATTATAATAATTTCGATATTACTGTCAAAATCAAAATATTTGCTGTCACAAAACAGCACTTCTTTCTCTTGAATTTATTTATAATACTGTTGAAAATATGAAAACAACGTAAATAGCACAAGCAATGACAGCAATCACATTGGCAGTATTTAACAATGGCACAGTAACCTTGCTTTGCAATAACAGGGAAATTTTAAATACAAAATTGATTTACGTAGTGTTACAGTTCAATTACAAATGGCAGAAAATGCAAGCCGCTAAATAGCAATACCACAGAAAAAGTACAGTTTTTTTATGTTAATGTGCTGTTGAAAATACAGTCCAGTAGTAGCAAAAACCAAAAACATTTGATGTCATAAAGCAGCACTTTTTTCTCGTTAATTTATTTTTGTTATTTCTATGTTGAAAATACGCCAGCAACATGAGCAGTATTAGCACAAATATGGCAGCAATTATTTTAACAGTATTGAACAATGGTAAAGTAACCGTGTTTTGCCCTAATAGGGAATTTTAAATAGTTTGGTTTATTAATAAATTAACTACCGGGTACTCCATTGTAGTTTTTGTTTATGCTTTAGTGTTCTCTACTAAGTATTCAAGTTTCTAAAAATAACCCCTTATTTTACAAGCACTTATGACAAGACAAAATGTACGTATAGTTTTACTGAATTTGTTTAAGATTCTCCAATATAGCCTTTAAAAATAAACCAACAGCAAGAACAAGAAAGGTAACAGCAAACATTTTATATTACTGTGCTGTTTTCTTTTTTCAACAAAACAAAACAAAAACAGCGAAAGCACTATTGTAAAATTTTTGCTTTTGCTGTTCAGAAATAAATTTTGATATACTAATTTACTTTTAGCTGCGTATTTGAACTCCTGATATTGCTGTTGTACTTTAAACACACGTATAATACTATTCATAGCAACAGTAATATGGATTAAAATTAGCATTTTTTTAACCCTGACTAACATATATTCCGTGTGCTATGCGTAATACCTCCAAATTGCTGACCACAAGGTCGTCAGAATAAAATCTATTTTATTTTTCTTGCTTTCTATCACAGTTTTCTTTCTCATTTCTAACATATTTCCAAGAAGTAACGTTGCCATATCTTCGAAATAAAATGGTTTTCTCTTTTGGTGTGGTTATCGACAGTAGATCCAATTGTAATTGGGCTGTAATGGTTTGCTATCTCAAAACTCAATTCGATTAGATAGTTTTGATCGGTTACACGTATTGTATGTTATAAGGCGGAGATTGACGTACATTTACTCTGCATAGAATAGAATATAAAAATGGTTTTTTGTTGATTGTTTCCAGGTAAAATTTAAATCAAAATGGATACTTAAATTATGTCAAAAGCCGTTGAAAATGAAGAAATTTTCGCTAATTATTTAAAGAAATGAAAGTAATGTGTGTCAGTTTTCTGTATATTAGGATGGTTGGATTTAATCCATCGATTGGCACTGCGGCACCTGATGGATTTTTATAAGTCAGATCATTTACCAGTTCAATTTGTGTATATCGCTCTTAGTAAAGTCCAGTCCAGCTTTTGGAGCGAATTAAGGCACTCCAAGTCAACCTTAGTTGAAAAATAAACTGTTATATTAAAACGACTAAGAAATGCAACTGAAAATTCTAAAATACAACTAGACAACTCTGAAATCGAGTTCTGAAATTGTAAAATAATATTAGAAATTTTTGAAGAAGCATTATCTGAAATTATGTTTTTCAATAAGTTTTTAATAAAATCTATTATTAAAAATAAATTAAATTTGTTTCTGAATCTTAATCGTTAAATCTTTGTACAGTGAAAACGAGAGGACGTAACTCCGCTAGAAGTTTATTTCACATACTAAATCTAGAGTGTAGTAAAGATAAAATGCTTGAATGCAACCACCATTACGTCAATACTTCAGTAATTGTATAGAGTTGAATATAATTATCTTTATTCTACATTTCGATTCGAATTGAAATTTGATCCGTTTTGCAACTTTGATATTCTTCGTTTCATTTCGTTTTAAATTTTTACGATTGTGTGTATTCTACATTACGAGCGATATTTATTCCACTTCTCCTCTAAATTCAAACATACAAACCTTATTTTGGTACTACAAAGATACCTCCCACGCGACACTGGAATAGTCTGGTCACAGATACCTCTTACTTATGTACTTGCCTTTTTTCCGTGCTAAACTGCTGTGTTTATTTAATCAAAGTTCGCACAATATTTGATTATTATTTATTTTAATTATTGATATACAGTTTCATTGCACTAAATTTAACTTTTCTTAACACAAATTTCAGAAAATTCCTTATTTTTTCTGTTCCTATTTCACACCGTCCCATAGCGAAACAGCTGGTCTTACAAATACTCTTGGTCTTCTTCTTACGATTCAGTTTTTTGTTGGAATACCTGTTTTTCGATACTTGCGTAACTGAATGTGGTGAATAAAATAGCCGGATGCAATAACGTACACGGCTGAGAAATGCTGAAATAGACTCTGAAGCACCGGCTCACACATCAGAGACGTATTCCATTTGTTATCAAATACACATATAGTATCTCTTATACCTTTTGAGACAACTTAAGTAATTAAATGTTTTTGTTTATCGAACAGTGCACTGAATTTTCTTGCCAAGAACCTCAAGATCTTTCAGAATAAAACATTTATCTAATAATTTATTACACTCATTTATTACTTTGAATTAAAAACTATAATTATTTATGAATATATGACTAAAAATATATTATATTTATGCTAAATTAACTGAGTTATACTATTCATGATTTTCAAGCAGCAATTAAATTCAAAATTATTTACTAAACTAAATCCATGCCAACATGGACTTGAACTAATTGCGATAATATTTGAGAAAACAAACTCATAAAACCCCTTAATGCCTAACTAATTCATATGCAAAAAATACTTAGAAAACTATTTAGA
This sequence comes from Phania funesta, assembly GCA_963932375.1. Lineage (NCBI taxonomy): Eukaryota > Metazoa > Arthropoda > Insecta > Diptera > Tachinidae > Phania > Phania funesta. The sequence goes on from OZ010655.1 coordinate 61,286,266, forward strand.
GAAATGCCTATGAAACATGCGGATAACATCCCGGAAAAATTCCTGGAAATTTTCCAATTCCAAAAATCCTAAATTCACACATCCATATGTGTATATAGCACTCATACACATCACCAGCATGCAAATAATTTTATTTACCCTGTAGTCGTATAAAATTATTCAAGGTCTATAATATTTGATTTGAAAAATAAAGTTCTTTTTAAGTTTTGTTTTTCTAAATATGTCGTATTATGGTGGGTGTCTAGCTGTCTGTTACGCCAAAAAGGAAAATCGAACCACAGCCAAATATTGTCCTGCTGCTTTTGGCTTGTGTGCGAGGCTTGGTGATGCCCACTGCACAAATCAAATTCGTTCTTAATTTTAATATCTTCAACACATTTTTTGTCATGAAGAAGTTATTCTGTTTAAAATTTTCTGCTTAAGGGAGGAAATTTTCCCAAATTAGAAATACTACTCTTTTTCCTGAGGTAAGAAAAGTAAAACAAAATCAATTGGATTTTTACTGTAACAAAAACTCACATTTGTTTAATGTTGATGAAATATCCGTGTAAAAACACCCAAACACAAAATGTAAAATGCACCCCAAATTTGAAATATGTGCTCTTATCAAATGTGTATGCATTAGCGAATTTATGAGGACAACCTCAAAAGTTATTTGCGAAATTTTAATCGATTTTACCTTTTGGCAAATATTTAAGCAGCCAGGGTATTTTCTTAAACAAGATAGCGATGTAGGTTTGAAGGAGGACTAAATTATAGAAGGTAGATTGGTTGCTGTTGCTGCTGCTGATGAAGGAGTATATATTTTGCAATACCATCTTTGATAGGCTCATTCCTGGCAAGGCGGAGTAACGGATATACTCTCTCATTTTCCTCTTCATTATAAAAGTGTCTAGAGTGGAAATCTTATTATGTTGAAGGGAATACCAAATCTGCAGTATCTATTAACCGTTCCCACGATATCCCTTTATTGCCCTTTCTGAAATAATAAAATAGTCCTGGAGCATTATTGATTTGCTTCTTGATGGTCAAGAGAGGAATGTCGCAGATTCATCGATGTGTAGGCTCTCGCTTCATTCTTTAACTTCCTAATATATTGGTCCCATATCTACGTATCTATTTAAAGGTGAGTTTTTAATATTCTCGCCATTTTAATCCGTTTTAAGGATGTCCGGCATTGCTGAATGATTTTAGATGTATACAGGTGTCCAATCTGGAACCTAATTGGGTCACGGCCATCGCTGTGTATTAGAACACATATGCCAGAGTTAATTTGCCTGTAGGTTCGATCATAACTTCTGCCTTATTCCTGAATTTCCCTCAACGTTTCAATCATGCGAAGAGAAATGATTTTATTGTTCTTCCAATGTCTCCACACAGGCACTTTGCTCTATGTTTACTTATAAATAATGAAAATATTACGAAATCGCAAGCTCCTAGAGAACTTGGCATAAAAAATTCAAGTTTGCAAACTACTACTTAATTACTACTTAAATCAGTCTTATACAAACGGGAGTTATTTCAAATCGTATTTCTCATCTAACGCTATCAAAACTGTTCGAAGGTGTTTAACTCACTGGACATTGCCGTATTATGAGTTGCGTTTCCGTGACTGATAAAATTAGGGAGTTCTTGATTTTATGTTCTGACATGATGTTTTGATATAGAATGTTGAAACGAATCTCGTTCTAAAATGCCACGCAGCCGAAACCGGGTTGTCTCCAAACCAAACATGACAAGAAATTACGGAAATTCGTTCCAAATATCTATATAAAATTCGGGAACATGTTCCGTTTAGTACGTGAATCAACTCAACAACCCTCAAAGTGAGCAGTGCTTCCTTATGCTGCCTCCTATGACTCTTATTTGCTAAGCACTGGTTTAATTGAACTAAACTGTAGGATTAGAATTTTAAAGTATTTCCCAAACCCCCATCGTACTGTAGATTTAGGTGTAAAAGGAATTTCCCTTTCAAAAATATGTTTCATTTTTCTACAACTCCTTTTCGTAGTAACGGCACATAAAGAATCAAAGTCAAAACGTAGTCGTGCGTAGGTGGGTTGTTCGTTAATTTTAACATTTAGCATGGTGGTGCATTTAGTGGCATCGGAATTAAATATTCACCCTTATATGATGTTTTTTTTTTGTCAAATTTTTGGTTGAATTGTTCTACAGAGAAAATTTCATTGTAGAGTCTTAGGCCGCCACATGCTGTTAGAGGCATGAAAGTGGTGCAAATCTTTATGTGTGCGTACGTTAGCGAGTCTGTGTTTAAGCGTGTGTCGTATTGACTAGACATTTTCATTTATATTGTTTTTATTTTATAACCATAATTCATGTCTGCCAGCTTGTCTGCACATTGCCAACAATTCAGCGTAAATTCAAAAACACTACATCTAAGTACTTGGAAATATAGTTGAGGGTATAAAAATAGCAGAAAGAGAATATTTTTGGTAATAATAACACAAGAATACACGCTTTAGTGAGGAGCAAGTTTGGATGCTGAATTCAAATCTGTACTCCGAGTTTTAAAATTCGTTCTAGTTTTCGAGGTATGCTGATTTATCCAAATTGTAGGAAAATGCACGACATATATTAGTAAAACGCGAAAACCATATGTCCTATTTAGATTAGGTCAGGTCAAGGTGAAGAGACATTCCATTCTTTACCCGCAGATATGAATCAATACCATTTCTCTCATTGTTCGTTTTATGCTTAGATATTAGCTGTGCGAAAGCCGTCAAGCGGCAAAGGAAATATTCCATCGCCTCGATATCCTCCAAGCATGCCCTACACTCATCACTCTCCACACATCATATACGGTGTATATGTGCCTGAAAGCTCGAGTGACCCGGCAATTCACTCACCATCTTAGTTGGTCATACTAAGCAACCTCCATTTTATTCTCATTTGGGTCTCCCCATAAGATCTTTCTTATTTTCCTCACCGTGTTTTCATCCACAGTGATTTATGCACCCTCTTTGCTAATCCATGCGCTCGGCATTCTTAAGCCCACATCCTGAAGCTCTTTAGCCTTAGTTGCCAGACAGTTCGCTGGTTCGTTTTCGACCACTCTATAGTAGCATTGAGTAGTCGTTCATTGCGCCTTTGCATTCGTCTTGAATCTAATCCTATCGGCTTCTAATACTCTTATTGATGGCTGGCTGTCTGGGAAAAATTTTAGCCCCAATGGGTCTATCAGATTCACTGAGTCTATTTAGACACTCCTTGGTCGTACGAACTTCCGTCTGGATGGCCGTGATATTGTTCCTCAATAAACTTGAAGCCAACTGTGAAATAGCAAATTTCCTCGGTCATCTGTGCTTGGGTTCCGTTTGAATAGGAGTGTTTGTCTGGTATATGTATTCTCTACTTAAATAAAAAATCCGCTTTACATGACCCTAAAGTTATACTAAAATTGTCTTTAAATCCGATCAGTAGTATCAGAAAAAATATCGAGTAAGTTCTGGCACAATCGAACCAATTCAAAAAAACCGAAGGCAGATTCGAATACTGCAACAAAAACAATCCAACTTTCAGCTGCTAACTTGTGTCATATAAAAAAGTATGTTTTGAAAAAGATTTTGATAATTTAATATTATTTTTGTTTTTTATTCGAAAATAAAGTTTTTGTTTAAAAAAGTGGTAATTTCGTTATAATTTTAAGTTTTAACAAGAAATAAATAACTCTCCCAAAATCTAAAATACTCTAAAACAAAAAATTCTCTAGAAAAAGCCAAAAATCACCAGAGAATCGATCACTCATCAAAACTTAACCGAAAAAGCTAAATTTTACTCAAAAAAATTCCAAATAACCCTAAAGTATGGAAAAAAATTTTCCTCTCTATTTTTTTATACTTCTACTATTCAACACCTGCTATAATTTAAAACTGCTCTTAACTTTCTTGTATTCACTGCATTATACCAATGGTCATGATTATACCAATAGAACATAACACCAAACCACCCATTTATAGAGAGCCCCCAAAAAATAAATACGCGACTAAGTTTCGATTTTGTTTTCAACCCCATTTTTCCCATTAGAAGTATTTATTCTAAAGCTTCTCTATTAATTCCTACTTATCAAAAGAAGTTGGAAAAAGCAATTTAGCCTTTTTATCTCATATTCAACGAGTTTTTTTTTGTCATAGGGGGAAGGGGAATTCTATAAGTCTTTAGAGAATATCTGTATGAGAATTTTAAGCGGTTCTTTTATAGCCTCCTGTAACAAACTCGCCCTCTATCTGTGTATCCATTAGATAGTATTTATTATGAAATTCATGTTGTTGTTATTTTTATTCCTATCCGGTATATATTCCAAAATAATGTTATATATTAAACAAAACAAAAGCAAACTTTCGTTGAACAATTTCCCAGCAAACAATTATACTATATAGTTTTATTTCCTGATGATGCTACGCAATGGAGTAGCGAAATATCGAAAAATAAATATATAATTTTTAAAAAAAGACAGACCTTCAAGCTTGGACAATTTTAATAAATTATTAATTTTAATATATATATATATATATATATATATATATATAAATATATTAATATTTTTCCTAAAATCCTAGCAAATATTTGATAGCAGAAAATAATCCTTGTTCCAAAGCCATAGATCTTTCAGAAATAGTTGACTTGAAAATCAAGGGGAAATTATGGCGTTTGATTTCGCTTGAAATTTCAATCGAATTGAAATGAACGCTTTTATCGATATATCCAATGGCGTTATTTGCTCTCGGTTATTGTAGCAAATAAAATTTATTCCGTTTGTAAAGAGCTTGCGTAATGAAGCAGTTCTCATATTAAGTAATTGTGTAACGTAACGCCTTTGTCTTAATTAAACAAAGCTATCCTTTCGGCAAATGCGAGCTTCTTGTTTTGATTTCATCAACTAAACGGTTTATTAAATTCTGATGACATAGTTCGTTGATAGTTCCTCCTTTTTAAATATAGTAAATAATATTTATTCCAGGCCCAGCCCAAACCAGATGTAATTATGTCTCCATTCTCCTTTTTCGCTGTAGTTCACTCAAATTTCCCATTCAACGAAAACCCAGAAAAACTGGGCACTCATCTCGTGCATATTGTTGACAGATACACTCATTCCAGACGCTCCTAGTCAAACGGAAACCTGGATGGATTCAGCACAATCAGCTAGGTATATTTATGGAGGAACGAATGGTGGAGAGATACACCCAACTTCCGGATCATAACACGCGCCTCCAAGCAGAAGTTCGTGTGACTACGGAGTGTCTAAACGGGATCGGCACCTCACAGGTCTGTGAATGCAAATGTTTTTACGGACAGCAAAACAACAACAAGTGTACTAGAATCTGATAGAATTAGATCTAGTACGATTTTTGGATGCCAAAAAACAGATAACTACTCAACGTATGGTAGCCAGATCTCTTTGGAGTAGTCGGTGGCTCGTCCATGCCAACGGCCAAGCAATTAAAACCAGAAGGCTCTAGAATGTCGGCTTAAGTAGCGCGAAGCAGCTTGAGGCCACGAAAATCGAGCTGAAAGGCTGAGCAAAACGGGCCCATATAGCACTATGCAATGAAACAATGAGCTTGCTGCGACTAAGCAAATCTGAAATTAGTAAGATGGTGCCACTCGGGCTTAAGAGAATATGTACGCCGTAAAGGTTGTGGGGATAGTGACAAGAGCCGGGCATGCAGGAAAGACGTTGAGACAATAGAACACCTCTGCCTCTTCCCGGCTCTTGCACAGCTTAGGATCAAATATTTTCCGTCCGAAACTTTACCGAACGTGTCTCTTTTGACAGGCATTGACTGGCAACTACTCAGAAGGTTTGGCCTGGGAAAAGAGTTCCTATGACGATGGGGTCTTTTCCAGAGCGCACACAAAACTGACCTAGGTGTATGCGTACTAACGCAGCAGGCTTGCTGTTGATATAAGTTAATAAAGACGTTCACCGTTTAAGCGTCTCTAAGCTGTTTAACTCTATTAAAAATTATGTGAAGTACATATTTGAAATGCATTAGTTTCTTATAAAGAATAATTTTTGCTGGGTTATCTTCTGCACACATCGTTTTTCGTACGTCAGGGGAGTCCTTTGTATTGTATCGTGTTTTTGTCGTTTTAGTGGATAAAGTGTTTTTCATGTCGGACACTTGTGTGTAACTTTCTTGCACAATGTAAATTATTTATGTTCATGTGGCTGGGATAAAAGGAAATTAAAACAATTTTTCTTAATTTTTTTTCTGCTTATAAAATTTATTTAAGTTCCTTTTATATTTAGATTACTAATTTTAAATTTTGGTTTTTAGTACAGTATGCTATTATATGCATTGCATAATAAATAGAGAAAAAGTAGTTGAAAATATTTGTATTGCAAATAAAATAGTTAAAGAGCTTTATTAGTCTATTGAGTTTTTTATAGACCCGGTTAAAAATTTTTAATTTTCTGACATAAGATAAATCAATTTGTTTTGTTTTCTTCAACAATATCCTTTAAGCGTTCGTAAGTGAACAATATTTTTTGTTGTGGTTTTTTCTATTTACAATAAATGTTGTGTATAAATAACTTTCAAGGCTTTGGAGAAATTATGTCGATCAGAGCTTTTTATGTGGCATATCCATTAAAACCAGTTCAGAAGTATTGCGACGCTTTTCAGCAACTAACTGTGGGAAATAATATATTGCTGTGGGATCTGCAGGAGGCATTTTTATGCCGTCTATTTAAGTTCTATTGAAGTTTCGATCAATATGGACTGCCGAAATTTACTGACTGGTAAGAGGTTTTTAAAAGGCATACCATATACTCATGTTATCTACGTGGAAATCTAATTAATTCCCATCAACTCTGGTAAATGTTCTAGAAGGCGATACTTTTTGGCGACTTCAGAAATCACAGTCCTATTCTCGCATTAAACGTTTTAAGTTTTTATAATAAAACAAACAAACAAACAAACAAAAAATTTGCTTCCCCTTGTCATTTGGCATTTTTCATGCCAAACAAGCCATTCTCTTAATCAATTATATTTAATAAGTAAAAGTTTAAAGACCTTACAAACAAAAATAAAACAGTCCACAAAAAATAAAGAAGGCATTCCTTCCTTTATGCTTAATATGAGCAAAATTTTAGTGTAAATACTAGTAAAAATTAAGAAAAAAAAAACACTGACTGTGAGTCACACCCATACTTCTTTATTACTGATGTTCGGGTTTATGGTGTGTCTTTTTTTATAAAAGTTTTTATTTCTTCTTCATTTTAGACTCGACTCTCACAATAGGTTGAAATTTTCGTATAGTATTTTGTTAAAAGAAAGTTTTGTTTTTATTTGGTTTTGTGTTTGGTTTTTCTTGTTATAAAAACGGACGTGCAATGGTCATGAAATTCGCAGTAAAATTAAGAAAATAATGACAACAAAACAAGAACAACAACTACCATGACAAAGTAAGCTTTCTACACTTTTCCTTAAGCTAGCAATTTATTTCTTCTTCCTTAGCCTTCTTGTTATTTTCAACGGTTGTAAGAGCCGAAATAACGTATTGAATGCCAAAAATTTAATTTTAAAAAATTAAAGCAAAACGAAATGTTTAAACTGCATATAAAATCCTAACGAAGATTACGAGCAGTGCATGTTAACTTTTTATTCGAAGCGAAAAATAAAACAGTTGGTTATTTATTCATTTTAACCCCAATGTGGATGAGGACCACGTTTTGCCCCTTTGGAGTCATTGATTAAACGACTGGTTTCGCAACATAGCAGCTATTAAATTTATAATGCTCTTTGAGCAATTGTTCCATTTTTAAACCAAAAAAACATAACAATTGTCTGAAATTTGCGTAGAATAATCCACTCTAGTCTTCTTACTTTACTTCAATCAACTCTGTTCTCTTCGTTACAAAACTTTAAAGATTTAATTAAATGCAAAAAAAAAAAAAAAAATAATAATGAGACAAATAAAGAACAACAGATTTACGACCACACATGCTTAAAATCTTTTACAGCTGAACTTTTAAAATGCAAAGTTTTTGTTGGTTGAACAACTGAAATAGACACAACAAACTTCATGTTAAAAATTGGCCATAATGCTGTAGAATGTTTAGAGAAGTCAATTTCGTTTCACTATTTAAGTGAACAAAATCCTTTTTTTGCACTTTAACCAAACAACCGGCCCATTCATGCAACCAGTCAACCATCCAAAAGAACATGTTTCTAACAGGGATTCTAAAGTACTGCAATGTTCGCTGGTAATACATTGTGATGTCATTGTTGAGAGTTAAACCAGAAATTGTTTGTTTATTTCATTTTTGGCATGACATAAAGAAAAAATAGAATGAGTTACGAAAAGAAAACACATACAGAAAAGGGTATAATGTTAACATCAGTTACATGGAAAACAAAAATATTCCTAAGAAAACTACTTGAGAAGTTAAAAAAGCATGAAATAAGAAAATAACAAAACAGTAGTTTTTATGACAAAACTTTAGTTGTTATTAAACGTATTCAAATAAATTAACAGTGTTTGAAACTACTCGTACATACGAATATACTATACTTCTTTTTTGGTGTTCCGATTTTATGTTAAAGTTTTCAGGTGCCTTGAATTCTTAATTTAATCCGAGCAGTCAAATAGCTTTAACGCGATTTGGTGTGTTCGAAAATGCTTTTTATCATAAAAAATAAATGTTGAAATACATTTAAATATCATCAACTTCTCAAAATTCATCTTTAGCTCAATAAGGTATTTATAGATCGTAAGGAAACGATAAAACAACTTTTAACTTAAAAAATAAAATTAATTGTATTTAGCTAATTCTTTTAATCCCAACTAATTTTATTATAAAATAATGCAATTTATTGTTGAGGGTGGTTAAGCAGTCTCTATGCTATTGTTTATTTTTATTCCCGGTATGAGAGTGTCTTTGGACTCCGTAAGTCCGCCTCTGAGCTTCACCTTCTTAAGTTACTCTTGCAATATTTTTCCAAGATCTAAACAAAATGTTAACAGTTTTAAAAAATTTCCCTTATATAAAGTATAATTTGAAATCTTTTATCCAACTGGTTTTGCTGACTAAATTTCCATCTGTGTGGGATTCTGAGGGTCTGCATTCTATTCTTACTACTACATAAATATGGCTGCCCTTAACTAGCGGCGCTGCAACTCTGTTCAAAAATACACATAATGCACAATTGCAGATTTGTTAAAAAGTCCTTTTGTAAAAAAAAGGAACTCAGTTACTTTGTAGATATTAAATTACGTTGATTTATAATCGTTATCTTGCTATATTTTCCTCTAGGAGAATTCTTTGAAATTTCCCACAGTCAGTTACACTTGCCTAAACGAAATGAAGCGCCACTCGCCTGAACTATTAGTTCAAAAAAATAAAATCCTAATTAATGCACAAGTCTCCAATTTTTTATTTTATAAATTTTCCAGGAGCTTGTTTCAACCATTAGAGTTTAAATTTAATTATAATTATTTTAATTTATTTTATTTTGGTAATATTTTTTGAAGCAGTATCAGATTAAATATAAACCCTTTGCCACCATATTAGTGTTCGCCAACGGCGTGACACTTGGCCAGCGTATCATTGTTTTCAGAGCTCTCGGCTGATTTACTGCAAGTTTTTGCCAAAGCAATTTGCAATGACTTTTAGGGCCATTATTAAAACTTGCCTTTAAAGTTCGCGTTAGTAAAAGGTAACTTTAGCTAAAATGAGGATTAAAGTGACATTTAACTATTATTCGATATTACAATTTTCTTGTAAAATAAAATTATTTTGTCGGAAAATATGGCAGTGCTAGAGCCAAAACCCAACTACTTTTTTCAAATTAAGTTTATTTGTTTAATCGCATAAAAGAAACATTTTGGAGATATTTTGTTTATGTTTGTTTATTTTGTGTACATATATATTTTATTTATTTGGTGCCCATAATTGCATAACTAATTACCTAGCTAAGTGTTTTATTTCTTTTTAAAAATAATGGCAACTTCAAAAGCATAAACCTTATGATACAAGTTAAAGGTAAGAAGATCTTCCCTTTAGCTTATCTGCCAGTTTTAGCTTGAAGTACACTCATAATAACTATAAACGAATTATCCGTCCGATAGCATCTCACCTCTAACTGTTGTCAAGTTGCAATAATGGCCCTTAATGTTGTAACTTTGTGCCAATGTACAGGGAAAAACTAACATAATTAGGATAACCAGAGTCATGATTTTATGATTGATATACATGGCAGTAAACAAATTATATTATTATTGTAGATAATAATATGGTCATTTAAGGAGGATAGAAAAGCCAAAAATTTATGTTATTGATTAAAAGCGGCTGAAGAGTCAACGCGCTAACGACTCCAGCCACAGCACCCTTTTACTTTTAGCAAAAAGAGCATTTAGGGTTAGAGTATTATATTATTTTTGTTAAAACTGTTCAAATCAAACATGTGGTAATTATTCTGGACGGAAATCATTTAATGGTTAAATGTTAACAATAACTTGATTATCGCAACTAAAGTAGATTTTTAAAATGTTATCAAATAACCACAACATGTTTGCCGCAATAATATTTTATTGTAGAGGATTTAATATGGTAGTCGTGACCATGGTGCCATCATGTTTTTTGTTTGCGTATATGAAATCCTATTTTTACACACACACGCATATGTATGTATATAGATATTGTGGGTAGTTTGCACTCAAGTGTGTTATTTTCACTAATGACTACTCTTATTTTTTTTTTTTTTTTTGCTATAATTTAATTATTAAATCACATCACTAAACTAGTTTTTGAATGTATACTCGAAAATTTAAGTCCTTGAAATTGCAGTTAAAATTACGATTTATTAATTCAGAAAATGTTCTTTCTAATTGTTTTTTTCTCACCTCTATAAAATAGTTTTTCATACGAAGTATTAAAAACGTTGACCCTTTTAAGATTTACGATATCTATTCAGATTTTTCTTTTTTGGTGATGACGATTTTCAATTTCTTTGAACTTTGTCAAAAAATCCACTTGAAGTGATTACCCTTAATATTTAGTACAGTGTTCCAAACAATAATTGTTTGTTTGTCTTCTCGTTTTGTATGTTTGTGGTTTTTAAAAAGGTATTTTTAAAGCAAACTTATGGCTTATATTTTTCTTATTTTATTAAATTTTTTACTTCGTTTTAAGCATTAAACCACAACTTTTTTCAACTTTTAATATCTTTGCTGAATGATCATTTAGTCCGTCTGCACTTGCAGAAGTGCTTGTGTGTATGTGTATGTTTAAACATTTTAGTCCATAAATGCTTGAATAAGCAATTTATTTAAGTTACGTTTGCATACAACATTCTACGCCATTCAAAAAGTAATGATCATGATCATAGACATTATTTTTTGTATCAGCAACATACTGTTCTTAATGTTCTATTGAATGCATTTGAACTTTGAAACCGGTTTAACTTAATCGGTCGACCCGATGAAAGATGCGCTTTTTATAGTTTTCATCTGCACTTAACAAAAGCCTCTCAACTAAAATTAATGTTACAATTTAAAACACAAGAAAAATAAACAAAAGCCAACGTAGAAAATAATACTACAACTACGAAGCGATTAACCAATCTAATCATTTAACCACAAAATAAAACCGTTATATGGATTTGCTGGCTACACACATAAAAAGGAAAGACAGTCTAAGTCTAACCTAATAGCGACACTGAACTACCTTTTAACAACAAAAACTAAACAAACCAGCAAGCATACGGAGTGTCTTTAAGAAACCAACTTGAAAACAATAACTAAGTGAAAGGTCGTCCGCTTAATTCTGTCTAGAGATCTTTATTAAAACCATTTTAAGTGAAAAATATGGTTAACACTAAAACCAACATTTCTCTCAACCAATAAACAAACTGCAGACACTACTGCAACGTGAAAAAACACTTACAGTTTGTTGAAAACGGTGTTTTTTTCAGGGGTATAGAACTTTAAAATTATTAAATCAAAAATTAATTTGTTATTTTATTTACCAAATAAATATTTTAATATTAATAATTTCTTGCGGAGTATATTTTTTCGGCAGGTCTAATTTTCGATCAATTTTTACAGCATCTCAGTAATATCGCAGTTACTTTGACATCCAAGTCGTCACTCGTTTTATACTTAATGAGGCACAGTTGGAAAATATTAAGGATATATTTGCAGTTTCTAAAAAAGTAGCCTTATTTTGATGAAGTTGCACATGCCTATTTAAGAGGTGGGATCGAGTTTAAGTCATAAATTTTAATTATACTGTTGAAGAAAAAAACTCTCGTCTTATCCATTTACCTCTTAGAGTTTAGAAGATAATCGAATTTTAAAATTACAATTTATAGTTTGTTGACCTACGTTAATCCCGTTTCACGGATTTTCTGTTTAGTTAACGGCTATATTTATTAATATTGGAAAAATATTTCTCAGAAATGGTCCCTGAGTCTAAAGCATGCGCGGATCAAGGTTTGGTGAAACAAAAAATTGTTCCCTGCAAAACCATTAAAACTTAACATCTTCCTATTACCAAAAGTTTAAAAAAATGTAAGAATTATTTGTTTTTGTTAAGATGTTTCCTCGTCCAAAAGCTTAAGCAGGATTCGAACCTGGTGAAAATAATAATAGCACGGGTTTCCTAATACTGATACTATAGATAATGTTACAATAAAACTTTCTTGGGAATTGTGGGAATAAACGGGAGGCTACTATGTAATTCGATTATGTTCGCATTATGTCTTACGAATCGAAGTACACAATAGACGAACGGCAGAATTTATCTTTCTCTTCGAATACTTGCTACATTAATTCCTATATAAAAACTAAAGAGTTTATAGCATAACAAGAGCATATAAATTTCCAAATGCAAGTATTTTCAATTAATATCAATTCCATTGAAATGGATATAGTCATCGCTTTTTTTCTTCACATTAAAGTCTATACGTCCAAAAAAATGCACCCTTTGTTTCTAACTTGCATATGGAAAATATAACGGTTGGTAAATGGAAGAGATTATTAAAATGTATTTTTCAGTTCGTTAAGCGCATGTGCACAGATTTTCTTTTCTTTTATTTTAATTTTATGACCACAATTGTTTTCTTTTTGATTCAATCAACAGCTTTATTTTAATATATGCATTTACTTGCAAGCTGTTAGCTGTTGCAAGCATCTGAGGGTTTAGGGATTTTATAAATAAGACAAATATTAAAAATTTTAAGAACTTCATTTAAGTTGAAAAAAGTAAAGTACTTTGACATTTGCAAAGAACATCTTTCCAGTTTAAAACGAATTAATCCTTCAGGAACCTCCTGTTGTTATTAGCTTTGAGCGGTACTTTTAAACTCCTAGTGTTTCCAACAATGCGAACTCAAAAATCAGAACAATTTTTGGTCCAGTTTATATATCGCCATATCTCAAGATGTTTCTATTTGAAATTAAGCTAATACTCTTGCAATCAGACCGAATAATAAAGTCTACTTGAAAAGTTTATATTTTTGGGAGCATTTAATGTTTCAAGGAAGTATTTTACAATTTAGTTAATTTAAATACAAAGTTGCTTTCTACAAATAGCAGTCTATATGTCAAAATACATACATGTGGGTTCTTGTCAATGTGCAGTACTGGCAGATTTACGGAAAAGTTGAAATAATTTTTTATGAAACGAGTTTAAGAAATTTTGGCATTTTGTACAGCTCGCTAGATAAGCCATAGAGCAAGGATATTTAATGGCTGATAGAACTGTTAACGAAACTGTTTTGATCCGTTGATATGAATGCTGACTGAAAATGCCCTTTAATCAAAATTTGTGCGTTTTACACACAATTTTTTGGTAAACCTAAACTACATTTTCTAACTTGCCCATTGTTTGGAATGTCTTAAAACTTGGGGTTTTTTAATCAGAAAAATGTTTGTGGCATGGTCACGAGAACCATATTATGTTATCTACAACAATATATTATTATTCCAAACATATAGTGGTTATTTGAAAACATTTTAAACATTAGTATAAAAGCGATAAACAAGTTAAAAATCCATACAAATTGCAACATGATTAAGATAAACAAAACAAATTTTACTAACTTTTAACCACAAACATAGTACTTTAACTGTACCCAAATAATATAATAACTTTAACCATAAAATGTTTATAGTACACATAATATGTAAAATTCTTCTGCCAGTCAGTTACAAGTTTTCTTTTATTTTCTAATGCTCTTAGAGTGCTATATTATTATTATCTACAATAATAATTTTGGTTATATAATTCAATCAAAATATGTTGCTCGTAGCTTTTGGTTACCTTAACCATGTTATTTCTTTGCGTGTATAATTATTTACTGCAACATATATTTGAGTTATACTTGTTGTATTGTGACACATATTGGAAATTATAATAAATCGTTGATAATATTACAAAATTCGTTACAATAAAGACTACGAAACATCAGCAACGCCTTTGTTTGCTACTAAAGAAATATTTATTTGCCAAATTTATTTGGCTGTTACATATTATGAGGATGAAAACAAACATTAAATCGTTATCGCTTTCTAGATAAGATTGCTTTATGCAATAGAATACTATCTGATTTTGTTGTAAACAAGTATTTTCAATCAATAAACAAAACTATCAAATTCCACCCACATGTTCGTACTTTTGGGGACAAACTGACTGCTGTTCTTTTGTTCAAAATAAATGGTGCCATTTAGACGTACACAACTTTAAAATAAAATAAAACACATGGATTTTTAAATGCCGTAAACATAATGCTCCTTACCGACGTACACTGAGAATTTCTCAAGCCCAGAAAATAATTCGGCATTTTTAAATCGCCAATCCCAGTTTGAAATGCAGAAATCATTATCGAACCAAACAGGCGTTCTTGAATGCCTTATACGCTTAAAAATACCCTTTATACAATAGTAGGAGTATTGTGACAATTTTTATTTTATTTTTTGTTTGTAACTGCTGGTTAATATACACGAAATTAATAAAACTTCTGCGTACTTATGGTATTGATACGAGAATAAACTCTTTCGAAATTAATCATATGAATGTTGATTTTGACTATCTACTATTCATGATCTTAGACACGTTTGCTGAATTAAATACTGCGTTTTGTTTTGTAAATGCAATAACTAGAGCTCACGATTAAACTAATATTGGCACAAGTTTTAATATCATAATGCTTATTTTCATTTCTTATTATCTTTTGCTGTTTTCATTTATTTATAATCAGAAAAACAAATGTTTACTTCTTTAATGAAGTTTCCTGACCTACAGTATTTAATGCCATGTTATTTAAGTATGTTTGCATAAAGATAGCTGAAAGAGAAGTTTTTATGCGAAACAGACACTTAATATTTTTAGTAGCTACTGCTGTAAATAGACGCTGTGACCGAATATCTAATATAAATAATTATTTACTGACGGATAATAGAATTTTATTTACAGTTATTCTTTCTGGCAATCGGATCAATACTTTTGTAAAACTAGTCTACAAGTAGCAGTAAAAACACAAAATAGTCTAGTTAAACAATTTAAAAAAATCGTAGTCTTTCATTTACTATTACTACTGCAATAGTTTTGGTAATAGCTGAAGAAAAAAATTAAATAAAGGGTTATTAAGAATAATAAAAATGTATAATATTTGGCTGATTACACAAAGTAACAAAAACAGCAACACCGAAAACATTATAGCCCAGTTTATGCTGAATATATTTTTTTACTACTTCGACTTATTTCAGTCACAAAAATAAAACTCCAACTATAGCAGTTATAAAACAAAAACTTCAAACAGCATAATTGAATACTATATAGTTTAAAAAGCTACTTCTGCATTTTATTGTTTATTACTGTTGCTCCGTTTTAACTACAAAATGTTTGCAAGTAACAGTAGTTTTAAAAAAGGAATGCTACGAAGTACGACAGATGACTAGCTGCTATACTTGGAGTCGTAGTTTTAGTAGAAGTTAAGAAATTTGTAGGTAACGTAGTTTTTTGCTTTAGTGGAACTGAGCAAATGATCTAAATTTAATTTGTAAAATTTTCAAACCTTTACATTTTAATCTAAACATTTTTATTTATAAGAAACATACAAGTAATTCATTAATTTTAGTAGAAAGATTCAATAAAATGAAATATAAGTATAAAAAAAAATTTAAGTTCTGCCTTTTTCATAACCAATAATAACCAACTTTCTCGTATAAAATAAAAAGTCCCTATTAGTAGAGCATTCTCCGAGTGGTTTTGAATTGGCCTGTTCCTTTTTCTAGCAATTAGAGATTCTACCATTTTCATACAGTGGTTTACGTTGGACTAAGAGAATGGATTGTAAAACGATAGAAATATTGTTTGTGAATCCACAATCGAATGTCAGGCTAATAAATTGGCAATTAAATAAGGCATAAGGTTTCTTGTATATGATCGCGGAGCTCCGAATGAAAGTTGTTAGACATCAAGCCATACGTTGGAAATTTGTATAAATTGTTTGGAGATTAGCTTGCAGTTCAGTATCTCCTTTACGGCTGTAAAAAAATCAAGGCTCTTAGATTTCTGCTTTCGATTATTACAGATCAGCAAATATCACTGAGCGTTTATCCTACGACATGTTCGATTTGGTTTCCTCGTCGCTTTACTTGTTACCCCACTCTTATTTATAAACTCCAAGCCCTGATATGTTAAAAATAAAGCCAACTTAATTGTTTCCATGCACAGTCTTTATATTATTTATTTTTTAAATGAAAAGATATGGTGTATTCTTGCCGTTTGGTTTTCATAGTAAAATAAAAGAGAAATGATTTTAGTTACTATAATGAAATTGAGTTTATTTTAAATATAATTTTCTGGCTTTTCTATTTAAATATAAATTCTTGCAAAAGGCTGGTGCAACAAAAAAAAAAATATTTCATAACTTTATCAAACACGGTCATGCTATTCTTCAAAGATAATTCAGTTCAACTCGTTCAAACAGTTAAACGAACCTAATTTTACCAAAAGTGAACGTAAGCTGCACCTTATAAATGGAATGCAGCTGAGGGAGCTTTCGGGAGGCTTCCTCTGTATTTCGATTCGAAAGAAAACATTTTCCAAACAGAACGTATTGCGAAAACAAATTCGAACGTTTTTTCTTTTGAATCAAATTATGCAGTAACTCTACAGATAAGACCAATTTTGCTGAAAGTAATATATTTGTATGTCTTTTTTTCATTTTAAATTTCTTTGAAAAAAATACCCTTTAATAAGATTGTTTGGATTCGCTACCCATCATAGTATTCACATATAAAATCATCAGGGTTTAAACCAGCTAAGGCATTTGTAATAATAAATCATTCTCGTTTTAATTGTATTTCTCTTCATTTGTCTTCAGATTTAATGAATCAAATTAAAACATACAGAATCGCATTTCATAATCTTTGACTTCAATCAGATAATTTATTTATTTATTTTTTTTAAGCTCTCATTTTTCTTACAAGTGTGATAACCATATAATTATAATATGGTGGTATTTAAAAATATACTTAACTTCAAAGTTATTAATTGCCTCATAATTTATTTTTTTAAAGGTTTTTCTTAATTGAGCTTTTGCCACCGAAATGTTTTACAAAACTCAACTGAAAGAAATTTGAAAAACCATAACCTTCGAACATTAATTCGAAGTTTTAACTGAAGTTTTAAGCTGAAAAGATATAATATGTTCTCCGTCAGACCGATTATGACTGTGGATTTTTTGCCGTCCTTCTATTTTAAATTAGGACAGCGCTATTGTCAGGTAAAAGGCATTCGAAACAGTAACGCTTTCCAAAAATGTAAACTTTGCAAAAACGATGCGTCCAAAGCGCAGTTAGTACTTCAACAACTAACATGAACGCACTTCCCGGCACAATTTTATTGTGTGGTGATAGCATCTGTTTTAATCGAATACGTACAACATAAATTGGTAGAAGTTAGTTAAATAAGACATTATGTTTACTTACCAGGGGCAACCCCCTAGCGCTTCGCTTCCCTTTTACAATAAAATTATAAATGTCTCGCCCGCATAAAGATTTCGCCTATTTACTGGATTGACCACTCATCCTGATAATTAAACAAAAACTTATCGTAGTTTTCCAGATATATGATGTAATTGTATCTACATACTCGTATACACGCAAAGAAAAACATGGTTGTAACATAGTCACGACAACCACATGATGTTCTCTACAATAATATATTGTCGTGACAAACATAAAAAGATTGAATTTATTAAAGCACATCAAACTTGAAGGTCTTTTGTTAAAAATTATATTTTTATTTGTCGATATTTCGCTACTCCATTGTGTAGCATCATCAGGAAATAAAAACTTACAAAACAACAAACAAATAATAATAATAATAAGATTGTTTGCAAACATTTTAAACATTACTTTAGTTGCAAGAAAATTAATTACTTTTCATATAATTATGAAAAGTTTTCCATACATAAAAATTGCTACATGGTTATTTGAAAAATGTCATTTTAAATAAATTCTAATCTCGAAGAAAGTATTTCAACTATACAAAAACAATATAATAACTCTAACCTTATTATGTTCTTAATAGTCTTATGTGAAATTGTAAAATTGGATGCCCTGCTACCCTAGATATTAGTGTGCTAGCCTGCCAGTCCTGCGATCCTGGGTTCGATTTCCACCAAAGACTTTGGTCTGTTTCATTACAACGACTAAAGATCTATGTTACTATCTATGCTCGATGTTTCAACTTAAAATACAATGTGTAAATAAAAATAATTTAATTATTTTGGTGTTTAACTCAAGGATGATATTGTTATGGCTGAAGTGGTTAGTGCCTTCGTTGCCTATTAATCATTCGATGGCTTTATTCGCCTGTGTTCGTGCCTCTAAAGCTGCCAAGCAGTAACACCAATATTTAGCTTTTCTATCGTTATAAGAGATCCATATTGTTATTTACTGCTATAATAATATGATTTGTTTAAAACTATATAAATTAATCTTATTATGTTGATCTTAGAATATGGTTACGTCAACCATGGTTTTTGCTGTATATTGCGTACGTTCGCATTTTACCTTATTTCCTTGGTAGTAAGTTATTTTTTCATAGTAACAATAATTCTACATATTAACCTAGAATAGAAATGATAATAATTTAACTTTTAGGCATAAGTTCATTATCTGTATTTTTCCTATTCAGAAAGAAAATTGATTTGACATGATAACTTTGAATACAGATAAAAGTTCAAATTTTATTAGACAACTATCTAAAAGCAAATTGCATTTGGTAACCTAGAATTCATTAACAAAAAAAGTTAGAGTGCTATAAAACTTCGCTCTCGCGAAACGAAAAAAGCAAGAACATGAAAAATTTACTGTCGCATTCTATTTGTCTTTAGTGTTGGGATAAATATATGATGTTTACAGTTAAACACATAATTAGTAGAAAAGACACAAAGAATGTTGAAAACGTATGTAGCGGCATAGAAAATCCATTCCATTCAGCTAGTTGTCTAATAAAATTTTAAATTTTACTGTATTCAAATCATATCAAATAAATTTTCTTTCTGAATAGAAAACAAACTTATGCTTAAAAATTAAATTACTTAAAATTAATCATTATAGTACGACAAAGTTAGGACATACAATGAACATAGAGTAGTTTTACACCAAATATAATCAAAATATAGTCAGCGAGATGTACATATGTTTAGATACACACACAAAATTTGAAAGTTGTGTATTTTAAATTCTATGTCAATATGTCTTTCAGTTGAAAAATATGATGGAGACATCATCTTCATAACCACATTGTTTTGCTGGCAACAATATATGGTGTTTAAAATAATATTTTAAATAATACTATAGTTGTAACAAACAAGTTTTTGTGTACATTTGATCATAGAAAAAAACCATTCATTAAATTACAACATGGTTGAGTTGAACAATATATTTTTTATTAAAATTGTAACCCCAATCAAAATAATATTATTATTAATCAAGGTATGACTAAGAAGCAATTAATAATATCACATAATATTTGCATTTGGAAGCTTTTCTATCATTTCATCTTTAGCTTTATTAATGTACGCTAAGGGAGTAAATCTATCTAAATAATAGTGACAACTATCAAAACGTTAAGGAATTAATATTATATAACTGCTACCATATAGTTTAATCATAGTACGTATATATCATGGTTATCTCAACCATGCTTTTTTCTTTGCACGTGTAAATTAGGGCCAACGAATGAGACTCAAAAAATACCACCAACAACGCAGTCTACACAAACAGCTTCCTTTCATACCTTCAACAATCCTGTTAAACCAACTGCTCATACAAGAATTTAATGTTTTCCACAATTTGCTTAGTTAATTTAAATACAATTATTTCTCTTTAATTCAAAACAAGTAAGTACAAAATTAGGTTACTGAACAAATGCTTGAGTAAAAGAAAGTAATTTGAAGCTTTGAAAAATACCTCTTCTATGGCCAAATTTGTATTTTATTTCACTGTTCTGCTGCCGCCTTTCATTTAGTTGCCAACATGATGAAACAATAAATTTTTGAAAGAAAAACAAGCGGCAACAACTTTTGATTATTTTTTTTTTTCTTTTATCTCTTGTTCACAGATTCTAAAGGTTGAAAATAATTAACACTTTGATGTCATGATGATAATTTTAGTATTTTTGTTAAATAAAGTTTCAAATAATTTACAACCACAAAGTAATCTCAGTTATTTATTTTTAGAAACAAAATACCTAAACTGATTAATAGTATTCTTTAATACTCGTATAGGAATAATAACATAAGGAAACACATAATATTCGTCTTAGTTGCACAATTAGAGGACCTCACAAATATAAAATCTCCCACATCCACACTGAAATTGTTATCATAATTTTTTGTATATATGTATATATAAATACAAATACTTTGAATTTAATTTCGGGCATATGGTCTCCTCGGCTGGCTCGGAATCGAATTTTCGATCACCTTTTGCAGCAATGGAGATTGTATATCAATGATAACGTGGCGAATGTTATCTTATAAGGCTCCTCTACATTAAGGCCATTGGTACAAAAAGTCAATGATAATAGACCTGTAGAGGTTACTATTAACTGTAACGTTCCGGTCCGCCTCGTTTTTGAAGAAACGTTTCTACCAGCCCATACAGCACACCAAACAGTAGCGTTCTCTGGATGTAATAGGCTTTCCGCAATAGCTTTGTTTCGCTTATAAACGTATCCATTCAACCAAAAATTAGCTTCTTCGCTGAACAAAATTTTCTAGTAAAATACGGGAACAATAAATCTTCGTTTTGCGCCCAAACGGCCAAACTACTAAAAATGTACTACAGATTTTTCCCGGTGCTAAGGATTGTTTGAGATATTAAATTTTTGCCTCCGGTTTTAGTCCTATTATTTTACTAAAATATGCACTTTCGAGCGGTGTGTTTTTCTATGAATTCTCGATTTTTTTTGTGGATTGTAGATTATAGCGGAATTGGATTCACAGGAAAATGTTTAATATATGACAATATTTAGAGTTTTCAGTGCAATTTCTTCATCCTTTGGGTGAATTCTTTTGTTAAATTTCAAAATTTGGTGAAGTTTATTTTGGGTTTTTTTTTTTTTTTTTTTGTGACAATTACATTTATTGGAAGATATAGGTCTCTTGGAACTTGTGTAACATCGGTTGATTTAAAATTTAAGGTTTTTCATAAAATATTGATTTTTATGCAAATTTTCGCTGACTCTGCAATATTGTGGCGAAATTGAAATTTGGCGAATTTTCGAATTATTTTGTTTTATTTCAGTTTTTCGAAGTTTTGGTTTTCTTAAAATTTTAAAATATCGATTTTTTTTACTTTTATGATATTTTTCTAGTTTAAAATTTTCAACTAATGTTTGGTGTTGTGGTGAATTTTCGGATTTTAGCGAATTCTCAAATTATGGTAAAATTTCCTTTTTTAATTTTTCAAATTAATTGAGATTCTTGATAAAATTTATATTTTATATGATTTTAAAATATTATGGTGAATTTTTAATGTTTTTGGTGAAATTAATGAAATCAATTTTTTTGGGTTTTATATGTTTGTTAAACATCAATTTTGTTATCATTTCGATATTTTTCAAAAAATATTGATTTTTTGTGAATTTTCAGATTTTCTGCGAAATTTTTGTGATAAATATTCAAAGCTTTTCCTAAAATTTCGCCTTTTCATTGATTTTTGATTTTTTGACAAAAAAATGTTATTCCTGTTTTTTGGATTTTGTGGTGAATTTTCGAATTTGCAGTGAATTTCAATCGCATAGCTGATTATGGCTCGCATTTTAATCCTTTACCCGAAACTTCACTGACTAGAATAATAGTATGTTTAGAGTTATTGTGAAACTACAATTGACCAAATTTACCTATGTATATGTACATACAACTATTGTATTTTTCATCTGTGGTACATACATATCTATATACTTTTCGGTAATGCAAACGTGATAGTTTAAATGAATATGTTTCCAAAATCGTCAACACGTTAATTTCGCAAAGCTGCTTTTACACGTATCGTAAAAGTCTGTGTTGTAAACTCTCTTTGAATACAAGAAATTTATGCATATTTATGTATTTTAACAAAGTAATATTTATACAACAGCAGCTACAAGCAAGTCCAATTCCTAAAATATCTAAATTAATTTGTTTCTTGTCTGTTTTTCTTCTTTTCCACTTCTTATTACAGACATTCAATTGTGGACAACTCAGTTGAAGATTTCGTATGGTTTCATACTATTACAACAACTATTTGTAATATTGCTACTTTAACAGATGCTGATTGTTGTTATTTGGAGAGATAAAAACAACCGCCGCTAATAATTGTAATGATTGGTAAATGGAATAACGGCATGTTAAAAGAATTTAAGAGGAAACAATATTAAAGTAAGTTAGTTTTTCCTCTCCGCCATTGTTTTTCTTTGTTTTGTTGGCATTTGTGAACATTTTAAATTTGTTGCATTTCTTTGGTTTTGCTTGAGATTGCTGTCGTGAAAATGTTATGTTGTTATTTACAATGGGATTGGAGTATTAATTCAAGTACAAAAATAGTAAAAAAAATCCCATCTAGCAAAAAATAATTCCGCTTTCTTTCTGCATATTTAAATAATTTTCATTCCTTAATTGATATTTTTAACACATTTACAACAAAATTTTCATTTCTTTTTTCAACTTAAAATAATATTTTACTAAAAATTTATTATCGTTTCCATATCCTAACTTTGTTACTTACAACAAATTCCTCATCAGAAGCAAGAATATTAAAAACACACATTTTCTAATTTCTTCTTTGCAGCTTCTTACACACAGGAAAGATATATATATTTGGAAGATTCAATGCACGTCATTATAAGCGAAATATACTCTTTAACAACTCCTCCTTCTGAAACCCTACTTTCACCTCCCTCTCCATCTACTTCCACTGAGACTTTCAGTTCTTTACACTCTACCTTCGAAGCGTCATGTCAGAATCAGTCAGCAATGATGTTAGCACCGAATCTTTATGTACGGTTATAGAAACAAGCAGCAACGAATATTTATCGAATAAACTTAAAGATCCTCTTAAAAGTATTTCGTTAGAGTCGTTAGATACAAATAAACGTAACTCGTTTAACGAATCTCAGGCGACAAATCTGAAGAGTAACGGCTGTTTACGCAACAGTTCACTAGATGAAGGCTGTGATACAGATGCTACAGATCGCTCATTTAATACTACAGAAGAAGAGGACGGTAGCAATAGAAAAGAGGTGAAGACGAAATTAAAAAAATCAGTATCGTTCGACCCCAACGATGAAAAGATTAAAAAGTTTATTACGGGCGAACCAATTGTGGACCAACATAATCCCTTCAAAACGAATGGTTATTTGAGTAACGGCAACGCCAAGAGGAAGGATAAGAAAACTCCACCGCCAGTGCCGGCTAAACGTTCTACATTGAGTGTGCGCAAAACTGTTACACAGCAGCTGAGAGAACGTGAACGCGAGAAAGAAAAAGAAAGGGAACGTTTAAAAAATGAAGTTAATAATCGTAAAAGTAATGGCATAATCAAATCACCATCAGATGAATTTGTTACCACAGAAGAAGTGCTCAAACAGTCGAAATATGTCAAAACTTACATAAAAAATCCCGATCCTTATTTTGTCTATGACCCCACAGTGTTAGCAAGAATTAAGCTTGAAGAATTAAGAGAATTAGCTTTAAAAAAGCCACCAAAAAAGTTACAACAGCCAGCAAAAGATCATCAACGTGACAGATTTAAAGACTTTAAAAGTCGACAAAACGAAATAAAGCCCAAATTGACCTTGACATTTAAGAAATGCTCAAAGCCAAATTATCCGGAATTATCTGATTTAAAAATAAAAACAGGCACTGATTTTGAAAACAGCCTTTATAATCCCTTGGAAGTAACTAAAAATGCCAAGAAGTTTGATGAAAGAGTTAAAAAATTGAACATTTCATCGGATGACGATTTAGATGAAATAGAAGAACCTTTAACCAAAAGTGAATCCAGTGATGACAATAATATGATGAATCAGAGAAAAATAACCAACGAAGTAGCGACAACGCAGGAAAAGGACGAAGGCAATTTGAGTCGAGAACCCTCTCCTCCACCACAGGGCACCTTTACTAATACTATTAAGTCGAAAGAATTTCAAGAATATTTGGAGAAAAAAGGCTTAACGTTAATACCAAAAAAGATACCAAACGGTGCCCAAAATATGTATCCCAAACCGCAGCCCACAAATATCAAACAGATCAGCTTTAAATCCGAACCAGAATGTATACAATTTTCCCATGGCAAAGATGCAGCAGATGGAGCTGAAGGTAATCGCAAACCTTCGGTTTTTCAAAGGTTATTGGCCAATAGCATATTTGCCTCAAGAAGAAAAACCATGCCTAAAGAACCACAGCCTAATCCCAAATCAGTGTATGTTTGCAATAAACCCAACAATTATCAAGAAAATGGTTCTATTAAGCCGATTAAGAGAGTCGTTTTGGAACGCCAAAGCTTCCATGGCCGGCCAAAAGCTGGAAATCTATTGAGCTCTGCCGAGGCCTTAGAATTAAAACAACAAATAGAAAGATCACGCAAAAGTTATGCTAGTGGAGATAATCTTTCGGTTTCTATATCAAGTGCGTTGACAGATGCTGAGAATAATGAAAACAATGGTTTTACTGTTCAAAATCCAACATCCAATAAACCGCATAACCCCACACTTACCCCAGGCTATAAACGAAAGGAATTGCAAATTAAAACTATAGCCAAGCCTCCAAGGCGTACACTTTCCAGAGAGCGGATAAATAAGCATGATGCTAACCACAAGACGGTACTTACTGAAAGACCTACTTTGGTAAACAACAATTTATACACTCTACCCAAAGAGAATCCGCAAAAGAACGATACGAATTTCCGACGTTCATTGGAACGACAAAGTATGATACCCAAAAGAACTTTGCAGGCTCCCGATCGTCAACAGGTATTTCCACGGTCATCCTCTATGGATCGTAATGAGATTTTGAAAAGAAATATTGCCCGAATGCAGCAACAACGATCGAATAGTTTAACGGGAGATACTTTATTAGCACCAAGCTCCATTAGTTCCCGAACTAAGGAAAACCTTAGAGAAACTTCATTTCCGGTCAATGAGGGTCCAGCTGTTACATCCACACCTATTAAAGATCATGTGGCCAGACTAGTGCAAACCAAGAACATTTCGCCCATATCGTCCATACCCAAAAAAGCATCACAGTTAGGAGTATATGTAGACCAGCAAGAATGGGAAAGATTAAAAGCCATCAAAGAGCAAACTGATAAAGAGCTGTATTTAAGAGTAATGCAGCAGCAACAAAAATTACACCAGCAGCAACAGCAGCAGCAACAACAGCAACAGCACAACGAAGTTGTTAGCCAAACACAAGTGACAGATAAACAATTGGAAAATATTTACGAACACTTACCAGGTAGTTCCCAAGTCCGTTCGGTACCTCAAAGTAATGGCAATTTTACAAGGGGATCTCCGCAGCGGAATACTTTTTCAGGGGTTATACGCTCCAATAACAGACAAGTAAAAATTATTGATGGCAAACCTATGGCAGGCACCGAAAGTTTAGCCATTCAAAAGCCCTTACAAGATACGCCCACTCGTTGTCAGAGTGTTTTGGATAGCATGAGCCAAGTTCAGGCCAATATAAAACGGGGATATGAAAGTGAAACCCCTGAAACTCCTGTGGTATTAAGAAGAAAGCAAGATGAATCTACGCAGCCTACTCGACGTATTGGCGGACTACTGACTCGGGAGGAAATATTGCAGAAAATAAAGGAATTTTGTCGCAAATCTCTTAACAAAACACCAACAAATCCGCCTTTACAATCTATTTATGAAAAACAGCCTACAGATCTTTCACCGGTTTCCTATGCATCAGTAGAAACACATCAAAGGCCCGCTTCTAGAATGTATGCGGCTCCACAGGTCCCACAACGTATGCATAGCGTGCCTGCAGCAGCAGCAGGTGGCCACTTTGTTCCTATTGCCCAAGAAATTATCACTGATCCGAACACAAATTCCCCCATTTACGCTCATGTGGTTAAACGTGGTAGCTTACAATCAAATCAATCAGAGTTGTACGAACTCCCTCAGCGCACCCTGATGGCAACAGCCCAGCCAACTCAGTATTTGGTGAGGAGAGAACCTGAATTGAAGCCTGTTTATATAAGGCAAGGAACTTTACAAAGACCCGAAAGTGCCTTTTCCCCGGCTCCCACACAATACATTCTAGTAGATAGCGATAAATTGCAACCAGCACAAATAATTACAGCTTATCCACAAAACGATTTATATGCCCAGCCACAGTATGTAAGACCACACCAGCTGCAAAATATACCGGGTACTACTTATGGATATATTACGGTAAGAGAACCGGTTTTACATCAGCAACCACAACAGCTGCTGCAGCATCAAATTATACGTCCCCGTTTGCACGACGGTCGTAGTACTCCATTGATACTTGATCGCAGTTCAAGTCAACAAGTGAGTCAAATCTATTGGACACCACAACATCAGAGACTACAACACACCCAGCAGGCTGGCCTACTAACAGATCAGATTAGTCCACGTTACGCTCTCAAACAGTCTTATGTGATGTCAAGTCCCCAACAGCAGCAACAACAGCAAAATCGTGCTACACCAACAATTATGATGCTACAGCCAGCACCACAATCGCAACATTCACCGCTATTACAAATAAACAGCAACCACATTACTACGCAACGTCAGTACTCGCCTATCATAAGGGAAAGTACACCAACTCAGCAACAACTTCAGCTATTTCAACAAGACAAAAAAGCACAACAACCACAAATACAAGAAATAAAAACGTCCAGTACAGTACGAAGACAAAGTCCCGCTTTCGATTGGGAGAGTGGCTCAGAGGCGGGAGAGGTGCAAAGAATCATGGAAAAGCAACAACAAAATGGTGAGTTAAAACGTACAACACTGTTAAGGAATTTGAGGCAGAGAATGGCACGTTTAGTTGGCAACACTAGAAAGTAGTATAGTTACTAATAAATAAAATACAATAATATAAAATAATAAAGCAATTAAAACCATATTTGAAACTTAAAACAAGTGCTATGTTTACTGTTAAGTTTACATCGTAACAACTAAAACTAACTTACTAATAACGATGTTTGTTCCAATAAGTTAAGTTAATATACATAACTAAAACTTAAGCATGTTTAATTTACACTCAATACACAAAGTAATTATTCGTAATAGGTTTTCGTTTACTCCCAATTTACTAATAAAATTTGCAGTGTTCGAAATGAAATTTTGATACATTGTTATTTGACCTTTAATAAAGTTTTGGTATAATGAAACATTAATAAAAATGAGTTTTTTTATGTAGATAAATTTCAAATTTTTTGCCACTACCACTTTACAATATTTAAATTATCGGTCATTGGCTATTTGGTATTTTTCACGACAACTGTACGAAATTAGCAACTGTGATGAGTAGTAGAAATAATTAGAACTGGGGTTGTTAGTCTTAACTAGTATTCTATTACAATTTAACCATGATGCCATGTATGCAGGTGCATTAGTTTTAGCACAAATCATTACTATATAGTGTTGCCAGCCACGTTATCTAAGCCACAAACCCTATAGTGCTAATGATTATATGTAGATGTCACAAAGGTTTCTTGTATTGTTCACATTTTAAGACGTTTTATAGAAGCAAAACGTAAAAATATGGAAGATTTGTGTACTGAAACAGTGATTGCCAATAATTAAAAATAATTTCCGTTTCTATTACGAATTAACTTATTTATTTATTAACTTACTCTATTATTCATTTATTAAAATTTGGAATATTTTCTTGAACGCCTGTCAGGCATACGTTGTGCAAAACTAAATCCAATATTTGTTAAGCTTTTTATCACTAATATTAAATACATTCATTAAATATTTACTGCTGTTATCAGACGGTATATGCTGTAGCGAAATATTTTTTATTACCTCAGATAGTTGAGCACATAAGTTCAAGGTAAAACATTTGCAGAGAAAAATTGTTTTAATATTTCATTACTTTATTGTTTTTGTAAAAAATGTCAAAAGTGTTGCAGCATTTAAAATCTTAGAGTAAAAATTTTGAAAAAAGAAATTTTAAGCAATGTAAATAATAAATTTTTGCCACGCTAGTTGCATACACTCATGTAAAATTATTTATTTCATTAAATATAAAAATGTTACAGATGTTGTTATCATTCCAGCTAATAAGTTAGTCTACAAATGAGACTCAAGGAGAAGTGTTTAATATATATTTTTATTTTAAATTATTTTTTTCATTCAGAAAAGGAAAAATACTTTTAAAGAAATTAAACAAATTTAGGATTTTGTAACAAACTAAAAAAATATTTCAGGTCATACATAAAATAAATAGTCACATACATATGAAATCGATTTGATTTTTATGCCGACCTTAGTTTATAATCATATCGCTCATATATTCAAACAACGTCATAACTCAAACAACTGGAGTTAAAAGCATTGAAGTTGTCTATTTGCTCCCAATACCTAAAAAATGCAGCATAATCTCTTCTACCGTAAAAAGTAGAAAAGGAATAAAGATGAAATCAATACGCAATATAAAGCGTTACATAACGCACAATTCTGTATCATTAACTCCAAAACTGAATTTGTTGAGTTATGACGTAGTTTGAGTTAATATCGCTCATTTAACAATTATAAATTTTTATTTGTAAAGAATGAATGATGTAACTTTTTCTCATTACTTTGGCAAGCTTAAAAATATTTTTCTAGCGAATACACTTTTTCTTGCCTTTTTTAAGAGCCACTTTTCTTTCACTTTGTACACCCTGGCAACACTGATTGCAAACAAAGAACTAATTATCATTTTTCGGATGCGACTGATAGTAAAATTTGCCGGCGTCTACAACTCTTCTGCTTACACCGTGTTTTAACAGCTTAAGATAATCTTTTCGACTGTGCCGCTTATTTAAGTAAAATATAACCTTTACAAAAGAGACAAAATATGTACAAACAAAAAAAGTAAAACAAAATAACAATACTAAAAAAATGTTAATTTACAAAAACCCAAATTCATGATCGAGTTTTGCAGACTAGCATTAACATTTTGTACGAAAGTTTATACATGTCGCAACGATATATCTGGTAGTCCGCTAAGAAGTATACCTAGTGATGACAATATTAATCGAATCAATTGAGAGTGGATTATTTTGTAGCGATTTAATTGTATTGAAAGTTTTTTTCCGATTCATTGGGGATTAATCGATTATTTGCAAAATAATATAATTTTCTGGTATAATGCTACAATAAATAATGGAAAATCAATTAAAAATAACTATTTTTTACACCGGTTTAGTAATACAAAACCATCATATTTACTGTATTTAATAAAATAAATTACAATATCTTACAACATTAGCTAAATTAGTCGATTAGTCGATTTTTTTCGATTAGCTTCAGTTAATAATTTCTCTGTTCGGTTAACATATGATTAATTAATCGATGAATACTATTTTTAGACATCACTATGTATACCAAATTAAATATTCCTGAAACTTCTTTTCAAGGTTAACAACGACTGCGGCGACAATGTTAACAGAACTTGCGGCAACGGCGTGCTATCAACTCGTGACTGTTCGGCTTTGTGCACAGGTGCAAATAAATTGTGTAGTGTTGTAAATGACCAAAAAGTGTTTAACCATATTCCGTGCTAAATGTTTAGTTTTTTTTTTTTTTTTTAATTTATATATGTATGTAATTATTCGAAAATAAATCAACTTGAAATCAATGTTTTTACCAAATTGTGCGCAATAACAAATACAAGTGCCTGTAAATAGAATGAAACAAACATTCGAAATGGAATATTGGAAAGAAAAACAACTTTGACTTTTGTAGTGAAAAAATATACATATACTCGCATATGTACTTTAATTATTTGTAAAAAAGACTAGTGCTAAGTAAAATAATTAAGAAAAGTTTTAAACATTGTGCAGATCTATAAAAAAAAGGTTAGAGGTGTTACGTTTTTGTTTTGATTGTTCTTGTTGTTTGCGTAAGTCATGTGAAAGTTGTTCCGCACTTTGAATATGTGTATGTATGGATATGGCTACTCTAAATATTGATGCAATAGAATCAACAACTGTCAAACAATTGTTGATAAGAATCATTTCAGCGTGGAAATCAAATAACTAAATTCAGATTTCCTGGGATTAATAATCTTTCATCTAATAAATTACTTTATAGCCCGGAAATACATTTATGTATATAGAGAATCAGATTCAAATAAACTCTTTTTGTTTTGATAAATTGGGTTTTAAGACTTTTTCACTGTTATTGATGAAAACCACACAAAAATAGTTTGTGAAATTAAAAAATTTATTTCATGTTTCTGCATTTGGCATTTTGGCAATTTAATAATGATCTATTTAAAAACGAATTTAAAATACAATGTTGTGATGTACATACATACATACATGATAAACATATTTATTACACATTCGATTTTGATCAAAAATTCACATCAGTGTGAATATACTGTGTTGGATAAAACTAAAGCACGGACCTCCATTTTTTCAAATATTGTATAGAAACATTGAAGAGAATACAATATACAAATTTATAATAAAAGGTCTAGAAGTGCCACAACAGAATTATAGCACGTAACCTTGAATGTTTACTGTTGTATTCATTTGTAAGAAATTATGAACAACATACATATATTTTTATTTTTTTCACGGGATCATTCTAATAATGTTAAACAAAATTTGCTTATTCAAACAAGTTTTTTCTCTACGTTCATAAAGTCGGTAGACCACGTAAAACTAGCTAGCGCGAGAACCAGTATTTTGCTAAGCAATTGACATTAAAGGTATCGAGTAGAAATATTTAAAAACGAACTGCAAAAGTTTGCTCAAAATCGTACAGAAGCTATATAAAGCCTCTATATCGCGAAAAATAGACAGGCCACAGATCTATATCGCAAAAAATATTTACTTTAGACAACGGCACAATGGAAGGCCGTCTTTTTCTCTTACAAGTCATAATATAATTAAATTATTTTTTAAGTTGGTTCGTGGCCGAAATAAAAACTCCTTAATCCCAGCTGTTCCACGGATACTGTAATTGCACCAATTCATAAAATAAATGGAGTGGCGGATGGGTTTATGTACACAGACATTCTTCAAAATGTAATGCTTTCATATTAAGATGTAGAAATGCCGCTTAAGTAGATATATCAACATGATAATGAACGCAAAATCAGACAGAGTGGTTCGTTAATAATAAAATCCACGTTTTAAAGTAGCCAACACAATTATCTGATCACAATCCTATAGAAAATCTATGCGAAATCGTAAATCGTAATACGCGATAACTATAAGAACACGGACGAGCTATACCGGCAAGTGGAAAATGACTGCAATAGCATTCTTAGAGATTTTGTATATTGAGACCGTGCCCTGCAGTTGCGCAGATGTTTTAAAAAATAAAAGCTACGGTACCAAATATTTGTTTAATTAAATAATGTATTTATTTTGTTTGTTTTAAATGAACTATTTTATATCTTGTGTTTTATTTCTGTTAGTTATTTTATTTAAAAAATTTAAATTTCAAAAACTTAGAATTGAAACTTTTAATAAGAAGTTCGTGCTTAGTTTTGTGCAACACTGTATGCACATAATAGTGCGCTCTTATGACAACAACTCGACATTTTAAAAGGTATATTTACTACCAAAGTCTTATCGTTTGTTTTATATGAAGTTTGACAGTCTGATTCCATGTGGAGTATGCCTGGTTTAGTCAAATAAATTTCAAACATGATTGCTCTAAAATTTAAATATTTATTGATTGCTTTTATAACACTGTAAAACAATTTTAAAAATCTAAATCAGAAATAATTGTTCGAAAAAGTAATAGGGGTCGGTTAACTATCTCCGACATGCCCTACAATGGGAAATATTGTTTTAGATAACAGTAGGGTGTTGTGACGTCATGAAACACTACGGTATATTCGAACTGTTGTACAGTGTAATTTAAAAATTGTGTAAACTGTTTGTGGGGATATAAAAGTTGATTGCTTTTTAATTGTATGAGTTTGAAATCGTGAACCTCGCACCGTCTGACGTAAATTGTGAAATACTTTCACATGTCATACATACTCGCCTTTAAATTGCGGCCTTTATAAAGACAAACACTTAAATGGTTGAAGAAGGCTCATATATTGCTCTAAAGTATACGTAATATCTTTTATGAATACGTATGCATTTACTTACCTGTGTCTTACTAAATATTGTATAAATAGTCTCGTTATTATCATATAAATTGAAAATGTAAGATATGCAGTTTTTCTTTTTTCATGAGGTTTTTAAAGCACTTGAAAAAATAAAATTACCCAGCAAAATTAGTAAAAGGCATCTTAAGTCAGAATGCACCAAGCAGTAGGTACGCTTCTTAAATTATAAATATTCTTAGAACTAGTGTAAACATGATAATGAGGAATAAATCATCTGTATTAGTTGTTTTTGGGTTTTATAAAAATTTTTGGATGCGTAAGTTTTAGTAAAACAGTGTAGCATGTTATATTATGTTATATGTAATTTTTGAATTTGACAAGATGACAACAAAAAAAAAAAAAAATCATCCAAAAAAGTATGTTCCGAAATAGTTTTTAAGATGGAAATAAGCTTTTTGAAAAGTTTATATATAGGATGTTTTCTAAGCCAGATAGGATGACAAATTTAAAAACAAAAATAACTTAAAAAAAAGTTTTAATAAAAATGTTTTTTTAATTCGTAAGATTAAAATATGTCATGAGCATTTTTGAAAATGTTTTCTGGCATATGACCACCGCTGCTGTTCTTGACAAAGCGCATTCTGAACTTCCGACTTTTAAAAAGTAAGGTCTAATTATACAACCAGCGTGGAAATCGCAGCAAACGATGCATTTTTCTTGATTTAATGTGGTCTGTACAGTCTGTTATGAAATGGTTTCTCTCCATATGCAAACCCATTAAGTGAGCCTCAATGCTGAACAAAATTTTTCGTCTATAAGTATTTCGAATTGATGACTCTTTTTTAAACTAATCCGCATAATTTGGTAGCGTTGTTCAAGCTTCAATGTTTTCATGATGACTTGTCAGAGTATACTGATCATAAATGTCAAAAAGCGAGCCCATTATGACAGTTCGTTTGACAGTTAACCCCTTCAAAAGTTTTATCGGGCTTAAAAACACCCTTTCTTCTTTGCATAACTATAATAGTAACATACACGCGTGGAAACATTTACACGATCCATTATTTAATAGTATTTGTTTGTTTGTTTAATAGTATTTGTTTCGTTTATGTTTTACTCTGTTGTTGCATTCCTTGCATCAAAAAATAAATCTAGGATTCTAAAACATGTTTCCTTGAATGTTCCTTCGTTTGTAGCCGGCATAAGTATTCGTGTTAAAATATATTTAGTTTTAATTGTTATTTGGGAGCTAATGTTACAATTACTACCAATGAATGAGACAACGTTATTTGATATAATACTTGTACCTGAGCCGTTGAAGCATTCTCGAACATCTGGCCATAGCAAGCATTTCCCTCAACTGAGAAAATATTTTATATAAATTGTATCTACATATACAAAGAAATAGCAATGTTTGTCCCCTTCGATTCGAAACCAGTCTTCCGATTATGATAACGCTTAAATGATTTGATATGCGTGCATCTTGGCAATTTGTGGTATCATGTTAGAATTTAGAGAAATTATAAATCGAAGGCTTAAAGTTTTTAGGGCCATTTTAATAGAGTTGTTTTATCGCACAACTTTACTTTTTAATGTGACAGCCGTAGTGGACATACATGAATTAAGGGTGTAGCTCAAGCGCCACCTAGTCAACTTGTTCTTTTTTATGATACTTTTTGTCTTATAAAAACTGATTAATAGTGAAGAACTATATATATACAGACATGTGATGACTTGAACTCGAAAGAGATGTGTGATGGAAATCGCAAACGCAAGAAATTTGGCGACTTCAAATCGCTAGTTCAATCTCAAGTGAACTGTTGTATTTTGCCTGAACCAAACATTAAACAAACAAATAAATGATGAATAAAATAAATTGGATATGTTTTTCTTTATTTTGAATCATAACTAATAATATTTTTTTACCAATTCTTATTAAAAATATGAAATTTAAAAAATGCATTAGGATTTTGTTAAATTTGTCTTCTTTTGTACTTTTATTCATTCGCGTGGAAGTTTTTTCCAAAATCATTATAAATGCACTTTTGTTTAAACGATATAGGGCTATAAAACTAAACAAAAAAGGCAAACCATCAATTCAGCTTTACATCTCTACATACACATTGCACTTAATACAGTATAGTATATTCCTATGCTTGTTCTTGTATGTCCAATGGATTGGAAGCATATCTTAATGAACGCTTTTTAATGCATTCTTTTCTGGAATAATTTTTTTTAAAGCTAATATACAACTTCGAAAAATGGCAACATGCTGAAAAAAGTTTGGCGATTTGCAACTCACATGCGATTTGACAATCGCGTGAGTGTCATCACATGCCTGATAAGCATAATAAGAATGCGAGTATTTTCAAACGCATACGTTTTATTTCTTTGACTGCAAACTTGCATTTAAAAAACTTTAGTTGTTGTGTTATCGGTAAATTAGGTTTATTCTTTCTTTAATCGATTCTAAAAAGTGATTACGCTTTAACTAATTTCAAGGATGTAAATTACGTTTATTTTATTATGTTCTAGAAGAGTTGATTTCATGTTGTATATGTATTAGATTTTTTCTTATAAGAATTTAGTTGAGAAAAATGTGTTTCTCTTAAGATGAGTAAAAACCTTAATAACACAAACGTAATAACTAAATTGTTTTTTATAATTGAATCACAAATTTTATGACACGTTGGTTTCTAGAACGTTATTTATTTTTCATAAATATCACATGGCATCTCTAAATGCTTAAAGAAACCCAAACAAAAAAAACTTTTTTGTCTTTTCTTTTCAAAATTGTATTTTTAAAATTTATGCATCCGCATCTAAGGCCCAGTAGGCAAAAGCTAACAAAGAAGACAAAACGCCGAAGAAAGTTTCATGGTTTTTATTTAAAATTTAAACGTGCGTTCAACGAACAAAGAAACTTTTAAAAATTTTAGCTCAACCAAATCTTAAATTTCGGATGGTCTGTGCTGATATTTAATAATATTTAAAAAGTTTCATATATACAAATTTAATAATTTAAATTTAAGAAGAAAATCCTTAAGATCAGTTTGGTAATTTTGGTATTTATTCGTGTATTTGTTCTTGTTTCTTTTTTACAGATTTAAAATACATACATACGGATTTGCAAAAAGCCCCGCAATTACAACAAAATGGATAGAAAAAAAGAAAAAAGCGAGCAATTAAATAAAGAAGCAACTTTAATAGCAACTACTTCTACAACAAATAAATTAATAAACCCTACTGATGATGACACTAGTTCCGAGTCTTGTGATACTTTTGAAACTTGGACTTTAGTTAATGACAAAGAAAAAAATAAATTCCGTGATAATAATGATTTGGAAAAAGATGGTGAAAATCGTGTAGAAATTTTGGGAAAGAGCGATTCTGATGGGGAAGATCACAAGGGAAAAGAAAGTAAAACTGAACAGGAACCACAACTACAAGAGTAAGTTGTTTCGATTATCGGTATGGTAAAATGATTTTTAATACATTGTTCGATCTTCCTTCCAGTT
Organism: Phania funesta; assembly: GCA_963932375.1. Classification (NCBI taxonomy): domain Eukaryota; kingdom Metazoa; phylum Arthropoda; class Insecta; order Diptera; family Tachinidae; genus Phania; species Phania funesta. The sequence continues at coordinate 61,322,585 of OZ010655.1, forward strand.
CTCTCAGTGATGATTTCTCAGATGGCATTTCAATTATCAGCGAAACTGAAAGTGTGGGTCGTGTATCGCCTCATCCTTATATTAGAGATCATTTACATGACTTAAATATAAAATTCTCTTTAAGTGACCACATGGACGATACTATTTTAAATAAAATAAGAGAAGAAATGGAAAATGGTGATAATGTACCTTTGTTAGTGCAACATCCCCTGGAACCAACGACAAATCAACAGTTACGTCAAAGACGTAGATCTTCAGCAGCAACACCTGATCGAGATCATCAGACTATACAAAAAGCTTCACAAACTGTCGTTGCTACAGCCAGTGGATTTGTCCCTTTGGTAAAACGCGGTTTACAAAGCATCTTTTATTTGGGTGTGGGTCTAGCCTTATTGGGATTAATTGGCAGAATTGTTAATCCCACCTGGCAGCCATTGGCCAGCGTTGTTAATTCTTCTCCTTCCACGATAGAGTTGGAGCAAAAAGTCAACGATATGGAATTACAAAATAATTTAATGCGGGCCGAGATCGATTTACTCAATAAACAGGTGAAATATTTATCTACTCTCAATGATCCTAATCAACAGAAACCGGGTAAATACAAAAACTATAAAGAAAGTAAAATGTTTAAAGCCTGGACGGGAAATGGTGATTCACTCAAGCCTGTTGACATTACAAAGAAAGATTTAAAAACTCCTTATAAATGTCCTGATGGCTCCTTCGTAGAAATTGCCAACATGTGTATAGAAAAAGGACTAACTAATGAGCCGTCTATAGTAGATAAATTTGGCCAAGTCATGGAAGATCTAAAAGAGCAGTCTGAATCTTTTAAAACCTTTGAAGAGGCGGCGGAAGTCTTGCAAGGCTTCCAGGACAATCCATTTGAACAGCTGCAGGATGTCTTTAGTGACCAGGTTAACAAACAAACCTCAACAAAACAAGTTTTGAACAATAAACCCATTTATGATACAATCAAGGACTATGCCGAAAATCTTCCCTATGCTGCAAAATATGAAAAACACCGACCAAAAGTAGAGGATCCTAATTTGTCTGCACCACACAAACACAATAAATATAATAAAGCTGAAGATAATATTGATGACAACTACAAAACTAACAACGAATATAAAAAGTCCCTTAAGAAACAAAGTAAGGAATACAAAAAATACTCTGATCACGAGAACTTCCACGACAATTCAAAAGAAAAGAATGAATGGAAAAGTGATAAGTTTGGCAACAACTCTAAGGAAAGAAAATATCGCAAAGATAATTCTAAAGAACGTTACTCTAAAGATTTTTACGACTCAAAGGAAAATTCTAAAGAAAACCAATCCAAGGAACGTTACAATAAACAGAAACGTAAATACGATGCTGACAGTGGTGAATGGCAAGAAAATTATATGAAGCATAGAGAGCAACAACGGAAACAAAATGAACAAAAATATCAAGACAACAAAAACTGGTACATCAAACGTGGCGACAGTCGTGAAAATAAACGTAGTGGCGAAAAACATTTTAGATGAAAGACTACATTATTTTCCCCCATTCACGAGCACTATTTAAAAAACTGAGTTTATGATTCTCTCTATTTTGACGATAAACAAAAAAAATGTTGTGATAGCAAAAGAACTATATTTATTTTTATTATTATATTTTTCCAAAAAAAAAACATGCAAATTATAAAAATTTGCTTTGTACTTTTATGTGAAAAACTATTGTGTATGATTATGCAAATATTAAAATAATTGTGTTTTCGTTGATCGCTAAAAAATGATCAATTTAATTGTAAATTTATCTCAATAACCTTTAAAGCTCATAATTCCCAGTTACAAATTTTATTAGTTCTAAAGCTAGTTCTTGAATGCAGGAATACGGCCTATTTTATTTAAAACTACCACCCTCGCAACTAAAATTAGAAGAGCGTTACTAAGCTAGAACTCGAAACGATGCTATAATCGTGTTTCTACTCAATGAGTTTTCTACTCAATGAGTTTAACCAACGAGAAAGTTGGAAGAATAGTTTTCAACATTATTTTCTATTCAAAAATTTGCAGAAATGACTTTCTTTTTATGGTACAACATTGTGCTTTATATACCGGTATTCGTCAATGGCATGCACAACTTATTTTAAAATACTTCATCAGTCCTTAAAACCACATGGAATTGGAAAAGCCGTTTTAGATATAGGATACTTTATGCAGTGGTGGCTGCCTGAATTTCCTATTAACTAAAATAACCTAAAGTGGTTCCGAAAGAACTAGTTCTAAACTAATACAAATTTTCTGAGTTGTATGTTTAACATTTAGCTGTATACGTTTTATATTTTAAAACGATTGTTTTATATTATTTTTAAAATTTCCTTGTAATTTTATTTCAAATATTTTTTCTATATTGTGTTTAGTTTTAAAAGTGTATAAATGAAAGAAACCTAATGTCTTTAATGTGTAATTTTAATTAATTATTTAATACTTATGTATATCCCTAATTTTGTTATATATTTTGTTTTTCTTTGTTCTATAAAATATTTGAGTATAATTGTTAAAGGAAGATGTAACAACATTTTCAATGTCCCCTCCCGTAATTTACACTTTTATAGTGAAAGCTAAGTAAAATAGTGCTGATTTCACGAACCTATTTGTAATTTACATATTATAATAAAGATACAATAAATAAATCAAATGAATACATGTATACAAAATTATTAATAAATGTTTAACACATGTGTGAGCGTGTTATTTAGTATTTCATAATTTTTCTTCAGCGAAAATTGCTTTTAGTTTGATGTGCAAAAATGGTGAATGAAATCTGTTATTAATTTTCTTTTCTACTTGTTTACTAACTAATGTATTTTTATTTCAATTGTTCAGACTGTTCGTGAAATCCATCACAGATTGGTAACGGAATTTCAAACCCAACTAATACTTGTAGCGCAAAAAAAAACGCTTGACAAACTTTATTGAGTTTGAATTCTGAGTCTAATCTAATCCGTGTTGGATTTCATAAACAAGCTAATTAATTTTTTATTGCATATTCGATATAATTTTTATATCTTAATTTGATGCAAAAAGTGAAAAAAATCTTTCATTTAATATAGGAATAGATGTAGAAAATAAGTACTGGTTACTATATTGCCATTCAAAGTCTATACATATAAAGTTTTAGAAAGATTAATTAAATTCGGCGAGTGAGTGAATTTTATATATGTGCATATATGTATATACAATTTCTAACTTAAAAACCCATTTAAAACAATCATAACTTATGGCTTTGATATAAAAAAAGCAATCATCATATAGACTTTTAGAATTTATTTAATCAACAGAAGCTGTTTTAAATAGAGCTTTTAGGGTAAGTTAATGTGTAATTAAATGATGAAGTGTAAATAATTTGAACGCCTACAAGATTTTGTATCGAAAACTTTGTCAATCGAATTGAAATACAGAGGGACCCGCCAACTTGTCTTTTGAAATGTTTAAATGTGGTCGCAGTTCATTAAATTGTTACATTGCCTGGAATGAATCTGTTCAAAAATCAATAGTACAAGAGAAGCACCAAACAGGTCTCCGGCTGTATTTGTAACATCATCTGAGGAATATTTCCAAGTAGATTAATACTACTTATTGGAACAGAACAATGACTTATTAATTCGAATTAGCAACATCCCATGCAAAGGTTGACCCTAAAAAATTCTTTTTAATTCAATATATTATTTATAAAAATCCGTCTTATCTTAAGAAAAGTTATAAATATTTTTATGCTTCCTGTATGTTAGTGGACCTTTATTAAAGTGGAGCTAGAAACAAATGTAATAAGTTGAAATTTACATACCTAGTATACATTCACCAACATGCAGAGTTTTCATTACCTTCCGGATTATTATTTATCTCAGATACATTTTCACACTACCAAACCTATAATAAAATTCACTAAAACACTTTCACTTAAAAATAAAAACAAAAAAAATTGAAATCTTTTTTTAATTTACTTTTAAACACATTTAAACTGCCTGTTGGCACTTCACACAACACATAATTCACTTATGCAACGCACACGCACATCCCGATTTAAGATTCTCAGATTCACACGCGAAGTAAATTTCAACAACAATTTTCACGCATAAAAACACTAGTAGAATCTTTACGGATATTTTTTATTTTCTTACACGCATGGAACTTTAATTATATGTAAAATGATTAAGAATCTCGATTTCCGACAAGCGGATTTAAGACCGGCCCGAAGTAAATTTGCACATACATATTTATGTATGTATGGATGCACTTTTTGTAGCACAATTTTAACACAGAAACACAGTCGTAGAATCTTTACCGAGATTTGTTTATTATTTTACACGCATTGAACTTTATTTATATGTAAAGTTCATAATTATATCTTTTTATATTTAAGCGCAGTAATGATGAATTTTCTAAAACCAACAGTTGTTAATGCCTCCGCGTCAGGCAACTAAAAAAAGCGGGGGTTTTCGCTAACGCACAGTTGTGAGTTCCAGCAGTTAGGCACAAACAAATACGGAAGGAAACATGCAACTCTAAATGTATTCGTTATTAAAAAGCTTGCCCTGCATACTTAGCAAAGCCGTAAACCGTCTATTACAACCATACAAACGTTACAGCAAGAATACATTATTAATTAAGATTCGTATAAATAATATAAATATATACAATTTTTTCACGGGCTATTATATTGTTTCACAATTAATATAATTTATCAAAATTTGGCAGTCTGAGAGCCATTGTTTAAAACATTTGATAAAATCAAGTTATTTCCTAAGATCAGAGATGTATTTTAAGGTACGCATTTGCAACCACATGTATAGAAAAGCAAAAGAAAAATATTATTTTCGGAATTGTTAAAGAAAAGTATCTGCAAACTGATATTTTATTGCATTATTAACAGAAAAGAAAGAGTTATATATTTTTGGGGATTATTTTAAAGAATACTAATTAAATATTATATATGTATGTATGTATAATTGCTTTGTCATCAACTAGGCTTTTTAATCACTATTCTAGTTGATACTACAATGTGATATAATCTAAACGTAACATTCTGTCTTGACAGCCATTAATCTGTTTTACTATTAGCTCAGAAATTTGAATCGTGCAGACCGTCAGTATTGATGGCATGTTCGTGCTTAACAATGTTGCTCGAATAGTTGTTTGCACAACGCTGTTTTGCCATCACACTCGCCTATAAAAGCCTGTACAAAATCTATGCTGACAACATGGAAACTATCTCGACGAGAGACAAAAAATTACGCTCAAACTGAACAGGAATATCTACACATATTATCCACACAGAAAACCACGGACACATTTTTTCCGTTTTTCTGCAGACACTCTCTATGTAAGCACATAATTCGTAGCTAGTCAAGGCGTACGGTTCATATATTTAGATAAATTAACTTTTTCACGTAAACGTAATTTATATACTTCTCTGTACCCATTCTGCAATAAAAAATAAGACCTCTAGCCAGCAAAAAAAAATCCTGTCATTTGTTTATGTGATTTAGCCAGTTTGATCGCGAATCAAAATAAAAAATAAATTCGCTGTCTATCTAGGAACCGTTGGTGAGATAATTGCAAACAATTTTAATGACAATAATGCAGTAATATACCAATCCAAGCTATCGAGCTTATAATAGCAATGTACCTATAATTATCTAAAAATTGGCGATATTGCAAAGATTAAACTCGTACATGCCTACAGAATTTATACAATTTTATTCACTTAGATATATAATATCTAACGAAAAGAATATAGTAAAGCTTTAGATCAATTATTTTTATAATTCTTTGCATATTTAATCGCAAATTGAAATAACTTTCTATTGATGATCTTTAATTAATTATATCTCAAATAGTATACATATGTATATAGAATTGTATATTTATTTTTTCTTTTAAATTCATTTTCTGAACTTTAAGAGGGTTTTCAAGATCATTAAAAATTAAATTAAGAGATTAATTTTTTTAGTTTCGTACGAAAATTCCAACTTCTTTATGTATGTTATTAATTTAATATCGTAACAATAAAAATATAAACAAAAATTAACAACAAAGCTATAATAGCCATAAATCTGTTCTGCCAACGTACAGATTTCTGTTCGCACAGGAATATGACTCCTGAAGAGCATGTTGACACTTTGTCTTAACTAGCAATAAATTCGAAAGAGCGTCGGAAGAATAACGAGAGAGCGCGAATAATGAATAATGAGATGAGCGCGAACACTGATATTTATTATTTTGCCTTTGTGTATTTAATTTTTGTGATGGCAGAACAGCGTTGTGTTTGAAAACGACCAGACCACTAACAGCTAGGGTCTTCACGAAACAAATTCCTGTGCGAACAGCAAAATGTACGATGGCTGAACATATTTATAATGAATAAAAATAGAAAATCTGCATACACATTTATAATTATAAATTATAATATACTTGATTAATAATGCTTTTTTAATGTAACTTTCAATTTGCTTTGTAGGGTTGTAAGAGACGGTTTACGGCTTTGCTAAGTATACAGGGCAAGCTTTTTAATAACGAATACATTTAGAGTTGCATGTTTCCTTCCGTATTTGTTTGTGCCTAACTGCTGGAACTCACAACTGTGCGTTAGCGAAAACCCCCGCTTTTTTTAGTTGCCTGACGCGGAGGCATTAACAACTGTTGGTTTTAGAAAATTCATCATTACTGCGCTTAAATATAAAAAGATATAATTATGAACTTTACATATAAATAAAGTTCAATGCGTGTAAAATAATAAACAAATCTCGGTAAAGATTCTACGACTGTGTTTCTGTGTTAAAATTGTGCTACAAAAAGTGCATCCATACATACATAAATATGTATGTGCAAATTTACTTCGGGCCGGTCTTAAATCCGCTTGTCGGAAATCGAGATTCTTAATCATTTTACATATAATTAAAGTTCCATGCGTGTAAGAAAATAAAAAATATCCGTAAAGATTCTACTAGTGTTTTTATGCGTGAAAATTGTTGTTGAAATTTACTTCGCGTGTGAATCTGAGAATCTTAAATCGGGATGTGCGTGTGCGTTGCATAAGTGAATTATGTGTTGTGTGAAGTGCCAACAGGCAGTTTAAATGTGTTTAAAAGTAAATTAAAAAAAGATTTCAATTTTTTTTGTTTTTATTTTTAAGTGAAAGTGTTTTAGTGAATTTTATTATAGGTTTGGTAGTGTGAAAATGTATCTGAGATAAATAATAATCCGGAAGGTAATGAAAACTCTGCATGTTGGTGAATGTATACTAGGTATGTAAATTTCAACTTATTACATTTGTTTCTAGCTCCACTTTAATAAAGGTCCACTAATATACAGGAAGCATAAGAATATTTATAACTTTTCTTAAGATAAGACAGATTTTTATAAATAATATATTGAATTAAAAAGAATTCTTTAGGGTCAACCTTTGCATGGGATATTGCTAATTCGAATTAACAAGTCATTGTTCTGTTCCAATAAGTAGTATTAATCTACTTGGAAATATTCGTCAGATGATGTTACAAATACAGCCGGAGACCTGTTTGGTGCTTCTCTTGTACTATTGATTTTTAAACAGATTCATTCCAGGCAATGTAACAATTTAATGAACTGCGACCACATTTAAACATTTCAAAAGACAAGTTGGCGGGTCCCTCTGTATTTCAATTCGATTGACAAAGTTTTCGATACAAAATCTTGTAGGCGTTCAAATTATTTACACTTCATCATTTAATTACACATTAACTTACCCTAAAAGCTCTATTTAAAATAGCTTCTGTTGATTAAATAAATTCTAAAAGTCTATATGATGATTGCTTTTTTTTATATCAAAGCCATAAGTTAAGATTGTTTTAAATGGGTTTTTAAGTTAGAAATTGTATATACATATATGCACATATATAAAATTCACTCACTCGCCGACTTTAATTAAACTTTCTGAAACTTTATATGTATAGACTTTGACATTAAATTCGAATTTTCGAACACTTTGAAAGATTTTTGGCATTACATTTTCTCATAAAGATGAAAATCTGGTATTGAGATTGGGGGCAAAAGATTGACTTTTTACCTTATTTTGAAATTATATTCGAATTAATTTTGAAACAGAAAATTTTTACTTTTTTCGGATTAAATTCATTGTCGCACAAATAATACGATTTGTCAGTTTTTTTTGTAGAATATTACAAGTGGTATAGTTCAAACGTAATATTGTATGAAACTGTTCATTGAGAGAGCATACGGACGAAAATTTGGCAGTCTGAGCAATTACACTTTATTTTTTGAATCATTCCATAAAACCAATTTATTTCGCTCGATCAGAGCTCTATCTTAAAGTACAAATTTGCAACCACATGTATAAAAAAGCAAAAGAAAAATATTATTTGCGAATTTGTTAAAGAAAAATTCGGATCTTTAAAAAAGAAATAATTTTGTAATATTTTCAATCAAATTATAATTTTTTGTTTTTAATAATTAATTCTTTATTCGGATATATTTTTTTTTATAATTTATATTTAACAACATTTACAGTACAATATGTAGTTGAAACTTCATAAAATATTCGTCTTAAAAGCTAAGATTTTAAAATATTTGGAAAAGTACATACATGTATTGCATTTGTTGTAAATATTGTAAAGCTTTTTACAATTTCAAACTAATTATGAAGATTTTAAAATTATTGAGTTTTAACCAAATAAATTAAAATAGGAGGGAATTTGAGTTATATTTACTTAACTATTAAATCATAAAGTTTTAACTTATTAATTACCACTATGAACTAAGAAAAAACAGAGAACAAAATATACATTTTAAGAAATAGAGGGTATTTTTTTCTAATAAAAAAGGGGTTTTTTTCTGAGAATATAATTAATATATTGCAAACGTAACATGGGTAATTTTTTGTTAAAATTATGTTAAGAATTTGTTATAAATATAATAATAATAAAATTGATGGTGTTTTCGTTTAATATATAAAATGTTGCGTTTTTAAAGAGTGCATGCTTAACTCACGCTCATTATTTGGGATTTTATACTGATCATAACAGGAAATGCCTTTTGGCATTTTTAAGGGTAAAATTAAAAAAAAAACACCAACCTGTGTAGGCGTAATTATATTTCAAGTATAACAAAAGGGCAAAAAATCTTAAATTTTTTCTAGAAACGAAAGCACCATAAGATCATTCATTTAAATCCAAAAAATTTATATTTAAAGCCAATAAAAAATTTTTTTGTAGTTTAAATTTTGTGATTTTTTTAACTTTCTTGCTTCAGAAATAAAAATTTGGAAATACTTCCCCAAGTATTAATAGTTGTCATTTTGTGTTTAAAATAAATTTTAAAGAAGTTATCAGAAGTTTTTACTTAAAAAAAAACAAACAAAAACACTTTAAATATTAAACAATCTCCTTTTTAATAGTTACACAAAGAAGGGGTCACCTGTTACTAAGAGGTCTTATATTCTAAATAAAATCACTTTAAGTCTAAAGAAGTACGAGGTTTAGCGTTGTTGTCGTGTGAATAAGGAAGGAGCTTAATCTAAAGTTATATGGGGATTTGTATATGTAAAACCTAGGAACTGTTTCTGATCCATAGATTGTAATATATCTTTATCTATTGGAGTTAAACGTACACGTTCTCTGGTAAATACACGATCAAAATATTGTGTATCCAATGGATGTTTCTGTAATTGAAAGAGATGTTAATAATAATAATATTCTTTTTTCATTTCTTTCATTGCAATATCTTACCACTTGTGGTTTAAACGGTGGTTCAATTTGTCGTTTCTCCAACAGATTCCAATCAATGGGTCTAAAGAATATGTGTTCAACAATATCCCCAGCAGGACTGTACTGCGATCCGATTCGTTTGGTAGAATCTTTTTCTAGAAGCTGCAACGGCATATTTAATAAACAGTTTGTTATTTATAATTTAAGATGTATAAGATACGAGTATGTTAAATGCAATTTAGAATTTTTATGGGTACACATGGGTCTTTGTAACACCGGACACACCATGTTACGCTAAAACTTTTAGTGATCTCGCCGCTAATCATTCAAGATCACCGTAACTTTAAACATAATACTGTGTTCATACATGCACCCTAATTGCGCAATTAGTAAATTTAATCCACTAAGTCTTTAATTGAGCTTAATTTTCCATACAAGAACTCAATTAATAATTGAGCAATTAGTATTCAACCGCACCATAAATTGAGCAAAACTCCCCATATAACCTTTGGTAATTTTGTTCAGTGAGAAGATAAAATTCTGTGTAAAGACAAAATGTTTGTCATGAAACTGAAAACAGGAAAAACTTAAAAAATATCAGGTAAAATTGTATGCATCTCTTCCTTAAACAATTAATTAATTGGAATATATTTCATAGGTACATACATACAGGGCGTGTCGTGGCAAATTTATATTTTTAAACACGATTATTTGAAAAAGTATTAAAGGGAGGGAGGGTGGTGCTGTTCGAATTATCGATTGTGAGGATTTGTCAGTCACGATGTCGCAATAGTCGAGTGAGCATCGCGCGTTCGCTGTAGAGACATTTTTTAAGAGTAATGTGTCTTACGTAATTGCTCGTCGACAATTTTGTTCAAAGTTCGGTATTCAGCGAATACGTGATGGACCGAGTGTAAATTTAATTTGTTCGTGGCCGCATAGATTCCGCGCGATATTCAAGGGCTCCCGAAAAAATTGAACTGGTTGGAAGCAGTTGACATGAAAACCCACTACTTTCAATACGGAAAATAGCAGCCTCACTGGGACTTCCAAGAGCGATTATTCATGAAATTTTAAAAAAGGATCAAATCGTTCAAGAACTGAAAGAAAGTGACTTTGATTTAAGCAAAAATTTTTGTGAAACGATGTTGGAGCGTTTTAGCACTGTAAGTCCCATTTTTTGGAGCGACGAGGCTCATTTTTACTTAAACATCCAAATCCATTGCATTGCCCCAGTGTACCTAACTGTTTGGTGTGCCTTATCCATACATGAGATAATTGGACCATTTTTTTTTTGAAAATTCTCGAGGCCAGGCGACGAAAGTCAACGGTGAAAATTATCGACGCATGATTACGGAATTTTTTTTGCCAAACCTGCGAGCTCATCCATCGTACTCTTCACACCCAGCCAGAGCTTCGATGAATTTGCTTCGGGAAAACTTCCCCCAAAAACTGATCAGTCGCTTTGGGGACATCCCATGCCCACCGAGGTCGCGTGATCTAACTCCCATGGATTTTTTATGGGGCTACCTCAAAGAGAGTGTTTATAGTGACAAACCCCAATCTCTTGTGACTTTAAAGGAAAATATACGTCGAGAAATCAGCTCAATTAACCAAGTTTACTGCAGCGTGTGGCGTAGAACACAAGGCTCCGTTTTGAACAATGTGTTCAACTCGACGAAAGATCTGGATGACATACTCTTTAAAAAATAAAATCCGCATTTCCATTCTATCGTTCAATGCTCTTAATAAAATTAATATTTATTATAATTTATAATAAAGAAAATTTTATTGAAGACCTGGAGCTCGGGAAAATTAGACAAACATAATAATAATAAAGGTCAAAAAACTAGAATAAACTTTATTATAAAATATATAAAAAAATACGCTGCAATTCTATTATTTTCTTCTAAAAATACAACCACGAATAACACCAAAACAAAGAGAAGAGACTAGTAAGGGTCGAATGAGGCTCATGATTTGTGACTGCAGCTACTGCCAAACGCTAATTGAGTAAGCTGAATTTAATGGCCTCAATTAAGGTGCACGCAAGAACATGGTATAAAATTTAAAAACGATTAGTTCATACCACAGCATTGGTTAAAAGTCATCAAAAGTTGGACAACTCATGTATGACACATTAGTTGTTCAACTTGTTATTAATTTACATATATCTGAAAAATGGCTCGAGTGTTTTGTAGCTAATGAGCTTTATTGTGCATATTAGGGAATCTTTCTTTTAAATCTTTAGCACCAACTTACTCCTTTTAATATACTTGTTGCCTCTGCTGATATATAAACGGGGAACCAGGGCAATTCATTGCAAATGGACCAAAACAGTTCATCTTCATCACAACCACTAAACGGTGATTGACCAATAAGCATTTCATATAATAAAACACCAAAAGACCACCAGTCAACATTCTGATTATATTTATCGCCCTAAACATAAAGAAGCACGTTATAGACAATTTTAATTTAAAACACTCTTCACTCACCTTAATGATTTCAGGCGCCATATAATCGGGTGTACCACAAAAACTATCCGCTGTTTTATCCAAATAGATTTGTAATTTACACATACCAAAATCAGCTATACGCACATGACCCTCGTAGTCTAATAAAACATTATCTAATTTGAGATCCCTGTTAAGCAAATTTTGAAAGAAGAATTAATTTCTAAATTTTGTTAAAGTTTTCATTTATTATTTTTAATTTTGGTTACCTGTATATTATGCCTTTTTTATGTAAAAACTTCAAACCCGATACAATTTCCGCACCATAAAAACGTGCTCTTTCTTCTGTAAAGCGTCCGCTTTCTTGTATGTGGAACATTAAATCACCGCCATTAAGGTATTCCATAACAAAAAACAAATGACTCTGAAATTAAAAATAAAAACAAAACATGAGAAATTGTTAATTTGAAAACGTAAAAATATTTTATTAATTAAATGTTACAATTCTAGTACAAATTATGTTTAAATTAGTGAAACAGTCTTTGCCAAGTAGCTTACTGGGGCACCCGTAGATAATGTATGTATATTTTTAAAACTGCTAATTAAAGGCTTCAAATTAAAAAAGCAGCATTAGTTTCGATTGTCTGTTATGATTACACTGGGAGACAGAATACCAAAAAGGGCCTTGCAATTATTATTATTATTATTAGTTGTACGCTATAATACCACCGCGACTTGATGTATCTATTCTGCAGCATCGTTGGTTTTATTTTAACTACGTTGTTTGGAACTAGTATCCTACTACCTATGTAATAAAGTCTGCGTTTTGCCAATGCACTGCAACACATTGAATATATCCTGATATTTCCTGTTCCCCTTTACAGAGTCCGCAAGAGGTACTTTCTACCAAACTTACTTATTTCATATGGTAGTTAAGTATACAGTGTCCTGTTTACAGTTCAGTGTAGAGCTTAATATCAATTCTACTAAGATTTTGATTAGCCTTACCCTTAATACTTTCGGGGTCTATGAGTTGTTTCGTTTTCCCTTTTTGTGTGTTAGGTTAGTTATGATGCTATTTTTTACCCCACAGAAGGGTTCTCGATCTCGTGCCATTTCGTAGCCTACTTGCCCCTCATCTAGCAATCCCAGACAGCCTTGGATTACAACGAGCAGTTTGACAATGATTTGAAAGCTGACTGGCTATCCGAAAGGATACATATTTTGGTATCGCGAGTGCCCCTACGTAAACATTCTCTAGCACAGAGCACTAAGCCGTGAATCTCCACCTGGAAGATGGAAGATATTTCGACATTTGAATTGCTTTTCAGAAATGTGTCTCTACAATGCCTGCCCCAGTACTTGGACCCAACCGTGAGTCTTGTTTTAGTACTATCGTGCATTGCCGTAGCACTGTCTGTAGCAAATTCAAATTGTTATCTGTTCCGCGCATAAGGGATGACCTTTGGACACAATCTTTACTAGAGTTTGAGGTCTTAAGGCTTAACGAGTGGTACGTTGATGATTCGTGGTTGCACCTCATCTGCTACTGCACCAAGAACAAGTCGGCTACTGGGTACTTTTCGTCTTATAATCTGAAATCACACTGCCAGCGCAAGTAACATAATTGATGGTGAGATTTGCTGAGCTAAGTCGGCGCACATTCCAAAACGTTGCACGATTTATTTTTGAGTGTTCCCATTATTGTAACTTATTGTAACCATATTTTTCGGTTCATATCGGTAAAAATAAAATCGCCCTACTAATGGGTACAATATGGTCACACTATCGTGCGGAGGCAAATAAAATCATATGTTTTTGTTTACTTTTTATACGCAGACAAAGTTTTATGTTGTAATGGATCCCTCCGACATATTACTTTATGTAGTGGCGTCAACGACTTTCATCGGTTTTATAATTTGATAGATAGTATGTAAAAAGATGTTCATATTAACGGAGCTTTAACATAGATTTTGTTCACCCATAGCACAAAGTAGTGAACAGATGTGAAACGACAATATAGTGATCTTTTTCTCTATCCGTCTCGTTCCCTCAGAACCTTAGTTTTTTGTTTTTAGATTTTTGTTTTTATTTTGATTTTCTTGCCGTGGTTATTTTTATTGCTATTAAAACACGTTTTTTTGGTAAATATAAGGGTGTGTTATGCACTTAAACACATTTTAAATTTGTTTAATATAATTTTTTTTATCAAAAGAAATAATGAAACTTATTAACAATATTTTTATTTTACATTTTCAAATTTGCACTTATTCACATTAGCTTTTTGTTTTGTTTATTTTTCTGTATTTCGTCACAAAATGCTATATTTGTCTCTTTCTAACAGAACCCATAGTAAAAAAACTGAGTTTTTTTATTTTTTATGTGTCAAAGTCTTCACCTCTGGTTACGCAGGGTGTCCTATTATCATAAAACTCTCAAGAACTCCTGTGGAAAAATTCTGTAATAATTACAAGAACATGCCTGAATTACGAAACAAAATTGCGTGTCTGCCAAATAAAGAATTTCGCTTGCAAGGAGGCTTATAAACATATATTTAGATCGCAACATTCAACAAAATTAAGTCTAAACACCTGTTAAGAAGCAGAAGTTGCTACATATATGTTTTTATTTTCTAGATATTAAAAATTGGACGCATTGTGCGTCGCTATTTTTATTAAGTGTTACAGAAAATAGTACTTTTATCAACCAAATTTACACCATGCAAGAAACGTTCTTTTCATTGTTGGCTAAAATTTTTTAATTAATACATTTTTCTAAAATATAATATTAATTACACTTTCTAACAATATTTACATAAAAAATTTTTCACAAATTGAATCTAGTTTCTTGACATTTAGCCTTGTCCTGTACACGGTAATCCTCATGAAAAATTGTTGTTTCAAATGTCATCTTCCTGTCACAATAATTTTGACCTTCAAATGGCAATAATTAATGTTCAATCATATTTTGTGTCATGGTCTTAAATTTCGTCGTCTTAATTAGTGTGTTTTTCTTATGTTTGCACACTTTGCAGACTTTCTGTTTTCTATTGAATACTTTTTTTATTTGCATCGGCTAGTCAAGAACACCTTTATAATTGACAGTTTTCACCTACAATGTCATAAACAATTTGAATCTATTTTGTTTGTGTGAACTTACACATGTATTTCTGTTTCAGTTGTTTTTATTTTTATACTCGTACATTGTCATTTTGAAGTGTTAAATATGTCAATGTAAGAAATAAATGTGTAAGACAAAAATTTAAATAAAACACCAACTGTATGTACATATGTAAAACAATATATACATATGTAATTGTTTTAAATAAATTAAAACAGAACATAAGAATGCATTTTATGTAAAAGAGACAAATTGTACGTATGTATGTATGTACAATTGTATTTAACATTAGTTTTTGTTTTGTATTTGAACCAAAAAAAAAAATTAAAACATAATACGCGATCGAGGTATCTAAACAATATCTAGCATACGCCATTAGTATGTTATGTCGGTTGTTAGGGTGGGCGGGTCTGCAATAGCCATCGAACCCAGCAACAGTTGTTCTTTACTCAAATGATATCTATCAATCGGAAGAACAATTCAAATACTCTTTTCTAACGTTTCCTTTGGCGTTTAATTTCTTTATTTGACAGCAAGTATGCATTTAAATTTTATGCCTAAATTTAAAAAAAAAATAGTTGCTTTCAATTGAAACACTTGATGGACAGCAGGGTCATAAATCTGCTCTACTAAGACTGTTTGTACGATTTAGTTTACAAAGTGATTTACATTCGATAATCCCTAATCCCTATTTACCCTAACGCCAAAGTCATGTTTCTAAGAATTTCTAATTTGGCCCTTTGTATAAGATAAGATCTACGCTGATGGTAATGGACGTTCTCTATATGCCTTAATTGATGATGACTTTACAGTCAATACTTTGCTTTGCTTATTGACAAGCAAGTAAAAATTAGAAGTATTTATTTTCGCATAAGGAATCTTGTTTTCTTGGTGGCATGGTCATGACAACCATGTTATGTTCACTACAGCAATATATTGTTGTGACAAATATATTTTGGTCATTTGAAATCATTTTAAGCATAACTTTAAATGCGATAATCAAGCTATTGTTTACATTTATTCATATAATTTTTTTCATTTTTAATAATTTCAACATGGTTAAGTTGAACAATATAATTCTGTACTAAAATATTATACCTGTACAAGAATAATAGAATAACTCTAACCATAAAATATTGTTAATAGCCATAATAAGTAAAATACTTTTGGTGTTTAATCATTGCATGAAGGATGCTTAAGTCGCTAGCGCGTTGACTGTTAAGCAGGCGGTGGATGGCTTTAGTCGCCTGAGTTCGTACCTTAGCCGTTGGCACAAGTTTTTTTTGCTTTTCCATCGTTCTTAAAGGATCATATTTTTATTATCTACTGGTGGATCCCGGCGTGCTTCGCTACGCATGAATATTAACATTGTATCAAATTCATTGGTTTTTTTATTTTTTTATTTGGAAATAATAAAAAAGTAAATCAATTCAATACAATAGTGTATACAATATCTCATGAATTACAGAAGTCTTATAAACATAGAAAGTAAAACTTTTGTAAATTTTAATAAAACAGTATTTAAAAGCTTTCACATTTGAACTGAACTAAGAACATCAAATTGCATTGACTGATAAGTATTCCGATTATTCGGATCAAAATAGCCGTATTGCAATAAATTGTTTTTCCAGCTGAGGCTAAAGATTCCAAACACAGAGTTTATATAATTGTAAAAATATATCAACATTCAAATATAGGGTTCAGGATACGTAGTGCATCTAAAGTATGTCATTAAAAGCTGCAGCCGCATGTTTACTTTCTCAAAGAGCTTTGAATTCAAATAACCTAAGGCACGTTTCATTAGCAGATATGTATATTAAGTTAATATTTACAATACTTTCTAGTAATCTTTTTATGGAAAACTACAAAATTCGTTTCAGTCCGTTTTGCACTTCAGGCACTCACTAACTTTGCTAAAGGCCTAAATTCACGCAAAGAAACAATTTAGCTGAGGAAACCCTAATTTAGAAGCAATACACTATGAATGAGTTATATGCTTGTAAACAAATACTATTATTATCTATATATATAAAAAATTGTTGCAAGTGCGTTGTGACTTTATAACTCACGAACGGTCTAACCGAATTCGGTGAAATTTTGATGGGTCGTTCCTATGGTCGTGTAGATGGTTTATCTAAAGTCTATCGGTCGACACGTTCATGAGTTATGACTTTTCATGTCAACATGTGATTTTGTTCATATAAAAAAAACAACAACAAATATGTATTCGACAAGACCTAAAGATCGCGAGCGAAATAGTAAGTAAATCAATAGTAGTTTGATGTTATAATAGGCAGGTAGCAACGCTTATACATGTGCATTTGTTAAAAACAATTATGGTGGAGAAATGGTCATCATGGGTAACTATATTATGTTCTCGACAAGTATAATTGGTTTATCGAAACAGATTATAGTAATTTTTAAATATTGTAAATATTACTTTAGTTACGAGAAATAAGTTCTTGTTTACATTTTAACTACACAAAATAATATATAATTTATAACAAACAGCGACTTTTTTCTTCATTTTACAATCACAACAAGTAGAGACCTAAACTTTCAAAAATTTACGGTGGAGGAACCGTCACAAATACTATTTGTGGAATCTTTCAATTAAAATTAAAAATTAAAATTTCAAACAAGACGTCAGTAATTGATATAACTTTTTAAAAAATTTATACAAAAGCTAAATGCTGGCTTCGCGTATAGTATTTCGAGGTGGCGATGCCGTTCAAATATTGGCCTCGGCTATGGTTATTGCATGCGGTAAAGTTACTTCATGCAAGTCCATATACAAATAAATATGTAATTTATTTTTAAGAAGTAATAGCAAAATGTATAGAGAAGGAATTAACAAAAAAATTTAAATGTAACCATACTTTTCAATTTTTAATTTAATAGTTTTAAGCATAAACAATTTCATGTTGTCAGCTTCTCTACTGCGTTTTGTGACAATTTATATAAAAAAAGTAAAATTGTTATATATTTCTTTATGATTGACAATTAAATTGTTTATTGGGTTGTTTTTGGCTTGACTTTAAGGTGGAAACGGCTAAATATTTAAACAAAAAACGATGCCGAAAAAAATCTTAAGATATATTTAAATGATCCCATTACATATGTATCTAGTTTATAGTTTTGTTTGAACAACTGCGTTTATAGAGAAAATACCCTGATCTAAAAATTGACCATTGGCATAGTCTCATTCACGGTAGCAAAAACTCACTTGCACTTAAAGCCACCAAAGAAATGAGTCTTCTGTAGTAAAATTGTAAAAGTAATACACGAACTGTGAGTGATGGTCAGTTTGAGGGATTTATTTAGAAAGATTTCAAAAGGTGGAACCTATTCACGCTATTGCCAACAAAGAATATTTAAAAATAACTAAACATTCATACGCGTGTCTAAAATAACTGAACTAGAGCAGATACAATTAAATATATTTCTAAGAGGCAGCTACAGTTAGAATGATAAGACAGACATTTTCTTATGTTTTGCGGACTTTTAAACAATTGTGGTTTATCCTAATTGGTACAGCTGACTGTTTGGGGACGGTAGTAATTTAAACCAAATGAAAACAAAAAGCATTTTATTTATTGATATGATCGAAATATTTACTTAACTTCGTCAAATGCGAATAAAACAAGTAGTGAAAAAATCAGGGAAACTAGATAAATTGAGGAGGATAAATATCGAAGCAATGCTTAATAATATTGTTGAAACGGTGTTATTGCATCTTGCACACAAGAACAGAGTTTGGCGTAGACGTACTTCAATCATTTATTTGCAAGCGGAAATTAAAAAAAATTGAAAGTAGGTCATTTGAATGTTACTGGCAAGTTGAGAACATCTTTTATTTTTTTTTTTTACATTCGTTGTCGAATCCAGGGTAATTTATTAATTACAATTATTTCATTTTATTTTAATAAGATGGCCAAGCACGCCGGGCTTCATCTATTTATGTCATTATAATTTATTACTCATCGAACACAATATATTTTGTTAATTATTTTCCCTCTTATTAAGAATGCATAAATAATGAATTATTATCATAATATTAATAATTTCATATAAAAGACATGTTTACTCACCTCCGTTTGAAATGTACAGAACAGGTGACACAAATACGGATGCTTTGTACCCAAGGCTAAAACTTTACGTTCTATTAATGTTGAATCGACATCATCATCTTCGAGTACAACATCTTTTTTCAAACATTTAACTGCATAATAATAAGTTGTATCACGTAATTCAGCTAAAAGTACCTAAAAATGGATAAAAGTTATTAAAGCAAAAATTGTAATTCTCTTTAAAAACAACTATTACAAATTGAAAAGTATTTTATATTTTTTGTAGCAATTTACAATACAATAACAAATTAGATTGTAACCTTAATTACCGAGAATGGTAACGAAGACCTTCACTCGTTGTAGTGAAAAACACCCAGAGTCTTTGGAGAAAATTGAATTGAACCCACGTCCCCCAGTCTGATAGACTAGAACACTACTAACTAGCCTACCGGGCCCCCTAAAGTTCAAAGTAATCTAAGCAATTCCTATTATAAGCCTTCATTTAAAGTAAATACCACAGTGGGCACATTTGCACGTCTACAGAGAATTTAAAAATAATACCGACAAACCGAAATCTTAAAATTTTTAATACAACACTCGGTTTGGATCGACATTTTGTTTTCAGTCGTATTAATTTTCGATCAAACGAAATATGGACTAAAGTTTTCAATTACATACTGTAGTTAGAAATTTATATAAATAAAGATTGGTGCCTATACTAAAGTTGTAATTAGGATGTGTAATTATTCGCAAATTAAAAAAAAATTCAATCCTAATGTAACCGTCACACAAAATTATTCCGTGTTTTGCTTAAGAAACTCTTGTTGCAAGAATCCATTTTTCAATCTTAAAAGTTCCGAGATAGCATATTGTCAGTTGATAAAACATTGTTCTCAATCCCCTAGTAAAGTTAAAACAAAATTTGCACTATTAGACTTATGACGTTGTTGTAGCAAATGAGCAATACGGTATATACCGCTTGCATTATATAATATATTTTTCTTCTACGAGCTTATATATAATGCCATCAATTTAATACAATAGTTATTGCTACCTTCTTATTCCTGGTTCTCTGAGCTCTAAAAAGGTATCAACCAGCCTTGCACACATACTAATGTTCGCACAAAACTGGCTCCACATGTGCGTAATCCCCTAATCTCATTACTGCTGTCTTAATTTCAAATAATTCTTAAATTAATTTGTTTAAGTGCATATTAAAGACAAATACTAATTAACTATTCGTGCAGAATGTTTAATTTGTTAATATTTAAAATATCTTAATATAAAATTTCAGTAATGTAAGAAACTTAAATTGCAATACTTACTTTGCCAAAGCTTCCTTTGCCTAGCACAGCTAGGAAATGAAAATCATCGACTGTGTAATTCTTAAATCTAGGTATTATTGTTGCTGGCGGTGTAAATCGTCCGGATTTTTGGAATTGTGAATATGTATATGAAGTTTCTATAAAAATAAAAGCAAATTTTAATTAAAATTATTGAAATTTTGTAACAGTTTCTTTGAATACGAGTATAAATAATGATCACTTCAGTCAAAAAATAAAATGAAATAAAATCCATACCATCTTGTTCTTCAATGGCTTCAATTTTATATGCAGGATTTGAACTTGGCGGTGTGCTGGGCGAATCTCGATTTTCACGGGCACCTGTTGTACAATTTTTTAAAATGTTATCAAATTTTTATGATGCTTATTTCATTATTTTAAACAAATGTTTTTAGAAGTGATAAGTAAATTTGGAATGCTTAATAAACTTACGAAAGGGATTTAAATCAAATCTCTTAAATTTTAATTATTATTTTCTATATTTTCTATTGACTTTCGAAATTCAGTAGGTTTATGTTTAAACAAATGCACGAATAACAAGATGTGTTGTTACTCTGAATTAATGTTGAGGGTTTTCATCGAAGAAACAAAGACCACAAACTTTAGATTAAATTAAGTTAATTAAATGTATTTAATTTTTAAATTTATTTTCGTCATAAATTAAAAAAAAATTTAATATTAACATACAAATCGGAAAGGTCAAGAATACGACAAACGACTGGCAAAGCTGGGCCTACAGTATGCTTGGCGAAAAATCATCTTTTCAGATGAAGCCCATTTCTACTTCGGAGGCAATGTCAATATAAAATTGGCGCATTTGGAGCATTGATAATCAAACCTCATCATTGAGAAGCGGATGCACCTTAACAAGCAAGTGGTACAGATTTCGGCACGATGGCATCATTAGGCTATTTTCGTTCGAAAATCGTTGAAAATTCATGTCAATTGACCGCCTTGCTCCAAGTTGCCCTTATATTCTTCAGTGAAAAACACATCTTTCAAATCTTTGAAGTGACCTCGTTTTTGAACACTCTACGTGATAATCGCCTTGGAAAATTACAATCATATCCTCTCCTATAGGAGGTTTTTCGTCTTTTAATGGCTCTATATGTCAGCCAACCGATCTGGTGATACTGAAATGGTGAACCCTTGGTGCATTAAGGATTATAAATCACAGCGAAATCCTGTTTGTGCTTTTGATTCTAGAGTAGTGAATTTTGTTTTAATTATAGACAATGCGGCATTCATTTCGCGCATCACTTTAAATCCATATTTCGATATTATCCATTATGACTGCCAGTTCCTACTTTTTAGTTGGCGGTCTTATGAAAGGTTTTTGTGGAGTTTCTTCAGTCTTTATCGTATGGCAATATTAACTGATCGGCCTCTACGATTCTCCCACCCAATAAATGTGAACATTTCCATAGCTGTATATTTAGTGTTGTAAATGCACAATACAAAAGGGAATACATACGAAAAGGGCAATTAAAATAATGTTGCTTATTATTATTTCATAAGAAAATTGTTCCTTTTTGATCAACAATGCCGATTTGATAGAAATATACTTATCAGCTACCGTTACATCTAGAATTTGTGATTGCTTGTTGGTTTTTGGAGAATGATGGAATTGTTGTTTCAGATATAACGGTACTACTAATGATGACTACTATGGAGCAATCACGGCTGGCTGACTTCCTAAACGTACATATCGTACATCCACTTCAAAATTTCTTAATTTACAGTTATTACATGGAAATTACTTAATATTAACGTGTCTGCCGATGAGCACCCCCCGGGGGCATATATCATCTTGGTGAACCCTGCCACCTTGATGGATTGGTATGACTTCTAGGTTGGACCAGTAGCGAGAGTGTAAACTGATAGCCCGGGAACCAGTAGCCCCTGGAACTTCGGTTCCAGACTGGTTGTTGGTGAGGCTCCTTCGGGGGTGCACTTGGTGGCTGTAGTTTATACCCAAAGCGGGGAGGTTCACTGTAGAACCGATGTGACGTTGCATTGAAACGCAAGCTGTCAATGTCATTCGTTGACAGCAGGAGATTAGATAGTTCCGAGCCCCTCAGCAAGGGGTGGGACCGGGGGCCTGCCAACCTCTGTCCTATTTTGCAACCTATGGGATGTGTATAGGTGCTATTCCGTTGGTGCTTGTGCGATCACATAGGGGAGCTGGTTTGGCCGCTTATTGTCACACCCGTGGTTGGACCACCGTGAGATTAAGCCAACGTTAACAGTTGCTCACGCAAATCTAATCATATCTGTCTACCCATGCGCAATATTTGACGATGTATATGTTATTTTAAATTATTGAAAAACACCCTAATTGCAATGCACTGCGATCGGCAATATCATATATGGCGTCACAAGCACATATTAAACTAATTTATTCCTCTAATGTTATTTAATCTTATATTGAACAATCAGTTTTTTTCTTCAAATTTTATTCATTTCTTTCACTTACTTACAAGTTTTAAGTTGTGTCACCTTTGAAGTGGGTGTGCGATATGTTTACAACGTATTAACATATGATAACAATTTTTTTTGATGCTTTTCGCCTCGTCTCGATAACGATATTGATGCATTTGGAAACAAAACATATTGTCAATAGGTTCTACATAGAACTATAAAGCAACATGATATCGCATGCCACATATAATGTGCCACAGACGATAGTTTGATATTACTGATATGCGGCTCCAACTGTTGCCAAGTGAATTTTCCAGAAAATTACATTTCAAAGAGTTTACTTAAATTATTTTACTCTATATAAAAAATATTTTGTGCATTGGTTTAAACATAATTTAACCTGTATGTAATTTTTTAATCTGTTATAAATATATACATATATGTATATCATGACATAGATCCCTTTATTTCTGCAGCAGAACTTTATTGGATCCTGTCATACGTTTGGTATATATTCAGAAAAATTTTTATTTTATTGCTTTTTATTTGACTGTTTTTTTACCTCTTTTAACATTTGCGAGGGCTTCTACAATTAATTTCTGATTGACGCCACACAGATTCGCCGTTAGACGTTCACATTTTTTGTGACAATTAACGTCACACTCTGGAATAATTAAGAAATTGTCATCAGCATATGCTTAAGAATAAATAAACATTTTGATTTTGAAGTGGGTTCTTGTTTTCACTTGAAATTGAAAACAAAATTAAATTAATTATTGTTAACAGGTCAATTAGTAGTTATTATAATGAATTAATTAAATACACGTTTAAAGATTTTTTTTTTGATATTTGAAGAATATTGTAAAAGCTGTGTTTAATTTATACTGTGTGATTAACACTTACGAATTTTGCAATATTTTTTTATACAAAATGGTAAAAACAATTAACATAAATAAAAATAATTTAATAAAATAAAAATAACAACAAGACATCGATTGAATTAATTTGCGTAATTAATTCTTTGTTCAACCAACAAATTTCATAATGTAATAGCGTGTCGTATGAGTGTTTTTGGTCGTTCCTTTGCATGAAGATGCAAATAGTTAAGATGCCTTCTACGTCGGCATAGTATATTCCCTTTATAAAAAAGTATAGGTACCAAAATGGTAGAAATCACATTGAGCCAAATCAGCCAAGAAAAGGAGAATTTGGTAAAAAAAATACGATCACTTCGCGGTTCGAATGCACCATCTGCATTGTCGTGTTATGAAGGCTGAATTTGTCTTTGGCATCTTCTGAATCGTCATTAATTTCACATTGTCTGTATTTTAAATATTTTTCTAGGAACCAAAATACTCGTATGTCTTTGGCAGTCAAAATATTGTAAAGTAGCTGTAAAAGTTTTTAAAAATTTTAACAAATGTATTCGTTTTATTGCAAGCACAAAACATGTTGAGAGTGAGACACGAAGGCTTTGTTAAAAAGTTTTTGAACGAGTCTATTGAAAGTTTGTGACTTTTTTAAGCTCTTTGATACTTTAATGTTGTCTTAGCTAAAATGCATTCACCCAAAACCCAGAAATGCAATAAATCTAAATGAAATATATAGTAGCGGTCTAATGTGCTGCTAATTTTTAGAGGAGTATCATCGGAATAAAACAAGTTTGTAACGTGGCCCATTAACTTATGACCTAAAGAGCCTATTGTTTTGAACATTAAAATTTTGCCATAACTTTTTAATACATCGCATTCATTGAAAGTAATTTCCCAGTTACAAATAAGAAATTATTAATCACACATTTGAAGTTAAAGAACTTTCTGTGTAAATATTTTTATTATACAAATAAAAATAGATCCCATGTTTTATCAATATGATCAGCATAACACATCCGCTTTGGCAAGTATTGTGCAAATCAAAATTGTTGCTTCTGTAGAGATACAATACAATAATGAAATGACAGAATCAAACAAATTACAGTAAACAAACAACAAATTTGACCTTGCTGCAGAATATATTTATAGAAAAAAACACAACAATACAAGTCAATTTTAAAATTAAATCGCATTGAATTAAATAAAAAAACTAATCAAATGGAAATAAATTTAGGAAAAACAAACTCAGGCGACTGAATGAAAATGAGTCAACTTTGTGAAGAAAATAAAAATAAGTAAAATCAAATAATATTTCTCATTTATGCTACAAGCAGAAGTTCAACGACTTTTGTTACAGGAAAAATGCACTCGAAATTTGTACTCGTATCTATTTAATTTTTATTAAGATTTTATGAGTTTTTCATTGCGGAAAATACAAATTACATGCCGTAAAAACATTAATGGATTTTAAGTGAAATTAATCAAGACCGGTAGATAAGGCAACATATTTCCCCTGTGTTGATAGCTTCGTGATTATTTTAAAAATAACTAAAGTCCGAAGCAATTCGCCAACTATAAATATGTGAAAAATATCAAACACCTAAAAAAAAGAACCCCAACAAGTTTTTGTTTTTTAAATTGCAACGAATTTGTATTCGTAAAAACCTTCTTTTTCATTTTTATTTCCTAAATTCTTTTTAATATATTTATCTTTTATTGCATTGTATTCCTTTTTCTACTCATATTCATACATTTCATGTCATGTCACGCATACGTTGAGATGTTTTATATGCAACATTGACGCTGTTGATCATACGAACATTTACACGTTGCAAAGTGAAATTAGAATATTTATTTTTGCTGCAAATTTGCTTGCTAAGTGCAAAGAAATACTTTGGTCACATTAAATTTATAAATTCACTAGGAAATCAAGTGTTGGGCTTTTTGTAAAAAAAAAAATCTAAAATATTTGTGGGGGTGTAAATTTTTTATTTGAATGTAGTACGACTGTACGTATGAGTGTCTTTAATTAATACCCAGCTTCGAAAATACGACAGTCCAATAAAGTAAACAAAAAAAAACTGAAGCCTTTATAGCTTTCCTTACTTTAGTATTATACATTTCATTCATTTACAAATGGCTTGCGTTCCTTTTGAATACAAAAATTGGTGTAGATTTTTTCTGGGACATTTGGAAAACATATTTTTCGCTTCTTTTTAATATTTAGTGAAACTTTAACAATTTTTAAATTTTATTTAAAAAATACGCGTTTTCAAACCATTAAAAAAATAATTACCGGAGACGAAGTTCCTTGAAACTCTGTACATATTTAATTCCAAATATACCTAGCTATCCCCTAGTCCGAACAATAAATATTTTACAATTATTTTCTTGAAATATTTAAACCCTAAGTTGTTGTGTTGTGGGGGGTAAAGCCACACTCTAGGTAAAAAACGAATTAAATCACAAATCCAAATACAACTTTTTCAAAACCCTTCAAAGTCAATATACTAACTAATGAAGTGGGCAGTGCAAACGTTTTACTATGAGAAAAAAATCAACTTTCCGTTCCTGCGTGGCAGGTTCGAAATTAGAAAAGAACACATTATATTCACATTATTAAAAATTATGACATTAAACTAAAAACCATCTGTTCACAACAATTTAATTGTAATTAACAATACGTTGAGAATTATTTACTTATATTATTATTATTATTATTATTATTATTATTATTATTATTATTATTATTATTATTATTAACATAATAAAATTAAATGAAAATGAAATTTAATTTTTTTTTTTTTTGAAAATGTTGAACAATGTTAATGCAATATTTTTAGAATGCAGAAGAAAGTTTGAAGATACTATAACATACAAAAAATAATTAACATTTGTATCCTTTTTGGTTGCAAATTATGAGCAATTAATTTTTGAAAACTTTGCCAAGAACCCGAAAACCATAAAATCGTTGAAAATAATTCGGAGTTCATAAAAATGACTTTAATTGCTTTGCTACTTTAATTATGAATATTTTATTTATACCAACGCCACAATGGAATGTTTCGCACTTGAATCATGCCTGCTGCGAATATTGTGGATATTTTTGAAGTCAAATACGATATAGAATTTTTTATTACCACTACTAACTAAACCTAAACAATAAATCTAAAATTCTATTGAAGATATGATTGTGAAACAACAGAAAGAAAAATATAAGAAATTGCCTTAAGTGAACCAAACGTGGATAAAAGAAACAGCCTGCTAGAGGTGAAGAACGCGTTTTCAAACGCGACAGTCAAGCTTCGAAGCATAACTGCTACGAACAGGAAGAGCAGAAGGTTGCGTTTGCAGTATTGCACGGTTGGCACTCTACTAGCCATAAGACATTGTCTGTTAAATTTGCATTAACGTTTTTAAAAAGCCGTGTGTGTGTGTGTCTCTTTTTATAAATGAAGAGTTCAATATTTATAACGAAACCATGCTTTTGAAAAATATTCATTAGTTTTTTTTTAGCAGCTTTAAGCTCCAAAAGTTAAATGAAACAATTTAGAGATTTAGAATTGTTTGCAAATGAATAGTTTGGCAGCCAGTGAATAATGAGTTGCTGGTTATTTCCACGTACATAATGGGCTAAAAGTTTTAGAAACTAAAACATTTTTTAAAACAATTTTTATACTCAAACTTTATTTATACTTATAGGGCTCTAAACGCTTAAATGCCGTAACTCGCAAAAAATAAATTTTAGAGGAGGTTTTTTTTACTTTTATTCCGATTTGTTTAGAATTTTTTTTTGCTAAGTTAAATGGCCTGCAAATGGTCGTATGTATCCTAATTTAAAGTCCAATTTTTCGATATCACTGGGGTCAAACTCGAATTTATACGTCTAAAAAACCGTAGATTTAATAAAGACAAAAGAACATAAAAGAGATCTCACCGCTCACGTTTTTTCCGAGAATAATGCATGATCACGCGAAGTCAAGTTTGATCGCGAGTAATTTCACGCTATAGTGCATACAGTGCATGAGAAGAATGTTTGCGCGATTGTTTCGTGATTGGAATGTTCTGATTTTAATTTGAAATTTTTGAAAAATAGTTATAAAATTATGAAATACAACTGAAAGTGGTGTATTATTTAAGAAAAAATAAATAAATAAATCCCAAACATTCATTGTAGTAATAATGTTTCGTTTTTATACAAAATAAGTGTGGATTAAATCGTAATAGCTAAATCCAGCCTATTTTACATATTTATCATAACAAACTGCAAAGTATAAAGAAGAAGTGTGTTTTGTTTACTTTTTATTCTTAATTTTGGAAAGTAATAAAAATATTTTAATTTATTTGTACATCATAATATGAGCCTTTTAATTTGATATTGACATAAGGTGCTAAAAAAATTAAGGTAATGGTAACATTAATTCTTAAAAAAATATAAAATAAAAATATATTGAAAACTAATCAGATTTTGTTCGAGAGAAGTTTTGATACTTAACAGTATAATAAACCTGTCGCTGTACTAAGGAAATTAATTGCGGGGCTTAGAGAAAAGAGAAAGATAGAGCAAAGGTGGTACAATGGTAGACATATTAAATTTTAAAAAGTGGAGGGAGGCTACTACATGTAGACGGGCTGGAATGGTGCTCAACGAGCCCCTCGGCATAATGCTATATAATGCAACCAGGCAGTTATTATTATTTTATAGAAATATTACTTGAAAAAGACAAATGACAGTGATTTCGTTAGATGAAGAAGTAGATATTGCAAAAAAAAAAACAACAAAAGGAACAGATATGAATGTAAAATATATGGTCCCAATGGACTTGCTTCATTGTATGCCCCCAATATAACAGATTTATTTTAAAAATTTGTAACAAACTATTTAATCACTCACATTAATGAAAACAATTAAATTTGAACTGATATACTCTTATATGAAACACTGCCAGTTTATGAAATTTACATTAAATTACAAATTAAGTAACAATATTATAAGATTGTGTTTGTAACTTCAGGTTCCCATGCGTGATTTCATTTTATTATTATATTTTGACAGTTAGAAAGACTACGATACAGCTCATACAATATAACTCAGCCTATTGCCAAGGAAATAGACTAAAGGTGTATTTCAATAAACCTTAAGCGATACAAAGATGCATGTGAATTGGACAAATATAAGTATGTAATTTTTCCAAACGAATTGTTTTATAAGAGGCATAAAACACTATACCGTAATGAAAATAATGGTTTTTCAGTGAGACAACAAATGCAGATAAATCATCTCGAAAAAAGTTAAAACGCAAACCCTTAATAACCACAATTTAAAAACAATGTGACAATAGCACTTTCACAATAAATGGCTAATATATGACATGCCTTTAGTAGCATAAGGTGAACAAGTTCTCGGGGTTAACTACCTACATACAAACATGTATGGTCCTTGATAATAAAAATTTGGTATCGTCTTACGAGTATTTTTATTGACACAAACTATTTTGAACTCAAATAATAATAGTCGAGTTAAATAAAAATTAATGACAGTTTTTCTAAATGTCTAAGCAGCCGTTCAACGTTCAAAGTTCTAAAGTCTTGCTAACTCGCGAACTTATTTCCAGGTGTGCTACACAAGATTCCTCTAATGAATGTAAAAATTCGTTTAATGACTTTTTATTTATACATGTTTCTGAACAAATACTTGGTAATTAAATCAATGCATTATTTTTCATTTTAAAAATAAATAGCCGTGATGTTCTCATAACCCAAAATAATGCTTGTCTGTGTTTCCCGTTTGTTTTTACAAATATTTATTTGTTTTCCTCTTTTTAGCACAAAAATTCAACAACGCATTTAAAAATTATTCTTTACACGAATAAGAATTTCAAATTAATTTAATTTTTTTTTAGTTTCAATACAACAACGTACCCTTTGTTACATAAACGAGGCAAAAAAAAGTGATCATTATTTAATAGAAAATAATTTTATTGCACTCACCTAACATTTTTTTAGGACTTGAAGGTGCTGTACCACCCTCAAAGCCAGAATCATTGCTAGAGGTACTCATGCGTATAATTGCTGAATTTTCTGTATTTGCATCTGAGGTAACTCCATTAGCACTTGCACCACTACCACTATCATTTTTAACACCACCAACACCACCAGAAAGCATGGGATTCAATTCGTCCTCATACTCTTCTGATGTGGTGCATTCATCACTATCTTCGGTCTCCTCAGTGGAGCCACTTTCTTCACTATCACTTTCATCTTCGGAATCATCAATAGGATACACGATCTTTTCACGTTTCCAGAGAGGACGCGGTGTCGCGACTAGCGGAAAACGCGGTGCTTCTTCTTTAACGTACAGTTTACGCGTAGTATCGATTTTAACTTTCTTTTGTGGGTCGAAACGTGCCTGTTCGGCCAGTTTCTCTTTTCGACGACGCTGCTTCACTTTTTTCTTCATGCTGGGCGTTAATTTTTCCCAACCGTCTATGCTGGAATAATCGAAATCACTATCGTCTGTTTTGTAATCTTCGTTCTCACTAATTTCCGCGGACGATGGCAAATAGTCAGCTAGATCGGCGTCAACGTCGTGTAAACACTGTGCCAAATTCGATACTGTGGCGAATTTTGATAAATTGCCGCCGCATGTGCTGCTGCTGTTGGTCTCATCGTTGCCGTTGCTGTTGCTATTGCTTTTGTTGTTTGCATTTGTATCAGCACTGGTTTTGTCTTTGATTTTATTGCAAATTTGTTGGTTGTCATCGGATTTTGTTGTCGTTTTAGCGATTGTGGTTGTAGCTGTATTGGCGGCATTTGTTTGGTTTGTCGAGGTCGTAGTTGTAGTTTTCATATTATCAGGCGTTCTTTTGGTAGGTGCATTATCTGGTGACGTTGTTGGTACAGATGTTTTTGTTTTTACTTTGATCGGTGATGTATTGGTTTTGGCTGGCGCTGTGGCCATAAACTGATCAGAATTAATTGCGCTGGGCGATGTCTTAGCTTTTGTTTTGGCGGCTGATTTTATGTTGACTTGATCTTTTTGAGCCGCCAAAGTTGTTTTGTCTGCATTAGGGGTTTTTGGTTTTGTGACGCCGTTATCTGTTTCTGTTGTTGTAAAGAATGTTTTGTTAATTGATTTTGTTTCCGGCTGTTTTATGGTGGTTGCCTCTGCTACGCTCTTGGCGGCTGACGTAGCAGAAGTAATTTTTGTGTTTTCCGCAGGCAAAGTAAATGTTTTTGCCAACTGTTGTTTTTCATTCGATGTTGTTGTCGTTGTTTTATTAATGTCTGTTTCATTTTTATTATTCTTGTCTTTGGCTGGTGTTGTTGGGAAGAATTTGTTTTGCTCCGCTAACTCTTGTTGTTCAGGTGACTTGGCTGGGTGCCCGATTATTTTTGGCGACGTCGTAGTACTGTTTGTAATCGTCGTCGAAAAAGTCTTCGTGACTGGCGATGATGGTGATGATGTTGCTAATGATAATAATGATGTTTCTTTAGAAACTTTTGTAACCACTGCTTTCTTTGAATTTTCCAATATATCATTTGTTTTAATTTTATTATCGCATGATTTCGAATCCTTGGGCTTTACAAGAGTTTTAGCTGCCTCAACAGTTTTATTTGGTGGGGATAGCGTGTTCAACAGCGTTGTTTTCTTTAAATCTTTATCCTCTATGGACCCCTGTTCTTCTTTGCGTTTAAGGGGGGATTTCATTTTTAAGGCCGACTCGGCTTTACTAGCGCCTCCTTTGGTAGTCTGATTCTTATCTTCATCGCCCTTTTTTAAAGCTTCTATTTTTGGTGAAGTCACCAAGGTTTTAATCTCCTCTATGTTTTTTACCTCCTCTTCTTTGGCGGATTCTAAAATATCTTCCTGTTTTTTCCTTTGGGACTCAACAATATTTTTTTTGCGCTTGTTCATGTATAAAGTTTCACGAGAACCGATTTGTGCCCAGAAATCTTCTCCACTGTCAGATTTCATGATGGTTTTTTGAATGGGCTTAGGAGTGGCCACTTTATGATCTAACGCGTCCTCTTTAATAGTTTCTGGTAACGATGTTTTTGGACTAGTACCAGTCTTTAATTCTGTGTTAGATTTTAATAAGGATTTATTAGGTTTAAGTTTTGATACGTTATCCTGGGATTGCGAGGTTTTCAAAACGTTTATTTGGTCCTGTTTTTTGGTTACTTCTGCGGAAACTTTGAGGTCTATTGTTAAAGAGTGAGTTTTCTCCAAAGTCTTACTTGAGACAGGTGTCAAAACGCTGTCAGCTGACATTGATTGCTTGATAGTCTTGGATAAAGACGTAGTCTCTTCTAATTTTGAAAGGTCTTTTGAGGTTGTTGGTGATGCCGATGTATATTCTTTGTCGAGTACAACCTGGTTTGAAGATGGGGACTTAGGTTTGATGGGTGAATAATTTAATTGCTCTATAAATTTTGCTGTCTCTTTCCTTTTCATAGGAATTAGTGGTGTCTGTTCTTCGCCAGGTGCAGATTTGAGTGGTTGTGGTTCAGTGTTTAGAGAACTTAATTTTCCCAAAGGTTTTAACGTTTCTTCTTTTTTAGCGGCAACTAGTGGTGTAAGCTCTTTGCTGTCAATAGATTTGGGTAAAGTTGGTGACTGTAGTTCAGTGTTTAGAGAATTTAATTTTGCCAAAGGTTTTAATTTATCCTCTCTTTTAGCAACAAGTAGTGGTGTCTGGTCTTTACTGTCCATAACTTTGGGTGAAGTTGGTAACTGTACTTCACTGTTTATTGAACTTAATTTTCCCAACGATTTCAACGTCTCTTCTCTTTTACCAGCAACTAGGGATTTCTGTTCGTGGCTGTACATAGGTTTGAGTGAAGTTAGGGACTGTTGTTCAGTGTTTAACGAATGTGATTTCTCCAACGTCTCTTCCTTTGGTAAATTTGCTGTCTTTATTTCAACAATTTTAGCTGCTGCAGGCATCTTGTAAGCTTCCGAGTTTTGAGAAGTATTACAGGGTTCTGTTGTAGGTTTCTTTGCCGCTGTTAAATCTTTCTCGGTCAAGGATTCTGTGGCCAATATTTTGTCATCTTTGGCTTCTGAAGTCTTAGTAGGCCCCTCGGTAGCCTTTTCCAATGGCTTATCTTGAATAGTTCCTTCAGTTAGCTGTTTATCGAAGGTAAACACTTCAGCTACTGGCTTGATAAATTTTTTCTTGGGTGAACTTAGAGGTTTTGGTAACGATGACATGAAGCCCTCCGGTAGCTGCTGGCTTTTTACATTAACAACTCTTTTTATACTTTTCTTTTTTG
Organism: Phania funesta; assembly: GCA_963932375.1. Lineage (NCBI taxonomy): Eukaryota > Metazoa > Arthropoda > Insecta > Diptera > Tachinidae > Phania > Phania funesta. The sequence goes on from OZ010655.1 coordinate 61,355,891, forward strand.
GCAGTTTAAACACTTTTGGGATGTCACTATGCTCCTCTACTGACTCGAGATTTGCTGTAATTTTGGGTCTTGGAGATTTTTGCAAATCAATATCTTCTTCCTTCTCTTGTAAAATCGTTTCCAAAGGAGAAGCATTATCCACGTCTACTATGGCAGTTATTTTTGTTCGTATTTTCTTCCCTTTTTTAGAGGCTCTTTTAGAGTGCCTTTTATGAGGTGTTTCATCTACACTATCATGACTACTACGACGCTCCATAGTTATCATTTGAAATGTTCCTGATGCTGATTTCTGCAATTCATTCAATAGTTCTTCTTCATGGCATTGTATAATTGAAGCCCTACGTCTTAGCTCACCGGCGTTAAGATCATCGTCAATTTTATCGGAGGAAATATCCTCACAAATATCATGAAAGGTTGGACATTGCGGTATACTTAACCTCCTAACCGTATGTTGTAAGGGATTTAAGTCGACGATGACCTGTTCGATGGTCTCTTTAGACAGATCAGAAGTCATTCTTCGAGCTCTGCACTTGGCAGCATAATCTTCTTGTTCCTTTAAGTCTTGTATTAAATACTTCTCTCTTAATAATTCACCGGGAGATTTTTTATTGGGATAAGAGGGTATAGATGCCAAATCGTCGGCCAATTTTTCACGCCACTTCAAAGAAACCTCTTCAGGTGGTTCGCAGGTAGGTAAATCTATAAAAGTCTTTTCTGACTCTTGAATTTTGTTTCTATTACGGTCCTTGCTTCTCGATCTAATAGTAGATAAACGTACAACAGCACGATTACGCTTTATAGTGGAACGATTTATGTGTTGTTCAGGCCGGTGTTCTTCCGGAGTTTCGACAGCCGCCTGGCGACTTGTAATTTCACTATGCTCCTTTTTTTCTTCCTCTTCTTTGCGTTCTGCAATATTGGATCTCTTAAGTGAAGAATTTGGCGAGCTATAATCTGATTCTCTTTGAACTTGTCTTAAAGTTTCTTCTTTACGTTTGCGATATCTATTGGCCGAAACATCAATATCGGCGGTGTTTATAAGTATGGGACGAGGAGGTATATATTTCGGCATATGAACAGGCGTAGGTGTAGAATAGCTTGTGTATTTGGGCGACTGGATACGAGTCAAAGGCATTAGAGTTGTATGTCTACCCGAACTGATAAGCGGCGAGGTTTCAGTGATCGTAGAAAGTTTCGGTTGGTAACGCGAGGCGGACAAGGTATGAGGAGAAGTGTAACTGGAGGTACGTGTGGTGGATATAGGCACCACATAAGAACCTGATATAGTACGATTGTAGGTGGATGAATAGGGGCTGTATATACTAGATGAGGTGGGGATGGCAGAAGAAGATCCTGGGTAATAGGGTGAGTACAGCTGACTGCTACCACCACTGTAGTAGTAATTTGCATCAGTATATAAAGGCATTATGGTTTAGTTTTTGTTAATATGTTCTTAACAAGTATTTGTTTCAGTTTTCAAATAATGTTTTTATCACACACTTTTGAAATTTCGTAATTTCTACAATCAGTTGCTGTTGTGAATTTCTCTTTAATTTAAACATACTTTTCAAATTTAAAATTCTTTTTTGAATATTTAAGAATTTTTCTCTATTTCTACTTTATGTCTTTTCATCTATTTTTATTTTGGTTTGTTGACACTAAAATTTTATTTACAGAAATCATGAGCACTAAAAACACTTGAGGAAAATCGGAAAATATTTTATTGGAATTACGCTGACAACACTAACTGATAAACACACTCACACTTTTAAAAAACACTTTTTCTTTCATTGCACGGTGTGTTGTTGTTACCTTTACGTAAATACACACATTTCAATTTCGATTACGTCGCGTGTTCGTTTGGATTATTTTGCTTAATTTATTATTAAAATTATTTCTTGTTAATTATTAGTTTCTCGAGTTGTTTTTCACTTCCAACAAATTATGCAAAAATATTTTAAAAAATATCCCTCTGAATTCTATTTGCTGATGCTGGTTTTATTTATTTTACTTCAAAATTTTCGTTGTTTTTTTGAAGGTCTATTCAAATAAAAATTTTGTTCCGCTACGAAATTTTATTGAAAATTTCCGTTTGGGATCTTAAATTATCAAACGTTCGTATGTATGTTAAAATCTCCTTAATTATTATTATTTATGTCTCACACGTTTTCCTATTTTATGGGTTTTGGTGCAAATAAATTTTGAAAAACGGTTTCACTTTAATATAAAAATTATTGATATGACAATTAATAATATAAAAAAAATAATATATATTTGAACTAATTTTTAGGGTGTTGAAAGCATAATTAATAACAAAAGGTGATCGATGTGCTCAGAACAAACTAAATGAATGAATTTTATTTCAGATTCTGATTGGCCGTTTCAAAATCGCCAATATTTATTGAAAACTTAATTTTTGGTGTCTGTTTTATGAGCCCCTTTAACTATTTTAATACCTATAGTAAAGCTAGATTTATGTAGGGGTCTTATAAGGATTCTACCCTTTCAAGTAAATATGGCGCAAAAGAGATAAAAATTAAATTATATATATAGTAAATGAATCTTTGAATTATTATATTGGATATTTTCCTAGTTGCTATACGATCGTTTTAACGTAACATGGTTGGTTGTTTTTATAAGGGGTAGGGACCCTCAGGCAATTGTTATCCAATTATTTAGCATTTTGTGATAATCTCTGAGTGGAATTGTACGAACATGGTCGATTTTAAAGTACAGTACGCCCTTGACTTGTAGAACTCTCAATTACCACAATTCCTCACCCATTTCAACACACAAATTTTTTACATTGCAGATGCCATTATCGCAACACTTACAAATATTTTGTTCCCAGTTTGTTTGTTTTTATATACAGGTGGATTTTATCGTTAGTTATCAGTGAAATAAAGTGTGATTGCATAAAAGTTAAACAATTGCTTATCAATAATAACATGAATTTAGTTTATTGCTTTGTGTAAGAATATTGTACCTAGAGAATATCCAGCAAGGGGAAATAAGCTTTACAAGTGGTATTTGAAGCAAAGAGAGCCAAACTATTTCTCCATAATTATTGAAAACGAATTCCCGAGAGATACATGTTAGAATTGCGGATAATCCTAAAAGTTTCAATGCAACCAGTTGGCTTGTGATCCAATTTTTAAGAAGTAATACGGTATTTGTATGTTAAGGGTTTATGGTGAAAATTTATTAAAAACAAATCCGGTGAACCATGTTTCTAAAGAAATTTCATAATAAAGGTAAAAATCTCGGCAAATTAGAGTGGATTATTTCACAATGTGATGCCAAATAAAATAGTAAATAAGTTTGCGCGTGAAATATGCTACTGGCCACAAAACAAACAAGGAAGGCAACTCAGTTCTTATGTTCATGTACTAACGCCTTACGTATGTACTTTTGTAGGAAAAACAATATATCCCGTAAATAAGGGTTTTAAACTGATGATTTCAATTCATAAAATGGTTACTCGGATATTGCAGCAAGCTTGAATTATGAAACGGCTCGGTAACAAATTTTTGCATAAGTCGAGGGCGTGTACTGTATTAAAGAATCGGAAAATCTTGATGATGTTGCCTCACAATTTTCAAGTTTTGAAGAAGAATTCGACTGCCTTGGTTTTTTAAAAAGTTGTAAGGGATACTTTACAGTGTCTAATCTCCTTGTTATGGATACCATATCCGCGCGCGAAATAGAATACACCGCTTATTTATGGGCCGGCGCTCCAAAGTCTCGACCGTGTACAAGCCAGAGCGAAGCAACTTATCAACGAAATATGCTCTTTAAAAAATTAGGGAATTGGTTCTTGGTACGCTAGGGCTCTTATGTTTATGGTATTTTAGGCAGTTACCAACTAAAGACGGAAAACTAACTACAGGAAAAACTCGTTGTTTAGCCGACTTTTCTGCAGAAATCATTACTGGCACTTTCAACTACAAACTCTAATCTCGGTATTCCGCCTTCCCTAGCTTTTTTAAACAAATTATAAAAGGCTGTATTACTTTCTTTAGAATGAAAGGTCTCTGATAGGTGTGTATTCGACATCTAAGCCGATATGGGCAACTGCATGACTGAAAAACTGGCAAGGTGAGGCTGCAGGTATCGCACATTGATGAGTTCTGTGGCTTTGCCATGTCGGTATGTAAGACGTACGAATGATATGGCTAAGGTTAGACAGTAGGAAGAACCCACATGTAGGAACACCAGCGTAAGCTGAACAAGGTGATATATGGCAATAAGGGACATAGTGACAACGATTAACGACGTTGCTTATTTGACACTCACGCAAAGAGAATGATTTTGCCTGCAAAAGATTTGTGCAGTATAAGTTGTTAAAATTTGTTGTTAAAATAGAATAAGAGTAGACGGTATATCATATACTGTGTCTTTCTCCTGTCGTAGAAAACCAACGAAAGACTAATCTCGGACGGAGGTCGTCTGACAGCCTCATCGAACTATCGGTAGTATGAAATTTATTCCTTTATTAGAAGCACAAACTGGTTTAGAAACGATACAAGAAAGGCACAGACACATTGACCATTTAACCCTTTTTCAAAAATAATCTTGTTTGCTCTACATCGTTCTTTACTTTTCAACTTGCCTTTCTCTCCGCATCTTTTCTTCAGCTAACACAAAAAGTCGGATTTAGGGATCCACGTGTGTCCATGTTGCAAGTGGCCTGTAAACCTCTCCTAACCTATAAAAAGAGGATACAAGTAATGAAGAGTGTTGCAGCAGCGCTGCTGGTGTATTGGAGGCACATTAATGTGCAGTTAGTATGGCTTCGTAGTCAATTCGTTAACTACTTAAGGTAAAGCACCATAAAATAGTACGCCATCTCTGAAAATAACACATAACTAACTTAGAATATTAAATAGCATTTTCAGTATAAATCGCTCCAATTATGTCTCCTGGAACAGCTTTCCCTGAGATCGATAACAAAAAGATAAATAGTTCACTAATTTATAATCATCGCTTTAAAATGCAGTCCTTCCGTAATCTAATTGTTACAAGATTATCCAAAATAAATAAATCTTTTTTGTTCGCTTATCGTTTTAATTGAAATGTTTAATAGTTTGGATCAGTAAAAAATCATTATTTAAATGAACTGTGATCAATGTTATAGGTTCTTAATTAGCGAAAATTGGACACCAATAGTTGCCTGACACGTTAACAACCATGCTTTTCTATGCGTGAATAAAGTTCAAAAGAAAACAAACTCTAGAATCCACTAAAGCATCGTTTCAGCCGAAATTAATTTCACAACTGTTTAGTATTTATTCAAAAATATTATTAATTCTCTTCTTAAAACTTATTGGAAAAAGTTCTGCTCTATCCAACAGATGAAATAGCCCTCTACTGCTCAGAATATAGCGCCGGTTAGTAGTATTTTTGTATTTTTCTCAAAAATATTGTCAGCCTCATATATACCACAAATGTGTATTTCAACATTGTTGAAAGGAAAAACTGCATCTCATGCATAGTTGCCAAGAAAAAAACATATGCATGAATATGTATATTTGACAAATGTGTAATAAATCATGAGCATTTATAAAATTTTTATGTTTTGTAAAATATAATAACAATAAAAAAAAAAAATAAATCAAGCAGTCTATCCGATGACTGTTTGTGTTACTGAGGCAAGATGAGGGTTTAAATCATATTTGATATAGCAAGGAAAATTGATTCAGTAATATGTTGTAAGAAGTCATTAGCGGTCTAGTAAAGGTATGGAATATTTTCCCAGTTAATAAAATTTACTTTTTAAGTTTGTTGACGCAAATCTATAGCGGGTCACTATGTAGAGATAAATTTGCGAATAAGATATAATATTTGATTGAGCTTAAGATTTTATGAACAATCTATTTACTATCGTTATAGGGGCTTACAAAGATTTAGCATTCCTTTTTTGTGTAGCACTCCATTTTTATTAATCGGAATACTCATAAGTGACAGCTCTTAAATATCGAAGTTGCCACTTGCACGGAAAAATACCACAAAATTTATATAGTGTAATCTTATTGAGACACCCTATATAATGCAAAATTAACCAATAACTAAAACAGACAATAGCTATTAAAGTGCAAAACTCGATTTTTAAATAAACGTAGCCACTATAAAATATGTAGATTTTTGGAACGAATTTCCGTCATCACTTGTCAAGTTTGGTTTGGAGACAAACCGGTTTCGGCTATGTGCCATCTTCAGTGTCATTTTTCGTTCGAACGAATTGATAAATTATTATCTTAGGTCCTACAAAAAAATGCGAAATTGTAGAAGTATGGAGAATGGATAATGCAGCAATTCCATAAACATAACTTTACTAAGGGCCCGTAATAATATTAGGAGTATTCCAAGCGAACGTATATAGAAACGTCGGAAAGATTTGCTGGAAATAGTAAAATTTGCTGCACTATTTAACAATAAATTAACCAAAAAGTAAATTCTGAAAATTATATCTTTTAATGTTGGCTTGACATTAGTGAAGTACTGCAAGTTTCCTGAGACTTTAGAAAAGTTTATTGCTCTAGCGGATAGGGGGACAGGTATATGAAAGTCGTTAAATCCCTTACCAGATTTTATAAATAATGTGTCCATCATAAGTAAAGCATCGATGGCCTGGACAATGTTGATTTTGAGAGTTTAGGTCGCTTGCGACTTATTGACGTCGAGATAAAACTTCGTCAGTTTGTACGATCTTGGTGGATGCATTCATTGCCTCCTAATACAGTCTTAAATCAAGATTCGTCAAGTTAAATTCGGCGAAAGTCCGAGCTCACGTTTGCTCATATGAAGGTACCTAAAACCAGTTTAGCCTAAGCAACCAAGTGTTAAAGCCATATCAGAGCTAAACATTTATTTAAATTTTTTCTTAAAAATTTTCCATTCAAATGGCTAATCTTAACAAATAATACATTCATAGCAGATAATATCGGCTACAGTATGGCTGGCTTCCTAACAGCATATACCTTTGCTGTGCAACATTGCCACATTTTTCTAAAAGTAATCGCGAAAATTTTTATAATATATGGCATCCCTGAAGACATATGCTTTTGCAGCTGCAATGCAAATAAACGCAACTGTCGCATCATTTAGATTGGCAATAGCAAAAAAGAACTTAGGCATATAATTAGTTTTAATCGAATAGAGAAAACTATACATTAAATGGGGTCTGCAGCGGTTTGTAGAACACAAGTCCAAGGTATTTTCCGAAATAATTTGTTTCGCTGCCTTTTTCCTATCGTCATCATTACGTTGCAAAATTTGTTAAAAAGGATTCAAGTCTTTATGTCTTCGACATACGTTTTAAGGAATAAGAATCCACCCACTTTATATCCTAATACATTTTTTTAACTGAGCGCGTACAACGTTTATTAACCTTTAACACGTTAACTATATTTTCATCCTTTTGTGTTTCTGTATTTTTTAACAATTTGTTTAAGTCTGTTGTTTACGCTTTGAAACCACCCTACACCGCACAATAGTATAAAATATTTTATTGTTTATAAGCTGGGGTAAAATAAACCCACAATACTCGATAATGAAATTTTTATGATCTTTTCTAGTATATTGTAACATATCTAATACGGCACACACCGGCGAGTTCTTTTTTGGTAAAACATCAAAATTTGCACAATTATATTATTAAATGTATTGCATATTGGTAAATCCAATTTCCATTGGTAAATTAATAATATACTGTTTCTTCAAAACTTCTATTGAAATGAAGGATTTTCTTAATATTTCACCGTAACATCTCAATGTAGGGTTTTCTTCTCACTTAATTTTTTTTAATGATCTTATGACTGACGTAATCTACAGCTGATATAATCGAATTTATATAAAACACACATTTGAATTATTACACTTTGAAAAGGTTCTCACAGTTTTTTCGAAGTAAAATTCGTCCCTAGAAAGAGCAAAGTTATAGCAAATGTTAAAGTTTATTTACGGAAACTTGTAGAAATGTTTTATTTTAAACATAGCAGCAACTCAAGAAAATAATTCACATGCCCATCAGATAATAAATGTTTATGACGACAACTAAAAATTAAAATAAAAAACATTTTTTTTTAATATAATTTTTGAAATGCACAATGGCATTGAATTTGCGTTGAACTTTTTCTTTAAGACAAAATAATAAATAAATTTTTTTATATTCCTTTTTAATTTTTTTAATAGTTTTATATTTTTTATATCTTTAATATTTTTTTTAAATATTTTTGTAAACAATAAGTTTAAAGATTTATATTTCTTTAGTACGATTATTCCCGTGTTACAGAACAAAGTATGACGTAAGAGTGTTAACCAGAAGTTCGAAAAGCTAAAATAAAGTCAACCGCTTTTCATAAAAAAAAAACAGATTTTATTTGCACCAAGATATACATTGTTTTAGATTAATTTAACTTATAAATATTCTTTCCTTTAAATTTATAATATAATTTTTTTAAATATGCACTTTATATTATTAAGAAATTTTCAATATTTTAATGACCGAACGAACCGTCATTTAAGAATCCACCGCAATAACTGAGACACAATTTATCCTGAAAAATTTTGTTCAGCATTTGTCTGAAAAATTTTTCTTCAATGTTCGAATAATTTTTTTATAATTTACGTATTCTCGGGTTTAAATATGTGATGCTCATTTTCAAAGCACGAGAGTATTATCATTAAAATAAAAGAGTTTCTCGAGCAAATTCACATAAACACAAATAACCAAACGGCATTTAAATCAAAATAGCTCCAAAAAAAAAACATTTTCCCGTTTATATTGCGAACATTTAGTTTTCAAGTTAAAAAAAAATGTAAAGTAAAATGAGTTCAAAAAGGTGTATAAAGAATACGAGTGCTGTCTATAAATTACTCTACTTCTAAAAATATTCTTTTAATTTTCAGCATAGTCTCACCTTACTTTGATATATTTGTGCGTTTTCCTCAACCAGATTGATTCTCTACTTAATTGGAAAAAAAATTAAAGACTTTGTAGGCAAAATCAGGTGGATTTTTTTTAATTGTTGATTTTGGCCAGCACAATATTGAATGTGCGAAATGCTAATAAATAATTTATCAAACACTGAAATAGATTCGCTTTAAATTCTCTCTTGATTGCAATGGTGACATGGTCATGCCAACTATAGTATGTTTTCTACAAAAATATATTGTTGTGGAAAACAACTTTTAGTTATGATAAACACTTACATTTAATCATTAAATAATAATTGTATCCATAAAAAATTCTTTGAACACATAACAAGTAAAATTCTTCTAGTATTTCATTAATTTATGTCATTGACTATTAAGTTTAATGTCATTTTACCGTTCTAAGAGGACCATATTATTATTATTTACAATAAAAATATGGTTTACATTTAATCATATGTCAACCATGTGTTCCCTTTGTGTGTGGTTTTCCATAGTCGTAATTCCTGCGTTTGAGGTCACTGACAATACTTTAAAAATATTAAATGCTCGTAAAGTAAAATCGGATGCCTGAAAAGTTTTCAATGAAAATGCTGTATTACATAACGCAAGTATGCCATTTTAATTGTTAAATTGATTAAAATTGACATTAAAATTAGTTTAGTATTTTAGAATATACATGGGTTTAAATTTGCTACTAATACTTGCTCAAATAATATACAATATATGTGTAGCAAAACAAAACATGCACGTAGCTTAAATATTTTCTTCTATGTAGGGTGGTTGAATCTCGACTAGTAGGCAAACGCAAGTTTAATTTAAAAAATTTTGGTTCCGTCCATCTTTTTTTCAGTTTTCTGATTACAAAAAAAATATCGGTGTCCGCAAATGGTCGGTGTCGTTAACATGTATTATTCGTACGATTATTGCAACATAAGCATGTCTAGCGAAATAGCGGATGCTGTGTATTCGATGTATGCGGCCCCTTTAAATAACACAACAATTATTTCTTACAAGCTACAAATTTTGTACTATTTCAGAATGCTAATTTCGTTGGCAAATCCGTACCTTTAGACAGCTAGTTCTAAAATAGCCCTCGTATTTTTTCAGAGAAATCATAAGAATTGTTTTTTTTACTTTTTATAATTTTTCTCATAAAATTTTAAAAATGTTCGAAGATGATTCCAATTCTCATTAAATGTGAGAAATATATTTTTGAAATCTAAATCATTATTATCCCATTCAACATCATTATTATTGCAAAGATGTTGGCGGTATTTCGAAGACCAGATGAACAAACACAAAATTATTATTGTTCTGGTATTTTGTTGTTGTTGGCGTTTTTGTTATTTTTAAAATAAACTTTTTTTTTAAAATAATTTTTATCATGTTCCGAAAATATTTTTATTTGCTATTAATTTTAATTTTTGTACAAGTGAATGTTTTTTTCTTTTGCCTTATAGTTTTCGTAATGACGTTTAACCATCAATTAGTTGTTTATGTTTGACCAATTATTGTCATGTTAATTTATTTTATCAAATTATTGCATATTGTTGATACTCAACATGTCTTGGTGATTTTATCCTTCAGTAGCTGTAGTGAATTGGTTATTTCTGGTGCAGTATTTATGGTTTGTATACAATCCATCTTTATATGTTTTTTAATTAAAAAAGCCATTTACGGAAAAATATCTAATATGATATGAATTTTGTTAACGTCTAAAATTTTTTTTCCAAATTTTATTGCCTTTCATTTTTTTATACAAAAGACAATCTGTGCTCACTGTACGCCAGAAATGAAGTTCATATGAAAAAAAGCTCTGTTGCAGTAAATTAATTTATCTGCATTTGATTTTATTTTAAAACACCCTTTATCCCGCTTCAATTAATGTGAAATGGTTTTAAGTACCAGGAGATCTTAGTCCTCTCAATTATAGTGTAAAGAGAGTGTAAAAAAATTAATGCAATAAGACATTTTACAAGATGAAGCAACATAATCTGCCATGCGCCTATGAGTAAGCATTAAAATCGAAACTGTTCGCACGGCCTCATTCAGAGATTATTGCAAGATCTCGTTTGTGATTAATGGCTCCAAGTTGCCATTTGAAAACAAATGACAAATGCTGCTATCGACTGCAAAAAATATTTCAATTCTACATAAAAAGGTATTAAGAAAAATAAGAAATAGTGTAGATGAGTAATCCTGAATGTATATTGAGCTGGTTTGATGAAACCCCATCTGCAAAGCTCTTACAGTTTTTGCGATCCATAGAAAAGCTTGATATAAATCTAGAGTAGTTCTTACCTACTCTTTGGAATTAGTACTAAAGCATAGCAGGGATTAGTGTAAAAGATACAATACTATTAATAAAATTGACCAATTATCTTTGAATGAAGTATTACAAATCGCATATAAGATCTACGTTGAACTCAGCGTCCAAAGAGCTAATTTACCGCTAAAGAGCAATTGAGCTAAGAAGTGAAGTTGGCAATTTCGCCGTGTGAAAATGCTACTGATGACACCCTTGACATGTAAACACTTGCCAGGAGAGCATATGCAGCAGCGGCTACAAGGTAGTTAACGTGGGAAGGTAACCAGCACAATTATCAGTATTTGACTGAAAATTTAATATTCGTATGATTATTTAGTCACGAGGTCGAGACAGGACGGTAATCAATCACAATATTACTTTTATACAAATAATAAAACACATATTTGCATTATTAATTCCAAACAAACCTAAACCTAAGAACAAACTTAAAATTAATTACACGCAAACAAGAAGTATTACTGAGGTGACCAGAATCTAAGAGTAATATATTAATACTCAATTATATGGTTGTAAGCAAATTATATTATTATTATAAATAATATTATGGCTGACAGCGGCTGAGTTGCGAACACATGCGACTGAGACCATCGAATGTTTAATAGTCAACGCGCCAACTAATTAAGCCACAGTAACCTCATACTTTGATTAAATGCCAAAAAAATCTAACATATTATGTCTATTAAAAACCTTTTATGGTTAGATATTTTATTCCTTTTGTACAGTTAAAATACTATGTTTGTGGTTAGAATATTAGTAAATATCATATTGAAAATCATTTAATGATTAAGTGCAAACAACAGCTTATTTAACGCAACTGAAGTAATGTTTAAAATATATTCAAATAACCATTTTATGTTTGCCACAACAATATAATGCTGTAGAGATCGCAATATGTTTGCCGTGACCGTGTCACAGCTATGTGTTTTTCTTTGCGTGTACCTTGTAAACACAAGTTAAGCTTCCCAAGATACATGTCTTTAAATATAAAAGCTTTCCTGTTTGCCTTTGCTGCGAAAGAAACCAATTCATATACTTTTAGTATACCACCTTCTAAAATCGCATTTTATCGGCAGTCAAATTTCATGTCATATTTTTGTGGTTTTTTCTTAGACTGATAAATTATATTTTGGCACCACATTGTTGTCATGTACTCTTGTCATGTTGTTGTTGTTGTGGTTATTGTCTTTAACAATTGATTTGTTTATTTATTTCTATAGCTGATGTGTAATTTATACACGAAAATCCCCTAACATTCACACACATACAAAGCGTGTAGACTTCATCGTATTTGTAGATTTTATTTATTTATTACAAAATTATTTAAATTTTTCAATTTTGTATTTATGCAGATTGTTGTAAAAATCTAATAGTTGCTTATTTTTTTTTGCAATTCCTTTAATTTTTGTTGCAGTATTTATTTCGTTTAAATCTGCATTTCACATTATTATTGTGACAATTTACGTCAATTTAAGTGGTCTGTTAAAATACTTAAATTTTGGTATTTTTGTTATTGTTGTGGTTGTTGTATTTTGTATAAGTTTTTGTTTAAGTTTATTTTTGCAACAAATCATTTTAATTATTATTACAAGTGAAATATAAATGGCATTTTGGAGCCGATCTGTTGAAATATTTAAGTTTTACAATTTGGAGTCATATATTGTATTTGACACGATTCCCTGTGACTCTTGTTTGTCACCCAGCCTATAATCAATAATTTGGGGAACGCGTTTGAAGGGGGCTTAAAGAGAAAAGCATGGTATTGGCATATTGTCCCAGTGTACATTGATTTAAAGGCAATAAACTAATTATTGATAAATATTTGTACCAGTTCCACTGGCCTGGGTTATGGTGATTATGAGGGCATCAGTCAATTACAACTCTAGCACACTGTACAAGAAATATTCTAGATAGATAAAATCGCATCATCTTGGCGGGCAACACACGTGACCTACGCAAGCTATAACTATCTCTAAACGGTTATGCTGAATGTCCTTAGTGGGAATCTATGTCTGGCCCATGACACGAGTTGTCCATATTGTTAAATCGGGCTAAGAAAATTTTCTTTTCATAGCGCTTGCCACAGCCGGCGATAATATCACTAATGGTGGTTTTGAAGGAATAAAAAACAATGATACAACAATATGGTTGTGGCATGTTGACGACAACCATATTTTGATTTTCTACCATATTATTATTAATAATAATAAAATACAACCATATAATTCAATTGTAATATGTTGCTCTTAAATTATAGTTACCTCATCCACGTTTTCTATTTGCGTGTGGGTTGGCACAAATGAGCTGTCAAACGTTGTTGGTGGTACTGAAACTGGCCAACCCTTTGCTAAGCATTCGAACATGCACCGTGGGGACCGGTACAAATATTTCACCAAACATATAAAAAAAGTAAAACTAGCACTTCACTTAGATTTAAGACTTGTGTGCAACTTTGAAATGGTTTGTGTAGGTGTTTGGTGGCAAGAAAATTTATTGTCTTAAATGAAAAAATATTTAAAATTAAAATTTAATTTATAAAGAGAACAAAATAAATGCAATGACTCTTACAGATAATATGTGTATATACACATACACTTTATTTAACGAAATTCTAGCAATGTCATTGAACTATTATGAGTTTATAGATAGATGCACTCGGTCTGGCAAAGTTTTGCAAAGTAAAACTTTCTCTTCAAAATTTTGTTTCATATTTCTTCTGTCTATGTCTTTCTTTCTTGTTGCTTTCTTATTACTTTGTGTGTTAATTAAATTAATGTTTTTGCTACATAAATATTTTGATTTTTGGCAGTCACTGGCAGTGTGAAAAATCTTTTGTGTGTCATCATGTCATTTTGTGTAATATTATGGCCTTAAGGTGTGAAGTTTTCTTTATTTTTTATTTTAAATATAAAAACGAAATTTTTTATTTGCCATCTTTTGCTTTCAAAACAACAACATAAGGAAATTGTCAAAAGATTCGAACGCAATAATTTTTTATACCTTTAAAAATAAAATTCTTTTGTTATTTCCGTTGATTAGTGTGGGATGTTAGTTCTTTTGTACGTAATCGTATTAATCAATCCAATGTTTTATTTTGTTCGACGTTAAAATTCACTGTACTAAAAGTGTCAGTATACGAGTAATTAATTTTTTATTTCTTTGTAGTTTTTTTTATGTCACTCATACGTCATCGTTTTAATTTTAGGTTATTATTTTACCCAAACCTGAAAAGATTTCATGGCTTCCAAACTAGCTAACTATTATTGTTTTATTTCCGTTATTAATACTAGTGAATATTTTAGGTAAATTAAAATAAAAAAATGAGGATTGAAATAGAAAACAAATTATGGATTTTTATTGACCATTTTCAAATCAATTTATTAAATTTTTCAAAGTCTTTTTTATAAAAACTCTTTTATTCTTTTCGATATTTCGCTACTATATTGTGTAGCATCATCAGGTAACAAAATAAGTTTTTAAACACCCAAAACTAACAAACTAAAATGGTCGTCAACTGGCAACTACAAAAATATGGCTTGCCGTAACTGAGTGCACTGTCAGAAGTTGTACCTCAACGGCCGCCGGTAACAGGTTCCTGTCTCTGCAAGAAGTCTGGACGGAGAGACTTTAACACTCTCGTATAAGAAATGCACGGTGGAACGGCATACGCCAGGGATGCGTGGTCAAGAGGTTGCTTGGTCTCAAATATGGGAACTCTTGATACCAGTCGATCTCCAGTTTCAATGCAGATTTACCCGTGTATATGGAGCTCTGTGTGGTTTGACATATTTTTCTCTATTAGAGGGATGAATCAGGAAGCCTCGCAAGATGCGTAGAGGTGAATTTCTACTACGGTTTTAATTGGCTAAAGGAATACGGAAAAGGTGAACAAGAATGCCTAGCGACTGGCGAATGGGTCATTCTTTAAAGATACTTCTAAGACGTTAGACCGTGTGATTCTGGGATGGACAATGAAGCCTCGCACGAGATGGAGAGGTTAAATTCCGTAGAAACTACGGTGTTTATTGGCCAATGGAGGAATTCTAAAGAGTTGGACAAGAAAACTTTGCAAGGGGTGGATGGTATAGCTTCTAAGGATACTCCTGAGGAAGAGGCTGAGACCATAGCACACTATCTGGCACACCGGCTAGCATAAGACTTAAGACCACGGGCAGACACTTTTTAAGTGCAAATGCTATGATGGACCTCAGCCTTAAACAAATCCTAGCAATTACAAGAGACTACGTGATGTGTAAGAAGGGGGTCGAAAAGGGATCCCTAAAATTTTCGGTCTGTTTCGACCGAACTTCTTAGAACTTTTTTTTGATGGAAATATATATTAAAAATTTTGTAGCATATGTTTCATATTATTATGGAACGTTGAACAAGCATTACGTTTTGCCTACAGTTCTTCTTCCCAATTGGTACTATGACAACGATCATTTGCTTTGGGCCGGTACTTACTTAATTTAGTAATATTTTTCTACATATTTTGTCTTGTTCAGTTCTTTGCATTTTTTTAGTGCCATTATTTTTATATGCAAGCAGACTAATAAGTAATGTACGAGTATGGGAGACAAAATTAATTAATTAATACCTTGCTAATCAGCCTTAAACATGTGCAATAAATCTACAAGGCAGTGGTTTTATATGGTTTCAAGAAAATAAGGTGTCATGTTAAGCGTTAAAGCTGCGGCAATCAATCATATACCATAAACTATGCATACTGATTTTAATGCAATTCTACCATAGAAGGGCTTTCACAATAGACAATTCAGTTCCACAAGTCACTTGGCAACATTTGTGTCTGTCGATGGCAGAGGTAAGGTCGGGTTAATAGTAAAAAAAATGTATGCCTGAAGTTTGCTGCAAGTTCGTATGGGACGGATTATATTATTTATTTTTCGATATGCTTGAATTATGTTTGGGGTACGTTTTATTTTTATTAATTTATTAAAATTAATTTTTAAAATCTTAAAAAATAAAAAGAAGGGGAACAAATTTGATTCAAACAGAATAATTAATTAATCTTATGCAGCGCTATTCCCGTATTTTTAATGCAACATCTTTTGCAAACTTGGAGCACGTAAAGAAAGCTCAAGCATTCTATAACTTTTTGGATGCGATGAAAAACAGATAGCGCGAAACGCAAATGGAAAAAACTCCTTGATGTTTTTAAAATGTGTATTTTTGTGTGCGATAAGTGCTTGTTTAAGTTTACTTTCTTGTTTCTTGATTTGATATTCTGACAAATTGATTTGATGTAGAATTTTGGAACGAATTTTCGTCATCCCTTCGACAGTGTTCCATTTATCATTTGTCGTCCTCGATGTTTATTTTGTTAAATAAAAAAAGTATCCTTTGATCCTTTGATTACTTGATTAATATATACTACGGTACGCTTGTTTGCGAAAAACCATAAATCCATCAAACCTTAAAAATTTCGGTTTTTTATTTCGATGCGAAACACGAAGGTATGTGTTACAAACCAACCAAAATATAATCTTTATTACTTTTATCGGAATCTAAATCAACAACTTCCCTAATGCACTCCAGTAAATCTTTAATTAAGTTTTCATATAGAAATTCTGTTTTCCTGGAGTCCATAGAGCATGGAAATACTTATACTTTTTCTGCATTACTTCCTTTATGAGCACATGCAGTGAAATAACCATATTTTTAAATTTGCAAAATATTATAAGTTTGAATTTTTGTTAAAATGCTCATAGAGACTAGTTTATCCACCTTGCATAAATTGCATTATTTGTAATAAAATGAGTTGGGATTTAAAATTTAGCTTAGAATAATTTTTTTTATAAAAATTAAAAAAAATAACTTAATGTATAACAATCAACTTTAGAAAATAATTTTTAGCAAAAATAACGTTGTTTTTATTATTATTTCGATTCACTTGCCAATAAACGAAGTGATGGTCAAAAACAATAAGGGCTTACGAATTCTAACGATTTCAGCTATAATAAATAGAATTGTTATATACGACTCCTTACATATTTCCTGCAGCACAGTCTTATATTTTCCTTAGCTTCTCTTGTTGTTTAAATTAACTTTCCTCACAGTCAATGTGAATGCAGGAGTCAGAATAAAACAAATAACAAATCACAAAAATGGAAAAAAAAATTAAGCAAAGGAAAACGAAAATTGCGCAAGTGAAATTGCTGCCTGAAGGCAAAAACAAGTCCAAAAGAAAAGGAAACATAAACTGCGCGATTAATTTGTATAATGTGACTTTAGCAGAAACAATAAAAATAAAAAAATATCAAAAAATAAAATCAAAAACATTACCAATGACTTGAAATATCACCAACTAAATCGTCGTCAATTTTCATTACCAAAAGGAATATTTTATCCAGTACGTTTGGTGACTAATTCTCATACCTGACAACATTGCTCATGGGATTAACGTATACATAGTTATTTCATTAACCACTTGAGGTTGTTGAATTAGCTATATACAAGTACATCAAACATAAGCGTTGCCAACTTATTAAAAATACGTGCTGATGTTGTGTATGCGCTAAATTTGAGCAAACTAAACACTACATTGAACGCAACAGCTTTTTGCAAACAAATATCCTCTACTTAACGTGCATTTAAATTAATTCATATTTTATTCATTTGACAATAATTAATTTTCTATCACAAATTATTTACTATTTTTAATAAACATAAATAGTTTAACTTACCTTCACACTTCAATCCTTGTATGAAGAAACCACCCATTATTGAACCACAATGATCACAGAAAGTCGGTGACATAAAGGTATGAGGCTTAAAACGATGCGGCATATCAATTTTAAATCTTTCTCGCAGCAGCTGTAAAATATAAATTTTACTTCAGATTGTTTTTTTTTTATTTAGGTTAGTAAATTTCACACTTACAATTGTACTTGCAGAATCAAATACCGAACCGGAACATTTACCCAAAAGTTTTTCATGACACTTTTTGTGAACAGCTGTCTGGCAAGCTGCAGTTAATGCAAACGCATGAGATTATAAATAGAATCAAAATGGATAAGAAAATTTACCAAAAATATTTAAATTTAAGAACGAAAGTGAATATGAACTAAAATATAATAAACGTAAATAGTCGAAATTCGACAAAAAGAGAGGCAACAATTTAAAAGGAAAAAATTATTCAGAAAATTGTTATTACACTACACAAGTACAAATTCACCAAAAATCCGAATTTCACCAAATAGTCACATACCCAACGGAAAAACTACCAAAAACAAATATTTAATAAATAGTCGAAAAGTACTAAAAAATCAAAATTTTGCAACAAAAATATATGAAAATTTTAACAAAAACGAATTATCAAAAATTTATTTAAATAATTTTTCTAAACAAAATTTTTAATAAAAGTTAATCAAAAATTTGAAGACCTATTAAAGGTAAAATTAAAAAATGTTTCTTCGGATTAAAATTGCTAAAACTCGAAATAGTGAATAAAACTTCAAAACGGACCAATGTGAAATATAAAGCAAAGAAATTGGATTTAACTCCAAGCCTAAGTACAAGGCCTTAAACTTACGGACTAATAAAATATTTTGATCATTGCAATGCTGCATGAATTGAAAAATTAATGATTTGGCAATTTAGACCCTGCCGGGTGACTCACTTATACATTGATAACCCTGCTTGCCAAATCCCCAAAGGAATAAATTACAAAAGGCACAAAATGTGGGTTGTCGAAAAAATTTCGCCACAAAACGATGACCATTAATTTTGTGTGTTCTGAAAGAGTAAGAAAAAAATCGATATTCTATTTAAAATCCCTTGAACTGTTGTAACTAAAGCTTCTACTCACTTTTGATGTTTGATGGCCCCACGACGATTTGTTATGCTACGCGGTCTTGTTCTACGATCAACATACGTGGCATTTCGTTCCAAATAGGGACGATGTGGTGAATAGGAATCTTCTTTTGAATGTTGGCGGGGCAATTCATAGCTGGGATTACGACTGTGATGGGGTACAAGCGAAATACTGCCACTATAGGGATCACTGTAATAACCACTGCTACGATCAGCAGTACTTGCTGTGCACTCTCTGTCACGTTCACGGCAACGTATGGCACAGTTGTTCGTAGTATTACTGCAGACACTAGTGCTCAAACCTAAAGCCGATGTACTGGGTAGCCCACCTGGGTAGTTTGATGATGTATAGCGATTCTAAAAATAAAGAGAATCAATATAAATTTTTCGTTAAGGAAAAGAAATTTTTAATTATTTATTTATTACATCGTAGGCATATTGCTGCTCCTGCTGCTTTTGCTGTTGACTGCGTGTGGGACGTGCACGTTGATTGTTGTTGCTAGAACTGCTGCTACCATTTGATTTTTGTTTTCGCACTTGTGCGCGTGTGAACATCATCTCTCAGCCGTTTTTCTTGTGGCTGTTCTCTTCGACTCTCTTGTTGGCAATAGAATGTTTTTATTCAATTGTAATTTTACTTCACACTTGTCTTTATCAACTTTTGCTTTTTACACTGATCTGTTTTTTCTTCATTTCACTAGATTTTTTTCACTTATGGATTAAGTAAGTGCGTGAGTAGATATGCGTCTGAATGTCTAACAGTTTGATTTTTGTTGTATATGTTTTTATTTATTGTTATTTGCTATTGTTGCCTTTAGAAATTAAATGAATTTCTTTTATTGTTTAATATCATTGCTTTTCTTTTTCATAAATTTTCTCATTTTTATTTCAGTGGTTGATAAATCTTTAAGTTAAAAGGTTAACGTATAATTGCATTTTATTGTTAAATACTTTTCTAGTTTTAATTGGTCGTTAGTTTTTTTTTTATTTTATGTATTTTAATAACAAAATAATAAATCACTTAACAATTTGTTTTAATTTGTTAACTAAAGTTCAGAATTTGTAATTTGGTTACCACATTGTGGGATCCTCCACAACTTAATAAAACATTTTCTGATACAAAATGTAAAGCGTTTGTATGTCCTGGATTCTTATATATTGGTAGGAAGGATTATTTAACGTCGCCCGATATTAAAAATAACTTCCAATGACTTTAGACAACGTAGGAACTTGGGCCATTTGATCAGCATGTTCGGCGAATTTTGCTATTTGAAACTAGCAATATCGACGCACTAGTTCCCAATTTTGTTGCGATTATTTGGAGCCCGTAAAGTATACATATTCTGGTTTCTTATTAAATTTAGTATCAACTGCACTTTAGAAATTGTCTACAAAAGGGATTCAGATAATTTACGTACCTAGATGTTTGGCCGATTTAAAAATTCAATAAATAATTCAAAAAATATAACAAGCATATTTAACCAGGTGGCATTACTACTGCAGGTGACAATTTTTTGCTTAAAATTTAGTTTTCCTTTGTTTACCCAATTTTAATGTCAAACTATTTTGTTTTGTTTACGAATAATCAAAATATTTATTTACATTCAAGTCTCAATGATTCAAGTGCCTTAGTGTTTTTATAGTTCGTGTATAAATAAATTAAAAAGTGAAGTAAAAACAAAATATAAAATTATCAATTTGTGTTCTAATTTGTACAAAATTTATAAATAAATTTGTAATTTGTACCAAACAAAATTTATTCAACTTTTTTTCTTTTAATTTTCTTTCTTTTTACACATGTTTTTGACAGCAATATTGGGTTTTACACAAACAAAACTGTCTGCTGTTGTTGTATTGTTGTATTTGTTGTCGTAGCAATGCCACCTAGTTAGATACGCCTTGATAACAAGCTTGCAAATAAACCAAATTCTTCCAACAAACATTTTGTAAAAAGTAAAAAAAATCTAAATTTCCCAAAATTAGAAAAAAAACTGGTATAGGAAAAAATTGTATTGATAAAAAATATAAATTTAATAAAAAAAAACAATTTTAACAATTTTTTTCCACTTCAACAGTGACCGTGTTTGAGTACAGACGTACGTCATATCGAACGCATAACAAATATATATATTTTTTTAAAGTATTCAATTGAACAGTGAACAGTTAGTAATAACAAAGAAATAAAGAACAAATAACAACAATATAATATATTGTGTGTAAAAAAAAACAATAACAAATAGTGCATGGTTAAACCGGTTTGAACAATTGATAGTGAGTGTATGAGCGCACCAAATATTAATGAAAAAAATATAAAAAGTAATAACAACAATGCTTATTACTCTTTTTCTTACACAAATGCTAATAATGCAATAAACAATATAAATAATAAAAAAAAAGATGACAGTGCTTTTTTAAGCGCCAGGCCAATTGACCGAACGCGTTCTTTATCCGAAAATATAAACTTATCTTCGCAAATAACAACACCAGAAGAAATTAAAATTCAAACAAAAAACAATTCAGGTACCATATCAAAAATAGTGCAACAAACAAACGAAACAGGTGATTTGAAAAATCCCGTAAAAAAAGTGCAAACAGGTATGGATCGTTATATAACCATAACCAAAAGGAAGGCCAGTCCTAAGTCTTCGCAGCAAGAGTGCATTGCTAAACAATATAAAAGCTCCCAAAGTACTGTAATGCCGGTAAGCGAAAACAGATTCTCTGTACTTGCTACAGCGAATGATGAAGCTGAACCCGCTGTCAGGGAACAAAAACCTCCGCCGATTTACTTGCGCGAACAACCATCTAACGAAATTGTTAACATGTTGTCTCAGCTTGTAGGTAAGGAAAGCTTTTATGTAGCTTCTATACGAAGAGGTCAAATTCAAGAAACAAAGATCCAAGCGCACACTGAGAAGAATTACCGCCTAATCGCAAATCGCCTCGATGCAGATAATAAGAGCTATTATACGTGTCAACTCAAAAGTGCTAAAGGTTTGATTGTCATTGTAAAGGGCATTGACAGTTCTGTTCCCACTGATGAAATACAAAGTGCCATAGAGGTGGAAGGCTATGTCGTAAGGTCAGTGCACAATATTCTAAATAAGAACAAAGTTCCCCAACCTATGCATCGTGTTGAAATCGTATTTAACGCATCGCAACTTAAATCAAAAAACTCGGTTCATCCAATATATAATTTGCGCTACCTTTTGAACAGAAGAATAACGGTGGAAGATCCTCTAAAACGTAGTGGTCCCCGTCAGTGTACTAATTGTCAGGAATTCGGACACACGAAAACCTACTGCAAGCTACCATCCGTATGCGTTGTTTGCGGTGATGCGCACCGGACTTTGGAATGCACTTTTTCCAAAACAGACCCCAAGGTCAAAAAATCCAGCAACTGTGGTGAAAACCATACAGCAAATTACAGGGGCTGCAAAGTATTTCAATATGTAAAAGATAATGCGAAAGTCGTACGCAAACCTGATTATGAGCAATATAAAGCTTCCCAATTTCCTCGACTTCATGCTGGTTCTATTGCTAGTACACAAGCTACACAGCCACACACTAAGCCAAACTTTTCATATGCCCAAACATTGAGAAATGATTTACCTAATGCGATTTTAAAAAGATTTACATCTTAAAAGAGGGTGCTCAGACACCCCTGACTACCAATTCGAGCTCAATCGATAATTTAATACAAACAATGAATAATTTCATGACAATCATGCAAGGTATGTTTCAGGAAATGATGCGAACCCAAAACATGCTTCTGCAAGTTCTGCTGAGCAAAAAATGAACCAGTTAAAAATATGGTACTGGAACGCTAACGGGCTATCCCAACATAAATATGAAGTAGAACATTTCCTGCTAGCACATGATATAGACATACTATTAGTCTCTGAAACACACTTCACTATAAAAAACTGCTTTAGAATTGATGGGTTTTTTATATATGACACAAAACACCCAAGCGAAAGGGCATGTGTGGGACTGCCATTATAGTCCGAAAAAACATAAGGCATTTTTCATTGCCTGAATTCAACGAAGACTTTTTGCAAGCCACGACTATAAATCTTACTGATTTTAAAATTGTAGTCTCGTCAGTGTATTGCCCGCCTAGGCATAAAATCGAACACCATAAATTTGCCAGGTTCTTTGCTACGCTAGGACAAAAATTTATTGCCGCTGGTGATTACAATGCAAAGCACACATATTGGGGATCCAGACTCCTTAGTCCTAGAGGTAGGCAGTTGTATTATACAGTTCAAGCAAACAAGCTGGACGTCGTATCCGCCGGTAAACCTACCTATTGGCCCACAGATTTTAATAAGTTGCCAGACCTTATAGATTTTGCTATAGTAAAAAACATCAAACGCGACCAAGTGTTAGTTAGTTCATCCTATGACCTATCTTCTGATCATTCACCTACAATTGTTGTTTTACACGACAGTTTTGCCACTGCACCTAAAACCCTTAGTTTCTACCCGAACAGAAACACGAATTGGTTAAAATATAAAATGTGTGTGAGCTCTCACTTACCTTTGAACATCCCACTGAGAAATCCAGCTGATATTCAAGCAGCTGTAGATCATTTTACAGATGTCGTGACTGCCGGAGCCATAGCTGCAACGCCAAAAAAGCCATCAGCTAAAATAATATCGCACCAGGCAACAGCAGATATTCAGATGCTCGTCATTGAGAAAAGAAGACTAAGACAATGGCAAAATAGTCGTTCTCCACACATAAAAATGCAAATGAACTTATGCCAAAAAAACTTACGGAGTAAATTGAGGCAGAAACACGAATTCGCTATCGACAACTTTTTAAAAAACTTGGATCCAATGAAAAACACGGATTATAGGTTGTGGAAAGCTGTAAAGCACTTACAATGTCCTATTGCTTACGAATCCCCACTAAGACTTGAAGACCGTACTTGGGCTAAAAACTCAAGTGAAAAGGCAAATGCGTTCGCAAATCACTTAGAGAAGGTTTTTGCACCACCTGATATAAGTAATTCCACTATTCCAATTATTAGTGACACCGTGAATGATCCTATGAAATTTCGGTTGTCTTCTTTAAAATCGACAATTAAAAATACGGATATGAAGAAATCACCTGGACCTGATCGTATAACAGGATCAATGATAAGAGACTTACCTGATTCAGCTGTAAGAATTTTACTTTACATATTTAATGCCATATTGCGCGTAGGCTTCTTCCCATGCTCTTGGAAGATGTCTGAAATTGTTATGATCCCGAAACCTGGAAAGGACTCAAGCCAGATTACATCTTACAGGCCAATTAGCCTACTGTCAGTTTTGTCAAAAATATTTGAAAAATTATTCGTCTCGAGTGTAACTCCTTTCCTAAATGAACAAAACGTTATCCCAGATCATCAGTTTGGTTTTCGAGCAAGGCATAGTACGATTGAACAGGTCCATAGAATCGTTACCATTATTAGATCCGCTTTTGAAAGAAAGCAATACTGTTCAGCTTTATTTATAGACATTTCCCAAGCATTTGATAAAGTCTGCCATGATGGGCTACTTACTAAAATAGCTCGGGTTCTTCCTGAAAATACCCATAAGCTTATAAAAAGTTATTTGTCCGATAGAACTTTTAAAGTAAGGTCAAAGGACCAGCTTTCAAGATGTGGGAAAATCAGTGCAGGAGTACCTCAAGGTAGTGTGCTAGGGCCGCTATTATATATCATCTATACAGCGGATATGCCGACAAGCCCACATACATATACATCAACCTTTGCAGACGACACTGCAATTATAAGTGTCAGTAATGATCCAAAGGATGCATCTGAAAAGCTGCAGTCCCATATTCATAAGCTAGAAGACTGGCTAAAACAGTGGAGAATAAAGGTAAATCTATCAATATGTGCTCATGTAACGTTTTCCCTTAGAAGGCAAAATTGTCCACCAATCACAATAACTAATACCACGGTCCCAGCGGAAACGCACGTCAAATATTTAGGTATCCACCTAGATCGGCGCCTAACTTGGACCCGTCACATTGAGGCAAAAATAACGTCCATAAAGCTTCGAACAAATCAACTGCATTGGCTAATAAGTCCTAACTCAACTTTGGCTTTGGAATATAAAGTCCTATTATACAAATCCGTTATAAAGCCAATATGGTCATATGGTATTCAGCTGTGGGGTACTGCCTGTGCATCAAACATCCAGAAGTTACAGAGAAGACAGTCCAGGATTTTACGTCATATCGTATGCGCCCCCTGGTACATAAGAAATGAAAACATACATAGGGATCTCAAAGTTCCCACTATCCACAAAGAAGTTAAAACATACACGTCCAAATACGTGAACAAACTAGTCGCACATCCTAACACTCTAGCACGCAATTTATTGCAATTTGATGGCCACCAGAGACTAAAAAGAACTGACACATTGAGCCTGGTGAGGCGGCTCTCTCTACACAATAGAAGATAGATTTTTAAGATTTGAATACAAAAAATTAGTTATTACGTTGGTACTAACTAGTAAATAATAATTTAGAAATAAGATTTGAATACTTATTGTGAATTTCTTTTAATAGAAAGATTCAATAAAATAAAATGCAGTAAAAAAAAAAAAATTTTAACAGGAAATAAAAAGTAAAGAATTCGATATTGCACAAAAATATTTAAATTGCATCACATATCGGTAATTCAACAAGTTTTGAAAAAAAACTTACCAAAAAATGTTCAATAACCAAAATTAAACTAAAAATACGTTAAAAGTCTAAAATATGTCAAAAAATAAATTTTGAATTACTAAGAGAAGGGAGCAGAAAAATAACCCAAAAACTGAATTCTACTAAAGTATGAAATTTTTCTAAACTGAAATTTGCCTAAACTTAAAGCATTCGCCAAAAAAATTAAAAAGCAAAAAGTTACATATTCGATAAAGAATTCGAAGTTAAGATGTATCACAAATCTAAGTTTCATCAAAATTAACCACAAAAATAGAAAATTACAAAATTATATGTTAAATTGAAAAAAAAACTTTCCAAAATATCAAAAATTCTAAAAAATTAAAATTTCAACACAAAGATATAAATATAAAATGTATCCAAAATATGAAAACCACCAAAAATGTATAAATCGCAAAATGCTGAAATTTCACCAAAAACTAAAATTTAACAGAACAATCATAAAAAAGTAGAAATTACACAAAAGAATCCGAACTTTACCAAAAAAAATTTTAATTACCAAAACACCGATATTTCATAAAGAAGTACCAATAAACGAATCGGATACCTTAATTCCACAACACAATGGGAAAATAACCAAAAACATATATCCGTAAAAAAATCTGAAAATCGTCAATTTAATTTTCAGTTCCAAAAAACTAAATGAAAAAATAACCAAAAACCAGTTTAACTATATTTTGGAGTTTAACGAGGAATTTCACCCAAACTTTTCAGTTTCACTACAAAATTTTAATTTTATCATAAAATTTAAATTTTGTCAAATACTTTGATATTATATAAAAATTCGACATTTCACCAAAAAGTCAACAACCAATTTAATCTTATCATAAATCGGAATTGAAGGTTTAACCAAAAAACCCAAATAATAAAAGACTTTTGAACAACAAATTTTGGAAATTTTACCCAAAAGTTTTATATTTTATAAACATTTGAAGCTTCACATAAAAAGAAACAAATTTAGTCACTATTTAAAATTAAAAAAATTTAATTTACTAAAAATTTTTAACGGAAAAATCTACTCCATCACTTGTTTCTGTTGGGGTAGGACGAGGCCTACACCACTTCAACGTTTGCCTCCTTAGTTGTCATATTCTTATACTCAATAAATAATTTGAATTCAATTAACTGTAATTACAGTTCTACAAAACTACGTTTAAGAAAGCAAGAAATAAATAAAAAAAAAAATGAATTCGTCATTGTTTACCAGTAACTTGATTCAGTTTTATTTTCCAAAAGTTGATTTTACAAAAATTTTTTTTAAATGGACTGCAGAAGTGCTACAAATATCCAGAACATTCCCTGAAAAATGTAAAATAGCTTTCATCGCTAACTGATACTTGGCTAAAGCAACAAAATTAAAGTGATGTAGACTTCGTTTTAACCAAAGCAAAAAGCACAAGATACACGAGCCAGCCTGACAAAATTATTCACTTAGTTGTAATTTTTGTTCGACGAAAATTGCGTCAAAGATATGTATGCCTAATTTTATGAACAATTTAAAATGAAACTTATACATTTACACACATTGCTGGAACGTTTATTCCAAAACAGCGCCCGATAAAAATAGAAACAATCGAACGTAAACATTTTCAAGATGAAAGTTCTTAAGAAATTGAAAACTACAATAAAATCATATAACGGACGGATGTGTAAATTAAGTGTGAAATTATATTTTAAAATTAAAAGTAAAAAGAAATCTTCTAATATATGAAATGAAATCTATATGATTACGCAGTCACTTATGTTGTATTTTGAAAACAACAACGAACATTTAGAAATACGGAAATGTGTATTAGTTTTTAAAAACTACTTAAGAAAAAACTTGTCGCATTGAAAACGGGAATTTATGAAAAGTGTGTTAATGCTTTTACTATTTTGAACTTGGTTTTTTATGGCAAACATGATGACATACATTTACGTTCTAGAGGTAAATGTGTTTTGGTAACGTCATTATCAAAATACGAGAGTTGTACGAACATTTAATAAAAAAATATTGTGAATAACAGGAAAACCCCTAAGTGTGTGCAATTAGATAACGAATATTAGAAAAGCTCAATATAGAACATTCGTGATATCTACACCCTAGGCAATCACACGGTCTCCCTCAACATATAATTTTTTCCCATACTTTTGTTAGCATAATTTTTTAAAGCAACTGCCTACGGTTTTATTTGACGAATGTCATTGTCGTGAATTTATTAATGTTTGTCACTCTTGCTTTTAGTAAGTCGCAATTTCAATTATTATTTTTCAATATTTGATTTTTATTCTGCCTGTCTGTTTGCTTCTTTTCTCGTGCAAATATTTCTCTCAATTCATGTGATATTTCCCTCAGTTGACAATTGATATTATTTAAAAAATTTTTCTGTACATTTGAAATTGTTACATGTGACGAAACACGTACGCATTTGTATTATCTTTTTTAATTTTTTTCTATAAATAAAATAAACCATTTTGTCATTAAACAAATTGAGTAGAAGACATGAAATGAAAGAAAAGCTATATGGCTTTTATTAATAATAAAATGATTTTATTGTTTAGCTGTTTCGAAAATCGTGTAATACCGGGTAAGTACGGTAAAACACTCGTAGTTATCGTATTTCTGGTAAATCAAGCAAACACTTTACATTTTATTAATTGCAGTTGAAAAACATTTGTACTATTTTATTTTCGCTATTTTTAATAAAATAAATATCTCATTTGAGCCTGTAAAGTTTAAAGGATCTAATGGCGAATCTAATTGATGATTAAGCGCAAAGGCTCGGATGCGTATGAGTTTTAAAGAAGCCATTACTTATACGTCTAGATTTTTGCTACAAAGTTTGTTTTTTGTTTTCTTAAAAAATCATTTCATTTGGCGGTTGCGCGTTCAATTGTTGGCTTTAAATTTTTAAAATACGCACACTTTTTTTAATTGACCATTTTTTTACTGTAAATTTTTTCTTCAATTTGTGTTTGTTGCTCAACTCAATCAACTGATCACAATTCTTGTAAGGCAATTTTCGTATTTGGTTTTATAATTATTCTGCCGTTACTAGACAGAAGCAATGACGTTCTATGCAATCAATTTATATTCTTCAGTGAGGCGACTATTTCGATATCTTAAAAAGAAAACTTAAATTAATTTTGACCAGAAGTGCGTGCGATCACCTTCTAAGCAAAATCTTTAACGAATAACCTTCTTAGGCTACAATTTTTTCAAATGAACGAATAGCGTGGCTTATAACAATGTAAAATATGACACTTTTTCGTTAATGAAAATAAAAAAAAAAAAAAATTGTGGACCGAAGTTTCGCGTCTTTGCTTCCGAGTCATTTTACTAATGCATTCCACTTGGAATTCATGCGGTTACATTTGACGAAATAAAAAAAAAAATAATAAATAGTTAATAGAAAGCGACTTAGTGCCGTTCTGATTTTTTTATGTAATATAATAATAAATGTGGAGAATAAAATTAAAACAACTGGCATTTCTAGAAAATGTAGCTCATACTCTGGTATTTATATCTACTGACAATTTGATATTAATATTATTTGTATTCCTAGTTTCACTCCAAATATAATGAGCTTTAACCTGTTAACTGATTATGTCGTATATATGCGTCAATTTGAAAAGTTTATTTTTTATTTAATGTCGCATATGTGCGTCATGCTGAAAAAAATTGCATTTGCTATGAAATTTAAAGGTAAGCACAAAATAAGAATTCCCCTGTAATTCCCACTGAATTTGCTGATTACCGTTATCATAAGTGAGTTATGAAGAATTCTAACATTTAGCGTCAAGTTGTTAGTATTTCTTCTGCAGTGCAGCGGCGATAACAGTGCAACCAGTGTAGTTTTGGAATTTTTTTTCAATATTTGGTTCAATAGCTACATTTCCCTGATTTCATATCACCTACAAAATGCAATAATAATCCTAGGCGGAGATATTCGCTGTGCTCCAAAAACAACAAACGTAAGGAGACAGGGTATTAGTGCCCTACGTGCAAGGTAGCTTTATGTGCTGCTCCTTGCTTTAAAGAATATCATACCTCTTTATGAATCAATTTATCATTTGAATTTCTCTTGTGAATCTAATGCTTAATTTTCTTATTAAATTTAGATGTCTATTACTTTTTTGGATTTTTCTTTTTTAATTCTTTTTGCTATAAACTATTATAAGTATTTTTGTTCACTTCTGTTCTACTTCGTCATATGGATTTAAATTTAAATTATTTTGTTCATAAAATATCTAATAAAGTTTCATATTTTTGCATAAATCAGTTTGTAATTATAAAACTCTTAATTTTAAGTTAAACCCAATTTAAAAATGTTACAGTTTTTCAACTTTTATAACGTATAGTAACTTACTCTGCTCATGTCGTAAATACGCACATTAAATCGAGCTTGCAAAGAAAAACTAATCAGTTAACAAGTTTAAAATATGAAACTTCAAATTCCTTTGAAAAAATGGGATGGTGGGATTTTAATAAATTTTTATTTGAGGCTTGTAAAGCTCAATTTATTGTTTAGTGAAAATCTATTGTCGTTAAAGAGAAGTACGCAAAACAGTTTTGAAAGTGATCTATTGAAACTTAATTAAAAGATTTTTAGTACTTTTGTGTAAAAAATAAGGTATCCTACTTCAATGATTCCAATACATTTTGTTTAAATTTTATATAAAATGTTAGCATTCTAATACATACACACAAATGTTTTAATACAAAACAAAATAATATGATATGAAACCAATATTATGGGTTAAAAATCAACGCCTAAAATTTAAATTAACTTAATCTTTTCTGTAAGACGTAATGAATTTCTCCTCTATGGTGTTTCGGACAACTGCGTTGTTATCTAACCTCAGATCAAGCTAAATAAATGCAATTGACTTTGACAGTCTATAGTGGTCATATTGTTTTGGCGGCATCTTTCGAAACTACAGTTCATATTTGGTCCTAATATCAATGGGCCACCAGGTGGAAAATTAAAAAAAAGAGACTCTGTGGTGCAGATTTGAGGCCGTTGGCTTAACATCCATTTCGAGAGCACTGTCAGCAAACGTGCCAGTGGAAATTCTTTATAAACCACTTGAGGCTTGAATTTTGGCTGTAGAGTTATGTGATGCCATTTGACTGAAATAATAAGTTGCTATCGACAATTGACCTTAAAGTTACCGTAATCTATTGCTGAAATTTGGGCAGATCTCTGTGTCAGAGTCTTTTTAATACAAACCATTCGGATGCATGCAACCGCGAGAAACAGCGAACATTTGAATGATATCATATTTTATATACGATGGCACAGGTGGGCATTTTACATAAAACACGATTTCGTTAATTTTCGGTAGACTTTATTTAACCTTAACATGAGCCAGTCCTTATTAGTAAACACTTTATATAAATTAATTGTTAAGTAATTTCAATCTTTAGGCATGAGTTCGTTTTTTCTTTCTATTCAGAAAAAGAATTATTTATTCAATATGGACAACCTTTTTTGAAAACAGTAAAAGTTTTAATTCTATTAGACATCTAGCTGAATGGAATGCATTTTCTATGCCGCTACGCACGTTATCAACATTCTTCGTGTCTTATCTACAAATTGTGTGTCTAAAGAAC
This sequence comes from Phania funesta, assembly GCA_963932375.1. NCBI lineage: Eukaryota > Metazoa > Arthropoda > Insecta > Diptera > Tachinidae > Phania > Phania funesta. Next base: position 61,387,309 of record OZ010655.1, read on the forward strand.
TTCTATTTATATCAACATTTAAGACAAATGAAATACGAGTACGAGCAATTTCTCAATTTTGAATTTTCCATATTATAGTCTTTTCCTTGGTTGAGAATGAAGTTTTACAACACTCTAACTTTTCTGTTTTCAAAAAAGGTTGTCCATATTGAATAAATAATTCTCTTTCTGAATAGAAAGAAAAAACGAACTCATGCCTAAAGATTGAAATTACTTAACAATTAATAATATTTGTAGTTCGGAAAAACAATAAAAACTCACTTTATATAAATTTATATTTCCTCTTTAAATGGAATTAGACAACAAAATAATAAATAATAAAATAAACTAAAATTTGTGAAAAAATATATTTAATTTTTGATTTCTTTACTTCCACAAATATTAGAAAATTTGTCGGCCAATAATATTTTTCATACGCACGAGTTATTCTCCCATACAAATTTTTTTTTTTTACAATTTTATTAGAATTCTTTCGTGGAGTGCTGGCAAACTAAGTTATAGAAATCGATCAAATTTTACGACTTATGGTTTTACTTTGAAAAGAATTAATTGCTTTATGTAAAATTCTTTTAAGAATTTGATCATGCATTTTGATTTTAGTTTGTAAAATAGTTTATAAATATAGAAGTAAATAGTGAGTTTATGTAAAATTATATTTTTAAATCCTTCGCTCCAACAACTGTGGAACGTGAATTTATTTCAATATTTATATTTGCGATTTAATTTGTGTTTTAATTTTTTATTTTGTTTAATAGTTGTAGTGACGTATTTTTATTAAATGCCTTGCTATTTTCTTATCATGTCTCTTGTGTTTAAAATTAAAATGTTTATGGAAAATCTAAAAATAAATTTCGTTGTGTGTATTTTTTAGAGATTTTAAAGTTTTAAATTTTAATTTTTCTTTTAATAGTTCATAAAAACAGTTTTGTTGTTTTTGGAAAAAAATGTATGACTAAAGAAGTAGGAATCTCTCAGGGGGAGAATAATATTTGTATATAACTTGCACCTGTATGTTTAATGATCAGTTAAATCTACATATATTTGGAAAAGTTTTGAGTTATAAATAAATTTCTTAGGAATCATGTCCTAAAATGTTCATTCATTTTAACTTTTTCCATTATATATTATTTGAGAGTAAAAATATATAATTTAAGTGAAAAACCTAAGAAATAGTTATAGAAAGCACCAGATCTAGATGGACATATAACCTTTCCAACAATTGCTCATATTTTCTTTGGCTTATTTTTCTTATAGGTGGGAAAGTTTAACTAACGATATACGTTTGTCCAATGTTGAAATCAACTTGCTGAGAGCACTTGATAACCTGAGATCTTGAATCCTAGCTCATGTTATCAGTACGTTCGGTAAATTTTCGCTATATGCAATCATCCATATCAGTCCATAAGTTTCCGAGATGTAAGCAAAAACCTATTTTCTGAATTTATTTATTTTTTTTTTTGCTATAAAGTCTTACTACAGAAGTTATTATCACGAGGATAACTTACGAGCCTAAATGTTGAACCGAATCAAAATTAAATAAAACAAGTTTTCAAAAACTGTAAAAAAAACTAAGTTCCACGAAAAGCTGAAATTTGCCAACATTTTTACCGCAAATACAAAAATGCACCGTTAAAATGAAATATTGAAAACAATTTTAAATTCAATAAAATAATGAAAGTTTAATAAAAGTATCGAAAAAACTGTAATTCACAAAACTTCGAATATTCACTATAAAAATAAAATTGGAAACATCAATATTTTATGAAAAACGTCAAAATTAAAAAAAAAATTTAAAAATTCACAAAAATATTTAAAAACTATACAAATGAAAAATTTTATCTCAATTAACTGAAAGTTTTACGATAATTTGGGATTTCACCAAAATCCAAAAATAAACCACAAAATTAAAGTATAGTCCAAAAATTTTAAATTACAGAAATATCATAATTTTCTAAAATATCTAAATTTTAAGAAAACTGAAATCTATGTTAAACAAGTATATAAAAATAAAAAAAATTTGCCTCAAATGGGAAATTCACCAAACAAACCAAAAAACAAAAAGATATTAAACATTTTACTAAAAATCTAATTTAATATGAAAATGAAAACAAATTTCAACATAATTTGCGATTCACGAAAATTCAAAAATACGCCACAAAACCAAATTATAGTCCAAACATTTAAAATTACAAAAATAAAGAAATTTTCAAAAATTTATATTTAATCCCAAACAATCCATGATTAATAAATAAATTTTACTAAAGAAATACCCAAAAAATCAAAATTCACCAAATTTTGAAATTTTACAATAAAAACTTAAATTTAATAAATAATATAATTTCATAAAAATTATGCAATTTCAAACTTCTAAAACTGGAAACAGTGACATTTTAGGAAGACATAAAAATGGTATACATATTTGCATATTTTATTAAAAAAATCTAATTCACCAAAAATCAAAAATTCATCACGAAATTTAAAAATGCAAACCTAAATTTAGAATTCCTCAAATAAGTTAAAAATCATAAAAATTAAACCAAATTACAGTCTAAATATTTTAAATTACCAACATCGCCAAATTTTCCAAATACAAAGAAAACCGAAATTTTACGAAGAACCTAAATATTTGAAAAATTTTTATATCACTAAAAGTTTGTGAAATCAAGATAAAATCGAAAAACTAGAATCAAAGAAATTAATCGCAAAAATACTGCAAAATTAAAAATTAACCAAATTTTAAGATTTCAAAACTGAATTTTTAACTTCACCAAAATTTTTAAGTTTCGTCAAAATTTGTACAAAAATCAATAATCTATTAGAAACGTTGCAATTATAACACAATCTCGATGTTATAAAAGGTCCACAAGGTCTATATCTTACAAAAAGCAAAATATTTAGCAAAATTCAAAATATATTACAATTCAAGACTGAAATTGTACCGAAACCTCTAAATTTAATCAATTAATAGAAATTCTACTAAAAATCCAATTCCGCTATTATCTACAATTCACAAAAAACATACAGGAAAAAGAAAGACACAATACAACATCCGTAATGAAATTTCGGAGAGCTTAAATTAAATAAACATTGCAAACAATCCTTTGCACCGGGGAAAAATTTCTAGTACATTTTTAGTAGTTCATACTTTTGTGAAGGGTATATAAGATACGGCCCACCTGAAGACAACTCTCTCACTTCTTTATGTTAGATTTTAATTCTTTTTTGATTTTATTTTTAGCACATCTGTTTGGCTTATAACATGCATACGTTTTTCAATATTGGCATTACCTTCTTTCTGGCTCTGTTAATTTATTCATATATGTTACATTTTCCCCGGTACTCCAAAGCGACTGTTTTTTTGTATTTTTTTGTAATTTTCGATACATTGGAAACATTTTGGTGTTGATAAATTTTTTACGACGCATTGGTAAAGTTTTATATTTTTGATACAATATAAACACATTTTGATATTTCTAATTTATAATTTTTGGTATATTAAATTTTTAAATTTTTGTTGAGTACATTTTTTTGCGAAATATCGAATTTTTTTTATTTGCTGTAATTGCGATTTTGAAAAAAAAATTATATTTTTATAAAATATGATTGCGGGGGGTTTTTTTTTTTGTGAAATTAAGGTTTGTGGTAAATTTGTTGCATATTTGCTTTTTAAAGGATTTGCAATTCCATCGAACCCATATGTTTTCTAGGGATCTTGGTAAATTGTGATTTCAAAAGGTGGATATTATATTCCCCTCGATATGCATTTTGAATATGTCTATAGTAAACATTCACTGGGCATGCGAATGCACTGGTCAAAGATTTCAATTCGCAAGTTATACAGAACCTTGAAGAAGGATACAAAATTAAATCTTAAAGGACACAAAAGTGAATAACGGGAACAGTTTATTCTTGTTTCTTTTTAATAATTACCAGTTCCACAAGCCAAGCTTCCCCCATATAAAAGTAATTAATGACTAAGTGTATAAAGAAAACGGATTCTTTGTATTTCTTTTTGTTTAATTATTTTTAATTATTGGTAACAATCTATCCACACGATTTTTAAAACGCCTTTCACACTATGATACAAGTGTTTATATTCTCGAAGTAGTTTTGCAGAGAGAAATCTAGTAACGCAAATTTCAATTCAAATTTTACAACTGAAAGTTGTTTATTGTGTAATTTTGGCTGCTGGATTCGAAAATGCTTTCGCTTTCTTTAAATTTGTTCTGGTTTTCGAGATATACCGTTATGTCAAAAAGGAACAGTTCGGCCTAACCAGTTATGTAAAAATCACGAAATTCGAGATTAATATTATCTTAAAGCTGTGCTTATCTGGTCAGTAGTTCTTCCAGAAATGTCGTGGAAATTTCGCTTAAAAATTTTTTTATACAAATTCACAAAAAGTTAAAAATGTCGCTTGTTTTCTATTAGCACATAGGTAAGTACGTTCCAAACAAAAAGAGATCTATTTCATTGCAGTGGAAGATGATTTTATCCACGTTTTTTCTCAATGAAGTGAAGGTATATTCATTCAAATCCTTGTATACTTGTTTAATCGTTTTGATAGTAAAAAAAAGTTAAATATTCTCATTTTATTGTTTCTCTACACTATTGCACTTCGGTAAAATACAACCCTGATGTAATTAAATGTCTCAGCGAGCGATACGATTGCCATATGGCAATATATCCATCCGTATATTTTAACATTTGATCCATATTGTTTTCATACTATAATACTTTCTCATTTTATTTGATTTTTTGACAATGAATGGTGTGAAAGAGCCTTTACAGAAAATAATCAAAAATTCATGAGACTTAATGTACCAAATTGGCACGTGTAAGGTTCTTAAGCGAAAATCTATGGTTTCTTAACGACGGGCAAAGTCCATATTCAGGCAGGCATGTTGAAACACTGTTGAAACATTTTTTCACCACTTCAAACCAGAGATAAAAAAACCAATGAAAATACGTGACTAAAATGGTTCTATTGAGAAAATAAAGAAATTTAGCTTCTTAAGGCCAGTTTACACGTGTAATGTAATTAAAATCTTAATGAGGATTTTTTTTTATTTAGAATGGAAGGTTGCCACTCCATAGGCGCTTATTTACATAAGTGATTTGAATGTTTTTAGCTTTTTTAGGCACCTGGCTATTCTTAATTGCAGTAAAGTAAATGTTTTTTGTTTAAACAATTAATTAACGCTACTAAAAATTTTTTCAGTTAAAGAGTCGTTAGAATATTTACGACTTTTGGCTAAAAGAAAATGACTATTTAAATTTATTTTTGTTGCTACGAATTTTTTATAAACAAAATAAATTTAAATTTATACATTTTTTAATATATTTTATGTTTGTTTATTTCTTTGTCATTTGTTGATATACCTCGGCATTTTTGTCGATATGACGTCACTTTCCTCTTTGTGCATCTTTTATAGATACTACATCCATAATCGAATACATTTACAATTCACAAATACACACAGATGTACCGATACAGGTGGATGAATTTTGAGTTTTATTTCTTTTAATTGATATTTCTTTAAATTTTTCCTTCCAATTCAGTCTTTAGATACACACACAATATTTTCTTTGGATTTTTCTATTTAATATGATTTTATTTAAATTTGTTTACTTATTTATTTAATTAATAAGACCAATTTTATTAACAAATATGCTTAACATGCACTTGATATTCTTGCGGGAAATGGTTTTTGGACATTTTGGTTTTTAAATGTCATTTTAAATTCAATTTAAATTTTAGGCACTTTTCTATTTATCTTTTAAATTTTTTTTTTAATTTGCTATGACCTCTATGGCCGGGGTAAATGTTTTTAATAGGCCAATATTGAAATTATATTTTCTTTTGTTCTCCAATTTTTTAATGTTTTTATAAAATATTTATGTCTTTCAGTTTTTTCAACTTCGTATTCAACTATTTCGAGTGTGATTCTATATTGCTCTTCTTTTTTCCCGTTCTATATTTTTCCGCACTTTTGCGTTCAGTTACAAGTGTGGCCCGAATCTAAATGTGTTCTGATCAGTTTTGTTCAATGTGAGAGCTGTGTGTCTTGGCTGATATCTCCCGAGATGATCATGAGTGCTTGTGCTTGGAGAATTTGTTCTATTTATTTTAATGATTTTCTTGGGAGCATCGGTCTTGTTTTGTGCTGTTTGCCATGGATGTACATTACAGTGCGGGAATGCGTTTGTAGTTGTGTGAAAATGTGGGAAATATTTTGAAAAGTTTAATCGAGAGTATTGTGTGTGCTCACTATTTTATGTTACGAAAGCCTAAACTGATATGATTTTAGATCAAGTAAATATACTTTGTTGCGCGTGTAAAGACACAGTTTAAGTGGTTCCAAAAATTAAAACTGGCTGTTAAAAATGGTTCAGGTTCTCGCAACACGGGTGTTATTTAAATTTTCTTACTATCCACTTAGCTCTTTGATTCCAGAATGTAATCACTTATATTAACTAATTTTAACTTAATTCATTCGTTGCTTTAATATCTTCTTTTGTGATCATATGGACTTCTTGGAGATTTTCGTCACATTTGTGAATTGCTGCTGTTGGTTGAAAACATTAGATTATAAACAGAGTTTTTATTCGCAAAGATATAGATGTGGTTGTAATATGAACCCGACAACCATATTCTATTCTCTACAACAATATATTGTACTGAAAAACGTTTAATGATTAATTAAAATCATTTCAAACATTACTTTAGTTGCGATAAACAAGTTATTGTTTTTATTTAATTTTTATATGGTCTTCATCAATTAAAATTGCAGCATGGTTGAGTTTAAAAGTAAATTTTTTTTACTCAAGTTGTATCCAAAACCAAAATATTTTACCTATGCGATAATAATATAATAAATCTACCCATAAAATTTTTTTTACTGTGGCTTAAGTCAATGCTAATCACTTAAATAAACTATTGCTTGGCTAATATAATGAATTTATATATAATGTGTTGCTCTCATATCTGAAATTTCGCCACAAGTTTTATAAAAAATCAAACTTTAATGAAAAACCTCTTCAAAAATTTTACAGCCACAACAAAAATCAAAATTGCACCTACCAATCGGGAATGCAAGTCATAAAGTCAAAAATAAACCTTAGTATCTAATCTAAATTATCAAAAGAACAAAACTTCATAAAAATGTAACCCGAAATTCGAACTTCTCTAAATTCTGAAGTGTTACTACGAATTTCACCAAAAAGTGGTAATTCACCTAAATTTCCAAAAAGTCTAAACTTAATGAAAAACTGAAATTTAATCAAAAATTTTATGAAAATCAAAATTCCACAAATTGCACCACCAAGAGTTTCGTTTTCCAAAAATCGCCATAAAAAGTGGAGAAATCAAAAGTTTATGAAAAACATGGGATTTAAAAAAAATGTTGTAAAATATAATAAAAAATATTACAAAAAAATGAAATTTCAGCACAAGGTGGGAATTCACCAAAAATTAAAATAACTCACCTAAAACTTTAAGAATCATGAAGATAATAAATATTTATAAAAATTGGAATTAAACTAAAAAAATCGAATTTCACAAAAATTCAAGTTTTTATTATAATTTTAAAATTTAACAGGAAATTGGAAAACAAAGTGAATTATCAAAAGAACAAATTTGTTCAAAAAAGCGTAATTTCACAAAAAAATAACCCAAAATTTCGCTATACTTCATTAATTCACCAAAAATAAAACTTTCAACCAAAAAGTATAAATTTCAATAAACAAAATTTTTTCTAGGAGAACCATATAATTATTACCTATACAAGTAATATCATTTGATTACAGCCACATAATTTAATTAAAATATTTTAACCGGCCGGCTGTAACTCAAGCTCACGTGGGTCCGATAAATCGGTCCCTTGTTATATGATGAGAATGAGAAGAAGAAATGAAAGTAAAAAGATTTAAGGAAAGGAAAAAAGTATGGATTCGAAAGTTAGTGGTAAGTGTAGAGAGTAGGGGTTGATTGGTCACTATATTTGTGTCGCTGTGAAGTCATTACGAAAGCAGTTGGTGGTCCTTATGAAAAAATATATTCCATGTATTTCGATCTTCGGTATCTCCGAGAGGCTAACACAGTTGTGACATGTTTTAAAGTAGTCCTTTGCATGCAACCCCATTTCTTGGTGTGATTGCTAAATCTGCAAAGTCCGGTAGTCGTTGTCATGATATAATGAAATCTTAACAGATCTCTGGTTCGAGCTCTGTCTAAGCTGTACGGAATTTGTAGATGTAGTGTAGATTATAGTTATCTTAATTTTTTTTTTTTTGATTGTAAATAGTTTGTATCAGCCGCTTCGAACGATTTTCCACTTCTACTTTTTCGGCAACTAACAAACAAGAATCTTTGCTGAGCCTTGTGCTTTGTATTCATAACCCCAAGGTAGCTTTTTAATATTTTCAACATACGAGTATTAGCTAGAAAAAGTACCAATTAAAGGATTGGTGTCAAGTGTCACAAAGCAGTTTTTGACAATCATGAAAATTTATTAATCACTAAAAGTTCATGTCAATTATTAACTTAACACATTATTTTCTCTGAACATATGATTGACTGCTACATGCAATCTTGTTTCAATTTTTGATATTCATCATATAAAAAGGAAGCTTTATTTGTATTATAAAATGTAGATTGATTAAATCAAATATAAAATTGGCATTCGCTAAAAAATTTTCATTAGTAATAGTTGTTCCGTTGAAAGTATACAGCATAACATAGAAGCAAAACAAAAAACAAATTTCATGCCACTCATAAACCATGATAATTAAAATTTGTTTAAAAGTGTTGTTACCAAAAAAACGTTGGCATTTTTTTTTTTTGCATCTGAAAAGATTTCCACTTAAAAATATTTCGAAATTAAAAAGATATGTCTGTATAAATATTAAATATATAAAATTATATTGTGATACATATTTCTTACGAAAACTTGTTGTTGTTTGCGCATGAGTCATTAGTAAAACCTTCAAATTTTGGAATAAAAATTCCAAAATAAAATAAACAAATGGAAATTTCAAAATCGTACAGACATCCTCTTATATATTTTCTAAGTTAAGTCAAAATATTTGGATGTATGTAAACTGTAAGAATGTGCTAAGACCACATGTGATTCATTTGTTTGTAGTTCTGATGATTTTCGCTTTTCTTTCTTTTATTTTCTGTTGGAGGAAACACTTCTGACAAGTCCGCACTTTTTTCCCTTTTTTATTGCTTTGCGTGTGTGATAAATTTCAAAAAACAATTTAATTGTTTATAAGAAAAGATGTGTAGATTTGTTTTCATGACAAAGCCAACAACCTTTCGAGAGCAGGCGAAAACGTAAGAAAAATAGCGATTATTTAGACTACACAGCCACCGTACATGACAGAGAAAATATTAATAAAAAATACCACAACCGCACTAAATATTAAAAACCACCTAGTTATAAAAAAATTAACTAAAAAAATTTTACAAGATGTATAATAATAACTATGAATCGAAAGTTCATATGAAGCAATCATTTCAAAAAAATTATTCAAATACATGGTTTTAGAATTGTAACATATTGTAAAATTATCATCATACAAACATCGAATACTCATTCAAGAATATTGACTAAACTTATAATAGACATAGAATTATTCACATCCCAAATTGAGGCAATTCTAATTACAAATCGCAGAGTATTTGAAATTCCGTTGACTAAAATATTAAGCCAGACTTTGCGTGGTCTGCGCACATACAGTGTTGTGCAAAATAAGTGCAACAAACTCAGCAAAAATAAGAAAACAAAAGCATGTGTGTACTCTAAAGAACAAATTAATTTTAAACCAAAAAAAAGCTAAATGTTTCTTTTAAAATAAACTAAAACATTTCAGGTCTCTATATTAAATTGTGTAAAACAAAAGCAACGGTTTATATTTCGTATATGATCCATTATTTTTTATAACTTCATGAGAATAACTTCTGAAATATGTTTCCAGTCAGTTTCGAAGAGGTCGTTTAAATTTTTTAATCTCTTACTGGAAATGCTCTCGCTCCATTTGCCAAAGAGGATTTTAATGGGGTTAAAATCCGGTGATTGTGCAGGTCAATCAAGGACTTTAACTATATTCTTCCCTAGGAACTCTTTTAGCAACTTCGATGTGTATTTCGTTATCTTGTTGAAGCAGGCATCGAAGTGACATGTTACACTCAGCGTGCGAAATCACTTTCGTTTCCGGATTTATTTTTGTATATGACGCAGTCCATTTTTCCAAAAATTTTTTTAAATGGGGCAATTCCGTTCGTCATCCACACTATCATATAATTAATTTTGCAATTGCGTGACTTAAGTTTTTTACCAGGTAAAAATCAAATATAAAAACGCCAATTGATTACATAAAAAACACGTTTATGCCATTAACTTTCTTGGATGCGCTTTTTAGACAATAGTATCTTTTTGCCGTTCTGTAACTTTTTAAATTATTTTCTATTGCTCGTCCTCTATTTGTGCTATCGTGCTCATTCAAATTTTACCACTAATGATTGCTTTTGTCGCTTTTTTAAATCTATAATAACTTGAGATTTCTTAGGTTCAGCAGTATGATCAAAGTTTAGAAACTGTCTTTTAACATTTCTGTTACGAATAACAAACCTTACATTGATGGTTGAACTCTGGTAATGTGTCGTTATTTTACAGAGTTTTTGTTATGTGTTTAATTTTTGAATTTGTTGCCTTTGTTTTGCACAATCCCTACTTTATACATTGGAATATATGAATATATCCGTTTGTTTTCTGCTATAATCGCTTGACAAAGTAACGTAGAATAAGTAATTTGTTGCCTTTGTTTTGCACAATCCCTATTTTATAATTTGGAAGTTTTTATTGTTAATACTAACATTGGAATATATGAATATATCTGTTTGTTTTCTGCTATAATCGCTTAACAAAGTAACGTTGAATAAGTACTATGTTGCTTTTGTTTTGTACAATACTGTAAAAAGGCATTCAGCCTGACTAGCTATCAAAACTGGTGTTACAAACTGTCAAATGCTATATTACGATGTTCCAACCTCGAAATATATTACACTCAACACTTCTCACGGGCACAAAGGCAATGTTATCGGCCTGTACAGTAGAATCACGTATTTATCACTAATGTATGCCAATGTTCCTTGTATAGACCTTTAAAATTTAGACTGAAAAATATATATCGGGACTGACGTGGTGAAATAATCAGCGGTGAGAGAGAAATGGTAAATACAAAAAGAGACTTAAATTATATGTTATAAGTCCAACTATGTGAACACATGGTAAACTAAACTATCATTAAATACAGCTCGTTACAGGTTATGCCGGTGGCAACTCTTATTAGTAGTAGCGGGGTTTGGCGGCCATTTTATTTCGCAGGAGCCTTACAATTAAACATTTGTTGGAAAACAGCCTGCCAAGTGTAGGGGAAAAATAAGAAAAATAAGTTCCTGAAATTGTTGTAATTTTTTGTTATAACATTACAATTGTGTGCTGGATTTCATAAACAATTCTCACTTTGTTTATGAAACTATAAGCATAAGATACGATGTTTCTAATTTTTCTAAACATTGGGATATGTGTTTCCTATGAGCTGGATTTACCAACCAACAAAATGATGCGAAATGATGGCCTGTCTCCTAGTGATAATTTGTCTAAATTTATTATTAATTTGTTACATGGATTCGTAACTAATTTCTTTTGGTTCGAATTCCATGGCATTATCTATGCTATAGTCAAATACAGCCAGATCTTATTGTTGCAATCATTGAAAATTGGAAGTTTCGGATCCACGCAGCTATCATATTTCATACATCATGTCACACTTAAAGAAAAAACATGGTTGTGGCATCGTCATGCCAACCATATTATATTCTCTACAACAATATAATGTTGTGGCAACTACATATATCATGCTTATTTACACAATTTTTTTCAGCTGCGATATGCAAGTTATAGTTTACATTTAATCTTTAATTGATGTCCATCCAGAAAATACATCATGATTGAGGTGAAAAATAATTTTTTTTAAATTTTCTATCCACAACTGAAGTATTTTATCTGCGCAAAAATAATTTAATGACTGTAACTATAATATATTGCAATCAAATTATGAGTGTACTGTGGGGAAAGCCAATGCCAAGCAGTCACTTAATTTTTCTTTTTGTGGAGCCTTTCAAATTAAAAAAAAATCGTGTATATCTCTCACACACCTTATATGCAGCGACCATGCAGAGCGGATGATCAGAGCTATAAAATAAAATACGTGCATTCTTTATAATTTGCTTCTAGTGATATATTAGCTAGAAATAAATTATGTGTGTTCGCCAACATACGCACATCGAATGATCTACAGCCAGCCACCAACAACATCCGGCACATTATGTCAAAGCAGTGACCAACGTCACCTTCAATATTCTTAATATGATTGTTTTACTTTTAACTTACAGCAATTTACCTTGAAACAAAATACAAATTTCAAAGTTCTCGTAAAAGGGGCGTAAAAAATTATATGTCGTCAATGTGTCTTTAATATTTCATCATATATAAGCAGTATTTTGTGGTTATTGGCAACACAATGGCAAACAGAACATGATGTTGTTATTTTTTTTTTAATTTCCCACGAATAAACTAAAAATTTAATCATTTCGTAAAAATCTGTGGGCATGCTGTTCGAATTTTTAACATGAGTGCATGGAATGAATAGACCTGTTAGAAGTAGCTGTTTCATATACCTTGACCAGAGAAATGTTTTGAAAGATTTAACAACAAAATATATGTTTTGATATTGAAAAGTTCAATGGACTGTAAAATGCTTACAAATGCAAGGTGACAAGTAAAATATTTGGTATAGAATATATGAAATAGATTTAACAAGTTCGCTACAGAGGGGTAAATTTATATTTTATTACATAGGCCAAGCATCCTCTTTGCAAATACGTAGTAAAAGAATTTATTCTTGCCACCAGGAATATAGTTCCAAAAGCATAAAATTTGCGGTATGATAAACAGACGTCACACCAGTGTGATGTAGTTTTAGACCAAGTGACAAGAATTTTGGCTATAAAATAAAATATTTAAATATTATTAGATATTTATGTCACACATGTCGGCAGTCTGCTTGATAGCGTGTTAATAGAGTTTGCGGCTTTTGTGGAAGTTCTTGAATTGTTTTGCGTTCTAATTTATGTTCAGAAAGATCTTCTTTTATTTTATCTTAAGTTTATTTTTAAAGCGTTAATAACGAAAGGCGAAATTAGTGTTTCTTTGGTTATTATTACAAACAAAAAACTTCTTTGTTAATACTAAATAAATTTTATAGTGGTAATTTTTAAATTATTTTTGTATATAATAATTATTTAATTGCGTTTTGTCTATTCGTTGTACGCATTTTTTTGTTTACTTCAAGCCAGATCAGCAGCAAGTTTTTACCTGCCTTTAGGTACATTTTATGTGAAAATTTTCACGAACCACATGATAATTTTGTATGAAACGCAGCAAACAGTTAGGGATTTTTATTTTCTCACTTCTATTTCTACACTGTTTGATGTGAACTATTTTCAAATAATTCTTGAACCAAATATCCAAGTATTTCGTGGCTTATAGGCGTCAACTTTTAGTTTAATAGACCAATACGCAAATTGCATGGTAGACAAATAATAGGTCTAAAACACCAAATTATAAGGCTCATTTAACGTGATCTTCTCGAAATGTAATCTTTCACTCATTCGGAACGGTAGTAGTAAGGAGAGGTATTGTCACTGAGCTAATATTTTGGCTTTCAACAGAGGGCCTACTAATTTTAGTAGCCTATAGATGAGTTACTTTTTCTTGATGCAACCGGTTAGTATTATTACATGAGGATAATAACGGTGATAATCAATTAAAGATGACGTTCATTTCTAATTAAAATTATCTTCCTAAACTCAGCTTCAAAAGCTACCTCGCTTTGAGCCAAAATATATGACAAATATAGTAGATTAGCGTAGATTCAATTGTTGAGCGCGTAAACGATTATTAAGATTAAACGGGCTGAGTTAAAGGGGTAATATTAAATTATTTTTTAATAGAGACAGAGATGTTTTTGGTTGATAAATTTGCACAGGAGTCGGTCTATTTATACTACTTCTTTCTTCATTATAGCAGACCAACATACTATCGCCATAAAAATATTGTTAAATTTATTTGAGAACAAAGAGGCAATAAATTTAATTCAGTTAATTCAGAATGTAGCATTGTTTAAGTAGTTTCCAAATTTACGAATGTTTTAACTAAATATTTCACTTACAGCATCTACGCCTTTCTCACTCATTTGAGTAGCGAATGCTATTTCTGTTTATTTAGTTCCTTTTGTATCAGTCTTACAACCGCTCATTCAAGCAGACAACATTGAATGCAAATTAGTCGTTCACCAGAGAGACAGCAATGACAATAGCAAATTAACATGTTTGAAATTTTGTGAATTTTTGTTTATTTTCAACTAAATTAAATGTAACACAGACAAACAACAATTTTGAAACAAGTTCAAATTAACAGCAAACGAGGAAAAGAAACTGTTCAATAATTATAAAGCAATTTAAATGTTCCACATGATCTAAGCTGAAAATGTGCAGACAATCCTCTAACTATGAAATGCTCATGTAAACATATGCAATTTAAAGGTTTTGTAATGAAGAACGAAAGTAATACAGTCGAACACGGTTAAAACGAGTACGGCATACAATACTACTACAACGCGCTTTGCTTCGCTTGCCCCATTTTACTTAAATAAGTAAATAACGCTGTCAAATTTCGTGTTATTGAATTTTTTTAAGTTGGGCAATTTTGAGGCAAATTTTCCCTTATTTGCTTTGTTTGTAATCTAATTGAAAATTAATATTTTACGTCTAAGATGATCAAGTATATTATTTTTTATACTTATATTAATTAGAATTTTCTTTGCGTTTCATGTATTTTGGTATAATTTCCATAATACAATTCTATATAGTTCTTTAATTTGTTAGTGCAATCGACATTTTTGGGCTATTTGATACTGTCTTAAATAAAAACGAAATAATTGCTTGGTGTTCTATCAAAGAGGTTATATACAGTCGGATTGTTGGGAAAATGTAGGCCTAAGAACTATCAGAGCTATGTTCACTCATTAACGAATGCTTTCGAAAATACTTGTTAACATGTCGCTTTAAACTCACTTTAAACTCACTTTAAATTGTCGCACTTTTTTTAAGCGTTGACATTTTTCAGTTATAAATTTTTATTGTAATATAAATATACGTAATATTACGATTTTAGCTTACCTAGTTTTCATCTTTATAAGTTGCTTTTAAAAGTTTTTGAGGGATAGAATCAAAGAGAGAGCTCGTTCAGAAATTGCCTTTGCAAGAAAAAAAATAAAGCGAAATTGTTAAATCACTGGCGGACCTGTATGTTAATTGTAGATTTGTATCAACACACTATGGCTCGATATAAAAAAACTGGAAGTGTGAAAATATCGAAGAAATCTGGTCGAAAATGCAGTGTCAGAACTCCTCGTCTTGTGAAGATCGTTCGTGAGCGAATAAGGAGAAATTGTGCAATTTCAGGGAGTCTGCTGGACGCAGACATCAGCGTGAGTTGTAAAACGATCAAAAACATGATTTAAAAAAATTTTAAAAATGTGATCTTATAAGAAAAAAATGGATTTATGACCTCGCTGAACGACAAAAGAAAATGCGAAGAGAAAGAAGTGCTGTGTTCCTTCGGGGAAATGCCAATTGCGATATTGTGTTTTCTGTAGAGAAGCTGTTCGTATTCCAAGCAAGCCAAACCCCACAGAGTGACCGCGTGTATGCTACCAGTATGTCCGATATCCCAGCAGATAAAAAAGCATTAAATGGTATCAAAATATCTCTTTTGTTATGGTTTGGGGAGCCCTATCTGCAAAAGGTAAGCTTCCTCTCCTTTTTATTAATAAAGACGTTAAAACTAAGCAAAATTTGGGACGAGATTCCAGAAGGTGGTGTCCGTGCCTGTACAAGTTTTCAAAAACGTTTAAAGCTTTTAAAAACAATGAAGGTCGAAAGAAGCGAACTTAAACATAAATACAACAATGAAATAGTTTAAAAAATAAGTATGAAACGGTTTCGTCTTAAATTGTATTCAAGTTCTCTTTTTTCGAAGCAGTTAAAGATCACGCTGTAGACTACTTTGATCAGGAATAAGCCACCGTAAGAGACGAACAAGGAGAATGTACTACCAAATTGCTATGCCATTTAAAAAAAGTGTTTATTATATTTAAAAAATAAAAGAATTTTAATAAAATAATTTGCAGAAAACTCCCGGTGCTGTTTTTACTTACTTATTTGTTCGTGGAACAAGAACTAGAGATGATCAAAGCGAAGAAAAGTTAAAAGGAGAACTTAGATTGTTATCTGTGAATCTCTATAGCACAGAAAATATCCCTAACTATATTGAGGTGCTTTTTATTTTAAAAAATATATACAAAAAATCCGACCTAATTGTCATATTTTTTAAAAAGAAACTTAATTAATAACCTATACCAATGTGTTTATCATGGTGCAAACTAGAGTAACTTTAAGAGGTTATGAAAAATCAATTACAGCTGACTTTGCGAAACCCTTTCCGCGTTTTAAAAACTAATGGTATTTGTAAGCTGTGTTAAATGTGTCCTGCTTATATTTTGACCTGATCTCTCAAAGACACTCAATATTCTCTAGATATTCAATCGTGTATATTTCTGATTTATATCCTTCTGATATTTTCGGCTGCCATTTTATATCAACTGCGCCTCTTAGTTTGAAACATAAGAAAGGCACGTCATGCAAAAGGTTTGGATTCCGTAAATTTTTTACACTGTTGATAAATATTTTTTTGCCTGCGAAGGGCCACACCTACTTCAAATATCAACTAGAATATATAGCCGTTAATAAATTGATTATTTCGGAAAGAGCGATTTACTGTGGTAGAGAATTCATTATAGCCCTGCTCGTGTGTGGATTTGCATGGAAAGTATAATTATTTGTATGTATTCTTGTGATGCTTAAGAAAATACATGGTGTATGTAGATATATAATCCACATACACGTGCATACACAAATACTGTAAATGTTAATGTATAAATATGTTCCTCCACACTCATATAGAACAAAGTTGTTGGCAAGTGTATTGAAAAATGCATTCTGCAAGAACAGATGCCTAGATGATACAGTATAATTAGTCACAGTTACAATGTGATAAAAATTTTATTAAACAATAATAATTGTCTAAAAATTTCAAATTGTGTAAAAAAAGCTCCTGCTCATGGTTATTCTTTATTTTAACAGAAACGGATTTTCTTTGGCAAACAAGAGTGACTAGTTTTACTATAAAATTATTTTTGTAATAATTATTATAAGTCATTCTGTTTTCGGGTGATTGGCTTTATGGGAAAATTGAACTTTACTCTTGTAAATTCACTTATCTTATGGCATTGAAAGTCAAAGTTTTGGGAGCTTTTAAAACGTAACGTTTTTCACTGGGAAATTTTAATACCGATCTAAATATCTACAGATTTATACGTGACAAATACAAATTCACTTTCACGGAAGCTCGTCAAACGTACTATTTCAACTAAGACCAGTTTTAGTAGGACCGGATTCAGCTTGAACTTTTGAAGGAATTTAATTGTAAATTATTTTTATAATATTTAATTGTGTTATGCTTACAAATATTTTTTAATGGGAAAATTTTAATTAATTTGTATTCTATTTTTTTTTACTCTCTAACTGATAGAGGATGCTTGTGTTGTGTGTCTACAACCACCTTCTTAAATAAAAAATTTAATCAGAATATCTTCTGTTGAATTCTATTTAAAAATGTTAAGGAATTTGTCCTACAGGCTGTCTTAACTGGTGCTTTTTTAGTAGCGCAACCTTTTAAATTGAAATAAAATACAGATAGATGGTATATTATTTGCCATGAACGGCTGTATTCTAATGGTAATGTTATGCCATTTTTATATAAATATGATTTCAAGAATGAGACTATCTCAGCTGGCTCGAAAGAAGTCTAATCAGGACGCCGTGTAATCGTGTGGGTAATGCTGTAGTCCAAGGCGTGAATCGTCTGTGGCTTATCGACGTATACCAGAGACTTCATGAATAAAAATAAATAACCCAGCAGCCAATTTATGGGTCCATTATTCAGAATTATTTCTTCAACAAACTTTGAAAAAATTAGTCGTGGCATGCGCGGTATGGCATATTGCACTATTTTGTTGGAATCACCTCTTCGCGGAATAAAGAGAACTTGACTATGGTACATACAATTCAGTGATACTGAGACATCCACTGAGTTTTTTAGTAATATAAAAATTTATCGATAGTGGCTTGCGAGATTTTAAGAATAAATTTACTAAATTTTTCACATTTTTTGGCCTAATAGCCTTTCAGAATTTAATTTTGAAGGCGATGATTTATTATTTAACCTTTTCGACACTTCTTATTTCGCATTTGCATCATTTATTATGCCTTCTGAGATATCTGTTCTCAACTAACAAGAACCACGATATAAAATATTATTATTATTATATAATATTGTAGATTTTTTAATAAATTTTAAGGCTGTGCGTGGTTTTCGTAAAAAAATTAACAAGACTACACACAAATAAATTAAATAATAAACGAGTCATATTGTTTTTTTATGAATGAGAATTGTAGACAAATAGAGCAATTCAGAACTGTTGTGAAGGATTTAGTTAGTTAAAATACTATATGAGATTAGGGAAGTATGTGTTTAACGCATTATACTGCATTGCCTTTAAATCGGTGTTGTTGACGCATTGATCATTTTCACAAATTCAATTCCTTGATTAGCCACAGCTGGAAAACAGAGTCTTTCATAAAACATAAAGCAAATATTTAAAAATTATAATTTCTATTTCAAACTGGATTGCTTAAGATGTTGGTTTGCGACTTTGAAACATTTTATGTTACCTTTTATAACGTTTTCGTTTTGGTCTCGTATTTTTATTTTTATAAATAAAAAACACAATTTATTATATTTATCACTTTTTTTAATTTTATTTATATTTAATTTGAATTTATATTATTAATTCTTATGTTAAAACAACTTTATTTTGGAGCGACACTTTCCTTCTTTTTTGAGCTCAATTGATACTGCCTGCTTTTTAATACATTTCTTTCCTTTTATACTAATTATTTTGTTCAAATCGAACATGATCATGCATGCACTCAAATTAGAAGTTCATAAAAACTGGATGTGTAAATTAATATTAGGGTTATAAGTCATTAATAATTTAACTATATTAGGGATACTTACAGATGGCACATATAACATCTAAACTCATTTATACCCTGGGACAATTTTGTTAAGGCCTTTAGCTTTTTTTATAACGGTTTTATTTTGTAGAAGCCTTTGGAAGAAAAAAAATCATGTTTTTTACGTAGCTTCACATATTGAAAAGAAGTAATTTGCAAGGCTCCCCATGTTCCCATCACCATACGAAAATAATGTTTAGATCTTTTAATACATGTAGTAAATAAAAATTAATGATGAGTTATCTAATAAAGAACACGTTTTTTTACCAATCAAAGTTGACGAAAGTCCTTTGTAGAGTAATTATCCTGAATAGCATTTAACTTTTCTGACAAATATCTCATAGCTCTAGGCTTATTAAACGGGCGGTCTCGTTCGGACTTGGAAGACTCTCCGTCAAAAAAATATCAGTTATTGTTTTAGTAGTCAATTGTCTCTCAGAAAAATAATATCGCAACATTTGTTGGGGTTTTTTGAAAACCTTAATACCACGAATTAAGTTTCATAAATAATTCTCATCTCTTATTTCATTTATGAATTCTCATGTATAAATTATTCAGGTGTTTCTAAGAATTTTGGATACAAGTTTCATGTTGAGCTGGCATAAGCAGCCAGCAAACGGGCATAGAGACTAGATTATCGGCCAACTATAAATTTTGGTGAATTTCTTTGAAATACTAATTGTGAAATTTGCAAGATAAAAATATTATTATTAACATATTTCTCTTAATGAATTCCTTACGCCACTAAAACAATTCATTTAAATATTAATAAAAATTTCTTAATTTCTCTGAACTGACGTAAAACACCTTATTTGCCTTTTGCATTAAATTGTATAAAATACAATCCAACTCGTTTATTAGAAAAATTTTCTATTCAATAATTCCAGTTAAGTTGCTCGAGAATAACTGTCAACATAAATATTTAATTTTTACCTGCTGGCTGCCTGACAGTTTTTGTTTCCATTGTTCCAAAGTATAATTAACTTTTATTTCTAGGAGGGATTTAAAAAGCAAAATCTTTTAAAATACAATTTTATCTCTAAACTGTTGACTTCAATTACTTTATGCTTTTGACTTTTTGTACTGAAATCTTTTGTATTTGCAATTTGTTTTAGTTGTTGTATAATTTATGTATCTGGTTATTGTAATTTCTTATTATTTTTCTCTATCTTCTTCAATATGTTCTGTATGTGTCTCCAACAGTTGTTGTTTTTAGCCTTTAGTTTAATATAGTTTTTGTTCAATTTTCCTGACTTTCTATTCAACAAACATTATTATTTCCGCACGAATATTATCATATCTTTTTTATAACTTGTATTTGTTAAGTATTTGTTCTTATTCTAATAGTTGGCGTTATAAACTTGTAAAAGCTTACACTTATGTCTGCCTTCTTGAGATTTGAAGAAAAGTGGCATTAAAGCAAATCTTGTTAAAATGCAATAAAGGTAGTACAAACACAAGTACATATTAAAAGTCGTATGTAATGCACAGTGTTTTATAGAAGAAAATTTCAATAATTAAATAATAAAAAAAAAAATTGCTGGGCTAAAACTTGGAGGCCCAGGTTAAAAGTGAAAAAAACAGGCTACATTTTTATCAAAAAGTTAAATTGGCAACCTTCAAAGTTCGAGCAGGGCGTTCATACGTATAACTAATATTTACCAAACAACAATCACATGCCCCTGCTGCTTAAAATAAATCATTTCAATACCTCTTTATACTAAAACTTTTAACTTTAAATATCTTTCTAGTCACAGTAAAACTAAGTTTTTTTTAAAGATAGCAATCGATACTACAAAGCCAGTTGTAAATTAACAAAGTACTCTGTTTTTGTTTGATGTTGTATTTTTATCTCATACAACATAATGATTGCAGCACAAATCCTTTGTAGGTGTTAACACTAATGCCGAAACAAACTTGATAACATTTGGCTTGTATCCTGTTTCTTAGAAAGCATAATACAAGACATTTTTTCTTGCAATACAGTGTGCCAAATAAGCTTAGTTGCATGTGGCTTTAAAAGGAATTTGGCAAAGAAAAACAATTTTCATAAAATTGAATAAAAAGTTGTTTAATATTTTTGCATGTGCTACCAGGCTAAGGTAGTATAACTTACGCAGGAAATATAGTGGGTACAGCGACCACGCCTATGGAAAAGCTTAAATTTTTTATTAGACTGCGGTAAGGAAATAGTGGTATTGCCAAAGATTTACGACGTCAGACGGGGTCAGGTCACACGGTCTTCTTGTTTAGTTCATGCTATATTTATTAGCCAGAACCATACTCTCATTCTCTCATGCATTATGGCAATTGCTGTATAGCTGGCAGCCCAGATTTATATAACCACATGTGAGCTAATCGGGGAGAAATAGGCTTTCATTAATATGTGGGGCTCCCTGTTAATGGTGAAGGCATCACCAAACCTTTGTGGGTTAGTGTTATAGCAGTATACG
The DNA here is from genome assembly GCA_963932375.1 of Phania funesta. Classification (NCBI taxonomy): domain Eukaryota; kingdom Metazoa; phylum Arthropoda; class Insecta; order Diptera; family Tachinidae; genus Phania; species Phania funesta. Next base: position 61,409,092 of record OZ010655.1, read on the forward strand.
GTGATTTGTTATCATAACTATACATTTAAAAATTTGTTTCTTTGTTAAAAAACATATTTCGTTAAAATTAGAGTGATTTGTCATCCGTGACTGAATGAGAAGCAACCGATGCTATAACCGCGTCTTAAAAAATATTTTGAACTTACAGCTAAGTAAATTTTACTGAGTGTGCGGACACTAAATGGAGTCATACGTGATTTGCAAGCAAATCAGACAGAAAGAGATTTTTTTTTAAATTTGAAAATTCAAAGATTTTTGTAGTTTCCATATTTAAAAATGTCTACTTACGTTTATTTCTTTATAATTTCCTCTATATTCTCGACCACCAGTACACAACATTGATATTCATCTCCTCAATGTCGTTTATTACTTTTTCTTTACGGTCAATATTGGTGTTCAATTTATTATGATTAAAGTATAATTTAGCATAAACTTTGATTGTCCATGTGTTGCAGGTATTCAATGGCAATTATTTCTAATTATTGCAACTCTTCGAGCGCCATTAACATAAGACGGAAGAAACCAAGTAAAATTTTACGATAAATATACAAACGTACTATTGGGTGAAGTATTAATAAGCATATAATAATATGATGGACTTGGTCACCTATGCAAGACCACTGCAGTAAATTTTGTGTGATTTATATTTAAAAAATTATATATTGGTTATTTATTAATCAAATTTCTAACAACAAGTTTAATAATTAAAATATATGTACTTTTATTTAAATAGTACTTTTTTGTAAAATGTACTTAAATTAAAAGGAACTTTTTAAATTTGCTTTTTAAATAATGCTTTTTTAGATGTACTTTTTTAAAGGTACTTTTTTCAAAATGGTACTTTTTAAAAAGGTACTTTGATTAAAATTTGAATTTTACTATTGACATCAAATTTTAATAAAATGTGATTTTTTTAGATGGTACTTTAATTGAAGTATGTTTTATAAAGACGTACTTTTATGTAACGGTATACTGATTTTCTTAAGCTTATTTTGTTTACAAAATTAAATTTATTTTTATTTAAATTTAATTTTGTTAAAAAGATATTAAAAAAATATAAAGTAGAAATTACTTTTGTTACAAAATTTACTAAAAAAAGTACTTATATTAGAAAGTACTTTTACTAATAAACACTATTTGAAAAGCTATAAAATATTATTTAGGTAAATTCCTCTCTCTGGTGCCATAAGCGTCTATAATATATACAGTGTACCAATAATGTGTAGCGTTACCAGTTCGAACAGCCGTTAGAACCGCTTGCAACTTTAATATGGAACACTTTTATATTTAATATTGGAGGAATGTCAATGGTTTTATCATTTTGTTTTTGAAAAGAAAACTACGCTTTGTAACTGTAATTAACTTAATTGGAATATATGAAGCAATAAAAAGGATTTTTTATTACACTTTATATAAAAATCACATTTCACACAAACCTGAGTTACCCATCTGAACGCATCGATAACGGTCTTGAACAGAAACAAAAACTTTGTCTTCTTTAGTCAATCAGTTGAGTTTTCTCTCTCTGGTTTGTGGCGACCCATATTAATGAGAGCACGTGTTGGTTTTGTTTCATAAAATGCACGCCCCCTCCAATCATATAGGTGGGAAACAAAAGACTACAACTCCATGAACTTAAGCCTCCCAACAATTTCAGCTTATTTTAGTTTCTTAGCACCATGTGATGTCCATAATCAATTTACAACTTATTTCTTTTTGTTTGTCATTTAAAGAAAAAAGTGTCTCGTTTAATGTGTTGTGTGTTATTTAAAAGTGGTAAATTGACTTGGGGAATTGTGTTATAAATGTTACTCTCGTATTTGGCTTTAAATGTTTTTGTTGCTACTTCCGTAGATTTTTATTTGATTGTAGTTTTATTAACTTTCTTTATTAAGTACCACCTGCAGTGCCGGGTATTTATTTATTTGGTTTGTGTGTGCATTTGTGTGTGTGAGTTTTTTTTAATACTTCTGCGTTGGTGTGAAGTCAGAGTTAACACAGATTTATTGTTTGTTGGGGAAAGTGTGTGTTTGTTTTAATTGCTGGAAAAACAAATATAGTTATTGTGGAAAGTATCCAAAGTAGAACTGACGCAGATGTCTAGCACGTGTTTGGAAATAAATCTGTTTATTTTGCAAATATTATCTGTTTAGAATTTATAAATATAATGTAGCATAAAAGGTAGTGAAGCAAAAGTAACTTCTAATCACTTTAAAAAAATGTTCATGCGGCAAGTGCCGCAAGATTTTAGCTGGAATAAGCCTTTTACCAATATTAGTGTTAATATATATTGACCACTTGGGTTCAATCAGGTTGTACAGGCTGCCAGGGATTATATACCCGCTCACATGGGTCCACACTGTGGTCGGTTAAGCACCAAACAGAGAGGTCAGCTAAGCTTTGTAGTGTTTTATTTTTTTCCCCATCATGACGACTTCTAGAGAAGTTGTTGTATGGAAGATAAATTTTTCTGGCATTTGTTGCAATGCAGTATGTGCTGTTAATATCGTTAGTACTGAGGATGCTCTAATTAAGAGCGCAATTTGTGAAACATGTGGATTCTGTAGAACATCTGGTCTCTAAACCCCTGAAAAGTTCCTGCTGAATATATGCTTTACAGTATTTGCGAAGATGGGTCCACCAATCGTGGATCTTCTTTGCATCAGATAATTTATTAAATTTATTTTAGTATAACGCTGCTTAAAAAGGTAGATATTGAGGTCAGAGAAGCCTGCCTTATATTAGCTCTTGCATTCTAGCTCAGAGTAATAGTCTTGTATTCTCTTGCTTTCAAAAATAAAACATTCACAAGAAGCTTTATCCTCCTTAAAGCAGAAATTACACATAGAAAATCTATTTTAGTTTAAGTTCGCTATACAGGGGAGCAGTATTCTTAACTTCCTTTGCAAAAAGTTTAACACTTTTAAATAGTAACCTACCTGGTGACCAATTAATGCCGCAAAATGGCACTGGATCAAAGAGCGAGGTATCAGAGGCACTGTTTGTGTTTAATGCACTCCAAAACAAGCCTGGATCGAAAGAAAACCTGTCGAGGCAGCTTGGCTACTTTGCCCCTTTTCTTGTTTAAAATAAATACCATTCTCGATCTCGGTCGTTTTTTGTCTTCTAATATATCGGTTGGCTTGTGAGTAAGGGTATTTTAAATTATAATACTAATATATTTTCGAAAAATAACATAATTTATTCATAAGATTACAAGATTCTACAGGCCCAATTAATTTAGAAAATAATATGGCTTAAAATTAGTAAAGTTTTTGTTTACTTGTAAAATAACTTTAAACATTTCATTAATTTTTAATTGATCCCCCCACTTTTACTTCAACTACAATTGTTAATATAATCAAGGGTTGCTGCTTTTAGATTATTGTTACCTCAAACACGTTTGTCTTTTTTTAACACTTAGGAAATTAATGTTTTTTAATTAATTGGATTAATTGTCGTCTTATTTTCTCTGTAAAGGGATAGCCTAGAGAAGATAGGTGGCGAAACAGAGGAATATAAAAGACTAAGTGTTCAGAAACTCTGCTATTGCCGAAGATTTATTGTTATAGAAATGAATGAAGGAAGGCGTTGTGATATACATTGGAATGAATATAAGCTTCTATATATAAGAAAAATTTATATTATTGTTTACAGCGGCTGTGATAAAGACCCAGGCCACTATAGATATCGAGTGACTAACGCGCTTTCTTAGCCACTGCCACCCTCAGAACTATGCATAAGTTTAGGCTCAACTTAGCTATCCTTTTTGCTTTTAATTCTATTTAATAATTTGCCACATGGTTGTTTGCGTGCGCTTTCTTATAGGCAGACGTTGCTCTACCCTGCTTTGTATGTGAAAAGCGTATTTAAAAGCGTGTCAATCCTTTAAATTATTTGCAATAAACTAAGGAACACTGAACGTTTTATCATGACCGTGCAATCTTCGTGATTGAAATATTATCCACGGTTCCAACTTCAGATCAAAATAATTGATTGACATCTGTTGAATATGTAAAAACTGATATGTGTGGGTATTTGTATATTTAAGATCCACAAATGACAAAGTATTCGAAGATTTGAGAAATTATAAATAACTACTATTCTAATGTTTTATGTATTTTCTATTCTGTACCTTAAACTGGATTTAACTCAAAAGTAGTATATTTTATTCTGTGTTAAAAGAATGATTTTGGTTTAAATTATATTTTTAACTTGTTTTTTTAAATAGTTTTCGCTTTCTGGCACCACTGTAAAAAAACGCTGTTTTATTTATTAAAAAAAACTGGTAATAAAATCTTAGAAATTCGAACATATTCAATAAAACGCTCAAGTTAAATGACTCTAGATGAGAGTTAAGATTTTTCATAAATATAAAAGGCTGTAACCGTTTCAGTGTTGTTTGGAAATAGTTGCATAAAAAAATTAATTTAAATATTGTATGATTTCCACAACATTTTTGGAGAGTGGCTTCTGTTTTCAGTATTAGCCTGCTTGCTAATTTTTTAGGAACTTAAAACTAATTTCTGAATGCAAAGTTTTGTTACCTAAAAATACTTAATGAGAGATCCGTAAAATCATGCATACTCTCTCTCTCTCTCTCGTTTAAGTCCTTTGATCCGCAACTTACAAGGTAAATGTATTATGTTCATGTTTTCAAATACAATCAAACGCCTATTGTCTTCTAAAAAAATATTGTCTCTTCCATCTTGTGCGAACCTTTAGTACTCAACATTATTATTAAGAATTGTTCATAACAATGTTGCTGTTTACTTTGCTTAAAAGGTTCAAGACCGCTTTTCTATTCTACGTTATATGTAACTCTAAAATGAAAAATAACTTCTTTATTTTGCAACTTTGAACACTTTTGTTAGAAAATATTTTAAGTGCCGTGTACTATTATTGATAACATCCGTCAATAAAACTTCAATATCCGGTATAAAGGTGATTGTCATTTTCATTTTAAAAGACTCTTAGATGCTGTTCTTTAGGTACAACGCATTTTGTCCACTGTTGTATTTAATTCGAGAAAAGTAAAAGAAATATTGACAGAGGCATATGAAAAGATAGCAGTTTTAATACTGCAAATACTTTGTTAGAAATCTGACTAACATACAAACGCTTTAATTGCTAACCATAACTTCTTTTTTCAAAGTTATCATTTTGAAAAATATTTAAGGAAAGCTGTTACAGAAATGTGCTGGAGTTGTACAATGGCATTGATTGTAAAAGTTATAGTTATTAATATGTATACAGGTACATAAATAGAAATCGTAGAACTGGTACCAAAATCTACAATTTCATCGTCCCCACTGTGTGTAGGCACCAAAGGCTGCTATAAATTTTTGCTTACAAGCGTTAACTTACTTATCTGATCGCTTCTACTATCTCTACTACTATTTGACACATACCTGTTACAGTATTCTTATACAAAATAAAAGCACTTCAAGTAAATACATTCCGTAATTTCGAAGAACAAAAATATGCACACAAAGGTGGATGTGTTGAAAATATACACCAGCCAACTCTTGAATACGGCAACTTTAGAAATAGGTTTTGGTGATCAGTGCCATGGGAATGATAGATAAAATAAGTACTGGTTTCACAGTACTCGAATTCTCACATACGTGACCAGGACTACGGAACAAATACGTCCTATATAAATCATATAAATTAATTGGGATCATTACATACGACAGAAATCGACATTGTTTTTTCTTTAAATCACAATATCTTTGAATTGTATGTTTAACTCACAATAGAGGTGAAACTGTTGCAATAATGGAATAAAACACAAATTAACAAAGTTATAACCTAATATAGGTTTTTTTCAATTGAAAATATATTTAACTTGTGGCCCTTACACGATCTTTAGCTCACTCCTTAGCAATTACGCAGATTTCTCTGTGCGTAGTTAAGGCGCAAGTTGTTTGCCAAGTTGTATTTTCCAGATGCCTGCGATTAACTTCAGTTTCTTCGGGATTACGTTTGCTAGTCTTGAAAACACAAATAAAGATCTTATTTATTTGCAGGAATTTTCTAATTTCGTTTTTTTATTTCGCCCACTGTACGGGCAAGCCAATTCCACACATTTTCCACTATATTAAGTTCACTGAAGTATGAATAGTATTGTAGTAATATAACATATTACCGTCCAGTCTTACTGCCTTGCTGGGGTGTCTCTTCATGTTGATTGTGTCACCTTTTTATATTGAATGTCTGAGGCCAGAGAGTCGAAAACAATCACCTTTGAGGACTACAGTATGCATAACATTTTTGAAATAACCATAATCTAAGAGCAACATATTATGATTGAATTATGTGGTTGTAAATAAATCATATTATTATTATAGATAATAGTAATATGGTATTTTTAGATAATAGAACAGCCAAAAATGTTAAAATCTGGTGGGCATCGGCGGACGTACGAAAATAAGCAACTAATGTCGTCGAATGCTTAATAGTAAACGCGCAATCACAGTACAATCATGGTTTGATTAAACACCAAAAGAATTATGCATATTATATCTGTTAGGAACTTATTATAGTTGGAATTATTATATTATATTTGTATAGTTAAAATAACTTGTGTTTGGGATTTCCTTAAAAATTGTATTGTTTAACTCAACCGCGTTGCAATTTTTATGGATGGAGATATTTTAATTATCCCAACTGGACTGGATGTTGGAGACGCTCCATCGGGGGTAAGATAGTTGCTATGGCTTAAGCCTAAATCGGTGAAAGATAATTGTAAATTATCGAAATGGCGTAGAAGTGTGATGCAAGCCGAGTATGGTGCGGAGGAGAGTTGGATAGCTCCATACCATCCAGCGGTGATATGAAAATTCTACATATCTATATTAAGATCACTGTCGGATACATTGTTTAATTAGCCACAATTCTTCTAGCAAAAAGTGGCGCAGCACCATAAAGATATGAATTTAAAAAAGAAAGTGTCTCTACACAGCGATTTCTTATCACTAATGGACGTATTCTGAACAAAAAGCACATTTCAATCTCAAACAACAACAACAACCATATAAACCTTAAGGAATACGGAAATGTCGTATTCAAGTGAGAAGCTGTGTATGATCACAGAGACACAAACTTACCCATACATAAAATAATATAATGAAGAGATACATATAACATTCGTTGGTTTAGTTTTTGCTCTATAGATCCCGGTTCAGACAAAGCTTATATTATCTTCAATCTTCTATTATATTCAATTTTCTTTTGGATTTCTGACTGGATTACCTAAATTTGTATATGTGTTTAAAAGACAAGTTCAGTTTAGTCTGTCTCTCTTTTCATACTTCATTCCCATAGCTCGTACAAACTTAAATTTGCTTGAATAAAAATTGCAGTGTGTTAACAACGACTTTCAAAAAAAAATTATTTCCGTTTAAAGTTGCATTGAAAAATGTTGACAAAAGGCAACATGGTTTCTCTCATACATACAAACGAATGTATGTAGTCGTCGCCAATATGAACATAGAAATTTTACCAATAGTACCCTAGTTCAAGTTTTTTGCTGTTGTTAAATAATTACATTAAATCCCTTTTCCATTAGTGTGTTGAGTTCAATTAACACTCGGTACAAAAAGGACAATGACAATTAAAAAAAGAATCACTTACTTTACATTCCATGATAAATAAACTGCTGTTGAATGCAAAGAAAACAGAGTAGAAAGAAGTTTGGAGTATCACATTCGGCAACAGGGGTCTTACGAAATCACTACCAAAAACGCAATCTTCAACTTTTTCCTTCGAGTATATGTATACGTCCTTATTTAATTATTTATATACTTGTCTCGCTTTTTAGCATATTTTTCGAAAAATTTGTAAAACAATAACTTTTGTACTATTTGCCGAATAGTAGGCAAAAAGTATTAAATAGTCGCCCACAGACATATTTCTGTTAAAATCAGTTGGCACGCTGAACATATTACTGGGACTGTGTCTTATGTGAATGTACGCTGATTAACAATAATTGGTGTTGTGGTTTCAATGAAGTGAAAGCTACGAATTTCCTAGATATTAACACACAATGCAAGTGGAAGTAGGTTAAATGAGTAGCTTAAGAGATAGGAAGACAAGTAGTGAAAAGAATAGGCAAAGGAAATATTGTTTGCAGAAATTCGATATCTATGATAGGAAGAACCTTAGAAAGTCTTCCCTCTACAGATGGTACGGCTATAAATGCATCTCTCTCTCTGAATGTACTGTGGGACATATCAGCCAATAATCAAAATCAAAATTTATTATACGCGATCAAGAAGTTTTGAAATGGACTAAATCGAAAAGTAACGACCAGTATTAAAGTGATTTATATTTATACAGCAATGCTGACTACGACAACGATTTAACTTCAAACAAATTATGCCACAACGTGTTTACAAACTAAGCATTCTAATAAAATTACCTACATCTAAAAACCATTGAATACAATAAAACTTAAGCGTTGAAAAATTGGATGAAAGTGATATTTTGAAGTGCCTGTTATTGTCTAAATTCCGCTCCTTTTGAGTCCTACCTAAATCATGTGGTTTTAGAAAGTTTTATAAAATAGTCTAACCGTAAAATTTGTATTTGCAAGAATAATATAAAAATTCTATAAAATAAAATTTCAATAAAACAAACATTTTCAAATTTTTCTTGGTAAAATGTTTGTCTTACAGACAGGCATGGTGATCGGATAAGAGCGATGCCTTTCAATTTCATATCTAATTACTTTAACCCTGTATTCCGAATTTAGTTAAAAGCATTTTTTAAACGCACAAACTAAAAACATGATTGTGACAGTCCCGAGAACCATATTACAACAACGTTGGGAAACATATGATGGTTATTTAAAAAAATAATATACATTACTTTAGTTGCAATAAACAACTTATTATTTGGGTTTAATCAATAAATGATTGTCATCTATAAAAATTGCAACATGGTTGAGTTGAACAATATATTATTACCGCAAATCTAACCACAAGCAAAGTATTTTAACTATACAAAAATATTATAATAACTATGAACATAAAATCGTTTTAATAGGCATAATATGTAAAATTCTTCTAGTATTTAATCAAATTAGGAGAGTGATGTGTTCATACCTAAGCCGCCGCCAATCAGTACAATCAATTTTTTGATTTTCCATCGTTGTAAGAGGACCATATTATTATTAATTACAATAAAAATATATTATGTTGACAACGATATAATTTAAACATAATATGGGTTTTGGCTACCCCCACTGTTTTTTTCTTTTCGCCTATTGCAACTCTCGACATCTTTCATTGAGTGAACAGTGACCATAGTGATAATAGTAACGAATTCTTATCATTAGGTAACGAGCAAACCCACATTTCGATATAATCAAATATTCAAATATTCTTGCCTGTAAAAATTGAATAGCACGAATATAGTGTGCACTCACTGTACAGAAAATTCCAAAACTGAAAAGTATGACTACTTTTCGCACCTACTGTACAGAAAGCGTTGCGCTGTAATAACAGCAAACACGCCACTTATAAAATCATACAAGTTACCAGGAAACACAGAACAACAACATATCATTAATGCGTACAGAAGAACGCCAGGAATTGAATACTGTGGGGAAAAACTGACACCGCAGAGTAGTTACAACAACAAAAATCTTAATAAAACAAACTGAAAAGAAGAGGCTTGTAGCTACAAAATTATCTACTGGATTCTTGAATATTCTATAAGTTTCGAGAAAATAGATGACTACTATAAAGACTTGCGTCGTCAAGCTAAAATTTAGTATCGAGTGAAACGTTACACTGCAAACATTGTGATGCATAAGGAAATAAAGTAATAGTGTGTAAAAATAAATTCAGCAGTGTGTTATTTTAAGGAAACGCGTTTAAAAAGGTTAAAAGCAGCAACATTATTTGAGAACTATAATACCACTATGGAATGTGTCACAAATAAAATCATAAACTTAGAACTCATTTTCTTTTGTAGTTAACTTTTTTTTTTATTAAAAGTTCTTCTCTATCATCGCATTTACTTTTATAAGCGTGCGGTGATATTGGTGCCACAATATCTATGAACAATATATTGTACCATGCTTCCACATGTTCATTTTCACCATGTTATCGTTATTAGTTATTGTTGTACAAGTTGCTATTTTTAAAACATTATATTGGTTGATGTGCTTGCTATCATTGCTTCTCTTTTCACATGATTATTTTATTCTACCTAAAATGTTCAACACTAAAATAAATACCGACCAGTGCACAGTGGCGCCTAATGAGAAAAAATAAAATAAAATATTTTTAGTGCGATATTATGAGGCGACGTTTTAACAGTAATTTGCCTCAACTTCCCACGTATTATGTAACCAATTGTCGAGCATTGTTGCTTATTTTTTAACCCTTTCGCCCCTACTGGGATCATATGCCCCAGCAACGTTCGCTACACTATACCTTTTGTTTTACCTTTTATATTTTAATAGCTAATGTGTCCCAATAAAGTTTGAAGTGTTATCTGCGGTGTAATTAAAAAGAACTGTGTTAAATTATAGTGGTATATTATTTATGTGTATTTTTTTATATAAGAGCACGTGTTTTTCGCTGATCGTCGCATAATTTCTTAAATACTGCTGCACATTTTGTGTTTCTTTTTGTAAATCTATTTAATTACAAAAAGTTAGTAATGAAACATTGTCTCTAATACTATAAAGCGACATAATGTGCAAGTTGTAAAGTGTTGGAAACCTTTTTTTGTTATTGGGACCTATTATCCCAATAAGATTTTCAAGTGGGATGTATAATCGCAATATAGCATTTCGAACACAAATTTTAATTTCTGCTTAACTAGATGTCAAGGACAGGAATGACGACGATGAAATTAAAAATTATGGCACTGACTTCAGTGACTCCGAATCCGATTATAGGCCATCAGATGACGAAGATGAAGATAATATAACTGACTCTAGCTATAATTCCAGTGACGCTGATGATGCTGTTGCACTTGATACTGTTGTTGCTGAAGGTATGGATATTGCTCCAGATGCTGCTGTTTCACTCGATATTACTGCTGTTGCTGTACCCAATGAGATTGCTCCTGATGCTACTGCTACTCTCCGTACTACTGATGTTGCCGCAGATGACGAAATTGCTCCTGATGCAATTGCTAAGCTTCTAACTTGTAAGTGGTCTGTATATAACAACACATTTGTTTCCAAGTTCACAATGCCTACAGACAGAGATCCAGAAGTGTTATTAGATCTTACAACATCAGCTACTTTGTATGATGTCTTCAGGAAATTTTACCCGAAGAGCGTGTACATTCGCATTGCCGAATGTACTAATAAGAGGCTTACGAAGCTGGCCAAGGTGAAAGGTTCAAAACGAAATTTGACAGACGAGTATGAAATAATGGCTTTCTTGGGAGTATCATTAATTAAGCACTACAACCATGTTCCGGCTATAGCTGATTATTGGGTCCAAAACCTTTCCTTGCGTAATGAGACCATTAAAAAGAGCATGTCCCGCGATCGATATAATCACCTTTCGTTCAAGATATATTTCAATGACGTTGAAAAACCAAGTGAGGCTCCAAAAGATTATTACATGTCCGAAGTCCTAGCTTGTGTGAAGAAAACGTTTGCGCAAGCGCGGAGTGAAAGCCCTTTTCAATCTGTGGATTAGTGTATAACGAAGTTCAAAAGCCGTTCCGTGCTAAAACAGTACATGCCAATGAAGCCCATAAAACGTGGCGTAAACATATGGATTGCTAAAATTGGGTATACTTATGATTTAAATATTTATACCGGGAAAAAAACCAACCAAATTATCACCGGCACTCTTGGCGAAAGAGTGATACTCAATCTGGTATCTACGATTCGCAAGAAGCATGTTGCCGTTATTTTCGATAGATTTTTTACTCGAATTTCGAGTTTTATATACTTTTAAGAAAATAATTACGAATTGCGACGTAGAGACACTGGCAGATACTGCAGAAAGATTTTACTCAATTCTTCATGTTTTTTAACAGCAAAGTTCTAAAGAACTAGTGTGTGCATTACTTGGGATATTCGGAATATCCATGCTAACACCGGGTATTTTTTTTGCTGCTGCAATTTGTTTGCTCTCCAATAATTTTTTGTCCATAATTCTTCAAACGTTTCTACTGTTCAGCGTAACAGCATGAGTGAATTTCAAGCTAAAATAAAACTACACTCTATTAATTCAATTTCCTTTATTTTAAATACGTAATTACATATATTCTTTCATGAGGGTTTTATATTATACCCTATTCCATGTGCATGTATGTGTAAATTCAAATAATGTATGCTTGTATGAAGTAAAGTATATTTTTAGATTACATTCCGCTATTGTCATTATCTAAAAAAATGCATTCAACTTATTAACATTGACACATGTTGAATTTTTATGCTGGCATTAGAAATAAGTAGTTATTCTAATTTTAATACAATAATGTTTAGATAACTTGAAAACATTGTAATGGTTTTGACTAATTAATTTTTTTCATAAAAAATTCTATTATTAGATGTGTAAAAAAGAACATTGTTTTTATTACAATTTAAAAATAGGTACGAGTACAATACATACGCTGCAATCTGCGAGGAAATCAAGTACATTTAAATTTATAAATATTCCTTTTTGATTACCTCCTATAGCGCTCTACAAGCTGAAATATCAAGTGTGTTAAAGGCGGAAAAATAATTGTGGTACTTTATTATATTTGATACGTTATTCGAAATATCAATTTGTCTAAGCAGCCGGAATGGAGAGATATTTCAGAGTCCCTTTTATATTGGATGCATGGACATAATACCAACATAGACAACTGTTAAGCAAATAAGATGCAAAATTCTGTGGCATATGTTTACCGGTCTACAAGACGCAAATTAACATTTCTTTATATGATATGTATGCGGCTAAATGGCGAGAAGAACCCACATATACGAACTCTAAGGTAATCTGATCCAAATTAGACCGTACTGTACAAGCTGCCACAATGATATAGTAGAGGAGAGAGTATTTCATTTCCTATGCTTCTGTCCTGATATAGTGGACTAACGCAAGCTTCACAGCGGGCGGAAGTGGTTCACTAGCCTCTCCGAGCTATCGGATGTATGAACGCAGGGATTATATTCCTTTATAAGGGGTATCAATAGGCGCGGGAATGACTTCACATCTATACAGTTATAGCGACTAGTTAGCCTTTCGCCTTTACGCCATGCTACTAATCTTCTTTATTTTTCACCTTTCGACTTTTTCCGTTTAGCTAGCGCAAGGCGAATAGATTATCTTACGTATGTGAGTGAGTCTGTGAGGCCTCTCGACCTAATCTATCCTAACTTATCTCTTATAACCGCATTCGGAATTTGTGTCGAATAAAAAAGAAAACCATATCGACACAAAGAAATGAAGGTTTAGAGTTCAAATATAACTACTTTACATTTCGGTCACAGGTGATATTTTCCACTTTATTTTATTTTATTTTAATATTATTTTCGATGAAAACTAGTTTTATATTTTTCTTCATGAAAGGAAAGAAATATTTTAAAATTTTCCTTCAATATTTTTTTTCGTTGGATGCGCATGATTACTCGTTAGATAACGTAGTTCGCTCTTGTAAGGGTTGAAATTATAATTTCATCCGAAACAATGCATTGATGTATGTGAAAGTTGGCAACCCTGAAATTATTAGGAAATAAGAACACCATTCGCGTGACTTCATTTGTGATACATTCGCCGAATATTTCAATTTTATGCGCGGGATGGCGTAAAGTCGTGTTTCGTAAAATCGTATAGGTGTCGGTAATAAGCAGGAAATTAACTGAATTCCCAGTCTAAATTTCTGCAAAGATGGAGGACGGTTGAAGAACTGGCACGAACATTCAAACTTACGTGGCTTATATAATGTGTCTCCGAAGAGAGTAAGCTGATAGTAAGAGCATGTTGCAAACGATCGGTACTAAAAAAACATAGTATTATGAAATTGCACTCCAATTTAGTTATGTACCTGCTATTATCAAAACAGAAAGCGACATTTAAAGAAACCTAGATAAAATCCTTAAATAATGTAAGCGAAAAAACGAATCTAACTTTATTACGGAACAGCACTTACGAAACCTGGTCTTGACTATATTTGTTTTGGCATTAATGAATATCAAACAGTTAGCAATGCTGCTTCGAATATGCTGTTCAAAATATAAATATAAAATATCGTGATAAAACTTGCATTTTCTTTGAATTTGTGTTAAGATTTGTTGCAAAAAAAAACACTTTAGTTCTATTGTTACAGTTATATTATAACTATCACTTGTTTATTTTAAAGTACTTTCTAGAAAGAAATTGCTAAACTCTTACGTGGGGCAACGTTGAATAATTGCATCGATTTTATTTTGCGTCCACGACATAGTTCTTCTCAAAAAGTCAACATGTTCTTTTTTCTCCAAGTAAAGTTTGGCAGTGTTGTCGTAATCTTGCATCAAGTCTGGCTTATCCAGCAGACCGCCTTGAGCCCCCAGCTTTTGTATTTTGCTGTGTATTTGATTGCGGTGCAGCTTCAAAGAAAATAAGTGTTCCCTTAACCTGCGTTTCTCATCGATTAGATTAGCTAACAGCGCTCTCTGTGCCTCAACGGCGTCGTTAAGCATTTGTTGTTTTTTTCTGTAATGCGACATCGTATGGATATCGTTGTGGCAACGTAAATAGAGCTTATTAAGGTCAGTACTACGTTCTGGAATTATAAGAAATAATTCGAAATTTCAGTCTTCTAAATAGAATATTTTAGAAAATAGCGGAGCAGTATTTTTAAGTCAATATGTTAAATTAGCAAGAATCTATATGGCTTACCCTCTATTTTCTTGTCTAATACTTGATTTTCAGCCTGAAAAGTTGTAAAGCCTTTCAAGGTGAAACCATTGCCCAAGTCTTCCATTTTTTCAATTAACTTTAAATAAATTAAAACGATATACAATGTTTAACATTGAAACCAGCAAACTTACATCCTCCAACTTTGCTGCAGTGTGCTGCCGCAAGAACAATGAAAATCTCACTTCACTTATCTCTTGGCGTTTTGTTTTCATAATCAAAAGCAAACGATCAACTTCCTAAGAGATAAATCAATGACAATTTTTAAAAAATCTTTAACTAAAAGCAAAACATACCGCATTCAGCTTGGGCCAACTATCTCGTTGTAAATGTTTCCTCACTTTACTTTCAAAACTCTCAATTTCAGTTTTCGCCTGTATCTTTAACTGTATATAGTCGCGCTTTAATTCCTGCCGCAGTTTTTCTGTTTCATTTACTAATTTTGTTTCTGTTGCCAAATTGCGATCTAAACGTTCTTTGGCTTCTATCAATTTTTGTTGATCTCGCACCAAAGTCTTTGGATTATCCTCCATTATTGCACGAAAAGACCTTTTACGACGCAAGTGTAGTACAACTTGACGATTTAAATAATCACATTCATTTTTTTCGTCATGATACCTTTGTACCGTGTCGGCTAGTTCTGATATTAGTTTACGTTTGTCAAGATTTTGTTTCAGAAACTTTTGTGGACTTAGATATTCTACGTATCGGACCACCTCATTGATCAGATCGGTTAAAAATTTTTTTGTATTTTTGTGCATTTTTTTCACTTCTTCTGCCCGTGCTATGGCTTCAAAATCGAGTTCATCTTCTTCTTTCACTCCCGGATCCAATTGAAATTCCATAAATACTTCTAGAGTATCAGCTACTGCTGCAGGTTTTATTTCATGTGTCAAGTCTTCTTCTGATAGTAACCAAATACTTTCAACAGATGCACCCGGAATATATAATAAGTCTGAGTCTGATGTTGACTTTGATACAATTTGTTCTTCACATTGTTCTTCACTTTTTGAAGATTTCGATGACTCGCCATCTGATAAGCCTGTTAAGGGATCAACAAATTTTCCAGCATCCTGTGCAGGAGGTGGTACATCTGCTGCAGGAGGAATTATAGCAACTACCGAGATATCCGGCGAAACATTTTTAATGTCGACCAATTCTTCAAAGCCATCAAAAAAGTTAACTACTGAGTAAAGCGATTTCTGGTCCGGAAATTTTATTTCGTCTTCTTCTTCTTCTTCTCCCTGCAGAGATCCACTGGCGGATTTCAAAATAATGTCAAATATATCCACCCCTTCCTCTACAACACCCTCATCCGAGGAAGTAGATGATTCTGTACATTCAGTATCACTGGATAATGTGGAACTGCTGTCTTCTTCCTTTTCAAGTTCGAGCGCTTTTGCCTTCCTCCCTTTGCCAGTTTTTCCTGCCGCTTTGTTCCTTTTAACCATATCTCACTTCAAGGTCTTTTCGTGTGGAATAATACAATTTTTGTAATTTATATTTTATGCAAATGATACTTATACACGATATTGCAGTTTAAGTGTAAAATTATTAAAAATATATCTAAATACGCGAAATTCCCTAGTTGGTGCTCGCTCCTACTGCAAAACAAAAAGTGAGTGAAAATATATTTTTGAAAATATATTTTTGTTTGACATATGTATTTAATGTCAAACATACATGAATACAAATAATAATACTGTGTTACAAAAGCAAAAAAGAATTGTGATCCAGTAATCACTTTACTTTTTTCTTATATTACAGTCTGCTATCTTAGAGTGAACTCATCCAGTTTTTGCAGTTGGTATTTTTATTAAAGCATTGACAAAGTGTTGTAGCGTACTTGTCTGAAGATGTTGTGGAAACCAATAACGAAACTATGCGAAAAGCCTTTAGATATTTATTTATTTTACTGAAAGAATATGTTCATACTGAAGACAAAGTAGCAGTTAAGGACGATGCTACAAATTGTTTTCTACAGCGATAATATTCTTGAGGAAATATCATGAAGCAAAAATGCAAACAGTTGTTTTATCTTATATTGTAGTTGTCCGACAGATAACTATACAACTCAAGCCAGTGTGAAAGAATTTTAGAGGTAAAGCTCTTCCTGTCGCCAAAAGGGGAGAGGGGCAGAAGTGAGAGAATTTTGTGCTTTAATTATTAATAAATTTATTCAAACCATTTTATTAATACTCCTATCAATATTTGAACTAAGATATTGAAGGTTGGTTCTTCTGATAGCTAATACTCTATTACTCTATTACATGTTAAAAGCATATGCTTTCTTATTATTAATATTTTTATTTTAATTTGTGTAATATAACTTAAAATTAAAAGAAACGTTCAATAAAATGAATAATAAACGAAAAATAAAAAACGAATTATTTTGTTAACTTTTGATGTTTTTAAAAATTTGAAAAATTGTTGAAAATTTTGCCAGACACAAGAAATTAATTCCTTTAAAGGTCTTTTATTCTGTAGAATTTTGGAACGAATTTCCGTCAACCCTTGTCAAGTTTGGTTTGGAGACAAACCCGTTTCGGTTATGTGCCATCTTCAGTGTAATTTTGTCATTCGTTCCAAAATTCTACGTCAAAACACCCTGTCGGAATATCATATATCGATTTTGGCTCGAATTACTCTACTTTTCAAAGGTTAAAAAAATTCTATGTATTTCAAATCATAAGAATGATTTATTTATATTCAGCCAAAAAGAAGACAGAAAATAAGTCGTTGTGTGTTTTTTTTCTGAAAAATTAATTGCTAGAAAGGTATTTGTTTGAAACAAAGAAAAGAACATTTTACTTTTTTATAGCTGAGTTGATTTCTTCTTAAAATGCACATAACATTTAATAGTAACAGTTGCGTTATAATAATTTTTAATTGCTTTAAGTATCGTATGTAATCTAATTGAAGCATATACAATGCTCAAATCTGTATCAATTTTAAGAGAAATAAAAATATTGCCTTCTGGTTCTTCCTGTTTTTGAAAAAAAAAAATTAAAAAATAATATATTGTTTTTTTTTACACATAATTACAACAATTAGCAAAAAAAGAAGCCTTCACAAAAGTATGAACTACTGCACTACAGATTTTTTCCGTTGCAAAGGATTGTTTGAGATATTTAATTTTGGCCTCCGGTTTTAATCTCTAAAATAAGCACTTTCGAGCAGTGTGTTGTTCTTTTCTTTGAAGGCTTATCAATCTTTGAAAAATTTTCAACTTTTTTTATGAATTGTAGATAATACCTGAATTGGGTTTATAGTCCAGTTTAAAATGTTTTTACCCATTTTAAGTTTTCGGTGCAATTTCAGCCTTTGGATAAATTATTTCATTAAATTTCAAAATTTCTTGAACTTTTTTTTTGTTACTTGTTTGAGAAAATTACGTTTTATGTAAGATATAGATCTCTTGGAACTTGTGTAGTATCGGTTTTGTTAAACTTGCGGAGTTTTGTATTGTATCGTAAACTCGGTTTTTCAAGTTTTTTCCGTTTTTGGTGAAATTTTAAACTTTTTTGTAATTTTAAGATTTGTGGTCATATTAGAGACTTTTTATATAATTGTGTTAGATATATTCTGTTTTCATAAAATTTGTTGTAAATTTCCAAAATATGGGAACTTTATAGTATATTTCTGAATGTTGGGGATGAAATTAAAATTTTTGCAATAAAAATGTGGACTATAGTTTGCATTTATGGTGAACTTTCAAATTCTGGTGTATTTAAAAATTATGTTGAAATTAATTTTTTTATTTTTAAATTAATTTAGATTTTTTACTGGATTCCCCATTTGTAATGAAATTTTATGTTAAAGTTTGTAAAATACTACTTTTCGTGAATTTTCAGTTTTTTGGTAAAATTACACACTTTTTCCAAATTAAAATTTTTTTAGGTAAATCTTTTTTGTGGTCAGTTAAAATATTTGGCCAAATTCGGAATCAAATTCGGATTTCTTTGTTAATTTTATAATTATTGAGCTTTTTGGAACGTGTGTAGAAGCGTTTGCCCGCAACAGTGAAAATACAAAAAAATAAAACAGAAGAATGGTTGTTGGTCCATATCTCGGGAACTTGCGGACCTATATGGCTGATTTCAAAAGGTGAAAATTCACCAAGCTCACTGATTATGTGGTCTAGTTTCAAGATCCCAGTTTGTATAGTGCCTTTTCATCTTTGTGAAGGGTATAACACCAGACGCTTAAAAAATTATGATGGAGAAACCAATTATTTAATTGTATTTATTTTCGTGCTGAGTCAAGACCGCGTGGCTGTATTAAGGTTTTTTTCACAAATATTTGTAAAAGTTATTCCATTTTTTTTATAGACATCTTATTCTTAATCGTGACACCCTATATGACCAGAAACACGTGAAAATTTTTGTTGATAATAGAAATCGTCAGATCGTTCTAAGGCTATTTTTTGCTTATAAGAAGCATCAAAAGAACAAGTCGGTAAATGTGGCAACAGTGCATATAAGTCAGCTGCTTCATCATCAGCGTAATCGTCGACATCGTCATCAATATAACTGCATTTACAAAAAAGTTTGCTATCGCTTTACTCATCGAAATTCATACTGTTATTACCAAAAATTATATTAACGTATGTAAAAAATGTTAAGCATTTAATTCCTTTAGAGTGAATAAAATAAAAATTTTATTTTAGTAAATCCAAATCAATATTTTTTTATGAAGACTGTTTTATTGTTTATTATATAGGGTGTTAAGCCCGATAGAACTTACGAAAGGGTTAACTGTCAAACGAACTGTCGTCACTTTTTGACATTTATGGTTAGTATACTCTGAAAAATCATCGTTAATATATAGAACAACGCTACCAAATTATGCAGATTTTTCTTTAACCAGTCATCAACTCATCTGATATTTTATCGCAAAATTATGTTTTATGATGAGACTAATATAGGCTTTACAGGTTTGTTAATAAACAAAATTTCCGCATAAGGAGTGAAACCAATACGCAACAGACCGTACAGATTCCATTACATCTAGAAAAATGCACCGTTTGGTGCTGTTTACGCGCTGGTTTTATTTTGGCTATTGTTTCTATGAAAATGAAGCCGGAGCTTGCGTTACGCTCAATGTAGATCATACCATTGTTGATAGTTTTTTGTTTGAGAATATATATGACATAAGGCGGCCGTGACCATCGAGTTTTTGAAATCAAAATTTAGCGATAAGAAGTGTGCCTGTTAATTGGGCGCCAAGGTCTCGTGATTTGGTACCTCTCGATTATTTCCTGTAGGGCCGCGTAAAGTCACTAGTAACTAGCAACAATTGACCAATATTACTCGCATTATTTGGAACTTACTATGCTCAAATTAGTAGCCCACAATTGAACGTTCAGGATTTGTTCCGTGAAAAACAACTTAGATGTAATTGTTAATTCATCTTTCGAATAAAATGATTTTGCTCATTAAAGTTTAATTCTTTGTATTATAATCAATTTAAGGTTCTATCGGGCTAAAAAAACATCATATACAAACATTAACACTACTGTAGTATATACATAGCGCTAGTCTCATTGGGTTCTTATATTTTTCCGGAAATTTATCGCACATCGTTCCGACGTTTCGAAAAGTCCTTTAAAATGTTCACTTCCAAAAATTAAATTCCATCATTATTCTCACCTTTTTTTTTCAAATTTGCCCTGACAAAAGTTTGCGCAATTTTGTAAAACACCTATATTGCTCTCTGTACGATGTCTGATCGTGCCACTGTTCGTGGGCAATCGAACCAAATTCTACATTAAATATTTACTGGGTATGTACATGCATGGCAACAATAATAAAAAGTATTACCAGTGGGATATTATGGAATTTTCAAAACAATTGAGGTGAAATATCAGATTTATACAGATTAAATTGTTGATTTTTTTTGTCTGCAAGTGTATTTTGTTGCAATTTTTTGGAGTTATAAAAACACTTAGTTTGTTCTTGTTTTTTACACAGACACAAGTGAAGGACGGACAGCAAACAAATGCTGTATATTTGTATGATTTACGTAGGGAAGCTGCGAAGTTCGTGCGATAGAAATGGCCTAAAGTAATTTTCGTTCGTTGTCAGAAGATTGAAAAACGATAAAAAATCGATTTACTGGATGTAATTTTGTTTTCCGTTTTCTATTTTTGTTCGTTTGTCGACTTCAGGCATCTTTCTGTGAAATTGTCAACCTAAACGGTTTCTTTCTGATTTTGAGCAGTCAATTGACAAAAAGTGTTTTTTCCAGAAAATTTTGTTTCAATATTTTTTATGAAGAACAAAGCTGCCAAGAGTCGCCATAAACCATACGCTTGTTGATGTTGAAGGTAAATTATTTTCGGGAAGGCCACAAAAATGTGGTGATGGTGAATTTGTTTTTTGTGCTGCTAAGACGTGGTTAGTCTATTACTGGAGAGCTGTATAGGCGACAGTTGATCCGAATAACGTGTAGACACGAAGCTATAACTTTCCACTACCAATGTTAATGATGGAAGCAGGGGATGGAAAGATTTACCTTACCCGCTTTGAGTACAGACTTTTCTCTACCATTTTCTGTTTCCCATTCTCTCTTCCCATTAAATCAGACTTGCTGCTAGAAAAATAATATCAAGCAGAATGTACGAAACTGACCGATCAACCTTTACTTCTTTGAGTGTTTTTGAGTTCATTATGTTTTGCTCTTTTGTCAGTATTGTGTTGTAAACCCTTGTCTTACTGCTACTACGGATATGTTATTCAGAACATACTATTAATATTACAGAAAAATACACTGATGCATCTTAAAATGATATTTGCGCTTGGTTTAAATTTATATAACAAGTTGTAGTACAAAAAAACAATACTCCTTTTACTTCTAATTCTAATGTTATATTTGTAATTATTATTTGTTATTAATAAAGCACTTCCTAGAAACGAATTGTTAATTTCTTACATTGAGCAACGTTCAACAATTGCATCAATTTTATTTTGAGTCAACGACAGAGTTCGTTTTAAATCTTCAACGTTTTCTTTTTTCTCAACGAAAAGTCTAGCAGTGTCGTCGTAATCAAACATCAAGTGCGGTTTGCTCAGAATACCACTCTCAATATTTAGCTTTTTTATTTTGTCGTGTATTCGACTGCGGCGCAGCTTCAAAGAATATAAATGTTCCCTTAAAGTACGTTTTTCATTTCTTAGATGAGCTAACAAGGCTCTCTGCATTTTAATGGTGTCGTTAAGCATTTTTTGTTTTTGACTGCAATGTGCCATAGTATGGATATTTTCGTAGTAATTTAAATGGAGCTTAGTGAGGTCATCATTACGCTCTATAAGAATAAATAATTTAAAAATAGCGAAGCATTAGCTTTAGGTTAACATGCTTAATCAATAGTTAAAGTTATCTTGAGACCCAGTTAGTTTACCTTCTATTTTTTTGTCTAATGTTTGATTTTCAGCCTGAAATGTTGTAAAGCCTTTCATGGTGAAACCGTTGCCCAAGTCTTCCGTTTTGCTAATTAACTTTAAATGAATTAAAACGATATATAAAATTTAACATTTAAACCAGCAAACTTACATCCTCCAACTTTGCTGCAGTGTGCTGTCGCAAGAACAATGAAAATCTCACTTCACTTATCTCTTGGCGTTTTGATTTCATAATCAAAAGCAAACGATCAACGCTCTAAAAGATAAAGCAATAAAAATCTTAAACAAGTTTTAATGTAATTCTAAAATAACAGCGCAAAATACCGCACTCAGTTTCGGCCAACTATCTTGTTGTAAATGTTTCCTCACTGTATTTTCAAAACTTTGAATTTCAGCTGCCGCCTGCATCTTTAACTTTATGTATTCGTGCTTTAATTCTTCACGCAGTTTTTCTGTCCCACTTCTTAATTTTATTTCAGCTGCCAAATTTCGGTCTAAGCGTTCTTTGGCTTCTATCAATTTTTGTTGTTCTCGTATCAAAGTGCTTGAATTATCCTCCATTATTGCACGAAAGGACTTTTTACGACGAAAATGTTGTACAGCTTGACGATTCAGAAAATCACATTTATATCTTTCATGTCTATAACTTTGTGCCGTATCGGCCAGTTCTAACAAAAGTTTACGTTTATCAAGGTTTTGCTGCAAAAACTTTTGTGGCGTTAGATGTTCAGCATTGGTTACCACCTTATTGATCAGTTTGGTTAGAAACTCAATAGTGTTTTGGTACACTAGTTTCGCTTCTTCTGCACGTGCTAAAGCTTCAAAATCAATTTCATCTTCCTCTTGCGGTTTCATTCCGGCGTGCAACTGGAATTCCACAAATGCTTCAATAGTATCAACCACTGGTGCAAGTTGTTCTTGTTTCACTTCTATTTCTTCTTCTGGCAATGAAAAAATACTTTCAACTGGTGTCTCCGGAATCGCTAATGAACTGTCCGACTCCGGTTCAGAATCTTCATCTTTTTGATCTTCACTTGTTGAAGACGTCGATTCAGTGCTTTCGAGTAAGTCTGATAGGGGGTCAACAAATTTTCCAGATTGTTTTTCAATACTGACTTCAGGCAATATCGAAGCCACCGAGATATATGAAATATCGTCAATATCAGGCAATTCTCTGAAATCTGCGAAAAAATGAAGTGCTGACGGAAGCAGTTTTTGTTCCATATATTTTTCTTCGTCTTCCAGCAGAGATTCATTGTCGGATTGATGAATGATATCAAATATATTCACCTCTTCTTCTACAACACTTTCATGCGAGGAAGCTAAAGATTCTGCAGATTGAGGACTATTGGATAATATGGAGTTGCTGATTTCCAATTGCTCAAGTCTTTCCTTTTCAAGTTTGCGCTCTAACTCTTCCTGTGTAGCTGTCTTCCTTTCTTTGTCCGCTTTGTGCTTTTTACCCATATTTCACTGCAAGGCCTTTTCTTGTTGAATAAAGAAATTTTCGTAATTTATGTTCAATTCAAATGATATGTATACACGTTATGGCAATTTAAGTGTAAATAATTAAAAAAATATATCCAAATACGCGAATGTCCCTAGTTGATGCTCCTACTGCTAAACAAAATTAAATGAAAATATATTTTTTTAATTTGGTTTGACATCTAATACAAAAACATGCATACATGCATGAATACAAATTATAACACTGTGCAACAAAATTAAAAAGGAATTGTGTTGGCATATTTCCCGTAAAATCATTTATTCTTATCTACGACTTTTTCTTTTATATTAATTGATGCACGGTTTGTTAGTTTTTGTAAAGTATTGATCCCAAATTAAAACAAGCTTCAAGTTATTAGAAAAATAAATAATTTAAAGTTATACTCAATATATTCGGAGCCGCAAAACCAAGGCGAATTAACTATAAGGAGTCCTCAGTAGCGCAGATGGTGAATTCGCTCGTCAAAACCTAACGTCAAGTACTGCTAAACTATATGTGAATGTTAAATAAAATGTATTGGTTTTAAAATATTAAAAATAAACATGCATGTATAAACTATATTCTCATGCAAGAAAAGCAACGAACTAAACATTTAAATTACTTAATTTTTTCTAAAATTATAAAAAATTTCGTTTGTTTGCTTTTGTTTCTTTTTTATTTTTATACACATCAGATGAGAGTGATAAAATTTTGATACTATGTCGAATTTGCCCAACCCCGAATTCGCTTTGCTTCCACTTTGTATTTAATTCACCTTGGACAAATTCATATTTTTTCAAAGTCAGGAAAATACCGTAACAAATCAAATAATGTTTCTTGTTCGCGAGCTGAGCAAACCGTACCAACCGTATAATATAAGCATGTTCTGCAGAAAAGTCATTCTTACATTGTGTAAATCATTTTCGAATTTACCCTAAAAATTATAGATATCTGTTTGACGAATCGAATTCTTTTCCAAATTACCTAGACAAAAAGTAACACAATCTTCTTAGACACATATATTGCTTTCAGGGCTTTGTTTGATCGTGAATGCATATAAAATCAGTCACTATCTGAGGGAAGTCGATTCGAATTCCACAAGAAATATTCATTGCCTATAGCCAATGGTCACCAAGTAGCGGATTCCGGCAAAGGGGACCAACAAAAAAAAAAAACATACATGTACCCGTGTCTTTAAAGTTTTCGTCTGGCTTTTTTTAGGGGGGTTAAAGTACTCCCTTTTTTTTCACAATTTTACATTAAACTGAGAGTATTTTCGTTGGCGTTCTCCTACTGATCGAATATATGTCGACGCTAAGTGATTTTGACATATTAGTAGCTCATATGTCAATGAAAATGTATTTCTTGAATTTTTATTTAGAGCGTCAGTCAGCAACAGAGTCCGATGAACATGGTTGACAATTTCGCGAGGCATGTCCACCTAAATAGTTTCTTAAATATCGTTTTGTGCATAAAGAACACCAATTGGTTCTGGATTTGATTTTTGGACAGGGTGATTCGATCTAGATTTTTGGAACGAATTTCTGTCATCCATTGTCAAGTTTGATATGTCAATTGCTTTCTTTTGTATGGTGACTTATAGTGAAGTTCAACAAGTTTTTTAATACAATATTTGAATAAGTATTAAATTAACCCTTAAACACATTTTAAGTTTTAATTATTTCCGGTTTTCAAGTGGATTTTCGAGTGTAGTAAAATTTTATGCCAAAGAGATTTGTAAGATTTTGCAGCCTGTTAAAATTTTGCTTAAGCGATATTTTTCGCCCTTTTTAAGAATAGGACACCAAGGGCACATACAACAAATGTTTCACAAAAGTGTTCTTTGTAGTGTTTACATAAAAGTGCTGAACATAACTTATACTTACGATTACAAGTTTTTATATTCCGATTCATTATAACAATGTAAAAAACGCGGGGAATTAAAGCGAGACGTAACGTCAATGCACGTGTATTTACCCCTTTGTTCCCGTCTGCCCGAATCCATTGTCTGAACTTTTAAATTAAAAATTTAAAAAAGATATTTTTGTTGCACAGTGTAATATAAAGAATTAATCTTAATGTTTTTACCGCAACCTTTTTTTTACAGCGCAATGACCCTAACGCAATATTATTTTGTGTTGGTGGAAGTTTGTCCCATTTCTTGTTGCTACTGCTGCAGTCATACGTTCATATGTAAACGCATACATGGTACCAATAATGAGAAGTATTTTCAAGCCAATTGAGGTGAAATAGCGGATTTATACAGATTAATGGTTTTTTTTTACCTGTGAGAGTATTTGTTTGTTTGTTGTCGTTTCACAGAAACAAGTGCAGGACTTGCAAAAAAGTGTTGTATATATCGCGGGTAAATTTTCCTGTGAAAATTATAGATATAAGGAGAGCTGATACATATGTTTCCTGTGGCCAAATTAAAGCATTCGATTTTGATCAAAATTTCCATATAATTTATATTGAAATATCGAATGGCGCAATTTATCCCTTTGTTGTTTATGCGTTTTCACAACGAATCAGTCGGAGTGTAATAAATATTAACAAAAAAAAAATCTTTTTGCTGTATGCGATTTTTGCACTTTTGCGAAAGTAGATATAACTTTGATTTTTTTTTATTATTGTCGACTTAAAGCATCTTTCAGTAAAACAGTCGATCTACATAAGTGAATATTTTTAAATTTTGGGCAGTTTTTAGCTGTTTACTCTTTTTATAACACATACGAAAAGGACCGTTTAGACGAGCTCAATGAATACTTTGGTTACGATATCTGAATATATTCTTTGATTACAATGTTAAGATCCTGTCGGAAAATGTTTATTCCACCAAAAGAAATTACGACTAAACCTAGAATAAAATCTTGGTTTAATCAGACGTGCAATAAAAACGTGCGTCATAATGAAAACCTTTAAAAGCTGGAACTATTCGTATGTGGAATAAATTCTGTACAGAAATCCTGTCGACCATCTTACATGTAGGCAAATACATCAATCCCCCTTTACAGCGCCTGTAACCCAACAGAATTGATTACAGTGATGAAGTTAGTGACGTGAGTGATGGGTAGCAATACCGATCTAACCGTTTGCATACAGGAAGCGTGATCTTATAGATCAAAGAGGAATTGTGACTTCTGAAAATCCTTTGCCCACAACTTATTCAAATCATGTCCCTCGAATAACACGTTATTGTAGGTGAGTACGTAATGGCTTGTGTCATAGTATTGTCGCAGTTGTTGTAATTTGAGGTTTATAGTATTTGCTATGTTTTCACTTTTTATTCCAATAGTTGTGATGTAGTTGTAGCTAAATGTCAAATTGAAAAATGCTGTTTTACATTTTTATCCTTTTGCGTTGTTGAGGTCACGTTTTTTCTCACCGTCTGTAGCTTTGCTACCTTTATATATAAATCCTTTGTTATTTGTAACTTTTACAAATAAACAAGTACAACTAGTAGTGAGGGGAGTATAAATGACAGTTGATGATAATATTTGTAAATAAACACATTCAAGTGATTTCCTTGTTTGATTTTGATATTTATACCATTAAGAGAAACAAAGGTTTTCTTGTTTGCGGTTTCGGTTTTGATATCGTTAGCGTGGTAGGAGAATAGGTAGAGTAGTAGTAGTGTGCTGTATGTGGATACTGTGGAACTTCATAATATATAAATTGCAAAGTCGTAAAAGAGAAAACAATTTCTGTGATCCAGTTGAATGTACAAGTTACGTTGAAAGACAATTTTGCTTTAACTTCAACACTGTAAATTAAAAAAAAAAATTAAAGAAAAATTAAGAATATTTGACATGAATCATTAACTAAAAAAAAGTCTATATTTATGATATGATATTTATGAATTGCCAACGCCTGTTGTGACTCTAATGGAATTCGTGGCTCTCTGCTCCATGTGATGGACCACCGTCTGCTCTGCTAATTCCGTTAGAAAGGCACGTGTTCGGTCATTCCTTTGACTACCCCAAATAGACAAGATTCGGCCATCGGTTTGTATCCCGTTTGCACGTGTAACCACCACCCATATGATCCGTATTATGTATTCTAAAACCGCATATGTTTTGTAAGAGTATAGTGCAATGTTATTGAGGTAACCGAATATTATGCTGTGGTAATGATCCAATATTTCCTTCGGTATACAGGCTTACCGTTTCAAAAGACGATAAAACATTATCGGCATATGCTCTTCAACCAGTATTAGTATTTTCTAACCAATTTCAGAACATTGATCTCGCCTTAATTTATAGCTCGCACTTCATTTGCCTTTTTTTTACAACATATATTGTTCCTTTCAATGGGTAACTGGAATTTGCTGGTACTTGGCTTGTTTCGATAGTATAAAGTGAGTGAATTGCTCATTTATATCATTTATAACTGGGCGCCAGGAACATACAGAGCCCCAAGCCGCACGTGACCATCATCCAAATGTTGTCGATGGCAAGCGATTCGGTTTTTAATAATCGAGCTAGTCTCCTGCTGCCGTTATCGAGTTGAATATATTGTAGAATAGCTCAAGAGACCAGTTTAGGTCGCTTGCCCCATGTGTGTAAAGACCAGGTTGGGTAAACGTGAATAAAACCGAACACAAATAAATAAGCTGGAGAACGCAATTCTCCATTCTCGCTTGTAGGAGGTCATGAATTGTTTAATTTTTAGTTAAGAGTCAAGCATGATCCAGTCTCTAAAATCAATACGACTTATATAATCCCTCATTGGTAGTGGCGTCAAAATAAATATTATTGAAAATTTATAGCTTCTCTCATCATAGAACTATTACTATAAAATTGTAACTATTGTAGGATACCATGGGATCGACTATACTTTCTTAATTATTTTTGTTTCTTTAAATGTTTATACCATTTCTTCTTTTTTGTTGACAAATAGAGTCACAGCTAAGTATCACCACGTTAAGCTTGGTTGCCTTCATTTATTTATTTGTCTGTATTTCTGCTAAATGTCCTTTGTATTTGATCCTTGTTATATTTTTGTTTTTGTACATTGTACACAAATCGGATATTGTGGTTATTCGTTGTAATTAAGTTAAAAAAAATTTAATTTTTTTATGCAATTTATGCTGACATAAAACGGGTTGATTTGTTCAGCTGAAAACGCTCTTTACTTCACTGTTAATTGTGTTTATCAAATTTGTTTTATTTTGTTTGATGTTTGGTGTCTGCTTTTATTTCGCAGACCCTTTTTAAGCCTTTTGAAAAGTGATTTCTATTGTTCTTTCTTGCCTTTTAATAAAATAAGCTTAATGTTCATTTAATAGAAAAAAATTATAATTTAAATTTGAAGGGAATATAAATCTGACTTATAATAATGAACATATTTCTACTCTTCACCAAGAATGTAACGTCTGTTATTACGATGGTAAATTTACAACTTGTTAAAAGCAAATTTCTTAGGACGCCGGTAACTTACAATCTTGCATGTGGGCATAATTTATTAGTGCCCCCGGTAAATTTCTGCTACAAAAAACCAGCAACGTTGGGCTATACATTTTTACTAAACTGGCTTTCTTAATCAGCTGCTTACATGATCTTATAGTTTATCCCGACATATACCTTAATTGCGGCGCAGTTAAGATATTTACGCAATTAGTACTTTTATTGAGCACAATTTACCATACAACTCAATTATTAAATTAAGCAATTAGTTATTAATTCCCTTCCTTGGTGGCTTCCAATCAAAATTTTATAATATTTGTAGAACTTTATAAAAATATTTTTTTAGTTTAGTTAAATAAAACATGTTCATTATATAACTATAAAGGCCCACGGAGAGATCGAAACTCTTGTGCGGTGTAATTAATTTGTTTTAAAATTACTTTCAAAGGCGAATTTCTTCCCCTCTTTCATAATTCAGAGACACAAATTTTGCAGGCACCTAATAAACACATTTACATCTGTCAAATGCTAATTCAATAAGGTAAATTGCATATTGGTCAAGACAATATTCTATAAATCAATTTAAAATGATATTGCTACAATTAAGATGCATACCTAAATATAATATTAACGAAGGCCACACATAATTTAAGGGCCATATTATTGAATCGAGTTGAAGGTTAATTTTTTTTTCAAAGTCAGCAAAATTCAAAACTATAAATAATTATTGAAATTCTAAAAGTCTCTTAAAATTCACAAATAACTCAAGCATCACAAAAATTTACCCATAAAGCCAAACATGTTTGGTGAATATTTTAATTCAAGTTAAAAACAAAATTTTCAAATACTGACAATCTAGCAAAAAATCTAAAATTAAACAAAAAAAAAAAACCGTGAAATAACAAATTTCACAAACAAATGCAAAGACCTTAATTTTAGTCAGAAATTTCAATAAAAAATTTTTTCAAAATGTTTTAAATGATTAATCCAACAACGGAAAGCTTTTCCCCGTAACTATACGCAAAATTAGTAAAAAATGGTGCTGATTAGCAGCGGCTGAGGTACGAATACGAAACCATCGAATGCTTTAGAGTCAAAGCGTTAACCACTTCATTTATTATTCGATTAAACGCCAAAAGAATTTTATTTATTTTGTCTATTAAGACATTTTATGGTTAAAGTTATTATATTATTTTTGTTTAGTTAAAATACTTTGTTTTTGTGTAAAAATTTACTAAAAATTGTTTTGTTCAACTCAACCGTGTTTAAATTTATATAGATGGAGGTCATTTAATAATTAAATGTAATTTTTTTTATCGCAACTAAAGTTATGTTTAAAGTGTTTTTGAATAACTATTATATGCCATAACAATATATTGCTGTAGAGAACATAATACAATTGTCGTGACCACCCCACCAACAGGGTTTTTCTTTTCATGTACAAAATGATATATAACTACATATATTTTTATTACTTTATGACTTAATATAGCAAATTTAAAATTCGGCACATGCAAATGTACCATTCTATCTCATTATTTCTACATTTGTAAAATTTGCCTTGTTTTCTAAAGGGTCAAAATGATTGTTATCCAATACTTCGAGTTGTTGAAGAAAAATAATTAAAACCTTTGTTTTAAAATAACCCGTATTTTATAATGAGCTATTAAGATTTACTGAGAGATATAAACCCTCCAACATTTTTTGTTAATGATGGAGCTGTAATGTCAACTGATTTAAAATTTCATTAAAAACATTTCACTTTTGTTTGCAGTTAAATTATTTTTAAGATCATTACTTCAATTAAACCTTTCTTTCAATTGCTTACTTACTGAATATTTATGTTTTTTTTTTAATTAAATACTCTACCCTCCTGCTGTTAGCTTTTATGAAATGCCAGACAAACAGTCATCTCTAAGAAATGCAATTAAATCTTTTGGTGAAAATACTTCAACACAATTAATTGTATTCACCTTGAGTCAATACCAAAGCCAAAACATCTGTTGTAAGTAAAGGTCAGATTTAAGAAATAATGAAATGAAAATGAAATAATAAAGAAGAATCATACACGAAGACCAGGTAGAAAATATAAATATTGAAGAAAAAAAATTTTTTAAATAAATGTTGCTTTAAATTAATTGTACAAAATATTTAATAGTTGAATCCTTGAAAATTCTGCTAGTCATTGAATATTCGTAAGAGCTGAAGTCTGACCAAATTGGACATAAGTATGCACATCTATAACGTTAGCAGTTAGCGACATAGAAGTCTATGTTAATAACATATGTCCTCTTATCCCAGACACAATTCAATATACTTTAATATTTATCTCAGAAGAAATACAACAACGTCGAAGGCTTTAGCCAAGTGGGTGTAAATTCATTTTACTCCGTGAGTAGTATTATAACATCTCTTGGAAGGTCTTAAATCGCGTTATAGTAGCTCAACATGCTTTCGGTTTAAAAGGCTGATAATTAAAGAGGAGTTTGCGCTGAATAAAGCAAGGGATCAGATTTGAACTGAAAAGGGACTTCTTTATTTCTTGAGTTGATATCTCGACAGGGTCATTTGTGCATGACTGAAGATCAGATGGAGCTTTTCGTAAGGAGATCATACAAAA
This sequence comes from Phania funesta, assembly GCA_963932375.1. Classification (NCBI taxonomy): domain Eukaryota; kingdom Metazoa; phylum Arthropoda; class Insecta; order Diptera; family Tachinidae; genus Phania; species Phania funesta. Next base: position 61,440,879 of record OZ010655.1, read on the forward strand.
GTTAAATTAAAAGTATCCTCAATTGCCGATTCTTCTGTTCTGTGGCCTTTAGGCTGCTTGCCTTAGTATCACTTGATATCGCCGCTATTACGGCAACTGTGTTTAATAATATTTTTATTGGCAAATTTGGTTTTTGAAGTTACGCCATATTTTATAGCCATAATTGTGTTTAGTCTGGGTTGTTGCATAAAATCCGAAATATCATCCGCAAATATTTTCCAAAATGTTGGAAAAACTTGTTGCATTTGCACTTTCGCAAGACCATTTGTACCAAACAGTAAAAATTTGTAATATTTAATTCCATTGAGGTTTCCTAAGTGAAATAGACTAATCCTTTTTCGTTCACTTTTTGTAACTCCTATAATTTAAAATTCGAAATTAATAAATGTTAAAAATTATTTACGAAACTAATATTGTTTGCATATACAGGGTGGACCACAATAAAGTACTCTATTGGAAGACGAAATAAATATTTTGAACGCTATGTTCCTCAAAAACGCTAAACGATTGCAACTATTTTTTACCATGTAATTGAAACTGAATAAATAGGTGACTGATTACACTGCAATTGAATTAAGGTTTTAAGAGATCAGCTATTGCAAGACATCAGCTATTGCTGGTTGATGGTGAAACGGGTTTCATTTATGTTCGTAATAAAATCTTAAGGTCCCAGTAATTAAGAAAGAAGATTGTGCCATTTATTGTAGGTCACCTTGTATACAGATTTATGAAGAAAGACTTAAAAATTTTTATTTAATAACAGACGAAAACTAATTTTTAAACTGAATTTTTAGGGATTTTTTTTATTTTGAAACATTAAAATATTTTCTCTCTTACAACGCGGTGTGAAATTCATTGCGTAAAAAAATATATTTGCTTTAGAATTTTATGGTACTCAAGTTACTTTACTTATTAACTACACAGTAACGAATTTAATCTATCTGAGAGTAAGCAGATTCACAACAGCTCAATATGAATCCACAGATTGTACCGCAAGCTTTTAACTGATTGAATTTACATGCATGACAAAAAACAACTCTCAGATGAAAGTGAATTAATATTATCAGAGAATATTAATAAGTTCCGAAAACAAAACTGTATAAAAAACAGTATTGCTGATTTCCTGCGATTTGGGCTATAGTACAAACTGAAAGCGTCACAACGAGGAAAATATTGGAAAACAATCTAAAATAAATTTCCAGTTTATAAACGAGGCTATAGAAAATGTGTTATTTAACTCTTGACTAATGGACGGGACATCCCTACATGCAGCCAAACTAAGTCACCTTATAAGAATTTGGAGAACTTTAACCGTAAAAAATGTCTTTCTTATCCGATTAAAAAAGTTCTACTGCAAATCTAAATCTATTTATGTTCGGTATTTAAATGTAAATTGATAACTGGGAGGTGTTAATATCTTACAGATAACTTAAAAAAAATTGGTAACTTTTTTTTTAACAACGTGTGTCTTTCTATCGAGTTAGTTTGTTTAAAAATATGGCAACACTTAGCTTTCAGTTTTTTATTATAAAAAAGAATTGTCAAAGTCTGACGGCCTGAATAAATGTTGTAAGAAAATTTAAAACAATGAACGCGAAATGTACAAAACCGCGCCAGCATTGATTTTGTCATGTGATTAAGAACCTCTTGTGTCCCTAATTGGTGCAACGGAATTTGACTCAACTCGAACTCGATCCAAACGTAAGTAGAAAATATAAGTTTTATATTTATCTTGTCGAATTTTCAACATTTCCAACTTTTGAGTTAATAAGAGAACAAATACCCTTAGAGCTACGAAGATGTCGCCGCGGCGCGCCGGTAAATAGAAATAGATGAAACTGTCGAATTTTTAGAATCCGATAGCGTAATTTTAATTCATTCAAAAATCTCATTTAAAAGATTCTTGAATTTTACTCAGTAGACGAACACAACATTATGAGGATAATAAATAACACACTAACCAAAAAAACATTGGAGAACAACTATATTTTTTTGATGAGTTATGGTGGGTACTTCTGGTTTTTTTGTAATAAAATAAGTATATACCAATTGATTTTCATAAAGCATGGCTCATTTTATTTCTATTGTTGTAGCTATATCAGATGGTAAGAAAACTGATAAATATTAGCGTTTTTATATATTATTTTTTTATTTTTTAAAATGAAAAATTTTGCAATTTTTTCGAAAAAATATAACGAAATTTTTCCACAATAACTCCAAAACTGATGAGTATAAAAAATAACAATATTAGAATGACTTAAAGCCTACGTAATTTAAAATTTTCAAACGCATAGCATAACGAGATATAACATTCCGTTTGAAAGTTATGATAAGACGTGTGAAGCAACATCTTAAAAATCCCATATTTTAAAAGAAAAAAAATTTAAAAAAATACACCTATCCATAGAATTCGAAATAAAAATGATTTTTGTACTTAGGCAACCGTAAAATTAAAAAAAAAATATAGTGGTTGTTCAAAGTCTGAATTTTTTTTTCAATTTGTTGCATAGTGTAATCAGAGAGAATGGGTATTTGAATAAAAATTATGTAACAAGAGCTGAAATTAAAAATGTTGAATAAAAGCAAAGAGAGGAAAACATAGATCTTAATTTACCTAATGTTTAAATAAATTTTCAATACTGTTTAGCTAACTGGTGAAGCAAATCTACTAGTTTAAATTGTAAAATTCGACTATTAGTAGAAATTACGGGCATTACTTTGAGCTTTAGTGATGTTAATAAGCAGATTTTGAAAACAGTTACTTTTTCGCCACCTTAGACGTGGCATGATCGACTTTTGAGTACTTAGCATTTACTAGTTATTTGAAAAAGTTTTACTGCCTTTTGATGTTAACTAAACCTTTTTGATTATAATATCATGTCAATAAACGAGAGCTGACATTATCAAGCGTATCAAGTTTCTTTGCTTAAAAAAATGTTACCACTTTCTTTTGAGCGGAAACTTCTTTTTGATCAATTTCCTATTGGCATCGATGCTTATCAAAAATAAAAGTGGTTATAAAGCAATTAAGCAAATCATTTGCATTTTAATTGAAATTCAATCAAGCGCAACTTCTTGTTTGTCAACTAGAGGAAAAATTGAATAAAAAAAATATATAAACAAGTGTAGAGGCGAAAAGCAGCTAGCTGAAGATGCCAAGCGGTAAAATACAATACAAATGGGAATAAAAAACTTAAAAAAGTTGTAAATTAAAAAAGAAGATGAGTATGCGAAGTAAAAAAAAACAGCTTGTGACAGTAATTAACATAAACCACGCTAACAAATCTTATTTACTGTCAATACCAACAGTGGCGCTCACTAAGGCCACTTCCACTGCTGTCAATGCGAGAAGGTAAAAACTACGGCAACAAAAACTCTTTGAATCAGCATATTAAAGAAGATATTGTCAACACTCTTCGAATCCATAGCCACACTACTGCTACTATCCGCTGCCAAATATATTAATACTGAGAGCGTTGTTGCTGTGGCGTTTTTTCAACTGATGGATTAAGGACTCCCTCCAACAAGAAAAAGAGAGTTAACGGTAGAAAAAGGGTGCGTAAGAAAAAAAATTAAAGAAAATTTAGCCTCAGGAGTATTTCACAGGACTTTTAAGCAAACGTCAGAACTTTTAATAAAATTGTGGCTGGCTGATGGTTGACTACGACGACTATTGTGGCTACAACTTGATGAACAACAACAACAGCAGCAGTTGGTTGCTTTCTTACTGGCAGGATATCTGTATAATGATGATGATGCACTGAGTTTAAGCAGACACGTACTTTTTTATGTAAAACTTCTTTATTATGTTGTTGTTTGAAAACAAAAAAAAAAAAAAAAATGTCTATTTTTTTCCTATTAAATGTTTTCTTCATAGCGCTGCGTGTTGCATTGCCAACAAGTAACTAAAGGCAAATCATTGGTGACACGAACAAACTGTTTTCAAGTCTCTGGATTTAAGTTTCTTCTCTTAAAAACAGACTTTAACACAAACATTAAATAGGAACACGAGGTACAAGGAAGGCTACATTAAGCCAAACTTTTTTTTTTCCATTTTGTTATTGCCAGATATTTTTTGTTTAATTTTTTCCTTCTACCACTCCACCTTTGTTCCCTTGAAGTTCGTATGAAGTAAGTGGGAAAATAAAACAGAAATACACAAAAACTAGATTGAAAAGGGTGTGTGTGTGGAGAGAGAAGTGTTAAATAAGAAAAAAGCAGAAAAGAATCGGTAGCAGCAAAGATGAGAGAAAACTCAATTAAACTTTTGTAATTACAGTTAAAACGGAAAAAAGATATTTAACCAGAATAATTGCATTGAAAGCCAACAAGCGGCAACACTTAATGCCAAAGAATACCAAAGATGATAACACTGTTGCCAGCGGTGAAGAGATTTTATGTTAATAAAGACATTTAAAGGATTTTTAATCTACAAAATAAGTGAGCATGCAACTTACGCCATTTCATGTCTATCTAAGTCTTTTGAATTCTATATATTTTTGTAGGCTGAAATTTGGAAGCAGATTAATTTTAAGTTACTCCGGGAAATTTTGCATTGATCCATGGTTTTGTAGGGATTTTCTCTCCTTATCTGCGAAATAGCTATGCTTTATAGAGAACTAGTTTTTGCACTAGTGATACTTGATCGAACAGCTGGCATGCTTTATCTTTCCTACATAAAGTAGTGTATAAGCCACACTATAAAATTGTCTAATAAGTAAAAATTTTACAAAATTATCGAAAACTGACAAAAAAAAAAATACTGAAATATTACTCGTCACGATTTTAAAAAGAATGCAAAATTCCACCAAATGTTTGTAAAAAGTGGAAATTTCCAACAAAAGAAAAGAATCTAAAATTATAAAAAATTTTGTCAAAATGTATATGGAAAAGTGAATAAAAAATCGGAAAACAAAATTTCAGAAAAATAAAAAGATTTTGTAAAAAATAAGTTAAAAAAAAAATAGAAAATATTTTTTCAAAGTAATTTTTTCGTAGTATAAATTAAAAATCCTATAAAGGAACAGTGAGATCTTCATGAACTTGTTTATTAGTTACGAACCATGAATCATTTACTATCGTTCTTAGTGTTTTTGATTGGTAGCTTTGTAAAATTTATATATTAGAATTTCTCTAAGTTTTCTTTGAGAAAATTCCATAAGCCAATAATTGTTTCGATATAGCTTTGTAAATTTAAATTGTGTTTTCATAGCTAAGCCCTAACTTGACTCCCAGTAGCCACTATATCTCCTTAGTTTTTTATTCAAATGATCTGATATGAAGTCTTCATGTCAAGGTACATTAATGAGTGTCCAATATTATTCACTACAGGGCCACTTTTTAAAACGTGCCATGTTTTGACTAATGAGTATTAATGCTTACATTGTATTTTACTAAACATTGTTGCAATGTATCAAACTGTTTTTTGTATTGTTAATGATGTTCCCTGTGAAAACTGATTGGTAGATAACATTACAGTGTCATCTGCGTAGGTGGCTATTGCGATATTACTATTATCAGGTTTATCAGAATTAAAACCCTGTGTTTAAAATACTAGCTGTGAAATAGCGATAGCGCAGTGAATATACTGAACTTTGCTATAACTTCTTTAAGTTGTATTAACAACGATTTTGCTGTTACAGTGGTGTTGAAAAAGTCCCCCAATAAGTTCTTGTTTCTTGTTTATATATTTATCCTATTGCTATGCTTGCATTGTTGAAAATACTACTGTAAATAAAACAGCATCAGCACAAATATGGCAGCAATTACTATACCAGAATTGTAAAATGCTACGGCAGCCGTGATTTGGCCTAAAGGGTATTTTTAAATTAAAGTATTAATTTTTAAATACCTGACATTCCAGTGTAATTTTTATTTATCATTCAGTTTTATTTCCTAAGTATTCAAGTAGGCAGAAAAATCAACCATATAAAAGCTTATGACAAGACAAAATAAAGCAACAGCAAGAAACCATTTGCTATTATTATGTTGCTTTCTTTTTTCCAAAAGCCCAAAAACAGCAAACGAATTATGGTAAATATTTTCCTTTTGCTGCTGCTATATAGAAAAAATTTTCTATTTCTTAATCTGCCCTTACCAACTAAAAACTGATTGCATTATAGAATAGCGCAAGGTTTGCTGTTTTATTTGAACTTGTGCTATTGCGGTTGCTTTTGTATTTCTAATGCAAACTGTATAGCAACAGTAATAACACTTTTCATATGGAATTTTTGAAACCCTGGTAAAACAGTCTATAACACATGTCAAAAAACCTTCGTTTTTACCAAATACTATTGATTTTTCATCATTAATTTTTACATAAAATGCTGGGTTACTTAGGTAAGATTTTAGAAAAAAATAATATGCAATAGTAACGGAGTTAAAAGTAACGACTAAATAATAAAAAGTAACGACTAGCAAGAGCAACGACTAAAAAAGTACAAAATTTAAGACTTTTATCCCTTTATTCCGAATTTGCCATTGAGCATGTGACAAAAGTTCAAAATGCGTCAGTTTCACCTTAATTGTTCCTGCATCAATTTTAATTAAAATTTTTTAAAGGGCGTTTGTCTTTGTTTGTGGCTTATGACAAATTGTCGCTTTTCATATTTTGTACTCACTATTACTTGTGTCACCTAAGATTCTTAAGAGATTTGACTTGAATATAAAGTCAACAGTTGTCAAATCTCTTAAGAATCTTAGATGACACAAGTAATAGTATTTAATTTGTGCGGCTTTCTATATCATCTTTAAGGTCATTCCCAGATTTTATACTTGTATCAATTTGCATTTGTTCAACCATCTAACATTTAACATATTTTACGACTGATTTTTCGAAAAGATTTTTGTGTCTTGAACTACAGTCTGCAAGACAGTATTATATCAGGCGATTACAGGAGTATGAGCTCAGATTTTCACAATAGGTTATATCTAATAACTGAGTTGGTAAGCCGAAGTAAATTAAAACATTTAAGTGCGAAACTAAAAATATCAAATTTTTGTTAAGAAATTTACACTCACAAAAAATTAAAAAAATCTTAATTTCCAAATACTTGCTTTAACTATTAAAGAATTAAAAAGTTATAAATCAATTTTTGAAAAAAAAAATTAAATTCTTGGCAAAATCACTTGCGTTAAAACGAAAAATATTTTGTTTATAAATTAAAGGGACCAGCTAAATGCAAAAATAAAATATGAAAGACAATTTGCAAAAAATTCAACAGATCAATTAATATGAATGATTATGTGTATCTGCCCCTCATACTTTTTGTGTCAAAAATCCCGTTTGTGTCTTACGGTATACCCGCTATGGTGTGGCCGCTAATAAGTATTTAGTGTAGCCGAATGAAACAATGTGACTTTTAACTGGTTTTGCATATATAATAATATTCCAACCTTCCTTAACTTCGTAAAAGAAATAGGAAAAGCCGGTAATGAATTTTGGAATAAATTGCAATTTTCATGCATTGAGTAGGCGACTGGAATCAGTGTAGAAATTGTAAAAATCACAATAAACAAAAAGGAGACATTTGGTTTGATAACATTTTGTTGTTTTTCTAAAGATATTTCTTGTATCGCTTAATGAACAAACTTACATACATAAATATGCACAAGTTGGTAGAGTAATCGTAGTCAGATACCACAACTGATTGCAAAATAAATGTAAAAATGTTAAAACAAGTGGGGAAAACAAGAATTCAACTGAACGTTTTCATGTTCGGTTTAACAAAAATAAATATTGCATCGCACTTTTAAACAAATAAACTTTAACACAACTAAATAGGAGCAGAAATGCGAAATAAGTGAACAATATTACAACAAGTGTGATTTCAGTTAAATACAGCTTACCAAGCTCTTATTTGTGCTTCTCTCTTTATTTATTTATTTTATACAAATTGGCTTAAAACTTTAAATATATGAGGGCAAAAGTTATCTTAACACAATTACGGGCAAGAAAGAATTATTTTTTATACTTTTATCAGTTCTCCCTTCACGCAACTGGACTTATTTTTTTAAAGCTTTAATATTATTTCATTCAATCATTCCAAAAGAAAATTACAATAGGTATTTAAATTTTATCTCTAAAATATTTCTTATTAATTATTGTCATGGGATGGGAGACCCGTCTCGCCAGTTTCGAAGTGTCAGTTATTTGTAGTCTCTGGTACTCTCCAAATTTCAATACATTACAGACAAGAGTGTTGTGATGAACCACTAATTTCTTTACGTACTTGGACGTGTATGTGTTTGCTTCTTCTTGGGAAGTGGGAACTTCTAGATCTCTATGGACGTATTCATTTCTTATATGTATATCAGGGGCGCATACAATGAGTCGTAAAATCCTAGACTGTCTTCTTTGTAACTTCTGGATGTTTGATGCGCAAGCATTACCCTACATCACCTATGACCATATTGGCTTTACAACGGATTCTTATAAAACGACTTTATATTTCAAAGTCAGGATTAAGGTACGACATTTTAACCAGTGATGTTCTTAGTTTTATTGCAGTTATTTTTACCTCAATATGGCGAAGTCAATTAACGCGTTAATCTGGGTAGATACACAAATATTTAACGAGGGTTTACGCTGGAGCAGTGGTATTTGTTATTGTCCTTTTGATTTCTGAGAGAAAACGTTACGAGAGCACATTTATTTGCCACTTTGATAGTCAGTCCTCTAGTTCATGAAAGTGGGGCTGAAGATGTTCAGATATAACTTTCGGATTATTATTAACACATAAAAATGCACTACATTTTTTATTAGCGCATGTGCGGTCTTATTGGGGATTCGTAGACAATAGGATACAATTTTCTTAAATATATATTTCTCTACATTAGAGTCGTGTTGTAGTCTCTGTTTATTACGTAATTTTTTGACATAAGTTTTTTTGGATCTTGAGGTCAGGAGAATGACTTTATGACCTTATTAGCGATTGAAAAAAATATTTAAAACTTCGCTGTAAATTCAAAGAATAGTCTTCAATTCTACAAGCGATGTTCACATACATATTCAATTGAGCTTAGTGAATTAGCGTTTGATATCTTAAAATGTTTTTTTTTTTTTTGTTTGTGAGTTAAAAAAAAAAGGAGAGAAATACGTCTTTTACCATTTGTGTTTGTTCTTGATTCATCCCTCAAATGGAGAAAAATATGTTCACCCACACAGAGCTCCATATGCACGGGTAAATTTGTATTAAAACAATTTTTTGAAATACTAAAAAATTTAGTTTTTGGTAAAAAAGTATAATTTAAGAAAAAAATTTAAAGTAGTGTCAGCTTCAAAATTCGAAAAGAGATTGCAAGCAGGAAAACTGTGCAAACACTATCCTACAAGAATTGACTATTCTTGGCTTAAAAATGTTTTAAGAAATATTGGAAAACGACACAGGCATCTCGAGAAAAAGCCAAGTTGTTTCCAAATTCTGTAATTCTTAGTTTAAAATTTGTTTTAACACAAAATTTTAACAGGTAGCAAAACTATTTCTACTACATTTTATTTCTCATAAAAAGGGACAACTAAATCAAAGCAAAATTTATATTTAAAGGCATATACAATAGTTCTGCATACACGTTTGTGATTTGTTTTTCCTTCTGGCCAAAAATTATTGAAATCGCTTGCTATTTACGAAAATTTCTAAAGAATAGTTGCATACAAGGTTGGTAAAATCTGAGTCCACTGGGAAATTTACCTTAGTCGACCCCAATTACCACCAGTCGCCTTTTATGATAAAAGATATTTCAATAACGATTCTTAAACGCAGATTAATTTTTTATAAACCTTATTTAGTTTTTGTTTACTATGTCGCTATTTAAGGCCAACCACAATAATTACAATATCATTGTTAACAGTTTAAAAACAAAGGTTAAAAAGAAGTAAGTAAAAAAATACCATATCAGCAGAGAGGGATCGGAGATACTAAAAGTGATATCAAGAATTTGTTAAAACAAGAAGAGCGGCATTTTGGAAGTTGAATCAAATTTACATTTTAAAAACAAGAATTATATGGATCTAAAAGATATATCCTATGGTTTGCAAAAGCTTTGTTATTAGCTGTTATGAACTATTAACAGGCTTATAATAAGTAAATAGCTAAATGGGATGTACAAAGGGGCGTGGCAAAACCAAGTTAATGGGCGACATAAAATCGTCACTCAAATATCTTTTGTTATAGGTGAGTGGTGCATTTTATTTTTTTGGCCTCTCTACTATATTATACACTGCAACTAGTTTCATGCAAATCCCCTAAGCAGAGTAGGAGTTGCATATGTGTGAGAGCACTTTTTTTAATCTCTTGTAATGAATATACAAAAAAATAACACCCCTTCACACTTGGTAGAGACCGCTTACGGATATCAGAAATGTTCCCAAACATCCTACGATGTAGTAAACATCAACTGTCATAAGAATTATGGTCAAGACGTTAAAGCTAATCAATTTTTGATGAATACGTGAACCAAATCATTTTAACATCGCAGATCATTAACACATACAGGCGCACACGTATCCGTCGTAAGTCCATTATATTATTACGCTATAGTGAGTTCATCAATAGATTTGCAATAAACGTCAAATGTCGAAATACACCAGCATCTCGTTAGATACATGAACATTAAATAAAGGACACCAGTGGAGTATGCTTTAATATTTAAGTATGAGTGTGAATTTGTGTCGCTACAATAACAAACAATTTTATTAACCAAGACAACATTTGGTTAAAATGGAACATATGCTCATGCTCACATACATATTGGAATTTATACATTGGCATGTTGGAAAATCAAAATTTGTTAGCATCGTAATATGGGCAAATATGTCAAAGAAACCGAAATTAAGTACCCGTTCCGCAAGTGGCAAAAGCGGAAATTACCACAACAAGGCTTACAGATGGGCTGAAGTTTATCACTGGTATTTCTGTCGCTTTAAACGGGGCAGTCTTACAAGTGAGCCAATTTTTATAAAGGATGTGGTTAATTTTTTTTTCTATAAAAAAATTAACTGAATATCTCTTATTTAAAAATTAAAAATTAGGCAGGTGCGTATACATCATGATATTTTGGAAGGGTAGTATTAACGAAAACAAATAATTCTTAAATTTGTCTACGCTGTTTGTGTGGGAAAATTTAAATTATGAATGGTTTTCAAAAGGTTAATTTACATAATCAGAACCAGTGCGCTTGAATTCATAATCTTTGAATCTTTCTTTTTTGTGCTATAAAGCCATTAAGTTCCGCGAACTGCCCAACTTTTAAGCGATATTGCTTTCTTTTGTTTTAAATTTTCAGTATCTGAAAACTAACACTAGAGAATAAAGTATTACGAAAACAAGTTTTAAAGTTAAATATGTTAACGTATGTGTAGAGGTTAATAAATCTCAATTTTTTAGTCAGAAATCTTTTAACCAGCATTTTAATATTTTGGGGGGTGAAAATGCAAATGCACTTTTGGCTACAGTGATGACGGCATTAAATAAATATTTCTGACTTAAATTTATTAGTAATAGATTATTCACAAAATAGCATTTGATCACTGACTCATGTCCATAAGTAAATTAAGATTTCCAGAAAGTTGACAGGATTCGAAAATAAGCTAAATTGCCAGGTCAGAAAAAAATAATTATTAAGAGAAAATACGCTCAAGAAATAAAACATTTTGTCGAATAATTGATCTGTTCTAAGTTGTAAGCGAAGTAACTCAAATGTGCTCGAAGTTCTACAAACCTGCCGAAAACCGGTCCGAAACACAAAAATTTTACATTTTATTTATAAGGAAGTAAACTCATTTCTCTCTTTACCTAAAGTTTTGTGACGGATGTGACAATACTCACGTATTTTGTTTTAACTGAAAAATTAAAACAAGGCTACAATGCACTGAAATTGGACATCATTTGCTGTGACAAGTGTGACCATACAAATCTCAGTTTTTGAAGAATTATCGATTATGGTTTGAATTCTATAAAATTTTCCTCAAAAAATAACACGATAATTCGGCGGTCGTTAATTGTACAAATTCTTTTCGATTGTATTAAAAACTCACTGCCTGGAAAAAAACCAAATTTTTCTTTAAACAATATTTTCAAAAAATGTGGCGGCATGAGCTCTTTCTATGACGGGTATAAAAATTCTAAGAGTTTATAAAAATTAAATTTTATTGACTTCATTACTATAATCAATATAAAGATACAGTCATAGGAAAATAATAACACACTAACTTATTCCCTACCAGTAATCTTTGGCACCCTTCGTCTCAACAACGTATTATTTTCCAAGTAATAGAGGACACTGATGCCACCAGTTCAATTAACACATTTTTGTGAAGCATTGAATTTTGCTTGACTTCGTGTCAGTTGGGATGCCCCATATACAGTAATTTTGCTATTTAACCGCGTCACTTGGCTTGGTGATTTCACATCAGTGACTGGGTAATAAATGAGAAATGCGAGAAACGTAGACAAAAACTTTCAACTTGGCCTCGTTTTATTGGAATAACATTTAGAAAGTCTACAACCAAGGTTGTAGAGCCGGTTGCATTTTTTTGAACATTTCAGCTTAAAAATTAAGTTTAAAAATTAAAAAGAAAATTAAAGTTTTTTAGAAACAACCTTATAGGCTGTGGTTATTCTAAAAAGCTTTTGGTATTTGGCGTTTTTGATTCGAAGGAAAGTGTTGCAGGGACACAGTGTGTTGCTACCAAAAATTATACAGTTTAATAAATATAATGGCATTCACTCATAATAAAATCCGACCGCTTCTGTTGTTATTATTATTCTTTAACTATGTAAAATGACTCAGCGCTATAAACATTTTTGTTAATATTATAAATTCTATTAAAAATATTAACAAATGCAACAAAATGTACGAGCACATGGCGTGTGTATGTTTGTGTTTCTTTATATTAAGACGAGTATAATAAAAATTACGTACTGGCCGTAAAAAGATTGTAGGCTTTTCTCTACGATCATATAGTAAATTGTTTTCCTTATACTTCAGCTTTTTCACACACCCTTCCTAACGGAAAAGTTTATTAAAGTCAAGTTTATTGGCAGCAAGTTTCAGTGTGTCAAATGTGTGTCAAATGTGTCTGTGTTTGTATTTTGCTTCAAGTGCGTCGTCATTTTACCATCAAATGTATTAAAAATTAATGAAGCATTTTAAAATGCAATGGAAGCCAATAGCACAAGTTCTAATAAAATTCAAAGCAGTGGGAAACAAAAATTATATAGGGAGACATCATGAGCTTAATACGTGAATCGAAATTTGATTGAATAAAAAAATTAATTATTTTTAGCAGAAAAAGTTATACTAAAAGTAATTTTTAATTGCGTTGTTTTTGTTTGTTTGTTTTGTTTGTAAGCAAACTGTGGGAGTATTTAAGTACCTGAGAAATATTTTTTGTTTAGGCGCCGTCCTAAAAACACATTAGAGTGTGCAGAATTTCAATATTGTGTTTACTCAGATAAAAGCAATCAGTCCCGAATCTTTCGGGTTCACATAGTATTAGATCCGGCTGCTAGTACTGACCGGAGACTTATTTCTGGTACTACGTGTGCTAGAAGAGCGGATCCAGGCTGCCTATGGTGCGGTCATGCGGGAAACTTTGTCGTGTCGTGTGGTTGCAGTTTAAATACAAATCGCGGATAGAGCATGAGCGCAATATAGAATTGCATTGCAAACTTGTGCCGTGATCCTCAGATCGCCATCAAGGCGGCGATCTGAGGATCACGGCACAAATAAATGGCTTCAATTTGGTACTCATGTATGGCAGTATAGAATTCACCTGGTGGTATAAGCACCTTGAGTTCATATTAGCTCAGAGAATATTTCAGTCTTACATGACCAGATCTTTTTGCTAAAAAAGTGGGCTGACGTCAGTTCAGTGGTTAATGGGACGAACTGCATGTTATGTACGACTGCTTTCAGCTTGGCGTCATAAAAAGTTGACTAAAATCATTCCACACGCTTGCCAGTTCTTTACAGAGAAAAGTGGTGAATATTTTGGACGCACTGAAAATTGACGTGCTGCTTAGGACAAGAATGTTCAGATGTTATTTTAAGCAGATGCGATATGCATGTGTTAGCAAGGCTTAAAAATTAAATTGGTCAAAATAGATTTTTGTTTATTGGTATTTATAAGATTCTTAAAAATCTTTGTAGGTGAATTTTCACTCAGTCATTTCAAAAATACTTTTTTTGATATCCGGTTTTAGTTCTTTATACATTTCACCACTAATCATCTAATTTGATCCAGCTGCTCGATTCTGGGAATATACCGTTTGATCCTCGTAAATATGATAACCGTAAATTTTTAACTTTTTGATGAGATTATTTCCGAAAAACAGGAACAAGTAAGTTAATGATTAAAAAATTTTTATTTTAATTGCAATTGCTTGATTTTTGTCATCACACGCAAAAAAGGGTAATATTGCGGCTTAGTGCCGACAATCATAATATGATATCTTAAATAATATATTGTTGATAACATTGAAAACATTGTAGATCATAAATTAGTTCCGATTAACAAGTTTATGTTTTGATATATTCCTAAAATGATTTCCATCCATAATAATCGCAGCATGGTTGTGTTGAACAATACAATTTTACAAAATATTTAACTCTAACCATGTTCTTAATAGACATAATATGTAAAACTCCTTTGGTATTTAATTAAAGTATGAGGTTGCCGTACCTCATAGTAATGATCGCCTTGACTATCAACAGTTTGTGACTGTAGGCGCCTGTATTCGTGCCTCACCCACTGCCATCCAGTAACGTGATTTGTTTTCTGTTCTAATGTTTTACGATAATAATATGATTTGTTTACAACCATATACTTCAATCAGAATGTATTTCTCTAAGATTATTATTACCTCTATCATGTTTCTTGGATACATTCTTAATGATTGGATAAAAAAAAACATTTCAATAACATTTAGTTTTACTATGATGGCATATTATATCTTTTTAGCAAAACGGTGTTGTCATAACCATGATTTTTAGCTTTCGTTTCTAAGTAGTACGTGTGACTAACATAGAAATTCAGACGTCTTTAATATTTCGTTATTTGCTTTGCACTTCCTAATTTCTTTTTTCCAAATTTCCTATTAGTTTTGCCTCTGAAGCACAGTTATATTCATAAGGTATTTTACTTTCGTTGTTCACTGTTAGTACAAGAAATACATATGTCGGTATATGTGGTGTAAATGTGAACACGTGCTACCACCACATACATATAATTGTATGTATTTATGAATATTAAGCTTTTCTTATTTTTAATCTTAATATTATTTTGTGTTTACGCATTTGGCCTTTCTTTTTTATTCAGATTTTTGCTATTTTCCCATTTCTAACGATTATTATAGTGTCTTTTTTACAAACTGTTAATGTCAACATTTAAGCCTCAAGTTATGTGACTTTTCAATGGAAGTCCTTAAAAAATACATATAAACAAAAGTTGTTGAACGAAAAGCACTTTATGAATAATATCGAACATTAAAGTGTAATTTAATTAAGCTTGTAAAATTTATATGTTCTGGCAACTCATTGCTGTCGTAGCGAGTCTCGTGGCGGTGGCACTGTAGGGTACTTAAAGTTATTTTAAAGCAAACGTTAGAATGTGTGCATGTGTCTTTTTTTGATATTTTGCCATTTTGTCATACAGTCTCCTATAAGAGTGTAGCGAGTTTTGTTTGTATGTATTTATTATAATTTTTATAGTTTTCTGTATTATTGTTATGCATTTTCTCTGTTCTCTTTCATAAAATTATTTTTATTTTTCTATTTTTTTCATAATTTGATTTTGTTGCACCATTAGTTTGTCTTATTAAAATGTTAAGTATTATTATAGGATTTAATGGGAAGTGTAATATTTATCATTAAGAATGGATATTAAATTTATCCATCTGAAACATTTGCGAATGGATCACTCTGATTGTTTCTTAATTTGAGACAAATATTTAAAAAGGAAACAATAAAGCAGTCACTGCGCATTCAGTGTTTTCATATGTAGGTATAGTTGATCTTATTATAACACACATACACGTTGTTTCATTATTAACTTGCATGTTTGTAAGTAATTCAGCAGCCATAAATATTCTCAAAAACATGTTAAGAATAATTTGGATTCTAAGAGAGAGAGAGAGAGTGAGAGTCTAAAAGAAAGTTTGATCAAGATTTGTTTTAATATCAATATAGAATATTTTTTCGAGTAGTATCGTTTTAAATGATGTAACGTAATTCAATCATTATAAAGAATTTCTTTCTTTTGGAATGCTAGATTGGGGATTTGGCATGACGCTCGAATATTTTTATTGAGTTACTTTTTCATTCGATAAAACAAGTCCTGATGATTGGTATTTATATACTGATTTAGATCGTCAAATCGATTAACTCCATTTTCAAATTTTTTGTGTTAATTTAAAAACAAGTTTTAGTGTCTTACAGAGACTTCGATCTGTTTCACACTAAGTTTTTGTTGTTGGCTTCTATACAAGTTTTCCAAACGAGCCGCTTGCTTGCCCTATCGATGCACGCTATTAATTGTATTTATTAAAAAGTAATCTTTTAAACTGCAACAGTGGTTATTTGAGTTAATCTTATAAAAATTTATCTCATATTAAATTGTATATGTGGTGTCTTTAATCTATATCCTGAATTCAGTCAAACTTCTACATACTATTTCCTCGACTTAATTAAAGTCACCTTTTTGTACATATTTTATGTGAGCTGTACAAAAATCCTACAAGATTGATGAAATTGTTAAGCCAAGACTTTTTTCAATTCAAAGAAATTTTCTGCACACCATTGTTGTGTTCTCAATATCTTTCTCAAAGTATTTTTTTGGTAAAACAATTCTTTATTGTTAGAAGAAATTTTTAATAAGTTACTTTTAATATAATCGGTACACAATTTTAGCTTTTGTTGCTTTAAAAGTAAAAAAATTTCGTCAACAGACTGAAAAGCTTTTATTCTTAAACATTTTATTCATTGGAAAAAATGAAATATTCGAATAATTTTTGTTCGAACAACAACATTGCTATTGAAACACATAAAATCGTCTAAGTGCAAAGTATTCTTTTAATTCTAATTAACAGCATTAATTGAATTATTTTATTCAAACTATTATTGCTCATACGCTCAGTTACACCAACTGCTATTGTTTGGACTATTTAGCGTTTACATTATGCATATTTATATGCGGACAAAGCAGCGTAATTGATTAATGCAATTTTGTAATCAGATATGCCTTCTTCTTCTGTTTGGAGTTGAGAGACTGTGAGCGATCGAGTTGATTTGCAGTCAACAGTTAAGCTTATAAAAGCTTAACCGTGTGTAGAAAGTGAGTGATTCATTATTCGATATTTTTAAAAACAGAAGAACATTTTTTTATTCATATTTATTGCTGTTTATAAGTATGTACTATGTTTTTGTACAAAGATATCTAAAAAATCTACTACCTTGAAAATCCAATTGGTCACCCCTATTCACTAAACAGGAGAAAATTGTTTTTTTTTTTATAAAATACTAAGCACTATGAGCTGGATGGTAAGTATTTATTGCCATACCAACCAATTTGGAAGCCTTGGGAGAAGAGTATTTGTACAGCGTGTTCCAATATGAGGATACTATTAAAATCAATGCGAGATCTAGCATGTGGAGATCAATTAGGCCTACTTGGAGCCAGACCAATTTCGTTATAATGTTCAAACGAATGTTCTTCACAGTTAACGCCGGTCTAATATTTTCGGAGTTTCGGTGATTCTCTTGTTTACAGTTAAGGATACACTTTTATGGATAGAATTGGCATGGATTTTTCAAAATCTTTGACCACTCTTCGAATTGTTGAACTGTAGCAGATTTTCACAACGATAACGGATTCTTATGTGTAGCGCTCCATTTTCAATAATCAGAATAATCGTAGGTGACATATCAATCATGGTCAGAGTTGCATCCACATTGAGACATAAATTTATAAATTTCATTCAAGTAAAAAGCGAATTTAAAAAAAATCTCAAACTGGTTTTTTTAAAGCAAAAAACCGGGTGATTCTACATTCGAAAAGTTGTCATATAATAAAATTCGACCACTGTAATCACGAAAAAGCCGTTTTGGTTAAATCGTTTCTTCGATCCTAGTCTCTACAAATTCCGGTTATCATTATTTGAGTATTGCAATTTATTAAACCTAAGCCCAGGGTATAGCTTTGATATCCACCCCACCATATTTACGTTGAAAATTGTGTGTGAGTGATTAAAGCCCTTGCCAGTAGGAATGGTGCAAATGTAAGTATGAAGCTTTGACCGTAATGGAATCGAATTAAAGTTGTTTAGAAAGTAATGAATAGCTATTCAAACTATTCATTATTTTCTAACAAGCTTATTCTGAAGAATGAAACTGAATGAAAAGAAATCTTTGGGCCACTTCTCTTTGTCCACTTTGGTATTTTAATTGTTTTTAAGATTTAACATATTCAAGCACTTGGTTTTTTGTTTCATTTTGCAAAACGAAATATTTTCAAACAGAAATACTAATTAGTGAATATAGGGGATAATAAAAGTATGTTTAAAAATAAAACCAAAAAGTAATAAACATAAAACAACAAAAATTATAAAATTAATTATTTATAAATTGAAATTAATCCTCAAGAGGCTTACAACCACAATTGAAAATATTTCTCTTGCGCCTAAAAAGGAAAACCGGAAAGAAAAAAAGCTGAAATGGTCGTAAAATGTGTACGAGATTCAACAAAAAATAACTTGTAAATTCAGAAATTGTACAGTAATAAAACACTGACAAGTATGAATGAATGAATAAATGTTTTGTAAAAATAAACATCACAATTTTATGATACATAGAAGATACCCATACACACAAAAGCACTTCTGATTATGTTTGTGTGTGAACTGAACTTTGATACAAACAGCTTAAAATGTATGTTTGTATTCATAAACATTTAAACGTAGTTGTACTGATAAATAAATAAGAATATGAATGAGTACGTTATGTGTAAGTGTCCATATGTGTGCGTGGTAGGGTAAGTGATAGTGTATGTGTTTGTTTTATATTTTTTGTTTGGTAAAGTTTTAAGGCAATGAAAATGTTGGGCACATGAAAAAAAAAGAAATCTCGACTGCATTTCAATTACCACATCAAAAGTCACTGAGGCGGAAAATCATTATAAATTTCTTATGAACGTTTTTGTAGCAAATATTTCCGGTGTAACGATACACAGTGGGTCGGACGAAACTAATTTGCTCATTTGTTACGTAAACGGCACAAAGACAGCTTAAGTTTTTTCTACAAATTTCAGTATACTCGTTAAAGGCATAAAAATAAAAATTTTAATATTCCGCTTTTTTTCAAAAGGAAGAAGGGCATAACCATTAACTATTAAAAAATCACAGCCCAGAATTAATATTCGGTTGTAAAAAGTGCTATGGAAAGTACCCACTGTATATCTTTTGCCGGTAAAGTAAGGGTCACTCTACACGGTATTTGATGTAGCCCAATATGTCCCCGAAAAAATCAAAATAGTTTCGTATATATATCTCGAAGATGAGAAAATTAGTTGTTAAACTTCGTCTTCGTCTTTTATTGACACCCACTAGAGTTGTCCATGGTAGAATAATTTTTGGGTCATTGTGCACCAGCATATGCCACTATCAAATGTTGTACGTCCATTTGTTTCATACATTTATTTGTTTAATACTTTCACATGTAACTTAGTCGGTTTGTGTTTGTTTACTAGTGTGTGTGAACATGTGTACAAAACACTTGTGTACATTTTAAATTGCACAATAATTCTGTTGTTGTTTTATTATTATTATTACTACTACTTTTGTATTTTTGTTTTTATTGTTGGTGTACTATAATTTTTTTTCCATTTGTAGTTTTGATTTTACAATAGTAAATATGAATGTTATAAAATCGGCTTAATGTTCAGGTACCTTGTCGTCTGCAAGTGAATGCATGTGTGTATACATGTGTTTAACATTCTTATGATACATGAATATGTGTTCATGTGTTTGAATGTTTTTATTCATTTTGTTTGCTACAAAATTGTATACACTTAATATCCATTTATGTTGTATGGCCACCAAATATGGTTGGTTGGCCAACTACATTTTTTTCCGGTTCTATAATCATACCCATTTTAGTGGCGGTCTTTATACCTTTTTCCAGCTGGTTTGTAAATTTTTGTGTGATTACTCGTACGTTAGTATGTAATGGCTGGAAAGTTTTTGAAACGTAGATATGTGTTCGCCATAAAGTGTTGGGTGGAGAAAAAAGTTTAAGCTGTAGTCGATTTTCTGCTTCATTTGACTACCGCAACAGAGAACCGTGTACCTATGTTATAATGCGACTAGAAAGGATTATTTATTTTTTACGCATGCAGTAGAAATTATAGATCGTCTACTTAATTTAATTAAATGCTGCCTTGTGATCGAACTCAGCGGATTAAAGTGGACGAGTGAGGATTTTTTTTAGTAGTTCGCTGTTAAAACTAAATCTATATTTTTTTCCCCACTGATCTAAACAACCTGTAACTATTAACAAATATATCTGTGATACGAGTACATATTTCTATAGAAGCTCTGCTTTTTAAAAATGACAAGATGTCCTTGAGGTTAAGTTATTCAAAAATTTTCTGCAAAGTGACATTTTCCGGTCGCTAATATTTAGTTTGATTTCAGCACCTGCAATTCGCAATTTCTGGTCTTCATACAAACTCCTACATCTGCACGTATGCTCCTACAAGTCGGTGGTCTACAAATATTCATCCTGATTACACATATACATATATATTAATATGGTTTCATAATCTGTCTGTGTTGGTGCAATGAACCAAATCAAATAAAAAATTAAAAAGCAGTAGAGAAAGAATTATTATACACATGTATGAACAAGCAAATGCAAAAGTAAACATGCACAAATATATTTTTAAATACCTGTAAATGCATGTGTACGAACGAGTAGTTATGGAAGTGTAAGTTTATTTACATACATACAGTTTCTTTTATTCACATTAAAGTATGCAAATATTACCTGCATTTACTCGTATAATAATCTGTAAAATACATAATTCTCTAGTGGTATTTTTACTACTTCTGTTTGTTTTTTTAGTTCTATTTTTGCAACTGATGAAATGTGAATAAACCAAGTGGTGGCCATTGGTTAGTAAATCTTATTTTATGGTAATTATAATTTCACAACTTGCTTGGGCGATAGCAAAAACTAAATAACCTTTTTAATTCTTTCTGTTGTTCTTTTTAAATATTTGATTAGTCTTATTTCGAAATGAGGACGAGCTCTAAGCTGAAATAGTTCCTGTATTATTTTTCTACTTTGATAAGGACTTGTGATAAGTACTTGTTTGTCTCCTTGATGCAATATTATGAAAAGTTTTCATTTAGCCAAAGATACAAAATTAAAAATTAATTATGTAGGAACTTGTAGGATATTGAAAGAACGTGTTTTTACAATTCTGCCAATTAAGCACGGCATAGTCTATGCCTAACTAAATCGAGCGGTAACTGATAAAATAACGTAACCCACAATAAACAATACTTAGAGAAGAAGCCTGTTTTCAAACCTTTTAATGAAGATTTAATTGTAGCCTGCAAATGATCTTATGTATCCGCATACGTGTTTTGCGTGAATCATCGTAAGTAAATTTTCGCTATAATCGCGCTCTCATACCTGAACGTGACATTAAAAAAGTTCACATCCGTGAGCGGACATACATAGGTAGAATTTTTGCGTAAGTATTTCATGATTGGAATTCTCTTATTTTTCTTTTTAAATTTCTGAATAAATTGATAGAAATGATTTGTTTTCAAAATTAAATAGTATCTTCAAATCTCTATTACTGACTGAAACTTACAACATTTAATGTCAATTGAAATAAAATAATAGTGAGTTTTCTATTTATCATTCGTGTTTGTAAATCGAGACCAAAGGGTTTATAAAATTTTGTTGTGCAACACAGAACCCAATATGAAGTGTGCCGCAGCGATTCTACTAGTAAGTATAACATATTATACCTTCATTTGGGTAATTACGAGTAATAAAATAAAATAATATACTAAAAGGACAAGATGAATCAATGTGCCACTTTGCTCCGCCTTATGCTGAGAACACAACTGGGACGAACGACGACTTTTTCGCCGCGAATATTCGTCGCCAAAAATAGAACACATTTGTGTATACCAAAGTGCACACAATTATGACGTCGGTCAAAATTCGTCATACACGGAGAACTTTGAATAAATTTATTTCTATTTCCTTCGCCAACGTACGACGAACAAAATAGTACAATGTGGCCATGTTTGGTTTTAGTTTCCAAGTATTTTAGTAAATAAAGTTTTTTTTTTTTAATAATAATTAATTTAATTATGTTTTATAGTATTTAAAATAAATTTTTGTTAGTGTTTAATTTTTTAACAATTATTTTTTATATGGTCACCCTATCTATATATAGATAACAGTTGTTATTGTTTCGTCGTTATTGTGCTTCATACGACGAATTTACACCGCGAATTTTTACCGACGTATACGTCGTGTTGGACGAAATTCGTCGTTCATCCCAGTACTTGATCGGGATAAATAAAATTTGCAATAGCTCCATCAGCAGAATTTGTAGGGTCTGGGGGCAAATTACGGCATTTGATATCGATCGAAATTTAAATAAAACATAATAGAAATTCAATGGAATATAACAGAAATATCGATCGATATCGAATGCCGTAATTTGCCCCCTGATAAAGTTTAATTATACCATTCTGCGTCCTTTTATATCCATCTGTCTACCTATCCGAAGTTGTAGATATATTGCTGAATGGCCTAGATAAATCATGGACCTAAAATCTTGATCTACTTGCCTCATGCAGGGAAATACTAATTTGACAACTCACAAAGTATACATATTCTGGTTCCTTATCGAACACCTCCTTAAGTGGTACTAACGGTCGGTGTGTGGCTTGTTTTGTGCCCAGCAATCTGGTCAATATTTTATTGAAAAATTCGACCGGTATCGTTTATCGTAATTTGCCACCTGCAGGGCCTTGGCTTAACAGAATTTTTTGTTTTGTTGTACTATGACATCTTCAGCCATTTTTTAAATGTAGGGATGTGTCTTATTATAGGTATGTGGAGCATAAAGTACTATATACATTTGCATGTTTATACGACTCGGATCCAAGAGGAAGAAAAATATCATATGTTATTAAATAACGACGTCTTAATAATGACTTCACAATAATATTTTCTCCAAATATGGAATTGACATTCAATTAAATATAATCTTCTTACGCTGAAATCAATAGCAGCCTTCATGGTCAGACATGTTTGGAGTCAAATGTTTAATTTTATTTACTGTAAACTTTCATACGTCTGAAGGGGCTTGCTTTGTAAATATAATTTGTAGTAGGGGCGCTGGAGAACAAGGGCGCTATTGCACAGGAAATGAGCCGTACACAGCGCATCATCTGGGTGCCAAGTCATCAGGGAGTATTTGATAATGAAGAAACAAATACGTTGGCAACCAGAGCTAGAAAATTATATGAAATAAACGTAGATAAAGGTAAGCATTTTAAAGGTATTAGGATTTGGCAGTGATGACACATTTCGCACTGTGAAACAAATAAACGGTGTGAAAAATCAGTAGGAATTTCTGAGATCACCACAGAACGAAGAGCCTGGTAAAACTGAATAGGCCTGAAATAATTATGGATAAAAGTATTCTAACAGGGATCTCGAATGCTTACAAACACATTTGCCTCGTATAGGATCAACAGGGCATGCAACTAGGATATTAAAACGATGAAACATTTTCTGTGCTACTGCGTAACTCTCGCACAAATAGATACCCAGTACTTCACGGTAGACAAAGCTTACCTAAGATAAGTCACATAGGAGGAGAATTTTGACGAATTTCCTCCGAATCACCGAGTTGCTATATTCTGCAACGGCATTTCATTGATGTATTAGTGGAGAGCGCACATTAATCCAAACCAGTGGACTAAGTGTATGTCTATGGGCATGAAAATAATAATTGGCACCTCTTTTTTCAAACGTATAAGTAATTATCTTTTCCATTTGGTATTACATTCCTAGACGTAAATTAAAAAAACACCCAGCTCTTATGTTTTGAGTTTTTAGGAATTTTAGTTTTTTGTAAAACTTTCTATGAAATTAACTTTAAAAGTTGAAAGTTACACACACGTGTAAAGAGGGCTATGTGAAGCAAGTCTCTTAAATTTTCCTTATCTCACAAATGACGATTTTAAGCGTTTAGTAAATATATGATATAATAAATTATTGTTACCCAAAATTTTCTAATAATCCTATTACCATAGTAATTGTTCTAGCCAATAAAACACAAAGAATTAATTGTGATTCTTGAAATAAGTCTAATTATATACGACTACAGGATTGACTAATTTTTTACAATAAACTATAGTCAACACTAATTTATGTCCTTTAGCAGATAGTAAACATTTCATTGAATTTTCCTCCGATTATATTCTTGTTTAATTCATACTCAAACTGATAACAAAGACATCAATTCAAAATTAAAAAAAAATACTTTTAATTAGAATACAATAAAATAATTACCGAATTGCTATTGTCCTTATTATTTGTGCACAAGTGCCAGCAAGCTTGACAACAATTATGAATAATAAACTCTCTCTATTCTCTATTATAAATACTGCTAAATGAATTTTTTGTTTATAACACGTGCATTCAGATTTTGTGTTGTGCAATAATTTGATGTCATTTGTTTATGAAAGTGTTCGCATTTTTCATATTGATTGAATCATGAAAATGCGTTTGTAGAGATAATTGAACAGTTCTAGTCAAAACAGAATGTACTCGTATTCACTTAATTTACACATGAATAGATAGATACTTTGTGCATAATTTTATTGGGTTAGAGATGAAATTGTTTCTTTTTTCAGCGTTAAAAATAATTTAAATAACTGGATGTTTTAAATATCGTTTTAATCCTTATTTATATAAAATTACAAAAACTAAGTCTTCACTGCGTTAATATTCTAACTGATGCTTTGAAGGAAGTACACGGTGATTCGTGTTATGTTATCCAATAATTATCTTCGCTCAAAAAAAAAACATGACCGAGGTAACCATATTCTTACACTATGGCAATTCGCTGATATGAAGTCATCCTGTTCTCATGTAGTTTGTTACAATATACCCTATAACTACAATATTGTTGAAAATTTTTACGTTATCTTCATAGTAAAACATACGAGTATAATCATATTATTTTCACATGTGAGAATAACATGACCCAAGAGTATCATTATATGATAGAAAGATTCTACATATGTCTACAGATGGTCATAATACAATTTACAATGGCGACTAACTTTTGTATTTGTTATCTTTTCACCACCTTCTTATTAATAGTCATTATTATATATACTTTTTAACCAGATTTAACCCACTAAGTGTGATAGCAAAGCATTCAACTAAGGTCGGTGAAAATTGTCGCTTAAAACAAATATTTTTTGATTGCTTCTTAGTCATTCATCGATCACGTAAAGAAAAAACATGGTTGTACGAGGGTCACAAGGATCATAGTATTTTCCGTACAACGATATATTGTTGTGGAAAATTTATAATGGTTATTTGAAAATATTTTAAACACGACTTTAGTTGGGACAAACAAGATATTGTTAACATTTGATGATTTGATATGATGATATTTGGTGAGGGTCCTGTAATAAGCGCGTTGAGTAAGTATTCGATGGCTCCAACCGCTTGTGCTTATTCCGATTCATTATAACAATGTGCAAAAGGGAAGGAATTTAAATCTCTCTCTCTCCCTCTCTCTCTCTCTAAAATAAAGGCTAGATGTAAACTTTAGAAACGTCGATACACGTATATTATCTTTAGCCCCTCGGTCGGAATCTATTGCCAGACCCTTGTTATTTTAGGAAAAATTGTTTTTGTTGTACAGTGCTACTAGGCACTTTATAGATTTTTTGCAAAGTCTTAATTACCTAGGGATTGAACATATCATTGCAACTAATAAAACTTTTTTTAACTACTTGTTATGATAAGAAAAACATTAGTTCATTTTAGAACGTACTGTCGAAGTTGAATTCTTGTGATTCCTCTATAGTTGGACCAATATTGTTACTCTTGCCATTTGCCACAATTTACTTTTAAAAAATGTACTTTATTTTTCAGAATTTTATCTGTATTCACAGATGTCTATCCAATTATGTTTGTGCAGCTGCATATTTTATCAGATGCTTAGCAAAGTTCAGGCTAGAGATTACAAATTATTGAGTACAATTAGAAACCCTTGATTGAGATTATTTATTACTGCAACTAAGTCTTAAGAGCGAACAATTACGACCAACATATCACTTACTCAAAGCTCCTACTCGAAATATCTTCCATAGCCTGTTACTGGCAATTGCGCAACAAAACCAAAAAAATATGCAGTGTATATTTTCCTTCTCATCATCAGTAGCTGGTATTATTTGTGCTACGAGTATCTAATGAGTTTTCTAATGCATTTTGTTTAGAGCGTTTTGTAAATTTTCTGTTGCACCTGGCCCTATTGACACTGAGCAAAGGAAATGATGATGATAATGATGAGACCGAGTCTAACTGTACGTGTATGTTATTTGGTTGATTGATCATGTACAGAGATGGTGTTTCGTCGCATTCAAATGTAAATATCCCATGTAGCCCCCCAACTCTATTCAATAGATGGCTGCACTTAGTCAGTCATCTTCTGTAATAGTCAATGGTCATTTAGTTTTGTGCATGAATTCATAAATATTCCAGTTGTTGATTGCATGTCCACCTGCACCATTTATAAAATAGAATTCTATAGAATAACTGGAGGGACAATGTGAGCATGAATGAATTTTATACTTCTATGACTTGTATGAGTTATTGGTGTCTGAGCAGAACAAGTGTTGCAATTAGCCAGGTTATTGTTTAGTTTTTTTTTTCATTATTCACTATAAAAATCATGTTTTGAATTTAATTTTTGTTTTCAATAAAATGTTTTCCTGTATGACGGGTGTAAGGTTGTTGGTGAGAGTCTTTGATTTTAAGCAATTATTTATTTTACCTGACTTGCGAGTAAAAGTAATAAAAATTTTATTGATTTTGTTGTGTTAAAATTCATTTAACATATGCACGAATATTGCTGTGTATCTGGATGTAAAACAAATGTATTTTTGAAGTGAATTTAATTTTCTCCAACATATTGAAACTTTCTTTAATTTGTTGTCAAATGAAACAAAAAAGTAAATATTTTGAGAACTTTAAAATAAAAACTTTAAAATTGAATTTGTTTATATTTCTTTTGTTACTTTTTAAAACTTTTCTTTATGCAGTTTCATTTGTTCAGGTATTAATTAAACAAACCATAAATAAACAAAAACAAATTCATACTTCAGTAAATATAAAATTGGGGGGAAAGCACACAAAATGTGTGAGATCTTCAAAGTAAATTAAATAAACATATTTGAGTGTATGTGGCTTGTTTATGCAATCACACAACATATTTATGCTCATGTGTTTAAGGCTTTTTGTAAGTGTATATGTATGGGTGCATTTGCATTTATTAGCATGAATTTCTACAATGACCATTACTAGCAAAACTTTCATATAAGTTTTCAAACAGAATGTTGAATAGTTCCGTTCAGAGGTTTTTGAAAATAGTGGGCCTCTATAAATAAGTTAGGTTTGAGTATTTTTTAAAGAATAATATTTTTGGTTATGGATTAGAAATTAAATTCGCGATGTTGCTTAAGTAGTTTTTGGAATACATCCGACGAATTCATGAATAACCGTGTAAGTATTAAAACTGAAATTTTCAGGAAATAAGAAAATAAAGTGATTTGGTTGAAGTTGGGCGCTTAGTATGAAATATTTGAAACTGGTTTTTGTAACATACAAGCAGATAAGTTGTAGGAATTTGTGTAAAATTTTAAAGTGAAAGGTCCCCGTGAACATTGTGCAACTAAAACTCCTTACGTAGGTGGATTCCGATACTATTGCAGGCACTCATGTAATTTTTAAATTTTAAGTTTTTCAAAAAGTTGGGTGTAAAGATCTCCTGATGAGGTGGCCTAAACAACCAGTGGAATTTGCATAGAGACTAGCTTATCCACACACAACAAATAAATTGCATTATTTATAATAAAATGAGTGTGGATAAAAAATTAGATAGAACTAATTTTTTAAATAGATAAACGACAAAAGTTCTTGAGAAGCAAATTTTAATGCCAGCAATTGAGCGCGTTCTTAATTTCTGAGCGTATAGTTTATGCTCAAACTCGCTTAGCTCTCAAAATGGCTATAGGGGTACGAAACTGCATTTTCTATTCATATTTGTATATCAAAAAGTCGATGCACTGTGTTTGTTGTCAATTGTAGGCTTAAAAATGAAGTGTATACATGGACGTCACATATGTATTTAAAAGACAACAGGCACTGTTTGATTTTAGCTCCAGAATCAGTAAAACCTATCACCCTTCTTAGATTGAATGAAAAGAATCGTTTTGAAGGCGTTGGCCAGGTGACGTGCGCGCAAAGAAAATCATGATTGTGAGATGGTCATGACAGCGTGTAATGTTTTATACATTACTCTAGTTGCGATAAGAAAGTTATTGATTATATTTAATCATTAAATTGCAAGACCATTTAGTACGATTTTTACAAAAATTCTAACCACAAAATCAAAGTGTGACGGTGCTATGGCTTAAGTGGTTAGCGCATTGACTATTAAGCATTCCATGGCATTAGTCGCCTGCGTTCCTACCTCAGCTGCTGCCAAGCAATAACCAATATTTTCGTTTTAAGAGTACCACATTATTATCTACAATAATGGTAGGATGAGTTTATAATCATATAATTTAATCATATTATGTTGGCCTAGTTTAGGGTTATACAACCGATTCTTTTCGTGTACGCTGCACAGTGGTGCAGAATTAGAATCCTTGCCCGAATTATCTACATTTTAAGAAATTTTCCTTTCCATTTAACAAAAATATTTCTCTATATTTTTTGTTCTCTATAGAATTTCAAATTGCAGAAAAAGCTTTTAATATGATTAATAGAAAAGATTCATTATGTAGGTAGATGTTACATAGGAGCTGATAGGGACAGTTGATACAACTAAAGCTAACAGATTATTAAATTGAATATGCGAAAAAATTATTTTTTTCAACCAATTTGAAATGTAAAAGTTATTGATGAACTCAAGGCCTTTTGTTCCTGTCATAAATGCTCACCTGATTACATTTCCATTGGCTTAAAGCAAAAAACAATTCAATCTGAATGTTAGTTTGGTAATAGAGCAAACTAATTACCATTATATTCAACTTGATTTTTTTCTCCATGTTCTGTAGTTATTGTTTTTATTTCAGGCAATAACAATTTTCCAAACAACTTTGCACAAACTCCATTTCCGTGTAGTTTTGTTCTTTTGTTTATTATAAAATAAGTTTTCGTTGCCCTACCTGCTCTTGTATATTTAACAAACTGCCATACTATATATGTATTTGCAGCAACAACTGTAGCCAGAATAACGAAAGCAGCAACAGAAAGTTTTCAATGTGTTACCAACAAAAGACGCTTCGGGGTTTATGTAGGGGTTAAAACGAAAGTCGAACCAAAATGCGAGATAGAAAAGTAACTCCGCTCCGTTGGTTGGTGGCATTTAAAAATATGCATAAAAATTAAATTAAAACACCATAAATGTAAACTTTGCAGAAAATTTAATACAAAGTAGAGAAGGAATTAAAAAATGTTGCGGTTGGCAGTGACGAAAATTAAATACCTACGTAAAGTTAGATTAGGTTTCGTTTTTTCAAAGGCAGCTCAACTAATAAGTAACTTTTTGTTGATTGTAAAGATAAAAGAAAAGAGGAATGATATTGAATTTCGCTGCCACATCAATAGCGATTTCTCTCAGAGTCCTGCAGTCGCGCTGCTCAAACTTTTAGCTCGTCACCTAAATATCGAGTCGTTTTTTTAAGCGTTAATGTTCAAGTTAAAATACATAAATAAATTGTTTGGCTGGCATAGGGCCGCCGTGTCTGACATAACATGGAATTGATATTTTCACATGTTCGTCTAGCAAATCAGAAAGATGTTATCATTTTTGCAAATGCCGTCGTACGTCAATCATATTTCAGACTTGTAAACTAGATAGCTGCAGTCTACAAGGAGACAAGTAGTAGAATGGCATACTTCGCAAGAGCGTGGAATAATTGTATCGATCAGTCGCTAGTGTTAGCGCAGCGTGAATTTTTTCGTCGATTTCCTAATCGTCTCGCGCCAACTAGACAAACATTCCGACGATTAGCTGCTCGACTCCAACAGACTGGAACCACAAAAGATCTTGCAGGGCGTGGCCACCACTTGGTTGCCGATGTCGCTGACAAGCATCAAACAGACGATATGCCACGCAATTGGGCACAACAAGAAGAATTGTAGTGAAAGACTTACCCATGTCCAGGTACAAAGTGCAAACAGTGCTCAAATAAGTGCCTGTTGACTGTCAGTCGCGTGTGAATTGCCCTACTTCCACTTTGGCGATTTAGCATGGCCAGCAAGGTCGCCCGTTTCAATTACCCAATTACTTGAAGTCGCAGATTTATGTCAACAACTTCCAGATAATCACAGCCCTTGAGGAGAATATTCGACAGGAATACAAAACGTTATCACCGGAAATCTTGCACAAAAAAGGTCCAAATAAAGATTTCCATCGCTCCAAATCATTTTTTTACTTAGCAAAAAGATATTCAAAAACAAAATTGGACGATTAAATTTGCACCACCCTGTATCATTCTTGTGAAGCCGTTTTGTCTGCTGCTTTAATCCCTACTACCATTTATCTGTAACGTTTTCACATCGTTTTGAAAGGCAACAATATCCCCTAACGATGTTTCCACAATGGCTTGTGTATTCATTACTGAACAACATTTTTAACTGAAGTATCGGATGAATTTATCGAAATGGTCTTATGTTATTTCAAAAGAAACTCGGACACTTGACAATGGCTGCATTAACATCAATTATTATTGCAAGAATAATAAGTTGCCACCAAGCTTAAAATTCACCAATCACAGAAAACATTGCAGCTTTGTTTAGCTCAAAAGAATAACACCCCACAGTTGGCAGCATAGGAGCAATATCACGCGCCTATAACAAAGTCAGGCGGAATAATTCATTAGTGTTTATATAAAATATTTTGTTAAGAAAGATTTTTTTTTAATTTTATAAAAACCAATATCTTGTAGTTAAACGGGATGACAAACGTAATATACCTGCACTTACTGCTAAGTGGCATAAAAATTTGAAAAAAAAACAACAACACAAAGACAAAATGTTTAAACATGAAGAAACAAGCAGGTGTAAAAATGGCAACACATTTTATATGGACGTGCAAAAGTTTGAGCTTTTCTACAGAATGACTTTTAATGCAATTTGTAATGTGACCAACTAGGACTGTGCTGAACACAATT
Source organism: Phania funesta (assembly GCA_963932375.1). Taxonomy (NCBI): domain Eukaryota; kingdom Metazoa; phylum Arthropoda; class Insecta; order Diptera; family Tachinidae; genus Phania; species Phania funesta. Next base: position 61,472,399 of record OZ010655.1, read on the forward strand.
AAAGAGCTAAGCACGAAGAACACAAATTACAGTAACTTTGTTAAAAATATTAATTTATAACCAAAACAAATAAAAGTAAATTGCTTGAAATTGGGACGCCTTAATTCCGTTTAATCTTTCTGTTAGGAGACACAATATTTTCCATATGAAATTTTTTATGGAATTAGCTGAAAAATTATGCAAGTTTATAACTAAAGTTGTTTCTTATGTTATTGGGGTACTGAGTTGGAATTCGGAGGCCAATTAAAATCACTTCTACGCGAAATAATTCGCTCATCAAAGATGTCCCGTAAAAGAGCAGTGGGCGCGGTGGCTCCTTCTTGTTGGAACAATTTTTGCGAATGGTTTTCCACGGCTGGCCTTAAAAAATGTTCCAACATTGTACGATATCTGACACGGTGACCCCGTGTCCATTTTCAAAAAAATAAGGACCAATTATCCTTTCCGATGAAACACCGCACCAAACCGTACACTTAGATGGGTGTAATTCTCGCTGTTGAACTACTCTTGGATTTTCCGTAGCTCATATCCTGCAGTTTTGCTTATTAACGAACCCACTTAATTGGAAATGGGCTTCGTCGCTCATAATTAAATTATGAATAAAATTATGATTTTCTTTTGCTTTTTGCCGGAAAAAAACTACATAATCAAGTCGTTGCTGGTGATCTATCGGTTTCAATTCTTGGACAAAGTGAATCTTGTATGGATACATTCGTATTGTGTGCAAAATTCTCTGCAGCGAAGCTCGTGAGAGGCCAAGTTGTGTCGAACGTCTCCTGGTTGATATTTCTCCATATTCCTAAATACTCCTCTGTACCAGTTCAATATTGTCATCCGCGTGCACAGTTCGTGCTCTGCCAGCACCAGGAATGTTCCTTACTGCCCCTTGTTGTCAAAAATTTGCAACCAGATGGTTTATTGTTGACTCTGAGGTTCCAACCCGCACATTAAAATAACGACGATATGCACGCTGAGTCAAAGCAATGGATCATTGATTTGAAAAATAACATTTTGGGCACGTTGTTCAATTGAGTACTGCTCCATTTTAAATTCCCCAAGTCTTCGTCACAAAATACTGAAAAGAAAAGGAAAAAAAACATAATAAAAAAGTTATAAGCAATTCAAACCCCTTCGGTAATTTTGCCCTACCCTGTACAAACGAAATACATAAATCCACTTTGAACATATACCTACTACCATCCGCTTTCATTTTATCCTCCATTTTACCATTAATGGAAGTTGTTTGAGCACAAATTTGTGAGTTAGAATACCCGGAAAATTTGCTAGTGTGTGGCATGCGTATAACAACTACATTAAGTCCTTTATAAGAGTATGTGGTTCCGGCAAACACATTATGGTTCTTTCTAAAAATAATAAAGTACTTTAAATTTAAAAAATAAGTGATTACAATCCGCAAAAATTTAACTTGGTTGGTTTTAACAATATAAATTTTATTAAAATTCTAGCCCAAAGTCAAAGTTTTTTAACTAAACGAAAATAATAAAGTATTTCTAAACTTAAAATATTACGAATAGGCATATTATGTAAAGATTTTATTTGTTTATTAAATTAATGGTGAAACAATGTTTTTTTTATTTTTCTGAGCAATATTTTGGCCATTACTCGCACTGCAAAGTTAAATCTTGAATTCATATATATTGTTTAAACACATCCATGCTTTTTTTAATAGCAGTTGGCATAGACATAAATAAATTTATAAGAATTATAAGAAATCGTCCATTATTTATTCAGGATAAGGATTTTTTCTATAGAATTTAAATCATTATGATCGAATTTTCCTACATAGTTTTTTTTTGGTTTAAATGGCAATATCAACGTACCTAACGTTTCATCTAGAGTGGGCCTTCAAATTCGTCCTTGGCGGTTTTTCAACCAGACATAAAATTCGAAATACGACCTGAAACTATCTAATTCTAGGCTTTAAAATATTTTTTTCTACTCCCAAAATACCACCCCTTGTGTGTTTTTTAAACAAATTATTGATATCACTTCTGGTATTTCCGGTCCTTCTCTTCTAAATGTAGTTTCTTTAAACAACAAGAAGCTATGAATATGTATTCCGATTATTGTTCGGTCATTTTGAATTACATAACGACATATAATGAATTTTAAACATATAAATAATTATATTAATTATCAGCGTTTGATCAAACATTTTGCTAACTTCTCATTACGATTGGGAATACTTTAACTAATATAAAGGTTAGGTTACAATATTATTGCGTTAGATTAAACTCTGGTTCTATATTGGTGATATACCCACGTGATTCAATCATAATACGTTTCTCTCTGCTCACATCATGTCGTAGCTGTCCTCTGAAAAGAGCCTAATGTAAACTGCAATTATACCAGATGATTAAAGCTTATTTGATTTTGTAATATATGCACCATATACTTGAATGCATTTACCAAAAATTCAATAAATCGAGCAACTGCAGTAAAAAAATATACTTGCCAATAAAAACCATATGTAATAAAAAACCATAATTTTACCAAAAAATGCGAAAAATACAAATTCATCAAATATTAAAATTTGACCACAAAAATTTAGATTTCACCAAGAAAACCATATTTTTACAATAACTCAATATATCTGTGTTTAACAAATTTGTGATAAAAAAAAACCAAATTTAAGGCAACTGAGGAAGTCACTAAATAAATAAAAAGTTAACCAAAATGTTAAAAATTCAGGACAAAACTTAAATTTCATAAAAGTTATACATTTTACCGAATAACTAAATAATCTGAAAATATATAACACAACCAAATTTTACCGTAATTTGGGAAAAAATCGAAATTGCACTAAATTTTCTGTCAAAAGTTAAAATTCACTAAATATTCAAAAATATATAATAGATCAAGAAATTGGAATTAAAATATGTATGTGCTAAAAATCAATATTTAGAAAAAAAAAACGACATATTCCCAAAAAATACCACAAAAATCAAAATTCATCAAAAATTTAATATATATTGCTTATGTTTTTGAATGTTATTATTTTGCAAATGTTGTTAGATAATTCATCGCTGTAACTGATATCATTTCGCGTGCCGAAAAATTAAAATTTTAATTAAAAGCCAGAATTTGTTCTCAAATTTAGGCAACTGCTTATATGTGGGACAGACCCAAAACAAAATTTTACAATTTCCATAAAAACATTGTCTGCAATTTTTGTCTCAGCCATAAAAAAAGGGGTCACATTATACAAAAAACGTTTTACTGCTTTTGTCAAAAAGGAAAGAGTAAATAATATAAAAATTCAACCATTTCTACTTTATAAAATTAATGCTTTATACCTTTAACCGGAAGTTGTATAAAGTACAATCAGTTTAACGACAAGAATACATAGAACATTATAATGAGAAAGTTTAAGTGTGTGTGTAACTTTATAGTGACTTGTTATTCCTTTTAATGTTTCTTTTTGTCTTCATATTTTATTTTTTATTTATGGTACAAAATGTTAAATAAAGTAAAAAAGGGAAGCAATACATTTAACTTTATTTTACACTGTTGTCCACTGATGCCCAAAGAATGAAAACACCTATACGTAAAAGTAAACACACTTACACAAACACACACACATATACAAACAATATTCTTTTAAATTGTTAATTGAATTTCTGCACAAGTGTAGTGTAAGCAATTTGCCACAAACCATATTATGATCGTTCATGCTTTACTTTAATACTTATAAACATATGTATGTGCATACATATGTAGCCTTATGTTAGTATGTGTGAGTGTTTTTTATGTGTCTTTTGGCCTTTTTTTACCATATCAAAGTATGCATCAATATTTTCTTTATTTTATTCTTATATCTGGTTTTTTTCTCACTTCGTTTGAAGAATTAAATGTTTTAAATTTATTTACGATTTTGCATTTATGCATGAGTGAGATAAGATTTTAAGTCAATTTACATGAAATCTTGATCCATTGATTGTGTTGAATGTGTAAAATATCAAAATTTTATTATGTAAAATAATCTCATGGAATCATATCCATTTAAATAAATTCTTTTAGGTTGCATAGGAGGAGAATTAGGTCCATTGTGCCATGTATACAATCCCTTTGCCTTTAGAGTTCGAACATAGTTCTCAGTTATTTCCCATCCGCAACTTTCTTTTCTTTTCAAGTTGTATTTGGTGCAGATGAGCTTGATTGATTCTCTTTCAGGCTCGACACAAGTGCTTTCAATAGAGTGCAAAACATTCAGATCAAAGATGATATTGAACTGCAAAAAGGACACGACAAAAGGTGCTAATTAACGATTAAATGCTCTATCAATAAAGTAAGTGTCAACGAACTACCAGCAATAATTTCAGAAAATACAAAAACGTACCGAATCTAAAAAAACTAAAAAAAAATATCATGATCTAAAATAATGTAACTGCCGAAACTGAGCAAGGTCGAAGGTAGTCAAGCTTAAAAGAATCAAATGGTGGTCAAGCTTCAACTAATAAGACTAGACAACAGAGGACAACAAAACCATGGAACATATTTTATATTACTAGACTGTTTCGCGCATGTTACGTATGCACTTCCACATATGCAACCAACTCTCCCAAGCACAAATGCCGATAGCAAAATATTTGAAAGAAAATTCAAATGCATTAAGTTAAAAACTACAAATTGCATTGAATTGTTAATTAATATTAAGCCAATAGAATAATAAACCAATAAGTTCAGTAAACATAAACCGTAACTTTGTTAGCAAAAAACAATAAAAAAAACCTTTATAAATATAAAACGTAGCATACAAATACATTAGGTGTTTTTCTTCACTTTTTGGGTAAAGTTCGCTAAGATGGAAATGAACATAACTTATTCTCATTAAGAGACAAAAACATATAAAAGTACGGGAACCAAATTTCGGTACAGAAGATCCCTGTCATTAATAATAACATTAGCTGAATAATTGTCATTATTACTTCTTTATAACCCTTTTCCTGCATTTTTTTAATTTTCTTTCATATTTTACTTTTAATTTTAATAAACCAAAATTTATTTATTTATCTTATTTATTATTACTCTTGCATCTTCAAACCCCCATTGTGCAGAGTACGAGAACTCAGCAATTGCACACTTACCTGTTCGCAACAGTGATGTTAATTGAGAAGTTTCATTTCTTTTATGCTAAAATATAAATAAATATAGGACCTTTTTTTGGCAAACTAATTATTCACAAGGTTCTATAATCCAGTCTTATCCATAAGTCCTTGATGTACCCCAACTGGCGTACATCATCTGAAAGCTAATAACTGTCTTAATAATTTTTCCCTGTATCACAATTTGTCACATTAATTATTTACAGTGAAGTAAATGTTTTATACATTTTTTAATTAAGGATCAGGGAAGCTTTAATTGTTGGTTGATATTATTAAAAAAATTTATGAGAATTTGGCGTTTGTGATACCACAGATATTCTCTGTAAATTAAATGAAGTAATTGGATTGGATATAATGTTATTGGATATTTCAATTATTTCTGATAAGTATTAAAACAATTTTTCTGTATTTTTATACTACTTGGAAAGTGGAAAAATTGTTGTGTCAAAATTATTATTAGTGCTTCAAGTTTCCGAAATATACAGCATTTACAATACCGCAAGGTTCTGTTATTTTCTTTACCTTAAATCTCCGGCAATTGAGGTGATCGCATTGATAAGCATTATTATTATTTACTATTTTTTAAATTATCACATGGATTACTCTGACCCGTTAGTAAGAGAATCAGATGTAAAACGCTACAAAGGCAAGAGTATTCATTTTCTTATAGCCGAAATATGCTGCATATTGTATGTCAATGATATAGAATTGTCGAAAGCTAAAACAAAAATATAAGAAATACATAATGTCTTAAATATATCAACAGATTTCTTTTGTATCTCGACTTATAGTAAAATTTTATGTAAGAAATATTTTTAATACAAGCTAGCGTCACAAAATTTGGGTTTAAAGCCTATTTTGGCAATAATTTTAAATAAGAACTAAATTAACTATTAAACATATTTTTAATTTTGAATTATTTCTGACGGTTAAGTCAAAATTTGAGCTTTGATATCTTTGAAGACTTATGCTCGTAGTAGAATTTTGATAAAAATATTTTTGTAGGAAATTTCAGGCCACTATATTGCTGTTTAAGGCAAGGTTTTTGCCCCTTTGCAAGAACTTTAACTTTAATTCCATATTGCGAGTTAACACTCATAAAATGTAATTGTATATGTAATTGGAAAAATTAAATGTACAACTACTTTAAATTGTTAATTGGTATTTTTCAATCACCCATTGCAAGTAATGTAATTGGTAATTGAAAATTAATGTGCAAAACCCAAGTCTGGTATAAGTATTGTATTATCCATTGAATATAATCTGGATACAGCATTTTATAAAATATGCGCTACAGCAGCAATATTGTGTTCGATATACACATTTCTTTGTCTTGTTGATGGTTTTGAATCGAGAAGATTATAGTCAGTACGAAAGTAATCAACAACTGCACGAATTGCTTGTCAATAGACCGATTATGTTCACCTTAAAATGGACAAAGTGCTCTATGAGCTTCTCAAACAGATTTATTTTGTTTAAAATAAATTTCCACGAGTTAGAAGCATTCTTCTGGCGTTAAACGATTCATGATGACTTGCCAAACCTTACTGAATAGAAATGTCAACACAGTTTGATATTCTCAGCTGTCAAACTTAATATTTCTCATGCAGCTAAACTGCCGTTAGAATTCACAGTTTCATAAAAAACATTTTTAAACTTTGCTAATAGTTTTGAATTAGGATATGTACAAAAAATAGCGCGTTCTTTTCTAAATATGATGCACAAAAAACTGGCAAAAATATGCAAAATTTTTAGCACTCAACTTACTGGTCAGTTTCATACCTCTAATTTTTACAATTGTATTAGCTACAAAAAAGACTTTTTATTTCATGTGGGAACTTAATTTATTTATTTTTGATTAATTGTAATTGTAGAGGAATCACTTTATGAGTGTTTGGGCAATATGAAAAAAAAAACAATATGAAAAAAGATACTGCCTGTTTAGAAGGCTACATTATTATTTTAAACAATTTTTTATTTCTGGTGATATTTGTTTACTGATATTTTTGACTACTGTAAAATAGTAATAATCAGTAATGTACTATGTATTACTCGTCACACTGTATATTTTATGCTTGCTGTCGGTCATTATTGTTTAAAATATATCATCAAATATTGCGCAAATGTAAAAAGCTTGTAAATATTAGTATAAAATTTAATGCTTGTGAATTAAGGCGTTTACAAATCTAGGAGGTGTGTTCAAAAAGTCACGGTCATTATTATTTTACTTTTACTCATCGCGCTCACCACACTTATTTTACGCAATTATAAAGAAACAACATTGTTACGGTGCTCTACCAGATGTGCATTCTCTTCTAAAGATCATCATACTAAGTACTTAGTAGGACTTTGAAAAAATTTACGGAATTCTTAAGTTTTCCCGAGATTTTTTTAATAGGAGTAAAAGTATATTTGGGAAATATCTGAAGACGAAGATGAAAACATTTCATTATGCTAATTATTTTTCACACATACCTCTTACATATGTAGTAAGTCTGTTTGTTTTTCCATAAACATCAAAAACATATTCATATGAGCCACTTTATTTTTCCGCTTAAGAAAACAATGTTCACTGATGTGAAATTTTATGTATTTCTTTCCTTTTTAAAACGGAAAAAAATTGAAGCCATGTTTATTTTTCCTGCAAATTATTTTCAAAATCATAATGTCCAGATGTTTTGATTCCATATCATTTCATTCAAGTGTTTTAAGGCTAAGTAAACATATCCATTTTTACACTCATACACGCTCGCATGTGTGCTATTATACACATGCATACATATTTATTTTGAACAAGATGTAAGTATTGTGTAAAGAGACAGGAAACATTTAAGAAAATGCCTCAAGAAACAACAAGAAAAACCAGTAACGATCCATAAAAAACACATTTAAAAAGATTAAAAAAAAAACTCATTCATTTTACAAAACAATATGACAACTCTCGGGTGTGCAGAGTATTGAGACAACGCCAGACTGTAATAAAAAAAATGATTGTATTTTCACATGAATTGTTTTAATTTTTTCATCTTTTGTCCCTCTCCCTGCAGCAGAAATGACAATCAAAAACATCAGCATTGACCATTTAGCATACATTTAGGCTTAAGTTGCAAACATGAACAACAGCTGAATAGTTTTAGGCTATTGAAAATCAAATGAAAGGTAATCTTTATGCTTAAGGAATGATTAGTTGCAAAAAATATCAACGTAAAGGCTTTAGTTTTAGCCAAAACTGTTTGAGTTTTCCCATTGCAACTTTAAAATAATAATTACAATACTTTTGTAAAATCTCAGGAAAATAAATGAATTTCACACATGAAATACTTGTTCCTGGTTTCTAAAGCTGTGCTCTCGGTCAAGGAAAACAAACGGGCGAACAAGTTTGTTGTAATACTTGGTCGGTTGGCTGACTGGCTGATAAGGTGGTTTCAAATATGACAGTTTTACTTGTATAAGAAGAAAACCTCAGCTTGATATGCTTGAGGGAATCTCTGATGTTGTAGTTACACTTCATGTCTGCGGTTTTTACACATTTCGTTCTTGTGTTTGCACTTCCAAATAAAAAAAAGTGCACAGAATTCAGTGTTTGCTAGATTCTGCTTGTATTAGTCTTCTCCATTATTTCACTTGCTGTAGGTACTATATATATTTTTTTTTGTGTTAGACCCCTTATTTTTCTCCCTACAATAAATAAAAGAATACACCAACAACAAACTCTTGCAGCCATTGGCTGTAATATATTAAAGTCGGCAATAAAAGTTTATTGAGGTGGTAATTGAGCTAAATGCCAGTGAAGTAATGGAATCGCACAATTATTTTAATTTGAAACACATCTCTCAAGCTGAATTTGTGGCCAAAATTCGCAACTGCTTAAAGTATTTGATTATGCCAGAGATAAATAATGACTAAAATTTTTTGAATGCAAATCTTGATAGTCATAGACTAACAATAAATCTGATCTATTTTGGACTCATATTATACTGCTATACAGTCGTTCAATAATAACAACAAACAATAACAAGTTAACATGTCACGCAGTATATGGAACTAACGTGCTGTTGAGAATTCTGAGAACAGCTTATCTCACATCTAAAGACTATAAGTTGCCTACCAAGATTGCGCGGTTCTTAACGACTATACGGTGTGACTGTACTTTTGAAATGACAGTTAGGGCAGGCTGTGATGGAAATGCAATTTTTATTAGAGATTTGTTCTAAAAACTTGTTTATGAAAAAACCCCACACTGATAATTTTTAAGTTGTTACTGTTTTTGATATAAGCTCTCTTCTATATGGTCTCTGCCTGTATACCAGCTATAAATACGAAAACGAATACCGAGTCCCTCTTAGCAACCTCCGGGAATTTCCACGACTGCATTTACTCTTTAATATAAGTTTTGAGGATCATACTTTATGAATGCCTACTGGAGATTGACCTACAATTCGATCATGCATCTTTTACAATTTTAAACAAATTTCCATTCGATTGCCGCAATCTAGGTCACGATAAGTGTCTAAATTTCACACTGCGTTTTAAGTTGGTATAATCCTCAATAACACATGCGTTTTTAGCAAGTGCTCTTTCGACCATAAACAATATAAGTCTGAAAAATGGACCACAAGAGCTTTGCTCCTTTCAAGTTCAATAGAGCGGCAACACTAAGCGTAACGTAAAGGTCATCACTACGAAAACCGTACACTATAATCCGTATCCAGTTATAAGAGTTTCGCTATTAATAATATTGAAGAACTTTTTGTGCTAACTGAAGCATTTGATATGAAGCAACTATTGGTATCAAATATGGATTATCATGGATTATTATAATCGAACAGGTTTGTTAAGCCAATGAAGATGATAATTATCTCCTGTATTGAATTATATGCATGTCTAAACTACCAGCGAATTTTCCATTATTCTTGGATAGATCGAGAACTTTTAGTAGTTATAGTTGTGTTGTAAACTTTAAATTGAACGGATCATATCGCTTTTGTACAATAGCGAACAGAGAATATTAAAAAAGGGTGAAATCATACGGTACAAGTATGTGCAAATAAAGCCTAGTCACAGGACCATGTCTATGTTCAAGCAACATACCAAATGCCTTTCCTTTCTTTATTTCCTTTTTTTTAACATATGTATGTTTTTTTCCCACCTAGAAGTATGCAACAAAATCAAGTGCAAAAATGTTTGCCATCATCGCATTGTAATCATGTAAGCGCTCCATGCACACCCATAAACACACACCCGTAAGCACACACATTCGGGTAGGTGCAATGACATTTTTCTTTTGTCATTTTTATGTCCCTCTACCAAACAACCATGTATGTAATTGAAAAAATTTAAACAGTTTTTTTATTTTCACTCATTCTCTTGCTTTTGAAATGCAAGCAAAAGAAAAAAGAAAGTAATAAAAATTATAGAGAGACTAACAGCTCATGTCCTGGACATTTTATCAGGCATTCTGTCTGGCTATTTCGTCGCCGTCACCAACATCTCCAGCCGCATCCAAGTGGTTTGTGGGAGAAAATCTTGTGTAAACACTGTATTACCCATACCTTTTACCGTGAGGATAGGTCCGGTGTGTTGGTTTGTTTGTTTGTTTGCGTATGAATTTTTGTTTAAACATGTTCGTTAGTTTATGTTGGCAAATCTTAAATTAAAATACTGGCCTGAAGGATTTTAAGTTTATTGTATATTTCTACTTCAATTTTCTTGTTGTCTCTGTTCTTCTTGGGTCTTTACTACTCTTCTGTTATTCGTCTTTGCAGTTTAAAATAGTGTTTGCATCCGTGATTGAATAAAACACGAAGGACTGGCAGAATCAAAGAATGGGAAAATCATTTATATCAAGTGTTGGTTAAGTGAAATAAGTGTAAAAATAACAATTGTTTACAGCAAGTACAACAATAGCCAGAGGGTAATTTTGTATGTTAAGATACGCATGTGTGTTCAATTAGGGTGCAGTGTTTACAAGGAAGTAAAAAAAGGTGCAAGGTTTTCTAGTTTAATAAACCATTAAAAAACTTGTGATATAAGAAGAGCACTTAAAATATTTGCCTTTTGCAATTCCAAATTTAAAATGATTAACTTTCATAAAAATTGCAAATTGTAATATATTTTTTAATAAAATCTTGGACTTAAACTTTACAAAAATAATATCAAATATAATTTGCTTTTAATCAAAGTACGAATAGGAAGACTTCAAGTTATATTTACTTTCAAGAATTGCCACTGTCCGCTCCGTAGGATACTATTCTAATAATTCAATTTTTCCTTCCTATTCAGTCGGTTCATAAACGTAGAGAAACATGTTGTGGCAATTTCGCGACAATCGTCTCATGTACGCTATTGTGAGGACAAACATATTATAGTTATTGAATAGCATTTTATACATTCAGTTAGTTGCGGTAAATAAGTTATTGTTTACATAAAATCAAGTCCACCTATAAAAATTGAAACATGGTTGAGTTTAACAAAATAATTTCTATTAAATTCCTAACCACAAGAAAAATATTTCAACTAAACAATAATAATATGATAACTCTACCCGTAATATGTTCCTAATAGACAAACTGTTTAAAATAATTTTGATGTTTAATCACAGTATGAGAACACTGCGTTTTAACTGTTTAGCGCGTTGGCTATTAAGCATTCGACGACTTCAGCGGCCTTATTCCTAAGTCAACCCCTGATAATCAGTAACACAAATTTATTGCTTCTCTTTCATTCTGAGAGGAGTATATAGTATTACTAACTACAATAATATAATGATTCGTTCATAACTATGTAATTCAATCATACTATTTTGTTTTTAGATTATGTTTTCCTCAACATTGTTTATTTTTGTAAAATCTTGGCAAACAAAATTTAACAAAAAAGGCAAATAACAAAATATTGAAAAAAAGAAACAATTGCAAAGAGAAGTCAGTGTTAATATTATATGGCTATTTTTAATTACTTTATAGTAATCTGTAGATATAATATGACCGATTGTAACCACATAATGATCACAAGGGATTATATTTGAATATGTTTAGACTACAACTATATAATTCCATTTGAAAATATTGTTCTTGGATTATGGTTATCTCAACCATGTTTTTAATCTGCGTGTAAACAAACATGATCTGTCAGCCAATTGTTTAATGGATATAATATTAAACATTAAGTTGTTATTAATTAGTATTAATGTAATTTATAATAACAAACAATCCTTTACTTTTTCTTCTAAGTTAAAGAAAGTCAAAATAAGTAAACGAACATATTTTGAATGTTTGAAAAATGGCTTTCAAAGTTAACTACATTTTAATCGTTTGTATGTTTTATCGGATTATAAATAGGTTGTGGGCGTTTTGTGGAATGCTTTAGAATTGTAGCTTTTAGTTTGCTTTTAGTGTAATGGCTGAATTTTATAAAATGTATATGAGCTAATGAAATTTGACTTTATGATTTTTTTTACAATAATAACAACGCACCCCCTAATATTCGTATGTATATTTGATTTTTTAATAATGTGGGCCTATACACATATGCAAATATTCACACGAAGACGCAAACACTTGCATGAGCTTTCGGCCATCTATACGTATGTTAAATATTAAAACCACACAAAAGTGTAGGAAAAGAGTTCAAACCATTTTAAATATTTATACTTAATTTGCAAAAAATTAATTAATTGGAGAAACTAAAATTGTTTAAGCAATTAGTTGGGAAACTGGATCTAGGATTTCTTGAATTAACTAGCTAAAATAAACGTGTCAAAGTTTCAAATCTTTAAAGCATTTAATTTTCAATGTTATTTTTTGACAAAGAAATCTACCTGTTGATAAGTTCTGCTTAGAATTTCAAAAAATATTATCTTTACTTTAATTTAGGATTAACAATGATCTAAATTTAGTGCTTCTACTATTGTCTTTAATTTTCCATTAATTAGCCACGCTTAATACGCAACTATGTACATAGCTCTCACCGACCGTTAACATCAATATCCATTATAAGACTTGTTTATGAATTAAGGGCAATTTTTTGACAGGAAATTCGTTTTCTAAAGTATGCAGTTCGTTTTTAAAATTGGTTAAGATTATTGAGATATAAAATGGTATATTTCCATATTTATATTAGCAAAATCTGAGAATGGTATGTCATATTTAGTTATTATTAATGTAGGGAGATATCGAAGCGGACCTATTAAATTCGGATCCCTTTTCGAGCTCCTTCGCTCCTCAAATTGATTTCAGGCAACTTATTTGTAAATCACGACTACCTTATTTTCATTGAGTCTCGTGCTAACCCTCGCCTTTACTTTTGACTCTAGTATTTCAGACTGTCGGCTGGTAACTGCCGACACTCCTCATCACGGAGACTTTTGTAATTGCATTAGTCTAAGGCTTAGCTCCTCTATGGCATTCATATTCAACAAGTGTCATATTTGCTTACACAGTCAAGTAATTGTGAATACAGTCAAAAGTTGTCCATCGCTTTTGACGAGCTGCGACTCGTTTTATTTGGATTATTTTTGCTTATATGCATACAGACGAGGAACGAGATTTTTGTAGTATTTTTATATTTTTCTCAATTTTTAAGAACAAAATTTTAAAATTATGCATGCGGCTTTTTTACACAACTTTTTCAATATCTCTTAAACTGCTAAGCACATTAAAAGACACTATAAAAAAACTTAAATTTATTTTTTGTGTAGATTTCTGCATTTTTCATTTAACTAAATAGGACAAGCCGTACTGGGGTTGTGCTAACATATGTTGTGCAAATACCTTAATTTTAGTTATCATGCTCACAAACTAAAATGAATTAAAAAAATCGAAATGCTGATTTCAATTCAGTGTCCAAAATATGTTTCAGTTTCTCAAGTCCAAAACTGTGTATACTTGTGTAATTAGGTGTTTTGCGTGATAAAAATAAAAATAAATTTTGTGACCAAATTACAATTGTAAAAGAGGGAAGTAAACTTATTATTGAATAGAACTTAGGGTAAAATATATTACATATTTTACACTTGTTCGTACTCTTTATTCACAATATTAAAATCTTTTAACACAGGAACACACGAATTTTTAAGTGTAAAATATGTTCCTTATTTTTGGTCATAAAAGGAAACGCCATTGGTTTAATATTAAAAATAAAGAAGTATTTCTTTAGATTAGATTAGGTGGAGGAGAGATGACAATTTATCCCTTGCCTGTAGGCATATATCTTGGCCAGTACTTCTGCCTGTTGTGCGCTCTCTATTTTTATTCACTATCTTCCCTGAACAAACCGCCTGAATAGTTACCACTCAATGCGTCTTAGTTGCGACACGTTAGATAGAGTGTCGCATTGTCCATCTTCTCGATCTCCTCATTGCATGCCCCATACTCACCACTCTACGGGCATCATATTCAGCTTAGATGTGCCCGCAATCATGAGTAAATCCGTCAGTATACTCATCATCGTATTAACATCAGATTTGCTTAGTCTCAAAAACCTCCTTGTTTTATTACAATTTGAGTCTTCCCATACTGTCTTAGGTATTTGCTCTACCGTATTTTCATTTCGCAGTACTGTATGGGCCCTCTTTGCCCAGTCTTTCAGCTCGGCTTTCGTGGCCTCACTCGGCTTTGCGCTACTTAAGCCCACCTCCAGGAGCTCGCTGACCTTACGTATATATAAAGGAAAATTTAGATGTCCCAGTAAACTCTGCACAATTTTCTTACACTCAGTCCTTTTTCTTAATTCTCCTTTAAATAACAGTGGTAGTTTAATTTATTTTTCCCAAACATTTTGAATTCCCAAACTGAAATAATTTCCACATTTTTTCTTCTACTATTTCATGGCTGCATTTTAATTACAGCAAATTGCCAGATCCGGACAAAACTTATATGGGGAATGATTAACGAAATATTTGCTCTCTAATCTTTAACTGGCCTTGGTCTTGATACAGAGAAAATAGCCAAAATTTTTGTCAGAACACTCAAGCCGCATTTTTTGATATTTAAAGTGATTTTGCAATCTTAGAATGGAACCTCATCAGATTTTAGATAAACTTGCAATTTTACTATTTACCCTGTCCCAATTCAGTGATAATACGATATGCAAAATCTTTGTGATTGTGGTTTGGACAAAATCCGTGCCAAATAAAATCAGAATGTGCACATCGATGTTAATAAGAGATAGCTCGTTTTGTTTAAAGCTTAGTAGGCTTTATTTCAACAGAAAAAACAATGAGATTTTCGTCTGTTTCTACTTTGAACACTTTCTTAAAAATTAAAAACTTTAACACTTAAACTACCGAGCAAATGTGAAGACAGTGTAAGTAAAACTTGAAGGTAATTATAATGCGGATTTATATAGAACCAACCCTTCTCCAGTTCTACTAACATTTGTCGTGCAACTTCCTTCATTTGGGACTGACACTACAACTTAAGTACAGAATTCGCCCTAGAAAGGGGAATGCTAGCCATCTATTATATTAAATATGCTTTATGGATTTTTAATATGTCTATTGCAACTGCCACATGTAGCGTGCATGTCCGAAATGAAAAAAATTGCGATAACCACATTCATAAAAAATGACTTGTTAGAATGTGGAAACACAACATTTACAATTAAAACAAATATTTTCACAAAATTTAAAATAATAAAGGCACTTTTTGAAAAAACTAACGACTTGTTAGGTAAACTTCAAAATTTTGAATAAAAACTGTTTGCACAACTTAACGGATTCGGATAATTCAAAGTTTTTTTCCTGTGTGTTTACTTATTGTTTTGTGAGAAGAGCTTTTTTGAATTAAAATCATACATTTTATTTCATTTCTTATTACAAGACGTACAAAGATTTTCCCACCTGAAGTAGTTAAGTTTCTCCCTCTGTACTTCTGTCTTGGTTCAGCTACAGCCTTCTTCACACGACATGAATTTGAAAGCTTGACTTTTTGTCTAAAAGCATTTCAACAAACCCACTTACGACTTTTTTTTATTATGCCAGCGTTCCATCTTAGACCACCAACATATTTTTGAAGTCTTTTATATTTTAGCCTATAGGCGTTTCAGTATATGTAAATCGATAGGGACTTCAAGATAGCATTTCATTAAGGTACAGAGCACAGTTCAAACCGGATAATTAAATAATAATTTCTCACGCCCTCCAAATATGTTTCCCCTAAATTCAGCTGTTTAAATCGATAGTTATTTATTATCGGCAAAAGGCTTTTATTTGATCGTAGTTTGATTTGTTTTCTCTATTAACATTAAGATATTTTCCTCCCAAAAACAACCGCAAATTGCGTTTCGATTTCAACTAAAGAAGACAATTTGAACACAATATATGTTAGGAAAATATTAAAAGTGTAAATTTAAATATTCTGCAATCTCATTCAAACTTTAAAATTCTTCAATTTACTGTTTTTTAACATGAAAAATTTTGAACGTAGAAACATATGTAATAGGTTGTAAACCACACTGACCAAAAAGGAAAATGAAATATTTTTAACTGTCACTTGAGATGCTAGTTTTGCCAGAATATATCTCTGCCACAACAACAAGAAATTAGCCACAAAAACGTACAGCAAAATGGAAAATGCAAAGGAAAAACTAAACAGCAATCTTCTAATGTAATACATAGAAGGGTAGATGTAAAAATTATTAAATTCAATATACATATGTAAATATAAAATTTTTAAACTTGATCTGTTCAAATTATGATGAGGGTAACGAAATATTTTTTAGAGTAAAACTATTTAATTATTTTTGGTGGAAATGCAACTTTTGTTAAACAATTAAAGGGCTGTTTAAAATTTAATAAAGTTTTTGTTGGCATGATACTTATTTCAATAGCATTTTAACTGATTTAAGTATTTATTTAATTAAAAAATAAATTTGACACAAAAACAAAAACATGATACAAATCAAATAAATGAAAGCAACATTAAATTACTATTATTAATAAGCCAAATGGGGTGTCGAAATGGCGAGCCCATGTTTAAATGAAATATATGCAATTTTGTTTGTGTATCAAACGAATTTTTGGGATCTCAGTATTTATTTAGAATTCTGTTGCAATTGGGGACAAGCCAGTATTTTTTGTTTGTTTTGAACTTCTTTAAATATCTGCTTTGGTTTGAAGAATTTCAAGCAAAAGACATTTCTAGTTTTACTTTAGTTTAAGCCACCAGCAAAATACGCATAAATACAACTTGCCTTCAACATATTAGTTGAATTTTTCTGTAAATTAATTGGAAAAAATAAGCAAGAGCGTTTTAAATAGAGAAATTCTATTTTATTTGAAAATCCAATGTATGGTTATTATGTATAATATATGACATCGTTCAAATATCTAACGCTTCCTATTGGCATGGATCGTAAAGGTCCTATCTGCGGCATAAGTTCGGCTGAAAGATCTCGCAGGCATCGGTCACTTCAAGAAAAATTCTTGCGTGTCAAAATCGCGCTATCTTAGTAGCTAATTAACGTCACTACACACAGAGATAATCGTACTTTCCGACTGTTCATACACAGTGTAATTGCGCAGTTTGCTGGGTGGCGCTTAGAATCGCCTTCCTGTATCTACATGTTGTCCACGTAAATTACCTTCCACTTCTGGGCAACCAAAATTATTTATAGCTGATCAGTAGTGCTCGTCATTTGCGTTAATGCTTTCATTATACTTTTTATCGCAGTAGTACGGACCGATGATGCCGTCGGTCTAAAAGCCGCACAAAACACTCACTTTTTGTGGTGGCCGGCCATCTGTGGGTTGGAGTCGTCCCAAAAATACGGCGCGTCGTTATAGATGATTTTTCGATCAAAGTTGGGTCTCTTCCAAACATTTTGAACCTCTAACTTAGCATCGTGCTTTTATGTATGGCTAACCGATAAACAACAGTGTTAGCAGATACCGCCAAAAAAGCAAGACTGTCTCTGACATCGTGCAACCCGTATTAGAAAACTCTTTGGTGTGAGAATGTACGAAATTATAAAAATTTGCTTATAAATAATTTTGCTTAAGTCCCATGAGTTTGAGGACAGCTACAGCATTGCTTCTGCGAATTAAATTTAAATAGAAATGATTATTTATTTAAGTCATGTTTTATTGTTTTATAATTTATTTTCTCCTCTTCTTGATATTTCTACTTGTAATATTTTCTTTCTTTTTTTTTGCAGAAAGAAAAGTTGTAATTACGTTTGTTTGTTTAGCCAGCAGGAAATGGAATTTATTTAACATTTACTTTCATAGTTATGTTTCCATCAATTCCTCACTTTAATCTTACAAAAGACTTTGCACAAGAAACAATTTTAAGCCAGATGGAAACACAAACGCAAGGGGAGAAAAAAGGTAAAACTTCTTAGAAATCCAAATGTAAAAGTAAATGATTTTTCTGTAGTTTTAAGCTTTACAATTTGAAAGTACGTATTTATAATCGAAAAGATCTTGTTAAAAGTTAGTCAAGTGTAATATATTGTTTTACGGCTCATGCATTTATTTATACATTTCTTATGATTTACGAGAACGAAGATTTCTCCAAGAAAAGTTATGAAAACGTCTGTAACTTTTTCTAACTTTAACAAATTTTCAATATTTGTTTAACAATTAGTATTTATTTATTTTTGAAACTTTTTGCCGGTTCAAGAAATTGTTTGAAGGAAAAAAATAGCAAACAAATTAACGTCTGTTGGAGCCAGCAGCTAATTTTAATTAGCAACACTCAGCCTTTTCTGAAGGGGTTGATTTTTTACATTATCATAAGGACAAACTCGCACTTGGATTTTATAAGCTTTAAAGCTTAAACTTGCTGAAATTAATATTAACCACTTTACGACGTTGTAGTAGTTGCACTTGCTTTTGTCGTGCAGACGCCATTAAATGGTTTTGCGTTAAAAATTTATTATTAAAATTTCATTTAATGAATAACAAAACTCTTAAAGAGGTTAAAGTTTGTTTAAGGTATTCCAGTAAAATGGGAAAAAGTATGAAGCTATTAAAGTAGGATTTTCTTGAAACAATTTTATATTAAAACCTTTAATTTCAATTAAAATTATTCATTATTCTCGTTGGATTTTTGCACCGAAAAATCTTATGATAATCAGTCTGGCTGTAAAAAAAATCAAAAGTGTTATATTTTCATTACATTGTTTGTTAACATTATTGCAGTTCTGTAAAAATGCTGTGAAAATAAAAAGTCTAAGTTGTAAGAACATTTTCAAAACATGTTGTATGACACTCATATATAAATTTCCATATCTATGTTTATTAGATTCAGAATGTATCGCTTTCGCACTGACGTGACGTTTTACAAAAGCGAATAGTGGGAAACGGCCTTTGTTGTTATCGTAAGTGGCAATTGTCCTGCATTATTTTCTTGATCATAGCTTCTATTTATTGGTAGATATTAAGCTCAGTTTTTATATCGAAACCATTGTTGTTCAATTTCAACCCACCAGTGGACTCAAGTGACTCAAAACTTATCACCCGATGTTTTAACATGTAAATTTTCTTTGATTAAAAACCTTTGCTTCTGCTTTAGAATTATGTGTCATTGATGCTTTATCTTTTTCATGAAGTCCAGAAAGTGCTATCTTCCAAGTGGTAGCCACCAAAATTTATGGACATACTCGCTCGATTTATGGTATTTTTGAACATTCTTGACAGAACTTCCGGCGAAAGCTTCCTACATTCATTAAGGGCTTCTATAGCCTGGCGTTTGTTGACATAGACTCGTGAATTAAAAAAAAAAGTCCACAAAAAGCTGTCTGGAATAGTTAAATCGGGCGATCTTGCCGGACAGTGTAAATTGCAAAAAACGAGAAAAATGGAACCCGGTAATGCAGCATTCAGATATTCCATAGTGGCTCCTAAAGTATATGCAAAGAAAACAGGTAACCACATTCGTAGAGTAACATATATTGTTCGGATTATATTCTTGTAAGCATTATATTATTATTGTAGATAATAATATGGTCCTCTTATCACGATAGAAAATGATAAACTTTGTGTTTACCGGTTTAGAGCAGATGAGGTATTTAGCGGTTAATATCAACACCTTAATACAACCACACAACCTTCATACTTTGGTTAAAATTCAAAAGAATTTTACATTTAATATCTATGAAGGACATTTTATGGTTAGAATTATTATATTATTTTTATATAGCTAAATTACTATATTTGTGCTTAAAATTTTAGAAAAAATTCTATGGTTTTCCTAAGCCATGTTGAAAGTTTTATGGACGAAAGTCATTCAATGATAAAAGTAAACAATAACTTAGTTATCGCAACTAAAATATTGTATGAAATTTTTTCAAATAACCGCAATAGTGGCAAATATATACAATATATTGTCGTAGAGATTATAATTTGGTTGTCGTGACTAATAACATATTGATCTCTGGCTCTGCAGGGCTTTCTCTCTCTAGAAATCATTTTGTCTCCAGTGTAAACTGCACACCATGCAATAACATTTAGCGGCTATAATGACTATGCGTTTGTTATACGCTGATTTTTGGTGCCTCAAGAAGGGGTAATTTTGCTCGCCTCTCATGATTTTCGATGTAAAGATTTTTTTTCTCCTGATTGAGATCCAGATTGACTTGAACGTAGGTGACACGCGGTTAGCGATCAACACCTAATAACTCATGCACTTACAAGCTCTTCTATATAGAAACATCTTTAAGTTTTTGTTAAATCCTCTGTAAAGCCTGGCTATTGGTGCGCATTACACAGCATGTCGTCTGGCAGTAGAACGGTTACTCCGGGTTCGGCCAGAACGTTTACGAGTTAATCGTCGGTTTTGAGGAGAATAGCGGTCCGTGTTTTTTGATTTATATTTTTAGTCCGTTTACTTCAATAATTTCTTATGTTACATAGACACTTTAAATTAAATTGTCTTAACAAACTTACTATACCATCAATATACGCCATCGTACCTAAAAATGAAATATTTTGCTAATCTATATTAAATAAAATATATGACTGAAAGAACAAAATTACTTTTGGCTTCATTTCTTATAACTGAACAAGTTATGACAGTTAATTTTATACAACATACGACTACAAAAATGGCAACATATTTTAAATCATACAGTAATCACACAACTACTCAAATCTTATTTCTATCAAAATCAAACGAAACAAAAATGTTTATCCATCTTTTTGAACAACTGTCATGTATCTTGCGCAACCGAAAAATAAGGAAACAACAGTTTGAAGCTTATTACAACTGACAAGTTCATTCATAACATCAAGATACAAATACAATTTTTTTTAACGAAGTGAACAAAATAATAAACTAATCAAAAAGACGAATAATGAATGAAGGAAGAAGGTCTTTGCCACCGACTTATTTTATACACAAAGAGTTTTACTACATTAAAAGAGAAAGGAATAGTTTCAAACTTTATGCTTGTTTCATAAATTCGAATATGTTCTGTATAGCAAACATTTCAATTGCATACGACAGATAGAAAAGACACACACACATACACTACGACACACAACATACAGTGAAATAGTGCAATAGAATTATAAATGGAATATTGTAGCTAATGGGGGTTTGATTGAGTGAAAGCTTTATCAGATAAAGTACAACATTAACAAAAATAAATAATTTTTTAACATAACTTCTTGTTTGGATTTCAAAAATAAATGATGGGAATTATCTTAAATGAAATTGTGGGAAATGATTCTCAACATGCGAATTATCAAAAAAATTAGCAGCACAACTAAATTAGATGCTGTTGAGAAAAAATCCTCATTCACTTTAAAATCTCCAGGGATTTTGTATAAAATTAATTTTGTTCAATTCATATTGCTAAATAAATAAAAGACGACTGACTGCACTGAGAAAGAGTGGAAATAAAACTAAGAAAAAAATAATTTGATATTAAAACAAATAAAACGATTTATATTTATCTTAACGCCAAGTTGAATTTGAAATTATACTCAAACAATTGCTGACATTAAGGGTAGACAGTGGGGTTTAGTTAAAAAAAATTTGTGTGATTTTAAAGAATCTGAAAAATATCTAAATGCTTTTGGTTATGGGAGATTGCTCAGAATCAGTTCGAAACCTTGCCTATAAAACTCGTTAGTATTAAGCTCGTTCCGACTGAAAAATTTCCAAGAATCCGTACAAACTTCTCAGGGAATGCCGTGCCGATACAAACTTACTAATTTAAAATGCACTCCAGCTATTCAAACCGACTTTAACATTAGTATTAGGCAGATAACATACTGAGAAATACCAAATACAAGTTTCCGATCCGATATAATTCTTATTTAGTTAATGACAAATATTGATATAGCGTCGTGGTTTTGTCATCTAAATGGGAGCAGTTTTCGTTACCGCAAGAACTACATCTGCCACTTCAATTGTGGTCCTAGAGCTTTACCGATTCTGGTTTCGTCCATAATACAATCGTAGGCCGTAGTTTTTTAGAATGATTTAAATTTTCTGTGGTTTCCTTTCATGTTAGACTAATATAAGGACACTCGAAATTATCTTTGATGTAGCGTAAGACCCAATTACCTAGTAGATGGAGTATACATTCAACGTTATAGTTTTGTTAAAAGCCTTATCTAGAGTAATTAAAAACTAATAACTTCTTCAAACAATTTTGCGATATTTTTCTCATTTGCAGCTCTCTCCCTCAAACCTATGCCTTAATTAGATTTAATCAACTCATTACGTCTAACGAGGTAGTAATTTAGTACTAAAATTGCGGAAAACAACATTTTAAAGTAGTTTTTAGCAGCTTCTGTCGCTAATAATTCATAAAATTTTCAGCCGAATGGAGTGTGACTGCCGAGTGCATGTTCACTTGTGAGAAGCGAGTTAATGAATCGCTGTGGGAAAAAAGAGAGCATAAAAGGGAAGTAGTACTCTACTTTTAGTGGCCCTTCCATTGCTATACTCAGTCAATGACTCAGTTTACAACATTTGGCCTTGTTTATAAAGACATTTGACTTCGAAAAAATCTAAAGGTGTTTAATTACATCATTGGGAGTACCAATTGTGATTAACAATATAAGGAAATACGAAATCCAATTACGACTTCATTAGTATTTTAATTAAAGGATTGGGGTGTCGTTTAATTAAAGGATTGGGGTGCTGAGGCTGCGAATCAGTAATAAAATTTTTTTGCTTTTCTATCGTTCTAAGATGACCTTATGATTATTACCGACAATCACGATATGTTGCTTATAGATTATGGTTACCTGAACTATGTTTTTTTGTAGGGTAACGCTGCGAATGCGTTTCAATAAGCACATGTGCTTAGCCTTCTGCTGAGAATAATAAAAATTGGACTTAGTTGTCGACGTTAGATAATTATTGCAATGAACTCGCTTTGCTGTACGTGGTTTCAATCAGTGAAGCCACCTCTGTCTTAGAGTTAGATATGGTTTTAAAAGGAAGTAGTTAAGGCAGTTCAATTTTAAATTGAGTTATAGACTTTGGAATTCACACAGATGAAATGTAGCTTACTCAATTATCATTTGACAGCGGAAAATGTTTTTATTTTCTTTGTAGAAACTTGTGCTAAAAAATGCAGAGAAATTCGGCTAAAAGAAATTATTTACTTAGTTTTTTCGATAAAAAGTTTTTATATAAAGTTCGACAACTACCATTAAGTATTAATTAATTTTCGGAGTATTTTTATTTATAGTGGATTTTTTTTGGTTTTACGAGGCCGAGAACTTTTTGAGTGCGATTATGTTGAAAATGTTGTTCTGTCGCATAGTGCTTGAGTGTCAGCAGTAATAGCCTGCATAAATTTTGGGCTTTTAAAGAAAGTACCTTTGAAGCTTAAAAATTCTAATTTTAACAAATTTGTTTTTTACAATTTTTTAGCCAAGAATTTTATTAGTACGAGGAAACTGCCTTTAGACAATTTCTCTGAAGTAATTATTTTTTTCTTAACTAAGCAAGAAACTCGTACTTTAGAGTTCCTCAAGCAGATTGGCGTGACTCTAATTAAAGTTGTATTATAGAAAATTACCCAATATAAAATTGTAAGTTTAAATTTTCCCTCAAGTAATGTCATATTTACACAAAAATTGTCTTATAATTTCGAATAAAATTTTTATAATTATTTTCACTTCTTGTCACTGTACGATACCGTGAGAAGCAGCGAAATCATTATATTTGTTTTAAACAGTTCTGACTCTTATTTTTCCAAACGCTGTTGTTTCATCTACATTAATATAAAATTACTTATGAGTCAATATAAAACCAGAGACTAAAAAATAAAACAGCAAATTCAATTTTATTTTTTTTTTGTTTTTTGGAATAGAAAATGGTACTTTTAGCATTGTACACGGTGAATAGAGACAGAGAAATGCATGTTTGTTTCTTAATGCCTGTGTATAAATCCAATACTGTTAAAATACAATTTATATTATGATTTCACCCTAACAAAATAAAATCTTTGTGGCATAAAATGAAAAACATATTTTTCACTACAAAGTACTCTTTCAAACTGAATCTACTTAGAACGGAGTTAAATAAAATATGTATGAAGAAAATACAAGCAGAAAAATTCTGTCTATTGTAGCAACAACTAAATTGTACTTAAAACTCGTTCGTATATAAAATACAAAATTCATAATAAATAGTTGCTGTGTCAATTTATAAAATGATAAAAACATACATAAGTACCTGTACAAAAGTACTTGTATTTGTGTTTAGTACTCTTGTCGTTCTTTCTGTTTTCTTTAATACTTGTAGTCTTTACACTTTTACAAAGCGTATATATTTGTAGCTTGTGAGTGCTTAACGGCAAATGTATTTTTGCAAGTGAATCAGTTTTGTTTATTTATTTATCTGTTTGAGTTTGTTCGGTGGGCTAAATTACAGAGTGGCAAATATTAATTGTGCCATTTTACTTAATGGTAACAAAAGTTTTTATTTTATTTTATGGAATCTTGCATAAATAAACTTACAATAAGTATTTAATCTTAGCTCTGATTGAAATCTTAATTATTGGGTTAGGAGCTCTGTCTCGCCAGGTCCAATGCCCTTGGTGTCCATTAAATTGCAATAACTTCCACACAAGAGAGTTGGGATGGACCAATAGTGTGCTTACGTATTTGCGCGATTATTTTTTCCGTTCTCCTTGGATAATGGGTACTTCCATGGGATATTTCCATTTCTTACTTAAGGGACCGTTCATGATAAGTCGTAAAATCATAGACTGTCTGCTTTGTAACATCTGTATGATGTATGATTAAGCTGTACCCCACAGCTCATTTGTATAAGAGAATATTGTATTCCAAAGCCAGAGTTGAGTTACAGGCTTGTTTTAAGTTTCATGGCAATAGCTTATGCCTTAATATGGAAGCATGAGTTAAAGCATCGATCTGCGTAGGTAGCCAAATTATTGTTGTTATTGGTCAGCAATTGTGCCTTTTGAGCAAAAACGTTGCTTTAGCACATCTCAAATGATTTACCTTTAGTCAGTCCTCTAGCTCATGAAGATATTTGTATTTGTTCGTATGCTTGTTTTACTATTATAAATGCAGTGCAATCTGCAAATTTTGAAGTATATATGTATATCGTATAGGTGATATATAATAGCGGCCCTGGCATACTACCTATAGGGACTTCTGTAGCCATTTTGTCAAATTTAGATAATTGATTCTTTGACGTTACTTCAAACCTTCTATCCGGTAAATAGTTCTTAAGAAGATTGTGGGAGTTTTCATTATGTCTGACTTCATCAAATGCCTGGGAAATAACTATAAGTAAAGCTAACTGGTATAGACTATTTTCAAATGCCGATTTAATAACGATGAGAATTTCATAAACTTTTCCAAACCAAACTGGTGATCGGGATCGAATTTAAACAAGATCTGCATAAAAACGATACATTAGACAGTATGCTAACGGGTCTATAGCAAAATTATATAAGTTTCATATCATTGATCTTGTAATACTATCAGGTCCGGCCGATTTTCTAAGTGATTCGAAAAGGCATTTAAATTTTCAATTTTATTTTTTGACCCACTTACAAAGTCCTATTTCCGACGAAGGCCTGAAGACCGTACTTCAAACCTTCGTCGGATATAGGACTTTTCGCATGCTATAATCCGTATTGTTTTTTGGATCGAGATTTTTTAAATAGCTTTCGTTAGCGTAATGGGATTGGAATATCATAGTTTTACGACTCCTTGTATTCGTGCCGGTTGTGCATATAGACTCTCACACATTTGTATCTTCTTTGCTTAATTTCATAAGCGGTCAAAAATATAAATACATATCGATGGATGACAATTATGAAGGCAAACGTATCTTTTCTGTTAAATTGTAAGAAAATGTTATGCATGTATATACAGGAAACGTTGACTTAATATTTGTCACTCTGTTGAAAGTTTATTTGGCCGGGTATTGACACACTACATAACTACGTTTATTTTACAATTCCTGCCTGCAATCAAAATAATGTTATGCGGTTATATTTAATAAAATAATTTCCCAAGAGTTTGCGTTTTCCTTTTCCCAGCCTTAAATGCACACACGCACATTCACACATACATTCAAATAACAAGAATTTTCAGCTAAATGCAAGACTTTGAATTCGAAATATTGAAATATTCATGTTGTTGCCTTACAGTAAGTGAGAAAAGTGTGAAGTAGATTATTTCTCAAGTTTGAGAAATTAAATTGTTTCTTTTTTATTATTAAAGATAAATCGTTTATCTCTTCTTTTGCTATTTTAAACTTGCTAAAATTTTAATCAGAATGAGTTTTCATACTTGATATGTTCCAGAACCAGCAAATACTCCAAGTGGAAAAGGAAAATGAGAATAATGTGAACCTTCAAAGTTGATTCTTCAACATTCGGTGACAAATTTTGATTCGGTAAACAATCTCAAAATGCCCGTAACTTACAGGAAATCCCAAACGGCCAAGTTTGCAAGTGAAGCCAAGGCAGTGATTCATGTTGCTTTCCCGTCGGGACTTAGGCTTGTATTTGTGCAATATCAAACTGAGCCAGGAGTTCAAATTTGATAGTGGTAGGCAACGCCGATTGTTCATTGACCGGGTTTCAAACAACATCATCTTTACGAACCAGCCACATTTTTGCATGACTGAATATGTTAACAAACAACATTGTGGTGTATGGGATAATAGTAGTGGTGCAGCGCATTCATGCAAAGTGTCTAGTATATTTGGTCCTTGTGGAAAAAAATGCTGGTGCTGCCATCACCGTTAGCCGTGAGCGCTACAAATCAATAAAAAAATTTATTTTGGTTCTATGTGAACGACCTGGACTGGCTCTTACGGGGTAATAATGTATGTCACACAGTGAATGCTTCAGTGGCTTTTTCAGCAGAGTCACGAAAATTAGAACGATTTCGGCCACGGTCTAAACCCGAGTCAGACATCTGTGTGATATCATATTTCGTACTTGATACCATACAATTGCTTTTAAAATGAAAGAACATTTTTATAAAAACCTCGGACACAACTTGTCTTATTCCATATCAACAACGAGCCACCCTTATTGGAAAAACCCTTAGATAGGGTCAGGTTAGGCTCAAAATTAAGCTCACAGGAATGCTCGAGTTTGGTCCATTCGTGTTACCCGCGAAGCAAAGGGAAAAGAATTTTGAATCCTGTATTTAGCAGCGCTTAATAAATCTTGTAGTAGTATTAATAATGAATAATTTTGATATGAAACTGAAATAATTTTTATCCCAACTGTTGTCTAAACATCATAACATTTGTAACAAACAATTTTGTTTTCTTTCCGCAAAACTTTGTCCAAAAAAGCTAACAGAGTGCGACTGTTAGTTATCTTTCAACATGAAGGATTGCATGATATTTACCTTTTCTTTATTTAACAAAAATCACTGCAAACATAAATAGGCGCTGAAGCAATCTACTGTCTTACAACCATCAACTGAGAATCATCAGCATTATGTTTTTAAGCACAGTCAAGTAAAACATATATAAATAAAAGGTGTTTAATAAAGCGCTTGGTTTTTAAATTAAAACAGATTTTTTTTTAAATGTGAAAAATTTTTATTCGTGATCAGAAATTAAATTGTTATCAGTTCACATGAATTTTGAAAAAGCCGTGATTTATCGTGTTAGGACAGGTATTTTCCTGTTAAGAGGCGTGTTTCTTTAACTAAAATTAGAAGAGCGTCAAACTTATCAATTGGAATTTTTGTTGTTTCAAAGAAACTTTGTTCTATAGCTCTAAATTTTTGTTGTGCAAATCCGAGCTCTTCTCTAGTTGCACTTCTTCTACTACCATCATGAATTTGAAATGAAGCATTTTGTTCCAGTTGTTTTCGAAATCTTAGCGTGGATAAAAAGAAATGTGAAAGAGGAATGAGACAAAGTAGGAATATGGTTGCATATGACATCAAAAAACTCGTTTAAATATTGTTTTTCATATGATCTATGGTCGTGAATGAGAGTGTACATGATAATAGCATTAAAGTATATACCATGTATAGGGTGACCAGATAAGGATAATAGAAGAGGAACTTTGAATAATACAACAATGGTATGACATAACAAATTGACTTTTGCTGTATTTTGAAGCTGAAACCTTTGTCTGAGATCGCAATATACGAGTTTTTATAGATGTGACATCATCAAACAAGTTCAAATAAATTCACGTATATTGCAGCCTTGCAGGGCTCTGTATTAATTTCTGAATGGAGTCGTTCCTTGAATATGGGTAGCATGAAACTTCAGTGTGCGATTCGTTGGACTAAATACATTTTTCAAAAGAAACATTAAAGTGTCTCTGCTCTTTAATACGGTGTGAGAGATACTTCACTCTCTCTCTCTCTCTCTCTCTTATCTCCTTACCGTACCACCTGTATTCGTGCGAAATAATGAATAATATATTTTGGAGCTTCTCCGTCGAGTGCAGGAGAGAGCGAAGATTCTTATCGGTGACAGTTGGTAGCTGTGTGTCATTGCCTCTCTTTAATGAAATTATGGAATTTGTTGCTGATAAACGAATATATGTGCGTATAACGTATAATTTCCTCATTAAGGACTTATCCGTTCCTGGTCGATTGGTCAATGCACCACACAACATAATATAGCGGAAACTGGTTCTTTATAGAATAAACTCCCTACAGAAGTGTTTCCTGCTACCATCAATGTGGGAGAATTTAAATCGGATGCCATCAAAAAATACTTCTGCTATCCGCCTTTGTATAACCTTTTTTCATACTTCCGGCATAATGCGTTGCACAAGTTCAGATCTAAAAAAAACTTACACTCCAAAAATTTTTAATTGTTAGAAACTTTTGTGATCTTGAACTAATCGAAAAATATTTAGCTTAGAATTATATTTACAGACGAGCTGTTAAAAATTCTATATTAAAAACAAAAAAAAACACCCTTTAATTAAACCAAAAAAACATAGAACTGGGACAACGTCATAAATTTATTCCTATTGAAAATAAGCCACAGAAACCGCCCCTTTTAGAATTATTTTGTTTTCCCCAATAAGAGCACAAAATGTTCATATTCAAGGGTTGTAGTAGCATCTTGAAAAAACAATAAAGAAAAAGAACGCAAAAATTAAATCAAATTTTAATGTAAAATTTTCTTAGTTTTTTTTTATTTTGGTTCTTTATGGCTGAGACCGCAAGCGGGCTGGATAACTAAACTAGAAAACAAATTCTATGAATAAATGAAAATATATGAAAAGAGTTTAAATGTTTTTTTTCACTTATACAATCATTCGTTTATTCATTCGTATTACTGTTTATACTGTAGTGTGCATAAATTTATTTATAAGTTTGCTTGTGCATGCAGTCATATATCCTTAGTTACCGTCAACATCTACTTCACATCCATGAGTAGATTGCATTTGAAGTAGTTTTCGTTTGGTTTTTCTTGGTGCAAAAAAATAAAAAAATAAAAAAGTTTACAAATAGTTACTGCAATAATATTCATTCGGGTTTCCAGAAACGTCTTTCCTCAATTTTAAAGGAATTATTATGATGTTTTAATATCTATATAATCGTATAGTAACAGTTATGGTTTTTTTTGTAGTGCCAGCAGATAGCAGCAGCAGTAGAAGTATTATCGGCTGCACAGGTTCATGAAATTTGTTTATAGTTGATGTCTTACTGCCATGTTGCCATGTAATTTCCCGTAATTTAAAGTTTGGAATATTCAAAGAAAATAAGGAAATAATTTTGATTAATTTTACCTTAAGTGGTTATGAGGCAAACCAGAAGCACTTGTACATAAGAATTTTTAAACAGCTGCCTAGCGAAATTTTATTTAATAACTTAATTTAAGCAAAGAAGAGTTTATACATATTTATCCGGTAGGTAGGCAGTTAATATTATTAAATATGGTTAGATTATATAATGTTAACTTTTTTTAATTTTTCGAAATATTCTTGAGGGTCAATAGAAGTTATATAAGAAGGGAAATAAATGTAATATAACAGCGTATGTAACTTTTTGTCCATACTGGATTATCGCTGCAGAATTGTCTTATTCTAAAATCTTTTTATATTTATTTCTTTAAATTGACCCAGTTTACATTTCTTTAGTTTCTCCATTTAGCGCATTTTGGTTTTTATACAAAACAGGGCAAGGCCAGAATTTATATGAAAACAAAATCAAATTTCAAATATTAAAACTTTTGTTTTTTATTATTGTTGTCTATGAACATTTTTGTGCCTATGAACGCTATCAAATATGAAGCGTTGAATTTCTTTTTAAAATTCTAAACATTTATATGAAAGCAATAAAAATATTTTTTAAATTTGTTTTTATTTTGATTATAAATTTTATTTATAAAATTAATAATTTTCATTTTGAAAATCAATTTTTAAATTTTATATTTTTCGTAACTATTGCTTGCGAGTATTGTATTTTTTGGGGCAAAGTAACTTATTTGTACCTACGTATTTTTATGTCTAGTTACTTTATATTTATCTGGAAGCCAAATTTATAATGATTGCAAACTCTGGACACCTATTTTACGTATTGAAGTTCTTCATGATTTTTGTAAAGTTTTCAACTTACCATAGCAAACATACAACGGTTATTCGATAACATTTTAATCATTACTTTTGTTGCGATAGACATGTTATTGTTAACAGTTTATCATTAAATGACTGCTATCCATGTTATGCTATCCATAACATGCATAAGTTTAACAATACTATTTTTATTAGAATTCTAACCAAAACTAAAGTAAAATACTACACACACATAAAAAAGTAATTCCAGCCATATAATTTTATTAATAATTTGTGGACTAATCAAAGTATATCTAAGGTGCAATCATGCGATACTTGTTTTCGAAAAACATTTATCATTTTTCATTTTTCGACACTGAAGATGGCACATAGCCGAAACCGGTTTGTCTCCAAACCAAATTTGACAAGGGATGACGGAAATTCGTTCCAAAATTCTACATCAAAACACCCTGTCGGAATATCAAATCAAGAATCAGTATTTATTATCTTACTGCTGAAGTGTTATTTGATAACGATATGGCATTGCCCAGACCTAAATTAAAAATATAATTGCCTTCATCGTTTTTAAGTAATTTTTATATTCTTCTGTATGGTGAGTTAAAGACAAATTTTACGAAAGTTATATTTTGATTACAAAAAATTCTCATCAAATCAGGCACCAAAATAATCCTTTAACTCATCGTAAATTTGGCTTATTTCAGGCGTTTAAGTTGAATTTTGAGCAAAAAAAAAAAAGAAAAGACAAAAGACCCATACAGCGCATGCCTAGAACGTATTGTTTTATATGAAAGTGCTGAACAAACCTTATACCAATGTAAACATTACAAGATTTTCTATGTCGATTTACTATAAGAAAGTAAGACGCAAACATTCAAAACGGCGATAAATTAATACGTTTTTTTGGTTCCCTCTACTGCAATTATCAAAACGTGTAATTAACTGCAAAAAATTTTACTTTGCAAAGGGAACTGCAAGAGTTCCGTTCATATGGTAACTGCGAGGAAGTTGTCGTATTTTAATTAAACACATGTACGGACATACTGGCACTTGTCTTTTTTTTTAGGCTGTTTCAATATTTAAACTTAAAAAACAACACCTTATCAAAAGCCTGTTCACAATTGTGTAAAGTAACTATTTTATTTACAAATACTTATGATAATAACCGTTTTTTCTTTAACATAACCTTGCTGGAATTTCACCTCGCCAAAAATTATTAATCTCTAAAAAAGTGCGGTATATCTAAAAATCCAAGAACGAATTTAAAAATTTATAAGTACCGAAAAATAATAGAAAATTTTTATGCTAAACCTAAGCAAAGTTGTGATAGTATCAGTGAGCATTTGATTAAAATCTTCCCTCATTATAAATGGGTAGTTGCACGCACGAAAAGTGATGTTGCTGCTTCGCACCGGCTGAGGTACGAGTACAGGCGACCACCGATTCCGTAATAGCCAACGTGCTTAACACTCGAGCTATACAATATTTTACTTAATATGTCTCTATGTCTATTGGGAACATATTATGGTTAGCGTTATTATATTATTTTTATGTAGTTCAAATATTTCGTTTGCGATTAGAATTTTTAGAAAAAATGGCATTGTTCAACTCAACCATATTGCAATTTTTATAGAAGGAAATCATTTTCGGCGAAAATGTAAACATATATTTCCATGTAACCATTATATGTTTGTCACAACAATATTTTGTTATATAGAAAATAATGTGGTTGTCGTAATCCTGTCGAGATCCTGCCACAAACACTTTTTTCTTTGCGTGTGTATTCCAGTTTTAATATAATTATTATTGGTTTTCTAATACAAAGAACAATTAACGAATCCATGAGCTTCGTGAAACAGAGAGCAGCCATCTTTTGGTCGTAAAATCAAAAGCTGTGCGTTTTCTTTTATCCTTAATACACAAATATAGAATACCATTTAATAGTATTGTGTCTGTTTCAAGACTTATTTAGGTGTCCCGTAAGTTATTCATCTGTTTATGATAATATGTTTCAAATAAAGCAGTGCAAAATATAATTACAGAATACTAAGTTTTCATAAAATTAACATGAAAGAGACAATCGTGAAGCATCACTTAAACTACTGACATGTAAATTCTTATCTGCTAAAATATACTTAAAAAAATTAGCCTCTGTACAGCATTTGAATTACAAAGTTATCACTTCACACAAAAACAGTTCTTCTAGTGACTGTTAGTAGTGTCCTAATTGTTGTCTTACACCAACAATCTAATATATATGCTTGCAAAATGAGAGACATCTTATTTCTTTAGCAGTAATACACACAGTTATTTATGTAACTGTGTTAGTTTTAAATAGCACTTGTGTTAATGTGTTAGTAATCTTATTAACTTTAATAGCAGAATTAATTTGTAAACTTAACAGACTGTTCAGCGAAACAAGGAGGACAAACCCTTTTTGTAAAGAAATTATATTAAAAAAACACAACCACTGGAAATTTTAAAATGCAAATAACAAGAGAGCACTTCAGTAAATTAACATATAAGTGTAAAACGAAAATAATACACTCTTTACTGGAAAGGCTTCTGATTATAAATAGAAAAGGCTTTTTTTTAGTTTCCATTTATAAACTAAATTTATTCTTAGAGGGCTTTTATTTAGATTATAGCTTTTAGTTCTTTATAATTTGTTTTGCTCGCTCAAGAAAAATTTATGAAAAATTTTATTATTTCATTATTTAGTAACAAATATTTATATTGTAGATTTGTCTTTAATTGAAGTAATTCAATTGTGTTCAGAGCTAAGTTATGGATACAAAAAATTTTATAATAGAATTATCATAACATAATATTCACTTAGCTCGATAAATTACTATATACATAAATTTAAAAATTTATACAGGGTGTTTTTTTAAGTCCAATAGAACGCTAAATTAAAAAAAAAAATTTAAATTCAATTATTGTTTTTATTCGAAAGGTCAATCAATGGTCATGTACATTTGAAAATACCATTTGAAATCAATTTCCGATATATGACTGTTCTTGATGAATAGCAATATTGGCGACCATGATGCCACCAGCGTATAAACCGCAAAGATGCATTTTTATGATTGGTTTTAACCCGTTAAGCCAAAAATCAGCCTCAAAAAGGAACACAACCTTGCGACAAAACATCGGATCACACGATAAACTTGGCAGGTCGTCTGCCAGTTATCCCCTTCGTGATTGCTATCAGGCTTAAAAAACGGCCTTGAATAACTCAGCTAAACGCACTTAAAAAAAGTCAGTCGAAGGTTCTCTATCCGAAACAATCGTTCTTTACACCCATGAAGCGCAATCAAACACCGTGTTTAATGTCTTTTTTGATTAGCTCCATACAATAATGCGCTTTCCGTAAGATATCGTAAGGTATGCAGACAATATTCGATTTATGGTATCGATGTGTTAACGATGATTGCAATGCATTTATACTTTCGTTCATCCACTTTCTAAATATGTGATTAAACATCTTATATTCTGTGCTGAAAAGACACAACTTGTTCAGAAATTCAAGCCACACATCGTCAACAAGATACATTCATTCGAAAACTCTTTTCGGTAATAACGCACACTTTGGCAGTAGATGGTAACGCCAATAAGCAGAACTCCCAATTTCGAAGCTATTTTAATCCGTAAGCTTTTGTTGAAATATCATCAAAACATTTTGTACGCTTTATGGCGCGGCGGTTTCATAAGTCCTGATGGCATCTAAAATAAAGATGGCCAGCAGTAGGTGGTGATCACTCATCATTTCATACTTTAGTTGGAAGTCATGTATGTTGCGAGCCACAAGTCTGACAGACCATGATTAATTCATTAAATGATTAATTTCATTAAATGGACCTGTTAATTGGATTTGATGTTATGAAATTATGTGTGAAAAGCCGGAAATACTAGAAAGTAATGAATCCAAAAGGGGTGCTAGAACTAGTAAAAAATGTTAAAGGAAGGATGATAGCGGGAATACTGTTTGCTGGCATTTGATTTTAATTCTCCTGCATTGAAAGTGGTCAAAACATAAAGAGTTTCGACCCTAGTCGCAGATTATTCCAACATCTCTCTTGAGCACATCATTCATAATGAGCCTGGTGTCTGCAAGTTTCGAATGGCTTGGTCTATTTCCTAAGGAAATTGAATGGCAAGAGCAGCTATCAACTGCGAAAGAATAGATAGGAATCAAAGTTCGACATAGAAGGTCTCATTTAGAAAAATAATAAATAGTGTAGGGGAAAGCAAAACGGAGCCTTGCGATACCCCTGAATTAATCTTGAACTCATTTGATGAAACCCCATCTATAACAACGAGTATATTGCGATTCCTGTGAACGCTTGACAAGAATCGAGATTAGTCCTTACCCACACCAGGATTACTCTTTAAGCGTACCAGATGAGGCTTATCCACTATTTCATTGAAATATTAAATAGTGTTTTTAAAAAATATCCAGTTGTTAATGCTTAAAAGATACCAGTTCTTGAAAATCGTCGGAAGTTGGAAAATATTTAAGTCCCCTTAAATATAAAACTTTTAATACTAATAATTATTATAACTCCTTTAGTTCAGAAAACGATTGGTAAAAACTACCTCACTCTATCAAAAAAAAACTTCATCGTTTCCAATCACACAATAAGCCACAATTCACCATCAGCTTCCCTTAGGGCGCTTAATAAATGCGTGGCACAAATGCCTGAAAATGTTTGCAAAAATTATTATTAGTCCTGTTTGTATTTGTTTTGGTGTGCTGTTGTCTCCATGTATGTGCGTGGCTGTATGTATATATTTTTTTTTTGGTTAGTGTCTACAACTTTTTGAATTTGTTGTCATGAATATTCATGGGCATGAAAGGATATTATATTCTAGTTTGGTTTTGTTAGATAATTATAAACCAGTATATTCCTGTAATGAATACTTATGAGTGTACGGGTGTAGAGAACCCACATTTTTCTCTATCGAAATCATTTGTTGATTAAGACTTTAAATATAAAATGAGAATATTGTTGGAAAACTTAACGCAGCTAATAGTCTTGTTGCTGTCACAGGCACTGAAAGGTTTTTGGATCGATTTAAGAAACACTACAACTCCATGGTATTGAAGATTTTTTAAAATATTTTCTTGAATATTTTTCGAATTTCTCTCATTAATAATTGTGCAGTTTTAGATTGATTAATTGCTGTATCTATTGTTTTGATTTTTCAAAGATTCTAAGACCCATTAATTTATATAAAGGCTGGAATAAAAAAATTACATTTTATTTAACTAATAACTTAAAAACTATTAACAATTAAACAATAGAAATAAACAAATAAATAGAGTTACTTCAAAGATATGGAAAATAAAAATCATTTACAATTCAATCTTAGATAAAGCAAATTTTTGAATTTTCATTCTCAGACCTGCGATTAGCTTTTGAACACCCATTCTACCAATTTTCTTTGCAGCATTTTTCCAACCTAAATAAGTATTTTTTTTAATTCTTAGCTTCTTTAGATGTTTTTCGTAGCATTATTGTCCAGAACTTTTCTATTGGTTGGAACTCAGAGCAGTTAGGGGTGTTGCAGTCCCTTGGCACAATATGTATACTCTTGGCTTTGTACCAATCCACTCTTTTATAAGAATAATATATGATAGCCAAATCTGGTCCGAATATAGTAGCAGTCTTGTGCTGTTTGTTCATGGGTAACAGTCTCTTCTGCAGGCATTCTCTTATGAACAATTCTTTTTTTAATGTAGCTTTAGTAACAAATGGTTCTGACATTTGACCGCAGCTAAAAATTCCTTGCCAAACTAAATACTTCTTTTCAAACTTATCAACTTTTTTGCACTTAAATATCTTCTTTACCCCTACCTTCATATATTGTTTGCCAGGAAGTTGTTTGAAATCTGCTTTCACGTATGTATCGCCCATTATTACACAACCTTTAAAGTTGTTCAGTACTGTTCTGGAAAGTTGTCTCGCTCTTCCTTTTGCTTTTATATCTTGTGTATCGTTTCGGTTTGGTACTTTTATAACTGTGTATGATCTTAGCTTAAATTTCTTCTTCACTTTTTGCACATAAGTATGAGAAACGTGATATTATTTTGCTAAATCCTTCAGCAACGCATTAGGTTTTAAAATCATTTCTCTTTTTATCTTCTCGCCAATTTTAAATCCAAAGCTTCAGCGGGTCGACCAGATCCCGGTTTTCTGTCGATAGATTGGTTCTTCCTAAACCGAATTATCACATCTATGGTGGTTGCCTGGGACGTAATAATTTCGATGCTGATGCCATGACCGGTTAATGTGCGGTGAAAACTGCATTTGTTATAATTTCTTGAAGAACTACAATGAACTGAAATGCAAAACCTATAGCAAGAATTTAATTTCAACCAAAGCTTAACATTTTAACAACACATCGGAGTTCATGATATTATTTTTACCAACTTGCATATTTTCTTTTTAATTTTGCCAAAGAATATACATGTATTTCTCATCAAACATTTTGCACAGAGCACGAAAACTTGCAATCAAGCCAAGAAAAAAATATTATAAAGTTGTTTAAAATTCTCTTGCTTAACATCAGAACTATTAAAATTTTTTTCTACAAAATCCTGAAATTTATAGAGAAGGCGACGCGGGCGGATATTGCCCTTTCCCTTGTTCATTAATATTTACTGGGGGAAAATTGTGGAAGGTGTAAATGTTAAAACAAACTATTGAAAGAAATTTTGCATATTGTGAATTGAATTCAAAATACTACAAAATTTATTTTCCCTCAGGTAGAAGCCCGGGATTTAGAAGAAAACGCAAACCAACTTGAAATGTTGAAAATATGGGATTTCCTTAGTGGATTATTGTAAGTTAACTCAAGCAATGTTAAAGCAGTATACATGGACGTATACGGAAATGATATCAAGAATTTGATAAATTATATGATGGGAGTGACAAAAAATTAATATTTTAAAATTTAAGATTACTTAATTTTAAGGGGGAAGGTAACGATATATCAAAGGTTACATCTAGAAAGTAACGATATTTGCCATGTTATGATCGTACTACAAATAGAGACGCAGTGTGCAAAAATCTAAAAGGCTGTATCTAGGGACATGGAAAAAAAACTACTTTTTGGAATCGTCTAGCATTAATCTTCCCCTAGGTTAATTTTTTTTTGAACCACCCTAAGATATAACCTTGCTTGCACTTGCGGCCACCATTTTGTTGCCATTATTCAAGCCATAGTTTTGGGCTGTAAAAGATGTCGTTTTTGAGGCGGAAACTTTCGAGAGACAATTTCAAATCTTCGGCATATTCCATATTAGTTGTTGATCCTTTGCTTCATAGTAGCCAGCTCTAATTATATGGTTGCACTAGTTAAATTACTCTATCAACAACAAACCAATTAAGTTAAGACTTCTAATAATTTTTCCATTTGGAAACAATAATGCTTTTTTACGTTTACGTAGAAAAATATACACAAGATATGTGTAATCAGAAGTAAAGATCGATGTTGTTATATTCTTAATATCTGTGTATATAAAAAGTTATTCAAGATTATGCACGTTGCAGATATTTCTCCTGATAACACGCTTTTCCGTTAAAGTGATGCATATTTTTTAGAGCACTTAAAGTGAATTAATACTGGCAGTGTAAAACTTAGCACCTTTTTTCACATCTTTTCAAAAAAAAGAACCCTCCATACAAAAAAAAAGAGCTTTCATTAAATCAAAAACTTTTTTCATAAAGCACACGTATTGACTAAAAATTAATAAAAGCAAAGGAAGATGTAAAATACAAAATGGAAAATACTTTGTTGTCAAACCTTTGCTAATGGACTTTGACCACTTTTTAACTCCAAAGTCAGTTCAATAAACCCCATCAAAGACAACCATATTATTTCTGTTGCTGAGATGTGAGTTGATGTGCTGTGAGTTTGTGTGATTTGTTGTACGTTCTTTCGAGCACTTACAATATGTGAATGTAAACAAAGAGCGCAAAAACTGAAACACACACTCACACATCTCATCTCATTTGCATCAATCATATGCAAGAGGGTGGAGTGTTTTAAAAAAGAAAATTCAAACAGACTTACAAAGTAAAAGGGTGACAGGCCACCACCCTTGTCGGGTAAAAACCAACGGTAAGTGAATTGTATAGAAGCTAATAAAAGTAAACAGCGCATAAATTTATACAATGTAATTATGTTATTTTCATTTGCTTTCGTATTTTTTTTTTAGTTGTTTGAGTTAAAATAACATGTGAGTCGAAAGGGGAATTAAATGAATGGTGTAAGCGAAATAAAGTTACTTCGTTCTAGTTAAAGAATTATTATTTGGTCACCTCTCCGTTCAGTTACTTAGCTCTTGTTGGTTAGATATTTACAGAATAATTGGGTATAAATTTCCATTTTAAGAGCTTAAAGCCTGAAATTTTTTCTTTAAATAACTTCACCTTTTTCCATATATTATCACTCCAAATGTTGTTGGACAATGAGTAAAGGTTATGTAATGTTAACAAAACAGCCATTATAAACATAATTTAAAGAATAAGTATTAGATAAGTTCATGTGGAATTCTTTACGATGACTACCAAAAACTGTATAGGACTTAATTTGTCCATCATTCTGTTACTTATAATATTTTTTTTTGAGGTTTATGTCATTTTTATTTTTTGTCCCGTCCTGTATTAACAATCCTTTAAATTTTTTTAATGCGCAACGTAATTATGTTTGTTGGTTTGTTTTATGCATGAATTGTAATTAAATTGTTAATTTAATCAATAATTTATTTAATATCTTTTTTATATTTTTGTTGATTATGTGAATAAATTCAGTAATTAAATCTTTACAAAATGTATACAAAATTGTTTCAATAAATAAATAATTGACCCAATTAAATGTTTTATTGAACAGAACGATGAAGACAGCAACATATTTAATATAACGAAATTTTTGAGTGACTGAATATTGACAGATCCTTGCAAAGTGATTTTAATTTAGTAATTTATACCTGACTACAATATCGGAAGGAACAGAAATATCGATTGAGAATTTTGTTTATCGAGAATTCTATAAGGTTGATATGCAATAATTATACCAAAATTAACTGAATGCGGAAGTGATAGAGTTTAATGCAGTCCGAGTTTTGTCCACTCGAGTAACCACTTGCCTGCACACTTATTAGGGTTCAAGAACACACGATATTGAGCGACTCATTTCATTATATGATCTGGCCCATGCCCCGCTAAATGTGTGGTTGTCATGAAAAACCACGTAAGTCTATTATTTAGATTTAGAATTGTTGTTGCCAAATAGCTTTCAGCAATAATGAAGTATGGCGAGAAAAAGTTGCTTGTTACTTATGTTATTCGGAGTGTTAAACTCGAATCTGCAATCTGTTTCTTTAAATTGCTTTTACATTCCGAGACATTTCGAAAATAATGAAGTTATAATATAACTGGAATAATATAACTGGAAAACGGATTGTCTTATACTATTAAATTTGCTAGCTTGGAAATATTCTTTCTTCCTTTATGATTGGGAACAGAATTATGGGAAAGATTTTATCAAAGTAGCAAGTTGCCTAGAAAAGAATAATATTAACGGCCGAATTTTTTTGGATAGGAACTTGGACTTATTTTCACATTTATGTTTTTTGCGTATCAGACTCCTTTTTGACAAGTTATTTTTCTTTTTTTTAAATGTACATAATTGACTCTTAGTAAAAACTTAAAGCTTAGAGGCGATTGGCGATTATATGAAATTTCAGCTGTTTACAGCTCTAGGTGAAAAGTGCCCGTTTTCAGATTTTTGTGACTACTTATTCCCCAGGCCTAGCTGTACACTAAATTTCACTTTGTAGCTATAGTTGAAGTACTCCATAAAATTGATGAGTTAGTCAGTGAGTCAGTTAATAAGTACTAAAATATGCACTTTTTACACCTTCATACCGGAAACTTGGCCTTTGAGGTTATCTGTATGTAGAGTCCTTACGTATTAGGTTTCTCTTTTTTATGATAGGGGAAAAAATTATGATTGAGTTAAAAGCAACACGAATGCTTTCGTGTAATATACACACTGTGTGCATCAGGCCTGAACTTAGCCTGGCGAACTACTGTGCGCCTTAATGTAATGTCGTGCCACTTTCTTCAGAACCAGAATTAACTTAAAAAACGGTGTGCAGATCAGAATTTAGCTCCACACTTTACATAAGAAACAAATTTCCGTTGCTCCAGTACAAAATCTTGTATATTTTTATTAGCTATGTATTGTAACATACACATAAGTTGTTGTTTCTTCACTTATCAATTTTAAAAAAATTTTGTTGTTATATCTTATGTTTTACTAAATTATATATTTTTTGTGTAACAAAAATTCTCTAAGTTGACATAAGTTGTTTTATCTGCATACATTTTTATTATTTGTAATACTTTGTTTTAATTTTTTTCTTTGCCATGACTTTATGCCCATGGGATTTGTAGTCAGAAATTATATGTTAAACTTTTTGGCTCTCATAAAAAGTTTTTATAAGAAAAACCCAAAAGTAAGTCTTGCTTACAGAATTTCAGAAATAATTAAAAAGCGCTCTAATTTTCAGTTGCTCAAATGGATTGCTTCTATTGAAGGAAGGAACTGCATCAGGTTTTAGACCAATGTGTTACTTAGTACAAGTCTATTTGGTGGTTATACAAATTCAGGCAATGACCATAATCTCTAATATGCAACTAAATAAAAGTATAATTTTTAGTGACTCAAGTGCTCATTCCAGAATGTTATTAAGTAAACCTGCTTACGTAGTTGTTATTATTTGTAATTTTTTCCATTTCCTAGAAAACCAAACAAGCAAAGGCTTACTAACCAACCAATTTATGCACCTGCTGAACGGAAATCCGGCAAATACTTAGCAAAAGTTTATTTATATAGACACACATACATAAAATATTGTAACATTGTACGGGTTTAGAAGTTCAAAATAATAATTACAATTGCAAATAATATTCACCCTTGAAAAGCAACATACATGGAATATGTAACGAGTTATGAAAAATAAATAATTTTTGTCTACCCTTGTAGAAAAAGGACCAGACAGTGGCATTTTTTCCTTGTTGAGTTTTCTATGCGGGCTATGTAAAATTAAAAAAAAAAACAAAAATATGTTTATTGTAGACCGTTACATAGAAATATGAGGATTTCATAAATTCAATTCGTGTGTTTTTACAAACACATTCAAAAATTCAATCAAACTAAAAAGACAAAAAAACATGCAAAATTAAACTAACTACGTCGACCGAAAGTCATCAGCAACTGTCTAACGTCAGAAAGTTGTTATTTGTAACTGAAATTGAAAAAGCTTGGATTTCGTTGTATAAAAATCATCAAAAAAGAAGATAAAATATTAAGAAGCTCTGTTTTTAAAATCCCTTAAAATACCATTGCAACTAAGGTTTTTTTCTAGTCTGCAAAATCATAAAAGAAACGAATTTTAATAAATAGATTTGCCTACATAAAATAATGACACATGCAGGTACTAATACATTACATCACATTAAATCAAATGTTAATAAATAAAATATTGCTACAAAAGTTTTGAGTTTTTCTTGCCCTTGAAAAAGGAAAATGTTAATTAGTTTGTTGGGAATAAGGCAATTAGCTAGTATATATGTAGATCTGTTAGTGAATCGACTTTGAATTTTATATTCAAGACATATTTATTTAATGTAAATCTACCCCACATAAAATAAACTTTTCCAATTTCGTATGTAGCTTAACAGAAAATTACCATAAAACCTTAAAATCCATAAATATTGCGCTTTTTGAGTAAATTGACTTTTTGTTGCAGAAGTGTTCTACAGTCTCCAATACATCGCTTGGTGAGATATTGAATCGGAAAAAATATCAGTTGCAAATACAAAAACCTTTTAATTAAAACGATATCCACATTTTTATGTGATCGTAAAATAACGTAACTGACATAAAAATATGTGAATCTCGCCGAAAAATTAGCGAAATAAAACAATGAATTAATTTTAAATGTCAATCAATATTTACACATGTAACAATTTTCAATCCTTTATTTTGATCTAGAGCTGAAATGAATAATTATTCACTACCGAGCAAACACGCTCATGATTAAAGCATTTCCAAGGAAAGGACTTTTTTTATTCAAAAGTCTGCGCACTGACGTGAATAGAATGAAAGATTTGCCACAATTATAAAAATTTATGGTCAAGAAATCAAAATCAAAGTAACAAAATATTTTTTGTAATTTTACCATCCAGACTTATCCAAATATTTTATACAAGCTGATACTACTTTTATTTATATTTCATAATTTTTTAAAAATCACAACATTTCGAACAAGAAACAATCACGCTAAAATTCTACCATTGCAGGCTCATGCAAGCGCCTTTTTTATAAACACTTTAATGTACGATAGTGTAATTAGAGCGAAGAGTTTCGACTTTATTCTTCTTTTCCCTTCTTCGTTATTTATAAAATCTACGCTTCGGTAGTCGAATAAATTGGGGTTTAATCCCATTGACGCTGAGAATTTGAATTTAAAACTGGTTTTGTTAATAATTGGTATTTATAAATTCACATAGAATATTGGACGCATAAAGTAATTTTTAGGTTACAATTATTTTTCCTTAAGCAAAGTCTAAAGGAATAAGTAAAAAAAAATAAAATAAATTATCCTGTAAAATTTACTTTCTGTTGGTTTTGTTATTTTTGCGGTCACATTTTAGTCCAATCTATTAGAAATGTAGACGACAAAATTGACGTAACTGCCAAAACCATTTTTTCTACGGATAATTATCTTAAAACTTATCTATAATTTGCATAAAATCATTCGTAGGCTACATTTGAGTTTTCATTGAAATAAATCTGAACAAATTAAGTAAAAAAGCGTTCTTCTGTTAATTTTGGCTTTCGGGGGCTACGTTATTTTAGAATAGAATATTCGGATATGGCAACAATTTGGTTTTTTGAAAAAATAACGAAACTCTGTTCACCAAAAATACACTTTGCGTATGACGTCGTCCGAATGCCTTTTACGGTTTTGCACGGTAATGGGTATCAGAGAGGATAAAATTTCAATTACAAAAATTTCATAGATACGGCTAAATTTAGGCGAAGGTTTTTTTTGTTGACTTTGAGGTCATCCACCAATTTATGGGCCAAAGAAAATGATTTATAATTGATATGTAGCGCTCGCCGTTGATGACTTTACAAATGTTGTCTTCGGAGAAGCATGGACCAATGCTGCCGCCGGCCGAGAATCCCCTTTAAACAGTACCTTGAATGCATTGATACCTGGTGATTCTCGTACGGTTTGTCATTGCCCCACATATGTCAATCGACGTCATCAAGTTTTCCTACACAATTCTACTGACATTTGCAATGTGTTCGGTCGATCTGAGCGATCTTTTCGCATCGTCATCACAATCATATTGTATAATTTACTACAATATACTGTTATGGTAAGTATATAATGATTATGTGAAAGCATTTTAAACATTACTTTAATTGTGATATTGTTTAAACTTCATCATTAAAATTATATACTGAAAGCCATAAAAATTTCATCCTGGTTGAGTTGAAAAATACAATATTTACCAAAACTCAACAACTCTGATCATTTCTATAACGGTTTTGATATGTAAGCAATGTATGGGAGTGACTTAAGCGGTTGGCGTTAGGTATTCTATGGCTTTAGTCGCTGCCAATCAGTAACGTAAATTCTAGGCTTTTCTATCGTTCTCAGAGGGTCATATTATCATTATCGTTTTGTTTACAATCATATAAGC
Source organism: Phania funesta (assembly GCA_963932375.1). Taxonomy (NCBI): domain Eukaryota; kingdom Metazoa; phylum Arthropoda; class Insecta; order Diptera; family Tachinidae; genus Phania; species Phania funesta. Next base: position 61,517,283 of record OZ010655.1, read on the forward strand.
CCATCATAATACACATACGTTGCTCATATATTATGACTATCTCAAACATACTTTGGCATTGCATGATAGTTTATCAAGACGCCCGTCTATATCTAGAGCGCCAAGCGTACGGCAGTTATTTTATAGTAAAGTTTTGCTGCTCAACTATGTAATTGGCCTTGGCATCAGTGACTAGATAATAAACAACAACAAACATTTTACTAGTAGTTAAAGGCATTAATTGGAAATTTTCTGAAGAAAACTTTATCCTTCTGAAATCGTAATAAATTATAAACGATTGAAAATCCACAAAAAAATATTTAATATTGATATAAAATATGTATTTAATAAAATATGAATTGTAAACCAGTCATTTCTATGAAGAAATCCATAACGACCTTGGACTCACCGAATCATCACGATGTAGCAGAATACAAGATAATCCTTAATATACTAAGAAAGTGGACGAAGGTACTAGCGTATAGAGTCCTCTCCAAAACGGAAGCCTTTAATTCCGACCTTATTTGACTATGTTTCCTTGTGTTGTGTAATTAACAGACTCTGACGATCCCTTGCGCTTTTATCCAGTTATATTAACAACTTTAGCACTGATCTTGTTTGTCATGGACTCTCAGTTCTTCTTTTATGCACTTTAAACTTATAGCGTTTTCTTTTCTAGCAAATTTAGAATTTTTTTTACTTTTTTTTACACTCGTTATATTTTTACATTCACAAAAGCTGGTGCTTTTTCCAATTTTTTTCTCAATAGTGGCAAACGGCATTGTCCTTTACGATCGTTTAGCAGAAGCCCTTCAACATTTTATATAAGAAAGAAAATGCTATTAATTTGATCAACGAAGTCTCAAACATCGACTGAAGTGCCTTTATGTGTTATATTTATTCTATTAATAAAATGTGATAATCATTGATAACAAAAAAAACCCAATTTCCTTGCCGAATAACAAAATTCACATTCTTCGTTAAATTCTTAATTAATTAATCCAACATATTAAATTTTGCAATAAACCAAGTACTAATGTAAAAGACCACCTCTTCTGACTCTCTAATAAATGACCCTTATCAAATCAACAAATCACTGTCGACATCCTGTTTTTTGTGTGTGTTTGTTTTTTTGTATTGCTGACTGTGTTGTTTGTCTGCTGTATGACCAACTCATATTGGCAATTAAATAATGTCCGGTGCGTAAGAGCATGAATATGTATGAAAACGAAGGCATACGTACAAACTCTTATATATTTACGAAATCATATGAAATCCTCATATCCTTGTTTATGATGGTTTGTTTTTAACACATTTCCTAGTGCTGTGTGATGTGTTTAAAGTGAATGAGGAAGAAAATTGTGAAAAGCAAAAAATACCGGTATTTGCAAATCAGTCAAAAATTTGATTTATGCACATTATTCATTTGCATAAATTCAAAAGCCATTGACAAAAACAATCCAAAAAAAAATGAAAAGAGGAATGAAATCAACCCTTGAATACAATAACAAACATTATGAGGGTCCAGTTGTGTCAAGTATTGACTTATATTAGAGCTTAACGTGTTTCCAGTGCAGAAACATAGATAGGCACATACTCCACTAAATAACAGGATGTTGTTTGTGATAACAGTCAAAGAGAAAAGAAAAAAAGTTTAGATGTCGAAAAAGAGGGTGCCTTTATGATTTCAATAGTAATTAATACATTTTTGACAGGTTTTTTTTCTATTTGTTTATTTGCAAATTTCTCAATACTGCGAAGCAATTTTAACGTACATTAACTAAAGTTATGGGGAATAAATATAAGCGGTCGTATGGAAAACAATTTTTAACAAATCATTGTAAAGCATTGTTAAGCAAAATTGTAGACAAAAATAATTATTACCGTAGTATTTAAAGCAGATAGACAGTAGGTAGACAACTAAAATAAACCTACTTTAAAACGACAGTTTTGTCTTTTTGGAGAAAACTTTGTTCTAAAGCCATATTTTTCCAGAGACTGACAACAATACCCAGTGGAAATACTTCCTGTTCAGTGTTTTTATATTATCGTATGAAATTGTTCTTGGTTTAGTAAATATTTAATATTAGGAGTCTTAAGTGTGGCTCTTTACTGAGGACCCGGTGATCGAAAAATACTTTCGACTTTTAGATCATAATACGGTCCTTCAAGCGGAAGTTCGGGCGATCACGAACGGTCTCAGAGATACTGCCAGATCCCTGGATGTAAAAATTTTTACAGGCAATCAAACAACAGTAAGCTCAATAGAATCGCATAGGGTTAGATCCAGGACGACACTTGACAGCGCGTCATTTGAGTGCCGGGTAATTGAGGAGCAGTCGGAAGTGAATAATCCAACGGTCTAGCTATTGTGGCCAGAGAGCTCCAAGAGGTGGGCTTAAGTAGCGTAAAGCCGCTTAAAGTCATGAAAGCCGATGTAAAAGACTAGGCAAAGAGGTCCAATACAACACTGCACGGTAGGCCAAATCACAAAGACTCTGTGGGGTGAGCCAATCGGAGATAAACCAGGGAGGTTGCTGAGACTGCGCAGATTTTTAATTAGTAAGATTGTGAGTGTACTGATGGGGCTCTCCAGTTTGCGGGCATATCAAAGCTGTATAGGGTGTACGCATAATCACTTTACCGGACGTGTCTCATTTGAGGTGCATTGACTGGCAACTACTTAGGAGGCTTGTTCGTGACTATTATCTGAATAAAGAGCGCACAACGGACCGAAGTACTGGAATAAGTATGCCTACCTAACGTAACCTAACCTAAGTTTATTAATACTTTTTCAGTATCACATTATTTTACAAACGAGCGGATTCAGCTTGGGTTTTATGGGGGGATATTTCAACAAAAACCACAAAATTTAATATATCCAAAATTTTTGTGTGGGGGAAAATATTAATTTTTAATCCTCGGCTGCTATAAGCTGTGTATATGTAAGTATTCTCTTCGTATCGTGAACGGTTTCAGTCAAGCAGTCTAAATATAAACTACAAATATTAAGTCCTACCAAATCGGATACAGTGAGTGTAAGCGAAATAATAGTAAATTGGTTAACGGATATTATTTCCCATTACTGTTGGCAAATTATGTTAATTATACTCTCACTTGGTAAAATATGGTCTTCGTGTATTCAAAGCGTTTATCGGCTATTGCAGACATTAATACGTTACTTTAAAGGTTCGTGAGAGTCTGGGTGCTTTTTCCACATATATGAAAATTACTCCAAGATCCTTTCAGTTTTAATACTGTTACTCTCGCTGTGGTGTAATCGTTAAATATCTTTTTTTAAATAGCTTTCGTGGAAGCATGAAAGCAGTATTTATGTCAAATTTTAAAAAGAAATTTTACTTGTCTTTTATTTGGTTTTAAATTACAACAATTTACAAGCATTTATGCATATGCTGTTTTTTCGTATTTTTATTTATTTTTTTTATGAATATATAATTTATAACTTCTTCAAAAAGCAATCTTTAACTATATTTTTCATTGGAATTATACTAGCATCAATAAATAGCAGTTTCAGATGCTTTAATAATTTTCAATAAATAAAATTCATGAATATTAAACGAAACTCTCTTAATATCGTTCGAATTACTGTTTCAAGTAAAATATTTAAATACATAAATTCCTTTATAGTCACACATAAGGACATGTCATTAATTAAACAAAATATCAATTAAGTCTGTTGAATCTACTTAAATTAATACCGAAACTCGCTTCTTATGTGTAAAATGGGGAAAAAGTGCCCATAAAATATAAATAAATTGTACTTTACGAATACAAGAGCATTTAAGTTCGTTTTTATTTTATATTCCATCACTTTTCTCTTTGCGTATTTTACTTAGTGCACAAGTATTTTCAATTTTCCTGTCAGTAGTTAATTGATTTTTTTAATGACTTCACATGTTGCACAAATGACTGTCGTTCAATGGGGCTTTTTACATTGAGCGACACCATCGCCGTCAACGACATCGTCAATATCACAATGACTGTCGGTTGCTTAACCCAAGTCGTCAACATTGTGGGCTTTAAGCTTACAACGATACAAAAAATGTTACAACTATATTAATCGAGACTGAAACTTGACTCATTTCTACTTAAACTCTGTTGGTAAGAGGAGGAGTAGGGGGAGATACAGCCTTGTGAGCTTGTGTGCCATACAAATGAAAATTAACATAAAAGAAGGCATTCACATACTTCAGATACAAAAGAATAAAATTACTTATATTGGTATGTGACGGAAATTTCAATGATTCGAGAAGTGAATTGTTTACGGTTTTGATGATCACAAGCATAATAGTCGTTTTCGGAGAGCAGACCATAGGATTGGGTGTTGTGCAACATTCGAAGTTAAATGCGGTTTAATGAAAACGGTGTCATATACTTTACAGTAAGGCTCACCATGGGTCTACGTAAAGTGTTGTTCATAGGTGTAACGGTGAAATCTCTAGCATGGCCTTTCTGCGCACAACTTAACGCAGTAGTATTTCTGTTCGCATTATTTGGTTTATATATAAAGCCGCCAATTCTAGAGCAGTGCATATATATTTAGTAGATTACTGTCAGCGCTTGTCATAACCATGTGTTCTATAGTCGCATTACCCTTTCAAATCGCTGGAACTTTTTCCCCTATTAAATATCTTAAAAATATTCAGATCTCTCCTATTTTACTATTAAAGGCGATTATTTTTAATCCTTTTTAAACATTTTAAATTAATTTAAAATTAATAAGATTAAACAAAAGAAGTCATACCTTGACAACCTGAACGTTGGCAAGCAGTAGGTATGTTAGTAAAATATTGCACAATGTGGCGTTAAATTGTTGTTTAAGTTTTAATGACAGATCGGTTTTCATTATGTGGTGCTTTGGTGTTTGTGTCGCGGCAAAAACCATTTGTCAATATAATGGGCGTTACGCAGATACATGCTTTTCGAACATCCATACACATATATCGATGGCTGTAAAAGTTTTGAAAAGGAACGAAATAAAAAAACAATCAAACTTCAATGCAAACAAGTAAGAGAAATTGAGTTGTTTTTTCTAAAGTTTATAAAACACTTTGGTTACTATGGAATGTTCAAAGAAATGATTGCAAATATTCAACCACGTTGAGAAAGAAACGTAAATCCTTATAATGATAGACCATTAAAAAAATTAATTGACTACCGTCTGTGAAAATAAAGTATGATAAATAGAAAAGTTTATTCTATGGTAACTACGTAGTACTTCTAGCTTTCGTTTAAGGGTTAAAGATACATTTTGCTTTTTTATTGTAAAGTGATAACTTCTTAGTGAAATTAGCTTCATTTTTGCGTTAAACTTTATTTCCATTCGGTGGTTAAAGTATTTATAGGAGTAAAATTTAGGATACATATAATTATAGCACTAGTCATTACGAGAAAACAATGCTACTAAAGGAATTCTAATGTGTGCTAAATATGGCATTAAAAGAAAAGTGTAGTAAGAGAAAACTTTAAAGATTTTACTGCATTCACTTTACAGTCTAAATTGCAAAAATATATAATCACAAATTTGATTTTTATGCATAACAGTATAAGTCTTAAAATCACATTTTTCCAGCAAGACACTAACATGGGTTTTGTTGGGAAAAACACGTATCTGTAGGAAAATGTTACGGACATTAAAAGTAGGAGTAGATAATACCACTTACGTCGGCTTAAAACAAAGGCACTCACGTTATCGTAAGATATTATGAGCTAAAAATTAAGTACAAATTAATTTTTAAGTGCCTTCGAAAATCATAGCGTACTATTGAGTGTTTTATTTTATGTATTTTTTAATTAGTGAACTGAATTCTGTTATATAAACATGGAGGTTGTTGAGAGGTAACAATTTAGTGCAATAATATAAGATATTTTACTTTTAATAAATCCTCAAATTTTATAGAAAAAATATGGTACGAATAGGTAGAAATTTGATCATGATGGCTTTTTTGAAAGATATATCTTGCTGAGATAAAGAAAAAACTAGATCGGCAGATTTAGAAAAATGGAAATGTTTTTGATGTTTTTTCATTCCAGTTTCATGGCCAACAGATTCAAATACCTTACTGTAACCCAACAGAATTAAAAAAAGACACCATATTAGCACCCAGTTTTGATTTAAGATCCTCCACCGCATCTAATAATGCCGTTGTGAAACTTCTATCTTTCATGTAACCAGAGTGTTTATCGGGTACCGAAGAAGGTAAACACTCATTTGATACCCAGTAATATTTAAAAGAATTTTGGATAGAATCGTAAGAATACCGATTGGTCCTATAACAAAAGGAATTTAAAATAAAGCAGTAAAATTGACAAGAATGACAATATGCGGTTATTCATGAGAAACTTTTTAAATGATATAGCAAAATGTGAATTAAAAAAACATACAATTATGCTTATAGTCACGCGAACCAGATTATGTGTTCTACAACACTATATTGTTGCGGCACTTACGTAGTGATTATTAGTTTTTAAAACATTACTTTAGGTGCGATAAGCAAATTATTTTTTAAATTTAGTCATTATATGATTGCAGTTCATAACGATTGCCATATAGTTGAGTTTAACAATGAAATTTTGCCTCAAGTTTTAATCACAAACAAATTTTTTTAAGTAAACAAAGAAAACACAACAACTAACCTGACGATGGTTTAATCATTTGCTATGGTTTTGAGAAGCGCTATTTTATTATTACCTACAATAATAATTTGTTTATTACCATAAAATTTAATCATAATATGTATGTTCTCTGTAGATAGTGTTTACTTCAGCCATATTTTTTTCCTGGTGTGTATTTCTGTAATAGTTGAAGGAAGTTGGAATCTTTGTGCGCATAGCACAAGGACGTAGCATTTATTACGAATGTGTCGATATCCAATACACAAGAAGAATCTTTCTCAACACATATTTCGCTTAACTTATGCTTATAAAACGTTTATTATATATATGTGTAAATTTTTTAATGAGTGCGCGACACACGATTAAGCTATAATCTTTTTTTTTTTTTTTTTTTGATAAATGAGAAGTAGAGACAAAAGAACTGTTTACCATTTGCGACTCCGTGTAAGTGAACGCAAACATTTAACCAATTTTCATATTTGCCTGGATATATTTTCTTGTCTTCGCTTTGCTTTCTTTAATTTTTCAAGGTTGCCGTCTTCTCTTCATCTACTTTTACTCTTTACGTATTCTAAAACGGCTTCCGCTTTATCTGCGTTGTCATGCGCGTTTATTCTAACATAGAACAATTCCACTGTTAGTGTAGACTTTTCCACAAAAAATAAAAAAACCGCCAAAACGTGCCAGCCACTTTTTGTAAAGTTTACAGCATTGGAGATATATGGAATATCTTCGGGATTCGAAGGGAAAGTTATGAGAAAGTTCTCTAGCATGGATCTAAATTTTTCCACTAAACTCTGGAAGAGTATTTCAGAAATTTCAGCAGCTTATTTATTCAACGCAATTCTAATTATTTGATCGTGGTGAATAACTCCGATACATTTTATACATTTTAATTTCGCTCTTCAATAAATTTGTGCAATATTTATCTATTAGTCCATACCATGCAGAGCTTCGTTACCAGCCTAATTGCTGTCTTTATATTTTTATGTGTTTGTATTAGAACACTCGTGCGTTGATTTCTGCGTCTTAATTCCCGTAACGGCTCTTAAAATATATTATTAAAAATATTAAAATTTTAGGCTGCAATATATTCAAGCATCAATAATTATATTTAAGATAAAACATGATATTCAATAAATGTACAACATTTATTTTATCCAATAAAGGAAATGTTTAATTACACCAACATAAGGTCGACAATTTATTACCACTGGCAATTTATGTTTAATTTATTTGCACTTTTCCACATACTTATGCGAAAATATATATATTTGTATGATATTGCACAATTTGTCTTATCTATGTACAATGTACCTGTATTTATTGCCATAACAACAGTGTTTACAACGATACATTGTTATTAGTAATAACTTTCACATATTAATAAAGTAAATTTGCCTTAAACTTGGTTGATAATTTACGGATTAAAGCAATTGTAGCAACAGGTGTCACACCTATATTTGCCAAAGCAACACCTACAAAAGCGTCATGCGTGTTGGAGAAAAATATGGTAAACAGAGTTTATTAACAGCCATTGAATAGTACTATACACTCCATGGAGTCATTTGAACCTACATAACTTGTGTATATTAGCAAAAAAAATTGGAGCCAGTGTCATATTAAACGCAACATTTCAAAGATAGATTGATGAAACCAACTAAATAAGCAGCTATTGAGAAATATTTTCGACGTGTTTCATTTAAAAACATTTTTGACAAGTTTGATTAGCTTTGACGAGTATTCTTAAGAAAACGAGTTTTTTATAAAAACTATTCCACGACATTTTACTACAAACCTATTCTACGAGTTTTTGTTAGAAATCTATTCGACGAGTTCTCTATAGAAACATTTTTTTAAGCAACTATTTGACGAGTTACTTTAGAAAGGTATTCGACGAGGTTTTTCTAGAAAACTAAGCGATGATTTTCCTCCTGAAAACCATTAGAAAACTATTCCACAAGTTTTTTTCAGACAAATAATCGGCAAGATTTCTTAAATTTCTCTAAAACGTTTTTGGCGCATTTTTTGTAGATAACCTCCACCGAATGTTTCTAAAAAACTTTTAAAGGGGATTTTAAAGAAAACATTTCTGGCATTATTCGCTAAATTTATATCGATCGCTGATTATTTTGACTTTCAAATATGGCTCTTTCAACAAACACTCACATTCTTTGAGAGCCGACTTGTAGAATCATAGTAGATAATATTTTTTGAAATAATATTTTACTAAATCTACATAAAGAATTTAAAACCCTTTTAGGACCTATAAGAAAAAATGGATCTTCATTTATTTTTATCTCTTTATTTTCTATAATCTTATTTAATAAGACACCAAACTTATGCCTCAAGTACATGGTCACATTGTGCACTTTGTTATATTTTGTTATTAATCTCTGTCACCGTAACAAAAGTTGATACTTTATTTTTATATTGCTAATAGTTCTTTTTATCAATCCAATACTATTGAATGTGAACCCTTTCCCTTAAGCTTCCTCTATTGTTGCACTACGACACTCATTAGCACATATTGCAAGAGGATGGCGGTTGAATAACAGACGAGTGTACGAAAGTTTTTTGACCGCTTTATTGACACCCATCAAAGGCACCAAAACTAATTTGTTCAGTCGATTCAATGAAATTGAGTGCAAAACCGTTTGTTGTTTTCGCTTCCCTCTGTTTGCTAAATGTGGTGGCGGCAATGGCAAAGGAGCACATAGAAAGATTTTAACTGGCGTTTTGTAACAGCTTATCCTGGCTTAGATATGTGTGTTGTTTCCTTAATTGTTTTTCTATGTAGGAGCATAGCTTCACTACAGAAGTATAGGAGTGCTTTGTATATTCAGTTGCTGCCGCAGCAGTTTACTATTTTGTTTTTTTGTCCAGAGGTCCGTCTGTCTGTATTGCGTTGGGTTGTTAATGTCATTTCGTAATTTTGTGTCTCAGTTTAATATTTTTTTTTATTTTTATCTCTTTGTCCTGGCTGTTGTTTTATTTCAACTTTGTCATCTGTGAGTTGTTATATATTTTTATTGCATATTCGCTGTAATTTTGTGTACATACGATATTTGTTTGTGTTGGTGTGAGTCCGTAAGTGAGTGAGAGTATAAAATGGTCAATTGTTTACATCTGTTAAAAGTGGGCGGAGGTGGCAAGTAGATAAATATTTGTTGTTTCTCGTAGATAAGCATTTGTCTGTTAAAAAATCGTTTGCCTCTGTGTTTGTTTTCCTACATTCAGCGTGGGCGTTAATTGTTTACATCACTGTTTTTGTTGTTGCTTGTTACTGCCATCGTTATTGTTTTTGTTGTCATAAGCTAGAGTAGTATTTAGTAGATGTATGTGTGTGGTATGCGGTGTCGCCAGCCTTTACTCTTCATTGTCGTTTATGGTGTGAAATGACAACAAAACGTTTTAATTAATTTCTTTGAGTTGATTAAAGATGTTAAAGTTAAACATGTCGCTCGTATTCAATCTACCAAACTGAGTAAACCAACATATACAAACACATTAACACATAAAGATAAGTTAAAGAAGAAATAAGTTTTTATTTCAATGTTAACATATTGTGTTGTTCTTTGTTTGCTTTAAAATTGTTATAGAAAAGAGTAAATATATTTAAGGATATAATATTATTGGAATTCAGGAAGAGAACTAAAAATTGTTGATAGTAGAGTATTTTGCAGCGGCTTTTCTTAAATTAGTCAAAGTTTCTAAAATCTAATTTTATGTAATTTCAATTCAAATAAACCCTACTCGAGTTATTACCAAAATTATTTTTTCCTAGATACGTCGATCAGCAGGCGCTCACTCATATAGGAGATTTTTCACTAAAGGCGGCTGGATATTAAAGTAAGCTGAAACAAGCCGTGTGTGAAATCTCAACGAAATTGTCGTCGTATTTGAAAAGTCAATTGATAATTGGTTTAATATTCCGACAAGGGGTATCGAATACGATGTTGATGAAATATTTGCACGGCCTTGCACCGTGGGGTGGATGCCATTATACACCAACTCTACGCATTTTAGTTGGTAGTGTACAACAAGTTGCTAACTTTTTGTTTTGCATATTGTTATGCATACTTGGATAGCTGCGTTTATATTATATAGTTCACAAAATTTAAAATATAAATTTTTATCCTTTTTTATATATTGTTACGAAGATAAGTGCAAACAAGTATTCTTGCCTGTATGAAATGAATTGTTTTGAAACCTTGAGGGACTCACTGTACAGAAACTTCTAGAGTCGAAGGGACCGAATACTTTTGCAGCCACCGTGCCAAACAAAAACAAGCATCATAATAAAGTAAGGGCAAAAAATAAAAGATTTATAGCATAAGAAGTATCTACTGGTGTCTTGCGTCTTCTAGAAGCTTCGAGAAAATCGATGACTAATATAAAAGTTGGGTAAAAATTAGTATTGAGTGAAACGTTAAAGGGAGGACATCGTGATAAAGAACTAACCAATTCTTGAAGTGCTAAATAAAGTAAATAAGATAACAGTTTGCCAAAGAAAATTCTGCCGTGTATTATTAAAAAGAAAATACTTCACTTTAAGAAACTACGAAATCAAATTACGGACTTTTATAATAAATTTTTTGGCATTTTATCTTTTTGAATATTATTTATTAGTTTCCAATATTTGACTATCGTATATATATTTTTTATTTATTTTTATTTTTTGCTGAAAATTATATTTTATGCGATTTTTTAAAGTTGAAATATTTTTGTGATTCTCCAATTTTTGTGGTGACTATATTCGTCTTGAGCGATATTTTGATGTGTTAAAAATATGAGTTTATTTGAGGTACGAAAAATAAACTTTTTGAAAACTTTTTATTGAACTGAAAATTGTTACAATATTAATTATTTGGTAGAGTTTGTATAATTTGTTTTTTTTTCAAATTAGTTTGCGATTTCTTGCAATTTTGACTATTTGGTAAATTTTAAACTACTTCCAAAGAAAATCCGTACTGGCAGACCTGCGTTGAAGAGCACTTCATTAAGATAAGTTGTTTATTTCGTATAACTAAGAGTGAACGCAACAGCAATAAATATAAGAAAATAATTTTCTGTAACTCTCATGTTCGTAGATGAATTCTTCTTGTAAAGCTGAGTATGAGTGTTAATTATGGTACATACCAACGAACGAATGTACACTTCTGTCTGAAAGAAATAAATATAAATTCTGTCTGAAAGAAATAAATATCTTTGTATTTTGTTCCAGTCTATTAATAAATATTCAAAATATTTTTAAATTGAACTTATACTGGAATCAATTGAAAATTCTTACTTTAAAGTTGTATAATTTACATATAAGTATTTTTTTGTGTTGGTGATTAGGTGCCTGTTTAAATACAATACAGTACCCTTGTGAATCCTTTTTTATTACATTAGCATTTATATTTATTCATAGGTATGTAAAAATGTGTTAGACTTAGGAATGCCCCTTAAAATTTGTCACAGGAGAAAAAGATACATTTATACTACACTTTTGTAAAATATTGCAAATTGCCTGTAATGCGCCTGTCTTTCTCGATTTTTTAATTTTTTGAACATTTCATATTTTTGTAAAATTAAAAATATATTTACCAGCATTTAGTTTTCTTTTATAAATTTAAAGGTACTTTGAAATTTATTTAATTTTTTTGTTTGTTTTTAAACCCTTTTAAAAAAATGTTTATTATGAGTAGCCACAAAAATTATAAAATTTGTTTTTTTGCGATCATAACAAATACCATCAATGCGTTGTAGTCTTATAGCCAATTTTTACTTAAAAAAATCAGAGGCTTATCTAGAAAACAACTTGGTAAAAAAAGCAGAACTACTAAAAATGTACTAAAGATTTTTCCTGGTGCTAAGGATTGTATTTAACTTTGGTCTCCGGGTTTAGACGTACTCTTTTACATTTAAACTTTCCTTTCGTCCTAAGATAAGCATTTTCTCTGAGTGCTTATCAATTTTGGATAAATTTTAGATTTTGGTGAATTGCAGATAATAGTGGAATTGCGTTTTAGTAAAATTTTAAATATTTCTTAATCTTCGGCCTTTAAGTGAGTTTGCAAAGTTTTATTTAAGTTAAGGTTTTTGTGGTCAAATTTCAAAGTTTTTGTTCTTGCGGTATTTTTTAATTATTTATTCATTTTGTAGCAATAAAATTTGTTTGTTCCAGTTTTTCGCTCAATGGTAATATTTTCGAATTTTACTTCGATTTTATATTTTGCCAAAATTATATTTTTCGAAAGTTTTTGGAAAAATTTAAAGTTGTTGAACTATAGTGTGGAATTCTAGTGAATTTTGAAATTTTGATGAATTTAGTTTTAATTTTATTTTCAGATTAATTTAGATTTTCGGTGAAATTTTTAATTGTTTTGATATTCACATTTTTTGGTGAATTTTTAATGAATTAGTTTCACTTAGATATTGCTTAAATTTTGTAAAATACTAGTTTTTGTGAATATTCGGCTTTTTGGTGAAGTTACTATTTTGTGATGAAATTTTATGATATGCTAAATCTGTTTTTAGGGTATTTATGGTATAATTTCGGTTTTTTATTAAACTGATTTTTACAATTAAACTATTTTTATTCGATTTTTTTATTTTATGGTTAATTTAAGACTTTTTGGTGAATCTAAAATTATGGAAAATTTTTGTATTGTTTGGAATTTTTTAGTGCAGTCTTAAGTTTTTTTAAATTTCGGTTTATCGAATAATATAATATTTTTGTAATTTAAAACCTATGAAATATAATTTGGTTTTGTGGTGAATGTTCCGGTTTTGGTGAGTTCCCAAATTATCGTAAATCCTTTTTTTGATTTTTCAGATTAATTTAGATATTTGATCAAATTTATAATTTTTTACGGGTTTTAAATGTTTTGATTTTGTATAATTTTCGATGTTTTTCAGCTTTTCGTCCAAAAAGTATATATAATGTCGAAACCCTAAAATGATTATAATGTTCAACTAGGTAAATATTTTTTTATTCAAAAAAAAAACTTTCACTATAAAATTTAAAGGGAACAAAAAATAATTATTCTAGGAATAATAATTACAGTTCAATATAACTTTTCCAAGCAGGAAGTAAAGGAATTGATATTTTAAAATAAGAAAATAAATATCTTAATGCAGATGTTTAAAATAATTTCCAGAAAAAAAGAAATATCTCAGATGTAAATTGTTTTCTTGTAATCATATTAAAATTTAAATTCAAAATCTTCTGGATTTTTTCTTCCATGTTTCTGTCCTGTCACGCATTGGTAAGAAACATGTTGCATAATATTTTTACAAACAACATTTTGTTTGACAAATTCTCTCTAAACTAAATTTTTGTAAGAAAAATCTGCAGCAACTGTGCAATAGTTATGTAAAACTTTATTATTTTTTTCAGCTAATGAAAATAAACTTTATATTACAAACATGTAGCTGCATTAGGTGACATTAAATAAACTTACACATATGACTTTAGCGGCTGATAATAGCACTCTACTTGCAAGAATGTAACACATACATGAAAATAGCTTTAAAAGGAATATTTTAAAATAGCAGGACATTTCCTTCAATATGTATGTATATTGTATTTAATTCAAACTCTTTGTTGTTCTTATAGCCAGTGACTAGTTTTATATATTACTAATTCGCGCACCATTTCAATCATTATTTACTTGAAATATTTCTTTGTTTTTTTGCTTAATTTACGTAGGTGAATAATTATAACGACATTTTTAGACATTTTAACACATTTAAAAAATTAAAATGGTTTCATAACGTCAAGCGGGACCTTCTTATATACAAACGGACAGTGCTTATGCTTTTGAATCCTTTTAAAATTTTTTCTGCGGATAGTTTTTTATTTTACTGCTAGCAACACTCGGTGCAATCTTTAGTTTATTTACATAATGAAATTTTTCATAACATTAGCTTCTCTTTATAGTTGAACAAATAATTCTTCCTCCTTAATCAAAAACACAACTTGAACTGGAGCCTGAATAAAAATTATTTATCCAATTATAATAATATTTTTCTGATAAATTCGTTCGAATACTATATCCATTTCCATTTTTTTCCATAGTATTGGACTTTGGAGAAAATATATTTAAGTTTTTGAAAAGTATAATAAGCACAAACTTTTTGGATTGACTCTATTCGCCTCTCCGGCAGGCTTACAATAATATACTCCTGATTAATATGGCTATAATCAGGCCTAAATATCAAAAAATGCCACATGTTTGTTAGTGTAAAAAACTATTTGAATAAATATGGAATTTATATTGATTAAAACCCAAAATTCATGGAAATTTTTTCCAACTCCTTCCGCATATTTTATAAAAGTTATTTAAAATAAAGCAATAAAGTATATATGTATATAAAATGATCATATAATATTTCATAACTACCAGATAATTTTAGTAGTATTGTATGAAGAATAATCTATTCATTATAGATAACATAGCTACTTTTATACAAACGTCTTGATTCAACAATTATACCGGTTAACTCTATAAATAAGAAACTTTTCTTGTGGCTCAAGTTTTTCATTGCAACTCCGCTTTTTTCATATTCTCTGACGAGTCTAAGTTATGCAAATATCTTGCAAGTCTTATCTGTGTTTAAGACAAACGAGTGGATGTTTAATGTCATCCGTATGTCAGTTGTTCAAAAGTCTTAACTTAAAATTATGTTTTTAGAATTTGTTCCCATGTTGGTTTGCAAACACAAAATGTTGCAGTGTCTAAAAAAATAAACATCAAGGTAAATAAGTTCAGAGTTGTTATTTAAAGTAATAAACATATGTGTGTGGAAAGAGAACATGAGACAAACTACTTTTTACAATATTTAAATAAAGTTTTTTATCCAAAAGTATAAGCAATGCAAGGACCCTGTATATAATCACTCTACCATCAAAAGATTTGCGCAAAATTTTGTTTCTTAAAAGTTTTTCTCTTTCGTCTCCCTCTGAAGGAAAGTTATATTTTGTAAAACATTATATCTATTAATATGTTTTATTCTTCAATTACATTATATGTCAATTTTTAAACATTAGAAAGAAAAACAAAACTCCCTTAGTTTTATACATAAAAAAAGCACTGTGTGTGAGTAATTGATTTGTTAAAACTTTTTAAAAGTTAAAAAAAAAAACAGCAACAAAGATATGGGGAAATAAATAATAAACATTTAAACGTGAACAGTTTTGCCTTTAATAAAGTTGTTAGGAAAATACCAGTTATCCCACTGCGTTCCATACATATTCAAAATACAAGAATATATGTTTATCATATTAAGAAATATGTTTTGTTTTCTGCACTATAAATCAAATAGAATGCATAATTTAATGAAGTATAACACGAAGTTGCACAGTAGTACGATCGCAAAAATAATATTAATGAACATGTAGGCCCTTAACTACATATTCAACTGCCGAACGAGATACACGAAAATCGTACCCAAGCCTTTAAAAAATTAAATTCCTGAATATTGTTTTGGAAATATGGGCATCAGACTTTACTTTTTTCAAAATCCTGATTTTTGGTAAAGCTTCTTATTTCCTTGTGATTTCTCTATTTTGCAAATTAAGTTTTTTGTTTATACACGAAAATCGTACCCAAGCCTTTAAAAAATTAAATTCCTGAATATTGTTTTGGAAATATGGGCATCAGACTTTACTTTTTTCAAAATCCTGATTTTTGGTAAAGCTTCTTATTTCCTTGTGATTTCTCTATTTTGCAAATTAAGTTTTTTGTTTATTTTTACGTGAAATATAAAAAAAATCCTACAGTTACGAATTAATTGATCAAATTTATATTTCTCAGTGACATTTCGATTTTTCGTTAAATTTTCATTTATGGTGAAATTTGTTTTTGTGAAATTTAGACTTTTTTAAAAAGCTTTAGTTTTGAAGCAATTTCAGTAAAATTTTTAATTTCTTTGTAATATTTCGCTACCTTGGTAAATTGTTTAGTTCTTGGAATTTCAAATTTTGTTTGACCATATTTTACGTTTGCTGTGAATTTTCTAATATTGGTAGATTCTTGGTGAATTTTCTATTTTAATTTCGGTTTGTAATAATATTTCATGACTTTTAAATTAATTTGTGGATTTTTAAATTTTTTTTTTTGTAAGTTTCCTAAGTGTACTGAAATACGTTTTTTTACATTAGTGTGTTATATCGGAATTTGCTTTTTTCCACAATTATGGGATTTTATAAAATTTCGACTTTTTGGTGACAATGAAAAATATTGGCGAAATATAAACTTTTGTGGTAAAATTCCAAAATTTGATGAGTTTAGGTTTTGTAAAATATTTTGCTGAAATTTTGAATTTGTTCAGCTAAATATTTTTTATTGCTTTTTCTGCTATTAATTTATCGAGTTGCTGATGAATTGAATATAATAATGAAATTTGGCTTAATACAGGCATTTCAATTTATTGTAAACTTATTTAATTTCTGCAGCAAATTTCTAATTGATTTAAAATTTAGAGTCATAAGTTTTCTGATGTATTCGAAAAGATAAGGGAGCCTTGATAGCAAATTTAGGAAGAATAGGGTATGTATGGGTGATTGGCTTGTTTACCCGTAAGAAAGCAAAAAGAGTTTTTGCAGAAGCACGTCGGTATATGGACCTTCCTGGCTATAAATTAAGTAGCTAGAATAAATATGATTTTAGAGGTAGCTTATAAATATTATAAAAATTCCAAACGGTATGAAAAATGTATTTATCCTCCTTACACCTATGATAAAGGTTATGTAGTGTTCGTGGTGTTGAAAAGAAAGAACGTTAAGTGGAGCTTAATAGTTTGCCACTGGCGTAAATACGCCGCTAGTAGCGCTAAGCCTTGCCAATCTTACTTTCGTAGGGGCAAGAGAGCTTCTTTAATAAAAACTAAGGCAGTTGATGCCGATTTAGCTAGTAAAATAGAAGTATGTTTTATTTTGGGGTTTCCACCCTTTATATACAAAGTTTACAAATTGTGTTTTAGCCTTTCTAACTTATTCTATTTATACAAAATATAATGTTTTTCTTATTCTGCTTATTTTACATATTATTTACTACTATGGAAAAGGGTGTCGAATTACTGTTATCAATTGACCAATAATATAATTAGTTTAAGTAAACAATTATTTTTACTCAAACTAAAGTCACTCAATTATTTATGGCTTATGTTTATGTTGTTTGGTTTGAGTTTGCAGTGTAGACTTGTTAGGTACACTACAGTTATATAAATCAAACCAACATGTAAGCAGAATACTGTGGAACACATATTTTACATCTTTCTTTATTATCAATAATAACTTTTATTGGTCCAGTCCGAACTTTCGCATTTGTGTTGATATGCTAAATAAATCTTTAATTACAAATATTTTAAAAGAATATAATTATTTTGTTTAATGGGTTGATATTGTTAAAAAGGCTTTTATTACTATAAAGGAAATATAAGAAAGTGCACAGTACCAAATACAAAAAAAAATCAACATTTAATACAAAAATTTAAATTTTAACAAAATTTTGGGAAATTCAATGTTGAAAAAATTATTATTTTATAAAAAACATCGAATTTTTAAGTATATCTATGTTAAAGAAATACAAAAATATCCAATTTCATCATAAACGAAAAATTCTTACAAAATTAAATAATTCTTCAGGAATTTTAAAATTCACCAAAAATAATACACTAAAAAAAATAAAGTTCAAATTTTACCATTATTTTGAAAGTCACCATAATAGAAAATCTCCCCCCAAAACCAAATTTTAGATTAATAATTTCAAATTGAAAATATCATAGTTTTTTGAAAAATTGAAATTAAAATAACCGAAGCTATACAAAACACACACAATAAGTTAAAAAAATTTATCAAAATAATTTAAAATCAAATATTTAATATTAACAAAAAAAAAATCTAAAGAATCTAAAAAAAAAATTTTATGGAAAAGGTCGCAATTAAAAAAGATCATTGTAACTCAAGGTCCAAAAGATATCACTTTGACAAGCAAATAACCAAATATAAGCTTCACGATATCCTGAAATTTAACGACAAATTTTACCCAAAAGGCCTAAAATACCATAATCCGATTCCTTTATAAAAAGGAAACAAATTAAAACCGGGGACCAAAATTAAAGGGCGCAAGCAATCGTTTACACCGCGAAAAATCTACAGTACAAGATGCGTCACGGCCGAATATACATAGCTAACTTACTTGTTTTTTTATTAGTTGCGTGGTTTTGCATTCAATATTAAGTACGTGGCGGCGTATAAGTTACGTACAAAAACGCAGCTAACGTATACGCCTAAGATTAGAATCAAATGGCAAATACCCCTTAATGTAATATTTCAGTTTTCTTCTGTTTTGACCATAAAAGTCAAAATTTATATGGACAGAAAAAGTTGCTTTTCGTTGACGAAGAGACCAGATATAATTTACATATTAAAAAAAAAAATTAAAAAACAAAGCATAATGGGGAGTGAAGATGTTTTTAAATAATATCTTCTTCAAAGCCCATTCAATATGGTATACGGAATTTATATTGGCCAGGCGAGTTGCTAATACCGGCAGGAAAAAGTTAAATCAACATTTAAATATTGCGAAAACGTTACGCAGAAGATTGAAATAGTTTTAAACCCAAAATAAAATGTTTATTTTCTTGTTAACTAAAACAATTTTGATGATGCCTGAGAAAAGAATTAATTAATAGGTGTTTCAAGTAGCAATAAAAAATATGTTATTGTTTTTTCTTCAGCTGTGCATTATCATTTACGCGATTTTTGCCAAAGCATTTTGATTTTCTCAAATCATCAAACTATAAAATTCACAGATCAGATAAAATTCGCTACAGAAATTCGTACATATCAATTTAAAAATATTAGAACATTAATAGTCGTACTAAAATATATCAATTATATTTCGCAAACCTCTGACAATGTGTGAAGAGAAGTCCACCTCCTGAGTGCTGGTTAAAAAATCGGTAATTATTTAAAACACTACAATTGTGATTATGCGTACAGTTGCAGACTACATTTGTTTTTAAACGATTTGGAAGGCCTCTTGTCCATAATTAAACTCTGAAATCATTCGAATCAAGCAATTGTTGGTAATTGTGAACACAAAATTAAAATCTTTGTGAGGAGCTATCTTTTTTTTAATGTAGGGGGATATCGCAGTAAACCGCTAATCTTATGGGCCCATTTCGATTCCCTTCATTCCTCAAATTGTTCTCAGGCAACCAATTTTTAATTTACGATTACCTTATTATTATTTAAGTCCCGTGCTACCACTAGAGACTGTCGGCA
This sequence comes from Phania funesta, assembly GCA_963932375.1. NCBI lineage: Eukaryota > Metazoa > Arthropoda > Insecta > Diptera > Tachinidae > Phania > Phania funesta. The sequence goes on from OZ010655.1 coordinate 61,537,180, forward strand.
TTCTTTTCTTCCTTAACACGTAATCTCTTGTAATTGCTAGCATTTGTCTAAGGCTTAGGTCCACCCTGAAAGGCACTTTAATCAAGTGTCAGCCATGTTCGATACCGTCGCAGTCTCTCCCTTAGGAGCATCTTTTGAAACTGACCCGCCCACCCCTTTCAAGCTTTTCTTCATAATCTCTTCAGAATTCCTCCATTGGCCAATAACTACCGGAATTCCTACAGATATTAGGCTATCCACCTCTTGCGAGGCTTCATTGTCCATCCCTTTTCGAACCTCACGATTCAACGCCTTAGAAGTACCTTTTGAGATTGACCTGTCTAAACCTCGCTTGGTATTCTTGCCCATTTCTCTCGGATTCCCGTCTTGGCCTATTAAAACCCCATTTTCTAGAGATAATCCTCTCGCCATCTTGCGAAGCTTTCTGACTCATACCTGTAATAGAGAAAAAGATGTCCACCCACGCAAAGTTCTATATGCACTATACAGCTCTATATGTCTGTATTAAAATTGGATATCGACTGGTATCCAGAGTTGCATACCAAATACCAACCAACGTCACTGGCGTATGCTGTTCCACCGACTCGACTTATTAAGACAGACTCCTTGCAGAAACACGAACTTGTTCGCGGCCGGCACCAGGTGAAGGTATAGGGCAGAAATTCTGACAGTGCACTCAGTTACGACAAGCCATACCTTTGTGCCTGCCAGCTGACGGTCAGGAAAGCTATCTTAAAATTGTATATGCTTTAAGTGCGGGCTAAGGCTCAAATATTTTCTAAAAGACTTTGCGTGGTTTTTTTCCTGCTGGCTTAAGTAACACCTGTTAGTGAGTGCACAAAGGACATGTTTATAAAAATATATTCCATGAAATTCAGTGTTTCCAAATTAAGTCAACTAGTTACCTTAACTACGAATTTTGTTTGTTATTTTTTTTTGTGTGTGTGAAAAACCTCGTTAAATAGGGGTCGCGTATAAAAAGAAGTGTGAAAGAAGATTACGTTGTGGGTGTGTTTTACGCTTAAATTGCTTTCTTTCGTTTTGCGTTTATTATGTTAGTTTCTTTGAATTGTGCTAAAAACAAGCTCAGAAATTACTAGTTAACAAAAGAGGTGAGAAGTTAATGCTGTTATAAACATTTATGCAAGTGGCTAACAAGAGCACTTGTGTTCGTTCTTTTTTACGCTGTGAAATATATGAAATGAAAATAATTAAATTAAAGTCATATTAGATTGTTGCCATTGCCAGTGACTAAGAGACTAAAGAAATGCTTTTAAAATCATGTTTATGAGCACTTTCTATATAAATTTGAAGTGGTCACAAAAACACAAGCTCATGCCATTAGTTTTGCGCATAAAGGCTATTGTTCAAAATGTTTCTAATAACTTTTCTTTGTTTTTATTTAACTAAATAAAAATCCAATTTAAGGGCTAAATTTAATTAAACTTTTCTAAACAAATTATTTTTTTTTTTTTTTGTTTAAAAGTTTTTTTGTTTCACAAATTCTCATTTTGTATTGCGAAGTCACTTGAGTGGCTGCTAAAAATTCGTGTGGTACTTTAGTTTGTTTGTGAGTAGTAAATTGTATTTCTTTTAAGTATCTAAATAAATACAGAGCTTAATTTCACAAAGTAATTTTCATTGGCTTGAAATTAAATACAACGTCTAAATTATAAGGTTTTTTTTTGAAAATATTTTAATTAAAAAAAAAGTTTTGAAACTCAAAATCTGATTTCAATTATTTGAAAAAAAATTATTACACACTCCTCTGTGAACGGTGATGTTTTTTGTGGTTCTCAAAAGAAAAATATTAAAAAAAACCACCCTTCCGGACCACAAGCACTTTGCTAGATCCAATACTGACCTCCAATGAAATCATGGCTCAATTGTACGAATATCACGACGTTCAAATGTCTCCACAAGTTCTTGAGACGTCGTTTCGAAAAAACATATTAAACCTAGAAAAACGTTTGCGAAAAGGCATTTGTGGAAGAACTCCAAATTCTGGAAATTGGTGGTTTCGAGTGATGGAGTCGAAATTAAATATTGTCGGTAATGATGTTAAACTGTATATCGCACAGCTGCCGCTATAACAACACATGACTCTTAATACCCTAAGAAACCGTAAAACATAATAACCCGTCAATGATGTTGTGGGATTGCTTTACGTGATTCGAGGTTTGGCCAATTGTTAAAATTTACGCATAAATCATGGATGAAATGTACAAGGATATATATGTAAATCATCAGGACGGCTATTAAGATCCGAAGCACTGGTAGTGCAGCTAATAATATTAAGACCTCCTGTTGGGTAACACAAGGTCCCGATTTAATACAGTAAGAATAGAATGAAATAAGTCCTGCGCGTTGGTCCGATCTATGCCAAGTCGATTTGGCGAATTTCTAAAACATAGATGTTGTCCAACTAAATACTAGCCCGTATAAGGTAGAAAGTGCACACAACATTTTAAAGCAAACGAAGAAATAACATATATATTTTGTATTTTGTAAATGAAAAATTAGATGTTAGTTTTGAATTAAATTCGAATCCCTTTTGTGCACCCATATGAGTATCTTACTTATATGACCACATGCGTCAATCCATAGCCACAAACATTATTACGTCCAATAATTAAAACTCATTAACCATATTTTTTCTTCACGTGTATTGATTTCCTTTCACTTATTATTCCAATCTTCATAACTATTCCAGCGTCTGTAAAGGGCTTTCCACACTATCAGACTGAGTACAACGACTTGTCAAAATTTTAAATAAAATTACAAAGTGTAGTAGTGTAAAAGCACTATGTTATGAAGCTGATAAAATACGGATGGAAATTTGACAGTTGTATAGCGTTCTCCATTTTTGAAAAATTTTCTAAACGGGGAGACTTTTCATTTTAACGAGGTTGCATTGTTACAGAAGCAAAAAAAGAAAATATGAAAAGTATCTATTAAAATCGACTGGTTCGCGGATATATTATTTCAGTTACGCAGGCATAAAAACCTTCGATGTGCGGTTATCAATATATTTTGCAATCATCATGACTGTCATAATTGCTATCTTTTAATACTTTATAATTGTTGACAGAAATAATTTGTAAATCTTTTTTTTTATTTTTTCTTAGAAATAATTATATTTTTTGGGTTTGATGTTTTTGCAGAAGTAATTTTTACATCCTGGATTTTATTTTAATTTTTTTTGTTGGGAAAAATAAAAATAATTATTAAATTAATTGATTGTAGCTTACCTTCACCTTTGAATTTTCAAAAAATAAGACTTATTTCTCCCAAAAATATATGAATCAAAATTGAATAATTATTTATACAAAATAAAAAAGAAAGAAATTAGGAAATAATATTCACTCCTGACAAAAAGAAATTAGATCAGAGAATAAAATTTATTTCTGGCAAAAAATTTAAAATAAACTTTCATATAATGAAAAATGTGGGCTTGAATGATAATTTATTGAACCTATCTTTTTGTTTGAAAATTCACAAATGATTATTATTTTCGGTCTTTAATTTTGTTTATTCCACGATTTTTGTACTTCTTTTACCGATTCATTTTGCTATATTGCTCGAAGTATCAAGTGGGATAGTAGAGATAAACAATGGTATAAGAATATTTTACTTTAGATTTGTTTACAGTCTAAACGACTTTCATTAGAAAAAAATCCAACAAAAATCTTAAACCAAATCTAAACACTTGTATAAAACGCCCTTTAGTAATATCTTAGCATTCTTGTTAAGTGTGTATTTAAAAATAATCTTTTTCTATTGTTGTTCTTAACTACCTTTCTACATCATTAGTTTTGAATAATAAAAAGAAAAAACAAAAAGAACCGAAACCTCTCTTTCTACACATATTTTTTTGGTTGTTAAACTATACCCAACTATTGCTTTTACACTTAGCATGTATATGTACATATGTATGTATGAGTAATATTTATAGTCATGTTTGTGCGTGTTTGGTGAAACGAATACCAACTATTGCCAATACTGACAGATTTACTGTATTTGGTTTTTACTTCTGCTCTTTCGTTTATTCACTCATACCAATGAGTAATCATGTGTAGCATGATGATGTATGCATTTGCATGTTTACGTTTTCAATATTCTCGGTTTTTATATGAATGTATCTTTAACACTTAATTGAACCCTTTTTGTACTCAATTTTCTTTTTAATCATTGTATATTTGATATTATTTATTATTAAATAATCCTTGATATGGTAACCATTTAAGTTTTATGCACTTTCATAATAAAAGGAAAGTCTCCAGTTAGTAAACTACTGTTGTGATTCATTTTACTTGCTATAGCTACTGAGTGTAAGTCTAAACATTGGAAAGCATTAGAGACTTTATAAAAGAACACATACATATACTCATTTTTATAGTAAATGAACTGACTAAAATGATTACATACGAATAACTTTGTATGCACAATTGTCTATGGTATCACTTGTTTTGTACAACTCCACTGCCACTATATGAGACACTGTAATAAAAACATATTGAAAATTGTATTAAGAAGCTTCATGATTTTTAATCTATTGCGTTTTACAATTAGTAAAGCACACTTTTATTATACACTCAACGAAATATAATTAGATTTGACGACTAAGGTGAAAAAGAAGGATTCAAAAAAATGCTTTGAGTTTGTACATCGACAAAAATGACTTAAATTATCTATTTAAACTTACAACGTGGTACAAAAAAATATTCAAATTAAATTGCAAAAATATACACATTATGAAAAAAAGAAAAATTTTGTTCACGACTACAGAATAATTTTAAGCCGGCTTGTTTCCCAACTTTTAACAATAATAATAAGAGAACTCTGTGAAGACGCATTTCAAAAGGCGATTTACAATTATTTACATCGATGGATATACATAGATATATTATTATATTGATTTTTATTAATTTACTAAATGTTACAATGAAATTTCAAATTGTAGCCTAATTTAAATTACCGAGTAATGTATCATAGACTTTAACTCATTGTTGTGGAAAGGTCAGAGTCTTTAGTGGCAATCGAAATCGCGATCCCGAGACTGATAGACAAGCACAGTACTAACTAGACTACCGGATCACCAGAAATATTATTAACTAAAAGAATTTTAATTTCCAAGGAATTATTAGCGTAAGTCAACGTAACGGGTATAACACTCCAGTAAATTTTAATAATGACACCGCTGAAATTAAAATTGGCAACACTGTTCTCTTTTATAACCAATTTGACAGTTTGGTTGTTTTTGGTTAGTTTGGTTTAGAATTTTACAGTAAATAGGCCAATTTTTGCAGCAACATATGAAAATAGTTCACATTTATTGTAACAAATATAACTCAGTTCCTGGAATGCATCGAACAGTTCACTTTTGGTTAAAGGAAAGATGTGCCGCTATTGAAGAAAAATTAAAACACAAGCCCTATTATATTGGTCCATATTATTCACCAATGATTCCACTAGCCCATAAACAGCACCAGGCGATAGATTTTTTTTCTATAATTGGCCTAAATTTTTACGATGATACATAGATAAGGAGACTAAGTCTTTCGTACATTCAATTTAAATTCTTTATTCGAAGAATCATTCGACGAACAAATAATTTTTAAATAGTGGTACTGCTTTTTATAAATTGCGACTCTTTGAAGAAATTTTTATTTAATTGAAACTTATGGTGAAATTTCAGAATTTAGTGACATTCGGTGTTTGGATTATTTGCTTTTAATTTACAGAATTTTGGAAATTTTTTTATTTTGGGAACTTAAAATTTTTACCCTATAGTTTGGTTTTATGGTAAATTTTCGGATTTTGCGAATTACCAAAATTTAATTTTTTTTTCATTTTTCAGTTTAATTTTGATTTTATAAAATTCATAGTTTTATGAATTCATAGTTTTATTGGTGATTTTTTTTTTTTTGGTTAATTCCCGATTTTAAGTAAAATTTATTTTATTTATATATGTGTAACATAAACTTTCTCAAAGCTTCGCTGCTTTTCATAATATATTAATTTTTTCGATATTATGGTGAATTAAGTTTGTTAAATTTCAAGTTTTTTTAAATTTACATTTCTGTCCAACATTTAGTTCCCTAAGTAATCTGAGTCCTACTGCTAGATAAGTTGTGAAGAGAAATTTGGTAAGGATTCCGAATATGTGTAGTTTACCGGCTGGTGAATTACTCGGACAGCCAATGAAACACTATACTCCTCAAGAATGTGAAATGATTGTGTGAATTCTTTTTTCTGAGCGGTACACAACCATAATTAATGAGTATAGCGTTAAAAGTATATCGCAGGGTATATCGTTAAAAGTTTCGCAAAGACCTATTAAAAATGCCATAAACCACAACCACATTTTAAATAATATCGGCTAAAAGTCCAAATATATATTTAAAAAAAAAAGATCCAACCAAATATTTATAGCAGAAGACTTTCTTCCATTATTTTAAAAAAAGATATAGATAACGAATTTTGGAAAATATTTTGGGATCATCTTGTAATAACATGTATGAAAGACGAACAGAAAGCCATTCCAGTCATGGCTTGGTATTGTTCGAGGTAGTAAAGTGTCATTTATATAACAAATGTAAACATCAAACTATGCATCAATTCCAAGTTGATGCACACAATTTTCTGAGTGTATTTGGTTTTGCCATATTCCACACAGAACATTAACCATGTTCTAATGTTCATATGAATTCTTTGATATTGCTGTTCATAAATTCAATTAAACACCAAAAGGGATCAGTGCATATGTTATTGCTCTTTTAGTTTTAGTTGATGTCTTACTGCTTGTGTTTGTGTGTGCGTGTGCTTGCTAGTAATTTCTGCTTCACAAACAGTTGCAAACAATTATTAGCATACATATGTATGTGTGTATATATTTGTGACTATTAAATAAACTCTACTTGCATCACTATGCTGACATACAAATTCTACCATAAAAACAAACATTCTTTTCATCTAAATTTTATTTTATTAAAAAACATTTAGTTGAGACACTGTCATTAACTGCCTGTTCGAAGACAAAAACAAGGATAAAAACAACTCTATCAACACGTCTCTCTGTTGTGCAAGCAAGCCGGGGGAACAAAAAGAAATTGAAAATAATAGAATAGTAAAACAGACAAGTGCAGAGAGTGGAGCAAAAGAGTTTATTACATTATACATTTACTACGTTTACACGCTTCTCAAACCCACATAAGATGCAAAAGAAATCCTTGCTAATGGGGCAGAAATTTGCAAATGTGGACTCAGAAAGCTAGGTAAATGACAGTAGGATAAATTTAACTGAACAAATGTTGAACAATCCAACGAAAACTATTTAATGCACTCGAAAACGTTTAGAAATAAATATATTCATACACTTACACTTTGAGCCCACTGTAAATAGACTACAAGATGCTAATATTTATACATACCAACAAATTAAAAGGGAAAAAGGTATAAATACTATAGAGCATCAAGTAGATTGTGTAGTTTTTAGTAGATAAAAGAATATTGTGTCAGCATCATTTACTACAAAAAACGAATGCTACTATGCACACAAGCGGTCGTTCATACCCGTAAATAGTTTTTTGTTGTCATTATTACTGTCAACCATGTTGTTAGACTTGATGTTGTCGCCATTGCCAATGTCTTCTAATTCCATTAAACGCAACAACAAGTGATATATACTATCTTTGTTTGGTAGTATAGTATTATGAGAGTTTTATATGTTGTCTATAGCTTTTGTGATAGAAGAGCTTCAAATTCGTTTACATATTTATATTTTTCTTTCGTCAAGCCAAATGCCTTTGCTTGATCTTTCAGGTTAAACGTTCTGGCAGTCTTTTGCTTTAGGAACAGATAGCTTTAGGCATTTTTGTGCCTCAATTGGTATGTGAACATACATTTTACAATAACCGATCTGGTCAAATTTTGATTTAGGTTGCTTTATCACACTATGGCCCTAATGTTATTCGTTACAATTGTGCCTATAAATCATTACACCCTTGAGATTTTTTTTAAATACATCAGAATCTCTAAATTTAAAAAAGTTTATTGACGGCTGATTATTCAATTCGTTTCTATATGATGTTGAGTCAACTACACTTTATAAAGTTGAAATCAAATTTGTTATCTTTCCAATGTAACCTTTGGTTTTAAATGACAATACACGGGATTCAAGAGTGCATATTATAGGGAATAAACCTTTTTAATTTAAAGTTCTTGTGTCCTAACTATACGATTTTGTGATACGGAGTGATAATGTATAAAACGTTTTCAAAATGTTTACTTATCCAGAATCCTGTACAATGTAATTGAGTGTATTGATTTCACTCCAGAAATCCAGTAACACTCGCCTTTGCAAACGAGGAAGCGGAAGCGGTAATTTACATTCACTGGAGTGCGTAGCTGTTTTTTGGAGAGAGAAGAGAGCTTAATTGTAATGAATCGTATCAAATAATCATTTAAATATCTATGTGCAAGAAGAATCATGCAAAAGCGCAATACGATTGCAGGACTTTTTTAGCATGAAAGCCGGGGATGTGATAGGTCATACACGGGTAATAAAATTCTTCGAGAATGAGCCGTACGTTATGATATCTGGTATTTTAAAACCAACTCCAGTGTGTCACAACGGCGACATTAAGGTCTGAGTACTTTCACCCAATATCCAAAGAGTAATTCCAGTGAAAGGATACCAAACAGCTTTTCAAGCTGTAACTTACGCTATCTTCATCTAAATTAGGGAATGCCTGATGAGAAAAACAAGGGTTACAGCAATTTTTTCAATGTCGGTCAGACTGACAGTACTAAAGGGCTTATCATGTTAGCCTTTAAGTGCCTAGTTTTCGATTAAAACGCAACAACTAGCAGCAAGTATCCCAAAATCCAGAATTGCTGCAAAGTTATATTTTCTTCATCCTAGGCGGGGATGCAACTTGGACTTTTGGGAGGACGTTCTAAAGCAAAACAAAAAAAAAACTTCGGAATTTTTCAAATATGTGTGTATGCTAATTTCGTATTGGAGGGAAATATAGTTTTTTTCTTAACAATATTGCCCAAAAAACGACGTTTTCGCTACCCTGTCCAAGTATAGATTTACCAACAAAATTCATACAGTATAAATAGTTCGATGCATTCCTGCATTTTCCTAGATATAAAAAAGCAAAAATCACTAACTTTTTCACAAAATTAAACGAAAATATAAAAATGTAAACGTAAGAACTCAGTGTATTTTAACTTGATTTTCAATTGACTCCTCATTTCTTTTTTTTTCTTTAGCCGTTTTCTTTTGCTTTTATTATTTTGTTAACAGCACAAAGTAAGTGAATTTGTGTAAATGTTTCTTCTGTTGTTGTAATCTTTGTGTTCAATTGGGCATGTCTTTGTGTCCTTTTAATTTTTTTGCTCAACTGCTGCAACTTGTACTTCTATTTATGCTTTCTAAGTGATCACAATAAAGTGTTTTTATTGCCTTTTTACCATTTGCATATATTTTGGTTTCTTTTGTGTTGGTGTGAGTAAAGTACATGTATATATGTATCTATATAAGGCTATTGTTGTATGTGTATGTTATTAAAAGCAGGACACTTTAGCTTTTTTATTTCTTGTTTTGGCCTGTTGCCTTTTACATGTATTTCAGTGTTGCACGTTTGATTGGAGAAGAGCGCTTGCTTTCAACAAATTATTTTGCTATACTTTATATCATTCTATTAGTGATACTGATACGAATATGCACATCATCACTTTTGTTACAACAACTAGAGCTATTGCTGCTTTCACAGCTACAGTCACTTAACGTTTCATTTCAATTTGTATGTAGTACGTTAAAGTACACAGTTGAGAGTAAAAATATTTGTATGCGAAATCAAGATTAGACAAGGCGTTAAATAAAATGTTGACTAGTTTGGACGAAAACTGTTTTGAGTTGAAACTATTTGATTTATTAATCTTCATTAAGTTCTATCGGAACATAAAGAAATATTGTTTGCTTTTGCTTACCGTTTTTAAACTTTAAATTATATGAATATTAATTTTTTATTTTTTATTAAATTAAATTTAATGTTTTGAAATATTTTTATATAAAAAAATTATAATAATAATAGTACTTTTACAAAGGAAAAAATTACAAGCAATTTAATAACAATGTACAACAATTTAAAACATAGAACGAAAAATTGCACTGAACTTGGCACATAGCCGAAAAAGGTTTGCCACCAAACCAAACTTGACAAGGTGTGCAGGAAATTAGTTCCATATCATTTATGTCAAATCACCCTGTCGGAATATTAAATCAAGAATCATTTAAAAACACATAATAGCGGCCCTCGTATACTACCTTGGGGCACTCCTACTGAGATTCTGCCATTTTAGATAACTGATCCTTCGACCTTATCTTAAACATTCTATTAGGAAGCTTGTTGAAGTTTTATGGAAGAATTTAAGTTATTTTCGGGAAATGTCAATAAATATGGCTGAAAAATAGTGCTTATTTTAAAACGCAGATAAAATAGAATTCTATAGGCTTGCTCAGTAGTGCTCTGCTTTGCCCGAAAATCAAACTGATAGTCCGGCGTAATGTTTTGTTCAGTAAAATAAGGTGTTACCGCCTCTGCCGAACTTAGCACTTTATGTTTTATATATACTTGTTTTTCTTTACTTAATTGTTTTTTATTATTAATCCTGTAATACGAATTAAAACATAAAATTTTAATATTATATAAAATTGTATTTAACCTCTATGAAATTATGCAGTGAAATAAATTAGCAACTAAAAACGTGCGTTTCATTTCTTAAGGACTCACTCAAATTTGGAAGCAAAAACCAGGAACTAATCGGAGTAAACGCCTTTCTCGTTTACATAAGGTTTTACATAAATAACGAATAATTTTTCAACAATTTCAGACTTCTTTTGAGAGGACGAGAAGAAGCCAACGCCCAACATTGAATCAAATATGAATAGTAAAATTTTGCAAGCTGCATTAAGTAAGTTTCTTGTATGTTGATCCTGTAATACGATCATATCTGTGTGATTTTCTCATAACTATACTTTTAGTTGTCGTGTTTAATGAAGAGAACCGAAATTTCGTAGAATTATTCACAGTGTCACTTACAATCGGAATTGTGGAGCTACTTATGTAATGGGGTGTGAAAATGTTCTCTAAATGATTTGCGAACGTATTAGGAGAATTTTTGGCTCAAGTGCGGTTTTCTAGCCTTAGTGGGGATTCGTAGGCAATAGGAAATTTTTAGCGCAGTCTCTCATTCCAACATCGCCCTTGTTATGCCTCTTTCGAACTCAATTGTCTTAACGGTAATTTGAATGGCTATTTGCTGGTTGTTAGTTAATATTATTATTAGTATCATATTACGTATTAACAGCAACATCTTTTAGATTTTAAAGCAAAATCTGACCCTTCCAATTTCACTGCTTGTTATTTCAGCATAGCTGTTTTAATTTAATCTACTCTGGGAGTAAAAATATATATAATTTTTTTTACTATTTTAATGTTGATGTTTTCATTATTAAATTTGAATTTCATTTATATTCACTTCTTTTTTTAAATATTTTATCACTTGATTTTCTCTCTACTTTTTCCATTTGCTGTTTTTTAACACTTCATTTTCTCCCTATATTGTTGGGTTTTTTATACCCTCTATTTATTCATACAATTTTTATTTCATTTAACAAAATGAATGTTATTCTTCAAATAATATTTCTATTTTGTTACAATTTATGTTTGCGCTCTTTGCTCGTCTTTCGTTTTATATTTTAACACTTAATTTCTTTTGATATTTAATTTTGTATATTCACTTACAGCTGATGTAAATGTGTGCATGGATGGATGTACGTGTATGTGGGGTTTTACTTATCCCAAGCAAAGTGGCGAAAATTTGATTAGTGCTTGCTAACAACTTTATTTAAATCCATTTATTATGTTATGTTTTAATATCCTTGCTAATTAGGATCAGGCATTTTTGAGCTACTCTTTTTACCCTCACAGAGAAAAACTTTCAATTCGTTGCTGTTGATACTATTTAGAATTACTATGTTAAGACTAAAACGAAATAATACAATGTTGGACATTAAAAAAAGATGAAATTTGTCTTATAATTGTCTTCAGCAATCCATATTGTTACTATCAATATGTATAAGCTTCCGTTCGTATAAAAATCTTGAAATTTCTACTGTTGAAAGCTTACAGCTCACAATTTTCCTTTGCATATGCTGGAGACTAAATGCTTTATGTGCTAAATTTCAGATTCTGTATTTCGATGATAAAAGTCCAGTTTGATTGGTTAGGAAAGGATTTTCCATCTGTTAATCTTTTACATCCAACATCTTTGCACTACTGAAGTCTAAGATGAAGAATACACAAACAATATAGAATATCTTAAAAATGCTTATTCCATCTTTTCATTATTAACACATCTTCTGTCACCAAGAAATTTCTAATTTTTAAGAAAGAAAAATAAATAAGTGTGCGAGTGTAAGTAATTCGAACTTAAGCTCGATGAAATTAAAATAATTAGTCGACTTTAACAAAAATTTTGTTATTTTTATTGTAACTCATGACGCATGCACTATTTCAAATTCGCATTACATTATCGGTTTATTGTCTTCATCATTTAATTGTTTGATTTTTACCTCGGATTCTCTATCCTACTGCTATCCTACTTTTCACGTCCTTTATACCCGGTAGTTTTAGAGTTGCTTGAAACCTGGAACCTTTTGTCTTTCAAAACTTCTTTTTAATATAGATTGTGTGAGAAAACCAAGTAGTTATCGAGCAATAGTTTCGATATAATGATTTGAATTACTTTTGCGTATGTTTAATGTTTTAACACTTATACGACGTAACCATTTAAATTGCTCCCTAAAATATGCTTCACTAATTTCTATACCCTTCTTAAAAACAGTTGACTTCACACGCCACTCTACGAAGCAATCAGACATATGTAAGTATTTTGACCAAAGATGTAGACATGATTCGATTAAATCGAACAATTTTACTAACACATTCGAACGTACGAACAAATTAAAGTGTAGCTCTCTGGCCAAACACAGAAATGGTAAAAGAAATTCTTGAACATTTGCTGATGATGGTTGTTGTTAAGTTGCCTACACTGGGAATAAATATTTGTTATTTTTAAAGACATCCATATGCATTTGTTAATGTCAATATACCCACCCAAGTGGCAGAGGTAATAGAGAAACTGAAAAAACGAATCAACAAAAATCAGACTGGTAACTCAATAAAAATGCAAAAACGGGAAGACGTTTCCGTTTTCTTTAGCTTTGATTTCCTTCTACTATTTTCGAAAAAAAAAATGGTGAATTGACTTGAAGTATAAAAGCAAAACTTGTTTTACGTAGAAATTTTTTAACATACTTTTTGCTTAAGGACCGCATTGAGAAAAAGGGTCTAGTAAGCATATGAGTAGTAGTTGGTTGCTCTGCAGCAGAAAAGAGTACCAGTCAATTTATTTATATTTTTTTGTATTATAATGCGGTAGTTGTTTTTCTTATAGCTAAATCACAAATAAAATATACTTTAGGTGGAGGGAAAATATCTCGCTTCAACTGCTTTGATTATTTTCCGTTTCTGCCCAATTCTCCAAGCAACAAAAGTGATTTTAATAAATTATTAAGTTTTCAATTCAGTTTGTTATATTGAATAATACATTTCATATTTGTGTATTTATTTTTAGTGAATTTTGATTGTTGCTCAAACTTCTTCATACACTTTAATATTGGATAGGTTTTTATTGCGATATACAAAGTTATTTCTGCTTACAATTTTATCACTATGAGTGTACGGTATAGTGCCGCACCTAACAGTCACCTATATATTACCACTTGACCAGGCGACTGCGATTTGCCTGCCTTATTTTTTGCTTTTGAAGCATTTTTTGATCGCCCTTTATAACTTAATGTTTAGCTTTAGATCCAAAGTCTTATGCTACCATTTCATGACTTTAGTAATAGCATTTTAGAAATAATACTAGTGGACCAAAAAAAAATGAAAAAAATAACGAACAATTTTAAAATTTAAAATTTTACCGAAAATTTTAATAAATCTCAAAATATAACGAAATTTCGCCATAATTTGGGAATTCACCACTAAACCAAACTTTAGTCAAATATTTAAAATTAACAAAATTTTGAAATAAATCGAGATATATAAATTTAGCCTATTTGATTTATTATTTAACAAAACTCACCATAAAATCAAAATTGTGAAATTAAAAAAAAATTATTTTCCAAAAAATCAATATTTATTATATTTCACTAAAGTTTTGTAATTTGACTAAAAAACCGTATATTGAGAAAAACGTCGTAAAAAAACAATATTCAAAAAATCGAAACTTTCAAATGCGAAAATGTACTAAATTAATATTAATCCCGATAGTGAACAAAATGCTTACCCATCAGATCAATCGAAAGAGGTATCCTATCGCCAATCCTATGGTAACTGGTCATCGATGAACATTTAAAAACTCGAGATTAACTCGGATTTGCATATTATAGTCAGAGGCAAATTTAAGTCTGCAGTAATCGATCTAATCCAACTAGCACGACCGTTGTCAAGAGAAGTACCTGTGTATCCGAAGAATAATTTAACACCTTTTACCAGAGAAGGAAACGCATACGATATATCTCGCGGTAGTTCTAGATAAAACTCTTTGAAAAAAACACTTAGCATACATAGCAAATAAAGATTACGAGCTACTTGTGCGTTGCAGAGCTGTATGATAAAACATGAGGCCTGCGATTCAAAATGATTGTGCGGTCATATTATTTTATGATGCTATAATTGATTACATATGCCTCTTGCATGGTGGCCAAAGGTTCAGAGGCTCAGATAATCCTTAAAAAGGTAGGTACATTGGATAGCTTGCTTGAGGGCAGTCAGTATGGCCTTAAGGTTACTCAATCTAATATGTCGTGAGGAAGGCAGTCTTACTGGGCATGCAAGGATTCTGGACGCCGTCTAAAAATCTTCATGGTCGTTGTCTCTAATTTGATGAATTGAACACACAGTTTTACATTTATTACGAAAAATCAGCGATTTGTTCATGTTGTTAATGTTGATTATTTCTCTTTGGGTTCTCTGTATCGAAAAATTGCTAAAAGATTGTATAGACTTCTTTTGTTAAACTGTTCAAAGATGAACTTCCACTTCAGTGTTTTAGCTGAAAACAGAAATAGAATATTTTTTATTTCAATAATACAACGTTATAACTTATGCGGTCGTAATATGTTTAATATCAATAAACAAAGTCGATAATTAACTTTTAAATACTTCAATATGATTAGAGATATATAAACACCCTTGAACCTAAAACACTTCACACAAAAACGAAGATTGTCTTACTTTCTTTATTCAAAAAGTAAAATCCCAAGTAAAAGCATGACTCGAAGCCAACAAAAGCAACCGAAAAAGCCCTGCAGTCAAATTGCTGCACTCATGTACAAGTTGTGTGTTTGAGAGTGAAATCGTATGAAGAGGGTGTATTTGCGTCTGTTGCTCCATAATGATGATGGTGTGCTGAAGAACAACTTTCTGTTAATACAGCTGTCGATGGATACTGGCAGCACATTAGTGTATTAACGCTGCTGTTGTGAAAGTGGGCGGGGGTAAACAGCATTTTATATGTAGGAATATTTTGGTTTTGCTTTTTGATTTTTGACTAGTGTCTAGTATAACATTTTGTTTTTATTATATTTGTTCTTTACTCATGCAATTGTATTTAATATTTTATTTAGTGCTCATTTGTGCATAGAAAAATTTAGTATGTATGATTATTTTTGGAATTTTTATTTTGTTCTCTTTCGCCTTTTGGCGCATTGCGGTTGTTTTGATTGCTTCGGACGCGTGGTTCACAATGAAAGTCATCACTTGAGATTGTAATCGTAGGAGGAGTTTTTAAATATAAATTAAGTTTAGAATTTGTTTTATTTAAATGTTATTTAAATTAATGAAACAATGAATTGTTTCGAGCTTATGATATTGAAAATGATGTTGGGGAGTTTTAATAAAAACTTTTTTTATAAAAAATGTTTATTTAGCTTTTTTTGTTCGTTGGCAAGGTAAACTAATATCAATTGTGTAAGTCAAATTTTCCTGTCATTTTTATTTGAATGTAGTTTTTGGGTCTAGTAGCTGTCTTGCATAAGTTCTTCTTAAGGATCATGTTACATGCACTAAATTTTTTTGATAATTCGTTTTAGTCTAACGAACATTACACCAAATTATAAAACCAAAAACAAAAGAAGCTTTACATTCCGTACTTTCTATATGTTTTATCTTAATGTCATAACATACTGTGATATTTAGTCGTTAGATCTTGCGAAAATTCCATATGTCCAAATTCGAAGTCTGTCCTATTTGCTAATGATTTAATAAAATAGTAGTTTCCTTGCGATCGGGGATGTATTTTGTAGAGTAGCTGACAAAAATATCCACAATATTTATCGACAAGATTTAAATAATTTATTGACCTAACTTTGTTGAAATACAATTAATAATATTAAGTTAGTTAATTTCTAGGCATAACTTCGCTTTTGTTTTTAGTGTTGAGGTTAATAGATGATGTTTACAGTCAAATACAAAATTAGTAGATAAGACAGGAAGAACGTTGATAACATGAATGGAACGCAGAGAAAATACGTTCCATTCAGTTAGTTGTCTAATAAAATTATAACTTTACTGTATTCAAAGTTATCATATCAAATAAATCCTCTTTCTGAACAGAAAGATTATAGAAAACGAACTAATGCCTAGACATTAAATTACTTAATTTGAAATAATTTATGTATGATGAAATTTCGAATACTTTCACTTTTACATAAGGCATTATCTTCTAAACCGAAAAGCAACCCTACGATTTATTTGAACAACGAAAATAAACTTCGAACATACTTATGTATATGAATAAAAATTAGTTTTCGTTTTGCATATATGTATGTTATTTTTGTGCCTGTAAAAAAGAAATTAATTTTATAAAACATGAAGCCTTGATTTCCTTTTCAAAAGCCCAAAAATTTGTATAGTCATATATGTATCTACATTTGAAATTAGTTTGCTATTATAAATTTTGGTATTGAGTTGGGTTTAATGAAATCAGTCCGTAAATTTAATTTTCATTGAATACCGAAAACATATCGTGCACCCACTTCAAAGGTGACATAATTCAAAATTTTGCATATTTAATTTTTTTTTTATTAATAGTAAATACAAATTACATATTAATACATAATTTATAGGAACTGGCCTTCGTCCTTGTATTTGTAATTCTAAGTTACATAAAATAATATTTATATTTGATACATACTGACCAGTTGACACATTCTTCTATTTATAGATTTGTTTGGACTTCTGAGTGAGTATTTTTTAACAGGTTCTTAGGAAGTGTTGTACCGTCAAAATAGATGTGACATGGTTAGGTTGTTTTTACTTTTTGGCCATAATGAAATATTGTCTTTTTTAAGATGATATTGGTGCGTTGACTTTCTTTTTTTTGTTAATGTTTTTGTATATTTGCAGCTTAATTTATTTTTTGATAAAATGGGTTGATTGCTTTCTAATATGAGTTTGCAGAATTTCTAGTAAACAGCTGGTTTCCAAATTTTAATTGTTTCCTTATGTGTCTGTAAGAAAGACTTCATTCTTGGTGTATTTATTGTAAACTCTTGTAGGAGATAAAAGTGCTTCTTTAGTGCTTCAGTCTGCTAACTCATTCCTCAAAATGTTAATATGACCAAGCATATGCAATAAAATAATATTTATTTTTTTTTGTATTACTAATAAGATCCCGAACTTTGATATTTGTTGTATTTTTGAGGACGTTTTATAGTTTTTCTTGTTTTTTTTAGTCATAATATTTTTTAAGTTCAAAAAGAATCTTTTGCATTTTCTGAAATTTTTTTTACTGGGGTTTAATTCGTATTTTATTAAATCTTAAAAAAAGATCAAAATAAGTATTGAAATATAAAAACTAATTTATTGTATTCAAATTTCAGTAAACTATCTATTGTTAGTTAGGAAGATCCGTCTCATCAGGCTCAATGTGGCAGTTTTTTAGCCCCTGGTGACCATAATATTACAGTAAATTCCGTTCAAGAGTTTTAAGATATACGTCTAGTTTGTTGACGTATATGCTGGATAAGAACTTCTAGATCTCTATGGATATTTTCATTTTATATAAGTCGTAAAAACTTAGACTGCCTTCTTTGGAGCTTGTGGATGTTTGATGCGCAAGCAGTACTGCACAGCTGAATTCCATATTAGCTTTATAATGGGTCTGTGTAAAAGGATTATGAATTCCAAGCCCAGGGTTGAGGTAGTTAATTGAGGGACCAATTAAGGCGATCTAAGTGGGTACCCAAATATTTAACAAAGGTTCCCGCTGTTGCAGTGACATTTGTTATAATTATACGTGGGCAATTTTGTCTTTGAAGGGAAAACGTACCGTGAGCACACTTCGATGGATTTACCTTCGGATCTTGATGAACGCCGTGACATCTGCAAACGTTGCCGTATATATACCCATGCTTATTGGCATACCCACTCTGTAGAAAATATATAACAGCGGCTCTAGTATACTATTGCAAAGATTTTTAGAAAATTTGTGTTTTGACCTTATTTTAAACGTTCTATTAAATAACAGTAGAGCAGTATTGCTTATAATTAATAATTTTTAAAATAACGTTTGAGACTAGACTAATGGGCCTGTATGACATAATCTGGGTTGAATCCTTTCCCATGAGAAAAAGCCAACGTGGCATAAAATATAAAAACTTAAATTCTCACAGCTAAAGTTTCTTATCATTGATCCTGAAATATTATCAGGTCCGGGTGATTTGTGCGAACTTTAAAATCGACCCTGTTAGGAAAGCGGGATTTTTCTGATATTAAATTTTTAAGCAAAATCAACATTTAATATCAATTCTACACACTCTTTAAAAAAATTAGTCATATAAATTTTACGTTTCCATATACTTTTAACGCAAAGTCAACAGGTTTTTTTTTCTTCTTCTGACAAATTTTAGGTTTTGAGTTAATAGAGTAATGTAGCACAAGTCCGATGTAATAACTCAATTAGTTTTTAATTATATAGACATTTTGTTAAAAGCCTTATCCTCAAGAAAACGCAAAACGTAAAACGCAAACCCCCGCAGATTATGGGCCGGTGCTCAAATCCAATTTTAAGGCTATTCGATTGGGTAAAGGAGGGGTCGCAGGTGTTTATGGGTGATAGTAGAGTACCCTCTGCGGTACAATTGCTAGTGATTCACACAATACTTTATACGAGAAAACTAGTTCTTAAGCCCTACTACGCATTTGTTAAAAAAATTCCTCCATAAATCTACCGCACTGGCGTCCTTCTCTACAAAACCTATTTTCATTGATCAACACAATGCTTTGCATGAGTAGCGAACAACTTCAAACTTGTGTTGAAAAAATTCAAACTGAATGTGATACACTGCATAGAAAACTATTTTGACAAGTATTAAAGGTGCGGTTTAGTTACGGCTTCAAGTTTAATGAAATTTTTAATTTATTCAATTATTTATTAAATTAAAATTAGTTTTGATATATTTTCAACTAAATAAATAATAAATGATTTAACTTCAGTAAGTTGCAAGCTACAACCAAACAAATCCTTTAACAGGTGAAAATATTTCTTTCTGTGTGACTTATTTTCAGTAGGTTTAATGTATTTCTGAATAATTTAATTATATTTTACTTAAAAATTCCTTTGAAATTAAATCCTTCAAGTCTTAAACTCCTTCTAATGACAACCTTCTCCTTGTGCGACTTAACATTACTTTCCTTCTTGGCTTTAATATTTTTTATTCCCTTTGAAGAAAAAACAAATCTTTGTACACTCTTGGGTCATGTCAACAATTTAATAACCACTTGTTATAAAATACAAATTTTCTACAAATAAGACTACAAGACAACAAAACTTCTTCATATTATTTCACGATTATATTTTTTGATTGTATTTTTATTTGTTTACTTCTGCAACTTGATTCCTTTCGTCCTTTATAATTCATTAAATATTTATGAATGAAATAAGAAGTAAAAAAAAGAATTTCTAACATGACTGCTTGTAATCCCATAACACAAAACTATAAAACGAAACGCTGTAATAAATGATACTCTTGGTAGGTGGTTTAAACAAAAAATTTACAAAATTATACACAATTCCGAAGGAGTTCAAGAAACATTCGTAACATAACAAAGAGTGGAAAAGAAACTTTCATATAGATGTGATACCGAAAAGACAGCATTAAAAAATTTTATTACAAAATTGTAGCGAAATACTTTTTTTCTATTTATTTCATTTTGTTTTGATACTAACAAGATCAGGATTTTCCAGCACTTATATTTTCATTTATTACTGAAGCTGAAAATGAATCTAATACCAATGCAATGTGTATGTGTGTATGGATGGCTGTGTATAAAACCATGTGAGTGTATAAATTTGCAGTCAGCACAAAGAAAGGTTTATTTCGTTTCTTACTTTTTGGCTAAATAAAATTATGTTAAAGAAAAATTAAAAACAACATTTACGAATTTGTATTCGAAGGCTTTCAGACACCCTATAGCATCAATAATTTAATAAATAGAAATATTTTTATATTATTCAATGAAACGAAAATATTACTTTTTTATAAACAATATGTGAAAAATGGGCAAGAAAAGTATTTTAAATTAAGCGAAAGTAGTTAATCGTTGGTAAGAGTAAACCTATCCGATAATTGCGCTGAAACCACAAATCTATACTCGGATACGTAAAAGAAATCTGTGGAAAGGATTACATAGGATAAATTCCAACCGAAAGAAGAAAAATGGTGAGAATTGTGTAAAATTCTGCTCCTACAAATTAGGATGCATGCTACTAGCTAGTAGGCCAGCATCTCAACACACAAAGGAGCCATTGAAACCTGTGAATACCAGAAATAAAAAAAGCTGTTAAATAATATACGTGAAGAAAGTCGTTCACTAAAAGGCATATGAGATATTCAAGTAATGATTGGCATACTTTAGTTTTTAGTGAAGGAAAGAAACTTAATTTACTCTTCCGAAATTTCCGCGTATAAATCGCATTCACAGCAGAGAGGTTGAAGTTATGGTCTGGGGCGTTATAACGCATTATTGCACAATCGATTAAGACTTTTAAAATGCAAAAATGACTGCAGAAACTTAGAAGACTCTGTTGCACTCACCTTTCCTTACAATAAAGGATATTTTTAGACCAATTTCATGAATTCTGCCACCAAATCATGCTCCTATACACAATGCCAGAATTGCAAACAATTTCTAAACAAAGCGTTCCTAATAAGCTGCCATATTCCGCCGCCCTAAACGTAATTAAAAATGTTTGGCATTGACTTTTCCGAAAATGTATGAAGAGAGAAAATTCTACAATATTTCAAGACATAAAGTAAGCCGACCGCTTACTTTGCAGGTCCCTTTTCGTCCCCCTTCTTTCCACGAATTAATTTCAAGCAAATAATGTGTAATTCACGACTTCCTAATTCTCATTAAGACTCTTGCTAGCCTTTACTCTTGCCTAAAGTGATTTCAAACTGTCGACCTTCTTCCTCATCACGGATTCTCTTCTAATTGCTGTCATTTGTCTAAGGCTTAATTTCTCCATGACATTCACATGTACCAAGTGTCTGCCCGTGGTTCCATGCCTTATGCTAGTCAGTGCTGGACATTTACACACAACGTGCGCTACTCTCTAAGCCTCTTCCACCCGTGGTGAGGGTTTCTTGTCCATCTCTTCAAAATTCCTCTATTGATCAAAAAACGCCGACGTTTTTTTACAAAATTCCCATAATTTCTACGAGTAATGGAGAAAAATATGGCCACCCTTTCATAGCTTCATATGCTTGAGTAAGTCTGTATTAGAACTGGAGATCCACTGGCAGATACAGAAAGCGGTTACCGGCCGCCACCACGAGGTGGTATAAGTCAGAACTTCTCACAGTTGACTCATTTACGGGAAGCCGAACCTTCGTAGCTGCCAGCTGACGGCCATAAAGAGAAGTTAATAATAAAGAACTTTATTTCAAAGAATTTATAAAAGACTTACTGGGAAATTAGAAAGTCAATATATGTAAATCAACATATATTAATAAATTTCTTTGCAAAAAAAAAAATATAGTATAAATATTAAAGAACTTAAACATGCTCTAAATATGCTCTTTAGAGAAATTCAACTTTAAGTTGGCAGTACTACTGTATGTGCGCCATTTTTCCAGCTGTTTTTTTTCTTTTGGTTTGGTTTGCCATTTCATCATGAACATTTCGCTGAACTGCACTTACAAATTGTGAATATTTATTCCGTAGAATTTTGGAACGAATTTCCGTCATCCCTTGTCAAGTTTGGTTTGTCTCCAAACATATGATGGCACATAGCCGAAACCGGTTTGTCTCCAAACCAAACTTGACAAGGGATGACGGAAATTCGTTTCAAAATTCTACATCAAAACACCCTGTCGGAATATCAAATCAAGAATCAATATTTATTCCAATAATCGGGCTTCAGTTCAGAAATTCTACTGTGCATTATTTTGTTAAGTGCTGAATCTCAGTAATGCAGTAAAGTTGATTATTTTCTAAATTAATATTGCGTCATTTTTATTTTAATATAATTTATTGCCGTAAAAACCGTCAAGGATTGACTCGCAGCATTCTCATTTTATATGTGCCGATTAGGGGAATTCTGTAATGTATATTCTATATGACGCTAAATCGAATTAAAAATAAACCAGAGTTAGGATATTTTATGTATATAGGTTCCAAGCTTTTGCTAAATCCCAAGCAACTACACAATAAAAGTAGAGCAGAATTTAGAGTAATCAAAAAAAAAACTAAAAACTTGTACAAAACTAGAGGAGTAGTCTGAACTTTTTATATACAAAAGGTGTTCAAAAAAGTGCAGGTAGGTATTAAAATGGAACAATACAAGCGAAGGAGTTCCTGTGGCTTTCTAGGCCCAAATTATCAATGAATCTGTCACGGAGTAATGTTAATCATGACAGGAAGAAATTAAAAGGTCTCAAGTCGCACAATGCGATGCTGTAACTTCCCAACTACATTTGTGGTCAATGTCTCAATAATAAAAACACACTGCTACGATCAACTCTTCTCTGTTAGAGAATTCTATATTTTATTTTTGGTTATTTTTCAATTATACAAATATATATACTAACAGAAGTACAATTGTACAAACAAACCATAATCATACTCAACTTGTTATACTTGTTGTATTCGTACGCTTATAGGATTTTATGAGAAAATGAAAGGAAACGGAAGTAGCACATGGTTGCCATAGTCCATAGAAATAAAATTCATTTAATATCAACGTTAAGCAAATGGTGTTACTTACACTACTCAAGTCCATAACTACTGCTAACATTACACACATACACACTCATACACTTAACAATCTGTATGTCGGCACCACTTAAGGGGTCTATTTATATGAGATTTTTATTATTTCATGACTTGACATTACTAGGCGTTATTAAATGTACGAATATAGGGTTACTACCACTAACTTTGTGTGCCATTACAACTATAGTCTTACTTAGTTACATAAAACTTATGCATTTTCCAACATTTGTCGTTGTACAAAAGTGACTATAAAAATTTAAGGTCAAATGAGAGTATGTCTTTGCAAAACCATAAGCACAGTTTGTTTTAGGGGGAAGTCCAAAAGAAAACGAAGCCAAAAGTAGTGCGTCTTTTTCTGTTGGTGGCATGTGGAGGGTTTTTCGCTTCTTACGATACTCGTTCGGCTAATTTTGGATTAGTGTGTTATGTTCTTATCCAAGTACAATTTGTAAAATTTTACGTTTGGTTTTATTACGAATATTTATTCTTTCTTAGCACGGTGCTATTTTATTCAGCTTTTAATTTTTCCTTTTATTTTTGGCTTTTGGCGTCTCGTGATTTGTTTCACTTTATTTGTTACCTGGGAATTTAAAGATTAATCAACTCGAATATAGAGGAAAATTAATTTCAGTTTAATTGAATCTGTTTACTTAATTAATTTATTCTGAATGGTACCATAAAAAGACGTCTTTCTCTAGTTATAGTAGAAGTTACTATAAATCGAACCGGCAGTCTACAGAATAACAGAAAAGCACACCACCAAATAGTCTATAGGGAGACTTTTGCAAATTAACTTCTGCGATTACAAATATTAAATTTTTAATTATTGTAACTGGCTGAAAAGATCAATATTCTTGTTAAGAAAGAAAAATAAATGCCAGAAGATTATATGTGGTATCAATATGAATTCGCCTTATTTCATAAATTAAAACTGTATTTGCCATCAAAACAAGAATTCGAAAGTAAAGTAAAGCTCCTAAACACATAAGAATAAAATAAAATAAAATACAATACAAGTAAAATAACAATTCAATAAACAAACTATCGAATATAAACTGCAACTGTAGGAATGGAAAATAGCATATGAGGACAAAACTTTATAAAGCTTTTTTGGCACTGTTCGTTAAATATCTTAGCCCTTGAACGAAAAAACGCATTGTTTGAGAACGTATTGCACTTTGCTAAATCCTTAATAGCAAATGCGTTGCGTTCTATTGATACTTAAAATTATTAAAATCAAGCGAGCAGTAATTATTTTACTGCAGAACAACAAAAGTGCGTTGCGGGAAATGTAAGACCCAAAATTGCACTAAAACTAATAATAATATTTCATTAATATTTTTTTTTTTTACAAATAAACCGCAATAAATTACCATTTCGTAAATATGTAATAAAGATAATATTTTAACAAATTTTATGGACTTCAGCAATTCATAAATAAAATGAAAAAAACACACAAACTTGTACACCCCTTTTCATGAAGGGTCAACTAGCAGGACTTTGTATTTAAGAAAAACATTTACAAAATATTCCAGGGCATATTTAATATTTGTCTCAAACATTTGATGGGCTAAACCGAAAACTAAAACCACTCATCGTTCTACTTGTGACTGAGTAAAAGATTAACATTTTGTGTAGACAAAAAATAATATTTGTAGCAACATGAAAATGAAACTAATGCGCACTGTGGAACAAAATAGTCTCCGTTTTTAAAGCTTGATAGATGGTATAATGGTAATATCAAAGGAATTCTGGAACTAAGAAATAATACGTAAGATTTAGATACTTGGCTGGGAATAGGTTGATTTAAATGTGCCCAGTGCAACCTCCTGATTTATTTCAATGTTATGAAAAGTAGCTTAGGGCGGACAGAGAGGTGAATAAGATAAAACAAACTTAGAAAGAGATCATCAGTTGGTATTTGTTCAAACAATCACATGAAGTTAAAAATCCATTTTTAAACTACAAAGTTGTATTTTAGATCTGTGAGTTGAAGTTTCATACTAGAATTATATATAACATAACATGTAATTGATCGCAAAAAGTTTATTAAAAATTGGTTTATTTTTTAATTCTGATTAAAATAATTTACAATAAGTATTTACATGTTAATTCTTAATATACTATACACTGTTACAGTAGGAGAGCGGCTGGCAGTCTCTTTTTGCGGCTTCCAGACATTTGCTGCGCTAGCAGTACCCCATAGCTGGATGCTATATGTATTCTAAATCCAGCGATGAGTTAGGAACTATTAACCAGTGGAGTTGATTTATTCGATGTTCAGTTTCGGTATGCAGCTAGACCGCATATTCGAAGTTATGTTTTACTGGTATCTGCTATTGAAAATGGTGGAAAATTTTTCTATCTAAGAAAAATATTACATGAGCACATTTTAATGAATTTACCTTTGTTCTACAATTATAGCCAGTCTTTGGCACATTAATATGATACTGAAATTGTTCGAATGTAACCTTCGGATCTTGATTAGCACTTGTGAATACAGTGTCGCCTGCAAGCGGTGACTTAAATGCATTTGTGCTTTTTGCCATATTCTAAGTATAGATGATATAAAATAGAGGCCCTAGGATATTGCCTTGCTGTATTTTTGTAGATATTTTCCTGTTTTTAGATTTTTACATGTTAAATAGCTCATTAGAAGCTTGTGGATGGTTTTACGGAAAATTTGAGGTGCTTTAGGGAATAACCCATCATGACAGACTTCAGTAAACGCCTGAAAAATTTCCATAAAAATAGCTGAAGAAAGTTGCTTATTTCGAAATGCCACTCTAATAACGTTGACAATTCTATTGCTCAATATTGCTATGCCATGCATGCGAACTCCAAACTCATGATCCGGAATAAGGTGTTAAACTCGAGACCAATACTTTTTAAAATAACTTTCATAAAAACAACATATCTGTATGATGTAATCTGACTTAAGCTTTTCTCTGTCTTAGGCATCACAACAATTTTAGATATCTTCTAAGTGAATAAGAAAAAACAAACTGACATTAAATATAATTAAATATTATTAGTAGTCATAGTAATACGATGGACTAGCCACATGATGTTATCACATCAAGATTTTTAATTGTCGATTTTATTAAAGACAACTGAAATTTTATGAAATCATTCACGGTGTCACTGGTAATTGGAGTGTTGCAATTAATTATGTCATATAGTGTGGAAACCTTCTCTGAGTGATAACTGCAGGCATTTGCCTTTTCACACGAGCTTTTTACCCATGCGCGGTCTTAAAATCTTAGCGATGTTTCCTAGGCTTCTTAAATACCTTACACCTTTCCACATGTCATAATCCATTTTTGTTTTTTGGTTCCAAGAGTTTTAAATAACCCTGAATAATGGACTCGTTTCTTTGTAATTAGAATTTTTTCAGTCACAATTACATATTATTTTATAAATAAAATCGAAGTAAATATCAATAACGACAGCATACGGTTAAATTTACAACATCTTACAGACAAATTTTAATTCAATTATAATGAAAAAAAAACAGTGACCGGCAATAGAAGACGTAATGGCCTTATAAAGTAATTACCACCAAAGTAAGTAATCATTACTCTTATAATTGTTAATTACGTATGATGCATTTTACTAATGTAAAATGGGCTTCTTCAATTACAAGTAATTATTTGTTGCTTAGTTCAAACTACAGATGGTTCGAATTCGAAGTAATTCCTGGTTTTAATTACCATTTCAATTGCCATTAAGTTCGGCACTTAAATTTAATCACAATTGCTTTGATAATTGTATGTAATTGAAATGTATTCAGACCTCCCGGGTCAGCCAAAAATGCTATTACACAAAAAATCACAACTTGTTCATCATTTTCTTGCAATATGTGTCACTGTGCGTCGTTCATAAAGATAAATAGCAAGAAAATCCTTTTGATGCGGTTGTCAGTAGAATTAGAAAACCCAACTGAAAAGGTCGCAAAATAATATTTATACTCAGCCTTAAACAACATTTAGAAATCCACTGACCAAATACTAGGCTCTACTGAACTTTCATACTTTTCTAAATATTGTTTTATTTTTCTTTTTGTCTGGCATTCGGGTGATTCTTTTCATATTTTTTGTTTGTTTTGTTTTCCTTGTGCCTTTTTGCATAAACAGAATACTTAATGTCGTTATGGTTTCTTTAAAAGCAAAACAAAACCCAAAAGTATATATTTTTTTATTGTATAAAAATGTAACACACACCAAGGAATCTTGGAAACAAAGTTCAGAAATCTACACAAATACTGTGAACTGTGGAAAAAATAAAGCAAAAAAGCAACAAAGAGGAAAATAAATAAGAACACAACCAGCAAAAAGAATGAAACTTTTTAATTAAAACAAAACAACGCTTTTTAACATTCAAGAATAAATAAACAAACAAAAAAAGCAACAATATTGGACGACTTTTAATAATTTCGTGTTCAGGCTGAAAATTTCCACAAAACGAGTGTAATTTTTGAAAATTTCTTTTTTCGAAACACCCGACAAAACAGGGAACAAGAAGAAGGATGTAGAACAATATTGCTACAAATTATGACGACTACTTATGAACTATAATACTCATTTTACTCACTCACTCACACTTACATACGTGCACACACCTTTACACTTTGTTGAGTGTTTGATTGTGATTGTTTGGCATGCGAAATGTTCATACTCCTTCTTTTGCCTCTCATTTCATGACTTGGGTGTGTGGGTAAGTTAACAGTAAAAACGAACAAATTTAAGTTTTTGGGTTCGCTACTTTTACACAGAATTCAGTTAAGTTCGCAATCAATTTTCATATTTATCATAATATTTTGGCTGCAATGAGATAAAGATTCACTTAAATTTAATAATTACGCAGATTTCGGAGCTTGAAAATGTAAAACACTACGATTTAATCTTATCAACTTTGGACGAATATACATACATATATATAAAACACATATTGGGGGATTACAAAATTTTTTACTTTTAACGGAAAATTAAGTTTTCTTCTGCATAAGGAATATTTATATTTTAAAAAAGTAGAACATGTATTTTTTTATAAATTTAGGGGGGGTATTTCAGCCATGTATTGCAATTATAATCGACAAATATTATAATCTTATAAAAACTAAATAGTTTTATTTTGAATTTAAAACAAATGGATCGCGCAAATGCTCTAATCGCTTTCGAAAGGAACAAAATTTAATTTAAAATTCCAGTGGACTGAACACAGTCTTATTAGCAGAAACAATAAAAAGAGGAAAAGGGGCTAGATAAAGTGATGCACCATAACGGCAACAAGGCGTACAAAAAGGCAAACAATTTGCAAGTTTGTTGAAAATCGTGCATGTCTGACTCGAAAATTTGCAAGAAAAGAGGGGTTAAAGCAAGTTTTTGTACAATTCGTCGTATTCTAAAGTCATGTCGATTCATAGCTCATCGCAACCTCAGAAGAAAGTACCACTCAATGACAATCGTTCAGAGCTGCGTTTTTTCCTAAATGAACTTCTAAATAAAATTTAGGCTATTACACAGAATGATATACCTAACTGGAATCATCGACCTGCCTTTTCGTGGGGTCATGTAGACAGATTGAGCAGATATTATGGGTGTTTCTATCATTGAGATAAAAGAAAACTCTGGATATTTTCGAATGAAAATAAAGTGTAAGTCTAATTCTTCAACGAACTGTCGACGTAATTTAGTTTGCTTCACGTCATCACAATTTTATTGCATACAATATGTCCTTCAAACAAAATTAAACCATTGTGGTCGGTTGATTAGTAGAACCCACAACGTATAAATTTCACTTTTAATGTATTAAGAACGAATTCTTAAAGCTATTGAAAAAATATTGCAGCTCACTCACTAGTTTTTTTTAATAATTAATTTAAAATTTTTACAATTTGAGAGACTGGGGAGAGTTGTCGTAAATTTCAAAAAAGGCAACATAGAATGTAAATGCTTTCACGACTAAAATTTTCCAAAACTTGTATGATCATATCTTGGTAATTAATAGAGATGATAAAAGGTGACGATGCCAATATTTAAAAGCTAAAGAGACCAGTCCGTTTTAATTTAAAAAAAACATATTGCAAATTGCCACGAAATTTTATTCTGCTTTCTGTAATTCCTTTAGGAATAATTAAGTCGTATTTAGGAGGTAATGAAGCGATACCACATATACACGTTATTCCAATTTTTTCTACCTTTTGTGGCGAAAGGCCACTGGTTATGAAGCATGCATACAATTCGTTCTTCACGAAGACAGCAATGTTACCTGCTTCTTTGCTCGCTCTTTTAAAGGAAATTGCTAACAAAGTTCTTAGTTTAAAACAAACAAAATATTATATTAATTTCCAAAAAAAAAAAAATAACTGAAATGAAAGCGAACTTTTGATAAATTTGGCCGAAAATTATACAAGTTTTGCACAGTTGCTGGCGACTTTTTTCTCTCTTCCTCGTTTCTTGTTCTTTTTATAAAGAAATTAACTTAAATTATTGCAGAAAGTGCAGGCTGACTTCATTCTTTATAATTTGTACTGCAATGAAAAAAATAAAGAGAGAAGACATTAAACGAATATTAAGGTGTAAATTACTTTTATGTTGGCTTTAGGCGTCTTTTTCTAGGAAATTGTGATTGAAAGCAAAAAGTTATTGCAAACGAATTTGTTAAACATGCTAAGAATTCGTTAAATTGGCTTTTATTTCTGAGCCTTCAATGTGTATTATGCGCTTTGAATAATTTCGAACTCTAAACAAATATCGCATTTGGCTTAGTTTTAATTAAAGCTTCTTATACACAAGCTTACTAGCAGCTTATTTCACTAGTTATTAAAAAAATACGATTTTTTGACAAATATTATTACATTTTAGCGTAAAGAAGATAATTCAATCGATTAAAAATTTTTAATTCAAAGATTTTTCAATTTTAAGATAGAACCTAGCAGGATCTTCAGAATAAATATTTGTCCGATAAAAAATTAAATTTTATGGTCCTTCCTTAGCTATTAACAATCATGTATAAAACGATTAGTGATGGCAATATTAATCGAAAGCGTTATTAGTGTCGGAAGTTTCTCTATGAATCAAGTAGCAATAAAATATACATAAACAATAAAGTCCCTGTAATATCGCGTTTATATTTTTTAATCCTTACAATGCTAACATTTTTGGATGGCGAATCAAATAAAAATAATTATTTTGAGCCGGGTTGAAAGTCGGCTTAGAAATCAACTTTGCATATACATATCCTCCACACTTAGAAAAATTAATTTCCAAGAAACAAGAACAAATCCTGAAGATAAGCTAAGTTTCTTTACGAACGCTTCAGTTCTCAAATTAAAATGAAATATAATTAACGCAGTGGATAACTTGAAAAGAAACAAAAATACTGCGATTTGATGGTAACTTCTGTACCATCAGATCATATATTTTCTTAAGCAGGCCCTACCGCTGCAACATCTTGACTATAAACCGCCTTCGTAAACTGATTTTTTTAATTCCGAACAAGTCATTGTAAAAAAAACTTGTTACGCTCTAGCTAAGAATTTTAATAAACTTATTTATGTTTTCTTGCAAAACTGGTATTAATCGATTTATCGAATTTTTTTTCGATTAATTGCAATTAATAATTTTTTGGTTCGTTTAATCATACGGTTAATTAACCGATTGATACCATTTTTAATAATGTTAAATACTTTTATTTCTATCGATATTTCGCTACTCCATTGTGTAGCATCATCAGAAAATAAAATATTTTTTATAACAACCAAAATAACAAACTAATAATATGTATATGAAAAAAATACTTGCGACAAATATTTTATCTCCTGATGATGTAACACAAACGGGTAGTGAAATATCGATAAAAATAAATTGAACGAACAAAAGGTAAAAATATCCGTAATTGAAATAATTATTTTGCCATTACTATAGAGGGTACATCCCTAAAAATGAAGGTTTTTTAAATATATTTTGCCGTCTCTCTTTCTCTTATTCTTTTTAAAGTATCTTTTAAAGTATGAAGAAATACTAGTGTTTTTTTTTTTTTTGTAATAAAAAATATCATTTTTGGGGCAAGAGAACAAATTGATTTTGATAAATAACTAAAAATTCTTAGCATGTATTTGATTATGATATGTTTAAAAACTGTAAAATTATATATTTATTATTTTCAAGTAAACAGCCGAAAATCAGAACAAATTTCAAAAGAACTTGTTGCAGCCACAAAGTCAAAAAGATACTTTATCATGTCAACTTAAAAGTATATTACTTAAAAATAAAAAATCTATTATCTGGCAGATGAAAAAGAAAGAATGTTACACTCCTTTCATGTTGTTTCAAACACGTTCTATAAAATAACATCTCTACACTGGCTATTAACATGCAGCCTTCAAAGGAGTCATAGTAACAGCAATGGATTAAAGTTATATTGCGCATGTGCTTTCAAATTCGACGACAACTAAACTTCTCTTAAGTTAGTTTACATAATTCTTTTCAGTCCACTTTACGTTTATATACGCCAAATATTTTATCAAATGTTAGAACCAGCTCTAGCAGGAATTACATGTTTAAATCCAAGTTCTTGCCATAATGAATTATGGATTGTAAAAAATTTAGGACTAAAATATATTTTAGATTTCAGGAAATTATAATGATTATGTTCCACCTCTGTAAGTTTAAATACGCGTAACATTTAAAAATAACATCAGCTGTAAGAAACTATAGACCATGTGACACAAAATACCAAGGATTTCTAAGAGAACAAATGTAAAATTAGTTTAAATGGAAAAACAATTTATTGCAGTCGTGTTTCTTAATTCAGTTATTTCAATTATTTTGTACTTTTTTGAATGCAAATTCTACAATTACATGATAACTGCAAACCTTGTTATCAATGTAAATGAAATTTTTCGCTACAAATCAGAGCCCACAGTGTCGAATTTGGAAATTTTAGCTTGATTTGACTATGAAAAAATTGCGGCTTGTTTTGGAGAATTTTTTGTAATAAGATAAATAACAGCCCAGGTATTAACCAAAACAATTTTTGAAGAAATATATAAACATCAAAATGAGTAACGGTATCGCAAAGTGAGACTCTATATTGACTCTTAAACTGGGAGAATTTAATAATCAATCATTCGTCGGCCCTAACATGAGTATATTAAGTCCAGGTTAAGTGCAGGCAGTAATAAAAGAGAACCTGAAATCACAAAATTTACTTCTACTCAAAGTTGCAATAATTGTGCTGACTGAGAACTGCCTAGAGCAATCAAGCATGTGAGCCGTATAACTATAGGGATAAGGAAATGTTTTGAACATAAGAAATATCGCAATTCAATCTTTTTGTGTGCCCACAGGCGGCTGACAAAGTCTGGCATGGGGGCCTTATATAGAAAATTAACAGTTTCTTGCTACTGTTTATACATAAACTACTGAAGTGGTACTTGTCGAACCATCTACTGCGGGTAAATAACAACGAATATGTAACACACGATTGTGTGTTAAAAGATGGATATCCACAGGGTAGCACGATGGGCAAAATACTTTATATAAATTGCACCTACGAATACTAAATTTACTACTTCAACAAATGCTGCCGATAACACTTCTCTTAGCTCCCATAGGGACCTAACATTGCGATGACTGAAGCTCCTTATTATATAAGGAATGCAAATATTTACAAAGCCTTATAAATATCGATGGTCAAAGATGAATTAAAAAAATATATGGGAACTAACTTCGAAGATTGCAATTTCATTGCAACCCACTTGCACGTTTAGTTGTTATAAACTAGCCTGTAACCTGACTACCTAGGAAAGATCTACTCGCCATAAATTGAGGATCCTATATCAATGATGGCTCTCAATTTGAGAACAGGAATTGGCTTCTAGTTTTAAAATTTTAATTATTTTTGTTAACCTTATAATGTAGATTCAATAACTAAATACATGTTTAGATAAATAAATATAAAAAAATAATTAATGTCCTAATGTGTAGGAACAATAAATAAAAGGGAACAATACAACTACTATGATCGAAGAAATTGTTCTTTTGACAAAGCAAGAATTAAGACATTAACGTGTTTTTAATTTCATATTTAGAAAAAATGGTGCATAAAGTATTGAAAGTGTAGATGTTTCTACAAAAAATAAGCGTGAGATAGAAGAAAGCAAATAGCACTAAGGTAAGTTTTTTGAAATGTATCTGATTTCCAAATTGGCGTAACTAAGATTGGCATGACTATCTTTATTTTTGTCAGTTAGAGATCGTAACTATTATCAGTAATATCATAAAACTGATGAGATAATATTTATTTACTAACTTTTATTTTTTAATTATCCAGTAATAATTAGTTATGATTTATATTTTTTGCTTAAAAATATCCATTAATTCATACATTTATTTTTCAGTCGTCAGCATGTTATTGTGATAACAATTTGCAGATGCAAGTATAATTTCCATATTCTATTTATGTTTAACAAATTAAGTTTTAGCTAAATAATCAGGCAAGTTATATCTTAAGTCGCTTAAAATGAATTTTAGCACTAAAAATGTTAGACCTACTCTTAGTAACGTAGCGAAATCACTGTGTAACACTTTATCCAACTTTTATGGATGAGGATATACCTATAGTTATATTACTATTTTAAAACAAAAAAAGAAAATTTGAACATCATTGATATTTGTTAAACAGAGCAATAAAAGTCAGAAATACAAATTTTATTGTGATAAAAAAGGAAACTCAAATATACGTTCCGGTTCTGATTAGTAAGCAAACATGGGGATTTATAAAAACAGTTCGGGAATCATCTGTTCCACATTCCACATATTTTTTTTTTAAATTTATTAGACAATATTTATAAAAACATATACTATTACTAAGCAAGAGTCCTCAAACAAGTCGATTCAGAAGTCTCCAGAACAGTACTGGTAACACTGCAGAATAAATATCTTTTTCAAAAATAACAAGATTCTGATAACGAATTCCGGCAGGGTGACCCATATTATCAGACATGGACACCTATTGAAGAATGCTATTAAGGCGAGGGTATCCAGTCTCTTATAGTCGCAATATGCTGGATTGGTTAATAATAAATAAATACCCAAATTTGCCTTAAACTTTTTTCAAATAAATATTTATTTAAAAATACCTCCTATACAAACTAAATTGATAAAATTTGGTTTTAATGTTCAGATTCGTTTTAAACTGAAACTCAGTAGGTTTGAATCTATCCTACAGTTAAGACATACACGCAACTACACAAGGCAAATGTAGACCAACTGGGTTGTGAAAGAAGCTTCAGTGCTCGAAATTTTGTAATAATTAATGTAAAGGAATGTGGAAAAATAACAACTTAACCAAATTAATCCTAATTCTCTACTTGATGGTTGATAGGGAAGCTATATTCAAAAATTATATCCACCAAGGGTTGAGATAAATACATTTTTGTTAATGCTGACAAACTTACTCAATTATCGACGTGTTTATTGGCTATTTTCACATATGTAAAGATTATTATTCCTAGTAAAGTATTAAAAAAACCGTTACTCAAAGTTAAGAAAATTCGGGGAAAATAAATAGCGAGAGGTTTAAATAAAAACACAAAAAACACGCCGGTGTAGGGATGGCTGTGCTTGAACTGGGCACCTCTTCACTCAAAAAAGTCTACCTCTTGCTCTATCTATGTGTTGAAACAAGTCTGACTTGTTATATATTTAGCTTTTATACGAGTATATTTCATAAAAATTCGACATCGCCATACAATACATATGTAAGTATGCTTATTTTATTTTATCAACGTCACTCATACAAATAGGTTTTATGGTCGAGAAGGCTGCTGAGCCCGACTATATTAGGGAGAAACATTGTTCATGCCCGCTAAAAAACTGTACGTGATAGAAAATAGCTGAGCATAGATTTTTATTATGCACGTTAAGCACTTCTATTTTCTATTTATATTTGAAGAAGGAATAAATTTTCGAAGTCTAGTCTTTTAGGTTACATTAAGTCAAACCCAAATACATTATAATTCCTATATTTTAAATGGTTTTATTGTTATCATTATTTATAGATATAATAGCACCGCGACGTACCCAAATAAAACAATTGGAGTTTTTTTTTTCAAATTTCGTAATCATTGTGCAGATTTTATACCCTCCACAAAAAAGGGTGTATACTACTGTTGAAAAGAATAGTAAGACTTTGTTCATAATTTAAAATTTCTTTATTAATTCGGCCAAATCTATTTCGTCTCCCTAAAAGTAATCCCCCCAACTGCAATACCCTTATGCCAACGTTTTTTCCAATCCTCTTAAAAGTTGTTAAAGTCAATTTCCGGAGTAGCCTTCAATGCGCGTAGCGATTCACGTTTAATGTCTTCAATTGACTCAAAACGGTTTCCCCGGAGCGATCGCTTAAGTTTGCTGCACAGCCAAAAGTCACACGGAGCTAAGTCAGGCGAATACGATGGTTGTGGAATGATAATGATTGAATTTATGGCGAAAAACTCACGAATAATCAATGCGGTATGCGACGGTGTATAATCCTGGTGCAAAAACCAAGAGTTGTCGGCGTATAATTCCGGCCTCTTTTTACGAAAAGCTTCGCTACTCAAATTGTATTCCCTGTTGACAGTTTGGCCGGTCGGAAGGAATTCGGAATGCACCAGACCTCGATGATCAAAGAAAACTGTCAACAAGACCTTGATTATTAATTTGCTTTGACGTGGTTTTTTCGTCTTCGGCTAACCTTTGGCTCGATATTCGTCCGATTTATCGTCTGTTTCCGGGTCGTAAGCGTAGATCCAAGACTCGTCGCCAGTTATTATATTCTAACGATATCAGTGAGGTCTCTGACTGTTAATTCCTTGATTTTGTTGACGTGTTGATCATAATTTGGTGTCGATGGCCGTCCTGGACGTGGTTCGTCGTCAACGCGTTCTCGACCCTCTTTGCATAATTTGTACCAATCAAAAACACTT
The DNA here is from genome assembly GCA_963932375.1 of Phania funesta. NCBI lineage: Eukaryota > Metazoa > Arthropoda > Insecta > Diptera > Tachinidae > Phania > Phania funesta. The sequence goes on from OZ010655.1 coordinate 61,573,582, forward strand.
GCTCGCGACATACAATTATCACCGAATGTTTTTTGAAACATACTGAACGTTTCGGCATCAGAAATTTCGTTCCGCACACAAAATTTAATGGAACTTCCTAGTTGAATAATTTCACTCATTGTAAAAATCGCCGAATGTACTTGTTGTACTTCAGAAAGGCAAGCGTATACGAAACACTAATGATTAATTTGATGTGATATTTGGCACAGATGTCACTGACAGTCATACCAACGTAGAAAAGAAAAAACATTCGACGAATGGATTTCCGCACGAAATTTAAATTAAAAAGTCGTACTATATTTTGCCCACAGTAGTATAGGTTCGTCATTCAATTTGTACCATCTACATTATTCATATATATATATATATATATATATATATATATATATATATATATTCATATATATATATATATATATATATATATATATTCATATATATATATATATATATATATATATATATATGTGGCACCCTGTCACTAACAATTATTAAACTACTTTTTACCTGCATAACCATTATTGCAAATGCAAAATGGCATGCACATGTAAAAGATGACATTTACATAGTGCATTGAGTTCAATCGATCTCTTTTCCTTCCGGCTTCTACTAAAACAACACGTTTACATTCCTATTGTCGCGATTAATTCAATTGTATTTTTTGTATCTTTTATCTTTTTAGTTACTAAATTATTTCAATAAAAATAATAGTTAAGTTTAATTTTAGATACATCGAGTATTAATTTAATAAATTGAGAAAGTAAAACTAACGAACCCAAATATATATAACGAACCCAAATATATATATATATATATATATATATATATATATATATATATACATATGCTTATAGGTAAGAAGTTGAATTAACGATGCCCGCCTGGCCGATGTTAAAATCGACTTCTGATGGAATCAATAATACCGGTCCCCAAGTTACCAAGATATTGGCCAGAAACTATTTTTCTGTTTTTCCTTTTTTTTGATATTTTCATTCGTGTGAGGAAGCGTTTACACACAATCCTATAAAATTCGCATATTCTCAATCGTTATCAAATTTGCAATAAAGCCCCTTACAAATTAATCAATTCTAGGCCATCAGCTAATATTAACAAAATTTTTAAAAATCACTACAAAAATTTAAATCTTACCAACATTTTGTAATATACAAAATATACAAAACCCGCTAAAAATTCCAAAATATTACAACGACAACTAAATTCCTACAAATATCTACATTTCACAAAAAAATTTTAACTTTTCCAACATTTGAAATTCTCCCGAAATGTAATAACACTTCACAAAATCGAAAAACTCGAATTAAAAATTTTTTTTGTCAAAAAATCAAAATTCAATGATAAATAAAGTTTTAAGAAAAAAAACCTAATTCACCATACTTGAGCATTAGGCTTTATTGTATGTTATGTATGTAGACCTACCAAAAAATTATTTTATCCCAGGTTTAAAGTAATGTCTTATTTTTGAGCATGTTTCGGATCCAGATTTTTGGAGTTAGAAATTTTTTTTTGCCTTTAGCAGCGCACTTGGAACGAGATCTAGTATCTGTTTCTTTATTAAAAAGTATAATATATTATTTCTTTATATGATATAGGTTTCTAAATGGTAACGCAGTTATAGATATTTCCCTTTCCCTGTCTTTTTGTTGTTTTTGATGTCATATAACACAAACAACAGCGGTAATAAAAAACATTGCAAACATTATCTTGAAATTTGTTTCTAACTTTCTAATATGGGAAAGAATTATTATGGGAAACTCTTGCCAAGCTAATAGGTTGCCTAGAAAGACATGTTATTGTAAATATTTAAAACTGAGTATTTGTTTTGATCACAGTACTTTTAACGGCTGAAGTTTTTGGATGGAAACCTAGCTTTATTTTCACATTTATATTGTTGTGCGGAGAAAATTTACAACTACGCAATATATTAAGTATGAGCTTTTATTAAGTTTTATATTAAACAATTAATAGGTCCTGCAACTTTCCCTTACTGCGAAGCACATTTGTTAGGTGGAAAACAAGGCAATAGTTCTAAGAGCAACAACTATTTATACCAAAAACAAACAGGTTCGACAGGGTTTCAGAGACGTTTCAATTGGTTTAAAAAAAGCCGGGCTTTTGAAAAAAAAAATTATTTCCAAGAGTTAAAACCTGTCATACAAAATCGATCCGAAGATAAGCTGATGCCTTGATTTCTCTGCTTGTGGATCGTACTTGCTTCGAGTGTAGTAATACAGATTATGAGTCAAAAAAGTTAGGAACCGCACAAGATTTTTTGCATACAATTTTTCAAAGGGTTGTTGGAAAAATAAACGACAACATAAGTATGTCAAGTGTTTTCTTTATGTTGACAGTACCTAAATTGAATACTGTTTCAATAAAATCTTTTTTAACACTTTTACATCAAGTACTTTTTCATGCAGTTTGGAGGATACTGCTTTGGTAAATCTTTTGTTTTTTCGAAATGTGTTAATATAGATGAGCTTTCAAAGCGTCTTATTTAACATCAGCTTTTGTTAAAGTTGTTTTACTTAAGTTATCCAAAATTTTTTACACTGTACGATAAAGGCTCGTATAAACTTACAAACAACGGGAAATTGCAGTATGCACAAAAAGTGTTTAAATGGGATTTTATTGAGTTCGGAGTAAAAGCTGGCCAAAAATAAGTTCTTTCGCATGTTTATAACTTTCAAAATGTAGTTCGCGTGAACGAGGTGGATTCCTGATAATTTAAAATACAACTAGGTGTTGCATGCCAGATATATTATTAGTGAAAGTCTAGATACACCTATGGACAAGAATCACAAATAAAACATCTGCATCCAAATATATACACAGTTTTTGCTTCAACTTCCACAAGTGTATATTGATATTCGACCTTCAGCGAGGTAGCTTTGTTAATTGTTAAAATGTTTATTATTAGGAATTAAAGATCTGATGTGCGCTCCGCAAGGTGTCACTGGTTGGCGAGTTTTTGGGTGTGTCATTCGAAAATAAGGCTGGTTAAACAGTGGATCTTGCTGATTTTTTCTAATTGCGATACGCCATTCAATTCAATTACTTCATGAGACAGTTCCTGGTTGTGTATTCTCCAGTTTTTGTGTTTAGAATTGCCCACTTGAATCATATTGCTTAAGATTCAAATTCCAGGTGCTCCTGCTCTTAGAAGGAGGAATTCAATGTAATTCCAACAAATCTCGTTAAAAAAAGCCGGAATTATAAATTCGGAAAAAAACCAAAAATAATATCATCGACAATTTTATAATTGGTATTTTGATATAGGAAAATCAAGTAAAATCTATATGTTAAGTAGATGGAATATACCGTACCTGCAGTGTCTTATCCGTCGAACTTTGTGCTAAATTAAAAAAAAATGGATTTTTATTTGACATAAGTTATACGTAAATTTGGGACAAGGATATCCTTTATCGTTGTGATTAATAAGTTTTATAATTTTTACTTTATGTTATTTCTTATAACTATTATTTATTGATTATTTTTATTGCCAAAAATTATCAATTGTATCTAATCCTAATAAATATATAATTTTTATTAAAATTAATTTATTTTTATTAAATATTTAAAATCAATTTTTATTTACGTAGTAGCACAACACAACAAGTTTAAATAACAAAATTTAGAAAACATTTTCAAATTGATAAATTCAAATGAAATAATTAAAATGTATTAAATTTAATAAATGATAGTTATGGGAGGCAGGTCAAAAAAATTTTACCATTTGTTTTTTTTAACTTTCTGGAACAAACACATTCGGATGGCAACGTATGTGTATTGTTCCTTCGAAAATATATATTTTGTCAAAGGTTCTCTTAAGTCTCAAATTCCTTTCATAAAGAAGCCGCCACCGTGTATTTAATAAACCCTTTGTATGCCAGCAGTTTTTAGATCACACTCCTAGAGATATTTATTTTAAAATTTATATTTCAAAACGTATGTTTGGTACGTGTAAGATCTGCATGTAACTGCATGTTATTTTTATGTAAAAGTTATGTGTTAGAAACACATAAACAATTACAGAGAATATTTATATGCAAAAGTAAAATATTCTTCATTCGTAGCTGCATTTGAAATATTTGTGTGTGTATGTATGTTGGAAAATAAAAAAAAACTATAAATGCAACAAAAATTCATTTGTTTGAAATTGAAAGTTAAATACATAGGCAGCATTTGTGTATTGAAAATGAAAATGAATTCTGGATTTTTAAGGCTGAACAAATCTATATTTTAAAAGACCAAAAATATTAAAAATTTCACTGTGGGTTGCAGGATGATTTCGTTAAAGTTTTATAATCTTTCATTTCTATAAATAAGAAATCGATAGAAATTATTTAAGTCAGAAGAAGTTATTATTAAACGAAAATATCTTTCTTAAATTATGGTTAGTTATTACAATACTTTTTATTTTGCTTTGTCATAGTGCATTCACATCATAATAAGTATAAAAATATTTGTATTTCAATATTTGCACTAATTACTTTGTAACTAAAAGTTGTAAAGGTGTGTAATCTGCAAACAATAAGAAATTTAACACCTTCGTATACACAGTGAACATATCATTACGGAAATTTATGTGTTGAATAGTTTTTTAGAGCTGTTATGTGAATATACGGATTTCGCCATTTATTTGGATGCATTTTATTAATAAAATTTACTGCTGACTGATGAACTCTCAAATTCGTAGACTCGATTGCTTTAAGGCGTAAATTTTCACATTTATTACATCACAATAACAATGTCAAATGGCAGCGAAAACATGTCACTCGAATTCAAAACAATTGAGGTTTATCAGCTTCAAAACACTAAAATTTGTTGCATACAAGTTATGTGGTAACTGTCATTATTAAACTAAAGTACATAGTGACAATAATATAATTCACATATAATCATGTTTTTTTCTTTTTGTGAATAAATTATTTCTACGTGCGTTTGTTAATGAACCCCTTCTTAACGAATGAACCAATTTTGATGATATTAATTGTAAGTTATGTTGTAGAATTTTTTGTCTTTTTGAATTATTTCGCGAAAAAAAATCTTTCAATAAACAATATTTTCAAACTAAAATGTTACATTGTTTGTTCGGTGCGGTACTTTTACATATTTTAAAATAAATCTGAACAAATAATAAAGTTAATTCGATCAGAATCCGATTGAGAGAAAAGCGGCGACCAAAAGTCTAAGAGACTAAAAAGAACTGACACATTGAGCCTGGCGAGACGGCTCTCTCTACAGAATAGAAGATAGATTTTTAAGATTTGATATACAAAAAATTAGTTACTACATTGGTAATAACTAGTAAATAATAATTTAGAAATAAGATTTAAATACTTATTGTGAATTTCTTTTCATAGAAAGATTCAATCAAATGAAATAAAGTATAAAAAAAAAACTTAGGTATGGGATGTTAATCCAATTTGTTTCAAATCGAAATCGCTTTATGTCCCATATTATTTTATGAAAAAAGTGAAAAAAAGATGTGAAGGAAACGATTTGATAACTTCTGTATATTTTAAAACTTGATTGCAATAACTTTTTTTTGATATGAAAGTAAATCTCCTAAAACACATGTATGTATTTATACGGGAAAACCTCTAAATATTCCCGGAGAAAATTATAAAGGGTCCACTGTAACTGGTTTCACTAGGTGGATACCAAATATGCAATCAAAAATATTTTTTGATTTTAAAATTTTCGATGAATCAGATTGTAGGCTTATCCGCTTTATATCATATCTATAAAAAAGCTTCTTTATTTACTCGAAAGCATTCTGCAAAACTAGAAACAAATGATTAAGTTTTAAGATTGTATTTAGGTTTAGTAATTGTTTTTAATTTACATTTATTTTGCGTAGCAAATATAATTGATTTGATCAGCCGCGCAATTCCTATGTTTATTAATCTCACATGTGCTCACTATATTAATTAACATTAATTATGATAATGATGATTGTTTAAAAGCTGCTAATCCGACGCGTATTAAAAACACTTTGACGTCTCTAAGGTGACCATTTTTTTCTAAAGATGTTCGCATTGTTTTTACAATTAAAATTGATCGGTATAAAACAATTTAAGTTTAAGAATAATTTAACGAAGCGTTACAACATTTTCTTCAAAAATTGTTTGTTTGTCACCGCCGAAAATATTTTTTTGGAAAGCTGCCGTCAGTCTACGCATTATCGGCTCCGTCTTCTAATTTTTTGTGGTAGACACTTCAAAATGGAGTGTCATCATTTTAAAAATACTTGAATTGTATTAATATCGTATTGTAAGACAAAGTACGACCCTAGTTTCCTTATATAAAACTCTCTCAAATTTGTTATAAATTTTTGTCTTAATCTATGATCGTTACAATTATAAATGCAAATTTTAATGATAAATTGAGCTGTATATTGATCAAATCTATGCTGTACATCTAACTCAACGCCATCCACTCAAAAATGTTGAAACAGCGATGAGTCTTATTTTAATTTTATTTAGGTATGTTGAAAATTTCAGCTTTAGACTAGACTATACTATACATAATACGATAGACTATACATAATTTTAGCAAAAGCTAAAAGAAGATCAGATGCAAGTTAGAATTTAATGCAACTATGAACCTGCGTCTCTGTATCTTCAAGAAATACATAAATAATGTATTTATTGTTTGAAATCAAATGCATTACTTCCATAAATTATAACGAACACTATCTTCCTTTCAAAAGTCTTTCTCTTACAATTGCTACTTCCTAAACACTTTATAGTATTCCACAACTCAATCACCTGGATATGTCTCGAATATTAAAATTGAAAACAGACGCCAGCAAATAAACAAATTATTCATAAAATCAGACATGAGTTTGCATAAATTCGAATACTTCACAGTGATAATATTTGCAACTGCACTGTATTTTTCTTTGCTTTCCCCATTAAAGTTGTGCATAATTATCGTCATTATGAAAATTGTATCAAAATTCAAAACTAAATGTGTAGTCGATGAAAATAAAGTATGAGTAAATATTTGTTTATTAAAAAGAAAGCTCAAATAAATTTAGAAGAAAGTATTTTTTATAAACTTTATTCTAGTGTTTCGACATTAGAAGAAAGTATTTATATGTAGAAGAAAGACTAAGACTTACCTTAGTATGTGTTAAAAAATGCAATGTTATACATTTACAGTTCAAACTTGTAAGAGTACACATGTCGGACTTCAAAATTTACTTCTAAAGTCGTTACTCGCTTATGCCGCTGTATTATTTCACAGCATTATTACGTTGACCCAAAATGCTAGAGAGAGAAAAATCTCGTCCAGTCGAGTTTTTATAATTATTTAATAATGATTTTGAAATTTCCATAATGCTGAAAAAACACCTTTTAAATTCTTAAGGAAGTAGACGTTAGAGTTATGAAAGTGTTTAATACAAATTTTACGCAAATAATTAACATGAAGTTCTTAGTACCAAAGAATTCTTTAGGATTTATTTCTAACTGTTGCTTAATAGAGAAAATTATGATGAATAATTTGAAGTTTTAAATAGAATTACTTGCAGATGCTTAATGAAAATTATAAGGTACCGCTGTAGCAATGCAGATATTTTTCATTGTAAATTTTAGTTGTATTGCAACCGCTCGCCATGGGGAAGTCTGAGATAAAAGGCTTCCAAAAAAATTATTCTTCTCTGAATTTTAGCCATTAACTTGTGAACAAAATTGTAATAGATTATTCTTTTATTACTCTGTTCAGTGCGACATTTTTTGGCCATAAGATGATAATTCCGGGAACTATATTTCAGCTTTTAGTTGAGAGATCCACGCAAAAGAAAATCTCAATATCATTGCTTAGAAATATTTAACAAAGATAATATATATATAAATAAGTTTTTTTTATTAATAGCATAATGTATAACTTTAAATGTAATTTTAGCTGTAATACTAAATCTTATTGTGGCCTTTTTATAATTCAAGAAATTTTAAGTAATAAAAAGAAATTGCTGGACTTTCTACTTTAGGTTTAAACAAAAAGTATTCGTCAAAAAAAGCATTTTCTTCCTAATCAAAATTTTGTTTAAATTTTGAATTTCATGCGGGTATTAGTCCTAACAAATAAATAACAGAAATCAATGTTGTTGGCTTGTAAAGGTACAGAGTAAAATCCAGGCTCCACTGCACGAAGTAGCCAAATACACTCCCATTTTATGTAAAAGACCAACAATAAACTATTGACTCACAGAAAAAATATCCAATTACTTTCATTAATCCACAGAAATAGGTTTTTTTCCTTTGAAATAATTCGCTACATGTAAATTATCAAGGATATGTTGAAGAAATTACACATGGGCATATTGTCACGAGAGAAAATTAATTACAACATTTTTTTTTATGGGTCAATAAAAGCTAAGGATTAACTTTAATCGTTGATAAAAATATGTCAGGTTAGTAAATATTTGCTTTTATTACTCAAAGATTTTTATTTCCCTTTTGAGTCTTTAGTAACTGGCTCATCATTTTAAACATTTTCATCAGTTTAAAAGTTTTTGAAATTGATTAAAATAATTTTAAATTACAGTTTTTTCAAAATTTAATCATAAGCAATATATTGTTTCCCTTTGTTTTGACATACAGTTTAAGGTGACTTTTGGTTTTTAGATTTCAAAACTAAATATCTACTTTTGTGGATAAGTCAATCGATTTTATTTATATTTGACATAAATAGGCTTTTGCTAAAATGCAATATTTCAAAGTAATCGGATAATTTTAGTATGATAACATACGGCAGGCTTACATTGAAAATTGACGCAGAAGTTGCTACTTTCCTTTGACACATGAAACTAAAATAACTGCTTAAATTGTTAGGACATGTGTTAGGTGGGCGTATGTTTGGACCGATTTTTCCAAAAATCATTATATTTTATAAGTAAAGCATTTTATGCTAGTGTATTAAATTTTCGTTTCTTATATTCTATGACAACTCCTATTTTTGCTCCAATGTCATATAGAATCAATACTCTGTACCGCATGATTGCAACCGCAATGCTGTTTAGTGGTACAGAAAATGAGACAAATCGGCTTACAATTACAAAATTGTTTGATTTTATGAAGTTTTTGGAAATATGTACATCAAATATTTTTCAGAGATCTGAATTAGTTTTTAAGTGCAAAGAAATTTGTTCCCGCAAAAATGGTTTCCAATGTTGTGGAATTGTATTACTGCTTATAGCTTATAACAAAAATTGTCGACTTTCTAATTAAGCTCCTTGATTTAAACGTATAAGTAGGTGAATTAAGTAAAAATGTAAAGGTTAATAGGACTAGTTAACACTCATACGCATCCATAAGCAGCAGAATTCAAAATACTTACACATGTACAGATATATATTTTTAATATAGAAACCAAAACTAACAACGGAAAGATATATTTAGGTGATTAATTAGTCTTAATCAAATAAAAAAAAATCATGCGAACTAAAGGAATTCGCAAATAAAGGCAAACGTTTGAGAAAAACGCGTGCTGTTAGCGAAAATATCATTTCCATTTCGGAAACATCCGTAGTTCATACATATTCAAGCGTTCTTTTAGTTCGGAAGCTGCTATTTTGTAAAATTTCTTTTATTAATGTTTATACTCTTTCAAGACATATACGGGTGATTTTTTGCTATTTGGTTTTTTAGTGTAAAAATGCTCAGTGGGGTTTGCCTTTTCAACATGAATAGACTAACGAAGGAACAACGCTTGTGAAATCATTAAGTTTTATTATCAAAATTGTTTCTGCGTGAAAAATGTGTTTTCTGCCAAAAAAGAAAAAAATAGTCTGTAGCGACGAAGGTGTGAAGAGCAGCAAGAGGCCGCTCAAGGGCTACCAATGCAGTGTTTGTTGCCGTTTGGGTGGCGGTACCGTAAATGGACCGTACTTCTTCAAGAAAAATGAAAGTCAACGTTACAGTCAATGGAGAATTGTATTTTACGATGATTACCGTCTGTATTTGCCCAAATTAAAAGCATTGGACTTAGTTCACATGTGGTTACAACATGGTGTTGTCACATGCAACACGAAACACGATACCATGAACCTATTGAAAGGCGAGTTTGATAAGCAATTATTCTCATGTTTCGGAGCACTCCATTGGTCGCCACAATTATCTGATTTGACTCCACTAGTCAGAGACAAGAAAGCCACAATTCTACCCATGGAAGATAATATTATAGCAGGGCAACACTTTTTCGACTTTAAATTCCCAAACGATTAAAAAATCACTCTATTCGTACATATGTGGCTGAAGTTTGCTGCACAGCGTATTTCCGAATCTGAAAAATTATATTTTGTACTTTTACGCCTTAAGCAGGTTAGTAAGGGAAAAATATTCAAACGCAGTCCTTCTTCAACAAAGTCGTTTACGCACAAACACACACGTGCACATATTAATATCCGTGTTTGTATTTATAAAACGCATTTAGTATGTAAAATCATTTCTGAGAAACCAAGTGCTCAAATAGTTTTATTATTAAACAAGCGCACACAGCCAAATCTACTCACTTATATAAATAAGTAAAAATATCCAAATGTATATGCACATCCACACATACATGAAGAAAGGGGGAAATCATATCGTTCACGTTAAAACGAACGACTGAACAAAATCAGCGAAATATCCACTTTTGCTAGCGGCAAATTTAACAAAGTTTTCCAATTGCAAGCTGATTGACTCAGCAAATGTGGTGTGCTACAGATGCTTGCCACTACGTGTACTACACTATGGGAAGATGCATTACAAAATATTATATAATTAATTGGAAACAGCTATTAAAATTTTTATTTATTTATTTAATTAATACTAAATTGTAATAGTAATGAAGTGAAAGAGACCCGAGCCTTTGGTTGGAATAGAACCCACGACTGAACTAGGCCACTTGGCTTATTTATTATAGATTTTGTTTGAACTTTGTTTATATTTTTCAATTAATTATTTCAAGCTTTAAGTAATTTAATTCACTATCGATATTGCGCTATTCTTTTGTGTACCATTATTAGGAAATAAAATATTTTATAAAAATTTTCATATAACAAACAACTAATAATACGTTATGAACAAATTTAAAATTTGTCCAAAGCTAAATTGACCAAAAGTTCGAAAATTCCAAAAAAAAACAAACAAAAAACTAGACTAGAACAAAATAATTGCAAAAATAATACAAAAACTAAAACTCGTCATATTTTAAAGTTTCAAAACAAACTATTTTACTTCAACAAAAACTTCCAAAACAAATCAGTATTTAATGAAGAACGTCGATGTTACACAAGGTCTAAAAACCCCGATTCTCACATTCATGTAACCCAAAACAATCTTCACCAATTATTGAATTGTAATGGAAAAATTTACCCGAAGGCTGAAATGATAAAAAATTTACTAAATACCCAATTCCGCTATTACCTAAAATACAGCAAAAAAATCAAGAATTTATCAAAAATTGATAAACATTCAGAGAAGAGAAAAATACACCGATCCAAACTGCTTATGTTAAGACGAAATGAGAGTACAAATTTAAAATAATACGATTAAAACCAGAGGCCAAAATTTAATATCTCAAACAATTCTTTGCACCGGGAAATATCTGTAGTACATTTCAGTAGTTCATACCTATGTGAAGCAACATAAATCTCATTTTAGATAAAACTAAAGTCAACAGATTTCAAAAAAAGTGGTTGAACATTAAGTTGGGTTTTAATTAGAGCAATGAAAAATAGGGGGCAAACATAGATTTCGATTTTGTATGGGTGGTGCAACCATAATTAACGATGCTAATTCTGAGTTGCACCAGCGAGATGGTAACGGACTTCCTGTGTCCAGAAATGGAGCGCATAAACCTGGACCATGTGTGGTTCCAACAGTGTGGTGCCACTTGCCACACAGCCAACGAAGCAATGATTCTTTTGCGAGGCTGTGTTATCTCACGTTGTGGCGATGTTAATTGTCGTTTACGTTCATTTGATTTGCCACCGTTGCATTTCTTTCTTTGAGGATATTTAAAAAAAAGTGGACGTCAATAAGCCAAAAACAATTCAAGTGCTAGAGGATGAGATGATTCGACACATTAACGACATTGAACCTTAATTATTTCTCAGAGTCATTGAAAATAGCGACAATCGGGTAGAATTATGCCACAGAAGCCGTGGCGAGCATTTGGTCGATATTTTGTTTCACACATAATTGCCATAGATCCTTCTATCATAATAAAAAAAAAATTAAGATAATTCTCCGAAAACTTTTTGTTCCACCCTCTTAAAGAGCTTTCGATTCTATTTCGCTGACGGCTTAGTATATTTGCGTTTGTATAATAATAAGTCTGAGAAATGTAATTAAATAATGCATATTATATTCTATTCAGGCTCAGGTTCGTTTTTTATTCTTTTGGTGATAAAAAATATAATTTTTATTAATAAGATAATTTTTAAAATACTGAAAAAGTTGTTATACACCAACATAATAAAACTTATTTTCTGCACCGCTACGCACATAATCAGCATTCTCTGTTTGTTTCGAGAAAACTCGCATTTTTCATATTCTTGAAAATTTTTCTATTGATATTCTTTTACATTTTTGCCTATAAAATATAAAGATACTATGCGCTAATTATCTAAATGCGATTAGCAAAACTATTAATGCAGCAAGCGCTAGTGCAAAAGAGTTAGAATTTGTATAGACAAATACTAGAGTTTTTAAGTACTAGTACTTCAATTACTATTGGTAGATTTTTTTTTGTGTAACGGAGCAATAATTACGTTACTTGTGGATAGCTCCAAGTGTACTAGTATACGTAGAACCAATACCAGCTCCCTCAAAGCATTAAGACGGTATAGGAAAGTTTACAGTGGAAAACTAATATTTGTGATTTATATACTTGTAAATTACTAGTTTTGCCTCCGGGATGGTTGATACAAATGCACATAATTTGTATTATCTTCAATGTTTATTTAATGGAATATAAAATTAAAATTGAATTAGCCATTTCTCATGGCAACAAACCTTTAATGTATAAAAATACTTCAGCCTAAATAAACAACACTCCCAGACAGCGAAATACCTGAACGTCCATAGTGCAATTTCACAAAAATGTTTCTACAACTTGTTGTCGTATGTTCATGTGGCTTTGTAGTGGCCCGCATATGTTATACGCAAATACACACATATCCATAAATTGTATTTATCGAAGCGTGTACAAGCTGAACAGGACATTTCAAAAATCATTTACTTACCCATTCACATTTCTATACAGCAGTACAGAATTCAAATTGTGTAATTTAATTCTTTTTTGACTTGTTATTTTTTCTCTTTTTGTATTTTGTTCTACCTTTTTTCCCAACTGCAAAAGAAAACGCGGATATTAATTTTAAATGCGTGATAAATACTCTCTGAACTTTGTAAGATTTATTAATTTTTCCTCTGTACAAGAAATATTATAAACGACAGAAGATCGCAAGTTTCCTATTTATATAAAAACGATTACCATCCCTCCATAAGTCCATCAGTTAGTCACTCACTCAATGGCGCAAAATGGCTTAAGTGCAACATTGCTCTAAGCAGTTTTCAGGGCATTTGAAATATTAAGTTTTTCTTGTCTTTGTTTTGCTGCACATTTTCCATTTCTTCAACATTTGTTTTCACCGACTCCTTTCAGGTTTTGCCTTTTAATTTTTTTTTCCATTTCGCCGATTTATTTTTCTTTTAGAAAACCACCTTTAGCAGTGTTTGAAATAAGTTAATCGATGGCGGAAATTAGTTTTTCCTTTCAACATTTTGAGCTGTTGCAATTTTTTAATCTGTGATTTTGAATATTTCATCTTGTGCTGTTTTCACTTTAACAGCTTTTTGTTTAACTTCTTTACGTTTTTCTCAGTTGCTTTATTTTTTTCATTTTCTGCAATTTAACGTGCAACAGGAGGAAATTGCATTTTAGCGATTGTGTCAAAAAATTTAATAAAACTGTGAGTCTTATGTTCCACATAATATAAGAGTTTTCGGGTGATAAGTAATTTATGTTGCCATTATACTTCTTAATGGGCTGTAACACTTTGAAGTAGGTTTTAAAATTAATCTTAATCACTTGTAAAGAAAAAATATGGCAGATTTTAGGAACGTTTCTCCAGAACGGAAAAATACTGAAGATGGCACATAGCAGAAATCGATTTGTATCCAAACCAAACATGACTTGGAAATTCGTTATAACAAGTCAAGGATTAAAAAAATGTAGTAATATTTGGAAGGTTTTACAGTTTATTGGCAGCGCTGAGCGCTGCTACTTCAGCAAATTCTGTGCGAGACTATTGCTGGCAACATAGACCACTTGGTCGTGTATTCCATGCCAAACGTTCAATGGCCAGTTGATCTCCCATAAACTCACTTCTAAAGAAGTTGTCACAATAAGGAGGATGCAGAAGAAAATTCTGAATACTTACCTGCCGTCTCCCGGGATAATCCAGTACTAAAACAGTTATCGTACTGTGATATTTGGTGAATAAAGTTGTTTATTATATCCTTAGAATGTGATATGGTTTTTACAATGACACAAGGTAAGATGAAGTGAATATACTAAGTACCCAAATAGGCAAGTACATAAACATCAGCTAAAGTGTTTATTAATTTTATGTAACTCTTGGCTCTTCATAGACTTATTCTTAAAAGTTTAACAAAGTGAAACCGTAAGCCTTCTGAAGTACATACGAGATACTTTCTTTCTACAGAAAAAAAAAACATTGCCATCTATTTTTGTTTATTTTGTTAGGTGTCAGTTTGAAACTAGATTAAGTCTTTTATTGATTTAACAATTTATTTCATAAAAAAGAGTTTCAGTTTTTAGTGCTCCAAAACATAGAGTCATAAGCAAAATTTTTTTTAAATCATTACAAATTTTAATTCATTTTCAAGCGGAAATAATAAAAGACATTAAAAACTCTCAGTATGTTATCGAAAAACTTTTTCAAAATTTCCATCAACCGCCAATTTCATATCTCTATTTTTCGAAGATCTGCGAGCAGCGTTGGCAAGGAAATATTCAAATTTGGTAAACAGCTTGCTTTGGACAACTTTAATTTTTCTTTAATTGTGAGCAGGGATCTACAAACTTGACATTTTTCATTTCTACTCCATCATTCGGGTATGATAAGTTCGCTTGATTTTTTAAATAAAGTTTTGCCTACAAAACCGCGCAATTCTTGAGTCTAGAAATCTTAATGTATTCCTAATGTAGCCTACCGACATGCCCAGTCGGGACCCAAGTTGGATTCATGAACACTGAACATGAAGACTGTTTTTGGTCTATTGTGTTCAGCTTTTTGCTGCTCAAGAAAAACCTTTTTGAATTGGTTCGCGAACTTCTTGTCGCTGGTTATCCGAAGTTTTTGTAAAGTATTATATTTACCGACCACTTATATGATCATCTTCATAGCTCGTTCTTTTATTTATTAAATCAATAATTTAGTTAGTGTAGCTCTTAAATCGAATAGAGTCCAGTAGTTTTAATATCATTAGTAGCGTAAAATGCTATGTCAAATACACCAATTACAATGGAAAGTAGAACCATTGCCGACAATGTAACATAAATTAGCGCCGAGTTAACTAATATCCTTTTGTTATTCTAAAAAGCAAACTATTATGCTAATTTTGTCCCAATTGTTTATTTATTGGGGGACAAACTAGTCTTTACGCGCATTTTACTGGATGCTTAAGGCAGCTTTTCAGGAAATTTTTTTGCCTGAAATTTTTCAAACCAAATGAGAAGTTTAAAGAATTTAAAACAAATATGGTCGCAAGTCGTTTACTTATAAATAGTCGCCTTCTTGTTTTATATTGTTGTTGATAGTTGCTCCAGTTTTAATTGGCCTGTAAATGGTTATTGCGTTTTATTAATTTGCTGGTTTTTCTAAAGAAACATTTTTGTTCAAACCAATTTTTATTTATAGTAATAAATGTTGTCGAAGGGAGGATACCAAGAGCAGTATTTGTGGATCTTCGATTTAGATTCTCTCACACTGCATATGGATTCAAAAACATCTGGTGCGGCTTTATTTCACAACAAACAATACAGCATTCCCTTGGACGGTGTTATATATATTCGGGTATCAGAGACAATATCCCTAATTTTGTGGTAGCACATTCTTCGGTAGTAACGATGGAACAATGGCACACAAACCACCTTGCGTTGATGTTCGAATGAGTCAATTGAGTTGAATAGCCTAATGTCACCGGCACGCATCTTCGCCCTCTCTTGTATGCCGTCGACAAGTCCAAAATTAATTTTTAAGAACGGGCCCATATATGGGGGTTTTTAGTTCGGATATAGGAGGTGTATAATAATGTATCTTTTACACCGACTTTAAACTCTCAGGCACATGACTACTTTTTAAGCGATCTGAAAAATATCTATAGCCTGGATATTACTTGGATCACTGGATTTTTATGCTTCTGGTTCATTACTTGCATTCAAATCGAGCCTCTTCGCACAACCAGATATTATTGATCTCGGTTTAGCGTGTCATTCATATTGTGTTTGTTGGCTCAGTGTTCCTAAAAGTTTCATCTATTACTGAATGAAAACGAAATGGCAAATGCTGCTGCTATCAACTTCAAAAGAATAGAATGGAGAGGAAATATTTTTATTTCAAATTAGTTTTGAGATTTTAACATACATATTTCACTTGTTCTGAGCAATGTTCTATGATTTAACAGGTTTTTTTTTAATTTTTGTTAAAATGTATTTAGAGAAAATACCACAAAAGAAAAATTGTTCTTCTCTTCACTAATGCCTTAAGAACAACATTTTTCAATGTGCGGTCATATAAAATAAATAAATGAATATACCAGACGTCAAGTCCTAAATTGCATGCAAAAAGCAAGTAAGTACTTTACGTCATAATCATATCGTTGAGTGAAATATGGTGAACATTTTTCAAGGATTTGGCAAAATAAATTACGTCTTTTATGGACTAAAATAAATTTTCATTACCAAATTAAGTCGTTACCAGTAAAATTAGCTTTTATATATTTATAACTGTTATAAATTTCAGAATCTTTAAAAAACAAAAGTCCGCGTTTCTCAAAAAAATTTTTTAAATCCACCAGTGTGCTGTGTCTCTAATTGTCTTTCGCTCGCATTTCTATAGAGGCAATTAAATTTAAAATGAGCCTTATAATGATAATGAGTTCGTACGTTTAAAGTTTTTTAAGTGTTTGCGTGCATAAAACGTATGACAGAGTACGTGTGTGCGAGCGGCTAAGGCATTGAATAGTTAGTAGTATTACGTGCTTACATAAATCCATTAGTGCCATTTAATTACTTTTTTCGGCTAAAGTTGTCAATACAAACGAAGGAGTAAAACAAAAATATGGGACTTAAGAACACACGAATTATACATACACTAGCACACACACTGCTTAATTGACGTTTGGCAAAAGAAATAACAAATTCCCTATTCACCTATATTTCTCATACAAATAAAAATTAAGAAATAAAAAAAGCTGTGCCTCAATTTTTAAACCCGTATAAGAGATAATACTACATGAGTTAAAAGCTTTATTGGAATGTTGGAAAACTCTTATATATCACAAAGTGGAGGTAAAACGTTCTCTCATAGAAAAATCTCTTTTCATATTTTCTCGTTTTCTCGTTTTCATTCGCCTCTCTCAGAACTTTGAAAAACCGCTAAATGAGATTTTTTCGTTTGTTTACATTTTGTTAGTTGTTGTTTTTGTGCATATCTTTTTTAAGTATAAAAACATTTGGCCTTTTAATTAAAGCTGTATCAACTATTAATTGGTTTAAAAAGAGCACAATTCATTAAAATATACAAAATTCAAAATACGATTAATAAAGTTATTGAAGGCTTTAACACGGCATTGCAAACTCTTACAATTAAAACATAGTGGGATCTATTCACCTAAACGAGACAAAAGCAAATGCACGTACCATGGTACACGCAACATGCAAATTTTTTTGTTTAAGTGTGTTTATTTCCAAAAAGCATTTTGATTTGTTTGAATAAGGTTGGTTTATACTTTTATTCAGGTTCTTTTCGAGCTTAATTTTTTATTGCATTTTACATAAAAATGTGTTAAAGTTATTTGACATTTTTATTCCTAAAATATACCTTTGGACTCCCTGATATCGATGGGACATGCCTTAAAAGCATAATATAAAATTTTTGGGGAAATTACCGTAACTTGAGACAGCACTTTAGCATTGGTCTTGAAGCAGTACTCTTCGACGTTAGCACATCCATTAGCAAACCTTTTTAACAGATTATACCATACCGGTAGACTTCTGATGTGTTGAATGTTGGCTAATGTAACGCCAATTTCTAAAATAGGTAAGGCCAACAACTCTTTCTAGAGTTATATATGAGTTCAAGACAAAGTCAAGGATCCCGCCAGGCTCCGTATTTTGTCCTGCACTATTTCTTATTTTTATAGATTACGTACTTCGTCGTACTGCCAATCCTATCCATACTTTTGCAGAAGATTGCACCATCCGCTATTCGTTTTCGTTCAGGCAAAAAACAAGCCTTTCGCAACCAGCAACATTTAAGCACAATAGGAATGATACGCTAAACCTAGATTTTCGATAATCTGTGAATGGGGTGGTGCGAACAGCGTTCTCTTTAATACAGGTAAGATCCAATTTTATGTGCTTACTAACAGACGCATAATGTTACATCATCTGTAGTTATGGCCGGTATAGACGTCAACGAATCAGAAACTTTATGTGTTCTTGGCATAAAAGTCCAGTGCGATGATCCCTGTTAAAAGGAACTTCACTCTGTTTTATCTTATTATTTACTCAACCTATTACACCACCTATAGCCGATCGATAATGGAATACAACTCCCGTCTGTATGCCAGTCTATTTTGAAGTTTCTCGACCGTGCATAAGAGAGGGCGAAGATGCTTATTGGTGAAATTAGGGCGTTCAATTCTATTGATTCAATGGAACATCGACGCAATGTGAGTTGTGTCTCACTATTTTATCGTTACTGCTAGTAAATGTGTCGCAATGAAATTAGGGAACTTGCAAGGGCTCATTTGTTCGTCTCAGATTGGCCAGTTGATGTTACAACACAGTATAAAGAAAACTAGTTCTTTAACCGTACTGTTCGTGCGTGGCATATACTCACTGCCGATAGTTTTCCTGTCACTTTCAATGTGGAATAATTATATTTCCTACATTCTCAAATAATACTGTCGCTATTCTCATTCCCACAACCTTTTTCTCTAGTTCAAAAACAGTGCATTCTATGAGTTTAGAAGCTTCTGAATGATGACCACTTCATTCTGAAGCTTCTAGACGAGTAATCTGATTTTGATGAAGAATTCTTCGAGCCAAAATTTTTAACTTGAATTTTTTACTAAGTCGATTTTTCTAAGATGAGTTTTTTAAGGATTCCGTTTTCCGAAAGGGATTTAACTGTCATACGATTGTTGTGAGATCAGTTTGATTTGGTTTTATCGCCATATTTCGTTTAGTGACGAGGCTTGTTTTTGGTTCAACAGGTATTTAAATTTGCCAAATTTCCTTATTTGAAGTGAGGAAAGGCCACCAGAGACTCTCCAGGCACGTTTATACCTATAAAAAATTAATATTTGATGCGCTTTACAGGACGGTGCAATCAGTGAACCTTACTTGTTTGTCAAGTAGTATAAAGTCATGGTCACCAATTATTTTAGACCACTATTAATTGGTATGTTTACTAAAACTTTGGTATTCCAACAGAATTGAGTCAAGTAAAAGTCTTACTAAAACACACATTTTGCGTTATTTCTCTAAATGTTTCAATTAATGGATCGCCAAAATCGTGCGATATTTTGGGATAATTTTTCGGTATGAAGTTATTAGTAATTCCCACCAACTGGCAACTTTGGACGAATTGGAAGACAACATTGTGCAACGCATTGCCCTAAAAGCTTAAAAAGGTGGTCAATAGTTTTACTTTAGGCATAACCTACATTAGAACTAGCCGTAGCGCTGACATATCCGAAATAATATTTAAATTCTAAAGCATAGATTTGTCCTTTTAAGGAAGCTGATTTTTTTTTTGTTGGAGTTATGTAATCTCACTATATTATTTTAATTCAAAGTTGTACACTTATAAAAACACCTTTTGTCAAGGTTTACATGTATATAGGAGACAGTAGATATTAAATCTTCAAAACTAAACTTTTAATTTTGTTTTCCTACCAGAGAAGGGCATTGTAACAAAATCACTCCGCAGTTAAAAGTAATTCAAATCAAAAGCTCGTCAATGTAATTTTTTTAGTATTTGTGCTTGATTAACTTCTAGTTATTCTTTTCAAGCAAATTGTTTTTATTAACAACTAAAACCATTTCTATAGCTGTCGGTTCGTTAATAATAAAAAATGGACAAATATTTGATTTCTATTTTTACACTTTCATAAACTTACCGCCCTCTAAAGTCCTTTCCACAGTTTTTATCATGCAGTTTATGATGCTATACAATATATTGCAAAAAGCCTTATTTATTAAAGTTTAATGTTCAAAGCCACAGAAAAAGATACAGCGTGTAAAATACTTTTAACTAAAGACTATAAAAATTTAAAAACTCAAAATTTTATTAAACTTACTTGCTGAGCTTTTTCACAATTGCACTGTGAAATAGCTTTGAATAGTCGCACAACATTCTAAGCTACACCATTTGAACATTTAACAAGTGTCTGTGGACTTAAAATATTAATTATGTTCTCAACCACCTATGAAAGCATTATGCATATCTACTCGTGTGTATTGTATATACAACAAGTTTAACTTTGTGTAATACCTTGAATTTCTAATCTGTTTCTAGTTAAGTGAACTTTATTTAAAGTTTTAACATATGAACCGTAACTCTAACAGGGAACTTCTTTTATATCCAGCATTGTTTACATCCTCCCATGTATGAATCCTCAGCCAAGTGCTACCGTGTTGTGTGTTCAAGGGAAGTAACACCAACAATGAGTTATAGTGGATTAAAGTCGATATCATGCTAAGAGTGTTAGAGCTACGTGGGAAGTGTAATAAGTCTTTCACTTGCTCATTTTCGTTTTGATAAGGTGGCTATTTAAAATTGTCTCAAATCAAAGCTGGTGTTATATATCTCCAACAAGTTGTCATGGATAAAGGTGGTAATGTAGAAACGGATCGATGAATAAAAAAATATTATATTAAATAAAATTAAAAATAAAATTTTTAATTTTATTTAGTTTTTAATATGCATTAATTAAAGTTGCTAGCATTCGTTGGAAATGCAGGGTTAATATGGACATTTTAACAAAGCAAGGATTCTAGTAAAATGTCAAATGTACAAAATTGATATCTCACCTTTTAGATACTCGAGCAAACTTGGAAAGTTATGAAATTATAATGAAAAATTTTAACAAAAAAGTTTGGCAGTAGTTACAGTATTATATTCTCATATAGAGTTGCCAGCTGCTAGAGTATTTTCCATACTACAATAAACAGTAGTACTGAAGTTATGATTACTGACATGTGTCAACGACTTGCCATTTCATTAGCTTACACTCATAGCATGCATAAAACTTTGGATAGAAAGGCATCCCAGGATTCATTCACTAAATACAAACTATGAAATTAGCCATAGATATTCATTCTCCTACAACGTTAAAAGTACATTTCATAGCACGTTATTGGTATCAGTCCAATCAGTTGAGTACTGAATTTTAACTCGCGTCTTAGAAAGAGGAAGAATCAAAAACCCGCTTCACTGTCTAGTATTTAATGAGACTGCTGCTAGGTTCTTCATCATGGTGAAAAAATCAGAAGTGGGTTTTACCCACAACTCTGATATATTGCGATATACAATTGGCTTACAGGAATTCAAATCTATTCTGTCGTGTTTGTGTAAATGTTTGCTAGCCGCCATTGCGACAATTATTCCCCATGATAATTGTAACATCTTTTAGTGACAGCAATTTCAATCTGTTGTAACAAGGTCTCTAGACTCGTTCAACCTCAACTCATGCCCAAACATCATGAATAATGTTCTGTGTCCGTCTGAACAACGCAATGTTCATCAAGAAGAATTTTGTTTACTTTTCAGCTTCAGCACAATTTTCTATCAATTCGTTATACTTAGTAATATATGATTAATCGAACTTAGAAATTATTAATAACAATTAATCGGAAAAAATAATCTATTAATCGATTAATTAATCTAAGGTTAAGAATCATAAAAAGCATTAGAACATCTAGAACAAAATTTGAAAACAAATGATTAGATAGGCAGCTGCTTTGGAAAAAAGGCGCTCTGATGATAAAGAAGTATCAGGCGGAGAGCAATATTTTTAGCTAAAGAAGTGGACCATTAAAAAAAAACTCATCTTTAATATTTGTAAAATCATTGTGCTATCTTTTCCTCTTGTGAATCCAGGACTTGTGGTGAGACCATAAATCGCATCAGTAGAACACATGTCAGTTTTACTTTCATCACTGTCGCCTTAACGATAATTTTCAACCATTTCGCTTCTTATGTCTGTCATAAAGGGAGCGATAACGAAGAGCGCTACCAGATCATGGAAATCGATGCTCTTCGAATCTACCAAATTTGTTGCAGTTACACGACATATAAACGGCCTTTATTGCTGGAACAAAATAATGGATTATTTATCATTTTTCGATTAATTTTGCCACCACTAGATATACAACTCATCATTAGATGCTCGAATGACTGAGAGAAGGTTTTATATTACTCCATAAAATTCATCGAAAATATTATTATTGTAAATATGACATATTTCAATTACAGATCGCTTCTCTTCTATTAAATAATTTTACACATTAGGATAACAAGGCTGATATTATTAAAGTGCAAAGGGTTTGTGCTTGATTTATTAAAATTGTTACTATTATTTTACAAATAGCTTCAAAAGCAGATTAGTATGTCATTTAATAACATCTCTCTAATATTTTTAATTTATAATTCGGAATACATGTGAGAATTTCTAGCACTCAAAATAAAATATATTAAATTTTATTATACACCATAAGCATAAAGCCAAGCTTTCAACATGTCACGTTGTAATTTCAACAACAATCATAAATGCTTGGCAATCTTTATCCCATTTTTGTCACTTCAAGTACAATAACAACAACAGCATCAAAAAATAAATGTGAATAAAAAACCCTAATGAACATTTAAGCTGTCTTCCACTTGGCTAATTTGCCCTTAGGTTAAAACCACATTCTTCCAGCATTCATGATGATGCCACACACACACACACACACATTTACAAGAATTACACTTTCACATATGTATGTGCATATTTTACTCTATACACACATCCACAGCTACTCACACAAATATCATGTACAACGTGTGTAACCATGAAACGTTTATATGATTTCTACTCATAGATTTTCAGATACTTTTACATATGTATGTATGTTTGTATTTGTGGTATTACAAACACATTGCAAACACAACACTCTTCTACAGGCATATACATTAGTGTGGAAGTATTTCATACTTGTATTTCGGTGTGCATTTTACTGTGAACTTCTAAAAATTAGTTAAAATTCGTATCCAGTGTTATGATGAGTGCATGCGAAATTTTGTTAGCGACAATTACAAAATGAAAAAAAGCCAAAACTTTCAAATGGAAAATATTTCCTTTCGCTTTGCGGCCTTATTTGTAAATATACAAGAGTGTGGCATCGGCAGACCTGGAAAATGGACCAAACCAAAAATTACATTAAGTTGTATTTCTGTGAGGCAAAAAGCTGTGTAAGAAATAAAATTTTGATATTTTACTGTTGTTATGAAATTGTATTAGTGTTCTTGTTGGTGGTTCGTTTAACATTACAACAGTCTGCATGATTGTTGCTGCTGTTTTTAAAGTTGTTGCTGTTCTTACTTTCTGGCAGACCTGGGCGGTCTCATTAACTATTTGTAATTACCTACACATGCAGATGCACAATTACACGAAATTCCTTAGATTTCCCCAGTCAAGGTCCTTGAATTGAATTAGATATATTTTGGTATCATCGTTAAAATACAAATTTTGAGCATTGTCACAGAAATGATCTATCGTTTCTGTATGTTTGTTGCATGTCCTGCAAACGCTATAGACTGGTCTCCCTACTTCTTATTAGTTTTGGCCTTGTTCCGCTTGAACATGCGCTGCGTTTTGATAGAGTTTGGGTCACCTCACAAGCTTGCAGCAATTTCTCCTGGTGTTTCGTTGTTCCATAGATTGGGCATAAGCGACCCTTTTTGCTCAATCTTACAATTCTCAAAAGGCTTCACGTTATCTAAGTTTATTTCTCGTAATCTTAGCTTTAATGAGCAGAATATTTGCTTGTTCATTATCAAAAACTACCTGGTGGCTTGGAAACCAGATGAAGCGAAGTGTACCAATTACCGAGTAGTCGTTGATAACTTATTTGCTGTTTTTATTCTGACTATTTCGGACTCAATTGCCTTTTTGGTCGTTTGGCGATCAGTAAATATGTTGCCTTATGTTGTTGGCATTGTGGTCACATTAAGCTGTCTCCATGATTATAATTATTCAATTTTAATTGTAGTTACTTGCCATTATTATTCTTAACACATTTACATCTGCACATTCCATATTATAGTTGTAATTTAATAATTGTAACCAAAATTCCCAGTTCTGGTTTCTGGTTATGGCATAACAAGTAGACTCATATATTTATTGTTGTTGTTTCTTAAATTCTTATATTCATATATTGTATATCCAGCCAAGAATTAATGCAGTTTTTATTTGCTCACTCATTGACATTATTTAATGGAAATCCAAAAATACAACAAGGTGGGGTTTTAATTGTTTTATAAATCATACGACCAATGGGAAGGCTTTACATACACTGTACGTAGCTAACTTTTATGTTTCAAATATAAATTTTCTTAAAGTATTTTGCAATATATATTTATTGAACCACTTTTCCATGCTATGCCTATCATACATTTCGTGATTTTTATCCCGAAGCTGAGGTGCGACGCTATTCACAAACAAGTGTTTAAAATACTGGTTGCCACATATCAATAATGTACTATACCATAAATTCTACAAGTTCAAGTAAATATGAATTTGCTATTACAGCGCTGTTGAAAACAAATAAAGTCTAGCAAAAGCGAAAGTCAAAAACTTTTGCTGTCACAAAACCACGGTTCTTTTTCGTTAACTTATTTCCACTCGCCTTGTAAATACCAGCTTTTAAATATAAACAGATAGAAAGGAACGTGACAGCAAACATATGTTATTGCTTTGCTGTTTTCTTTTCTCAACAGCACAAACACAGCAAAAGCAATAAGGTAAATATTTGGCTTTTGATTGTTGCATTTTTAATACAAGCTTCATATTAGCATTAATAGTAATTTTAAACTATATTTATATTTAAACTCTGGTATAAAGATGATACGAAAATATAAAACATAGTTTTATTGAGCCGAGTCTAAGTTCTAATGCCCGATTACTTGGTCGATGCAACTAGCCGTCATTAATTTCAGTCCTTCAGTTAATATGAATTTTGCCGGTTATAGTATGACAATGAGATCCAATTTTACGCGTTATGATAGTTAAAAAAAGCCAAAAAACAAAATGAATTTTTTGGTAGCTAATTTTTTTGTATTTAAAGAAAATGCTTTCGCTAATTTTATCCCAACTCATTTTGTTATACTAGCTCATAAGGCCTCCTTTACACAACTTTCTACAAAACCTTTAACGTCGTATGCCCGAAACTCTTCAAACCAATTGAGAAAGCTTATACAAAAATCATGAAATATAACTAAACATTAGATATTTGGTTTTAGATAATCGGTACTAAAAGTACAGTGAGCACTAATTTGCCGAACATATTGCAAGTGTTAAACCACAGGACTGACTATAATACGGAAGCCCTGTGTTGGTAAAGTTAAATCTCATGAAGCAGATAGAATCAAAACTAACAGCATAATGTAGCAAGCAGAGGTGGTCGTATTGCAAAGTTTTAGAATCGTAAAATGTTTTTTAAGTTTTTAAAATAAATTTTCTCAAGCAACTCAAAGTGATGTCACTAGAAATGTTTACCAAGTATTTCAATTTTGTTTTTGTTAGTTAAATATTTTTTGTTTTCTGTTTTTAAGTTGATACTTAATTACTTACATAAAAAATTAATGTGAAAGCAACCGTAATAAAAACTAAAAGTTTATTAAAGTTAAATATTCGGCAGCATAATCCAATTTAGCCAACAAAAAAAACTTAAAAGCCAAATTAAAAACCAACAATCAAATAAAAACCCAAAAGAAATTAAGAAACGGGAATAACACTGAGTCAGCTTTAAACGAGAATTAAAAAAAGGATGCAACTTACCAGAGAAAGTAAAATAGAAAGTATAAATGTATTAGTAACCTATATACTTGAACGTTCTACTAATGGCATTTGCTTTTGTTTGGAAATTTTGAGAAAACAGAAAAAAACAGATGAAAAGTTGACAGGTTGATAGTAGCTAGTTGCTACAAACTGTAAAAGCAATTTTACAAATGGCATGAATACAGTTTAAAGAAAATAAAAAAATATCGTATTTAATTTTAATATTTTTAATTTCGAAAATTCTTTAAGTAATTTTATCCGTAGTAAATTTATTTATTTTAAAAATATTATTTTTGTTCGTTCAGCTCATCAGAAAAGTAGAAAGTCTTAAACTTGAATTTCTTTGAACCAAGTGAGAAGCAGGACTTTAAAACAAAAATAATAAAGTTTTAACAGGAAGCCTCAAGAAATAAATTGTTATTGTGATTTTGCTTCTTGTCTTTCTACATTTGGTTGCATTTTTAAAATTATCACCTCCACACTCTGGATCAACGCATAGCTATATAAGTAATAGAAGAAGCATAAATGATTTTTCAGAAATTATTATTTTGTTTGAAATATTCTTTGCTCTACTGCAAATATATTTTGATGGAGCATGTTTCACTAATTTGTTTGTAAATGTTAGAGATTCTTCTTTCTTATTGCATGAAACAAAAAAAGGAGAACGAA
Organism: Phania funesta; assembly: GCA_963932375.1. NCBI lineage: Eukaryota > Metazoa > Arthropoda > Insecta > Diptera > Tachinidae > Phania > Phania funesta. The sequence continues at coordinate 61,600,629 of OZ010655.1, forward strand.
CAGCATATTGTGATATATTCTTTTTTATTGTTTCTACATGTTTCCACTTTCAGTTTCTTCATATGCTTTTTTTTAGTAACTGGCAGTCAATTATAGCCTCGTTTGGTTTACATATGTTTCACAGTGTTACATCACATCTTAACAATCTTTCACCAAGCACTGCTTGTTGACCCTTGCCAGTTTTGTTTTTGCAATTTTATTGTGCTTATTTCTTCTTCTTGTTTATATATGCATGTATGTAAGATAATGACATTAAAAGAATTTTTATTTTCAGCAACTTTTGTACACACAAGCACGCAGGCATATGTGTGTGTATTTGAGGAAATACTGACACATTTTCAAAAATTTGGTTGGCACTTATGGATTAAAATTTTTTTAAAACCTTTGTAAGTTTAACTCTGCAAGTATATAAAATAAAGCGCGCAATTACAGTGGCGGGAAAAATTATATGCAAATAAAATAAAATTTTCAGCAATTCCAACTTTTTTAACTAAATGATTCTGATTATAATTCAAATTTTTTTAAATCTAATTGTTGCAAAAATGCATTTATTCAAAACAATAAATATTATGAGATGTGATCGCGAGTAAATTTCATCTCAATACTGTTCACATTAAGAAAAATCTTTTTATTTATTTAATTCAAAAACATATATAAAATTTGACTTAAATAAGTAAGTAATAAATCAATAAGGAAATTAATTAAATGTTACGCTAAAGTCAAACAACACCTTTAATAGCGGTGAGTAATTTGTCCTAAAGTTATGGTCTGTTGAGGCAAAGATTTTATGAAATAAACGTAACCACTAAAAGTGTATGTATACTATATTTTGTTTAAACAAGTTTCTGCTTTAAGATAAGAGCTACAATGAATATTATGAAATTTCTTATCTCCATTTTGCCCTATATAATTTATGTAATATATATTAAACATTGACCAAAAATAGTAGCTTAATTATTCAAATAGTTGCTCCATCTGATCATAACTTCAATATATCCCTTAACACTGAGGGCAAATGTTACCTAAACGTATAAAATTATACAAGAAATAAGAGACGGTTACGAAGCGGGGCTGAAATGGAGAAGGTTGGATCTAAGTAGAACATACACACATATATCTATTTACATAATTTATTGGAAATATAATTTTTTTATCCCTTCACACTCTCACTGTACAGCTGATTTTGACAGATATGTCTCCTATTTAAATATTTGTAGGAATGTACAATCTCCATTGATTTAGTATATTAGGAGCAAAAAGGGTTTCAAGTTGCTACTAATACTTTTACAAATACATATATTGCTCCTTTGTTGCAATGTATTCATATCTCAAAAGATCAAAATTTGTTAAGTTAACAAACAAATTCAGCTTCATATCTCAAGCTAAACCTACGTTATGGCTAATAATTTGTATCCCCTCGGACTATAGAGCCAATATCCTAAAAACTGTGAACGAATTTGACCAAGTTTTGCAAAAAAGGAGCGATATGTGTTAGATTTAAGGTTAAAAAATATATGCATGTCGGTAATTAACTAATATGCCTTTGAAAACAATGAGAAAAATTTTTTTCTCTCTCTGGAATAGTTTGAGTTATATGATATGAGAGGCAAAAGCAAAAAAGTGAAGGTAGTTAAATAAACTTAATAAACAAGCACAGACAAAACAGCTCAGTACAGTTTTTCTTTCAGTTTGTCAACCGATATTCCTTTCTTTATTTTCACTATAAGCTATTGACGAGTTTTCAGTGCTTCAATATAAAACAAAGTTAATTTTTCTCCCAACATTAGACATCCATATGTAGAGTGGCCGAATTTCGACCTTGCTTGACTGTGTTACAGCCTCCAACAAGTCGTGTGGTAAAACAATAAATCGAAATAAATATGGCTATGGAAATATAATCCTTTTAATTTTAACGTAGATGAAATTCAAAATTATGTGTGGCCGAAAAAATAACGTAACTGACATAAAAAATATAAGTAAAGAAACAAATAAATTAATTATTACAGACAAACACTATTTACATATGAAAGAGTTGTCAGTTATTGTGATCTAGAAATGGAATCGTGAATAACTTTTCACTCCCTATCTTACCCGCTCATGATAAAGATATTAATAATGCACGGTCTTCCTTTTTATGCTGACACGCATATACACTCACTTAAGTATAATGAAAAATTAATCTCGATCACAGAAACGCATGGTATCGGGGCACTCACAGAAAAAACACACATCTTTATTTTTACTAACAAAATGCATTACTATTATTTGTTCATATTTCATCATTTTTTAATTATTTTTCAGAAAACATGAAAAATCAGAACATTCCAATCACGAGACAATCATGCAAAATTTTTCACAAGCACGCGCACGGATTTTTTATACTCACGTTCAGACATGATAGCGTAATTGGAGCAAAAAATTTCACACATTTAAACTTGATAACCCAAGATCATAAATCACACAAATTACGTTAGCGGTGCGCATTTCGACATTGATCTTCTTTTATGTTCTTTGGCCGTTATAAAATCTACGCTTGGCCAGCAGTATAAATAGTAGTTTTACCGAAGTGAAGTTAAAAATTCGTCCTCTATAAATATATTATTGCTTTTACTAGTAATTTTTATTACTTAATTTACACAGAATATTGGGTGCATAAGGTCATTTATGACCTACAATTAAATTTTACTAAAATATTCTAAAGAAATAGGGAAAAAATTAAAACAACCTTTTTCAAAATTACTTTTTCTGGGTTACGTTATTATTGGGGTCACATTTCAGTCTAAGCTGTTAAAATGTAGACTACAAAATTAACGTAATTGACAACAAACATTTTTTATACAAAGGATCAACGTAAAACGTATCCACAACTTGCATAAGATCGTTAGAAGGCTACATTATCATGTTCCTAAAAAAATTCCAAACAAATTGGAAAAAATTATTTTCCTGTAAAATTTGTTTTGTTGGTTACGTTACTATGCTGATTTCACAAACTAATGTTTTCTCATATCAAAGAAACTTTCTTAAAACCTTTCCTTTAGTAAAACCAAAACATACTCGTATTTATAACATTAGTTTTGTTATATCGTTATGTCTAAAGTTTTTACGGTATCCATTAGAAAATTGTGTTTGCCTAAATGTAAATGTTAGAAACCTATGTCCTTTCTTGTGTTATTCTTCTTGGGTATTTCAGTCAGGCATTTTGTGTTCTTATTTATTCTTGCATGACTTTTTATGTGAAAATCTTGCTGAGATATATTTTATCATCCAAAGAGTTTTTTTTTTATTGCATTGTGTTTCATTTTTCTAAAACATTTTCCTTTAAGGTCTTTGAAGTATGAAAAAGTTATATTTCCAAACATTTTTATTCATAAATATAAAGTTCAGTTGTCCGTTTGTATGTAAATGTGCGAGCGTATATATCTAGGTAAATGTACGGTTGTGTGAATTCGTGTCAGTGTTTCTATTTGAGCCTGAATGATTTTACTTTCAGTTTTTACTACAATACGATTTGTTGGTTTCACTCCATGTTGTCGGTCTGCATAGTTTTTTTTACGAAATATTTTTTGTTTCTTTTGTTCGAACATATTTTTTACTTATGACTACAAAGCACCTTCATCATGTATTTTTTGTTATTATTTGCATACTCAAAAACTCATACTCATCCAAAGTTCCTCACTGATACACACGTGTATGCATGTGTGTTTCAGATAGTTAAACCGTAAAAAATTGTTTGCATATTGCATAAAAAATATCTGAATATCTGTTGGTTGTTTCGTTTATTTATTTTTATTTTCAATTTTGTATCTGTGTTTTTTCTTTGTTAACAAACATCCTTATTTAAATTCTTTATATTTTTCATATATAAATGGCTTTGTTAATATACCCTCAACAGCGATTAAACAGTGGGACCGAAGCAAAAAGACAAGCAAAAACTGATTTAATCAATTTATAGCTTTTTTCTTTTTGAAAATAAATGTTGATTTATAAATTATTAGTACTGTTTTCACATTACCCATTCCTTACAAATGATGTGCTTTTAACACAAATAAATGAATTTCAATACAAAAATATAACACTTGCTCGTATAAACAATATAGTTAATATATTTGTAAAAATCATACACACATATCAAATACCAAATCAAATCATTTAAAAGGAACGCGCTTTTGTTAAATGTTGCATAATTTTTTTAGAAAGGAACACAAGCATGCAGAAATTGCAACATTCATAACACAACGTAATATTTTAGTCAGCAAGCGGAACGCCAAATGTCATACTTTAGGGCAATTATCACGTTTATAATTTGTTTGCTGTAATTTCGACTGACGAAATTGCGAATTTTTATATTAATAATTTTGCATAGTTTTTCGATTCCCAGGCTTACATGAAACTTGTTTCCTTTTTAAATTGTTATTAATTTAGTGATTTGATTTAAGTATTTTTACAATTCGGGCAAGTGTAAATTATTTTAAATTTTTTTTTAATTTAAATTTTCTACTTAAATACCAATATTTTGTGAATGTTAATGTGAGTGTAATTTCAGTTTTTTTCCAATTTTAGATGTTGCCACTCTGCGCAATATTTGTGTCGATTGGCCTAGACGCACTTGTCCCGTGACTTCTCAAAACGGCTTTAGTATAAAAAGTTACATTCCATGACTTATCAAAAAACAACTAGAGCTGTGTCAGTCACGTACTAGTTTCGTTCAATTCAGAGATTATTTCAGAAAGGTGGAACCAACTTTACAACAACTATAAAAGCAGCAAATAGCTTTCAATTCTTGTGCATTGTTTTTGTAATTGTTGTAAAATTGCTACCACCTCTCCGAAATAATTCTCAATTGAACGAACTAGTTCATGAGCCACACAATATTTAAATTAAACAATTAAAATACTTTATGTATGTAACCTTTAATATATATTTAGATACATATCTCTATATGTAGACATATATTTAATACACACATTGTACCTGAGACGCTTGCTACAGTAACCCAGAAACCGAAACTAGATAAGATTCTTTATGTATATGCAGTGACTAAAGGCTATTAATTTTCCCCGAAGAACCAGTAACGTAAGAAGTTCTATTCCAGTTTCGTTTCCTGTAGTGATATTTGTTAATTTTCAATTCCTTTATATATAAACATTTTTTGCGAAATTTTGCGTTGTAGTTTCAGAATGTTCCATTAGAACTGTAGAAGAAACTTATATATTTTGCTAAGATATAAACTTTTGGATACAAATTTCCATTGTTGGGTAAAATGTTGTTTTTTTTTTTGGTAGTTTTTAAGTTTTTTGTAGAATTGAATTTTTATACAAATTTTCGGCTTTACTACGAATTTTAACTCTTCGTTAATTTTTCGCATATTTTTGGTAAAATTTCAATAACGTTACCATCTCAGCCTGAATTGGCGAATAAATAGCGGAGTTCTGCACCTCTTGCGAGGCTTAATTTTCCATCCGTATCGGCGTCTCACAGTCCACCTTCTTAGAAGTACCTTTACAGATTGACCCATCCACCCCTCGCAAGGAATTATTCTCCATCTCTTCCAGATTCCTACCTTCACCAAATAAAATCGCAGTTTCTTGCGCCTCTTGCGAGGCTTCGTGTTTTATTCCTGTAATGGATGGATGTCCCTCCACACAAGCTCCATATGCACGGGTAAGTATTAAAACCAGAGATCGACTGTTATCCAAAGTTTTTATTAGAGACCAAGTAGCCTCTTGGCCACGCATCTTTGTCGTACAATGTTCCACCGTAGATAAGAGACTATTAGCTTTTCTCCACTGAAATTATTTGGCCAGACTCCTAGCTGAGACTGGAACCACGAGGCATTATGAGTCAAAACTTCTGACAGTTCACTCAGTTACGGCGAGCCATATTTTTGCGCCGGACCGCTGATGGCCTAACCTCTTTCTGAAGCAATTTCGGCTATTTTAAACCTTATTTAGCGGAGAACACTACATTTAATCTGTTTATATAGTTGGGTTCATATATATTTAGCAGCATAAAATAACGCACATGGTCCAACTAAATGCAGAGCATTAACGTAGACGTTAGTAACTGGTACAATATCACGTCACTAAAGTTGGGGATTTGTTTGTAGCACCATCCCTTTATGTAAAAAATGTCCGAAGTTTTAGGACATTTTAGTTGCCAATCTTAGCTCTTAATAATATAGAGAATTCCTGTACAGTTTTACATGACTTTTTATTAAACAATGTCTCGAGATTTTGCTATAGCCTACAAAACACACTACTTTACTGGTACCCATTTATTTTTAATAAAATTATCTTAAAAGTAATCTAAAATATTCTGCTGACATTTTTTAATACAGATGTGTTTCGAAATAAAATTAAAAGGGAGCCACGTACACACATATTCTTTAAATTGGATTACTCATTCCCTGGCGTTGTTATAAAAGCATTTAGTACTACAGTTGTATATTTTTGCCAACCCTGGACAGCTGTACATTGTACATTTTTTTCTCTGTCTCTACTCCCATTCCCATTTATTACTTTAGTGGATTTTTATAAATGTCTTCATTTCAACAGGCATTTATCATGTAGCGTTTTGTGTTATGAATATTTTTATATGATTTATATCTGTGGATTCGTCGAACAAATACAGCAAGGGCAGGAACTTACACACGTACTACTGCATATTTGCAAAAGAGTAGTAGTATTTATATTTCAACATATTCCCTAGTACCAAGGAGAGTTGTAAAACAAATGTTTTATTGAAATTGTATATTATTACCTGCCACTGAGAATGTAAAATACAACTTACATTGTGGAAGGATGTAGTTATACGGACATATAGAAATGCTTACTCGCTCACAAATGTTAACCAAATTTTGTACATTTTTATTATTTATAAGAAAACACACATGCAAATTTACTTGTATACACACACACACACACACACACACCCATAGATATAGGAGTAAGCATGTTAGTTTGTATATTTATAAATATGCATGTGTATGCGTTAGGAGAAATAGTATTATAATTTAAGCTTTTTTATTCTTTTCCTTTCCTTTTGTCCTCCACATTTATTCATTTAACATCAGAAATGATTTAACAATAGTTTTTTTTAGAGCAGTAGTAGTTGTGTGTCAGTAGTGAAAATGGTCATAGATTTATGACACTAATAAATGTATACAATAGAGAACATTAACATTTAGATATCTACATACATACGTACATACATACGAGTACGTACATATGTAGTTTTAGATCATCATTCATTTTAGTAACACACTTACGAGTTCGGGACATGTATTGCAAAATTGTTCACATGAATTTTATAAATACTGATTTGGAATAAAAATTCTTTTTCATTTTTACAATCAGATTGAATTATTATTGCTGCATAACCGAATAGTTTTTCATAATTCTGTTGCATTTCAAAGTTAGATAACAATGCAAATGTTGGATTTGGAGAAATAAATTTAATTTAATTTATAAATTTTGTCATAACGAGCATAATTTTTTTTTTATATTTCAAGTTTAATACGACCTAAATTATTGTTTTATGTGAATCGATTTCTGTGGAAATTTTTACAGTTTGCACGAGCTAGAAAAACAGGAGCGAGTATATGTTTGATGTAATGATTCCTCAGCTAGTAATTGAGGGAATATGATTTATTTTTTGTTTACGATATCATGCGCTTCAATTAAAGCTGATGGTATATAAATTTATACTTTGTGCAAACTGGTCCCGGGGGTTCTATTATGTAGAAAAGAGTTGAAAGTAAAAGGACACAAAATTGATTATCTGGTATCGCAATTTCTGTCGTAAAATAAATTTAAGTTGTTTAAGAAGCGGTCAAATGTGCGACAAAAAATAAAATAATTGTGTGACGTTTTAGATGCTATTATTAAATGTCCAAGCATCCTACTATTGCATTTATGAACAACAAAAATTCGTCACCCAAATAGGGTATTATATATACGCCAGTAAGACACTTAAACAATTCGATCAATATCTATTATTTACGTGGCTCGTTTTCTCCCGAATATTAAGCCTATTTTGATAAGAAAGCTATATCATCAACAATAATTTTAAATATAACAATTGTAACGTTTTAGTAACAATTTCCATAAAAAAAGCCAAAAGGTATTTGATGTCTTAGTTTTTTTTTTATTTATTTATATATAAAACTGGAATTTAATTGAAATTTTTGGATAAATAAAAAAAAACTTACTTATCTTGCTAATAAGACAAACTATGTGTAGTGATCAGAGAAAATGCCGTAGTGAGGCTACAGCTGAAAGCATTTTGCGTCATATTTTACACGAATATTTAAACATGAAAATGATATCTACACGATGGGTGCTGCGATTGCATGTACTCAGCAAATAAAGCGAATTTAGAGGAGTTTGAGGCAATTTGTAACCGCAACCCAAAGGCCTTTTGAGCTCTTTTGTAACCATAGACAAATCATGCATCCACTACAATATAACACCAAAGCATAGTAAAACCAGTTGCTTCTGTGTTAGAACTTGCACCTCAGTCCGCTAAGGTATTTGTGACAAGTACTTAATGGATTGCATAATGAGCAATTTACATCGATAACCTTGAAAAGCCTACATCAATCAATGCCGAATTTGAATCACAACTGTTGGCCAGATTCCACTTTGTTTTGGGCAATATCGACTGCACTTGGCCAAGAAAGGAGTGCTGCTCCGGTATGGCAATACACCAACAGACACGTAGGTAAAAAATCATTAAACAAACTGCTGCCCTATCCAGACTATTTTTCATATGCCACTTTTAATTATATTCTTGATGTACTTGTTATACAACTGAACAGTATTTCTGAAGCTCGTTTTATCTCGTTGAATTTTTAGGCTTGATTCTGCAAACACAGACGAGTAACAATGTCTTAAACGTGAGGTTTCAGACTTTATTGCTAACATATGAGCTACGAGATGAATAAATGTTATAAAGGTGCATATTAAATTATTGCTTCGTGAATAAATATTATGAAAATTAAATCGCAGCTAAAATAAATTGTAATAACAATTAAAGTTATCGTTAAAACTGCAATATATATAGAACATCTTAAAGCTTTCACATTCGGGTTGATGAATTTCCAGCATAAGACATTTGCATTTTTCTAAAAAGTTATTTGAGAACTTTTTTTTATTTACCAATAAGTTTTTCTAACTCTATTTTTTGCTTTCAATCAAATTTCAAATTTGAAAGTGTGTATACCTAATTTGAAGTCGGGATGTTATAGAACCATAGCAAATATATTCTATATATGTTCATGGTTGTTGATATACCCCTTTTTTAAAAGGTTCAGAAATATTTTTAAAATTTTATTTGCTTCTAATTCTTTTTGAGCTGTTGTTGTTTTCACGTTTTTCACAACAAAATTCTTAAAAAGCCTTTGTTTTTTATTACTTTTCGGATAAAAGATATTTAACGGTTCCATGTTTTTCTAACATTAACAGAAATTTAAAAAAAAAAATTATTTATGATACTATGTCATAATATTAAATTTTCTGTAACTAGTAATAACAAGATTAATCGAAAAACTATTAAGAATCGATCACTTTGTTGCAATTAGTGGTTTAATTATATACACATTTTTCTTGTAAATAATCAAATATTAATGAATCATTTAAAAAATAGTCGACAAAAAAAACATAATATGCCGGAAAAAATAGTTTCTGGTATAATGCTAAATTATTGGCAGTTCAATTGAAAATAACCGTCTTGAGCTATTAAAACACGTTTAGGCATAAGGAACAATTATTTTTACTAGCAGCATAAAGTCTAGTAAATCCCAGATAAAAAATTTCCAAGTTTCACTAGCGCTATCTGCGGTTATAAGAGACGTCTGACACGAAATGGTTCAGATGCTAGTATTGGAAGTGGAAGCGACACTTCCTACAAGTCTTTCGCTCACATGTGAAAAAAAATGACAATAAATCTATAATCCCTCAAGAAGTGCTAAGATGCAAATGTGGTTAGTACAAAAACAAAAATATTAGGGGAACTCACTCTTTGTTGCAAACAACTCTTGCAAACCTGGCAAATGTAGCAAGTCTAGCAAATTTGCTACATTTTGCAAGACCATAACAACAAAATGTATGAAACTAAGATTTGCCACACTTGAGCAAATTTGCTACGGCAAAAACCGTTGCAGATTGGTAGTTTGCAATGCTAAAACAGCTGTGTGTATCATTTCATTTTTAAAATCAAATCAACTAGTTACCTGCGCCCTCAAAGTTTTACGGCAGTAGAACCGTCTCAACAACTGCCTGTGAATACATAAAATTGAAGCTAAGAGTGTGAAGATTTTTTTTGCTAAAATAGTAAGAATTAAAATATCAAACAAAAATCCATTAATTGAGAAAAGTTTTTAGAAAGTTTATGCACACACCAAATACTTTCTTTACGTAAACATTTTGGAGGCGGCTTTAGCGTTTATATACTGGCTGCGGCTAGCTTATTGCATGCGGCAAAGTTACTTTATGTAGCTCTGTAATAAATTTGCTAAACGCTTAAAAAACTCACGCTTTGTGGCAGAAAATCATACGAAGTGTGCAAAAATTGCAGATATGCAATTAATCGAATCCGATTAATTGCAATTATTTCGTTTTTGGCTCGCTTAATCACATGGTTGATAAATCGATTAATACTTTTTTTGACATCACTGCATATAAACTGATATAAATCTCATACCTGTCCATAAGTAAAGAGTAGTTTTCTTCATTGACGTCATGCCAAACAATTTTCACAATATTCATGGCCAAGCACAGATGGATGCAAATTTAGCTTTTATATAAAAAAAACTAAATCCGAAATTTGCCTTCAAGGCAACGTTTACTTTTAATCAGCTTGGCGAAGGTAATAGCATTTTTCTCCTCCCAGTGTATCCGAGCTTGCTTTTGGACAACACGGCCCAATATGATCATTATCTCTTCCTATAACGACCATAAAAACTTTCTGTAAGACAAAATTTTGAGCTATTTAAAGATCAGCAAGGTGAATTTTTTCGCAGACTGAAAACTCATCTCAAGCTCAGCAAATATGTACTGAAGACCAGACTTTTCTATAGTTATTTTTTGAGATAGTACGAATTATGTTGTATACAAAAAATAAGGACTCATATTTTTCTTATTCTAAGAGATTGGATAAATTTCTTATCATTCTATGGTCGGAAATAAAAAAGGTTTAAATAATAGAATTAAAGTTTTACAAAAAAAAAAAAAAAAAAAAAATTTAAGAAAAAAAGTTCGTATTACGTTCTTCTTCTGTTTTCAACTCTACTTAACTTACAACCGTGTTAAGGAAAGCACTTGTTAAATTGTTAAAAAGAACTTAAATAATAATTCATATTCCACAAAACTTAGAACAGCCATAAATAACAAATTCTGTATGGAAATTGCTTTAAAACTACATCTTAAGAGTTTTATACATAAATTCATATAAAAACAAATTGAACCTAAAAAAACTTAAAACAATTTTTATTCTTTTTCACATATTCTTCATCATCTTTTTTGTGTCTGTAATTTTAAACCGCACCACAAAATGTAGAAACGCAAATCAAGCTAGAAGTCGAAGAACGGCCATAAAAAAGGTTACTAACAAAATGACATCTTTGAAAAAGTTGCAAACCAAAAAGATTTGAAAACGAAATTGATTTATCGAATTGAAATCAGTCAATAAACTTCTGTTGTTAAAAAGTTACTTGTTAAAGGTTTGCTGCACAATGGAGCAAAGAGGTAATTAAAAAGAATTACAAAAGAATTACAAATTTAAGTTAAATATAATGAGAGATTCAGACAGAGTCTTTGTTACTGCAAAGTGAAGTTTTGAAGTAAATAATGTTTTTTTTTTTTTTCTCATGAAGATAAATAACTTATTGCCCCACAGTTATCTCATACTTAGAAGTAAATTGAAGGCAAAGTTTTTTTCTACTTAAAAAAATATGTTGAAAAGTGAAAAACAATATTGGGTTTTATATTCAATTTATTCTAACAATTCAGTTAACAAACAAATGCAGTTAAAATGTGCGAACTTATGAGGACGTGTAGAGAGATGTAAGTGTATGTGTTTGTATGTGTGAACTTTTGAGTTCAAGAACCAATTCAAGAAAATACATAAAAAATGCTCGTTTGAAAATACGTTTATTAATCTTTTGTTGTTCAAAGAACTTTTTAAATCTTCTAGTTTTTACAGAGCAAAAACCACTGTAGACCAAAATATGCATATCTTCAATTAAATATATTCTCTATAACTGGTATATGGCGGCTATGCTAGTGGTTATTGTTTTGCTATTTCGTGTGTAATTTTTAAATATTTGAAGGTATTTTCTGGATCCTATAGAAAAAGGATTCAAGAAGAAATGGCTATATGAAAAACTTGATGACTAGTTTAACTCAGCCTTTCTATGGGCCCATAGTTTTCAACGGATTTTAGGAAATATATTTGGCCAATTTAGATTTCTTGCTAAAAACAATGTAACTTCTGCATTTTTAAAATAATTTTCAGCACTAATGACGTCTTACTATATTATCGTTGCTGTAGAACTGGTTTTCATGTCGAGAACTGACATGCACACACGTTGATAATACTAAAGACGTGGTTATAGAAAATTTTAGAGGTCATAACAGTTTTTGTATTTCTTTTTTCTAGGAATCTCATTCTTATAGAGCTTGCAAAATCTATATAAAATTGTATTTTCCAAATTATTAAGTAATTTTATTTTCTAGGCATGAGTTCGTGTTTCTTTCTATTCAGAAAGAGAATTGTTTATTTAATATCGACAACCTTGAAAACAATAAAAGTTTTAATTTTATTATACATCTAGCTGAATGGAATGCATTTTCCCTTTATCTGACAGACTGTTAGTTAAAGGTTTGAAAAATATCACACAAAGCCCAAAGGGGCAATTAGAAATATTTTTGGTATTCTAAAGAAATTATGCAATTGTAAGGAGTAAAGCTGTAAAGAAATCTTTCATTTTATCAGAAAAATATTACACACGTCAATAAATTAGCAAAAGTCTGGAAAATTATATAAAAATTAAAAAAGCTAAATTGCGAATATAGAAAAAAAAAACGGGAAGTTCCATTTGCTTTGAATATAAAATTAATTGAATGGTACTTAAATTGACACTACAGTGTTTAGGAAATGCAGAATGGAATAGAAAATATTCATTCCGTTCAAAATTATCTTTTTTTATTGAAAGACTACATAATTCCTGAAGAAAAGAAAATAGTCTTTTCTACAGATTCAGGCGATTGTGTTCACTTTAGATGCACAGTCTGACTTATTTATACACATCTCGTTCGTATTTTCGAACATCTGCTGTGACATCTTAGTTTTAAGAAAATCAGTTGTTGAAATGAAAAAATAATTAATTGTGGGACATTTGTGATTGATTGATTTGGATTAGTTTGAGACTTTATAAGGGAAATCTTTTGTGATATAATACCCAAACAGTTGCAAATATATTCACAAATTAATATTCTTTTGTTCTATTTCCATACACATATCCTTATATTTTCCCTTATACTTCTGAAGAAACTGTAATTAACTGAAAGTGTTTGCCTGTTTACACACCTTTGGAAAGAATGCACTAATGGGAATTACTTTGAACCTTTATTAAGCTCGGGCAATAATAATGTGCGATTTGAAAGTATAACTAGATATGAAATTTCTAAACACCTGTTTTTGATTAAAATTTATTTAGCGTAATTGTTGTATTAGTATAGATTTCTTCACAGTCATACATCATTTACAAACAAAGTCACAGATGGTTGCTGGCTCTGCTGGTCACTCCAATCGAATCGAGAATGAAGAAATACAGCCATATTTTACTTTACCACTTAATGCATTAAACACATAGGAGACAGCAGGTTACCGATTACAATATCTCAAAATTAAGATACACACGTTTATATAAGAACAATTATCTTGATGACAATAAGACTGCAGGTTGTTGTCCATGCTGCTTTTGTCGCTGTAGTCAAGTTGAACTAATTTAACTTTTTATTGGCTACAAAACAAAAAGAATGTTGATAATAGACAAAAATATGTTAAAAAATTAGTGTTTAGAAATATTTTTTTTAAATAAAGAAGAAAATTGCAAAATTTTAATTTTACATATCTATTATCAAGACTTCTTATTTAAGTCAGTCGAGAAATACAAACTCCGACTTCTAATTCTCGACTGAGTTGGGCAGTCGCTAAAATTTTATCAAAATCTTATTTTTTCCAATAAAGAAGGTATAAGGATTTTATTATAACCTTATTTTTTTCAATAAAGAAAATGTTATAATCTTGTTTTTTCAATCCGGAAAATATAAGAAAAACACAAAAGTTGAACTCTGTTTAACCCCAATTTTCTACATGTTGTTTTCTTTTATTTCTTACCACTCTAACTTATTGTCTTTGCTTTCATAATATACTTATATCACAAAGTCTGATTTTTCCCCTTAATTGAGCTAGATCGTTCAGAAGATATATATGATTATATTTTCAACTTCACAGGCTCACAGGACTTGCTGTTAATACCCTAACATTGTTAACTAGCTATCGTTTTTAAAATAATTTAGTAGCTGGCTACAAGGCGATATTTGTAGCCAGCGGGATTTTTAGTCGTGTAGCCTGCTGTGGTAAATGTGTTTAACGCCTAAGATAACAACTTATACGAATTAAAATAAACGAAAAATCACTTACGTACGATCACTCCTTAAACCCAAAAGTACTTTTTTTTATAAAAAACAGAAAAATCGCGTTTTTGCCAGTAGACTTTGAAGGTTTTCTTTTTTCGTTTCTTATTAAATTTATTTAATGTTTATCTTCTTTACATACATATGTATAGATTAGGGCTCCTGGAATATTCACATTTTCTTTTCTGTACGTGTTTCATACACACACATTAAACTTGTCGTATACGGCAGGACCGAATTTGAAATTTTGTGTGTTGAAGTGAGTTTACAAATGGTTTATAAATGAGACCGGTAGGTGGTGCCGCAATCATGCTCAAAGATGGGTGAATATTTTGTATTTAAAGTTTCGATGAACGAAGAGTCACATGAAAGTGTCACTAGTTATTTTATAAAAACAAATTATTATTTATTAAATTAGCAAATAAAGGTTTAAAAAAATTACGCAAATTTATAACCGAATTGAGACTGAGAGATTTGTGATGCTAAGAAATTTCCTATTCCGAATTCAGGCCACTAAAAAAGTTTTTAATATTTTGCATACATTTCCACCCATTCAGACCATGTTGATTTCTTTTTATGGTGGATCTTAAGTTTTAGCTTCTCTGGGGTATTTAGAAAGTTATAGAAAATCTACTGAGATATTTAATGTTTTGTGAGGTTGCTTTATAAAAAGGGCAATTATCTCGTTTTTGTATTTTTCAAAAGACTCTCTACTCTGAACTTCTTTGAGAAAATGTTGAATTTATTTTATAATTTCTTAAGTGCAGTTATTGTTCACTGAAATACTACCAAGCTTTTTTACTTATATTAAAAACGGCCTCATAAAGTCCAACTAATATCCAGAAATATATACATATTTTGCAATTGATTTTTGCCATACAAGCATGTTTATGCATTAAAAAACCGACCTTATTAAAAACCCTGCGAATAAATTTGAAATGAAAAAAAAAAAGAATTCAAATGTGTGCACTTTATTAATATAATTTAAATGGATATTTTCAACCACTACAACTTTTTATTCCATAAAAATGGCGCACAGGAAACTATTAATAAAATTCGTTGGTTTTCCGTTTCTCGTAGTTTTAATAAATTTAAAAATCAATGAGTTGTAATAAATAAGAAAAAAAAATAAATTTAAATAATTAAAATTTTTCACTCAATCTCCACATGTATATAGAAGTGACAGTGGATTTATGTGTGTTTGTAAATAGGTCGAGCGAACTTAGAGGCATTTAAATCATGATGGGAAGCAAATATTTAGTAATCGTTGCAAATTTTCTATTCATTATCTTTTTTTAATTGAAATAAACCAATCATGAAAAGCTGGAATTTAAACAAACAACGATCCATTTCACTGCAATTAGGAAGCCACAGTCACTTGCACCTCTGTTTTCTGTTTCTTAAAAAAAAAACACTTTTCTCTTGGAGTAATTTTTCATCCAAATCGCCATAGAAGCGGTCCGTTATTTAGCTGTAATATTCCTCGTTTCATGCACTGTTACTATACAGAACAAAAATGGGTCGCTATTGTGGTTGAATAACGCCAAACACTCGCTTAAAGTTGCATCATTTAGATTTTAACCTAGTTACGAGGGATGTTCAAAATCTAACGGATTTATTGACCCACTCCTGTTTATAGTACAATTTAATCAAATTAAATATGCTTAAAGATTTTTATTCTTTACTGCTTTCAGGGTAGGGTTACAGCCAGTTTAAATTTTAAAACATTAATGTACAAGTTTTTTTTAGTTTATATCTATTCTTTTTCTTTTATTCAATGACTTTTCATAAACTGCTCTGAAAGTAGGTTAAAAGAGTTTCAGTTTATTTGTATGAATTTATTCCAACATTTTATCGTAACAAAAAATATAGTTAACAATTCTTTTAACACTTTTAAAGTAAATTTTCCCTGCTTTTTTTTTTGTATGTTTTGTGTTATTTTATTTTACTTACATGTGTTTTTGAACGTGTTTGTTTGTAATAAAATTTGTATGTTCAAAAGTGCATAGAAATCTGTATGAAGGCATTCATGCAATCTTTGGTACATTATTCGTGAAGGTCAGGGATGGCAGCAATTGAAAGTTACTGATACATTTTATGAGGGGATTATACACAATTGGAAACATTTTTTATTTACTTTACGTATGTATCTCACAATAAAGTTTTTATACTTGAAAGGTTTGTAGCTCACAGACATTTGAAAGAGAATAAAAACATTTGTACATATTTAAGATAGTTATTCGTGCAATTAAGATGTTTAAAAAGTAAATTCGCTTATGTTTGCAGAACAGTTTGTTTAGGGTAAGAAACATATATTAAACTTATTCTATAGTTCTCATTTAGTTTATGTTAAATTTAATATAAGAGCAAGAAAACAACTATACTTTAGACAAGGACTTCAGGACTTGAAAACTAGTTTGTTATGGTGAAGATTTGAAAACTTTTCATTACAAAACAAATGCAAATGCCGATGCATATGGTATTGCACCTACTATCACACTAAGTAAATCATCACGGATGGATGCTAAAGTTTGAAACTACGCAGAGAGTCTTAACAAGAAATTCACTCTTGGTACTTGGTAATATTGAATCACAGTTATCACTGACGTAAAGGCCTTCCAATTAGTGCTTAAGTAATAGGTGACCAAAGCTTATTGGAGAAGAGATTTGATTAAAAAATTTAGTTCGTGTTTTAAATCAATTGTTCTTAAATAACAATTTTAATGCCGGAAAGAAGTAGAGTGTTCTACATAATTACAAAAAGTAGAAAGTGTTGTTAACTTTATTGAAAACAACAAAAGTAGTCGCAAAAATACTGGATTTATATTTCTGTATATTGAAAAAGCGTTTGAAACAATCTCGCATGATTGCTTTTTTTAAACTTAATTCAATTGATTTTCCATTTAATTTGTAAAAATCTGTGAGGCCGTTTTATGTTACTGGGAGAGTTTTCTAGTAAAACGAAAAGACCTGTAGGTATTATGCAAGGGTCTTTGTTATCTTCTGCGTTGAATTTATTATAAATCTCTGATACTATCGTTACATAAACCAAGAAGCGACACTTTAGGCAGACGCTAGATCTCTTATATGCTTCCGTAAGGTTTATATGCAATATTCAAGGTAATGCAAAAGAACTTTGACAAATGTTAAGTCAATAACAAATACTACACAAAAAATAAATCGCCTATAGGTATTCCTTCACAAAGAAGCTTCAAATAAAACAGAATAAAAATTCAATAAAACCTCACGGAACTACTGCACAATAATTTCAATCAGAAAATGATAAATTCATTTATTAGCTATCTGATGCTGCCTTTGTCTCTTTGGTAATAAATTAATCCAGGTAGTTTATTGCTTTAAGAAATTTTAATATAAATTTTAAAGTTTCTACCAAGATTTCATGACATATTTTCCATAAGTCTGTGTTATTAATAGTTTCAATATTAATAATACAGTAGTCTTAAGTAAATTCTCATAGCATTGCACCTAATGTATTAAAATATTAAACATATATTTTTGCTTTAGAGAGGTAATAATTTGACAGGATCTATATACCAAGTTAACAATTTCGAATTGTTTTATTTTATTATTTTTCAGTATTTAATAGAATAATTTATTTCTGGCTAGAATTTGATTAAAAATTTTTGTGTTCAACTCAAAGTTTATTTAATTCTGATATACCAAATGATTGTATACAAGAAGGAGATCTTAGCAACAAACCAAGCAAATGTGAGAAGAAGATATGAAAAATCAAAAAACAGATTATTTATTGGGTATTTGTTAAAGCTTTAATGTACCCTTTGTAAGCTCCGATAAACTTTATTATTTGGTTTAAGGTTTATTGGTTTTTTTTTTAAATTGGGTCAATATTTCCTGGTCAGTTGGCTAAAGTAGCCGGCAAAATACGCATAGAAAGTAACTTGTCTTCTTACATATACCCTACAGTTTAATAATAAGATGAGTCGAGATAAAGTTAGAATAAAGAGTCTTCGGCCTAGGAAAATGTTTATTTCTTCTAAATTCACTCACGATATGTTTTTCAAATTCGTAACTACGAATAATCGGAGAAAAAGATTTTCCAAAATGTTATAGCGAAATATATAATATTTGACATCACTGGAAGTTGGCACTAAAGCTACACTTTTACAAGCCTGCATGTTCATATATGTATCCGTTTTTGTGCAGTTCCATTTCCGTTTCTATAAGGCAATGTAGCACGTCGTGTTGTGTGTTTAACAAAAAATTTCACATATTACCAATTCAGTTAAAATAATAAAGAAGACTGTATATTTATGTGAATACGTATGTGCTCGTTTAAGTGTTCATGCACGAATGTATAATGGATGTGTTTTATTAAACACAACTAAAAAAAAAAAAGTATTATTATTTTACAACGCAGCTCACTGCACACTCAAACAAGCACTCGCTTACCCATGACTTTTACTAACTACAACAACAATGCAACAAAATCTACAAAGTAATTTTTAACGCCTGAATCCGTTTGGTTGTTGATTTTAAAAATCCTTAAATATCTTTTAATTACATTAATGTTGTGAGCAGGTAATAGAAAGAGTAAGTAAAAGAGGGAAAATATGTTTACAACGAAATATTTACGCTACATATTTTTCATTTTAAAAATTAAATTAATTTTTTTCAGATGTACTACTTTTTAGAAGAGAGCCGAAAATGTGGTGGCTATTAATAAAAAATAGATAGATTTTGCTGTAGCTTTTCCAAGTTTGAATTAACCATCATTTTGCTCCAAGTGTGCTGTTGAAAATAAATACAATCCAGTAATATCAGAAGCAAAAAATATTCGCTATCCCAAAACAGCACTTCTGTCTCCTTAAATTATTTTCGCTATTGCAGTTGAAAATACTACGGCAACGAAAACAGCATTATGCAATAGTAGAGTAAGCGTGCATTATACTAATAGGGAATTTTTACATACACATAATTTGATTTGTTATAATTTAAGTACCCGTAATTCTATTCTAATTTTTGTTTATTCTTTAGTTTTTTTGTTTAACCATTTAAAAAGGTAAAATGATCAGCTTTTACCCTGTACAAATTTATGATGAAGCAAATTTACTATTGCTGTGCTGTTTTCTTTTTCAACTGCAGAAAAAATTTGTCATTGCTGCTGCTGTTAAACAACGATTTTTTTATATGTTTTTAATCTGCTTTTGACATGCTATTAGAAAACGATTGCCGCAGAGAGCAGCACAGTTATAGATGTCATATTTTAAATGTTGCTACTGCTGTTTTATTTCTTATGCAAGTTTCATAGCATCTGTAATAGCGTTTTTAATATAACAGTTTTTTAAACCCAGCTTTAAGTTATGGATCGATCAATTTTAAATTTATATTTGTGAATTATTTATAATTCGTTCTGATAACGTGAAATATTATGGGAAGTAATTTTTAAGTTCTGCATATGAAAATGCTAATTTCATCTGTACCCCAACAAGACCAAATATTTCAAGTTATTACCAAATACAAACGCCATAAAATTTTACCACTTGGTGGCACGTTGGTACATATCGCACACTTTTATCTTTACGTATGCTGCAGACATTCACATTTAAATTCTGTATACTCTGTTTCTTTGCATAACAGCAGCCAGAGCTAGACTTTTACACACCATTTCAAAATCTTTCAAGCACAACATCCTTTTAAAGAATTTTGATCTCAGTTAAGTGGTAGTTTTAGTTTAAAGAGGAGACCTTAATGACAGCCTGGTATTCGGAAAGCATTGTTTGACAGACGTCAACACGACGCTGTTTTTCAAGAAAATTTAGTGATTTTGGAACCAATCGTAATTTCACTTTTCTTAGGCCCAAATGATCTTTTAAAATAGTTTTCACTGATCCATCCGATATTCCAAAAATATCAGTAAAGTCTCTGACTGTTAATTGTCGATTCTCGAACACAATATAAGTTAATGTTGATGGACGTGGTTCGTCGTCAACGCGTTCACGACCCTCTTTGCATAATTTGTACCAATCAAAAACACTTGCTCGCGACATACAATTATCACCGAAAGCTTTTTGCAAGATTCTGAACTTTTCGGCACCAGAAATTTCTTTCCGCACACAAAATTTAATGGAACTTCTTTGTTGAAGAATTTCACTCATTGTAAAAATCGCCAAATGCACTTGTTGTACTTTAAAAACACAAGAACACTAATGATTAATTTGCAGTGATATTTGGCACAGATGTCACGTCGAATGGATTCCGCGCAAAATTTAAATTAATAAGTCCTACTATTTTTTGCCCACAGTAGTTTACTAATATTTTTTATTTGATTAAAAATATTAATTTAAATATGTCTCTAGTTTAACTCTTCTGAGTTCTTAATAATCTCAGCACATTTTTATTAAAAACAAAAATTATTCATTGGAAGAGTCATGTAAATTGTGCATCACTTAACGACATAAACATTAAATGTATATACGAGTACGTCTGCATAATTTGTACTAATGTGTTATTTGGACACATGCATGCACATACTGACCCACACTTGCAAAGTGACACACACTAATAGTTTTCAGCGACAGGCTTTAATTATAAAATGATGTAGTATGCGCATTTAAATGTAATTCGTGGTTCTACGCATTGGTTGGTTATTTTTTGAGTTTTAATTCTTGGTTTTTAATGCATTTAAATAGTTATTGGGTTTGACTTTTTTAGGTCGTACTGCGTGAAATGCATTATTTTAAGCACATTAAGCATCCGGTCATTTGAAATGAAAGTGCTATTAATTAAATTGAACATTAATTCAAGTATAATATATCAAATAATTCAAAGGAAATATTACAAGAAAATATTACAAGCCATGACAGATACTTTTATTTCCGAATTTTCCATATTTTCTAAGTAAATCTGTTAAACCCTTCACCTAAAGTCTAAAGGGGTTTTAAAGTATATCAATACGTTTGGAATCTCCGCAATATTTAATTTGTATTTAGTATCGATTCTTGTTGCAAAAGTCATGAATTTAACATCCATGTGTATGCTGAATAAATCAAATCTGCTTATTCCAGATACTGGTTCCATAATTTTGTTATTGACCAGTGATCTTCACTAAAACATTTATACTAGTATGACAACTCCTTCTATATTTTTTCCATCGTTATTTTCCAAGAAAGCACTGTTCGCCTCCAGACGAAATATGTAAAAAATCGAAATATGATAAAAAAATTTAAATTCGGTACAATAATAAAAAAAAAGTACCAACAAGAAAAGATAATTAAAAATATTTAATAAAATTATCAAAAAATTTGCAATTTATCCAGCAGAACAATAAAGGAAAACTTAAGCATCCTAAAACCTCAAAATTTAAAAATATAATACACCGCAATTAAAAAAAAAAAACTAAAAATCAACGAAAATTCTAAATATACAATTTCATCTTATGTTTATAAGAAACTTTACATTAGCCCACAAAAAAATTAAGTTGGCAAAAACGCTTAGTTTAAAAAACACCGAACAATTTAATTAATGAAAGGAAATGGAAAATTAATAAAAATTTTCCTATATATTATACCGGTCTAACAGAATTTGGTGAGAGAGAAGGCCAGATTCTCAAAACACGTAGATGTTACCAAAACCCGTATAAGAACCAATCAAAATGGATCTCTAAAATGTCAGTAAAATGCACGTCGCTCGCAATCAGATATTCAAAAAAGGCTGCCATAATTTTAACTCAATATAAAAACTTCTAATTATTTGCTACTAAGAATAATTTTCATAAAGCCAATGAAGTATTCAAACGACAAAGGGTACCAGAAGTATAAATTTTTATTGGATATATGTATATTTGTGAACTCCGTCCGTCTATCCGATGTTGAAATCTGACGACACGAAACAACCTAGGAACTTAAAACTTCGACCACCTGATCAGTGAGTTCAGAGAATTACGTCGTAACGGCCCACAAGTTACCGAAATATGGTTCAAAAGCTATACTTCTGGCAAAGGTTACACATACGCCAATAAAATTATTATTTAAAATAAAGGACAACATACTCTCATATTATATTATTTATATTATTTAACTTCATTTTGTTCTACATATGCCATGTAATGTTGCAAAAATATTTGGAAAAAATAATGGTTATGATTTTTCGGTAAAATATTTGACAAACGTAAGCGTACCGCTAGTGTCGAAAAAGCTTAACTGGCAACGCAGATTACATGTACCACTATTATGAACTTTTTTTTAGATAAAAAATAGTGCTGTTAGTTGGCAAGAAACATAATGATGGCAATACCCGTTAGTGTTCACGAGTTTTACGATATATATTTATCATATTCATGAACATATTAAGAGAACTTAACAGCGCAAGGCATATCTCTAATGGTTGTTGTCTATGCGCTCTCTAGTAATAAATCCTTTTTAAGCTGTTATACATTTCCTGGGTTTTAATATAAAATAAAGCTTTTATCACTTGTAGCCGTAAGCGGCATCTTCAAATTTATATATATAAAAGTTCCAATATTTGCCGCTTAGTATGAAAAATAAAGTGGTTTACAACAGTACATATTAATTTAATTTGAAGTTTAAGAGAGACTTCTGAAAAAATATTAAAAGTTAATAATTTTAAATTCAAGACATTAATTTCTATTTTAAAACCAAAGTTTTCAAAATGAAAAATACCAAGAACATATACAAATGGCCATGACCAAAAATTGGAAAAATATATCAACCGACATCAAAAATATCGTGATTGGTTTTGCAGTTTGTCTATAATTAAATCAAAGAGATAATATTGCTTTATTTAATTTTTTTTTTAATTTGAACCTTTCGAAATTTAAATAACAATTCTGATATGCTTGTTATGTTGAATGAGTTCAACAACTATTCACTAACCGTATTTTTATTAAGAACAGAAAGAAAAGAAAAATTAACAAATTCATCTAGGATCTGGAGTCCTTTAAAAGGACTCATATTTTCGTCGCATGTGAAGAGTGAAACGTAATATTTGTTCCAGCTACTTTGATATATAGACTAGTTTTGTGTAGAAGTTATAAGTCTTTGAGAAAGGCAATATACGCTGTCAAACAAAATAAAGTATAAAAGTACCTCTGCAGTATTATTATAATAATTTTGTATAAATTTATATATTTTAATTAATTAGATAATTTGAATTGCCAGGTTTCAGTTTATTTGTTCTATTAAGAAAGAAAAGTTAAAATATTTATTAAACACCACTGAATGGAATGCATTTTCTAGGCAGCCATTCACAGCATCAACATTCTTTGTGTCTTTCTACTAAGTTAGTACCCACTGTAAACATTATCTATTTAACCCAATAGTCTGCAAGTATCTAATAAAAATGTTAATTTTCCTTTATTTAAAGATTTAATATAAATGAAATGTTCTTTCGTAACAGAAATAATAAAAACCGCACTTGAATAAGTTTGATAGTTAAAATTTTCCAAATTTCTCCAAATTTAAGCCACACAATTTTTTATCAAATAGCTTTTTAAGTAAAAACAGAACTAAAATATGTGGGTTCTTCATATTCTGATATGTAAAACCTAAATTAAAGCAAAAACATTTTTAGTATAAATTTTAAATATAATTACCTTCTGCAAAATTAGTTTTATTTTGTAGCGCCTCATTTGCACTACTTTACCGGTTTTAGCCTTTTGGACATGATGAAAGTCGAATTCGGTAAAATATTATTTGGAATCGTCCTCTATCCAATTATCCAAAATGTTAGACCGCGATTTTATCAGGATTTTGGAATAGATTATGGCCAATTTGTACTCTATAGGATTTTTAATGGAATATGTGTAATGTTTTTCAATCTAATGGCGTTTTCGTTTCTAAGGGTAAAATCTATAAAAGAAAGTTGAGGTATAATCCGAGCATAACAAAACGGCAAATAAATATTACATTTTTTCTAGAAACGAAAGCACCTTAAGTCTTTGGGAAGATTCACAACACAGTTGTAGTCAACGGTTTGTATTTGACAACTAAAATTTGGAATCATTTAATCAAATATATAATACGATTGCAAATAACTCTGTCATATTAACGAAGTTTTGCGAATGTCAATATCTTTCATTAGCAAATGCGGTAGGAATTTTGTCTTTGAGTAGAAACTTTTAAAATCGGTTTATTTTTATATGATACTGGATGAAATTCTTAATTTTGATACTACTTTAACCCAGCTGGCAAAAATAAAAGATCTATTTTTCGGAAGCACGGTATTGTTACCAGAGTAAAACTGAAAAACATATTTGTTAAAAATACGTTTTCTTATCAAAGGTTTTATAGTCTTTAGTTGTTTGTTAACTGAAGTTTACTTTAAATCTAAAATATTTTTTTTTTATAAATTGAATCGTAACGATCATTATTAAAAGCTAAGTCTTTTTTTTAATCTTTAAATTTCTACAGTAAATTTTAAAGAGAATTTTTTTTTAAAAAGGAGCCAGAAACTTCTTTCATATTTGCTACAGTATAATCAAAATTTTAAACAAATTATAGTCAGAGCAACTGGAAACGTGAACCATTTTGGTAATAATTAGGTTTGAACATAAAGTATTATTTTTTTATTGTAATAGTGGAATACAATTTTAATCATATGAACAAAATGTTTTTTTTAAAAACCTTACACAATTGATTTTTTTTTAACAATTTTATATTGAAAATAGTTCTCAAACTAAACATGTTCTTAATTTAGGTCTCAGTTTTTCTTACGGGTAAATAAAATAGAAGAATTATTTTCGGTCCAATTTCATGGAATGAGTATGTACTTATGTATATGTAATATCTCCCTTATTGTTATTATGTCCTCTTTTTCTTGAAATATCAAACAATGCCGCTTTTAAGGAGATATATGTATGTATGCATGCATGTTCGAATGGATATGTAACATATTTTTGACATAATACACATTTTTACTGTTAACAATTGATTATTCAAATAAATCAACAGAATTTTCCATTGTTGCATAAAATAAAAATAATTGTCATCAGATACTGATAAATATCTAAACATTTATTCACATTTTGAATGATACATTTGTCTCATTTCTTTTAATAGTTTGTTTGCTGATATTGTTGCATACAAAAGAATTTCTACCTCATTTTCTATTTAAACACTGACATTCTTACTCATATGTGTAGTATGCACACACTTTTACATATCTCATTTAAGGAAATATTTGTACAATAAAGACTATAATGTTGCACTGTGTACACAAATGGCAAGTATGCAAAATAAAGTGATATTTATAATAATAATGTTAAGAATGAAAAATAATGTCATGTTTAATAATGCCCTCAAATATATTTGTCCGATTGTCTCTCTTTTCGCTTTAAGGAAAAAAAAATTAAATTAAAAATATATTTAAAACTACAAGTTCTTCATGACAGCAATGCTCCCAATCCGAAATAAATTTCAAGCCAAGCATTTGACCGCAAAGCTAGTGATTTAAGATGGCACAACCACGATTTTGAAAAACTCAATTTTGCGGGCTAATAAGCACTTTCGTTTTTTACTCCACGGGTGAATTCCAAAATGCCAGTTGTAAAGAAACTAAACAATTTTTAAATTTGTTCAGAATTTTTTAGCGAAACTTGAAAACGATCTCATGCAAGTTATATATAAGCTTCTCGTTTGTTCCAATATAGAAAATTTTGTTGTCTACATTTCTAACAGTTTACTCTAAAATATGATCACTAAAATAATGTACCCCACAGAAGATACATTTTAGAGGAGAAGTTTTACATAATTTTTTTCTGATTTCTTCAAAATTTTTTAACCTTTGTACAAACACATGGTTCTGGCCAGGCATATTTCATTTTTGAGCGTTAATTAAACATACTTCGTTCCAAAACGACGAAAACTGCAAAAATAACAAGCCCCCCTCGAACAAACACATATGCCTGGCCAGACCCCTATAAAATGAATGAAATAAATTACCATTATACACATTTTGGGTTATTTTTCTGCAAATACACGTAAATTCAGAAATGAAAATTATTAAAAAAAGCAATTATAATTTAAATCCAAAATGTTTATTGTGACTGGAAGAAAGTAAAAATAAATATCGGTCACGTGATCATATTTTATCCTGTGTAATTTATCGCTCCAATACCGCTATCGTGCATGTACGTACGTATAAAAAAGCCGCATGCATTAGGGTGCATGGGTGGAATTAGTGCGTGATTGCTTCGTGATTGGAATGTTCTAATTTTGAATAATTTTTCTAATGCACGTGAAGAAAGCAAGGCCGGGCATTAATAGTACTTCTATCGCGAGCATGCGTGAACGTGAGTAAAAAGTTATCTACGGTTTATCTCTAGATCAAAATAACTTTTTGACGAATATTAAATCAAGAATTTATTGACAAATTTAAATATTGATTGGCCTTTGTCATTAATTGGTATAATTATTTAGGTAATTCTCCGGCGATATATATCAGTTAAGTTATTCTTGCAATCACAAGAAAAGGTGTAGGTTAATATTGAAAGGCTTGTATTTCTGCGCCTAGTATTATTGTTGATTCAATATTTTACTAGACGACGTTGTAAAGGCTGTAGATTAATTCTGAGCCAGTTAAGGTATTTTTGCACTATATTTTATACGTGAGTAACAATTCAGTGGAGAACAAAAAGTGGAGACCGCACTTTTTCATTAATTGCACTATTATTAGTTATTGAAACACAAATTATAAATATAGTTTTTATTAACAACTTTATGTTTGTACATTTGCATTTGGAGACCGAAAACTAAATAGAAGAAAATAAAAACGAAATCACAAAAAAGTTATAATTTTTTAATGTTCACCGGAATTTAAAATTAATTTCAAATTTTTATGTCTGTCTATACTTGTAAAGAAAGTATGTTTCTGTTTGCCGCTGGAATCGCTTCCGAATATGAAAAATGGTGAGTGCCATACCACTGTCTAATTTCCATCCGCATTTTTTATCAAATTTACAATATATTATTTTCACATTATAATATTTAAAAAAATGTATTTGAACATTTCGGACAAGTCGTTTTATAAACAAGGCTTTTTTGAGAAGAAAAAAATTTAAATGAGCTATTCTTTATGCAGTAATGGGGATTTCATATTGCTAGAATTTTTGTAACTTAATATTTTAAAAAATATTTAATTTGCGCACCCTCATTTTCGCAGAAGATATTATTTTACAACAAAGAAAGTTATTTTGTAGTACCAGAATTATTCTTGAACGTAGCTCACACCAGGTCTAATTGGTAATCGATAAAATGGGAAAAAACTGTAAAAGGGTCACCGCTTTTTGGCCACCTCCAGTTGAGTTTTGCATAGCAGCATGATATGCTCATTACAGACTTCAAAAATGAAACAAAAAAAAAAAATTTAAATATCTTTTCAACGTCAGAACGACTATAAAAAAGCATGAAATTGGTCAGTTTTTTTATTTCGGAAATCTACTAATGATGCTACTTCTTTGTTTATGGTACCAAAATTATACAAACTTTTTTTGCGGTACACTTTTTAACTCAAATTCAAATTTCACACAAAACGACTTCAATCTGAAAATGTGAAAGGGATGTAAATGGCTACCATGTAGAAATTCTGTTTAAAATACTTGCATATTTTCTAATTATACTCTCGCTTATTAATACGACTTTTCTTCGAAAGCCGTCAATTCCGTAGTTATTTGGGATTCGGCGTTTTGAGAATTTGTTTATATTTACAAAGTTTGCGGAGTATGACGGCTTATATTTTCTGTTACGGGCGGATTTTTTGTTCGAATACGTGGAGGTAAAGAACCTTTTTATAACAAAATATACTCCTGGGCTAGCTATGCGCCAGTGACATGGTTCTTGACAAAGTTAAACGCCGCGTAATCATAGAAAAATTTATTTGCCGCCACAAAAAAATTCTAAGTAGTAATTGGACAGGCTATTGAAGTAGCTCCTCGATTTAATAGCCGAATTTCCAACAATGCTTGCCAAGGAAATAAGTTGCCTTAGTGCTGCTGCGGTTGCGCCCTGCTGGTGATGCTGCAAGATTAAGAATTGCTCTGATACTGTTGCTTTGAATATCGTGGTAAGGCTGCTGCGGCTGTCGTCAGAACGGTGGTATGCAATGCTATTGGAAGCGTGGTGGAACATTCATAAAAGTTTTAAACTGAGTTCTCCTTTCTTTATCCTGAAGTTAATTTTAACATACCCATATTCTATTATATATTGTCCCAATGCCTCTGTACGTTTTCATTTCTATTCAGCAACGTTCCACTACTATTTCCCGTTGTTAATGATGGTTGTTGATTATCTCCTTCTTTTTCATGATCAGTTACCAACACCAGCAAAAAAATTCGCCATTTTTACTTTTTGTTTCTCACAATTTTTTTTGTTAGCCGACATTACACAGATGAAGTGTGTAATTATAAATTATGCTTACTGCTGCTGTTATTGAAAATCGTTAATCAGCGGCAAATGGCTATGTGTTTCGTTCTCAATTCCTTAACATTCTTTGAGCTATCTACTAACGACTTCTGTTGCGTCTTTACTTATTCCATGTCTGTTAGCAAAGTTTATTTAGTTCATAATTTATTTTTAAAATTCAGATATGTATTCCTATTTCGGTTTTTTTCATCGAAATTTTGATGAGTGGATTTCCGGTTTGCCCTGGATTTTTAAAAGAAAAGAGATTTTTTCTTCTTTTAATTCCACCGCTTCTGACATCTGTACATTACACTCTTACTTAGGTACGAGTATATATGTACGTGTATATAGAAATAAGCTTAACTTAACCATAGCTTGATAAATCTGGAGTTTTTATTAAACAATTCTTTTCGTATTAAATTTTTATTAATGACAAATATTTCAATTAAATTTGTGTCGTCTTTTTTTTTTGTAAAAAGAATATGTTACTATCGTGTAGTCATCAATTATAAATTTAATGATGGTTTTTTTTATGCGTTAATGTAAATCAATGTTGTAGGTGAATAACATTTATAATAAATTAAGATAATCTAATACTAATGAAATATTATAGAAAAAATTATGTGGTCACAGGTGTGGGAAAGAGTTTTGTTGAAGTAAATTAAAGGGTGTGGAGCATAATTTTGTGTTTTTTTCCACCTCTTACTGCTTTTTCCCACAAGTAAATTGAATGTCACACCATATTAACGTTCATTCAACCATTTAGTTACATTAAGTGTCACTACTCGAGTACGAAGGCGCGTACAAAAATGTTTAAAACAAACACAGGAATGAAATTCGACAGCAAATAAATTGAAAAATAAATAAACAAATTTTCCACATGAGCAGTATTTTTTATGTATTCAACACGTTAGAAGCAAAAAAGTTTTGGTTTCAAATAAACACTGATAAATACGTGTATATGAAATGGATTAAAAGACTTGGCTTGTCGAGTACTAACTAATCTTTAGCTTTAATTCAAATACCTCTTAATGCCTTCTGAACCTTCAGTTTTTATATATTCTGAAGCTAAGCACCGGTAATGCTGACCTTATCGGACGTTTGTGAACGATTATCGTTATAAGGTCTCTCTGGTAAACAGAAAAACTGAATAAAGACAAAACAGCAAAACTGACACGAACAAAGATAAACAATTTAAGAAATAGGTGATTACTAAAATATTATTTTATTCAAGCACTTTTTTTTTAATATTGAATTTACCACTTCAATCTATTTAGTAATATTTGGCCTTAGAAAGCAGGCAACACGTAAAATTTTTAATAAAAGCAGAATCCGGAACTAGCCAGCTCCGCCAACATTGAGTGTATTTAACTTAGTAATAAACCATTGTTGCCATTTGTGTAGGGAAGTATTCATATATAATTGATTAGAATTATTAAATAAATATATTCATTTCTAATTTAATGGCATCAAAAAACAGGGAAAGGACACATAATCCCTGGCAAGATTTTATTTTAATATATATTTCTAAAAACTCAAATATTTTTCTACACTTTATTTTTCTTATTTGTTAACACAGCTCGTGACAGTCTGCGTCGGTTGGAAAGCAAGGATGCAAGGAATATAGTCAAACCGAGACAAGTTAAAGAAAATTGTGAAAGAAAGAAGAATATGTCACATACAAACAGTTCGATCAAAGAATATTAAGGCTGTTCTGACCAAATATTATTTCTGCAAAGTACATTTGCCTTCACATTTCAACATGAAAATACCAAGTTAATTTTCACAAAACTGTTAACTCCCAACTTACTATGTGAACCAATAAAAAGTGGAAATAATTCTCAAATACAACAGTTTGTGACAAAAATAAATTCACTTTTATAGCGCATTTTGTTCTACTCTAATTCCAACTTTTATAGCATTAGAATCCAATAATGGGATACATTGTGATATAATAATTTTATCTAATGTCGTTTGTAGCAGCTGTAAACAACATACCATCCTCAACTAACAGTCTGGCTTTAAATGGAGAGTTTTAAGAAGATTGCATTTCTTTTATATTAAAAGAAAAATGTTAGAGTGCTATTAGTTAGCGATTTATCTTTTAAATTTTAGGGAGGGTGTGAACAAGTTTTATCTATTTAAATACTTCTAAAAGGTTTTAACCATTAAATACGATTTCTCTTGCTTGTGCAGTACAAAATTGTAGGTTATTTTACTTGAGAACTTAACCCAATGAAGAATGATGAGTTCAAGTATTTACGAATTTAACCATGTTTTTTTTTTAACATAATATTTTTATTTATTTCACGAACTTGTAGTAGAGATGTTTGAGTTAATAATACAATTTTAACTTTTATATAAACGAATTTTACAAATATATTATTCCATCCTATTGAAATTTATGATCTAATATGAGTCCCTAATTTTAAGGCAATATTAAACCTGAGATCCTTTGAAGTGCTCTTATTCCAATAGCTTAACATGTCGTAAAATGGTAAAATGTGGATACCTTCGCAACTTAATAATTAACATCTTTCGAGCCCTCGTTTAATGAAATTAATTTTTCTGAAGAAAATTAGAAAAAGCTCCAAATGCCTCAATATAAAATTCAACAAATTTAACAGCACAAAGTGGAAAGTCGTTGATGAGCAGTAAAAACGCTTAGTGGCTAGCAAATGACAAGTGATGTGAAATGTTTGATTTAGACTCCTTTTCAACCGAGTTAATGTTTGCATTGCGATACGTTTAACATACATAGCGCTATGCGGAGCTTTGCTGTCACTAGTCTACAAGAATTTTTAGTGACCTAAAATTATATAAAAAAAACATTAGAACTGTGACCAGTAAGTACCAGAATAGTTCGACAGACTGGGACATTTAGATTCTCTTCACCTCTTCAGAAAAGGCGAAGCTGTGTGACCCTGTGAGGACCAGTAGGGAAGTTCGTTCTACTGTTGCAGAGTGCCACATTTAGCCGGTCTATCATGACAAATATAAACAAGTAGCCCGATTGTCTAAAGTTTTTGTACGTCTGATAAAACATTGCCTGCAACATGGAAACAATTATAAAAAGGTTGCTTCTTCTGAAAGTCGTTATTTGATAGTTAAAGAAAATATGAACTTTCAGTTCTTACAATTTTTTTAACATCAAAAGTTTTGGGAAATTTTTTTTTAAATAACACCCACCTGAATGTACTGCATATGTCGAATTTTCTTTGTAGTATTTATTTTCATATAATATTTTTTTGAAAAATTTTGGGGGATTAGTGTCACCATATTATGATGCTTTCTTTGTTTGCAGTGACAATTGGTCAATATAGGACAACAAAAATAAAATTTTGGACATATTCCCTTCAAACTTGGTTTTGATTGCAATGAAAAACTACATGTGGAAACGGGCCTTTCCGCGTCAAATCTGTATGGATAGTCTAATATTAATGATACAGAGTTCAGTTTGAAAATTTTGATTTCGAAACTCGATTACAGACGCTTCAAAGGAATGAAACACGCTGGAGACGTCTTCCAAAAATAATTAAAATTTAATCATATTGACGAAAATTTTATGTATATTTTTAAACTTTGTTCTGTGACTTTACAAACTTTGACAAACAAAAGTAGACATGATATGGCCACCAACATGCACCTTTTTAAAAAATGTATTAAAGAGGCACGCTCATTTAGCAGTTTGAATATATTTAAAAGAAAAATATTATTATCACAAGAGATTTATATTTTAACAATATTTGTAGAGCTTGAAGCTTCACAAAATATTTGTTGTAACTTTTCTTTGTTTTCTATATTGTATAAATAAAATAAAAGGGATCAATTAGAAAAAAAGTAGAGAAATGGAAGTCAGCTAACAACCACAACAATGATCTACAACTGAATATTGGTAAGCCCAAAAACTCTTTTTAGAATCATATTCTTAATCGACTGTGGTTTCATAATCCAAAAATATATACTCGAAACAAGATATCAGACGGGCAGAAGTGGTTTAATAAACCCCGAAACTCCTTTTCACTTCTTCGATATTTAACATGGCGGTTAGTCACTGCTATTTACAAATGTTACAAATATCAACACATAGTTTACTACCACCACCATCACCACCACCTTTCCTGGAGTTGTGTATTATAAACTCAACCTTAAACAAAATGTGGTAAAATTTGTTGTAGCCAGTGCATAGTTTTAGTGGAATTGTTATGGCGTCACTGCCACCAACAATTGTGTGAGTTTCTGTTTAAATACTTACGCACACATTCATCCCACAAACACTCGCACACTTAACAAAAATAAACCCAATGCATGCCCTCAATGCATTTGTCGCCTTATAAGCGACTGTGTTGGGTTTAACTTGTTGAATCGTACGATTTGGCTCATGGCAATAATGAAGACTTGGATGAACAAGATGTTGATGAGTGTAAGGTTGTTGGCCAGGTTGATGATAATTACAAACAAAATAATGAAGCCTGTGTTTGCACCATTTTGTGCTGCTAAATGGGGAGAAGATGTTTAACTCCTTGAGTCGGGTTGTCGTACACTTCACTATAGAAACTAGTTCCTTCAATTTTGTGTGTTTACTACAGACTCTGTTTTTCAAAGTTCTATTTGCTATGAAATAAAACAACATGTTGACGTAGACCATCTCATACTACAGTTACCCAAAAGTATACACATGCATGCACACGCACGCAAAAACAAACATTAGCATGCATATACTGAATTTTCAAACGATGCAAAATTTTAAAGCCTGCAGTTTTTCTTTAAGGAAATAATCTGGCATATTTCTTTTACATTTTTTATTCAACTTTATTCATAGTGCTGAAAAAGTTTTGCTTTTCTATTCACAAGTTAAGATGGAAGTATTTTTCGAAATTATGTGCTGATATCTTATTTATCATCTATATCTCCGTCTCTCTCTATCTCTCTGTCTCGATGCTTTTGAGCAATTGCAGTTAAACTTTTCTACTCTGTGTTCTGGAAATTGATAGTTGAATTCCTTTCGAAAATTGCTTGCATATAATTTCATAAAAAAACATAGTTTTTATTATTTCATTCTTTATCCTGAATACTAATTTATTTTAGTTTAGGGAAAGGAGCTTATAATTAGTGGGATGGTAATTTAAAACTACTGTGGGAAAGATCTTTATGGAACTGAACAGAAGAGGTTTTACTATTTTTGTAAATTTAGAATAGAGAATTTAAAGATTTTTGTTTCAACGAATTAACATATTTTTATAATTGGTTTTAATATATTTAAACGTGGCAATTACTAAGGTTTGCTTTACATATCTTTGTTTTGGGGTTAAGTGGAAAAAGAATTAAACCTCTTCGAGACCTATATTCTTAGGTTTATTTTACATATAACTACATATGCAGTTACATAATTACACTTTTTGTGATTGGAATTTCGTAATTACAATAAAGTAGTTGTAATTTTGCAATTATAATAAAGTAATTGCAATTTTTCAATTACAATTACATACGGTTGAAATTAAAATTTATGCAAAATCAATTACAATTAATTTTAAATGCAATTATATTAATTAATCAACACACATTATTAACGAAAACTTTCAATTACAGTTTACATCTAATCGTAGTTGAAAATTGTAACTATAGTTACATTATTACTTCTTATTATTCAATTTAAAAAATTATCAATGATATAGCAAGGCACTTTTAAGATAAAAAGGATAATTCTATTTATATTATTAAATAATTACAAATAATTATTTATTTCCTAATTACGTTACAACTAATTGTAATTTATATTTGAACTTTTCAATTACAATTACACGTTTACCGTAATTGAATGTAGTACTTTATTTGATTTGTTTGCAAATGTTATCGTAAAGTACAGTGTTGTGCATAACAAAATCAACAAAATACAAAAACAAATATTTAACGTTTAAATGCGTTACACATTCGCTTATTTAAAAAAAAAAAACTCTTTCTGTCCACTTTGATAAGAAATTATAGAAGAAATCCATAAGACTTACTCATTTTCCAATATTAATATCTAAACCAAAAATATTCGATTTTCTTTAAAGAGATTTTGCAAAACAAAACCAACAAATTCAAAAAGGTTTAAAAGTCGGAATGAATCCTTTGAAACTTTTATAATTGACTCGAAACGTATTTCAGAAGCTGTTGTCACTGAATCTATGCATCGTAGATGGACTAAATTTAAAAAGAAGCAATGGACCATATATGATATATTAAGTGTTGTTTTTGTTTTGCTCATCTAATTGTAGAGACCTGATTTGGTTTAGTTTATTATTGAAGAAACTTAATTTTAATCAATTTGATGTGATCAGTTAGATGTGCTAATTATTCTGGTTTTAATAAAATTTAAAATAGAAAAGTTTCGGATATGAACCATTAGTTCAGGGTATTAATCATCATCTCTGATGAAAATAGGTCACAAATACAATACCAAATTCGCAATAACGTGTTAATAGTTACTTTAAGTATCATTGATCATTTTTATTATTGATTATAATATTTCTAATTTATTTTATTTTTTATTCTCAGACAACATAAAGTTTCCTTGGTTATTAATGACCTAGATATTAAATGTAATAGATATAGGATTTAAATAAAAAAATTAAAATATGAAAGAAAAAGTGTAATTCATATTTGTCAAGCAAAATACTTTTAATACTTATTAACAAAATTTTAATAAATTGTACTGTTGTTGTTTAATAGATGGAACTTATTAATATTATTTCCAATAGAAACATGCTATTCTTATAAGTCCTTGCTTAAACTAAAAGAAAATATACATTATCTTTTTGTTCCATATATTTCGTAAATTATTGTCTTTCTCGAACCTTAACTTAAACAGATATAAATGCAACTTTAAATGCCTATATCGTAAACTTTAAATTTGTTGCATGTAAACTGTAAAAAAATGAATTTAAAATATGACAGAAATAAATACGGATGCATAACCATTATACATGCCGAGAAAAATATGATTGTGGAATGGTCGTGATCATTCTCTCCAACATATTGTTGTGGGAAACATATATTTGTTTATTCTAACCGTTTTAAATATTACGTTAGTTGCGATAAGCAAGTTATTGCTTACATTTAATAATGAAATGATTTCGCTCTTAAAATTTGCAACAGGGTTGAGTTGAAAATTGTAAGTTTTAAAACTTCTAACCACAAAGTATTTGGATAGTTAATACAAAAATATTATACAAACTCTGACCGTTCGTAAATTTCTTATGGTGTTTAACTTTTTCGCATAGTAACATTCGATTGCATTAGTCGCATGTGCTATTTAAAATCAGTAGCAACAACTTTTTGCTTTTCTATCATGCCTAGTGAACCATATTATTACTATTTACGATAATAATATTCTTTGTTAACAAACATATCATTAAACCATAATGTGGTGCTTTTAGTTACTCAACAACGTGTTCTCTTTTCGTGTAGGTGTAGTTTGTAAATAATTTTTACTTTACTTAAATATTGATTTCATTAGGATGTTTTTGTACTTTTTTTTAGATTAGATTCCTAGCTGAATCAGTTATTTATTTAACACAAGAAATTTGTAAAATCAAATGCAATAAAATAATATAAAAGTAGCTCGTCTAAAGTTTTAAAACTCCCTCTTTTACGGGTTTCCAGTGACATTGTCAGTACTGCTATCTATGCCACTTTTGCTGGACTAAGCATACTTGCAACAAAATGACTCTCAGCATTAATATAAAAGTAGCTCGTCTATAGTTTTAAAACTCCCTATTTTACGGGTTTCCAGTGACATTGTCAGTACTGCTATCTATGCCACTTTTTCTGGACGAAGCATACTTGCAACAAAATGACTCTCAGAACGTTTGAAGACTTTTTCTTTTCTATATGATAGAAATATTTCACGTGGTATAGAAGGTCTACTGTTCCGATGACGCCCATTTGAGGTGATTACACTTACACTTCTATATATATATATAGTATATGGAATATATAATTAGTTTGGAAGGAGCATCATCTAATAAACTGGTCAATCACATCTTTGTCTGAAATAGAAGGACAAATTGGAAATTTGATATGAGGTAATAAATATTCCCATTGTATGGAAAGTGGATGTGGCGCTTTAGTTTTCCCACAAATATATAGACTATTTTTCAATTAAGTTTATTCATTAAAAGCTGTAAAACTGTTTTGTACCTTCTAGTGGCCTTAACAAATTTTGGAAGATATTTTCAATGCTTAGATGGGTATAAGAAATTTAGATCTCATACCAACACAAGGACCTAAAAAAGGATGGTATTGTACATAGCAAAACTTGGTCCTCATTTTGGTATCAATTTTCTTAACGGCCGAAATTGTTTCTGTGTGGATATGAATCTTTTTCTCCAATTTATGTTTGTTTTGTAAATGTGTTTATTTGTATGTATGTTTAAAACTTCTTTTAACTTAAAGCTTACAGAGGATTGGGTTATATGAAATTTCAGCTCTCTAGCTGTAATTGAAGTGCCCAATAATATTGAGGAGTGAGTCAGTGAGTTAGTGAATAAGTACCAAAATATGTAAATTATCTACACTTTCTTTTACCTACATGTAGAGTTATTAGGTTTCAAGTTTTATTACATAATGATTAAGGGAAGCAAATAAGTTTATAAAAACAGCGCGATAAGTTTCGTGTAAATATACACACTGCGTGCATCAGGGTAAAATTTGGCTTGGTGCACTATCGTGCGCCTTATTCTTGTGTAAAGATTTTATAAAATTTTACACAACCATGACTTTGATTGCAATTAATAACGATTACTTTGTAACTTTTTCCATATCCACGTCAGTGCAAACTAATTAGCCTGAAATTTAACTAAGTCGTTCAGGCCCAAAGAAACTTAATTATAATTAAAACTGTAAAATTTATGAATTCATTTCAGTTTTATACGAATAGTAAAATAAAAGAAATGATGGGCTAATATTTCATATCACCCAGCTTACTTTCTATTAAAATTAACACGCACAAATACTCTCACTACTTTTTCTCATACAATAAAGCTGTGCTTGATAACCGCAAATTGATATGCTCATTAATATTTTTTCTTTGTTTTCATTTTCAATGTAAATCTAAAATTTCAGTTAAAATTTTTGAAAACTATAACAATCTATTAACAAAATTTAAAAAACGGAAAACCCGCAATTAAACCAACACGCGGCTAAAGTTATTAATTAAAATCTTACCATTAAACACACAGACATGTTCGTGCATGCACTCATACAAGCATAACATAATTTACTCTAAATGTTAGCCTTGAAAGTCTACCCGCGTTGAAGTTCGGCTGCTGCTTAAGCCAAAAAGGAATATACGATTACATAAGTACGTTCAGCATATTTAATGAGGATAATAAAATTATCGTATAGTATTTGTATTGTTATTTTCAACACCTTTTGAATTTAACAACCGCCACAATAAAAAAGTAACTCCGCAGTGGTATTTAAATATGTGTGAGCATACGTGTGTGTTGTCTATTTTAGACTTTAAATTAGAAAAGTATATTGTGTTGCTAGCAATTCGTTGGGACGCTGGCTGTGGGGGCTCGGTAGCAATATTTCTTTATGTGTGAATGCAAATATAGGAAAAGTTTATATGCTCTTGCTAGGAATGTGTTGTGGGCTTGTGGCATAAATAAGCATTCTTTGCGTTTTTTCGCTTTACCCCAGAATAGGCTAAAGTATATTATGTAATTAGTATACTTTGTTACATAATTTAATTAAGGGCTTTGAATACACAAAATCTGCTGTCGTTGTACCTGATTAATATAAGTATTTCTTTAAAAAACTTTAAAAATATAGCGGTGATAGGTATACAAAATTTTTTGAATATTTATGCTCGAGTAGCATCGTAATGCAATTTATTGTGGAGTCTGGTGATAAAGCTGAAGTAGTAATTAAAAATAATGGAAAAGTTTTGGGGTAGTCCCTTGAACTCGTGTTAAGTTGTTTTTTTTAATCAATTCTTTTGAAAACTAAATTTTAAATAATTTCAATAACACATAACAAGATAGGATCTTTTCAATTACATTTCATTTTGAAATTTTGAATAAATAATGGAAATTTATGTTTACGAATAACGATATTACCGGCTATATACAAAACTGTTCTAACAGATGTGACACTATTACACCCAACTTTTACCATGGCAAAAAATACTTTTAAATAGAGGGATCTCAAAACGTTTTTGGAAGTCCATTTTTTTAATCATATAATATCTTGGAATAAAGGACATTTCTTCGAGCATCTTAATAATCTAATATTTTTTCTTGGATTTTTTATTTATGTAAAACGCTTATATTTGAGAAATTTTTTATGGATTATGTATAATTTAGACTCATCTACATGAATTATAAAAATTTGAAAGATGAAAAAAATTCGATATGAAAATAAATGTATTCCGGCAGAGGAGACCAAAAAAGAATATACTTCTAAGGACGTTTTAAAAGTTTACGTCCGGCTTTTAAGCTTAGGTGGGATAATTTTCCCCCTTTTATGTAAAACAATACAAGAAATATTTATATGGAACATTTTATCCCGCTAAAACAGAAAAATAGCGAGCTAAAAGGTTTTTCACAAAATTATACTATAAGTTTTCAAAGACCCCATACCTCAAAATTCAATTTTAACTTAAGAATTAAGTCAAATTTTAAATTATGTTCGAGCATTAATTTCGTACTTATTTACAATTAGTGTTAATATATCCCATAAAACAGGAATTTGTAAGGCTAGTTTGCATTGAATGTGTATCTTACGTAAAATTCTGAAACAACGGAAAGCTGTTAATATAATATTTTCATAAGAAAAAGTTTAAAGTTAATTTGGCTACTTAAAGAATTATTTATTGATTGTGTTTTTGTTTTGTTTATCTCTAGGGAATTCCTAATTGATATCCAGCATACTTCGGCTATAAGCGTTCTTTAGTTAATAAACATATCTGATGAAATTCTATGCCATATTCATCGGGTTCTGATGTTAGCTGAAGCCCAAAATAATCTATGTCAGAAGTAAAAAAAAACGAATTTTCGTTGAATAGTTAGAACCATTGCCACCATATTAACTGAATTCTAAAACCAAAGGAAAACAGATTTGCGTCTTCTGTAAATAACTTTTTTTTAACTAATTCATTTTTTTCCAGTTCATAAAGAGGGCGAGTAGAGGAACAGAAATCAGTTTTTTTTCAATTAGAATACCAATGCCGTGGGACAGGCTGTTCATTTTTTAAAAGCAGTTAGCATGGAGTCGATTTATATACCACAAACATTTGCAACAGAATAAAGGTGTTATCTGGCTCGTTTTAAAAACAATAGAGGTTATAAAAATATGGCTAGACCCTTGTTTGCCGGATTAAGATTTTGAAGCAGATAAATTACTGTTTCCACATTACATCCATTGACAATATCAAAATAATTGCGTTCGTTTTGAGCAGCTTTTTGGTAATGTGTCGGTTTTTGGGTGATGTTTTCAAATTAAAACTAAAACAGAGTTAAACTCATTTTCAAAACTTTTAGTGGAATGATATGTGCGTAGCATAAATATGCTGCTCAGGTTTAGGGAAAGTTATGCGGCGTCAAATGGGCGGCCTTAAGCAATTCCATAGTTTGTATCTAAATTTGAATAAATTTAATGCGTTCGGAATTGAAAAAAAAGAAGTCTATACTAACCTAAGTACAGTATACCTGTATGAATATTAATTTTATTGGCATCTGAAAAGTATGCAACATATTCTGGGGTAGCAAATTTTTTTACATACTGCAGCGTATGAGTGATACCAGTATTATTTCTACATATAAATATCAGCGACTTATATTCAAAAGAAAATCCACTGTACCAAAAACCACAACTACACTTTACTTCATTTATTGCTAAAATATTTTATAATAATTGTGATATTATATATTTTAAAATCCAGGACTCAATCTTATGTATAATTAGTTTTAATAATTGTGCATTATTGGCAATGACCGAACGAATTTTGTTATACTAAAGTACTCAATGCGGTATAATCTAGAGAATTTTGTACACTAAACAAATTATTATTTAGTAAATTCAGTAAACTTAAAACGTTTTTACCCAATAATATGATAAAGTATAATAAGAAAAGTTAAGACATTATAAAACTATTACATTCTTTTAATTTTATTTTTCTCTGGAAGTTGAATGATGTTAGCAATGATAAAAGATTGGTATTCTATCGGAATTAAATTAATTAATTAAAAGAGAGAAAAAAGAATTACCATGTAGCTTTATGTTCTCTTTTCATTCTACTCAAGAATAACAATCGAATTTTTGCCACAACTGAGTCAAAATTTCAAAAGTATTCCATAATTCATACACTTAATTTTTTTTTTAAAGAGAGATCGTTTTTCTTAAAATTGAACTGTGTAAGCAAGAGAAATAAAAAAGAATTTATGATAAAGCTGCAAGCATTATTTTTTACTCTGAAATGTATGCCATTATATCTCGAATGGTCGCTTTCGCTGTGCGAAATTTAAATTTGGAAGATGGCGTTGTGCTTTTTTTTGTTTCTAATTAGTCACAAATACCCAGATTCAAGCAAATTCCCAATTTGTTTTTCTCATATACTAAATGCTTTTTGACAGCTCGTAGGCAAAGTCATCGTGTCGCCATGTATATTTATTAAATATTTAAGAATAAATATTAATTAGTAAATATAAGTTCTTATTGCATATTTTCAAAATTCATGAAAAATATTTTTCTTTCATTAAAGATATGAAACTTATCGAGCTTTTTTAAATTTGGTTGAAAGGCCTTTTAAAGGCGATAAAGTATGAAGCAGTTATCAAATATGCGGTTACGATAATTCGTGGTCCTGTTCTTCACGCTATTGCAACCGGCGTTTTACAACAAAATTGGGAAATGCTTTCTGGAAGCGAGAAAACCGCTACATGTTTTAATAGTAAAATACGTTTTCAAATTAAGAAAGCAGGTGTAAAAGCAACTTCTTCAGCTGTCGGACGTACATAGGTTCCATTTTCTAGCAATTTCTTTCATCCACAACAGTTTGGCAAAGTGACAGTTTCAAAGAGAAAGAAATATATTTGAATTTTTGCTTATATATCTGGCGATAATCATAATTTAATTTCGTGCTTTAACTTAATATTGATTTCTTTATCGTGCCCGTTTCACTTTAACCGGAGCAAATTTCAAAC
Source organism: Phania funesta (assembly GCA_963932375.1). Lineage (NCBI taxonomy): Eukaryota > Metazoa > Arthropoda > Insecta > Diptera > Tachinidae > Phania > Phania funesta. Next base: position 61,642,917 of record OZ010655.1, read on the forward strand.
GTTTTCCTTGCAAACAGCCAATATTATACAAGATATGTATCCATCGTTACTAATAACATCTACCATACACAAGGTACTAATGCATTCGAATCAGATAAGAGAGTACATTGTACGTCACTTTGGATTTGAAGAAATAGCTGCCTAATGGCGATAGATCTTTCGATATATCTGATACTGTTATTTCTATAAAATATTAAGCAGGCATCTGCAATAATATAAGCTTTTAAACCTTTAATCTAGGGCCTATTTCTCGAAAGAACAAGTTACAAATTTACAAGTAAAACACAATTGAAAAAAATAATCGAGCTAGTTAGTAAGTTATAAATATTCTATAGGAAATCTTGCCGAACGTGGCAACTACGAACAAAACGAAATTTTATCTGCGATAATCAACAAATAATTTGAACCAAATATGTTTACACAGGTAGCAGGTTCCTGTGTGGTTAAATAAGTCGAGCGGAAAGAAGTTAACACTCTCTTATAAAAATCTTTAATCGACGGTGACCAAACCATACGTCAGGGATACGTGGCCAGGAATCTCTGCCATGCATAGGGAACTCGTGAGAATTATATGAATACTCTGAAGGACATTGGTGTTGATTGGCTACCAGAGGAATACGAAAGAGGATGACGAGTCTACTTCGTGAAGAGTGCACGGGTTAATCTGCAAATATACTCCTGAGGAAGAGGCTGAGGCGTTAATAAGGATTGTGTGTGAATGTTCAGCACTGGCTGTTAAATGTAAATGCCATAGGCAACATAGGGCTTATAAACATTTATTTACAAGGGCTTGTGTGATGAGGAAGAAGGCCAGTTAATAGTCGAGTAAAGGGAAGTGTTGGCACAGGACTCAAGATAATTGTAAACTACAGATCGGTCCCTATATTAGAGCCTGAAAACACTGAGTGTCATGTTTTATTAGCGGAATAAAACCGACGAAATTGAGTAATGAATGTATAAAACATATCAGTTTTGAATTGGGATAAAAGACAAAAACATGTCAAATTAAATAAAACTTGTTGTTCTTTCAAAAAATTAAAATTAAGAATAATTTCTAATTTATTGACTTACCAGCAGCACTATATGTCATTTATAATATTTCAAAATCTTTCTTGCAGAAGGCAAAAAAATTATTTTAACCTTAAACGAAATTAACTACTTTAAATAATTCGAATACTTTCTGCCTGTCACTGCACCTGACGAATTATTCAATTATACATCTTTAAACGATAGTTACATATTCATAAAATCTAAATGAAAGCAGTGAATTTTTCTCTAGTTGTTCTATTCCTTGAATTATTAATAAACAAGCTCCTGTTCGAAATTTGAAATACAGTATGTATTGTTTTCCATATTTTTTTTTTTGTATTTGATTAATTTTGCAATTGTGGGCGTTGATGTTAGTATACGTGTAGGTAGATATATTAAAGAACACACATTTATTTCTATCACCATGTGTGAGCTTTTGCGGCTGAGTAGTTATGTCCCCTGTATGCGTTTTTGCTACAGTGTTTTGCATACGTCTGTGAAATCTCATGTCAATTATATTCAGATTTTTTGATGTACCATTGGTCGTGATATTGTGATATTTACCGAAGAAAAAAAAACAAAACGAGCAGCAAAAGGAAATACTCTTCACATGTATAAGAAAGGAACTAAGAAATTAAGCAAAGGTTCAATGAGAAAGAAAAAAGTTTTCTTTTATTATTTTATTCGTTTTAACTGCCTTCCACTTACTTCTTCTCACCTTTTACTTTTATCTAGTTTTGTATGAAAGAATATATAACAAAAGTATTATTTCTTTTCGTTTCTCTTACTTCTTGCAGTTAAACAATTCCGTTTCCATATGTTTATAGGCTTGTTATTAAAATTTCCGTTTCTTCGTTAAATTTTCTTCTTGTCCTGCTTTATGTATTTGTGTGTGTTTGCAGTACGAGTTTAAAGTAAACATCCTAACAAATGTATGTACATAAAATCATGCAAGCATTTGTAAGTATATTACGTTTTCCTTGAATAAATTTGTTATCACATCCAAGCGTACTTACTATCGCATACATATATTAATACATATATATGGATTTGTATGTCTGTAGTGTAAATGTTAGTGTGTACGGGCTGGAGTATGAATTTTATTCGTTCGATATTTTCGCATCCATTCAATACATCGAGCAGGAATCTCTCTTTCTGACTGTGAACACTTTAACTGAATTCCCAATGGGAGTCATTTGGAAGGCTTATATCTTCTACAATATTAGATTATGGAAATTCCGCCTTTTCAACTCCGTCTTATTCATTTTACTGGCAACTTTTATACATAAAAATCATTGTAGCATAAGGTGCAATACATGGAAAAAATTATGTAGAAATTCTTACTTAATACACTTAAAGAAATTTAATTGTTAATCATTTTCTGGCGAAAAACTTTTATTTTAATTTAACAGAAACTGTTCAATTCCCTTGGTACCAGTTAATGTTTGCCACTTCATCTGTTATTGGATTGTTTTACCTAAACTTAAATAAAATTGTTCCTACAGAATTTTTTACTTCAATAAAATATTTTATGCCAAATATTTAATCCAGAATTTACTTCGGAAATTTTAATCGGTAAACAAACACATTTTTCCCAAAATATTTATAGAATTTTTGGAATGTAAAAAAATGGTAAGAGAGCTCTATTCGGCTGTGCCTAACACCCCTCAAGTATGAACTACTAGGAATGTAGGAGTGCTGCAGATCTTTTCCGGTGCAAAGGATTGCTTCAGATTTTAAATTTTGGACTTCGCTTTTACTCGTCTTATTTTATATTTAATCTCTATTTTCGTTTGAATATTAGCATCTTTGATCGGGTAATTGATGAGATGATTGATTTTAGCTTTACCTCGATTAATTTACTTATAGATTTTAAGTTCTCTTCCAATGGATACGAGATTATGGTGATTTGTACATAATAATGCATTTTTTGGGGGATTTTCCAAATTTCGACACAATCTTTGTATGAATTTTCAAATTTATATTGAAATTCTGTAATTGGATTTGTTTTTGTGAAATTTTGGGGTTTTTGGTTGAGCTCTCGTTGCTGGTTTAATTCTTCATTTATGGTAAATGTTGAATCTCGATATATATAATTTCGGATTATTATATTTAAATTTATAAGTTTTGGCGAAATTTGTCGTTAATTTTCAAAATATGCTGAAGTTAGGTTTTAGTTCCTTTTTTACGGGTTTTAGGTGTTTTTGTGAAACTTAGTGCGTTTGAAGCTTAAAATTAATTCATGTACGATTTTTGAATTTTTTACGAAGTCCAAATCTTTTGTGTAATTAAATTTGTTTTTATGACATTTCTGTTTAATGTGGAATTTAGGCAATGTTTAGGTCTGAGCTACTTAGATAATTTTTGGTTCATTTTCGACCTTCGGTTCAGTTTACGAAATGTAGAGGATTTTTCTCGTAAAATATCGAATTTAAATGTAATATCAGAATTTTTTGGTAAAGTTTAGATTTTCTTTAAAATGTCACTTGGGATTTCGTTGCGCTCTTGTACTGACATTTTCAAATTTGGTGAGATTCGATTTATTGATAAATTGTTGGCGAAATTTCGGGCATTTGGTGAACACTTTATGAATTTTTAATATTTTTCGCTGTTCTTGATTTCGTTCTACTGTGACATACATATGTTTACATGAAATTATAGGAGAAATTACGTTTATTTTAACAAAATTCATTTATGACAAAAGCCTTAATAAAGGTTACGATTACGTTCGTAAATAAATATTATAGAAAATTTGATCACCACCAAATTTTCTACAAACAACGTTATCGCCTAAAATGTACTGCCGAATTATTTTGCTGATAATAATTTGTTTTGCTTAAAGAGTTTTGACACATAATAATAATTTGATCGTCAACAGTATTCGCAAAGAAACATTTTTCGCTAAAACATTTTCTAATAAAAAATTATATAATCAAAAAATTTTCTAAAGATAAATTTTGTCGGCAGTAAATTTTATAAACAAAAATGTTTCCTAAATATTTCGAACGAATTTCCATCATCCATTTCCAAGAATCAAAATTGTTGTCGCCAAAAGGCGCTCATAAATTACTTTTAGCGACGACAATTATTCTGTGGGAAATTCAGTTATTAAAGAAAGTTCCCTACATTCGAGAAAAAATTTCCTATAGAATTGGTTGTTACCTTTACTATGGTGTGTGTATAAATTCTATTGCTTCAACTTCGCAATAATAAAAATATTTTTCTTTAACAAAAAAATAAGTTTTTGAATAGTTGTTATCTTCTGGTTATTTTGTTTTTTTATAATTACATATACTTAGCTTCCTTTGAGCAAAAAAATTTAATTATAAGATTTGGTTTTTGCCTGTATTATTTCAAGCCATATCAAATCATAACAAAGTTGTTGAAATTATTTATTGTTGGGATCTGCAACAATCACCAGCGTATTCCAATGCAAACGAGGTTCAAGTAAAAATCGTATGAAAACAACAACACTACAAAAAAAAGAAAACAAAGAAAACTTAATTTAATCCAAATATGATATCATATCATATGAAATATTTTTACTTTTATTATGTCATTTACTGCCACTACTACTTACAGCCAGCCACCTTAAAAAGAAACAGCCGACGACACGTTCTTTTATTATTTCAAAGTGTTTTTTTTTGTATGTTTAACATTTTTGTCTACATCAGAGATACACGTAAAGCCAGACGACATTTTTATCAAGACACTATTGTTGTAAGTTGAAAGGGGGAAAAAAGTTGAAAGACACAGAAGTCGCAACAAATGGCACAAATTGAATGACAAAACAAATGTTACAGACTGTTGATTCCTAATTTTTTCAAACAATATTTATATGAGATTTATTTTTTTTTCTGTCACTGCTGCTTAAACTTCAAACGTTTTTATTACTGCGGGTTACATTGATTCTTATTACATTAACTGGGGATAGAACAGCAGAGATTTTTTTGGGAATTACTTCGAAAGCATATTTAAGAATAATAATATTTCATGCGTAAGTTCAAAGTAGATAGACATTTTTTGCAATAACATTGCACAGTGGTGCCTTTCTCAAAATTTAAACCAATATTAAAAACATCAACGTTATGAGGATGGAAAATGTTTCTCCTAATTGGTAACATCAATTTGACACGGTTATTTTTGTGATTAAATTGCCACTAATGCACTTTTTCTACACCCAAAAATAACATGGTTGTGCTATGGTCACAACAACCATACACCACATCAATATGTTGATGTGGCAAACAAATAATGGTTATTTGAAAATGTTTCAAATATTACTTTAGTTGCGATAGGCAAGTTATTGTTCGTATTTAACCATCAAATTAAACATAATAACTTTAACCATAAAATGTTCTTAATAAACAATATACGTAAAATTATTTTGCATGTTTAAAAATAGTATGAGTGTGCGTATAGCCGGCTAATTATTTCCTACCAAATTTAACTTGCTTTAAAATTTTGCTCCTTCATAAAAGTTGCTGCAAATGGTGATCTTCTATCGCAAATTTTAGTATATTTAATTTTCATTATATAAAACACTGTGTACCATTATTATCACATAACAAATTCACACTCAGATATTCGTAAAATGACACCTTTATGGAAAAACTTATTATAATAAAAGCATTTTTTTTACTCTGGCTCAAATTACACAAACTTCATTCATTTAGTTTCATGCTTCATGCTTTGTACTTGCTGTCACCCATATGCAGGGTGTGTACTGCTAGAATAATTGGTGGCCAGGTTGAGATTTTAAAAGCGTACAAGAGCAGATATGTTTTCTAAGTTATTTAGTACTATTGAACTCACTTGCTCCTTTTATATGTTTCCCTAAATAGTGGTGTTATACAATTTTTCTGCTATTTGCTTTTTACTTTTTCTTCAATATTTTTTATTGTAATACTTTTCTCGCTTGTATAACTTAAAAATTTTTTAGCATAAATTAAAGCTAAAGCCTCAACATGTGAACGTAAAAACGCATAAAGTAATAAAATGTCAAAATTTGTTTGTAAAATGTCCTTTGGGAAATCATAACTGTATTATAACACCAGCGCATCTAAACTATGTATGCAATACATGCGCATTTTGAAGTTGTTTGTAAATATGTAAGCCGTGTAATTGTATGTGGATACTGGAAGTCATATAGTCCCAAAGGATAAGTATTTTACTATTATTGTTAAGGTTTATGGTCTTGTTATTATTATTATTGTTGCTTTTTAAAATTTTTTTCATCGCAAATACCTCAGAGTTCTTAAATTAATTATTTTTCCATATTAAGTTTTATTACTTTGGCTCTTATTCGCATGTTTTTTGACGTATTGTGCAAGAATTTTTGTAAAGCGAACGAGTTCTTTAAAATTCTTAAACTAAAATACAAATATAAATTATTGCAATGACTCTCCGTCATTCCTTGTTAAGTTTGGTTTGTAAACAAACTGATTTCGTTCTAAACGGAAAATGACACTGAAGGTTTCTGAATTTTTAGTTTTTTTTAATTTGGCCCAACATATCGCAATATACCGCAAGTTATTTGCGGTCCTCGGATTGATAATTTCTGTAGAGGGACTTTATAACAAATATGGCTTTAGAATATGCAAATTTGATCGGATACTAAAAAAACTCAGAAATATCAGCTTTTACCCAAGTCTTTGGAACTTCTGGGCCTATATTGCTGATTTCAAACGGCGTACACACTAATCTAATGGTGCAAGTTTCAAGATCCTAGGCTGTCATCAGAAGCTTGATTTGAGCTTCTCTACCTATAAGGATCCAGAATATATAGACTGTTGGGTCGGAAATTTATATTTTTGCGAAGGGTATAAAAAAAAAACGTTGTGACTTTTTGAACAAACCAATTTTTTCGAGAGCCGTCACAAAATGAATGCATAAGTACTAAAAACTTATTTAGATAACAAGACATAAAACAAGAAGTTGACAAAAAGTAAAAGCCAACTTAAAGGAACGCACGTATTCAACATTTAAATACAAAATTTTCTAAGCAACCCCCACGACCACTACATATCATCTTCTCTTTTGAACCCACAACCTTCGAAGATTGAATAGAAACCAGAACTATGTACATAAGTGAGTGATAAGAAATATAATGCACAAGCACAATAAATGAGAAAAATAAAGAAAATGACAAAATTAAAGCGATATAATGAGCCCCAAAATGTGGGTATTGTAATTTAAGAAGCCTCATTTTCCTTTACACCGCCTACTCATATTTGAGCTGTAACTATAGAATTGACTGACTGCTTATTTCATAAATAATTGTGTAGGTGGTTGGGTGGGTAATTTTTTATGGGTAAAACTATATACTGTTGCTTTTGTATATGTGAGTGGCATTTAATGCCTGTCTGGTGTATTTCCGTTATGTTTGCCAAGTGGAGCACACCATAAATGTACAACAATAAAAGCAACAAAGGAAACCCAGCCATAGAGCCAAACAAAAACTAAAGGACATTGGTATTCTGCTATAATTTATGTGCAGTTGCAATATATGCTGGCGAGAAACGCCTAGCATTGCTGTATGAGATAATGTAACTGGAAAACGTTTCAAATTTTGGTGGCATGCGAATCAATTTTTTTATTAAGTCTTATTGGATGCAGAGGCGTTTCTGGGAAATAAATTCCTAATTATTGCTTTCTTATTCTTGAAACCTGAATTTGGTGTCAACTGAATAAAATATTTTATTATAGCTAAGAGTTTCCTTAGTCTTAGTATCACAAATTAAATTGAGAGACTAGAGAATAAATTAAATTCAATTCAACAGCTGAATGTAGTACCTTCGTGTTCAAACTCTGACTGGCAGACACTTTTTTAAACCGGAAGATTCTTATGTATTCACCTTTGAAGTGCTATACATCCATAATTACATTTTAAAAAAATTATTTAATTTTGGTTAAAATACACTCATTAGTTGCTCTATTTTACGCCTCTGGCGTTAGAATTTTTTTTAAAATATTTTTTTGTATAAAGTCGTCGGGTGTTGTTTGCTAAACAAATAACAGCAAAGAACTTATATTATGAATAAAGCAAATGCTGAAATAAACGTCTTGCAAGATACAACAACGAAAGAGACACCAAGGCATAAACTACAGCGCTTTGTTGCTCAATAGAACAAAACTGGAAATAAGAAAAGCAAAAACTTACGTAAATATCAACATTGATGTAAGATAATCTCCTTGAAGCATACTTTAAGGCGTAACTAATGGTCTTTTTAGCGTTTTAAAATACCAGACCTACATTTTTGTCATTGTTCCAAGCAGGAAGTGTGTATATGGATGTGTGTGTTTTGCTGGCGCTCTAATTTTTCATATAATTTATACATTGTGTAAATGAGTGTGTGTCTATTTGTGTTTGGCTGCAATAGAGTTTATTTGTGTTGGTTGTATTTTATTTCAACATTTTTCGTTATTCTTCTTCATTATTTATTGTTTATCATGCTGTTTGTACATTTTTGTTCAGTATTTTATGCCATTATTATTATTAACATATTTTTTTTTTGTTATTTTGTATCAAAAGCAAAAGTTGAGTTCAATTTTATTTTATCAGTATCAAGCCATATTTTTACTTCTATGAATTTATAATTTTTAGGTTTTATTTTTACAAAAAGGAAAGCGACATGTAAAATAATCAAACGTAACGAATTTTATTACGAATTGTTAAATAAAGGATTAGTGTAAATGTTATTTTTAAAAGAGAAAATGGTGTTGAGGACTTTTGCTGGTAACATATGGATTTTTTTTTTACTTCGCAAAATGTCTCAAAAATTAATAATAAGAGTTTTACGTCTTTTCCGTTTAATTAGTAAGTTAAATGCAGAAATAACACCTGTAGTCTTTTTGTTCTCTTATGCTAATTATCATAGGTATTTTACATATATTCCAAAGCATATTTTCCAATTATTGCAGTTAGATTCACAACATTTGTAAACATGTTAAAATGTAAAGCCGTAAAACTGTTCGTGATTTTTTATTTCAAGATTTTTTAATAGACTTCATAAATTCTCATTTCGTTTTAGAGGTTTTAAGGGATATATGTTTCTAGAATTAAAAAACAAGTTTTTTATTAAAATGTTCTGATCATTAAAATTCGCATAAAAACTGCAAAAAAACAGTATGTCACATTACACTGTACAACACACTGAAAAAAAGGTTTTGTTTTAAGAACTTACTTTTACTTTAAGGCCTCTTAAAGTTCCCACCTTTTGCATATTGTTATAAAATTAATCGGCGTAGGAATTCATTTGAGGTATAACGTTTTTTATGGAAAAACCACGAGGGAAGTTTCTATGAAAGATTTTAACCCTCTAACTTCTTGCCAAATGGGTATTTTTTTCTACTTTTCGTAAAACACATCAAATAACTCCTCCTAAACAGCAATACAGCAGAATAAAATGTCCTCCAAAAATATTTTTCATTAATCCTACGATAAGCCTTGAACGCCTGAAAGAAGTCAAAATCTAAAATCCGTTAAAGGGTTAATTTTGTACTTATTCACAATTAGTGCTGAATTGTAAAAAGACCAGATTTTATAAGTTTGTCTCGAAATCATATCTTACTTAAAATTTTACCATAAGTCACATACAAAAGAGAGCTCTCGTAATATACTATCGTAATAAATTACACAAAGCTCACCGTAGAAGCATCACCGATGCGGCGTATCATGCACCCAGCATTTATACTGGGCAACAGTGTGATCCTGCATAAACCTCACCGCAGCAGCAGCGCATAAGCAGTAACTGTCGTTATCTTTAACGTAATAAGAAACACTTATTATAATAAGTGTGTGTAATCGACGACCCTGGACTCCGGTGAACGTACCCCAGCAATCAGTAGAAATGTGTCGTTACAAGCTTTTATCGACTTTGTTCGTACCTCAGCAGCTGCTGATCACTTAGAAAATTCTTTTGCTCTTCTACCGTTCTAAGATTTGTTACAACAATAATATGTTTTGCTTACAACCATATAATACAAATACATTGTGTTTCTCTTAGATTATGGTTACCTGAACATTGGCTTTTCTTTGCTTGTATTGCGTACTATGATTTATTTCATTATAATATTAAATTGCATTTATATAATTTAAAGAATAACTTCCTTACGCTTGTTAAACTTCAAAAAGGAATAAACCTACATGTTCCAAGATTCAATTTGTTTTGATTTAAGCTCTTTATTTGTATTTTCAAACAATAAATATTTCCGACTCTAGTCAAAAGTTTACAGTCTTTATAAATCGTTTATAATTTAATCTCTGTTTCTTTACATCCTCATAAAAATTTTTTCGTAATCGTTAAAAAAATTACTTTTTGGTTGTGTATGTATTTCTTATTTTGATATATATTTATTAAAGTTTATGTGTTTGCGGAAAAATGTGCTTAAAAAATTTAGACAAATTTGTCATATTTTAAGTAGATAAACACAAATATTTACCTAAATATATTTATTAATACAACATACATGCTTCCCAGGATTGGTTCATTTTTCTAAGGAATATGTTTTTAAAGATCCTGTAAAACAGAAGAAAAGATAAAATAGTAGAAGAAGTTGTTACGTAAATCTTTATTTTTTAACGAAAACGCACACAGACATACACACACGCACACGCATTCGAAGTTGGTTTTGTTCTTCTTCTTTCTAAGGATTTTAAGCATTGTTTACGTATTCAGGCAACGTTATCTGCTTATAACATTAAAATAATCCTAAATGATTTTTTAACGGCACATTTAATCTCTAAAGATGGCGGACTATACAAATATGTTTTTGTGTGTGTTTGATTCTGTATGTATCTGTGTCTAAAACTAAATCATTTTGTAATATTTCTCTTAATCTATCATTTTGGATGGATTTTAAAGACAACAAGCTTCATATACACGATCTATCTTTTAATTTTCTTTTATAAAATATTGCATAATAAGGACCATAATTTGCATATAATATCAGTAAATATATTTACATTATTGTATTAATGTTTGAGGTTTTTATAAGAACTTTTTTTACTTTTTGTATTTCTAGGATAGATTCTTCTGAAGTGGTAGTATAGAGCTTAGTTAAGACATTTATGTTATAATAATTAAACAAATGGATTTGGAAATTTTAGAGAGCCATGCATAATCAAATGACGAATTCCTTGGAAAAATTTATATTAAGTTTTGTGAACAATTTATGATTTTAAATCTTTCGGTTTTTCTTGAAAAAACGATCCCCTGTAATGTAAAGGGGACTGTAACTTATTGTACTTATTATAAATAAACAAGGTCATGCAGTCGCGAAACTAGATCAATCTTGTTCACAACCAGAATAGGTTTTAGTTCGGTGACATTGTTTTCTTTTAAAATGGCTTTACAATTCCGAGAGATACTTTACTGGATCTTTGATACTAAGATTTGTATATACAGTAGCGTTGAACGAAGAAACAGCCCCACACATAAGTACCATTTTGAAACCAAGCATTTGGACATGGTTTCCTTCTTAGCAAGGAGCAGAGCCTATCGGATACGGTAGCCCTTTGCAATTTAATATACTTCGAGCTCACACTCCTCCTGCGATTATGGTCTAAGAAACAATCTTCACGAAGCCGGGCTGAAAGAAAGTTTTCAGGGGATTCTGTGCCCGTAGTACCTGAAGTCTTTCGCAAAAGCTCGTAGCCGACTACCTGTTGTTTCCATAACTGGAGCTCGCAGCAGCCACACACGGAACATATAAAAAGCAATAGGGGATAAGAAGACAAGAGTATCATACGGAGAAAAAATTAAAAATAACCCGAACGTCTCCTTGGCTGCATAAATGACAAGCAAATAATTGAACGTAGATAATGCGAGGGCACTTTGATAATTCCGTAACTTTTTGGCTAAAATAATTAATTTTTTCGGCAATAATGCGTTTTATTTCTTAAGATGGTCTCCTCAAAGCTCGACGCGGCTAATCCGGCGTACTCGAAGTGTTTTTATGCAATACAAATAAGGTTTCCCAAGGTCTTGACAATATGCGTTTGCTTCACTGATGACCTTTTGGTTTGACCCAAATTACCTACTACCCAGCCATTTCTACAAATTTGGAGACAGGAAATAATCACAAGGATCTAATTCTAGAGGGTATGCTGGATGATGTAGCTCGTATGCATTGTTTTGACAACCACCGTGCGGACAGCATTTTCCTATCAAAATATTCATGCAAAATGTGATTTACCCACTCGTTTGAGTTGCTTTCAGCATCAGCCACTTCACACAGTTTCATTATACGATCGTCGAATATCATTCCATGGATTTTATCGAGTACAACTGGCGCAATTAGCTCTTTTGGACAAATTGAGGTTTTGGCGTCTTTTAGGCCAATAGAACCACAACGAAATAAAGTTAGGCAATTTTTATATTCCTGCTGCAGAGCCCCCATAGCATTGATCAGGCCATTATTTGACTTCGATAATAAATCGTTTTAACGTTAAAAAGTATTGTTATATAAGCACACGAAATTAACTTTCTTCATTTTCACTTTAACAAAAATTATGAATGTTCTGGTGAGTGTGTCATTAGCCCGTGGATCAGGAAGTTGTAATATACCGGTCCGTCCTTATTCAAAAACCTAGGGGATTAATTCGCACTGAAACGCTAATCTCATTAATTGCTTTCTCTGTTTTTAATGGGTTTGGGACGCCATAGAATGGATGCTGTGAATGCGCCAAAAGATCTATAACAACTCATTTTCTGTGAACCCAGCTACACCATCCCACTTCCCGCGCACTAAATCATCTTCAAGCAATTTTACTTTTAAAATCGTTCTTGTTTTTTATGGGATACCAAAATACGTAAATACAAAAGATCACGGGATCATAGAATTGTCTTAGAAGTTACAGGACGCAAAATTTTACATATTCAATTACGTCGCAACAACTTACAAGTACAACTTCCTCCAATAGAACGAGCAGATAATAGGTAATGCTGGGCAAGCAGATTTTCAATTTTTCATCCCACTTCACAGCTGTCGCACTTGTCAAAATTAAGTAGTTCACAACGCACACAAATCATCTCAGATACATTAACTGCAGGGAGTTAAGGAAGTCTGTTCGGTGTACCTACTAATATTTCTTAAGATTCTTTTCGGTTTACATAAGGAGAGTACAATGCAAGCTACATGACTGACATAAGATAATATTTCTGGAAATAAGACTGACCAATTGCCTTCTCTATTTATCTTAACGTAACCTAACTGATATTAAATTTAGAGAAAATATGTAGTATGTCCTCTTATTCATGAACTACATGAAAGTGATGAAAATTATAGTTTTCCATAAAGTATGACTTAATCGGACAATTTCTGTAAATATACAAAAGAGTAGACAATTAAAACCTCCAATGAATTATTTGTAAAATATTTTTATTTTGAACTAAATGCATCGTCTCATATTGGCTTTAAAAACATTTTAACTTAGTTTTCCAACAATTTAAAATAAATTTGTGTGAGATTTCTTCATTTTTGTTTGTTTCTCTGCGACTTATAGACTATTTTTTTATTGTATTACATTTCATTTGAAACTCAAGCCATCAAATTCCAATTCAATGAATTCATTGTGTTTTTTCTTGGTGTTTTTCTTTAGTTTCATCTCGCTTTTTTTCCCCAAAAATGCTTCAATAGCCGTTAGTAAATAAAAATGTTTTGAATTTCCGTTAGTGGCCACATGCCTTTAAATACGTACACACACACACACCCACACACACACCCACACACACACCCACACACACACCCACACACACATAAACAGGAGCAGCATTTTCCCAAAGCGCGTTTTTGTACGTTTTTGGTAGGATATACATAAAACAATTCATAGATTTAAACAGAAAACTTTGGGGATTTTTACATGTGGTCTAAATGTATGCGAGTAAAGTACGTAAGTGTGAGTCAGTATGTTTATGTTCATTTTGTATTTGTATGGGTGTTTCTATTTGTTCTAACCAATGTGAGATCAATGAATGAATGTTCCCTGCAAAAAGGTGCCTCCGAAAACAAACGCATAACGCTCAGCCATTGCTGTACCATGACGATGCCAATGTCGATGATTCTGATGATTTTATTAGAATTTAATTTTTTTTCTGTTATATTTCTGTAAAGCTCTATTGTTGTTTTCCTTCGTTCTTGCTGTTTTTAGTGTGATATGTTTTTACGTTCCCTTCGCATGTTTGAATTTACAAAAAAAAAATATTGTTTTAGTTGAATTTCCAAGGGTAAAAGTGCTGTTGACTGCCAAATTTTTAATTAAAAGGAAATAAAAATGAATAACGGAATTCATTTGTGTTCATTGGTCGTTTTCCCTGGACGAACACATTGCCTGTAATGGTGATCGATGTCCCCAAAAGTAGACTTTAATAAAATTTCGTTAGAGGAATAATCAATTTTAAAATACTCCCTTTTGGTTTTTTTTTGTTACCATAAAATCAACAGAACGGCAACAATTGGCAAAAAAGAAAAACAGGTGTGCGTAGACTGAATTAATTAAATCGTAGTACTGTGTTTTATCTTAAGAATGAATAATATGCAGCAAACAATTTAAATATTTACATTTATTTTGTATTTGATGTCTTAATTTTTGAAGATAGATTGGCTCTTTTTAATTTCCTTCAGACCTGGGTTCAGAAAGCAGGGAATACGAATAACAAACAGGTCCAAACTAAATTTACGATTAAAAATGTTTGTGCTGCCCGACAAAAACATAAAAATGACGCTGAATATTTGAAGTTAAGTGGTATGTGTTGTTTTCACCGATCCCGGAACATAATTTTTTGTGTTAGAGCCATTTTCATATGTCACGGGACAAGTTCCTATATACAAATTGGGACAAATAGCCCGCACGATACGGCCAATTATAAACTCAATGTGTTTAAAATTAAAAGTTTGATAAAATTTTGAAGCATATTAATTGATATTCTAAGTTTCAGCAATAAAGATGGCTCGATGTTGAAACGGAATAAAGCTGTTTATGTGTGTATACGTTATTTCCATAGAGACATGAATTAACGAGGTTAAATTATCGATGACTTTTCAGCATTGTCCCGGAAGATGTACTGGGTAATGTAACTTCGAAATTCGCCGGACATGCTGTCTTGCAGCCCTAGACCATAATGTTATCACCACCATTTTTGTAGTTGGTATAATTTGTCTCTTCTCTAGCTTATGATTTACCAAATAAAGCCTTTTCATGCCATCCGAAAATAAGTTTAAGTATTGTTTCGCCAACCAGGCTTTACTTCGTATTCTCTGCAATACGAATAGTTCGATATGTATTTTTTTAACTACATGCGAGATTCTGCATTTATGTACACAGACTTACTTGTATACCATAGATTTCGCGGATTTTTAGTTGTTTCGGATGTTCATTAATTAAAACGATAAATAACAAAATATGTTTTTCTGGGATTATGAAAATTACTTATGTTATCGAATACTTACTTTGACGACTGTATTTAGATCTCTTCAAAACTTTCGTCCGTATTTTTTGTATTATTATTTTTTTTAAATCTCTAGGTATATATGTACATAACACATGTACATAAAATTAATTATACTGTTTGGCTCTTGTGTCATTATGATTGACAGCATAAAAAGTAGTTATTTGTATTTAATTATTGACGCCTTCGATACCGTCGTTTAACGTCCTATCCTTATATTGATAGAAATACAATTAAATATATGTAATTTGTGTTTGGAAATTGGCGTCAGCATACATATGTAAACATTTTTTCAGACTGCCTTAATCTAGCACTTATGAATTGCACGAACAAACACAATAATGCACAGACATGTTCGTGCTGCTTTGCAAAGCATTTAATTTTTCTGAAAACTAAAAAAGAATTGTTTTTCATTAAAAAATAATAGTCACACTTCGTGGTCTTCTTTACACAAATATTTGCCAATCATTGATGTTATTGTTGTCAGGCTAAGTACACACACACACACATATATATATAATTCACACATTTTATGAGAAACATATGTATGTGAGAATGGTTGTGTCTAAATGAGTGCATGTGTATGCTTTTTCTTGAGAATTTGTTTCCTTGCTATTTTAAGGTTTAAAAATGTTCATAGTTTTTCCCCCACTTTATCACGCATTTATATTTTTGTTTGGACATGTGTGTGCGCCTTGTTTTTCTTGCTTTTTTTCTTTTGGGGAAAAATGAAGTTATTCGCTTTAACCGTCGCACAGTGGCACATATTTTGAGAAGGCGGCCAAAAATCATTTTTTTTGTGGTTACCGATCTTAGTGTTTCCTTATTCATTTGAAAGTAAATGCCAGTAAACCTCGAGAGACAAAAATTTAGAACTCTGTTCCAACTATAACACACTGAACAGGGTAATCCAAAATAGACTTTCTGAATATTTTGTTAAAATGAAATTTTTTTTAGTAAATTCTAATTTTCAAATTACTATAGCTTTTTTGTTTTAAAAGATATCAAACAAAAATAAAGTGTTTTTAATTATGCAGTTTGTTAGTTATCAGTGCTAGCAAAATAAAGTCATTACATTTTTTAGAAGTTTTAAATATTTTGTTTTAAAAAAGGTCAAAATTCTTCAAAAATCTCGTGCTTAATAGGGCATAACTCCCTACCGTCAAACCACGTCAAAAAGATATATCTCTGTGTTATAGCCCAAAACCTCCCCCGCGTGCACTAGAGGAATTTTTCTGACCAAAGGTCAGGTATTTTGTACAAAAATTATCAATACATACGAAATTTTTCAAAAAAAATTTTTTTTTCTACAGAGTTATTTTTGAAATATTTTAAGTTTTTAAAACAAAGGTAAAGCCAAATTTTTTTCAAATCTCCTTGAAAGATGGCGTTTATAACTTTTGCGATTGAATCTAGTAATATACAAATGCACTATATTGTACCTATCACATTTGCCAAATCTATATATTCAATGAAATTTTGGTTACCCATTAGAGTTGGTAATGGCAAATATATCATAAAACAATAAGGCATTTAATACATAAGATAGTCTGATGTAATTTAAGATTATACATATGTATTGTTATACATATGTACATATATACATCTACACATTAATGTAAAACATTTTTTAGTTTGTAGTTTTTTAGTTTTTATGACTTGTATGTATTTGTGTTTTTGAAAATTTGAAACATTTTTCATTGTATATGGGAAAAATTTTTCAATAATTTTCACAATTTGATTTTTGTTTTGAAGTTTGTAAAATATAATTTTACTTTATTTTATTTCCTGACGATGCTACACAAAGGCGTAGCGAAATATTTGATCAAATAAAATTAGTATTTATTATAATATATAATAAAGGAAATTTTATTGAAGACCTGGAGCTCGGGACAATTAGACAAACATATTAATAATAAAGGTCAAAAAACTAGAATAAAGTTTAATAAAATAAAACTTTAACTAAAATAGGATTTTTTCAAATTCAATTAATAATGGTAACGAATATTAAACTATTCGTAACTTTTTTTATGGTCGGTCGACTTTTATGCTTTTTATCAAAAATTAAAGTTTAAAATCCAACCTACCAAACAGAAAAAAAAGCATATCAAAATTCCAATCCAATCAAAAGTTGCGGATTTTTGACCGCCTTCTCACCAAATGTGCCACTGTGCGTCGTTAGCTGGCTATTGGAAGATGATTTCTTTTTTCATTTGGTACGTGTTGGGTAGTTATTTGTTTAAAAAATATTCAATGTGCTTGCAGGGAATTTATAAAATTATTTTATTGATAAAACATATATTTAGTAAATTTTTAAATTAACGTTTTTAATTTATTGTTAATTTTTCAAAATAGTAAAAGCAAATAATGAGGACCAGTTAAAGCCTCAGGCAAGCCGTGTAAATGAAGAAAATCTATTGATAAGCGAGGTATTTAGCGTTTGGTGGAATTTCTTTCCATCTAAGAAGTCCAGACACTGCTTACATTTCATTCCTATTTTTTTTTTAAATTCTAAATAACTCGTATATTTTCTATATATCGTGTATTTTCTATTGCAGTAAATATAAGTTTAAGCTCGTGCTCAATCACTCTACACACATTTAAACTCTGTATTTAAAATTAAAGACTACTTCATGACTGGACATAAAAAATAAATTTTATTGTAAAATGTGGCGACACCACAAAAACACTGCTAAAAGACGATAATGGGAAACTCTTCAAGAGCCTGCGCTAAAAACAAATAGCAACAACCACATAAGCAACAAGAAAAATTGCCACCAACATTACCACCACGAGGGCAACTTTAAAACGCCATGACTTGTTAAGTAACCTATAAACTTTTCGTAAAAAAAAAACTTTTATGTGCTGTAAACGATACACCACTGCAAAAATCCTTGTGACGTGCCCATCTTGGTTTGACCAAATCCGCTGTTTTGACTGCTCTATCACTAGTGTGTTGGTATGGAAACGACGTTAAAACGTCTTCGGGTTGCGGTTGAAAATCGACACTGAAAAGGTCATATAAACGGTTGTTCCTTTGCTCAAGTGTGAGAGCAATCGCAGGTGACGAATATAAATATAAAATATTATGGAATATGGGGATGCATACAGTTCCATTCACCTCACGAACTTTAATTCTCCGATTATCCAATATTAATTTTTAGCGTGACGATCACTCTTGGACGACCTGAACGTTCGGAGATATTTGTGGTGCTACGAAAAATACAAAATACCGTCAATCATTTTTAACTATTAAAACTTATGGACATTTTTTGATGTCGGTGGTGGGTTTTTTACGATGTAAAAGTAATAAAATATTAGCTCGCAAAATTCACTATTATTAGTTTTACTCGAAATTTGCTACTTTCAATAGCTGTTAAAAACAAACCAAACGACACAGCTTGCTTAAAATTTTACAGAGGTCTACTAAGAGTACGTATATGATTAGGTTTCAAATAAAATACGAGAGAACTACCCAAGTTTACAAAGTTCTTAAGCTGACTTCGTATGTACAAAAAGCGAACCCGATCAAATCAAACCATTACACATTGTCTTTCCATACTCATACCCAACCGTACCACCATCTTCGTCATCAGTGACACCACCACATTGAATACATTTGTATGAGTAACTGAAATTGGAGCGAGTAACAATGTTAAAGAGAAGTTTACATAGCGACAGGGTTGTGCGTGCTGCTGCAAATGTTTGTTAAGCTTAACTCAAGTGTTAAATCTAAAAGCAGTAAAGGCTGCTGTTTTATTTGTTATTTGTATGTGTTACTGAGTAAGATGTTTGCATGTTTGTACTATTATATATTTACAAGTACATCTGCATAAGTAAAAGTGGTTATGAACGTTTTTTAAATTTAGCCACAAGTATGTAAACACAGATTGAACATTACTACTACCAGTCTTACTATGTTTAGATTCCTGCAACATTTTTCCCTTTTGTAAGTATATATTCCCTCTATTTGTAACTATGGTCTAGATAAAGATATTCCTATTGAAAAATAACGGCAGGTCTTCTAGTTAGGGCTCGTAATTATTAGTTTTATTTCTGATAAAAAATTAAAAGATAGATTTAAATAGATTAAATTTTGAAAACAAATTAAAATTGTAATTAATTTAATAGAAAAAAACGTTTTAAAATTTGTTCTCGTTAGTCATTTTAACGCTTGTATTGGGCGTTATGCTCCAAAATTTTGTGGCTCTGTGATTACTAAAGAAACACTTTTGAACAAAATTTTAGCAAAGGTATTAATACAGACGAGAGGTTACGTGCCCTGCAGCTAACGCAACGCTCAACGCTCTTATTTAGGTATGGCTGTAAGCATACCTGTGCTGTAAGCAGTTGGGGCACAGCACAAAAAACTTTAACATTTGTTATTTTATGTTTATTGTTGTTTATTATAATAATGTGGTGGCAATTCTAAAAAGTACAACTATTCAAATCCAATTTACCATCTGTATATAAGTTTTCTAGCACCATGGACAAGGTTGGTATTAGAAGTGCTGTAAGGCTTTTGCTAACTCTGACAAATCACTTTCCCTCACTTAGAACAAATTACTTTTTTATAAAATGGTAAGCGCTATGAGCTAATGATATGAAAACTATTTATACTGGGAGAAGGGAAATTATATAAAATGTCTAAATAAGAGTGCACTATGGAAATTGGTGCTGAAATAAATCAATTGTTTCATGCTCAATGTGGCAGCTGGCGCTGTCCTGCTCATGCCAAAGGAATTTAATTATGATATTCCTGCAACCAATGCCGTTTAGGGTCACTATCTATTTGACGGTTTAGGCTTACAGCAACACTATCTTTTACAGAAACAATATATTTTTGTCCAGTAGACCAATTTTCTTAGCTGAAATTCCATTTTGGTTACATTCCGTTTTTGGTTTTTTCTTTTTAATGCTGATAATAAACTCGAAAATTTGGTCATAAAAATAGAAGAAGATAAAACAATCGCAATAAAATACTACCTTTCCTTTTTGTTATTGACGGAAAGCTTTTAAATGTCAGAGAGATAACAAAATCAAGCAAAGCTTGCCCGGTGGGCGGTGCTACTTTGAAGGATTTCATAAGCATTGAAGATTATTATTCCGAACTATTTCCGCCAGTCAAGGAAAATTTGGAGCATTGCAAAGAATTGCAGATTAGATCTAGTGAAAATAATGATGCATTTGCAAAAAAAAAAAAAAATAGATTCCTCAAATGCATTTTTCAAACACAATTTGGCCTTCGTGTTGACGTCCCAAAAAAGAGGTGGCTTTGTTTCTATAAATAACGCCAACACTTCATGCGGGTATTTTTTGTCGAAATTTACCCAGAATTCATTATCCGTTTAAAAATAATATTGATTTTCCATTAAATTTAGAAAAATACTTTTAAACTAACAAACTAATTCAAAATAAATGCCCCTGCTTACCATGACACTAATAGCGCACAAATGCTTGTTCATTCTAAACAAATCATGCTGAATACAAGAATAGAGAAATAAAATAAATAAATTTAATAGATTATATCAGGCCACCGCCCTTTTTCGTCGGACAGGGACCCAGAAAGTAAGTGGTCTGCTTCGATATCCCTTCATACATTAATAATAGAGTTGGCACACAACTTACAAAGCATAGTAAGGCAATAGAAACATAAAGTAACAATGTTTTGTTGTGCGACTATTTGTTACAACTTTAAAATGTTTGTCCTGATTTGGTTTTTCTAAAAAGTCGGATAATGATTTGGTGATGACCTGGCATAAGCAACCACCGAAAATGCGCATAGAGACTAGCTTTTAACCACCTTCAGCAATAAATTTCATAATTCGAAAATTGGCGAGTTCTCAGCTACTAACTGGGTTATTCGACTTTAAAAAAAACGCCATTTTAAAAAATTCGACCGATCGACAGAGGCTTTGTCGATTACCTTGGTTCGCTAATGCAAGTATTGCAAGGATTTGGCTTCTATAATATATTCTAAATTAATTTAACGCAAAGCAATTAACATCCTAATTACAATTGGCCCCACAAGCATTGTCAACATTGACTTTAACATACACCTTGCATAATTATGCACGATCCTCCAGAATACAATCCATTTAATTTTCCTGGCTTTCGTTGGCAATCCTTGCATTTTAAACATCCATATTTTTATTATCATTTGTTTGAAATGAAATGGGTAAATGAATCTCGAATATCATTAACTATCGCCTTCTTTTTCGTTGTGGTACGCGAAAGTGGTTCCAAATGTGTTGAAGTTGTAGTTCTTGCCGCTTCCTAAATTCCTAATTTCAATTGCTTTATTTAGAATTAACTAATTTTTCGCTAGACTTAAATTTTTATTTATTCTTTTTTTTTAAAGCAAATGTACCTAATCCTGTCATACATATGGTTATCGTTAATAATAAAAAATTATATCTAACTTTAAATTAAAAATTTTACTCAAAATAGAAATGCTTTTATTCTCTGCGTATGTAAAGTAAAAATTTCCACACAAAAAAAGCACAGCAATATCAGTAGAGAATTTTCGTGCTTCATTGCCAAATCTGGCAACAGTTTCCTAACTCAATTCTTTCACCAAACTTTCAAATCTTCTAAGTGCAGCCAAAGTTTTGGTTATTTAAAAAGACTATCCGTTTAAGGTTTTCCACTAACAATCACTCAACCACAATATCATATAACGCACTTGTATATACATGTCTATACCTGCATCCTACGAATGTTTGTAGAGTTTAAATACTAAGATTATGTATTTTGCCTTGTAAACTCAGGCTAAAGTTAACTAGCAAAGGCTTTTAGTTGTCGGTTCTCGGTCATGAGGAGGGATAGTTATAGATAGATAGTGATTTTATTGAATTTATTTCTTGTTTCATGGTTTGCATTTCTATGGTTAAATGTATTTAATAGTTCTGTTTTTACTTAAATATGATATATTTTACATTTAAATATTGGAAATCTTTCATAATATTTAGATTTAAGTTTTGTAGTACAGTTAAATAAGTAACACTGATTATTGAACTTAGGAATTTAAAGCTTATATTGTAACGTACGAGAAGCCTTATACCAAAAATATTTTCTCATATTTTATTTCTTAGCAAAATATTAAAGTAGTCGTCAAGAGATTCGATTCGATAGTGTTTCAAAAAATATTGTTTAAAGAATGTATTTATATCATCAGTCCTGTATTTTCCTCAATGTACAGATTTTTTTTTTATTATTTAGTAAATAAATTTACTTAAGTCTTTCTTCAAAAGTCTTAATAGGAATGGCAAATGTTGTGGTTACAATAAACCATTTGAAAACTGTTAATACTAAATTTATTGAAACACAATAACTTATTTTAAGAACTTTAAGATAACAGCCCAAGAATATTAAGATTCTCTTAAAAATATGCAAACCTCAAAATATTTGAAACTTACGAACGAAGCTTTCAATAAAATGCAAAGCCACAAAATCAAAGATATTTTATATCATTATCAATGTTTCATATTAATGTATTCGAAATACAACAACAAGGAGAAAATATTGCACAGAAATGCAAATGAATTGCAAAAAGATAAATTTAAAACAGAATAATTTCATCTGCAATTCTGCACTTGTAAATTCAAATAATTTACAACAACAACAACAGCTACCAAATGTTCAAATAAAGAAACAACTCCTCTCTACGCTTTAGGAGTCAAACTCAAGAAAACAGTCATTTAACCAACTAGACATCTGTTAAATGAGACATACTTTAATACTTAATCAAAACGCACACACACACACACACACATACACATATTTAGTCACTTCCAGTTGTTTACTTGTGTATGTGTGTGTGCTTGTTTCCTTATAACCTTCTTCCATATGAATGTTTAACTATCTATTTAGTGTAGAAAAATATCCTCTTAATTTATTTAAGTACCTTTTGTATCTGTTTGAAAATCAGTGAAGGATCTTTAATTTCATTACTGCAGTAAATACGAAAGCGAGTGCAGGTGATATGGTATTTGTGATTAAAACCAATGATGTTTGTAAATTATATAATTGTACAAAAGAATATCGTATAATGAACACATAAGTATGCATCCAGTTGCTATCAAGGGTCAGGAAAATAAGGATTTGTACATGAATGAATCGTAAGGAATTTCCACTTAAATGGATTCATCATAAGGAATAGGAAATTAAATATTTGCATTGAGAGGGAATGATTTAAAAGTTGTATCATTTTAAATCAATTTATTACCCAATTATTACAGAATTCTGACAATGGCAAATAATAAAATATTAAAATTTCAAAATAGCAATAGTTGCATATACATCGGTATTGAAATAATCAGGTGCGGAATCAGCTTGATTCTTCGGCGGGCGAAAGTCGCACATGGTTATAAATGCCAGAAAAAATATTCAAGCCACTGTAATGTAAAAAGAATTCAGTCTGAAAGACACCAATCCGATGAAAATTCGCAGTCGATTCAATTGAAAATAAATAAAAGTTATCAAAAATGTTTACGCAAAAGAAATTAAATAAATTGACATTACAATCACTCCTAAAAAAGCCGAACTCAAAAATTTTTATTATTTATCCAAAACTATGCGGGGCTCAATGGATGCATACTCTCGTATAAGACAAGATAAGAGACATATTGAGAGAGAGATTTTACTGTGAGCTCTGTGAAGAATTAATATTTTAATATAAAAAAAAAGAACGCGCCTGCACACGTCTACGCTCATTTCCGCTCCCAGAAACGCGAGATAAAAATCTTCTTTAGTATAAAGGATGTGAAAAACGGTCGCAGTTTGCCCACTACCATACATAAAAATAGTTCTGAAATGTTTTCTTAAACCAATCTGAAATGTGAAGAAAATATTTAAAAAGTCGTATATATATTAGTGTAATAGCGGTAACCTATATTCTCAATTTTTACCTCCAGTTGGCTTAGAGTATTACATATTTTCCGCTCAACCATAGTGATTCCCAAAGTCTCTCTTTCTCTCTCAGCAGTTGACAATTGAGTGTTTTATATTTCCAATTGAAAGCAGATGAAAGTCGATATACTCGTAATCTTCTGATTTAGTCACAAATCGAAGGAACACCCATTCAATGTCTTTTACCAGTGTACCCAGCAGATTCTGAGTTTTTTATGGATACATGAGAAATTTGGCATTGTTAAGTTCAGCCTAAAAAATCAAAAACAATAGAGGAAACACCTAAAACACAATAACTGCTTCAAAACAAAGAGCTTCGTTGTAAATACTAAACGAGCCTCTCTAGGTTTTGTAACTAACCTGAACCTAAAGGTCTTTAGTTCATTCACTCGCTCTTAGGCATCTATTGTATAGGTACCTAACTTCTTCTCTCTTCAACACTGTTTACATTTCAAAATCGGTGCTAAAATTAATTTGTTTACAATTTTTTCCCACGAAATCGCAAAGAATCGTACTTCATCGATTACTTCCGATTCAGAGGTAGTAATAAAATCACAGAATTATCTACTGAAATAGGTCTATTACTTACGTTAGGTCTCTTTAAATGCATCTCCAATTTTCTTGATTTTGTCACATAGTATTTCAACACATTAACACTTTCCTTTGTTTTAATTAAATTTCATAGCATTAGTTCTTATTTATAACTTACACATGCTTTGTACTTTTATTAATCTTATTCCATTGCTGTTTAGTAATGAAGAGAAGAATGGTAATTATTATGATATTTTTATTTCTTTCTACAATAATTCCTTACTCATCACACTCAATTCATGGAATTTCGAACTAAAAGCCATAAAGAATTAAAACACTATAACTCAGATATTTAATTTAAAATCAGCTTAGTTGCAATATTCAATTGGAAAGTACTTCTAGAATATAAATTCTTCGATTATTTAATATTTTAATTAAATAGTAATTAAGTGTAAATGTTTAATTTACGATACATTTCTTGTTTACTTGTACAAAAAGTATTTTTATCTGTTTAAATAATACCATACAATTATAATTTCTTTAACTTTTATTTAAACATTAATTTATATCAATAATTTTCATGATAAAAAATCTTTCGCATTTTACAATTAAACATGCGAAAAGCTTTAGGCGTTTTATTTGTAATTTTTGCAACTTTAGAAAATCCTACATTATCGTGGATAATAATCATCATCTAGTTGGCTGTGTTTTTGTTTTACTTTTTTTTTTTAACTTTAAAATGTATTTCAAATTAACTTTTATCTTGATGCAAACAATAAACATTTGGGGCAACACAATCTATAGACAACCATATTTTGTTAAAGAGATAAAAATAACAATAAAGAGATTTACACAAAAATGAGGTGAGTTACAATTTCGAAAATGTCTGTAATATTATTTCCGCTACAACAGCATGGTAGTGGTGTTGGGCAACAAAAAAAAAAAAACATTAGACAATCCAAAAAATTACAATGTTTTGCACAATGGTCGAGTTGTCCAAAAGAACTTATTAATGTGGAAATGAGTTACTCTTTACATTAAGTTGGCACTTTTACTTGTTAAATCCCAGCGAGAATTTTACAGCAGATCGCAGAATTTTGAAATGGCACAAAATCATAGCGAATCTTATTGGAGGATATGAACTTATTTTAATCAGAGCTGTTAAATTTGGATTACGATTAATAATCAATTAGATTACATTTTGAAAGGAATGGTATTGATTACATATAATTACATATACAAATAATCCCAAAGTAATCAAGATTATTTAGGATTACAAGAAAATAATCAAAAATAATCCAATGTAATCCAAAAGTAATTGACTACTTTCAAGGAATATTTTTTGATTATTTGGTTTCGGAAACATATTCAGACATATTGACCTAAGAATTAATTTTATTATTAAGAGTTTACAACAATTATGTTTAATATACGTAAAAGAATAATATACTTTATAGTATAAAGTATATATGTATACACATAGAGCACAATTGAAGTAAAAAACAATTTAAATAATAATTTTAAACTCGTTTACAAACGGAATGACAAATGGATATACATATGCCCTCTCGTATAAGTGGAGGGTATAACAGACAAAACAAAATGGTAATAATAACAACAATAAATACCGCAAGTAATTGCTTTCAAATGCATATAAAAGAAATTAAGAAGAATGCAGAATTATGAAGAATGCAAATCAATCAATTATCAAATCGATGAACAGCAATAATAATAACAAAAAATGAAAAAAAAATTGCAATAATTTCGCCAAATAAAAAAAAATAATATAAATAATTCAATTATTTATATAATAATCCTTGAAATTAGTTGAATTATTTTTTGATTACTTTTTATTATTTTTGATTTCTTTCTTGTAATTTTTATCAATCTTGATTATTTTTGGATTATCTGCAATCGTAATCAATTAGTAATCGCGCGAATCTGAAAATAATCGTAATATAATCATTACTTCAACTTAAAAAGAAATAATCTAATTACTAATTATTACGATTAGTAATCATTACTATGCTTTTAATGAACAAAATTATACTTTTTATAAAGCTTAATTAGTTACAAATTGTAAACCAATCCTGTCCGATTTATAATAAAAATTATTATATTATATTCTAAAAATTTGACATTAACAGATATTTTGTAAGTTAGCTCAGTATAACTTTTTATTAGTAGAAAAGAAAAACATTGTTTTTTTATTTGGAGTTTTCAAAAATACTTCAAATTTCCAAATTAAAAAAGAGGATTAGCGATTAGCACAACTTTTGGAAAAGGTATTCAAAAATGCTTGCTGTGTTTCAGGGTTTCAGGCATTTTGTGTTATAGTTATGCAGATGTAGTGATAATAGTGGTCAGGTGAAATATTTTTATAGTTCAACACTATAAATATGTGAATGGGTTGGTAAACATGGGGTATCTATTGTTTATATTTGCATAATAAATGAGAGACTGAAATTTCTAAGTAAAAGTTTGACCCAGCCACAAACACACATATGTATATACACTTGAATACGAACAGTTATGACAATGGCAAAAAGAGCAATAATCAAAAGAACATATTTGTACAATAATGAATGTAACCCTACAACTGGTTGTTAATTTTACTCATGTCTATAAGTTGTATTGCAATTGTTATTTTTAGTCCTCTTTCTTGTTTTTTTTTGCACAGAGTCACGTAATGCATTTACAAATACATGTGCACAATACTCAGGTACACAATCAGAAATGCTTTTGTTGTAATATCAGGCACACAACACATATATATATATACATCTTCGACACACACCTTGTCACTATATCACAACAAATAACAGTGCATTTATTTTAAGCTCATATTCATACGCTCACTTATTCACAAATGTATATTTTTAAGTCTTACAATGTCTGTTATAATTGGACTCAAAATGCAATCAAATACACACACATACGCACACATATTTGCATGCGTATATATCAAACGTATAGAAAAAAAAAAACAATATAAATTTTATTGCATACTTTTGGGGCTTACTTTCCATACATCCATCCATGCAGCTTTAGATATTTTTGTACTGCCTAAAGATTTGTTTTGTATATTGCAATATTTTGTGTGAACATTTTTTGTATGCACATATTTGCTCATTGCCATAAGAGTTCGTATATATTTATATATGTAAATATGACCGGATGTTGTCGGACATACCGGATTTCCGTATGAATCATTGATGAGCTATTAACTCAATGATTTTGTTGCCTTTTGCCTTTACTCATGCTCTATGACTTTTTGCACACACATACGTAAATGATTTTATTTCCAAATGAGAGGAGCAACTCTTTTGGTAAATCAACTACACTTATCACTCTAGTTGTAAAACGTTAGTTATTATTTTAATTTTTTTTATTTCTTGCACAATTTATATGTTATTTTTGCCAAATAATCTTAAAATTTAAAAAGGGCCGTTAAGTACTTAATACTTTGTAGTACTTTACAATTTTAATTAAGAACATGTTTGGTTTTGAATGTAGCATAATGTGTTTACAAAAAGTTAATTGATTCTTTGAAACAGATCAAATATAATTTTCTGTACGAGCTATTAATGTTTCCTTCAACAAGTAATAAGTTTCCTTTAGTAGTTAGACTTACCTTTGCTAAAATCACCAAGTACGATCAACTTAAATGTTCAGACTGATAAATTTTATGAATAAAATGAAAGAAGGAAGGCTCGAGCATTCATATCGGTTGATCTTGCCACCAACGTGTTTTTTGAATATTGGATTCTAGCCTGAATCGTGCTTGCGACCGCACGGTCTTTTTAGAATCAGATGCCCTTAAGTACTAGTCTCTATGCAAATTATATCCTTGCATAAGCCATCTCATAGGAAAACCTTTACCAATCTTTTCAGTGAAACTTCAACGTCTTACGTATGAAATTCTTTAAACGAAATAAAAAAGAATCTCTAAAATAGAATCTCTAAAGCAAAACATTCACGTTTTCGTTACTGGCCACTCTACATTAGATTGGTTCTTTTTCATTCTAAATTAAGATCTACGCCAACTCTATATTTGCTTTAAGTAGAAAAAAATATAATATTAAGGGTTGCCAACGTTTGCAGAACTTATATGATATTATATCCCAAAAAATTATTTTTAAATAAAAAAAAAAAATACAATTCACAACAGGAACAAAACTAATATTATTACGACTATTGAAAAAAAAAGAATATGTTTTTTGTTTAATCTTTTTTTGCTGCGACGCAAATTAATTTCAACAATTTCCTGATGCATAGGCTCCGCAAGTGCTCTATTAATTTCTTGGTGTAGTCTAGACGCTATGTTATCTGGACAATCACATATGCTATTGTTGATTTTATTTTTAAATTAGTGTAGTCGCTCAAGTAATTTTATTTCATAATTAACCAAATTGTTTTGCGCTTGTATTTAAATAAAAGTATTCGACCTTTATTTTGCCTTAGTTTCAATTCAATTTTTTACGAAATCAATTTCTGCATTTTGCTGTTCCAATTTTTAATATAGAAATAATAGCACTTCAAAAATAGTTTAGTGGAACGAATTAGAATCAGGATTTCTTTAAATTTTCGTTTACTTGTTTCAATTAATTTTAAGGCGCATATATATGCAAATATGTAGAATGTAGAAGAACTAGTTCCCGAATTACTGAATTCCAAGTGTATTTATAATGTCACATGTTCTTATTCTACTCGGAAAACAGGACAAGGACGATGTACTCCCTCTCATTTTCTGCCGAAATGTCAAAAATCGTATGACTACATTAAGAGCTTAAGAGCAGTCTAACGTTGAAATTGAAATTTAAATTGTGGACCAAAAGTTTCTCCGAAATTTTTTTTAGTCTGTTCAAAACTCTTTCACGGCTTCTTACCTTCCTTAGTTTTACAGAAATGTTGTTATTTGTTTTAAAAATAAAACGTAAATAAAAGGTTTTTTAAGCCGAAATGAATTTTTGGAAAATACCTACCAGAACTTTATTTATTATATAAACGAAGATTTAAACAAAAATCTTGTCACTCCTGATATAGAAGAACTGTTCAATTGTGAATCACTCAATCTGGCAAACAACACAAAAATCTATATTTTTTGGTTGGTTGTATAAATTTTTGTTCAAAAATTAATCAACTCCAGGCATGTTAGTTTTAAGTGAAATTTCAACAGCAGTAGAATTCTTCGTTAGGGACATTCGAATGGTTTTTGTTATAGTTGGCGGACAATGGCACTAGTTACTGTTGTTTGTCTCAATGCAACTCCCACATTGTGTTTACGTCAAAATGCTGGTGGAATTCGCATTTAGTAATTGTTCTCTTGTACATGCAAAATTTTAGTATTTTGTTCATTTAACATGCTGCATTGTTAGTTTGGTTTTAGTTCTCCATGTATTTATTTGTATGTTGCTACCTCGTATACACACTGTTTCTGTGTATGTATGTGTGCAACTGACAAGCAACCGAATGCAGTATTTGAATATGCTTTAATGTTACTTCATGTCAAATGTATATTTGTCGCTATAATTGAGAACAACCAAATATGTATGAATTTTTCTGGTTGTCTATTTGTATGCAAAAATGACATTCCTACCGCATTCATATCTCTATGACAGCTTTTCAGAGCACAAATATCAAGCCATTATGCGGGAATTATACTGTTTGTAAGTTTTGCAAATTTTTTGTCAACATTTTTTTTTATTTCATGTATAACAACAACGCAAATATAATGGTAGAGAAGCTTATAAGAATATTAATAAATTAATAGTTCATCTCAAATTTTGTGTTGATTAAATTTTCATTAAACAATTTAAGAATAAATCTGCTTGCAATTGTAACTTATTTTATTCTCATTGACTTTACATTTTATTGGCAAAGTTACATAAAATATATTTTAATCATTGAGGAAAAAAATGATTAATGGACAAAATATATTGGAGATTTTCATTCTTGCGAACTCATATATAAAAAACCATTGAATATTTTTTTAACACAAATCATCACTGATGTATAAAATTCTGTAACAATTAAAATTAATTAAAGTGATAATTACGCAATACATTTTTTCACATGGAGCCAGCATAAAATGCTGTATCAAACAATATTTTTGTGCATTATTATGCGTGAATACGCATATTGTAATTAACAGATAATAAAATTAAAATTAATGCAAACATGCACTTGCATTCACTTAATAAACATTGCACATACACTCAAAGTAATTGAACAGTGGTTGTGGAAATTATTAACAATTCTTGATTAACCCAGAAATGGAATGAGACGATCTGGGGGTATGATGAATATTGTATTAAGTATCAATCATACGTACCACAAGTCTTCAAAAACTTATCCTTAATCATGCAATACACAATTGAGCTGGGAGAGCCGACGTATCAGGCTCAATGTGTCTAATTTCTTAGCCTCTGGTGGACATTAAATTGCAATAAATTCCTTACATTCCGTTGTGGTCCAGTATTTGCTGATACATATATTTGCACACGTATGTTTTTATTTTTTCCTAGATAGCGGAAACTTTTCGATCTCCTATATACAAAAGGTTGCTGATGAAATAAGTGCAAAATCTAAACCTCTCTTGAAGTCGTTAGCTGGTGGAAATTGATTGCACTGACAGAAGTTCTGTCTTATACTTCCTAGTGGCGGTGGCCTGTAACCGGTTATTGTCATTTCGATGAGTTCATCTAAATAAGTCGAGCGGAGAGAAGTTAACACTCCCACAAAACCCCTAATGGACGGTGGGACAGTATACACAAGGGATGCATAGCAAACAGTGTACTTGGTATCTAGTATGCGAACTCTAGACACCAGTCGATCTCTAGATTTAATACAGACTTACCTGTGCATTAGGAGCTTTGCTAAGTTGGACATATTTATATCCAGTACTCGTCTGAATGATATGAAGTCTTTGAAAGAAGTTAGGTTTAATTAGCAAAGGGAAGAACCGTAATTAATGGACAAGACTGAATCGCGAGGGATAGACAGGTCGATCTCTTGATGTACTCTTAAGGTTTCGATAGTGATGAGCAATGAAGCCCCGAAAGAGGCGTAGAAGTTAATTAATAAGATATACCGGTGTTTATTTTGCAAAGGAGAAAGACTAAAGAAATGGACAAGAAAACCTATTCCTGAAGTAAAGGCAGCGACAGAAGCGCACATTGAGCGTCAATATTCAGCACTGGCTAATATAAGTCTTAGGACAACAGACCGACACTTGTTAAATATGAATGCCATGGGGGACCTAAGCCTTCGACAAATGCTATCAACTACAAGACTCCGTGAAGATAAAGATGGCCGCAAGTTACCAGTCGACAGTATAAAATCACTACAGTCAAGAGTAAAGTAATGAAAGTAATGTAGTCGAGAATTATAGATTAACTTATCGATGGATTCATCTATGAACTCATGAAGGTGGTACTGAACTTTTTCGTATGCAACCTTTATATCTTGCTCAACACTTGTAAACCCAGTGTCGTATAATTGATGCATAAGAGTAGTCCACAGTCTATAATCTATGTTTTCTAAATAGCTATCAGTGGGTGAGTTGTGAAACATATATGGTGAACGTGTAAGTGACCAAAATCTCTTTAATTTTGTTTCTATGCAGTACTAATTATTGCAATTTAATAAATTAACATTAACTTTCTTACTTAAAGCCCTTTCGCACTTTTCGGTGGAGTAAAGCGACTTGTTTCAAATTCAAAGAAAATGAGAAAGTATTATAATGTACAAACAAAATCCTTATAATTCTGCTTGGCTTTGACAGAACATAATTTTTTGCCTGTCCCTGTTTGTTGTGTAATTTTGGTTAACCTTTCAATGAAATTTATACAAATGCTCTTACAAAATTATTAATATTGGAATGTTAACACTTTTATTATAGTTTAGTTTAAGTTTTTACCCCAGTACCACTTACATATTTATTTATATTATAGAAAGTACCGAATTTGTTACTTGCATAGACTTGGCTTTGTCTTATATCTTCAATATTTAAAAGAAAATTTTACAAAGTATTGAAAGTATTGAATACAATACTAACGATGTGAAGGAAAATTTTTATTGTAGCTTGTATGCTATATAAAAAAATAAATAAATAATGAATTAAAATATGCTTTCATTAGTACATAGTTTTAATTTTCCATTCCAGAAAATCTATTTTGGGCACCAGCTGACACCAAATGTGTAAAAAAAAAATTTGGTAAGTCTTAGTACAAATTTTCTCTTAATTTTCGCTGGCCATTCAATGCGACTTTTGTTTCGATGCTTTGGTTTTACTTTCAGCATTTTTTACAAAATCATTAAAACACATAACAGAAATGATCATTTTTGCAATTTTAAGCAAACATTATTTTATAGGCAAACCAAAATTTGTTGCCGGCAAAATAAAATCCCAAGACGTTTTATAATCGCTAAAACATTATAAAACACACATATGCACATACAAAAATTAAAATCGCAAAAATAGCTAAACCCTACACTGCTTAAAAAAGCTCAATAAACTCTCAGGGTCTGATTATGTAACATAAGCCGGCGATGCGTTTCGAAAACTTATATAGAAACCAATAACAAAACAATTTCTATTAAAAATAAATTTTGTAGACGTATTGCTCGCTTGTGTTACATAACATAAAACTAAAAAACGAGAGCATGACCCCTAAATAGTACTTATATTTTAAAAATAAAAAATATTAGGGAAAAAGCTTGACAATGGGCGCAAATCGCAAAAAAAAAATTGAAAAATAACGCTTTTTAGAAACAGGAAAATATGATCTAAAATTCTATAGGGTGAAATATGTTAAAATACGCACTAAAAATCCATGCCAAAATTTATAAAAATTTAAAAATTTATAAACACACTATACATGGGCCTCTGTATCGCACAAAAAATATTTACATATATCTAGTTTCCCTCGTCATAACAACTTGGCCCAGTGCTTTATTTATTTGTTTTAAATTTTAAAATGCTGGATTCTGAATAGAACTACACTGATGAAAATGAAAATAACTCAGTAAAACTAAATCTTAAAGAGTTCCTTAAGGAATGTAATAACAAGGTATTCTAAGCGCTATAGATTTTTATTAATTATATATTACGTTACAGTATACCGCATAAAGGGATATAGCAAAAATTTAATTGAAAAAAAATCTCCGAGACAAACAAACAAAAAACAGCTTATGATATCTACGATTATTTTTCTTTAAATACACTTTAACACCTTTTAAAAAATTTCCTTGACGCAACAGCCGTCTTATCAAGAGATATTTATGTTCAAAATGAAAAAAAACATACTCCACATTTCATGGGTCAGTCGCTTGCAGAATATTAAATAGTCCTTTCACTTTGCAAATAATAAGCAAAATACAGCCAAGGCCGTATTATACATTAAAAGTTTTTCCATTTGCCAAATGATGAATATTAATGACATCCCCAAATATCATAAACACAACTTCGTTCATAAATATTGATGTTGTTTCAATCAAAGAACCTCATGAAGATAAAAGCCATTTGAAGATGAATACAAGTTTAGCCAACATGCGTTTAAAGCGTTTGGTAATCTTTTTTATGCTTTCTGCTCTGTAATTTCATTTTGTGCTCTTCTTGTATTTCTGATTGTCTCTTCAAATTAATACTTACTTCACATGTGTCCTCCTTTTTTCAGAAAACAAGAGTCTGTGTAAAATGTATTAATCCTTGGAAATACATATAAGTACAAAGTTTCCTATTGACGCATGACCCACGTTCATAGTTATTCTAAACAAAGTTTTGTTATTAAAATCGTGTCGGTATTTTAGTATAACATTTCATCTTGGCTACAGAATTTATCTAAGTTAAATAGTTGCCTTAAGCGTGTGTGTGTAAAGAAGTTTTGAGGAAATATTGCAAAACATTTTTTTTTATACAACTAAAAGATTAAAGGCCGTAATTTAATACTGAGGTTAATCTGATATTTTTCACCTCTGTGACAGAGTTTGTATAAAAAGAAGATCGATTTCGTATCTTCAAGCAATTCTTAATTATTTATACAGACCAAAATACTAACTCCTACCGTAGTTTTGAACGTAAATGTGCTTTTAATTCAATTACTGAATAAATTTTTTTTCAATGGATATTTTTAATTTAAGTTCTTATTTAAATTAATTCAACGTAATCAAAATACAAGCTAAACACTATTTATTTTTTATTACGCATTTTTTCTTATATAATTTCTATGTCATTCGATCTTGACAAGTTTTTAGTGTTTTCAAAGACTTTTCGTAATTTCAACATCATTTATCGACCCCATTCGCAGCGAAATTTCATGGTTGCGTTAAAGTAACGATAAATATAACTTGTTACCTAAAATAAGATAAAAACAGCAATGCTTTTCAAATGCTATATTTTAAAATAAAAGTAAAATAGAGATTAATTTTGGTAAAAATTTAACAGAATATTGTTCAATTAAAGAAATTAATTCTTGTGTAATTGCATTTAAATTATTTTAATTACTTGTAATGTACAATTGAGATATTCCGAGTTACAATTACAAGTAATTCTAATTGAGATCCTTCAGTTAAAATTATCAGTAATTATAATTGAAATTTTACAAATATTTGTAATTGGTATTTTCAATTATAATTACAAACAAGATTTTTCAGTTAAAATTACATGTAATTTCACTTCTTTATTTTATTAAAAATTACTTGTTGCTGTTATAAATTATAATTACACTTTACAAGAAAGTTTTCCTAAACATGTAACGGTCTGACCCCTATCTCTGTAAGAGAAATTAACCAGAGGTAATGGCTTCACTTAATATATAAAGGATGGGTCAACTACCCGTTATAAATTGAAAGATTGCATGTTATTTACAAATCGACAATAAATATATTTCTCCGTGAACAA
The DNA here is from genome assembly GCA_963932375.1 of Phania funesta. Taxonomy (NCBI): domain Eukaryota; kingdom Metazoa; phylum Arthropoda; class Insecta; order Diptera; family Tachinidae; genus Phania; species Phania funesta. The sequence continues at coordinate 61,678,740 of OZ010655.1, forward strand.
AAATAACAAATATTGAAATCTTACACTCAAGGTAGTGGAATCTCATGATCAGCCAAATTTCTAATGCCAATTCGTTTTTGTTTTAAGGAAAATGCTACGCCAACAGAAGTTGCCATTCATAATACTCAAGCACAAACAGTCGAAAAAGTACTTGCAAATTGAGATTATCGTATGGCGTTCTCTAGGGGCAGAGGTGGTAGTCATTTGTTTAACTCGTGAATGCAAAGGTTCAAAAAAATATCTTTAAAAAATATTTATTCTTTTTGTTTACAGTCAAATAAATTCCAAACGGTAGATGCCCTACTCTGAGTTACCAAACCGTATATGAACCTCATTAATGAACACAAATAAATATAGACAGCAACCGATAAAAACAAGTATAAAAACTTATTATACAAGTGCTTTATTATGAGCGCGCACACACTTTTCTAATTTGTTTAAACAACCGCCAGGCATTAAGTTCATTTTTTGAAAAATTCGATTTTGGCTAAAAGCATATTTTGTTCTCTTTGTTTTGGTTAATATAATATAATTTATTTATTTAAAGAACATGTTTTCCCTCTTGCTGTTTTGTGTTTTACCAAATAATGATAGTCAGAACCGCAAAATGTTAGAACATGAGTATTTCAAATGATTTTATTCTATTGTTTTTATATTATTTGTTTGTCAATATTGCTATAAAACAAACAAACAAAAATATATTAAATGTGTGAACTAAATGATTAGTATTTGTACATGTCCATAAATCACAGTGTGACTAATGAGTAGGTGTACAAATAATTAATAATGATCTCATCAATAAAAAGAACTTCGGCAGCAAAGAAAAAGTTGTGAAATATAGTTTTTATTTAAGCAGGAAATCTATTAGCAGAAGCTGAGCACGTAAAGCTGTCATGTCATATTTACATTCTTAGTTTGAAAATTTCAGAATTTTTAGGAATAATCCCACTTTCCACGGGTCTAAAAATGCTTAGAAAGCTACTCACCTATTTAATTTTTTGTATGTAAAAAACGTGGTAACTTCTGACTAACGAAATAGATTTACGAAGTCTTGCTTGCTAAGGTATTATTTTAGTATTAAAGTATAAACCCAAGCACTTCAGTTTTTTCCGTAAGCAGAAGGCAACTCAGAATGGAAAACCGACACACATCGCATGAGCCCTCTATGCAAAAATGTCAGCATGTAGTCGTCTAATCCGTTATATTTACTTTAGCTAAACATGATCCTTTAAAAAAACATGTCAGTAGTGAATGCGGAGTTGAATTCCGTAATTTCATAAAACCACCATTATGGGATAAAGGCAAACATGTTATTTCAACAGATATATATGAGCCGTTTATGTAATTAACAATTATAGTTAACAATTTTAAGAAAAATCTTTATTTAAAAAAGAAACATAAATACTCGTATGTGACTAGATTTTGTTCAAGAAAAGTGGCATAAGTCGCTGTACTGAGGAAACTACTTGCGAGGCTTAGCCGAAAAGAGAAAGACCTAAGGTTTTTTTTCAGAGTAACACAAGTGAGTAAGAAATATTGTTTTAAATTATTTTCTGAATTTTTTTGCTAAAGCTTTGATCAGTGGACATAATTTTTTAAATGGTAAGGATTAGTGCATTTATCATTATTTTCTTAAAACTACTTTTATATGATGCTGTCAGATACTGCGTCAGTTAAAATATACTTTTTTAATTATGAAATTTATATGAAATTAAATTAATTTTAATGCGATTTATTATTTTATACGAATATTTTTTATAATACGAAAAAGCGTTAACACAAAAATGGGGTCATTAGAAAAAAAGACAGAATCATAATGATTCTGTGTATTTTGGAAGCGCAATAATTTACCGCAATAAAAATAGTCGCTTTTTCAAGACTATAAGAATTTATTTATACTGACTTTATTACTGCAAGTTAAAAAAGGCAGATATTTTACATGCACTTGTAAAATCCTTTGCAAGCAATTGTTCTCCATTGTTTATAAATATGTATGTTAAAGAAGTTACGAACAAATCAGTTGTATTCTTCTAAATAAACTTAATTCTCGGGATAAAACTTTACATAAAAAATTTGCTAAAGTTGCTCTTTATTATTATATTACCAGTAGCAACAGTTCAAGAAAGACTGCAAATACAGCCCTGTTCTATGCTGAAATAATTTTCTAACAGCTTGTTAAAAGAAAATTACCAAAAAAGGTAACAAAGGGAAAATATTTACAATGTTTCTTTTACTGAAAAGGGCACACCAGTAGCAAATGTTGCAGTCACATTTATTGCTGTTGATACTTGGTCATTTTGTGCAGTCATAAATTCATATAAGTTAAGGGTTGATTTTTTACCTACTTGAATACTTACAAAAGAAAACTGCAGGATAAACAACATTTTCAAGGAAATTCTGGTACTTAAAAATTAATAATTCAAATTATATCTATGCAAAATCAGGGTTTCTGTAACACTTCACAATGCTGTCATATTCATGCTGGTGCTGTTTTCAATGATGTCGTTTTATCAACAGCGCGAGCATAACATTATAGCATAAATAAATTAATAAGAATGAAGTGTTGTTTTAGAACAGAAAATAGTTTCAATTATTGCTATTTCTAGTTTGTATTTGTTTTCAGCTGAATAGCAACTGCAAAACGATCACTAATAAAACTTGTAGATGTTACTGCATATTAGCATAATCGACGTATGTTTGATCTTTTTGTGCAACTCCATGTCTTAAAATAAATATATTCCGAAATTGATGATATGCTTTTCATATTTATATAAATATCATTTAGCAACAAAATTGTTAAATTAAATTTCTGTTATATATTTTTACAGCATTATTAAATTTGCAGAAAACATCAATGTCAGCTTATGTCTATAGAGTTCATTTATAACCAACGCCACTCAATATCTTGGCAAATAAATTTAAATGCACTCGATAATAGTATTAATAATTATATGCTACAGCAGCAGCACCCGCCCGAATCTATAACGGCCAAAAGTATTTAATGCGCGAAGTGTTTGTGCATTATATAATTTTTCAATGATTATTAATGGCGATTGTCGATTCGTTTGCATCTATAGAATTAAATTAGGGAATCCCACAAAAAAGCTACGGCCCAATTTTCTATAAAAAAAAGTACTGATTTTTAAATGCAATAACAAATCTTGTTGTTGTTATTTTTTATATAAAATAAAATTTTCAAATTAAACAAAATTTTGCACTTTAGTTAAATACAACGTAACCCCTTTGCCGTGCAACCGAATACAAAATATGGTTAAAGCTGGCATATTTATGGCCATTTGTTTTCTACAATCCTGCTACCAATGTACTGGCATATTATTTGTTCATTGTTGCTCGTTGCTAATGATAAATTTCGCTTGTCTATGCGTGTATTTATGTAGTAATAAAGTCTCTTATCAATAAACGAAAAAAATAAATGTATAACGCTGTTGTATCCGCTGGCTATTGTTAGGTTTGTAATTGTTGTAGTATTAACTTTTATTTATGATTTGTTTAATATTTATTAAGTGCATAATTTAAATATGATGCCATAAATTAGTGCATAATCAAAAAATAAATATGATATGAAATACTAAATGAAACAGAAATTAAAATTAAAAGAATTATTTATCTAAACAAATATATTGTTTTAAAAACTGAATAATATCATACGCATGTAACTGGCATGTGTATCAGTTAGTCTTTCCCTGGAAAATTTATGTTGTGAAACATTGGTACATAGGGCTATATATGTATGTACATGTTTAGTTTTTTATTTTTTATATCTTCTTGAGATTAATGGAACATAAAAATCATTTAAACGCTAAAAATGTTAAAAAGTTATAGATCCAATTCCACCAAATTTAAAAAAATAACTCGCAAAACTTATTGTGGTGCTGATACAAAATGCCGTGCTTCGCTGCTTCTGTCGCTGTTCTTTACAAATCCCCTGAAATTATAATCTCGTGAATTATTCATCTCTCTAGTTTTTTCACATATTGAAGAGAGATAAAACTTTACATTAACACCTTCAGTACTCTAGAGGGAAATAATATTTTCCGTTATTTTTACGAAAAGTCGTCATCAACGTTAACTTTTCTGATTCTGAACCGCACTGTAATCGCAAAACATTATCGAAATTCCAGCTCAATTGTAAACATTTACCGTGAATTTCGTCACTGGCGCAAAATGGAAATGTTTATATAAAAATGCTTTTAGCCAAAAAAGAACTCTTCAGACAGCCAGCGAAGCAATCGAGGCCACTAAAATGACTTCGTATATAATAGCAAAAATGCAGCTTCATAAAAGCAGATATCTTAAACCGTTATTTTATTTAAATTTGTTATCGTATGGTCACCCCATATGGGAGATTTATATATTTACTATTTAATCGGCGAAGCTATTTTATCGGCTATTCAACCGATTTTTTCGCATCGAATTATTTGAATGGCTTTGAGAAGCTCTGTTTTGCATTTTTTTCTTTTAAATATATTTTACTTGATTATAACTTACAATTGAAGTTCTCTTCTTCCAGTGTAAGGTTTTTTAATATCGTTTAGTACCTTTCCAAATCTTATTCGTCAGAGTCTAAAAAAACTTCACAGTGCCACTAATACCGTTTTATAAATGAAGGTGCTAGCGATTTGAATAGGGAGTATAAATTAGATTTTCAAAGTTGTACTTTTGAGATCTGTTTGTACTAAAGGAAACACGAAACACACACGAACAAAAGTCATCCAACATAATGGACCACGTCAAGAGTATAGCACCACTCTGTCGGCCTAAGGCAGAATGTAGTTTTCTTGCATATTATTACTCTGTAGCTTTCGACCAAAACATGTCACACAGTATACTTTCTCATTACAGAATGACATTTTATCCCCTGAGTGTCTTGGCGTATTCAATTGATCTTTAGCAAAACAAACAAACATGATCTCACTGGAGTCAGAACCTGTATCTAATTCTGTTTTTGATCACTAAACATACAACATATATCTGATGTTAGTAAACTGTGCAAATAATCATTACAGCATGACTACTTTCAACGAACTAAGCCATCAAAAACAGCAAACGTCGATACAGACGAGACAATATTAAGTGGAAACTGCCAAGTTGTCGTCGTGTGTAGTCGGTATAATAAACACTTTTTTATAGAAGAAATACGAACTTTTCACTTTTTATTGTTGATTATTTTTAAATCGGGAGCGAGAAAGAAAGTAACGATGGTATTTGTTTGATTATGTTTGTAATTTAACCATGAGTTAAACAAAAATAATTAAATTATTAAGTTTTTTTAAGGCGCTTAACTATTTTTTCCTTGAAGACCCTGAACCGGGGTTGCCCGAGATTTTCCATAAAATTGATCGTCAATATAATGAAAACACTATTCTGCATTTAATTTCCATTTCTTAAAAGCACTTATTTAAACTACTAAGAGAATAAAACATTTACAAAATTAAATACAAAAATACTGAAATACTGGAAATAAAACAATGAGGCAACGGCAAGAGACATGTTGTGACTCTCTTTCTTTAATGACCGATCGATTCCCTGTAATTGCGTTCTTCTAGACCCAAGCTGAAAAAGTTGTCTGTCTCTCACCCGTCTCATATGTCTTATATTGACATATTCTCCACGGATAACTGAACAATAGGCTCAAATATGTGCAGCGCAAGTAATTATGTAAAGTAATTTTGTGAAAATTCTACCATAAATAGTTCGCAATGTAATATTTAAACCAATTAAGACTTTTAATGAGTTGACGTTAGTTTCATTGAAAATAATTTTTATTCTAATTTTGAAGTTAAGTAAACAGAAAAGTTAAATTTATTAAAGTTTAAAGTCTTCTATTTATACTTTTCTTTTTTTTATAACGGAAACGGAAGTAGATCTGGCGAAAACACAAAAAAAAACTCACAAAAGCAAAATTTGGTCTTACCAAAAAACCTTAAAAATGAAAAAAGATAGAATGTACAAGAAGAAAATAGATTGCGTTATCTACACTTTCGTGCAGACCGACTAATCATTTTGTACATTTCCTAGCATTTGACGTTTCTTTGGTTCTCGGATGGTGGCTATTGTGTTTCTCATAACAAAGAAAAAATTAGAAAAAAGAGCAGCTCTGAAAAGTTTATTTTTTTAACATTTTCATTTTTTTTATTGTTTTGCTTTAATACTTAGTGTTTTAGTAGCCTGACTTTTTTGCTATTTTATACCGGTTCCTTTGTTTATTCTTCTTCATTTTGTATAGTAATTTGGCCTCCTGCACTGTGTACGGGTGTAAGTGTGTGTGTCTTAGTAGCATTCATAATCGTTTCAATCTCTAACAGACAGGCTGGTTAGTCAACCAAGGACAACACCGTTAGTTTTTATTACAAGTCTTTGTGCCGTTTTGTACAATCTCCCTTTTTACTCGCAACTTGAATTTTAGTCGAGGTTATTTAGTCTGTGTTGACTACTTGACCGATTGGCGTACTCATGATGTTGTCAGTTTTACAACATAAAATGCAAAAATAAAAAAAATAAAAATAAAAGAAACCATTCAACTACCAGAAATTACTTTAATACACAGGAAATTCTAACAGACAATAGAAATTTATCAAATGAACATTATTTTAATACAACAGCATCAAGCGATTACGAATATGACTCCACGCCAACTCTAACTGCAGGAACAAGTATGTAAAGCTTAATTTTATCCTTCTGTTTAGTTGTATACGACCGAGTACCTTCCCCCAGTGTCGCTGTTTTAAACTAAAGATTGTTGACTGGATATGAAAACTTTGAAATGCTTTGATATTTTGGCTGGCTTTCAGTTTTAAGCCGGGGTATCATGACATTGTTGTTGATGAGTTTCTTTATTTTTGGTAAGGAAAAGCTTTGTTGATTAAAGTCCCTTTACATGCATCTGTCTGTGCATGGATTTGCATACAATAATGCTTGGGATTTGTTTAAACAAAATATAACTCTAAGTCTGTCTATTGTTTAAAATCAATTGAGAATTTCTTTTGTATTAACGAATTAATAGAAATTGACTGTAAATTATTGGTTGTTTACTGTTTTCTATAACTTTTCAAACAGTTTGTTGTTTTTTAATGATTTGCTGCTAAATTGCTATTTTTTTTTTCTTTCTTAAAATTCATTATAGTGTGTATTTCTTGTGTTTACACAAAAGGAGTGTAACGTGCCGATACAAATTAGCAAACGTACACAAACCTGCTATGCAAACCTTCACACTAGTATTGGTAATAGGTGGCTAACACATTATTACGGAAACCATAGACGTTTCCACCGTTGGTACAAATTGGTTGGATGTTTTGCTCACAAACAATACAATTCGTTGTACAACTTTATTTTTCAAAGATGTATTCTTGAGTAAAGATGGCAAATAAAACACGCTGAACATTCTCTTCACTATGTGGCAATGATGAAATCTTCAGTGCCATTGTACTTTTTTCACTACTTTTGATTTGAATTAACGTAGTATTTTCTTTGACATTAAATGCACTTCTTTCCCTACCTAAACGTTAAACAATATACTGCACAAATTAATACTAGAATCATATATTTACAGAAACAATCTAAATTTTTTACCTAATAAAATTCAAGTAAATGGAAAGCATTCTATACAGACAGGATAAGTTGTCTCGTTGAATGTTGGAAAAAGTACCTTTCTTTCGTAAGGAAAATCTTTGATATTTAGTTCAGTTTCATTTTAAAATCTTGATTTTTCATCACAAACTAAAATGAGGTTGCTCAACACCCTCACCAACGTTGCGACCGGGATACAACTTGAAATTAAATCAAATTTGTTTCATTTTTCGTACAACTGACACAGAACGTTGCAGTCTCGCGTACAACTTCCTCAGCGTCTACAGTTTGGTTTAGCACTAGGTAGCCAACATAATAGGAAATGTAAAATAAACATTGCTGATACGTTATAATTCTCATTTAGTTCATAAAAATATTGGATATAGTATGGAGGTTTAGCGATGATTTTTCTGTTGTACTTCCCAATATAATGTATCCTGAGATTATTTTGTATATATTAGTCTTATGATAGAGTTCTCACCAAATTGTTTTTATTCTTTGTATTTTGCCAAGGTTACCCGAGTTTGTGTTATGTTCTTAATATTTAACACTATTATCCCGCCTATAACTAACATCAATTAGAAGATTTAGGCTTAATTAAATTAAAAAAATCCATTCCCCATTTTCTTTGTAAAACCGGCTTTGCAATAGAAAAGCTTATAATTTAATATTAATACTGAAACTGGTTATATATAACAATTCCAAAAAGTTATTAAATGTATTTTATTCTCAATTATACTATTCTTATAGAGTTTAAAGAGAATACATATGATTATTGTACCGACTAAGAACAGATCTGTATGAATAGAAGGAGCCTAGGTACAATATCAGGAAAATTTATGTTATTGATTGGCATCGGCTGATATACGAATTCAGCCGACTATAGAGCAATCGATGAGTGCTCAGTACTTAAGACATTAACAACTTAAGCCACTGCTTTTAAATTAAATTGTTGTTAAAAATAACCCCTTTTATTACTCGTTCGAAGTTATTACTTTAGCAGCTTTAACGGTTTTAATTGTACGCGAAAGCGAGAAGTTTAACTCTTAGCGAACGTTTTGAACGAGATACATAACTCTGTTTTTGGAATTTTTACGAAATAAAACTTTTGTAAGAGAGAATTAAAATTCAGATAATAATATATGTAAACTTCTTTTTAATTTAAATATTATTTCTACTCTAAGAAATCATTAAAAAAATCGCAACAAACTTTTTTTTGTTATTAAAACTATGTCCTAAATTATTTTAATAATGAGCAGATGGTTTCATATGTAAACTATATAATTTGAAATTTATTATAAATGCCTTCAAATTTTGAAATTAAACTAAAATTCTTACTGTTTGATTGAAAGTTACACTACAATCGAAACTTTAAATACTGAAATTTGCACAGTTAATTTTAATAGTTTATACAAATTGAAAAGAAAGAGAGGAGTCACCAGTAATGGATTTTATATATTGTTTGTTCTTTTCAATAGTATGAAATTAAATTTTTTGGGATTTTTGATTAAAAATGTGAAATAAACTGAAAGAAAACACTTCCAACTTAAGTGGCAATGTAAAAATATTGGAAACGCTTGACAAATGTCGCTCAAACATTCGTTTAGTCATATATTTTATTGTGACTAATTCTGCTTTAATATAAACAAGTAGACCATCATTTGATATAACCAAAAGACGCATCATGTAAAACATTGCAAAGTGCTGAATAATATAAAAGGGAAAATTCCCGTTGTGAGTAGGTTCAGAATCCCGGTGAACAGAAGTCTACATTATGTTTGGTCTAGAATGTCATGCTAATTTTAAGAATGCATTCCGGCCAATCAATTGATAGCTTATCAATCTAAAAAACGGCACGGAATACATGTTCAAAAATGTAGAGGTCAAATTTTATTTAGTGGCACTAGCTTGGCCACTCTCTTTGTTCATAGACTTCGTGAAAAGGTCGCAGCGGGGGGACCTAAGGATTCACAAATCAAAATTGTATTTCAAGTAAAATATACGGCATATCGAATCTTGAATATTCTTTAATACATACTCTCGCCTGGGTCACTCACTCACCTGTGGCCAATTGGTGGAATGCACGACACATTGCGAGGAAAAATTCGCTTGAGTGCTAAAATCTCAAAATAACTTTTGGTCTTCTTTTCGATTTTTGTAAAATGTCAATAAACCGTGAGTGCTGGTGCAATAAGAAAATAAAACAAATTACGTTGGGTTTAAATCGCTTTGAAGTTCTATCTTCATTTTTAATTCATATCCTCAATGTAAACTTAAATATTTTTTTTGTTTGCCTAAAATTAATGATAAAATCTCTGCGGACTATTTTATAACATTAACAAATTCGTTTAAAAAATTGATAAAGTTTAAAATTAATTATTAAAAATATGATTTTTTTGAATTGTTAAAGAAATATTGAAAAAATTCTTACAAATCACCATAAAACTTCTTTCAATAATATTTTTCTAAAAGAATATTTTGTTTTACTTGAGTTCCTACAATTGGAGTACTAACGCTTAAACATTGCAATACTTGAACGTTATGCGTGATATTTATTTTTTTGACGACGAACATAAAAGATGACATGTGCATGTATGAGAACATGTGAGTACATGTACTCACACCACACTCATACGCACACACACACATAACTGATAAAATGACATCCGACAAATGCTCTCTTGACAATAAATTGAACTGTACAGGAAACACATATCAATCCAGAATTGAATGTGGCCTGAGAAAATACACACACACACACGCATACAATAAGCCACTTGAGATGAATTTATAGTAAATGATTTGAAGGGGGAATGGTTTGATTGAAGGGCGTTAAGTGGGGCTGGCGTAATGGGTTGCATGAAAAAGAAATACAATTAACTTGCCTTAATATAAAGTTAACAAAATGGCGCCTGGTGGAATGGTTTAACTCGTAACGCTTGACCAAAGGCATGGTTCATGCCATGTAACCACAGAACATTGTTGTTCAACGATGTCGTGCGTTACTCGTCTCACACACAAACACACACTTATCTTACACATTGAGGTAACTACTACTGTATTGGTTCTGAAATTTCCTCAATTCTCTGCACATTAGCAACGAAATTACAAAGAACATTGAAAAAGGAACATTTGTTGAGGTAGAATTTTTTTTTTACAACAAACATATATTTTCTTTTTGTGTATATCAATGTTTTATTACGATCTGTGTGTGTGTGATGTCTACATATGAAGCTACTTTCAACAATAACAACAACTACAATCCGCTTCAACTACTACTGATGTGTCACTGTGTGTCCGGCAAAAAAAGATTCAAGGAATGTGATTGTAATGGTGGAATGGCAACATAAAGTGACTGTGATGGGGACGATGATGACGTTGTTGCCATCGTAGTTTCTTTTGATAATAATGATGATACGATGAGTTGAAGTAATGAAACATACAAAATGTAAACTTTACGAATTTGATGATCTATTGTCATACAAAATATAAATATGTACAGTTGTTTGTCCATACATATATGTGCATAACTATATAGGTCTATTTGCCTGTCTGGTTAAATTTTGGCACATAGACATTTCTATCCCAATTGTTCAAAGAGTAAAGATTAAGGCAAGATGAAAGTCAAACTATGGTTAAAAAGGTTTTTAGTTTTGCAAATGCAGGGTAAAATATTTTGTATGCGACGTTTGTGGTTTTTCTGTCAACACAAAAAAAAGTGCATGAATTTGATATAAATTCGTTTTCGATTGCATTTCATAAGGTTACCAACTACACTAAAATAGATATTACTCCTATTATTTGCAAGCTTAGATTGTAGTATTGTTTTATCAAAGTGATGCTTCACATATCAGTCTTAATGCAATAAAATTTAATTTTTGCAAACTTGTATCTCTTTTAAATGTGATTGGTTGGGATCAAAGAATAACGAGATTTTGGTTTTCTTCTCAATACCTCTGTCTTCGTCTTCGGTAATAACACAAATAGATCTTTTGTGCCAAAAAAATATATATATATTTGTATATCAATATGTCAATTTTACACAAACAAAAACGTCTTTTCCACCAAATAAAACTTATAACAAACTAATGAAGACGTAAAAACTAAAAATTTAAAAATAAATGACAAAAAACAAAAAATAATTGCCAATTTCATAAGAACTATTGTTAAGCTAAGATCCTACTATCGTCGTAGTGCACCAATATTCATCGTATTGTACCGGTAGTGTGAACGCACATAACTTATCCAAATTCCCAAATCTGGCCTGAGATAATTTGAACAGAGTTCACAATGGCTAGCAACCAAATTGTAAAATATGCGGCGATTTTTTGTTGATCAAATTCGACAATCAGCGTAGATATACGTTTGCTCATGAAAGTACTGATTTCAAACATTTGTTCACAAGATGAAACGACGACGTCCATTAAATTATGAAATATACCCTAACCGCTTAAATAATGGAACCCTCAAAAAAGTTTTAGAGGTGTAGTTTTTTTTATTTTTTTCCAATTTGTTCTAAATGTAAATTAAAGTGCATCCCAGTTATAGATAAGCTTTATGTAATTCTCCGTGTAGACATTTGTGTCCTAGTTACACTACCTTTGTTTTCCTCATTTCTAGCAGGTTAGACTGAAATGTTAGCACGAAAATAACGCAACCCATAGAAAACAAATTTTACGGTAGAAGCTTTTTAATTTTTTGTCTAATTTATTCGGAACTTTTTGATGACAATTGCATCCTACAACTGACATTATGCATAAAATACGCTGCGTGAATTTAGTAATAAAATTTAAAAACAAAAGCTTCTGTAATTTAAAGATGCAATTTTCAATTTAATAGCGTACAAAGAACATAAAAGAAGATAAAAGTCGTAAAAGAATTCACTTGTGATCATGTTTGATCGTAATATATTTTTTTAAGGAAAATTAACACAATAATTGAAATAGAAAAATAAAAAAGCCGCAGTGTTTACAGCTCTGCAATTTAGCGTTGTGTTTATTCTTAGTATAGCGGTGTAACGCATCTGCTTTTATGTAGACGCACATTTGAAGCTAGTATTAGCTATTTTATTATTTTATTTCGCTGACGATTTAGTACTATAGAAAGATAAAGGCTAATTTTGGCGCTGAGATATTGCGATAGACACCAATATAAATAGAAGCTAGTACATGTTAGAAAAATTTATGTTATTGGTTGTCTTCAATATGAAACCAGGCGTATGTAACTATCGAGTACTTAATAGCCAATGCGATAACTAGGTAAAGCTACAGCAACCTTAAGTGTTCTCGTATTGTTCGCTCCAAACACGCTGTCAAACATGAACGTATATTTATGTAAGCGTAGATACAGGGTGTCCGCCGGGAAGGTATACTGTTTTGTTTGTTTATAATTTTTGATTAAATGAAAGAGAATGGATCGAATATTGATAAATGTTTTATTTAATGGCGGCAATTATGTATGGAATACAAGATCAGATAAATGTCCTCCTCTGTTAGCCTCACAAAGCCCTTCTAAACACATTTTTCATTACATTCTCACACATTTCACGCAGTATTTCATTAATTTCATCACGAATAGTTTGTTTGAGTTGCTCTAGCGTTTCTGGTTTGTTTTCATAAACCTTGCTTTTCAGATATCCCCACAAAAAGAAGTCCGGAGCAGTCAAATCAGGCGACCGTGGAGGCCAATCAACATCACCATTCCTTGAAATAACTTGTTGTCGAAAGAGATCTCGCAGTAATTCCATTGTAATCCTGGCACCGTCTTGTCGAAACCACATGTTAGTCAAGACCAAAGCATGCAGTTGTGGCGTTAAAAAGCTTTCAATCATATCACGATATCGCTACCCATTGACAGTTACGCTGTTTTCACTTTTAAAGAAATAAGGTCCAATGATTCCTCCTGATCATATTGCACACTAGACTGTCACTTTTAATGGATGCAAAGGTGACTGATGAATAATTTGAGGGTTTTTAATTGCCCAGAACTGACTATTCAATGAATTTTCATATCCATTCAAATGATTTTTTCATGAAAATCGGGGTTGTCATGGGCGAGATGCAGCATCGTATTGGCTTATCTACGGCGGCGTAAATGGTCTTCTGGAAGAAGCTATTGTGTCAACTGAATCTTAAATGGAAACAAATGCAAATCTTTGTGCAAAATTGTGTTCAAAGTTGTTCTTTAAAAACCAAGCTCCTGAGCACCGTGTCGAATTGAGGTTGATGGATTGATTTAAACACATTCTTGAACAGCAGTAATGTTTTCAGCCGATCTTGCAGTACAGTGTAGTCCATGCTTGGGTCTATTAGCTACAATCCCTCTTTCTTCGAAATTATTCACTACACGATAAATACGTCTTGTTAGCACGTTGTTTCTCCCAAAAATTTCATGTAACTTTCTCATCGTCACAATGATCGATGAATGATTTTGATAAAATGTTTTAACGATTAAAAGACGTTGGTTTACCGAATATTAAATTCACCACGTCTCTTCTTCACGACAGCCAAATATGAACTGTCAAGATTAATGTTTACCAAAATGGCGGCAAAACAAAAAAGTATACCTTCCAGGAGGACACCCTGTACGTGTGAGCACAAAAACGAGGCCGAACGTTAATAATATAATTATCGTGAGCGTGGATTATCGTGAAAATTATAGTGCAATTATTTACACGGTTACATCTATTCACGGTTCTGACTCTCAAATTTTTAATGTAAGTTACATTATTTTCGCAATTAGGGGTCAATAATTAATTATTATGCTATAAACACTAAATAGTTAACATTTGTAGCAATCTTTCATATGGAAGCCGACGACTAAGTTTCTGCTTTTGTCCACAGAATTTCGAATTTTTTTTTTATTACTTTAATTATTTGATAATAATACCCAGTAATCGTGATATTTCTAGATCATTTGTAATCGTAATCAATTAGTAATTAAACCGCTCTTACCAGCGAATAATGTTATTATTACAATTCTTTTTAAAATGTCATATAATCGATTACTAATTGTAATCGGAATGTAACAGCTATGTCTAGAAGATACTTGCTAGCACAATGCAACGATATTCTTTACATTTCGAAGGCGAATAGGATATTATATCTAACTCTAAAACAATTTTGTATACTGCAAATTATATATGACATCAATTATTTATTTTAATTTAAACAATTTAAATGATTTTTCGAGTGGACCACTTTTAATACACAGTAGTGGAGTTGGTCACATTACCTTAAAATGTATACGAATATCTTCATACATTTGTTTGTTGCCAAGTGTTAGTACCCATCCTCCTTCAATGTTTGTATTTCGTACCATGTATCCTTGAGTACAGGAGCATGTGTGAGTATTTGACTTAACATTACAGCGTGGACATGGCAGAATAAAGTTCAAAAGGAGAATGACTGAAATATATTTGTATATTTGGTATGTGACATATTTGTTGCAAACCGGAAATAAACGACCAACCAACCATGTCATACTCAATGACTATACCGAAATAAAAAAAAAACGCAATACGCATACACAAGTGTATTTATGCAAGTTTAAATGTAACAATGACTACTTTTACTAACGCCGACATGACAAAATTACATATCCATGTACATACGTAGTTAAATACATACATATGTGTGTCTGTATGCATATGTATTTTGTGTTTTTCTTCCTAGTGCGGTGTTGGAATATTCAATTAGGAAACGTACGATGACAAAATAATTGCATTCAAGTGGTTGTAGAGTGTGATAAATTGTTCCTATTGTTGTTGTTGTTGATGCTGCTGTTGTTGTAGCTGTAGTAGCTACTTTTATAACTCAACAAACAATTACTATCACCACTAAAACTCTTTTTACTCCTTCGCATATACATACACCATGAAGTTTTCATGTACACATACGCACACGCACACATTCCCAACTACAAATGACTCTTTGTCAAGTGGTTTTCCTTCTCTTTTTCTTGTACTAGACATACACGTGTCTTTGAGTCTTCTTCTAGATTTCATCGGTTTTGTATTCAAGACATGTTTGTATCTATTATTGATATACATCTATGTATGTTTGTTTATTTACATGTTCATACATGTGTGTTAGTGAGCCTGCTTGATTCTTTGTTACATTCGTAAGTCATGCTCGGTTTCATTTCATTTCAGTTCGTATCAAAACATGCATGTTTAGTAATGAGTTTTTGATAAATATCAAAACAATAACATGTATCTTCGTAATGTAATAATTTAATCAAATTTAATTATGACAAGAATGAATTGCTTATTTATGTTGATATGAATGAATGTGTTTGGCCTTTAGTTAAGGATTTACACACACATGCATATGTATGTGTGATTAATGCTGGAATATGAGAAATTCAATTGTCGTGTTTGAGGTTTGACCGTCTAGAAGATGTAAATGGAAATTGTATAAAAAAAAAATACTTGATTGATAGAATACTGATTAAATAAGAAAAGGCTTATCTACAATAAGACGAACTTCAAGGTTTATTTAAAATTAGAAGCTGAAGTGCCAGAATTGCAAATAACAATTTAGTGTCTGGTAGTTACTCTTCATGTGCGAAATTCTTTTTTTTTTGTATAATCATTAAACACATGCCATGGAAAGGTTTCAGGTACGACGAGCAATACTTGCAACACAAATGTGCCTGCATTTTTTCACTTGCTAATTATGAGAATTGATGGTTTAAGTCGAGAATTTAAATCTGTTCAAATGGAAAATTTTAACTCTTGAATTTCATAAGAAGTTTCTGGAGAATTAATTAGTTTTGAACATATTTCCAAATAATTTTATTCTCGAATTGCGTTACACATTAACCCCACAGAAAAATTCGTTTTCGTTTAATTTTTTCCTCAGAAATTTAAGAGATTCTTAGCTTCAATGGAATATTACTTTGGTGTTTTTTATTTTCTTAGAAAAGTCTACCAAATAAATACAGTAATAGCTTTGACGAAAAAATGTTTACTGTTGTATTGATAAAAATGTAAGTGCGGTTTTTAGAAGATTTTTTTCCGTAGTATTTTTCTATAACAAACTTTCAGTTTAAGGGAAAAAGAAAATGGTAGAAGCACAAAAGTCTTATCGATTCTTCCAGATCCTTAGTATCTCTTCAAGTTTCTGGAATAAAGTCGTGGAAGCTTAGAATAAATACGCTGAATATGTAGCTGCCACAAATACCACTCATTCAATATGAGTAGCGAACGAATCTGCTGAGCGTGGTGCTGCCTTAATGGAGGAATATAATAAAGTTATTACAACTTATGAAGAACATAACTAATATTTGATTTTGTTGGTGAAAGAGTATATTAAAAAGTATCCCAATACTATCCAATTAACTTTTGACTCTTTTGGTTAACACATCGTAATTTGTAAAATTATCAACAAATTTTTAATTCTGTTAGGTGAAAGTTAGTTGTCGTAATGAAGTAATTTACAATATTTCTATTACTTCCAGTTTCATATGATTATCAATTGATTACGATTACAAGTCATCTATAGCCAAATGAATTAAAAGTATTAAGAAAAAGAACATTACTTAAATATTCTAAAAGGATCAAAAGTAGCCTCTGAGAGTTATCTAATTATTATTTTTAATTACTTTTGATTCTTTTTGATTGTTTGATACTAATCGCACTTAAATCTTATTATTTTTGATTATTCGTAATCGTAATTAAAAGCTTCTTACTAATGCATTAACTAAGGCTTAAAGTATCACTATCAAAATAAAATTTATCTTCTTGCCATAACGAGGAAGTAACGTGTTCGAATTATCCAAGAGCGGGGGGCAAATCAGAGCTCGAGAAAAAATGTGCATTGTACTGTACATTGATATTTTAAACTGCTTAATCAAAATTCTGAGCGCACGATTTAGAGTTTGGTCTACGAGTTGGAATAACCTGGCTCAGTACTTAATAGAATATAGAGAGTTTGTGATAGTTTTGGGCGACGCACATCGATTCGAACACAGCAACTGCGACTTTAGTATTCCACTAGACAGAAACATATATTTCAGACTTGATATGATTGTAATAGTTTTGTAATAATTTTGTTTAGTTTCAGCCAATTACTTTTAATTAAATAAAAATGTTTTTGAATTTAATTCGTAGTAATTGTCTCAGTTATTTATTTAATAAAAAATATAAAAAAATCAACTTTAATCTAATATTTAATTGGAGGAATTAGAAGGTTAATTGAATCTCAAAGTGAAATCAAATAAGGCTTTAATATGCTGAAATATTATTTCAATGTGCGTAGCGAATTTTGAAAAAATATGTGAATTTACATGAAAATTACTAAGCCCAGAGCGTCGCGTGCTTATCAAATGAATTCGAATACATAGCATATTATTATGTGACCAGTTAGAAGATGTGGGCGTTGAGGACCTCGAGACTTGCAGACACAAACGCACTATATCACACCAAATTTCCAGGGCTCTTTTTTAACGACGCGAATCGTATGATTTGACACCTGATACCTTCTTCCTTTGGGACTATTCCAGCCTATAAAACAAAAGCGAATAAACAACTGATTAAGTCAGCGCTTTGGAGAAATGTCATCGAAAATTATAAAATTGAAATATGCCCACTAAATACTTTTCTTTTAATAATTTAATGTTTAAGAATGTGTGAATCGCCCTTAACTTTTCTCTAAAATAAAAAATGCGTATTTAAATTAAATTCTCAAAAGTTATGTACTTTCTCCAGTGCAGTGCCAAACAAATGAATGCGAAGTCATTTACATATAATTTGTCAACATGTTATTTCAATGTCAAATTGTAATTTTAGCAACTAACTTTTAACGAATTTTGTTGTTTACTACATGTGAAACTTTCGCGTAACATATTGAAGTTTTTAAACCGAAAATTTCCTCGAACACTTTCAAACCCATGAATATTTGACAAGTTCAGAAACCACTAAAGTTAATTGCTCTTTCACGAATGTAAATGTATAGAAATAAAATTTTTTTGAACTCAATTGCTTTCACACTTACCCACATGTGCACGCACAGGCATACTAGCCTACGTTATGAGAATAAGGCTCGTAAGATCCAGGTAGCCAATTAAACATAGACAATAATATGGTATTGCTTCCGGATTTGGTGTCGCCAAGACGAAGAAGATATTTTGTATAAAACTTTATGGAGGTAATAGTGATATATAATCGCATGCAGTTTATCGCATTGCCGTTAAATTGTAAATGAGTAAAAAATAGAGAACCTTTAACGGCTACAGAAAGTAAAATTACACAAACTTATAACAAAATGCCGATAAACTAAGAATGTTCCCGTACTAAACACCACAAATGCCCATCAGTGGCAAGTTTTAGTATATTCGTCGACGAAAATTTTAACAACGTTGTTCTCAATATGAATTTCAACGAAAGCAGTCATTCTGTATTGAAGCGCTATTTGTTCGAAGAAGTTGTTAAGTGGCTTGTGCTGTCACAATTATTTAGTCTAAGATTTACTATGTGTATTGTACGCGAACACATGGCCAAGTGGTATAATGGAAAATTTTCTCAAGAATATTTTACTGCACGAAAGGCCTTGAAAATTTTCAATATCAACCAAAATTGTTTACATTAAATTTTACTTGATATCAAACACCAGTACACATATATATGTACGACTACACGAGTTATACTTGTTTGTGTAAATATATGTATGTATTTCAACGTACTACTTGCATCTATGCGAAAGTATTGGCATTAGTTTAACAAACACTCATGCCACTTGAACACATATATTTCGAGTTTCGAAATGTCAAAATCGTTGTTTTTTTGTTGTTGAAAAAACCAAAACTTGTAAATGAAAAAATAAAGTTACATGAACATTTTGATGGTTTTTAAGCAAAACCACGTACAAATGTCAATATCACTCATACCCACAACCCATGTCTTTTCACAATAAAAAATAAAATTAGAAAACTTCAACTGAAAAACGTGCAATTACACTTTCACTGCGATATAAAACATTTCGGTTGTTTGAACCAAAAGGATTTGCTGTGCATTTTTGCTCCTTCTACCAACTGGAAATAATTCAGAAAGAATGGAAAACTTACAAGGCTGAAATATTTTCCTATACGTTTTCCAAACAATATTTGAGAAAAAGTTAATTTCATTTTAAAAACTGTTTTTTTCGTAGTCTACTTTACTTTCAAAGCGTAAAATCAAATCAAAAAATATATGAAAGCCGTGTCAGTATGTTTTGTGGACAAGAGTATGTTTTGATGGTGGTTGAGTTTTTAAGTTATTAAATTTATGAGAATTATTTTTCTTTAATTATATTCAGCAACATGTGTTGGGAGCGGTCTACGACTATGAAAAAAAATTCATATCCCAGGACATTTTATGGATTTTTCCACACATTGTGAGCTTTGCTTTACTGAATCTTTCACAAAAACGAAAAGGGTATATATAGGTTTGTCATTCCGCAATATTCTTTTCCGACCCAACAAAGTATATAAAATTTGGATCTCTGTAGATAGGGAAGTCAATTAACGATATCCGTCTCCCCGATGTTGAAATCAAATTTCCGGCTGCACTAGACAAGCTAGGATCTTAAAACTTTGATCAGTGTTTTGGCCACACAGTTACACAAAATACCGAGGTAAGGGCCGAGACACATTTTTTGGGTTTTTTGTTGTTGTATTTTACGCTTGCTTATTCACAAGTGCGTACAAATAGCATACTCTGAATTCTTATCAAATTTCTAAATTAAAAAATTAAAAAAAACCGCAGAATTTTAAAAACAACGACAGAGTCCCAAATTCTACCAAAAATTTTAATATATATAAAAAAAATTCAGCAAAAATTTTAAAATTCACCACAAGATCGAAAAACTGTAATTAATTTTTTTTTTGTCAAAAAATCAAATTTCAGTGAAAAATTAAGTTTAAAAAAACATATTCACAATCTTTTGAATACTCACAACAAAAACTTACATTTCACCACAATTTTATTAATATACATTTCATGAAAAATGACGAAATTTCAACAAAATCTATGTTTAACAAACATATAACAAAAAAATCACCAAATTCCCTAAATTTAAGAATAAAAAAAAATTTAAATTCACCAAAATGTTTAAAAATTATAGATTTTATCAAAAATCTCAATTAATTAGGAAAATGAAAAAAGAAACAAATTTTACCATAGTTCGGGTATGTACCAAAATCCAAAAATTCACACAACACTGGATTATAATTAAATAATTTTAAAGTACAAAATTATTATATTCCGAAAAATCGACACTTTAAAAACTCAAACTGCCGAAAAAATTGGAAGAAATTTAAATTTTGCCAAAATTTTGAACTTACCACAAATTTGAAAATTCACTATAAGATCGAAAAAAAAAGGAAAAAAAACTTAATTTAATATTACCACAAAAATTTTATTTCACCAAATTTTCTAATTTAACAAAAAAGCTGAAAATTCACAAAAATTGAATTTAAACATTTTTAACAAATTCTATGTTAAACAAGTAAGTCAAACAAACAATTGAATTTTAACACAAATGGGGAAGTCATAAAAAGTTCACCAAAGTATTAAAGAATCGACCGGCTTTTAAAATTAAGCAATACTGTTCAGCTGAAAACTCAAACAGATATTGGTGACTAAAGCCTAACTCAACGTTAGCTTTGAAATACAAAGTCCTCTTATAGAAATCCGTTATAAATCCAATAAAGTCATATTTTCTTTAAGCAACGTTCAATAATATGAAATTAAAGCTTAAAAAAGGCCGTCGAAGATCATTTCCAAAACTGCGTGTTTTGTTCGCAAACCATTTTTCTATACACCTCAAACAACTCACGTTAATATTAAAGTTCAAAAATTAGCGATCTCCGCGAAATACTTTGACGGTTTGTAGTAAGCTAAAACGAAAAGCTTATCTAATGTTCGCGCATAATACCATTAACACCTCAAAAAAGTCACAAAACATGTGAAATTTCCAATCCCTTTTGTTTTGTGTGCGCACAAATCGAACATGAGCAAATCACACGTACAAATCATAATTTTGCGGACAACTTTAATCACAAAGGGAACGTCTGTAATACAACTTGAATTGAATGAAGAAAATAACAAATTTGTTACCTTTTCATTTGCTAATTCGATTAACTCCACAAGTCTAGTCTCCCGTATCTAAACTTTTATTAACTTCATTTAATGATTCTTATCATTTTCAATTGTCACACGTTAGTTTTGTTCAATGAATTTTAAGTAATGCATAAAATATAATGTGTAATATTTCGCCAGTCAACATATATTACTTATGTATGTATATATATATATATATATATATATGCACTTATGTATATATGTGTGTGCGTATCAGAATACACACATGTCGATAAATTGCTTATTTTGAAGTATATAGGGGAAAATTGTTTAACAGTTGCAAATAAATTTACCATGAATAGCACAGCAAATTGGAAGTATAAGAATTATATTGCTTCTTTTAGAGAACATAAATAATTTTACTTTTGCATACATGTCAAAGAGTTAAATCTCCAACTTAATATTAATAGCAAATTATAAAATTGCAGTTCAAATTAGAAACTTTTAGGCTTCTCTAGCAGACAGTTGCTTACAAGATTTTTTCCAATTCAGCATTGTAAATCCATTTTTAAAATCACTGCTTTGGTTTTCGTATCAGTCTTTATAAAAATAAAAACTTTACGAGATTGCTGACATTTTTATACAATTTATTTATTACGTTATTGCAAAAAGAAGACGAAAACATATTTATGTAATTTTTTTTGGCATAAAGAAAACATCCACTCCAGATTTTCAATGTTCCGTCTCTGATTTTTTCCCACAAATTTTTTACAACTTAATTTTCTATGTATTTCGCCTCAGGTTTCCCCCTTTCTTTACATCCTTTTTCTTTTAATTTTTTTTATATCGCAGCATTTATAGCAAATAAAAAATATACAGCTTATATGGCAGGTATGTTCTGATACTTTTTCTAGGAGAAAACGAAAGAGTTAAAAGTGTTTTAAATTAGAAAGATCGTAAAATAACAAACATGTTGTGATATTATTTCAATGAGTATAAAAAAATACCGAAAATGGGAATATAACCTTCATGTATGGTCCGGTGCTTCAAAGTCTATTTGGATATCGATCGCGTACAAGAGAGTGTGATGATGCAGGGTAAACGGTTTTCTGCAGCTTTCAATAGAGGAAGGTTTAAATGGAACATCCACAATCACTTCTGATCTCCTAGCAACAGTTTTTGCGAATATATATTCTTACTATTAAAGGTACTGTTCGGCAATTCTTATTTCAATATTTTTGCCACATCCAAGGCCTAGATGAAAAAAACTATTCGCAAAATTTTCTTTTCGAAAAACATTAATTTTAATTCGTTACGGTATTTCCTATCCATATCAAAACCGCTTTTGGAGCAAAATCAGGTTGTCACAAAAATTTATTTTCCGCGATGAAGGTAATTGCTATAACTCAGGGAATTGACCATGCATGGTGATTTCTGCGCTTGATATTTTTTCACTTTTCAGACATGCGAATATATCCTTGAATTGTCTTCTTTTCAGCCCAGTTTTAAGATTTTGCTCGTTTTATTTTGATTTATATCTGGATTTTTTTAATACCTCCTTCTGCGTCTCGCCAAAAGGAGGTTTTCATTGCAGCTGGTTTTGAAAAGGCTATTTTTGGCGTGAACATAAGGGTCGCCTGTCTTTTGAGGTTTTCTAAAGCTCGTTTCTGAAAGAAAACAACTATCGGATTCTAAAAGACTGGCGGTCTTCAGTGATAGTGGATAATTTAGAGAGAGACGAACAACTGATCTGGAAGACAACATTCGCCCCATGGTAAGAGTAAGACGCAAGATCAATATAGAAATATTTCTAGTTAGGCTTTGTTCTGTAATTATTCATTTCACCCGAGACTTGTGTTATTGCATATTTGTAGACATCTTTAAAAAGCAGCCTATGTTATGAAAAAATCGAATTACTACTTTAAACATTTTATCATATGAGTGTATTATAGTTTAAGTAATTGCTAGAAATGATTAAGATTTATGGACGGGCTGCTGCGTGCCCTGTTAAGCCCGTGATTTAATATGTTTCTTACCTTTGAACTTCTTTCTTTAGTCATGTCGCTTTAACTAATTATATGATTGTACTTTGATCTAGGCGTTAGCTACATATTACAACTTCGTATTAGGGTTCGGAGAACTATCCAACATAGTCGTATATTGACACTAGCAAAGAAACATGGAAATATTTCTGTTATATTCTTGAATTCATTATAGTGAAGTAGAGTTTTGTCTAAAATCTTCAGTATTAAGAATAAAAAAACAAATAACGCCTACTCTTGTTACTCAATTGCCTACAGGACCTTCAAATTATTGTTTGCCTTAATTTTCTTCAAATAACTCATTATTCGAATGAAATCAAGGAAAATAACGAAGAAAGTTATCTTGATTCAAGTTTTGTTCTACGACAGAAAATAAAAGCAAACTTTTCATCTTACATTTTCCATTCAAGTATTGTTTGCAGTTCTTCTCTTACACGATTGAGAAAGAAACGCGCTGCATTTAAGCTCATTGTTTGACTGTTAATTTATTTAGTTTTTTAACTTTTTCCATAGAAAACAAAAAAGAAAAGTAAAAAGGAAATAAAAACGAAATGGAATACACTTCGTTGTTCACAAATTTAATAAAAGATTCATTGAGTTTATTAATATTCTTTGTTTGTCTTCGGTATACTTATGGTGTTTATTAATATCAAAAGTTCTTAAAAAACGGCTCAAAAAATTAAATAAAACTTTTCTTAACAAGCAAAAAAGTGCACATTTATCCCGATAATTTTTTTTAATTTTTTTTTTCTATTATCAAAATAGGAATGAGTTAAATACAATGTTAAATCAATTAAAATTTTTATTAAAGCGAAATTATGGATCTGTTGCCTTTAATGAAATTGAGTTAGCAAAGAAAAATCAAACATTGAATTTCAGGTAACATGTTAAAAGGAGAAATGAAAAAGGGTCAGAATCTGTTATTCAACAAAAATTTTGTCCGCAGAATGGCTATATTTTGATTTTTGATTTTTACACAGTTCAGTTGATTCTGTGGTTTTCACAAAGAACGGCATATGTCTATTTTGAGCAACTGATGCCAAATTGGTTGTTTTTTACAATTTCTTTACATTAGTACAACAATGTAGGGAAAACTGTGGAACAATTCGGATTTCTAAACTAAACTAAAATGCAATCGAGATATTTACGTGCAACAACAAAAATCTTAATGATATACGTTACTATTTCCGACAAACCTTTTCTAGTATTTTTCCGTTTTAGAGAACTTATTAATATTCCTGTGGGTTTTTAGGAATACATAATTAATTCTGAGTACTAAAGAAGAGGGTAAGTCATTTACTTCAACTGGATATGACGCAGTCAGTATAAAGTTTTTAAGCTTATATATCAACTTCTTCATCCATCTTTAACACATATCTTTAACTATTAATAGAAAAATATGGAGGTTGTACCATACCTGTATATTTTTCAAAAACATCAACATAATATCTTGTAAAGTATTGAACTACTAGCATCCTGGCATCTCGATCGAAAGCATTTGAATGGTCAGTTTGTAAATGTTTACAAAGTAAAAACCTTTTTAATGAATATCAATCAGGATAACGCGGTGTCAGGAGTTGAAGCACAACATTCCAATATTTGATAAGGTTGTTATGACTAATTTCGTTCCTATTGACTTTTTAAAGCTCTCGATACAGTCAATTGTGATGTGTTATTAGTTAAATTTAGTATAAGTTTTAGCTTCAGTAAACCTGCTGTTTATATTATTAAGTCATATTTATTAGATGGATACCAAGGCGTTACTGCAAAGTCTTCAAATGCCTCTTTAAAATCCGTTTCTTCTACTCTTCCTCATTGATCAATCCTTCTTCATTATATTTCAAGCATGTCTATTCACGAAAAAATTCCAAAACCCAAGCTTTATCTTCTTTTTGATACTCATTGGCATATATTTCAAGTTCTACTAAACAAAATTTTGTAAAAGCATTAACTGTGTACCCATAATAATAAGCGATCCATTTTAGCAAGCTTAATGTAAACGATTACTGTACTAGATATGTTTTTAATAAAAAATGTGATAGCATATCTCAATACTCCATACAAATACTGGGATATACATCAATATAATAGCTGGCTGTAATTTTGTTATAAGTGAAAAAAAGAGCTCTGTTTTCTTAAAAAATTTGAGATGACGTGACTATGACGTTACTATAAGATGGCGATAGTCTGAATATTAATATTTGTATTTAAATGTTTCTACAGAAAGTACTTTACTTGCCAGGAAATTATGTTTTTTCTTTAGATATACTACTGTGGGCAAAAATAGTAAGACCTTGTTCATAATTTTAAATTTCTTTATTTATTCTGCCAAATCTATTTTGTCCCCCCACAAAGTAATCCCCCCAGTTGCAATACACTTATTCCAACGTTTTTTTCAATCTTCGTAACAGTTGTTAAGGTCAATTTCCGGAATAGCCTTAAGGTAGTCGGAAAGCATTGTTTGAAGACGTCTACGCGACGCTGTTTTTCAAGAAAATTTAGTGATTTTGGAACCAATCGTGATTTCCCTTTTCTAAGGCCCAAATGATCTTTTAAAATGGTTTTCACTGATCCCTCCGATATTCCAACGATATCAGTAAGGTCTCTGACCGTTAATCGTCGATTCTCGAACACCAATTCCTTGATTTTATTGACGTGTTGATCATCAGTTGATGTTGATGTTGATGGCCGTCCTGGACGTGGTTCGTCGTCAACGCGATCTCGACACTCTTTGAATAGTTTGTACCAATCAAAAATACTTGCTCGCGACATACAATTATCACCGAAGGCCATTTGCAACATTCTGAACTTTTCGGCACCAGAAATTTCTTTCCGCACACAAAATTTAATGGAACTTCTTTGTTGAATAATTTCACTCATTGTAAAAATCGCCGAATGCACTTGTTGTACTTCAGAAAGACAAGCGTATACTAAACACTAATGATTACTTTGATGTGATATTTGGCACAGATGCCACTGACAGTCTTACCATCGTAGAAAAAAAACATGTCGACGAATGGATTTCCGTGCGAAATTTAAATTAAAAAGTCTTACTATTTTTTGCCCACAGTAGTAGTAGTACATTTAATCTAGTTGCACCTAACCGCAACTATTTATAATTTTTAGTGGAGGACACTATATGCCAGGCAGGCTAATCAAATTAATTGAATAAACGAAATCTGACTTCCTATTGCCCCCAAATAATGAGGACGAAAAACTAAAGGTTTTTTAAAAAGATGAAGATTAATATATTGATACATAATATCTAAGCTAAGAAAAAGTTAATGTTTAAGAAATATCCGTGCCAAGAGATGCCCACATACATCCTGAATTTAAATACTTTAAATTTAGCTGCAGTTATTATCAGAATCTAGCAAAAAGTAATAGCTCACCCTTAAAATAGCGCTAGTATGCTGTTGTAAATTATGTTGCAAATACATTAGAATCCATCGCAAACCATCAATAAATTATACAACTATACTTTTTAGCTCAGTAGCTGTTGACATAAGAAGGTTCGTAAAACTTGTTCTTCTAAATTTGTGTTTTATGGACCTTAGTGATGATAGTACCAATTTTTTTATTCTCTCCTTGTATTTCCTGCCTGTGAAAGTCCCACATTACTATTATTTTTATTAAAGGCTTCTTCGGACAAACACCCAGACCATTTAAATAAAATGTGTGAAATGTTTTTAAATCTTCGTATTACCTGTTGCCTAGAATCATCAGGAACTGCCACATAAAAGTTTAGCAAAATATCGAGTATAAATAATAAAATTGTGTTACACAAAATTTTATTGAAGACCTTAAGCTTGTGAATTAATTAATTAAATAAAATTAAGAGATAAGAAACTGTAATAATTAAAAGAAAGTAATTTTATAAATTTTACCTAAAATCGAAATTATTCTTCCAAAAAAAAATAAAAATTATTTCACCCTAATTTGGAAAATTCACTACAAAATTAAAAATTTTAAATTACAAAAAATAAAAAATTTTCCTAAAAATCGAAGTTTAGAAAAAAAAATGAACTTGCACTAAAAAAATACAAAATTTTAAATTCATCAACTATTCTAAAATAATCGAAAAACTACCATAAAATAATGTACGAGTAGTTGCCACAAATCAATATTTAATAAAAACCCGTAATATTACAACAAATACCACAAAGCCCAAAATTTCATTAAAAAATCATTTTATAAAAAGTTACGTAACCCACAACTTTTCTAAAAGCATTTAATGTAAAAAGCTTTGTTCATGAAAGTGTAGCTACTTAAATTCCCTTTTAAATCAAAACAATTTCACAAAAACCTAAATATGAGCTTATAAATAAAGTTTATTTTCCCCTATTAAGCTTATAATTTTATTTCATTAAATTTGTGTCTTTCTATAAAATAAATAACATTTTTGAAAAGTTCAACAAAGGGAACAGATACCTTTTTTGCCAAAATTATTATTAAATGTTTTTTGTCAGAATTATCACATGACTTTAAAAACAAATATTTTTTTAATAAAAAAAAAATTTTTTTAAAATGAACTTAAGCCTGGCTAAAATAAAAATTATTCACTTAGTTGTACTTAAAGTTCAACAAAACCTAAATAAGAATGGATTATGTGTTATTTAGAAATATTTCTCAGCCTGCGAAGAAAAAATTACACAGAAACTTTGGTAAATAAAATATTAAGCTCAACATCAACCTACATTTACTGTTTCAATCCATTTCCTAGTAGTGTCTGCTTTCTGTCTATAACTTAATAATGGTCAAGTACAAGTGAAAAATCTTCGACATTTATGTAGTGCAGTAAGATTTTCCTTCTTTTTTTTGCATCATTTCTAGATAAGAGTTGGCTGTCTTGTTACATGAAAAATTAGTTTTAGTTGTTTTTGCATAAGCACGTTAATTGTCATCTTTATGCTGTTCAACCTTTTCCTCCTTTAATCTTTTAGTATTTTAAGATTTTTCAT
The DNA here is from genome assembly GCA_963932375.1 of Phania funesta. Taxonomy (NCBI): domain Eukaryota; kingdom Metazoa; phylum Arthropoda; class Insecta; order Diptera; family Tachinidae; genus Phania; species Phania funesta. The sequence continues at coordinate 61,707,392 of OZ010655.1, forward strand.
AATTTCTCTCTTCCTATCACACTCTATTCCGGATTGTGTGAATAAAATCAAAATATAATTAATTTGCCGCAACCTGCTTCAAGAACAAAATATTTAAAAACACAGAATATAATACGAGTGAATAAATAATTAAAATAAAAAATTCACTTACCCAGGTATATGGAAGGCTAAGGAGTATGAAAGCATATGTTTGGAACTGAAGAGGCACGTGTACCCCTTCCTTAAAGATGCTCTCAAGTATTGTAAAGAAAATTAGTGTTGAAAGCTTTAGCTAATGGTTGTTTTGCTTGTTCAAAAGTACTTAAGAAAATGAAGGTTCTTTTTTGTTTGTCTTTAGTTTTCATACCAATAGCAGCAAAGGGAAATTGCCTTTAGCTACGTAGTAATTTTTTGATTTCTTGCTCGTTGGCCTACGTTGAAATAAACAATAATTACAACTTTTTTTATGAAAAGTAAAAAAAAGGAAATACCAATTTGCTTAATTAAATATAATAGGCAAAAGCCATTAGTTAAGGACTGCGCTCTAAACTCACAAACGCGCACACACACGCACGAGTATGCAGCCATAATCAAATAAGTTAGACCCACTAGTAAACACGCGCTCAAGCATAATTGATAAAATAACGAGCAAACAATAGAATTGTAACGCTGCTGGAACTGGTGTTTACTTTGGTAAACTGAGCAAATGTGAACATGAATGCAAATGAGTGATTGTTCCTCGGCAAGAAGTAACCAACAAGCCAAAGTTTCTAATATTTAATATTTTTTATAGGTATTTCTAGCTTTGCTGAGTTATATTAAAAAAAAACATTTAGAAATTCTTTTAATAAAAATGCAAAAATCACTTAAAATATGCAAAATCTCAAATGTATTTTCGAAACATTTTTTGTTTTTGTGGTCTTCTACATGGCAACAAACTGTTCTGTTAGAGAGAAAAACCAAGAGATGCAATGGAAAATAACAAAACTGCTATGAATATATAGACTAAACAAAAATCAAATTAAATGCACCAACACGTATTTGCAAATAAACGAAATGACACAAAAATGTGCCATGACAACAGAAGTTGTTAGTTGCAAGTAGTTGTAGTAAAGCACAACTTATAATCCTACCCCGTCTGTACCCATAGGAAATATAGTGTATATTGCACTAAAAGGCTTGCAAGTTTAGGACAGTTTAGTTTGCATTTTTAGTCTAGTAGATTTTATCCGCTATGCTTTTACTTACATTTTCAAGTTTCTATTTTCAATCACAAATAAAAAAATAAAAACAAAACTTTAATATTAGTTTTTCAGTTTTCCATTACAGCAAGTTGTGTCCTCGTGTCACTTGTTTCCTCTAAAGAGGTTCTGTCTGCGGCGGGGGTTGGTGGCACGCCAACACACAAGCACAGACGTTTTATGACATTGATTTTGTGTGTTCTGACACATATATATAAAATTTTATAATTAACACTTTATTAAATTGACTTAAAATACAAAATATAATAAAATCAATATAAAACAAAAATATTTGACAACTTTTTATAGTTTTCTTAAAAATTTAAAGTTTTTTCGGGCCTAAGTGATTTTTTCGGAAATTCTTCATCTTTGCTTTCGAATGCTGCAAGAATTTGCCTAAATAACTAGAATCTGCAGTTAAATTTTTATTCGTTGTAACCCCTTCATACATGTTTTTATATCATAGTTCTCTTTTTCCGGGGTCTACAGTTTTCTTTTACATTAATAGGCTTTGTCTAGTTTAGTAGCAGGACTGCTAAGGCGGTTTATAGAAAATATTTGAGCCATTCACCCGCAGGAATTGAAAATTACTTAAAGACAATTTTGGAAAAACATTTTTGCTTCACCCCTGTATACAGCACTTTTAGCTTTTTGTACACCGCGTAGCCATTTGCAGTTGGATAATAACATATCGCATATCGTTGTTAATGGTTTAAAAACGGCTTCAATTTCGTCCTAGAAGGTTCCTTATTCGAATGTCAAATGTTAGATACGAATGCTGATATCTCGGATCCTTCCCCCTTATAATACAATTTTTGCAAACTACCGGATAACATTCCTTTAAAATATTATTTTTTCCACTCCCAAAATTCCGCCCCAGTGTTTTTTTTAAATCAAATACTGGATATCACTTCCGGTATGATTATCAAGAAGTGTCCTGATTTAGTCAATAGCCAAGAATACTGATCGCCAAAAATCCAGTCATTACAAATAATATAAGTCACACTGTTCTCCAAATTTAATCATTAAATTTAAAATTGTTTTTTTTTTTTAAATTAAATTTAAAGTTTCACTTAGAAACACTCCTTCATCTGAGGAATGGTTCCGTCTGCATACACCCTAACTGGCTGTTTTCAGTTTAAATGCTTTAAAATATTTTTTTAAATTGTTTTTCATGAACATCTGTAATTTAATATCAATTGCAATTGAATATAGAAAATTTATTCATTCTCACAAGTGTTTGCTTTGCCTTTAAATGCATATAAATTAAGGATTATCAAGTTTGCCGTAATTTTAATTTATACAAAAAACCGATTAAAGTATGTTTATTTTAGAAATCTTTACTAAATCAACAAAATTTCCAAGATTTCAAATAAAGCAGTTTCTTATCAATTCAATAAACCATCAAAATCTGTAGAAACATGAAAGTAGCTGACTCTATTCTTAAGCACACAAATTATGTCTTCAAACCAAGCAAAGCAAACGCCTTAAAGTGTGAGAATAAAAATCAGACAACGAAAATAATAAGACAATTAAATCATAAATCGTTTAATATAGTAGACTTGTAAAAATTATAAAAAAAATAACAGCAAAGAGGAAAAAAATATTTATAGCTGTCATATGGTTGCACGAGCATAGTAATCATACTCTCAATGTAAGAATCAATCAAAATAGATTTTACATAAAGTGAAATTAACTCCCCTTGAGATTTAACACAAGTAGTCAGTGAAGAACTTATTTACACACAAACACACACTTACATACACAATTTGAATTTCTTATTGAATTATGATTATATCCATGATTCATAATTCAGTTAACATGCAACTTTCATGCGATTGCGAAAGAAAAGGAGCACACACTTGGAACAAATAGCTACCCTTATCTTCTCACAAATTTCTTGTTAAGGCCAGTTAAGAGCAGTTCATATAAAATTGGGACACGTACCCATAGAGTGGTTTGCTGCTAACCTGCGATAAATACACGACTTAAGAATGGAAGCTCAAAAAGGTGACTTGTGATAAAATTTTCAGTTGTGGTCTTAAAATTAAGCGAGAAACCTCTTGTGAATTTTACTTACGTTACAAACAAAATCTACGTAGAGTGTTGAATAAATCAATTGCTACCTGTTGGGGATGCAGGGTTCATATTAAAATTCTGTCCAGATATGGCGAGCAAATATGTAACCAAAACAAAACGCATCCACCTCTGACGACATATATTTAGCGCATGCTCAGGAACTTGAAGCTATGTCCTTCCTTATATCATTGACGGTGTGCGGGGTAATGCACAGATGTATAGTCCAAGTACGACTATACGGGATTGGACAAATTGGGCATAGCCTGTCATCTGGTTTTCATTTAACCACACAAGTAGAAGGTAGAAACGCACCACGCGTTCTAGGCATCCGTCAAATAAAGTGAAATCAGTGCTGATTTTGTTAGCCAGAAATGTGAATGTATAAAAAGCATCGCACGTAACTTCAAATGCAGAAAAGCTTAGAGTGTGTAGAAGGTATGAATATAGTAGAATGCGCTAACAAGTCGTGTGGAGTCTCAGCTTGAGTTAGTTTTCAGTTTAAGGCCACGCGCAAACACCATTACAAAGAAAACAATTAACTGTTGGGAAACACGCTTGATTTGAACTTAATTTAAGTTCACTAAAAAAATCCAAACTGGACTACTGAAAGTTATGAACAGCTCAGTGTGCTCTAATTTTAAGTGAACCGTGTTTTATGTACAAAAAAATCTAAAGAACAATCAATTATATTAAAATCTTAATAAAAGAAATTAAAAAATGATGAAAAGTCAAAATGGAATATGGTTTCATTTGTTCAAAAAACACGCAGATATGGGACTAAATTCATAAATAATTTAGTGGATATTCGCGGCGAACTGGGGCTTTAATCAGCTGTGTTTATTTGAAAAACCTTCAAATGCTTTTGAAATAAGGCACTTTTTAAAGTGTTTCCAAATGGGCGTTAGATAGACATCAATGGTTGTACCTTACAATTGCCGTTTTAAATAGAAAGCCTAATAGTATGTGACTAGGCGCTAGACCAAGTTCAGGCCAATGCCCACATTGTATATATTACATGATACCATTTACGCTGTTCACACCCCCTCATAACTTGGCTTCAGATAATCATAAAATAATTAAACTTGTAACATAAAGATTCCTCATATAGATAATTTCAGAGGTGATATTTGAAAGGTTCCCGAGATATTAAGGTGTAAAACGTTCATATTTTAGTACCTTTTGGCTGATTCACTCATGAATATTATGTGACACTTCCACTATAGCTAGAGATATTTGTTTTTAACTTTGTAATATGGGGAAGGTCGTGACTGGTTCTCTATGGTACTTATACATACAATGAGTTCAGAACTTGGCCTTATTTTTAACATTGATTGTTGTTCTTGTATTTTTACACAATTGCTACCATATTACTGAAATAATCTCTTAATTGAACGTACCGGTTCCAGACTGACACAGCACTATTATATGTATTGCCTTTAAGAGTAAAATCATGACTTGACTTAGCGGTCGTAAAATATACATACGCATCGATGTCATTTCGATAGATTTTTATTGTTATATCTTATCATGAAAAAACTAGAACAAAATAGGTTTCATAATTTATGCTGGAAAACTTTGGCTGATGCATAAGCAGAACTTTGAATTTCGACCTTAATTAATGGCAATTAACGATTAAATTCTTAAATTCCCTTTTAATTAATTAACAAATAATTAATCGACAAATTCTTGAATTAAACGCCCTTCTAACATGGCTGTCAGCTGTTAATTAGCTGTCATCTGAAGTGTCATTTATTTAGTGAAAAGTTTGCCACTTATCATTGTAAATCACTTAACAATCTACTAACGCGAAAAAAGAGTAAAACTTACTACAAAAGTGGTGGGTAACTACACTGTACAACACATGAAAATACAAGGTTCTAACAACCTTTCATGTATTGTACAGTGTAGTTGCCCTATTCAATTAATTGTGTGATTCATGAATCGAATAATATTTTCTATAACCACTTTTAACCCAATAATGTCATAATGAAAGCATTAGGGTTAGTATAATAATATTCTAAATATAAGTGGTTTCAAATAAATATTGAATACCAATGGAACGCTAGATTTTAATTGAAGTAGATAACATAGACTATAAGTGTTAGATTAGTCAAGTGTTTACTGTAATTAACACCAAAACTCATATATTTTGATTTTTTTGTTTGCAGTTTCACTGCTATTAATTATTTAAAATTCTAAAGGTTGCTTTTTATTTTAAAAATATATATCATAAAATTGCGGTTAGGTTAACTACCTCAAATATGTATATAGTACTAGGAAAAAAATATCCCATCCAATTGGTGCCACAGCGGTCTATTGCATTTTATGACATTTGAATATAGCAGCAGACTACAGCAACGTGAAAGGCTCATTTCACTCACAATAATTGATTATTGACTCTTGGCAAATAAGAAACCAACCACACAATCTCTAACTAAGAAGAAAATAATCAAAAATGATAAACTAAAGAGGGCGATTTGTTTTGAGTTCAAATTAAACAAAAGTCTGCCAGACATTGAGGAATGTTATTAAAAAGACTTACAGAAAAGACGTGCAAATATTCAGCCGACATTAAATCAATAAATATTCAAACTTTCACAAATTTATCATGTCCATGGCAAAAACACACAATTTTAGTTTCTACCACCAGATAAAAACAGAAAACTTTTAATTTAAATTGCTGCAATAAATTAAGAAGAAACATTTATTCCTGCTTGTGTTCAATAATAGTTTTTCTCAAAAGTACTACGATTTCCGGTGGTGATGTCACATTCAAGAGATATGAAAATGATGGGGAAGATGTCTAACTTATTTCACTTAGCCGCATGTCCGAAATGTTATTTAAGTAATTTATGCACCCTTTTAATAATTTTGTCTTTTTTGTTAAACTCATTCATTTTTAGTTGTTGTCACACATAAAATTACACATTCACCTTAAAACAATTTATTGAAATTATTTCTCAATGCCTTAAAGATAAAATGTTATACGTACGAGGGTTGAACTTAAACGGGAGCTCAATTTTGATTTATTCAATTTCACAAGACTCTTGATAATATCGAGCAGAGTTTCAATTAATTGGTCACAAGATCACAATGCGCTTAATTGGCCAGAGATGCATACTTGCTTAAGATGACAATAGCAAAAGCTTTACTTTTAAGGGAGTAGGAGTTTTGTTTTCGCAAGTGTACAGGCTGGCATGTTTTGGAAACAATGAGTTCGCCAAAAAGACTGTGCGATTTAACCTTCTACGCTATTGGCGTTTTCTTTCCTAGAAAAATGGTAAAATTTTGTGGATATTTGTGATAGTTGTAATATGTTTATGTCCACAAACTTTGGTACTTTTTTCAGATTTTACCCTTAATAATGGCAAAAGACATTGCCCTTTATGACCTGTATAAAAAAATTTAAATAATAATGGTGTGTTAAACATTTACTATTTAACAAGGCAACATTTCTTTTCAGAAACGAACACTACATTTTTTGGAATTCGAGGAATTCCGGTAAATTACTGTAAATATCTGCGTTTAAAAAAATAATCTGGTCCGATATGCTAGGCGTGTGCCAGTCTAGGGTTCACAAATTTTTGTGATCGATTAAATACGCTTCAAATATTTCAATATTTTATTTACAACAAGTAGTATTCTAGTCCAACCCTCGTGAATTTTATAAACGTCTTGCATTAAAAAAAGTCTCGTTATTTCCTTTTCATGTAAAATCCATAGAGCGGCAAACACTCTCTTATAATTCATTCACATAATAAAATCACTTAACTTTTCTAATTTTTTTCTTTCTTTGCTTCTTATTCATATACTGACATATTTGATCGTTTTTCTGTTTTCCTACTGCCTACAAATCGAACTTAAGATCCATTTATTTTTTGACACGATTATGATTAAATATCCTGAAGCTAACAATTTTATGATTTATGACTTTTAATGCAACATTTTGAATATGGCAAATGGCAATAGAGCAAATAAATATATGTTTTCTGCACACTTGATTGTTTCATACGCATATTAAGAATAAAGTGCCTGTAAATAGAAAGCAAATGTAGTCTTGAAGTGAAAAGTAGAAAAATAAATCAAAGTTCTTCACAAAGGCGTTTTCTATGAAAGTTGTTCATGATTTAGAAAAAATGCCTTTCTTCAATATTTTAGAGTTTTGATTTATTTATTATTTGTATATTGATGAAAGTCGAAGTTTGGAAAGAGAACAAATAAAACAAAGTGGGATTTAGTAGCAGAAGATATATTAACATCATTATTCATCAATATATTTTTAACATTTATAAAAGGCTTGTTTCATGGTTAAATAAACTGTAAACCTGTAGCCCTGAATTTGCCGAATTCTTATCGTACGGTAAGTGTAAAATTTTGTTTCTCAGGGTATAAAACAAAATTCAATTACAACTGCAAATCAAGTCCATTGGAGTACTGATCAGCTGGCCTACGCAATTAGCGAATTGCGCTTACAGACTAGCTTATCCATTCGAAACAATAAATTGCTTATTTTATAAAAAAAGGAGTTGGGAGTAGATAATTAGCTTAAAAATTATTTAATTTATTTTTCACCAAAAGGAATACAAATTCCAAAAAAACTAGAGTTTTTAACAACAAATTATATCGAAAAACGATTGCTTACTGCAAGATTATGTAAATTAAAATGATTTTTAAAGAAAATTTTGCTACTTTTAGCACGAAATAGCCCATGTTTTTCCCTCGAACAGTTTGGCAAGTTATCAAACAACTGGCTGTTTAAACAAGAAAAACTAAAAAGTAAAAAATGTAAGCTTGAAACGTTTTTTTTTTTTAACTTTTACCATAATTTCAAGTAATCAATTTTAAAGCGCTCAGTTTTTAATAAAACACTCCTTATAAAATAATTTTATTGATCAGCCAGGATGATGATACACCAAGGTGTAACGGAATATCGAATATAGTCAATTAAATTATTTTACAAAAAGCGTAATATAAAGTACCTAAAACTTACAAATTAATTAAGTAAAAAATTATATTTTAATCAATAGAAATACAAAATAAATCAATTAAAATTTGGTCTTTTGTGTTCGCATACTTTTGAGCAATTTGATTCTTATGAGATTTGTTCGCAAGCTATTTTTCCATAATCAAACAACAAATCACATTAAACTTAAATGTTTAAAACTCGAACAAGACGTATAACACGAGCAAATCATAAGTGTATGGGCGGGCGTTTTTATTGAAAGTAATTTCTGTTTACTCTTTATTCACCGAACGATACCAAAAAAGTACTAGAACGTGCCTGTTATTTCCTTCAGCTGAGATTGACATGTTCAAGAACAAAAAAGGTGTTTTCTTGTATTTGTTGGCTTTTGGACTCGTCTTGCATCTGCTTGTATAATTGTGCCATGGCTTGTTTAAAATCAAAATCAAAAACTGTTCGTTATCTCTGCGCAAAGGGTAAGACAGAAATTAATCATTTCAAAAACAGGGGACAAATGGCTTCACTCCATATCGATGAAAAATTAGATTTACAGACTATTTAGGCCAGTTAATAGAACAAATCTCTACAATATAGAGCGATCGGTTTCAGTTTTTAAAATCATGTAAACAACCACTCAACCTGCTTAAAACAAATTATCAATGTTTCTTTTGATTTGTTTTATTTAGAAAAGCCAATTTAGGCCATTTTTTTTCTTACAAGTACTTCGAAGTTAGGTGCATTTTCTTGTGCGTCAATACCTCCAGTCCTAAATTTGATATTTGCAATGAGTTACAATCAGGGTTAAAACATTTCACAGCAACATTAACATATTTTAAATATGACAAATTTGTCCACTAACCAACAATAACTGAGAATCCAACATGTTGTCTTACTATTTCAACAAATTTATTGTTAAATCTTTTTGTCTCTTCTCCTAGAATTCGTCAATTTTCTCCGATATTTTTGACTCGGATGGGTACTGGAATTTGTTCAATGCAAATATGCAAACACAACCCTTTTCAACCCTCTCATTACTGAGCTTTTGCATCGGGAGGAGAGAACTTGCACTATACGTTTACGTTAAAAAAACCGAAAATCGAGTTTTTCAAAGTCAAAAACCCGGCTTATTCGACATTAAAAATATCGCTATTTGGAAAAAATATACGTAGAAACTATATCCTAGAAATAAGCGTTCGAATGACTTTGTCGATCAACATACTATAATAACTTCAAATTTATTTGCATATCTAATACCAGAGTTGCTGCAATATTATTAACAAGAGTCGTTATGCAATGAAACCTTCAACTGTCTGCTCCACTCTATTCCTTTCCAAAGAAAGTAGATTAATTAGTTAGTACGTAGTGATTGGCTTGGCTTTACTTTCATTAAAAAAAATTAAATTCAGCTAGACCTACTAGAGTTAGGTTTCTCGAAATTGCTGTCTTTAGCGAAATTGTGTTCAACGATAAAGTAAACCAGTGTAAAAACGTGAGATCGTTCCATGATCTTAAACTTCAATAAATATTAATTTGTCTTGTCATAAACTAGGAGTAACCGGCTATGCTTGACCTTGTCAAATTTCGATGACCTTTCCGCGAAGTACAAGTTCGATGTGGATTATTTGGTGTCGTAGCTTCATTTTAGTTCTACAAATGAGTTGAGTTTGGCTTCCTAGACTCTACTAGGAGGAAATCAGAAGGAGTTAAATCACATGATTATGAAGGCAAATTAATGATGCCGTGGAGGGCAGTAGCTGCATTGTATCACACCGATAAGTTTGATTAATATATTTATGTTTTGAATATAGATTTGTCTAGCAACGATCAGAGACGAACCCATTTAGTTTCTAACTAATTACCCCTTTCGAGTGTGTTGAATATTTTTTTAGAATTTATTCTTTTACAAAGTGTGCACAAAAGTTTAAAATTAACAAGGATCACTGACTTCTGGAAAACTTGTAAATTCTTAACAAATAAAATTCTCAATATGTGGAAAAGTCATCAAAGTAATTAAACTCATCAACTAAAAGGAATTGTTTTATTCTTCCTTAAATAAAAAAAGGATGGGAATGTCGAATGATTTTTACAGATGACAATAGATGAAAAATAAAACTTCATAATGTCAGTCATTGACACGCGTGTTGTAGAAGTTTGGCACAACTAATAATCCTCCACCACAGTATGAAGTGGGGAGGAGGTTAAAAATAAAGAACTGTTAACCACAAGCTACGCACACATGTGTTTAATTGTTTACAAACATATTATACATATGTGGTCGCTGACTGCGTGAGTGTGAGATTGAGTAGGTGCTGAAAAAAGAACATATTTCTTTTATTACTTGATAATATAATAATATTATATTCCTTTCTCCAACAAAAAAAAAAAAAAAAAAGAAAACTCCTAATCTTTTCATGATTATTTGCTTAGTTATTAATTAAAGAATTTTTGCGGAAAATGTGTGAATGCGCGCATGAATGAGTATTAGTGAGCAAGTTTGTGTTGTTGTGTGTATACGTGGGGGTGTACATATTCATCACACACTTGCATATGTGAATTTATGTGCGTATTTATATAAAGTTTTTTCCCTTTTCTATTATACATTTTTGCCTTTGTACTACCTTCACCAAACTCCCCAAGAATAAATGTTAAGAACAATAAATAAGATGACAAAAGATGAAAGTTTATTGTCAGTTGATATCCTGAGGTTATTTTAGAAAATATTCTCTTAACATTCTAGACATTACATTTTCTTTTACTTTTATTTAGTTTGAAAAGAAAACATACACAAACTTTTAACGGTGGGATTAGAGCAACATGTTGAATGGACATTAATTCCCGTAGTTATAATTTAATTCTATTTGCAGAATAACATATTTTCTCATAGTACTTTTTAATATTTTGTAGGGGAAAAAGTTACCCAAAGTAATTTTTAACGAGGGTCGATAGAAAAGTCGATGATTGTGTAAAATGTTATCTGTTAAATATTAATTTATACGGATTTCTGTAATGAAAACTAACTCAAAGAGGAAGAAAGTATTCCCTATTAAATAAAAGAAAAGTGGCTGCGCAATTTGTTATCGAATCTTAAAGTTTGGGAACACCACTGCTTAGATGTTAGGAAAATATCAACTCTCTAAGCCCAAAACTTAATCCGAGTTGGGCGTATTTTCAAATGTTTCAAACCAATGAATCCGAGGATATTAGCCGTTTTATAACTATGGGTGAAACATGGATTTACACCACCCCGGAGGAATAATTAAAAAAGTTAACTCAATCAAAATAATCGTGCCAAAGCATGAAGGAACCAGCGACATAAAGACGAAAAATAGACATTTATCGAAAAGGTCTTGGCTTTAGTTCTTTACAATGCACCTTGATTAAATTTTATCGATTAATTTAAAAAACTAAGACGAAGCACTAGGTTCTGAGAACACCCCAGAATCTTTTTAGGACGGTCGTCTGAAGAGTAATTAGATTTAATTTATCCGAGATGAGATATGTTAGGATGTGAACATTTATCGCCACACCACTTGCAGCACGTTATTACATAATTCTGGATATCACCGCAAACTCGAAAAAGTGGGTTTTGACGTTTTTCTTTTGAGTCAAGTGATTATACGCATCCCGAAGTAAGGGATTTTTAGTTCAAATGCCGGATTTTTTATGTCATCAAAAATTGTAAACCCGGAAATGGAAGTGGGAATAAACATAATTGATGCTAGAATTACAGAGACTAACCTGAGCTTTCTGTCCTGAAACTCTAAATTATTGCGTCAGTTGCTCTTGTACATTTTTTGATAGATAAAATGACACATCAAAAGACTATATGAAAAGACGGAAGTCTTATTTGGTTGAATGATTACGTCAATAAGCGTAACTGCCGTTTTTCGAGTAATGACAATTCTCCTATCATTCCCTAAAACATCAGTGGTCCGTTTAAAAACGATGCCGGCCAGAGCATTATTATTAGTAAATGGTCATCGTTATATGGCCAAAATAATAATGAAATTTATCGAGTAACAAGCTGCCTAAGAAAAAATTTACCAACCTGACCAGTTTTATTCTATGGTTTTTTTTATCAACACTTCAAGTAAACCCTTAGTTTTTAGCCCCTTTTTGGTATTGGAATTATTATATATTAAGTTTGTTTGTAGAACTAAAATTTTCAAACTACCTCTAAAAAAATTTATATTTCATTTTGGAACACAGCTCGGACTGTGTGAATCGTTCATACACATTAAAAAACTTTTTGAAAATTTTTCCAGAAACCCCATTAGTATTCTTACAGAATTGTATCCGACAAATATGAACGAACTTTGGAAATTTACCAGGCAAACAAATTAAATGTTAAAAACCTGTGATAAATCAAAAAAAAAAAAAATAAATAAACATTTTTGATATGTTGATTTGGTAGCGAACCTGAATTATACTTTCGTACTTTTTAAATTATAAACACCAGAATATTTAGAAATCATGCCCGCATAGCACCTCTGTATAATTCATACGAGGTCTTATGATCTCTTTGCAAATCTAGTATAACCCCACTGTTCCTTAGAAAAAGGAGTAAATTGTTTATAAACACACTTTTTTCTTTGTTCAAATATTTCTTTCTTTGATCTTTTATTTCAGTTTAATTTTTATTAATATTTCTCTAACTCATTTTGTTATAATTCATAATGGTTTTGCCATGTCATGTATTGTTTTAATGTTTGCGCTAAAATAAATATATACACACACATGCACCAGCATCGTACACATGACTGCAAATATGTGTTTCAACTTTGTTCATTTGCTGCTGCAGCTGGTAATGTTTTACTGACTTGAGAACTAGTTTTAAAAATTCCTTTATTTTCTTGTGAAACGATCCTCTGGTCTTCACAAGGATTCTTGGTATTCTGCTCAAGTAAAGTTTTACTAACGCACACACGCACGTTTAATTTGCACTTTTGTAAGCTAGCGTACACATATTTCAACATGTACCCGTATGTCCCATGCTTATGTATTCGCATGTTCAAATATCATCGTATATGTGTTATATGTCTTAAAGTTTTTCCTGTTATTTCGTTGAAATTAGCATATTTAGATTAAGGCAAATGTCACATGTAGTATATGATAAGTTTTTGTGGCAACTAACACTACAACAATAACAGCAAACGAAACTCAAAGTAAAATTACAACAACTAGATCTATTTAACTTTTGACACATGTTCTTGGTTTCATGCGAGTTGCCATGAAAAAGGCTACACTCTAACGCATTCATTCATAGTTGTATATTTAAAATTTTTCTTTTTATGTTAGCCCGAAATTGTTTTACAAGGTATTTTCTTAATTACATTACCAGCTTTGTGCTGGTAAAATTGTTGCTGAAGAGACTTTGGAAACATTTTTAACGTAGTCTTTGACAAATAATTTTCTAAGAATTATGTATGTGCCAACAACAAAATCTAATTGTTGCTTCATGCTTGCAAAGAGGCTTTCGTAAAAAAATTAGTGTGTAATTTAACTGAGATGTAGTTGAGAAAGAAATGAGTTTATGCAAATAAAACTTAAAATATAAAATCTAAATTAACATTTGTTTGACTTGCGTTCTTTGTGGTCATTTGCCCAAAAACTTAAAAATATATGCATATTTTTATTCTATTGGAATTTCTTTAGTTCAAGCAATTCTCTTTAATTAAATCTAAAAATTGCACTTTCAAACCAAAGTAATTTTACAAAAATAAGTTTACACAGAGAGATAGAGACATATTTTTTAAACAGAAAATTCTTCGCTTATTTTCTTTATATATGGATGTTAAATGTTCGAAAATCCCTAAGTCTGTAACGCAGTTTTTCAGCTGAGGTTACGGTCAGTCCTCCCAGGGTTTCATTAATGGTCTGATTCCTTTAATAAGTAAATGGTATTGTATGAACACAGCTAGTTTATTAACGAAACTATTGCCATGAATGTATATTCGTCTATTAGGTTACAGAAAATACCAGGCAATTTCGTGTGACCTTGTATTCGTAAAAATACGAACGAAGATAACTTCGGAAGATCTTATATTCGTATATTAGTCCACTATACTATGTCATATTCATGGTAATGTGGGGGGACCTTGTATTCGGGAAAATGCAGTTAAATATTAATAATATAGGTTAAATTCGGAAGGATTTATATTCGGCATAATACGACTACATACGAAGCACATACTATAATTTTAAGAGACCTTATATTCGTCATGCAACTAAACTAATACAAGATTATTTCGGGAGACCTTGTCTTTGCCAAGATTCACTTCAGTACAAGGAATATAAGATTATTTCGGAAGACTTTGTATTCGCCAAGATACAATTCAATACAGAGAATATAAGATTATTTCATTTGACCTTATATATTCGTCTACTAAGCGACTAATCTACCGTAAATACAAAATAATTTCGAGTAACCTTGTGTTCGGCTAAATACGATTCAATACGCCTAATACAAGACAATTTCGGAAGGCCTTGTATTAGGCAAGATAAAACTAAATTCAATACAAGAAATATAAGATAATTTCGGGGGACCTTATATATTCGTCTACCATACTATTCGACTAACTGACCTTGTATTCGGAAAAATACGATTCAATACGAAAAATATAAAATAATTTTGGAAAACCTTATATTAGTCTTACCATGCGAATAATCTATTGAAAATACAAAATAATTTCGGCATGCTTTCTATTCGGAAAATCTACGGTTCTGCTACGGTCGGAACAAGAACCGATAAAGCTCTCGGAGAATAGTTGAAGTGGCCTGCCTGCTTTTAACTATTATTCGTATCGATAACCTTCGCGCTGCCAAGCCTCCACACTATATCCTAAATATTATCTTGAACTAAATGAGAATTATAATGTATTAATAATATGTATTTTGTGTTTCTTAATACGTTGGCTACCTAGTACTCAAAATGTGTGTGTAGTTTATAAAATGGTGGATACTTATTACTAATGTGGTGACAATTTTCAAAACCACAAAGTAAAATGCCATCAACACTAAATCATTAACAAAAATAAGTTCCATCAGAAAAATTATTAATGAAACTGCAGCTTCCACATATTTTCAGTTTTTATGGCTGCCGCAAATTTTTTATGGAAATAAAGTTAAAATTTGTTTAATAGAAAACTTTTCTTGATATCCCTTCTTTTATTTCTTGCTAGTTTCGAACCAATTATTTTACTAAAAAATTCTAATTTTTGTATGAGGCATACGCTAGTCACTAAGTACATTTCGCTGCCTAGCAAAATGTACTGTTTCACCATCAGTAGCTTTTTTAGAGAATATGTAGTTGGTACTGCATACGGACCTACTTAAGTATGATGTTTGCGATTTAGGTTTCGAAAATTTTCTTTTTTAGTGTCAATTTCAGCGCTTCGTAGGCATTTGGAGATTCACTGAATGACTCCTCTCAAATTTTGTTGGTAAGTTATAGTGAAATGTATAAAAATTGGTTACATTACCTTACTGTAGTTCATTCAGGGATGCACGACTGTAAGCAATTGAGTAAGACTATTCGTTTTTTTTTTCATTTTATGAAAATACCTACACGTACAAAAAATTTCACTTACAAGAGCTTCCGGTCTTTATTACAATTTCTTTTATAAAATAGTTTTATTTATTAAATATATTATTTAGATACGCCTTTGTGTAGTATCATTTGGAAATAAATTATATCAATTATAGTAATATAATTTATTTCCTGATGATGCGTCCCAAGAGCACAGCGAAATATTGAATTTAATATGTAAAATTATATTTTTAAAGAACTTTTATTAGAATTAAAATTTAAATAATTAATATTATAGTAAAAGCTCAAAGAAAAATTATAAATGCTTCCTATGAAGCTTGTGTGCTAGGAAATGGTTGCTCTGCTTACAAGCTCCGGGTTATTTTTTGCTGGGATATACGAATATTACTATCTTCCGGCAATTTTGATATATATGTTGACACTGGCTACTATTTACTTTTTTTTCTAAACTCGAAGGTCCTCGTCGTATCTATTAGATTCGAGCCCCAGGCAAGCTTCGTGAAGTGGATCACATATAACCTCCTGATAGCAAGCACCAAGAGAGGAAAATCGTTAAACACATTATCTCAGTGTGTTCTTTGTTGTAGCAATCTACTTACGACTTGGTATATTCTAATTCCACATAGATAGACAGAGCGATAGATAAATACAGGGAGAGACCAATGCTTGAAGACGACAAAGGATGTGAAATCACTTTGTGTTATATGTGGTTTTAACATTTTTCTTTTAATATTCTGCTAATGCAACATCAACTTTAGAATAGCTCTCAATATCCAACATGAACAGCTATGCTTGGGATTGCCGCAACACATCCATTACTTGTAGAAGTAACTGATTGCAATGATTTTGGGGTATTAGAAAATTGCTGCTTTGATAACTTTTACCAATTGAAGCATGGTCTTTCGTCAAGTGAAGTCTGTAAAAACCAGAAAACGTTAGCATTAATTTCTAGATTTATTTACATCTCAAGAACTATTTAGATTATTCACATAATTTTAAGGACCCAGCCTACGTTTCCATATGATAAATTTCTTAATAAGAGTTTTTCTCTTATAAATAAACGTAACCACTTAAAAAGGAGGCATTTTATTAATGGATTAAATATTTTTCCGATCTTACCGTATCTTTATAGTCGATAGACACTTCGAAGGCACATTTTTATTATTTGTCTTGAATAGAAAATGTCAATAGTAGAGTTCACTGTGGCACATATTTGCACATATAAAATATTTTGTTTGGTTTCAGAAGCCATCAATTATATTTTTAAAGTCGTTTACGTGTTTTTTGTTTTTGATTCTTTATTTATTAAAACAAGAATTATATAAAATAAAATTTAATTAAACAATTAATTGAATTAAATTTGAAGAAAATAAAACTTTCGAAATATAATCAAGAAACGCATTTATAAGAAAGAAATATTATGTTGTGTTTATATTTTGATTTTTGAAATAAAAATCTTATTCAATTTCAATCTACTTATATAAATGATTATTTTAAAAACCTCATCAGAAGCAGCACAGCCACGTGAGCAGGAAAATTGGAATTTAGAGAAAATGTTTTCCCAAATTAAAAATTGTTCTCATAAAACTACTCAAATCGACCAAAGCAAAAGCGAGTATGTTTTAGCTGTACTTAATCTAAAATTTAATTGATAAGTCACTCTTTATCTCTCAAAATTTTCAGGGAATTAAATTTTAATTCAACTTTTCATCACGAACATGAATCCCTTAATGTAGGAAGTTGGTTTTGATTTCATGAAAAATACTGGCAAACATCTTATTTAATTTTTATAAAAAACATTAATACCTAGACCTACTTACTACCTTAAATATTACTTACCTAATTGCGACAATATCGTAGTAAAACAATTTGTATATCTCCATTAAAACTAATTTAAAACAAATTATATGCAGAAACTTTTGTAATGTCGCAAACATATTGCAAACATAATTTAGAAAAGTTATTGTTTTTCAATAAAGAGACAAAAACTTTGCACAAAACTACAAATTTCTAACCACAGACAGTTGTTTTCAATCCCTTGTTATAAAACGTATTCAATATTTACTATTTTTTTTTAAGTACAATAGTTTGTGCATTCGTGCCTGAGTTTGTTACAGCTTCTTTATTCATCGTTTTCTCAAATGTAAGAAACTCCTGCACCGTTGTCCTTTTTGTGCACAAGCACACACTTTTCTTGTTGCTTACAAGGACATGTTTTGAAATTAGCAACACAATTTTAGTTTGAAAGCAGCTTTTTTGGAGTTTTCAAAAAATAAATTGCAAAAAATAAATAAGAGAACAAATGTATTGAGAAGGTTTTCCAAGATAAAATTCATCGATTAAGTTAGAAAAAACATACATAGTTATACATTCTGTATATAATTCCTTTTTTTTTTTTTGAATAAGAACATAAAACTTCGAAGTAAAGGCAAGGCGGTTTGATGCAATTTTTTCCAAAGCAGAATTTTTCTGCACTCTTCTTAAGCATATTTGTGATTTTGTCCAATGTAGAATTTTATAGCTAACAAAATTTTAAAGTTAATATTCGGCACACTGTGGAAAAGATTTTTCGCGACCTTCTGAAACTCTACAGCCTGCATAAGAGTAATTGCCCTAGTGGGCGAATCTATTCATCTGTACGCATACCAGTAACGCCCCTTTTTGGGATTTTTTTCGGAGAGAAATTTAATTAATATTTTTTTACTAGCAAAAAATCAAAATCATTACATTGTTTGTTTATACTGTCGCACTTCTGTAAAAATGCAACCCTACTCATATGTTTTCTTTTTTTAGTAAAACTATCTCGCTTAGACAACAAAGTACAGCCTAAAGCAAATTTACCGTTTGTAACAATTTATTCAATCTTTCTTTGTTTCTTAAAAGGTGACTACGTATAATCGCAAAGTTTACCCAAATGTCCGAAGATCAACTTGTGGAAAATAGCAGTTTCGGAATATATCCAAAGCCGTCATATCTTCTTGGTGATAGATACCTGCTACCTTTATCACACTCAGTCATTTTATACTTCTTGCACTAATTGTTGCATAAGAAAGTATATTTTTACGCCCGTGGCATAATAACCAAACATAATGTTTGAAAGTGTGATCTTTAAAATTAATTTTAATTTTATCACTTTTTTTACTTTTTGGTTTATTGAGTTGGTTACCAGTTGTAGGAAGTCTTTTTAAATTGGTGAAATTCCGCCAAATACATAGCCCTAAATTAAATGTAACCGTATATGTCACGGAAAATTATTTTCAAAATGCAGTCGATTCTCGAAGACATAAACTAATTGCAAATGACTACGCCTTGCCATCTTATTAGCTTCTAGCAATCAAATCAAAATCAGATATTTACAAGAAATAATAATTCTTCACAGAACAACTAAGAAATCAACAAATTAAAAAAAGTCCAAAATCTTCAAAAATGTTCTGTACATTCTGGAGCTTTTAGACTTTGTTAATGTATTAAAGTAGTCTATGTAGAAAACATGTTCACCCTTCTCATAAGTTGGCGCTTTCTAGAGTTCACTGTATTCTCAAAAAAAATTCTTTTTAAAAAAAAAAACACTTTCACATCCTCAAATTTTTATCATAATTTTCAATCTTCCAATTCTACAAAACAATTCTGTATATAAATACAAAATTTAGTCTCAAAAAAAGTACTATTTGAGTGAGTAAATAGTAATATTTCAAGACTTCAAGCCACCATCGACTGCCTACACACATTATTTAAGTTTTTACCGCACATCTTAAGAAATATGTTATTACTCGTACCATACCGGGAGTAGAAACATGTATGTATAAGAGAAGAGTATGGAAAAAGAAATCAACTTAATTTAATGCCTTGTGTGTTTTAGATTTGCAGACGCTTTTTTGTTTTGCTTACGAATATAAACTTTTTATAAAAACATTGTCGTAATTGTTTTGCTTATTTTTTTTTCATTTTTCTCTTTTTACAGAAAATGCCACCATTTTAGGGAAACGAAAACGCGATGCATATTAAGAATGAAAATTCCGGTAATTTTATTACTAAGAATTCTTTTATATTGCAGATTTTAAGGTTAAATTAATTACGAAATAGGAAAGAAAATCATAGATTAATATAACAATATACATATAAGGGTAAAATTCATTTAGCATTGTAGAAAAAGACGAGAAAGATTTTATTATTTTAAAATTTAAAAATTTTGAATGAATGAGAAACAACCTGTCTGCGAAAAAAACATGTTTTTTTTGTGCGTTACCTTACTTTAGGATGCTAAGATTTCTATAGCATTAAAAAAATATATAATTTTATTACTTAGAACTACATTTAGTCAAAACGCAACAATTAATAAATAAAATGTCACATTTCTCTTGCGCTTTGATTGTATTCTGTATATCGATTTTCATTAAATGTTAATTTTTCTTTACAAGGTTTTTGGTTCTCTGCGCTGTTTAATTTAGGTTTCTTCTCCTATAAAACACAATATAATAACAAACAAAAAATACCTAAATTACACGCAAGAATCTTACACAACACAATCTTACACAAAAAATACTAAAAATTATTCCATTACCCGACTTTAAATGACCGCCTTAAAAAAAGGTACTACGTAGTACTGCAAGTGACATCAAACGATGGCGCCTTTAGTTAGTACGAATTCTAAACAGCTAACTGTTATACCCTGTTATGTATTAGATTCTTTTTAACTAAGAAAAAAAATATGTGTTCCGATTTCTAGCAAATTTTATTACATAACTCATTTATATACTTGTTATAAACGCTGATGTTTCTCTAAGGCAAGTAACTGTCGATTTACATTAATTTTCTGACTAGTGAGATGCGAAAAGTTGTAGAATACCTAGACATGGGAATAGTATGCTGTTATACGATTTCGCGAACAGCTTGTTCGCCCGATTCGAAAACGATACATTTTTTTTACTATGGACCAGCTTCTTAGCGAAAAAAGTAGCTCTAGAATTTGGCCACCTCGTCTATTCAGATAATTTTTCTAGCACATGGACTCTATTTACAATGAAAATTTTAATAAACTGCTATAGAGGATCAATAAATAATTATATATGTTTTAATCGGAACCATATAAAAATATTCCCAAAAAGGTCTCGTTATTTTTTCGTTTACGCCTAAAAATTTTTTTTAGGTTCTTTCAAAATTTTCGCTTCATTACGTATTAAGATAGTCATGTGGCAAATTAAGGATACTCTTTGCCGTCCAATTTTAGAGTCTGATATGTGTCAAAATTTATTAAGATTTCGCGCGTTATAAGAAACAATTTTTTTTCTTGGAATATATATTTTTTTATTTCAGAAAAGTTGATATTAAAGTAAAGAAAAACTGCAGTACTTGTTTGTTTGAGCACTTCTGTAGCTACTTTGGAATTTGAATTTTTATCACGTCAATCCTTTAAACTTTAAACTAAAACTTTAATATTCGACTTCTTAATACCAATCAATGCCTATGTCATTAAATTCAAAGATTTGATATTAAATACATACTATTAAGGAAATAAAGAGACTTTTATTCCTCAATATTGCTGGAGTTTTACTTTATAGCAAATATTTCCAGAAAGATGTTAAGTTAAAACGTCATGATTTCGGAAAATTTTTGTGATTACTTGTGGTTTATAGAAAGCCACATTTTTGAACCTCCCAGAAACGAAAATATCGGGGGTTTTTAAAGTCCGATAGAAATTTAAATGTTAACAAATAACACAAACGTGTAAAATTTTATAAAAAAATTAGTTCATTTGACATTAACTATTCAAAATAATTTCGGGCATTGACCACCTTGACGAAGTATTGCTGGCCGTATATCGCGAATAACACGAACTGTGTTGACCTCCATGGCGATAATTGCTGCTTAGTAATCAACATAAAGTAGTGACTTTATGCGCGTCCACAGAAATTAATCGAGAGGTATAAAATCGCTCGATATTTGAGGCCAATTAACAGGTATAATTCTCGAAATCAACTTATTGCTAAATGTTGTCCGTATTTTCAAACAAAAAATCATTGAACATGGTACGGTAACGATTGACTGTAACGTGAGCTTCGGCGTCATTTTAAAAGGAATAAACTGTACATATTTCCGGAAATAAATGAGGCTGTAGGGTCCATATGCGGAATTTTTTTATTATTTGTATGTATTAATTCCACCAAAGTGGTAACTAAGTTGTTGTCTTCAAATCTTAGACTATTTTATATTGGGTCAAAAGGGCCATCTCGCATGGCTCAGGGTATTGACTTTTGTTAGCCTCTGGTGTCCACCAAACTGCAGCAAATACCGGGAAAAGGAGTTGGGATGGACTGATAATTATTTTTTAATATTTCACGTGTTTTGCTGCTGGGACAATGACATCAGTTAATGTCATTGGTGAGCAATTGTGCCTTCTGAATGTAAAAGTTATGTGGACGCATTCAAGTGTAGTATCATCTGCAAAGGTTGAAGTATATGTGTTTTAGTTTGTTAGCATATCTGCTGTGTAAATTATAAACAGTAGCGGACCTAATATACTTGCGGACTACCAGTTGACACTCTTCCAATTGAGGAAAATTGATCCTTTGATCTCACTTTAAATTTTCTATCTGTCAGGTAGCTTTTAAGAAATTTGTGAGTATTATCAGGAAGCAGTCGCAAGACTTTGATGAGTAGTCCATCGTGTCGAAAAAAGCGCAGTATTACAGTTCGTTTATTGTTACCTTTATTGTAAGTTCTATTGGGCTTAAAAAACGGCCTCTAAAATTTAACTAATTGTAAAGGAGTTACATTTTCAGAACTATGTCTAGTAAAGTCTGTACCAAAACCACCGACAGGTCTGAAATAAACAGTAAAATGCTATCTAAGAATTTTCAATTGCGGTACCGTTTTGCGCATAAGGCAACTTTTTTTTTAAATGTGGTACCTTCAAAGTTGAGCATTGATTTGAAAAATATATCGTTCATTTTATGTGAAGCTAAATGGCTACAAAAAGAATCAACATTTTTGTTTTTTATGATTTCTTAAAAGGCAAAAATTTTGAAATTTTGCATAAAATTTTTTTTTTTTTAACTTCGTGGATATCTCGGAAACTACTAAGCACATTTAAATAAATTGTTAGTATTACTTACAGTTAATTTTAATGCGGATTTTCGAAGAGAACAACCCGTTTTCAAGTTACTAAAAATAAATTATTATTACATGAGGTGTCACTTTTTAGTTTTGGAGATAACAAATCCCTAGATAGTTAATTTTTTCTTGTTATAGAAAATATTAAATTAATTTGAAAGCCACTAATTGTCCCACCCACCAGTAACAATAGGAAGCCAACACACTTCAATTTTATCTCTTTAGCACACATATTTTCATTTCATATCAGACATTCGTACAGAATTTATACTGTTGCTGTTGAAGTTGCAAAGAGTCAATTGTGTGTAACCAAATTAAGTTCAGTAGCAGCCCCAACAGCAACAGCATACCTCAAATAAACTAAAGAAATGTATGGACTCAAACTACTAAACGACCATTTAACTGCTGCTGAATGGGCCAGCCAGCCAGCCTGTTTGTATTGTGTCAAATGAAGCACTTACAAAACCTGAACACATTGTTGTCGCTTACACACATTTCAGCCATCTACATTCATACTATCGCAAATACTCATGAACCCATCCAACAGGGAGCAGGCCATTTAAAATAAATGCAAAGTTAGCAACATGAAATGACTCGTTTGAGTCCAATTGTTCGACTTTAGTTGTTCCGTTTTAACAAGAAATATGACTCCAACTATTATTCCGGCTACAGCTAACAAATACTCCAGGATTTGCTGCCGCAGCTGCTGCTACTGCTGCCCTGCAACCCAAACTCAAGTTCAGCAAAAATTATCTTTTTTTTTGTTTTGTTTTACAAATAATAGTAAAAAATCACAACTGTAGGTTGTTGGCTGTAGAGTTACTAGAATTACAAAGAAAATATAAAATATTAAGTTCATTTCACTGAAATTATAAAAATTGTCGTCTACTTTTGTATGCCTGATGCAGGCACATGTGTTGGGGCGTGTGTGTTTCTCGACTATTGTTTTGTAAAAGAAAAATAACTTTTTTCTCCTATTGCTATTCTTTTGTTTTAGTCCTTGAATGGTAATAGAGGAGGTTTATTGTTAATTGTGGTTAGACTAGAATGAATAATAAAAAGTATTCAAACTACAAATGGAATGTGCAAAAAAGTAAAAAGTCTAGAAATGAATTAAAATTATTTGTTCTGCAGGGGAAAGGATTGTAAATTTTAAGTTATTTTTATTTCTGCATTTTGTCGCCACGTTAAGGATGAAAACAAAAAGTAATTTCCGTTTTCAGAAGTGAGCGCTATTAAAGAGAATTATTTAGCAGTTCAAACTACGAAAGTTAAAATATTCAGTATTTTATGGAAGAAATATGCTTAAAGTTTTCTTTAATTAGTTTACTAAGGGCTTGGAAATTCCTTTATTTATTTATGATGGTTGTGTTATCTTATTCCTAAGTAAACAATTTAATAAATTTCAATAAATCTATATGCGAAGTAACGCGTTATATGGGGTAATACACGGGTGTATTACTTTTCATAAATAATAGCCAGCGATTAATATTTCATTTGCCAGGGACTCGGTATGAAAATTTTTGAATTCATTTTCAAACAGTTGCGAAGATCGAACAAATTATGTCATCACCGTTTACTTTTGCTGCATAAAAATATTACATCGCTAATCATAAACTCAAAAATAATCACAAACAAATTTTATATAATAACAAATAATTGTATATAACAACGTCAAGAAATCTTTCCAGTAATTTTTGGGTCACATGAAGTTATAAATTTTAGTTTATTTAATACAAATCTATTAGGAAAAACTGTTTAGAAAATAGCCCTCGTGTCTACATATCGCTCACAATTATCACCGATAACCCAAGAGTTTCCGAATACCCTATTCCTGTATTTCTCCAAATTCCAAAGAAAGGCCATTCGCAGAAGCACGAAAATCTTGGCCGAAGATTCACGACATGAACTACTATTTCAATTGTCGTTGGAAACTCTGAGCACGATTGAACCTTCTCAGCCTTAGGCAAAACAAAAGTAGTATTAAAAATGTAGTTTAGGAGCCAAATTGCTATAATTGCCGTATAAGCCGGAATTTATTCGCCCTGACCAGAGAAGCGAGTGAGTGAGCATAGACCTTTATTCATCCCAACTGAACTATGTAAGCCGTTATTAAACGCTCTCTTCGACGGCACAACTTTAAGCAGGATTCTTATACACCTCAATATAGTTAAATTTGTGGTTGAGAGAAGAAAATGGGGCCTACTTAATCTCGGATAATAAAGTCGTGGCAAATACGATGAGAGAGTATACTCGTGTCCCGCAGAGCCATTCCATAAGGTGATAGGGATCTCGCGAGATGTATAGAAACGGCAATGCTCGGCTTGGTACAACGGGCTATAATGTGCTTGCTAATTTTAGAGGTATTAATAATTAAATAAAAATAAAAAGAACCATCTCTCTCTTTAACATTCGCAACGAACTGTGCGAACGGTGAGTTTTACACCAGTGAAAACATGTCCTACATTTTTCTATCAAAAAATTGTTTCAATATAATTTGGCTTTAATTTGGAAATTTTATTTATTTCCAAGTGTCCTTGTTTCGGCCAGGCCGAGTTAGAAAATCGACAAAAAAAGCTAAGGCTTTAAAAATTAATAATTGTTCATGACATTCAAAACTGCGAAAATTTAATAAATCGTTTATAATATAAATTAATTACATTTAAAATTAATTGTGTAAAAACACTACACTAAAATAACTAGAAACAAAATCTTAAAAAAATGGTTGCCGCCATAAAAATAAAATCAAAATGATTTTAAATTAAAAAACAACAATGTCACCAAACTCGTGCTTACACTCATATGCCATGACACAGTGAATTCACTGAAATCTTTTGGACTTTTAAATAGAAGACCTTAATGGTTGAAAGAGTCTAAATTAAAATGGGGGTTGGACTGTGGCTTTAAGCAGAAAATCCTAAACACATTTAATTTCTAAAATGTCAGCTAAAGTTTTTGAATAAAGGAAACTGATTGTGTATTTCTAAGTATGGTATTCCATGAGCACACACTCATTTGTACATTCCTGAGTATAAAAAACCTAAGAAAATAAAACGAAGAAAACGAAAACTGAGACCATTAGCATTCCTAAAGTAAAAATTAAATTATGTGACACAAAGCAAATAACTTTATTCAATAAGACAATAGAAGAATAAAACTACAGTTGTACGTATATAAAGAAATAATAGTGGGGGAACGTTAAGCAGTGGTGAAATATCCAAGGAGCTACAGATTACGTGATATCTCAATTTTAATTTGGATAATTAAAAGAGCTACCATAAAAAGCGTTGGAACATAACAAACGCTCGATGAACGGAGTTTTATTTAGACTTAATAACTAAAATAAAAAACTAGTGGTTAAATAGCTGCTATAGCAAAATTATTTCTGCCATCTGCGGAAGCTTTTTAACGTTACCAAAACAATAACACTACAATTTGAAGTAGAAAAAACGATTTTAGTAAAGTGTTCGTAACAGTCTGTAGATCTGAAGGCAAACATCTCTCATATAAATATGTAACTTTTTTGTTGGACCAGCACTCATGCAATTCATTATGCTGGGACTAGCAAAAAAGCGTAAGGAAAGAGGAATAGCGGGTATTTGTAGACATTCGATTTAAATTTTCCCACGTTGAAAGTGGCAGCAAACCCTACGGCTGGGAGTTTATGCCAGATACGAATAGGATGGCTAAAGACGGTACAGTGGCCATGCATGGATGTACCTACATATTTTCCGGTATCAGAAACAAATTTCTTTATTTCATGGGAGCACATTCCGTTGTAGTAATGAAAGAATAGTGTCGCACCCATCTCTCACATTGCCTCGATCTCCCAGTAAGTCTATAGAGTTGGAAACCCCACTGCCATCGATAAACAGTTTCGTCTTATCGTATAGATTTTAAAGTACCACCGGCCATGGGAGTTGTATTCCATGAAGTAACTCTACTACAAAGTTTTGAAAAATCCAGGTACTTGAGTGCTTCCCTGGGGATCTGTAAAATATGTTTAGTCCAATTTGTTAAGTTTTTAATTAAATTATAT
Organism: Phania funesta; assembly: GCA_963932375.1. Taxonomy (NCBI): domain Eukaryota; kingdom Metazoa; phylum Arthropoda; class Insecta; order Diptera; family Tachinidae; genus Phania; species Phania funesta. Next base: position 61,734,352 of record OZ010655.1, read on the forward strand.
GCTTGATTTGTAGATATTAAATTTTATTTTTGAGTAATTCGTTATTAATAAATTTCTTATCTGGAAGTCATGCTACCCATTGTTTATGATATTTCTTATTGCCTTAATTGAATAAAGAGCATCAGGGCATATCAGAAATTTTAAAATTGTATCCTTAATATATAAAACGCCTTCATGTGAAGCTATCACAATAAACGTTTTAAAGACTAAGAACCGGAAAAACTAAAATTGTTACAACATACTTTTTATTAAACCATTGCACCATTGAACTTCTTTTTAGGACTCAGGGGCTACATTTTCTACGGAGCCTGTATTTTAATACATGAAAATTAATATGACACCTATATTTGGAACGAATCGGTTTTGGCTATCTGCCAAACCGGTTTTGGCTATCTGCCATATCATTCCTCGTTGTGAATTGTTTGTTTTAATTCGTTGCGAGCTGGTACCATTTGTCAGATGTGAACAGGTAGCAGGCAATTTAATAATACAACCGCAAATAATAAATGATAATGGTTAGTAACACACATTGCACTAGACATTTTTTGCATCTATTCATCCTTGGTTGCACAAGAATAGTGTTACTTTACTAACGAAAATGGATTGGAATATCTATATGTATGTAGATAAAAATATTTGCAGTGATCCTACCGTATCTCAGTATAGTTTTAATCTCAAAAGTCGACGAGGAGCGAAGCAGAAAAACTTGTTTGTCACACGTCTCAAAGAAACCAAAATTTAAGTTTTATTTAAAAATAAAGTAAATTATTTTTAGGTAATTTTTTAATCCCAACTCATTTTATTATAAAATGATGCAATTTATTGTTGATGGTGGATAAGCTAGTCTCTATGCGCATTTGGCTGGTAGCTTAGACCACCTCAGTAGGACAACTTTACCAGGTTATTAAGGTTTTCATGCCAAAAAAATACATTGTTGTGGCATGATCACGACAACTATATTATGTTCTCTACAAGCATATATTGTTAAGACAAATATATAATGATTGTTTAAAAATATCGTAAATATTAGTTGCGCTGAACAAATTATTGTTTACATTTAATTTCTAACCACAAGCAAAGTATTTTAAGTATGTTAATATTATATAATTACCGTAACCACAATGTTGTCGTTAATAGGATTAACATGTAAAATTCTCTTAGTTTTTAGTCTAAGTATAAAGGTGTAGTAGCTCAAGTAGTTAGCGCACTGACGATTAAGAATTCAATCACCTTAGTGGCTTTTGTTCGTACCTCAGCCGTTGCCAGGCAGTAATATCATTTTGTTTTCAATCGTGGACCATATTATTTATTGTCTACAATAATAGTATGATTTGTTTAACACCATATAAGTCAATTATAATATTTGCTTTTTGTAAAAGCTTTCCTATTAATTAAGAAATTGTGGTCTGGTTTTTCCAATAGACATTTCCTATGCAAAAATAAATAGTATTAATGAAGAATATATGGAAAAATTATCAACAAAAATAGAAGTGAAATTATATCCAATAAGATTATTGTTTTACAATAGTATAATGCATTATATTATGCGGATCTTCAATTATGGTTGCCTCAAGCATATTTTGCTTTGCGTGTAACATCTCCTGGTGTGCAAAGCCTTAACTTTGGCAATTAGATTTCATATTGTACTTGGAAAAGTGCAAAGGAAAAATATTCATCGTCGTACGTGTTAAAAACTTTATGCACAGAGAATAACTTTTACACAAAACCAAGAACCCTGCAAACATTTTCGTTCGAAAAAAAAGTCAAATCGTTAGACAATGGCATTGAGATTAATCATATATGATATCTAACTCTGACCTAAATGAAGGAAAATACAACTACAGTAATACATCTTTTTAGCTTCTTCTAATAAAAATAGCATTTGTTATGGGGGTTTAATGGATCACTCCACATCATAACGGTTTCTGGGCGGAAATTATTTTTTTTTATCATTTGTCCCCTAAACGTAGAAATTCGTAGAAACTGGAAGTTCATTTTAAAAATGTCGAAAATGTTGGAAACATTTAGTTTGTTAGTGAAGAAGTGTGAATGTGTTGCGACTTTCAGGCATTTAATTTCATGTGTAGATATCCAGTTGCATAGTTTAATGTATTTTTTTTTTTTAAATCACAACATCTAACTTTTTAGACAGCTGATAACTGCCTAAACCGTGTTTGACTTATATGTATGCTACATTCACGAATTTTTTTTATTAGTTTTTGCAAATTTTGTTCGGTAGTAAAATTCATAAAGAAAAGTTTGACTTTGAGGTTATTAGGCCTATTATCCAGTTGACTAATGGTAGATACGAAGGTTGGAGCTATAGGAGAGCAATTTTTGATAGTAAACTCCTTCGTTTTTGTAAAGTTTACAAATAATGAGAAAAAGTTACAGCAAAACTTCAGAGCAGTGTTTTTGTTTTAATATAATTATTTATTAATTTTTTATGGATATAAGGTGGAGTAAACCTAGGAGACAAAATAACAGTATCCGCTTTTGCACCTATTTAATGGCATCAGAATAATTATTATAAAGAGGGTTCCATATTATCGATTTATATTCTATAATTGGTCTTACAAGTGATGTGTAGAAATCTTTTGCAATGTACGCATCTGTAAATTCTTTTGCCCAACGTTTTATATAACCAAGGTCCCCCTAACTCCATTTGTTAAAGTTGTTATATGTAACGTTAAATTCAACAAATTTAGCTTCTCAGCTTCATAAGGTTGATGTTGCACTATTCATAAAATGAATTGAAGCCCATCTGGAGACCTACCTGTTTATCTTATTAAGAGATTGGATTGGAATTTTGATATTCGTGTTTTTCTGTTTGGTAGGTGGGATTTTAAACTTTAATTTTTGATAAAGAGCATAAAAGTCTACCGACAAAAAAAAGTTACGAATGGTTTAATATTCGTTACTATTATTAATTGAATTTGAGTATAAAAGACGAGTGTTGAAACATTTAAAATAAAATTTTTTTCATACGTCCTATTCTTACTGTTGCAAATTATAATTATTAATAGTTTTGTAAACTAAATTTTGGCAGGAAACGCCAAATTTTGGCCCCCGTAATATTTTTAAGCTGAAAAGCAACAAGGGCCAAAGGTTGGTTTTTTAAACAGCCTTTTGAAATAAAAAATGTAAAATTTTTAAAAAGTTAAAATTTTCTTAATAACGAAACGTTTTAATGAAAAAATCCTATTTTAGTTAAAGTTTTATTTTATTTTTAAATATTTTTCCGACAAATAGGTTACAGAAGAGGAATAATGAAATAGTTGAGAAGCTTTTTAAGTTAACAATTATTAATGGGATGGAGAGAAATAAGATGAAAACAAGTATTTCTATTGCACCTAGGTTGTATGGGCTTCCAAAAATTCATAAGGAAGATTTTCCGCTAAGACCAATTTGTTCTTTCATTAATTCGCCTTCTTATGAATTGTGCAAATATGTTTCTGTTATACTGAAAAATATTACTAAGTTTTCCAAGTATAATGTAAAGGACTCTCTAGAATTTCAAAATAAAATAAGACATCAGAGAATTGAAAATAACGAAAAGTTAGTTTCATTTGACGTAGTGTCTTTATTTCCTAGTATACCGGTGGACTTAGCAATGGACATGATTAAAGAAAAATGGAATATTATCAAAGAACACACGAAAATAGAAAAAAGTTTGTTTCTAGGTATGGTTAAATTTTGTATAGAGGACAATAGATATTTTCAGTATAAGGGAAGATTTTATGTACAAAAGGAAGGACTTCCAATGGGTTCTCCCGCTTCTCCAATTGTAGCAGATATAGTTATGGAGGAGTTATTAGATTCGTGTATAGAAAAATTGGATGAAAAGTCTCGAATGATGACGAAATATGTTGACGATTTATTCTGTATTATTTCTGAGGGTGCAATTAATACAATGTTGGATACTTTTAATTCGTTTAATAATAATATTAAATTTACAATAGAAAAAGAGCAGGATTCAAGACTTTCTTATTTAGATACTTGGATAATAAGGCGAGGTAATGAATTGATAATGGATTGGTACCAGTAGCCAACAGCTTCGGGAAGAATTATTAACTATTATTCAAAGCACAATAAAGCTATTATTATAAACACAGCTAAGAATTTTATAAATAGAGTGCTTACTATAAGTGATAGAGAATTTCATAGAAAGAATAAAGTTAAGATTAGGAATATATTAGACGAGAATAGTTTTCCAAAGGAGCTGATTTATAAATTAATTAATCAGTATAATGTTAGGAGAGAACGTAATATAAGCAACGTAGTGGAGCCAAAGATATACAAGACATTTACATATATACCAGGAATATCAGAGCGGTTAAATAAGGCTGAATTTTTTGATAAGGAGAAATACAAAATGACTTTCAGAGTTTATAATACTTTTAATAGATTGTTTGGTAAAACCAAAGATAGGATTCATAAATTGGATAAGGCAAATATAGTTTATAAAATTCCTTGTAAGGGAAATGATCAGGAGACTTGTGATAAGGTTTATGTAGGGACAACAAAAAATAAACTGAAGACTAGGATAGCTGGACATAAATCAAATCTTAATTGCAGACATTCCCTTAATACAGCATTATCTTCTCATTGTTTTGAATCAAATCATTATCCTAACTTTGAAAACACATCGGTTTTAAATACAGAAATTAATTATAAGCGTCGTTTTATATTAGAAATGTTACAAATTGTTAATACACCTAGTACACAAAGAATTAATTTTAAGGCGGACACGGATAATGTTGCACAGATTTATAGACACTTAGTTCATAGAATAAGATAGTTAATATAAGTATGTTTTTAGGCGTTTTTGAATTAATGTTAAGTTTCGTTAACTGTATTTACATTTTTTAAAATATTTAAAAAAACCTCATGTTATTTTTGTTTTATGTTAACTTGAAAAAATTTTTGAATTTTTGTGACAATATTTTTTTCAGTAATATATAATTGGTTCGTTATTTTTATTTCCTGATGATGCTACACAATGGAGTAGCGAAATATCGAAATAATAAAAATATAATTTTTTTTTTTTTTTTTTTTTTTAAAAAAGACCTTCAAGCTTGGACAATTTTAAATAAATTAAATTTAAAAAAAGGTCAAGAACAGCTATAATTTTAATTTTTCTAAAAATTTATAAAATGTACTTTCATATCAAAGATCAACTATACATTAAGCAATTTTAGTAAAAATTTCTTCTAAATAGCATTGATTTTCATCTTCTAATAGTTGTTTAGCCTCCTCTTCTAATTCGACTGGAGTTGTTTTCCATTTTTGTCGAATGTTGGACATATATAAATCTGAAGTACACAACAAAATGGTGATAAGATCTTCATTAGTACAACATCTAGACATATTTCTTGTGCTATGTTCGCGAAAGAATCTGTGGTCTTTGTTCCTTTTTTCTTGCGCTTCTTCAGACAGATCTCCTATTGGTAGCGTATTATGTTGAATGATTTGTTCCCCATGATACACAATTTTATGAACCGTTGAAGGCATATATCTCCAAGAGTATTTTTCATTGTAAAGTGCAGCAGTTTTATTGGCGTAATCTTCAAATCTTTTGCATTTATCTTTCTGCTGCATGCTAAGACTTGTTTTTGTACACTTGAACGACTGTAACTTAGCCATTTGTTAGTCGATTTACAAAAAATATATCTTGGTTGAAAGATAATATTCGGTCCTTTTAACCAACGAAAAGTTAAAAGAAATGCGTTGAGAAACAAAGAAGTTACAACTGTTTAAAACTGAAAATAAAAGAAAACCCGTTTTTCACTACATTTACCGTTATAAAATCACTGAAGTGACCTAAAAAAACCAACGGTATTTTCGTCATTCATGGACTCCAATAAAATAGAATTGGTACATTAGAACCCCTGAATATTTTTTGTGTATCACAGTGTTATCAAAGGCTGTAATCGATTGAGTATTGTTATGTTTTTGAACCTGCAGAAGTAACGAGAAAGTGACTTTTCTTTATAAAAACGACTCTGCGTAATGTTGGCTGGGGAGCAAACCTGGATATTTTAAAAAGAGTGTGTGCACGTATGTATGTGTGGCAAACGAAGTAAAACAAACCCATACAAAGGAAGAGAAAAATTAAAGAAAAGAAAAATTAAATTAAAACTACAAGCCTAAAACGCATCTAAAGTAATTTTAGATGAAGTAGAAACAAACGGAAAAAAATCATACCTTCTTTTATCTGCTGATGCTATTTTGCAAACGCGTTTTAACACTCAAGCATAGAATTGAATAGATGCTGGTAAGCCTGTAAGTTTGTTGCCAGACCGAACTGAGTAAATGTTTTTTTTTTGCGTTTAGTACATAAATAAAATTAGAGCTTACTTCTAGTGTTACTAGTAAGTTAAGACGGAATAGAAAGAGCAAAATGAACAATAATAAAATTACACAGAAATAAGGGGAGAAAAAACACACGTAGGAAACGGTTTAAAACAATTATCCTAATGTTAAATAAAATATTGTCTATATAAAAAAGGCAAACTGTTGCGTTTTAGGCAAAATAAAATGAGTAAAATTTTAAGTGAAATAAATGACTTTTTTTAATAGGACACTAATGAAGTTATTTACGTTTAATGTTGTTATTTTCTTACAGCTGAGTTTTCACCTGACGCTTTTGTCAGTGTGTGTGTGTGTTTTAATACTTCAAAAACATACATACGTACATAATTTTCTTTGTTTGAGTACAAGTTCTGTAATTTTTATTACGAACGTATAGGGGGAAAATAAATTTATGTAAAAAATAAAAATTAAAAGAAATTATGCTTGGGCTATGGATAAAGTTTAAGGCAAGGAAAAGTTCTTTATATCATAATTTTATCTATTCTTAGTAATATACCCGCTCGGTTGAGATGTCCTCAGCCTCCTCACGAACTTTCATCGTCCAATATATTTCACTAGATTATATCAAAATTTTTGGCGCGACAACCTCCATAACATTTGGCGTTGTTTGTGATGGGATGAGCACAACGGAAAGCAGGATACTACTTTCAAACCATTGAACTTTATGGTGCAGAATAGTATTTATGTGGTGTTTCTGCGGTTTCGGTTCTTCCATTTTCGTTTAATGCAACGAGGTTGTCTGTGTCAATGACTGTTCAAAAATAAAGTTTAGCCAGTCGGCATAAGAATAAATTCTCTCGCCTTTTCCACTATTTATTTCATGTGGCATTTTATAATATGAGGGGATGTTCCATTATTTCTTTTAGTGGGTGAATTTTTTGGAATAGTGGGTTATCATGACTTCAGTGAAAATTAGCAATTTATTCGTATTTAAGAATTTTTAGCAAGATTTTTCAGTTGTACAGGATCAAAGGATCAGCATGCATTAGCATTACAGGTGCACTGCGTATAAGTCTTTCAGAGGCACTGAATACTATATTGCATCTAATTTCCATCGACCTTCATGTAATGTCCATAACTGCTAGTGGCGCAGTAAGGTTAAGGGCATCGGTATGTTGGAGATCGAGAACGTATGGTCATGCGGGTATTTTGGACATACTGCTCTCGATCCTAAATCAGCCTTCTCGCTATATTACAGCTCATACAGACTTTGATAGAGTGTCCAGGGGAAAGTGGCGTAGCTTAATCTCGTGGAAAACTCTAACGTCAGGAGAGTTATAAGATGAATTGTGCTGCGGGATCCGGCGTATAGTCTAATGACATTGAGATATATAACTCATATCGCTATCAAAGGGGCATGTTGGCTACTATATGACAGGAATATTCGCGGGAATAATGGTATTTTCGTCGACAGTCAGGCGGCACTTCTGTCACTCAAGTCGTAATCTACTACGTCTCTGTTCGTTTGTAAGAAAGAGTTGTCAAGGCTAGCAAAGTTATCTGACATTATTTCAGTTTGGGTCCCTGCGAATAGGGCAGACGCGCTTGCTAAAGACTCTATTAAGAGCACCATTTTCGAACAGTTCCTTAAGGAATTTTAAAATAGATGACGCAGGCTTGGCGCATACAGTCTCTAGGTTGATGTGGTCCGTCTTCGACGCGAAGCCAACTATGCCACTGATGAGCCGTAATCGGAAGAACTTATCATGGTTGCTGTCAATATAAATGGCTAACTGGGTGTTATGATAGTGTACCATTCGACTGGGACTCTCCTTAAATGACAACTGGCAGTTGTAAGTATAGGGTAAAAGGGTGGCAATTACTCATCTTTTCTTCAAATGCCTTGGTTGTAAAAGAGGACCAGATTTCTTGGGAATTACATAATATATGACATTCGGTAGATATCTGGGTATAACCTTAACGAAATAGTGCAAGTCCTGGCTCTAAGATACCGTATGAGCAATGTTATGGTTATGCTAAAACGGGGTCATTTAGACTATACTTGACAGTTAGGACATATTAGTCTACCTTGTTCTACCTACTACAGTTAACTTAAGGCCATATTCATAAAAGTATTTTCAAATTATAATAGGTTTGTCAAACGAATTTTGTATAGAAATTTGATTAATATAACTTTTATAAATCGGAAATTTTTTGTATGAATATTGCTTTAATCTGTAAATAAAATTAACAAACTTAAACAATTTTTGTGGGATATTATTAAATATTTAACGTTTTTTATCTAACTTATAAAACTCCCATTTTTTTAGAAATTTATTAATGGGATAATTGAAAAACACGAATTATATAAAGAGTCTAGGAGTATAATTCCCAAGATTTAGTACATAAACATAATTTTATTTAAAATCTTATTTGCCTTACTTCCGCTAATTACTCCATTGTATGGAATAAACTTTCAAATGAGTAGTAGACATAAATTAACCACTATCATTCCTGTAATACCTTGTAAATTATTGAGGTAACAAAACTTTGCTGAATAAAATAAAATTTAATTGCAATAAATAAGGATACCGATCATTGGTACCTTGAAAGTTAGAATTTTCATAATAAAGTAAAATATTCTTTTGTCTTTTAGTACTACGGGCAGTAAATTAACAGAACGAAGTATAAATAGAAGTAATTATTAATGCACAAATCTTTTTGTACTAAATAGCACATATTTAATTCTAAAAAACTTCAGACGGCCATCAAACTTCACAAGAGTCCGATTTTTATCGGTGAAGTTATAGGGTCAAAGGCTTTAGGGCAGCAAAATTGTATATGATAATAGAACACACTTTTTTCGGTTAAAACAAAGCTTGCTTTCCTTTTACACAGAAAATAAACTTTTTGGAAAAATTAAATTTTCTGTAAATGCTACACAATTTTCTATTAATGTTGATGATTTTTATTTGTTTTTATGTCGAATTTCAAATATTAGTCACATTGAATATTAAATTAAATAATTTTAACAAAATCTATAAAATAATTTACACAGGAAAAAAACAGTTTACCAAAAAATAATGTAAACTGTAAATGACAATAATTTGCATAATTTCATACAAATGCCCGGACACACATGCGAGCGTGTAGAAAGTCACATGTGTGCATATGAGTGTCGTTTGAAGGCAAAATCACAAAAATTTATTTTTTGCATTAATTATCAACGTAAACCGCATAAACATGAAAGCACACTAATGTAAACTTAATGCATTTTCAGCATTACCACCAACAATAATAACAACAGCACCTTTACCTAAATCTAATACATATGTAATGTATTTTTAGATAAATAGAATAATTTGTATTATTCACATGGAAGTGTGTAATTGTGTAATATAAATAAAAACATCAAGTCATGCACCTACGTACGTATATAAGCGAAGTCTCATGTACAATTGTAGCCCAGGGATGAACTTGAAGTACAATTGCAAATATGTGCATTACTGGCAATATCAGCGCCTGATTTCAAGTTCGATTGGGGCGCAATTTGAGGAACGGAAGAATCAATGGTCGTCATACAATTTCAACTCGTTTTTTTGTTTAAGGAAATCCACATTATATCACTATTTAACGCTGCTAATTTTATTGAATAGAGAGTTATATGGATCAAATAAATTAGTGAGTTTCAATTCAGTCTTTTCCCTTATTTTATAATCACCAACTAAACTTGTTGGAAGTTTAATAGCCTACAGGAAGAAAATAACTGATAAAAATCCCTGAGCATGTAGTTCTATTTAGCTACAGTTAAGTAAGCCCAATTTAAAATAGAAATATTTTTTAGAAGTATCTGTATGGCATAGTGAGGCCAGAGAAAGGAAGAAGATGATGGATTTTAATAAAAAGACAAACGAACATCTTTTAAATTAGCAAAGATAATGGTAAATAAATAAGCAGTCAAGCAGAGATGGAGTAAAGATGGTTTCAGTTTCAGGCCAGAGGTAATTAAGTTTGGAACGGTCCACTGCTGCTTATTAATTGTATCCAAGTTACTGCTCCAAATTATCGGAATTTCCGTTGAAAGGTGGCAGAGAGATGAAGTATTCTTTATCCATAATTTTTGTTATTACAGCTTTCGTAGTAGTCTTTTAAAAGCATTATTGTAACTTTACAACAAAATAATTTTTTTTAATACGAGAGTGAGCCAAGAAATTTCTTGCTTTTTAACTGAAATGATAACACTGTTCCCGTTAACAGGCATCTGGCAGTTGACTCATCTCGAACAAGCTGTGTCATTCAGTTTGTATTTGACAGCCATTGATTGCAAACCACGGCGATTTGGGAAACATTTCAGAAAAGCGATGGCTTTTGGCCAAGAAAAAAATATTTGTACACCAGGACAATGCAAGTATGCACACATGAGCAGTTTCGAATAAACGAATTAGGCGAATTTCTTCTCTGATCTACCTTATTCACCGGACTTAGACCTAGACTAGCTATTTATTGATTCCAAACCTAAAGATAGAAGGTTTGACTCCAACGATGAAATCATCTCACAAACAAATTACTATTTTGATGAACCTTGAAAATTCTTATTTGCTGGAAGGAATAAAAAATTGGAGAAACGTTTGACAAAGTGTATTAAGCTGAAAGGATTCAAAACCGAGAATGGAGTTGGTGCTGTCATCTTTAGGCAGAACCCCAACAAATGGCCCACGGTGTTTCAAGCAGAAATTCAGGCAATCTCCACTTGGGGTCGCGTCAACCTAAATATTGGTCTAATGGAGGCGCATTATACTATTTTCTCGGATAGCCAAGCTGCCCTATATCAGGCTAAATTATTTTGAAGCACCTCTGAAACTGACCATTGGTATTAAAGTTTCCTTGTACAGGATATGTGGCCATACATTAAACTAGTTAGCGTCTATATTCACCACGCGAGCCCCTAATATTTCGATTTTCATTCCAATGCTATTTGGGGCATTAACTAGAGAATGGGTACGTCTTTGAACAGAAGAGCAAAGAAGGTTTGGAATGATTTCTGGAGATGAGACAGGCTAAATCTATAATTATTATTAGAAGGAAACTCAGTTCCGTTGGTCGTGTCTTGAGGAGGATGAAGCAATAACAAATATTCTTTGTATTGTTTTTAACTCTGATTCCATGTGCTCCAATGATATCAGGCGGGCTTCATCGACCGCAGTAAGCACCTTCATTATGGAGGTTTATTAAACAATCTGAGGCGCAAAAGATAAAGATAAGAAAAAAATTGCGATTTGTATAACAAAAATTTTTAATATTTGTGCCAACATTTGCTTGCAGCTTTGCTCCTAGGGAAATTCTTTTTGAGCATGACAAATAATACTCTTCGAAGAGATGTGTGACACTTCCGCTTTTTTTGCCTTTTTTTCTGTTCACAAAACGTAATTTTAAATAAAACAAATGTGAACTAATTATCAGCCCATTTCCCAACCTTTAATTACATGCGGCGAATAAAGTGCAAAGGGGTCTGCCATTGTTAAGGGTGAAGTCAAAAAACTGATAAAACTAAATTGTATTTTTTAAGGGTAGTCCGAAAGGTAAAATTTTTTAATTGGTACAATACTCCAAATACGTCTCACGTTTAAAATTTACCCTTTAAAGGCGTCACACCTGATAAGAGTGAAAAAACTCCCTTTATCTGTGCGTGTGTTTGTGTACTTCCAACAAAACTTATTTACATTTTAACCATATTTGTACGACAAATCAACAAATATTTTCTATTTACATATTTTGATGGTGAGTTGATGCGTAACCTGACTGCAGGAATAGATAGAGAAATAATTGTAGAAAAACAACGCGGCAGAAGTAATAAGATAATTTAGAAAAAAAAACACAACATTTGATATTGAATTTGCAATAAAAACAAAACCTGCCAACAAAGGTTTTGTTCTGGTTACAAGAAAAAAGTGATTGTAGAAAAAATAATAATTAAATTAAAACCACGTAAACCAAACCACATAAATCCACACAAAATGTTGTAATCACGAATTATGCTGACTCTCTTATTTACATGATTTTCATTTGCTGTTGCTATTGCTGAAACAAACGCGTGTGTGAAACAAATATGTGTGTGAGCTTTTGTATAGAAATTAACCGCCAACAATGCATTAGCAAACATGCACGTGTAATTTACAGTAGAGTGCATGAATATCTTGTCGTTAAATATGTAAAGGAAAAACTTTAAATAACAGATTGTACATAAAATTTAAAGCGAAAAACTGTCTGCTATTTCACTATTTCTCTATCATTTTTAATCGTTGAGCGTAATTTTATATGAAGCAAGCAATTTTGCAAGAATAAGTAAAGAGTGTAAACCCATGACCCATAAGATGATAGCATGCTTTGTGTAAACCTAAATTGCAAGGCGTCTAGCAAGGCAACTGTTTTGATGTAAGTACAAGGGAATGAAAGGAGCAACAACATTTGCTTCTGCTTCAAAATGCTTATTCAAATTTTAAAATAGCAATAAATGATTTTGCTTTAATTCATAAAGGGAATTTTTTTATATGAAGCTCATCTAGTTATCAATGCGGAATTCAACAAGGGAAATCGTAAGATTTTTGTTATTGATATCTCTTTTTTTTTAGGATAGATAAAATTAGAACTCGACTCAATTTCCATATTTTTGTCCCATACTTGAATCAGAAGTATGAGTAAAGCGCTACATGATCAATTTTAAATGTCCTAGAAAACTGAAGAATTTTTTATTTAGTCGTTTAAAAACATTAATGTCTAATATTATGCTCACACATGCCTGCCCCAGTAGCTTCTCCCACAAACTAAGACTTTTTCTACTCATATATTATACAATAAAATATAAAATAATTAAAAACTTTAATTTCAACAAGACTTTGTTAATTTTGAAACTACACATTTTTTGCTGGCTTAGCAAAAAATAAATAATATTTCGAATAATATGCAAAATTTTATTTTTATGCAAACAATGAAACTTAACCTCTCGATTATCATGTGAACATTATGTTGTATCCTTAGCCAGGCTGTAGTGAAGCCAAAAGTAAATATAATTACCTGTTGTTTGAAGAGAGAGAGATAGTAAAAAAATGAAATATAGAACAAATTATTAAAGGTAAATGCATCTCATTATTTTTAATAAAATAGACGATTTGGCATTTCAAATTAATTATCAAGGTAGCTAAAAAATCCTTAAACCTGTGTATTAAAAATAATACTTTTACCATCATAAGCACCTCATGGAATGAATTAAAGGAGACAAAACTATTTTAATAGATGGTTTAACTAAACAAAAAAGCATGCTTCTATTTTTTGTTTTCCTTTACTGGAGCTGCTAGAAATAGTTAATAAATCACTTTAAGAAATAGAAAATTTCACATACAACGAACGTGTGTGCTTACCTTATATTCCTGATCAACATTTTGTTAAAATTTTCCTCGTATGTAAAAATTTTAGACTGGAAAATAGTATTAATTAAGTCAAGATTTCGTACCAATTATTACAAAAATTATTTTTAGAAAACAAAGTGTATACAAGGATTTCTTAAACAACTACAAACTGGGCCTGTTAGGTGAAAGTTATAAATATGAAATATGCGTTTATTAGCACACCTTTTTCTATTTGGAGTCGTCAACTTTAACTCAACATCAGCACCACCTTATTACTAATTTGGTATTCCCTAACAGTGTTAAGATGACTTTGACATATATACACACACATGTACGTATGTATATCATAGTAAAATATGTGATCTACAGAAAACAAAAATCTTAAAATTACCGGATGAAAACGATTTCATAAATTCAAATTCTCATATTTGAAAAAAATGCATTTTGTTTTTTTTTTAACAGGTTTTAAAGTTATTTTTCAGAGATAATAAAACCTCATTCTAAAATTTGCTGTACTATTAAGCTTTTTAACTTAGAGATCGTTCCAGCCATTAATTTCTAAATTTCTGCCTGAGGCACTAGATGCCTTCGCCAAACATATTGGGTGGACAAAGGAATTTTGGCCTAACGTAATGTTATTCTATTGCTTTTGAACATTTATCGCAACACTGCGGAACCCTCTGGCACGCGAAGAGATTTTTACAAATCATTCATTCACTGATTTCTTGAAATGCGAATTTGGGAAAAAGTCTTGAATTATATTAATTTTAGCCAGAAAGCAAGTACGATTTTGGTTTTGGAAACGAAACTGTTCGTATGCCTTTAGTAAAGAACGCAAAAGGATTGTGGAAATTTCAGTACCAAAAGTAAAACCTGAATATTATTAATTTGCTAACAAAAAAACAAACGTATTGATTCATTCATATATTCTCCAACCAAGTACGACGTGAAACACTTTTTATTTTGGGTTAATACTTTTGTAGTACCAATTTTTTTTTTATTTAAATTTGTATTCAATCCTAACACTTACACTCTCGGAAATTTAAATGTTTTTTATTTATTTTCAGTACGAAATATAGTGGAGGATATTTAATTTTGAACTACGGTTTTAAGCCACTTGTTTTTAAACTTTCATTTGAACTTTGTATGTAATAAATATTTTTTCAAAGTTATGATTTGTTTATAAAGCCTAATCATTTACACTTATGATTGAAACGCAAAATTATGATGCTACAGCTGGCTCTATCTTTCGCCATCTGATCTACCTAATTTTTACGTACCTTTTAGATGATTTGAGTTTATATTTCATGAATGCCAACATTCATTTTAAGTTTCAGTGCCTCAATCATCTAAATATCCAGTTAGTGTAAAACATAATCTGAACAAGCCAAGACAAAACTAGTTCCACGGGCTAAAATAAAAGTACTAATACGGCCATTTGACGTCAGCATTTTCGCGGATATTCCTAGAAAAAGTTTCTTAGTGCTACCGTGTCAATTATTACGTTTCGCTTTTATGAGTCTCAAATGCGACAATTTATTTTATTGACATATGCTCCGATGCGGAAATGCGCATTATCTGGAAATATGATTTTTCAGATTGCATAGAAGTGTTTAATTTTTAAAAATTATTTTGTAAAACTTAGTGGTTTAGTTTTTCTGCGTTTTCTTTATACATGGGTTTGTTTATTTTTAATGAAACTTTGATTTGGTTGCGCATATAGGTCTGCAGGATATCTGGAGCCTTCCGTAAGGTGGTGTCAACAGGCCATGTATGTCCGATTGGGTCAGCTTACGTATTTTTTTGGAGAATATATTCCATACTGATGTTTTACAGTTAAAAATGGAATCCTTTAATTATTTACTATACCAAATAAAGACAAGTACAAAACCAAAACTTAGAAAGATGCTACAAACTTTATATTTTTCACTAATGTTTCCCTTAGAGTATTAAGCAACTTTAAGCAAGTCAACTTAATTATCGAACGTACTAAGGTTATTTATTATAAATACCATATTTAAATTAAAAATTAAATTAAAGTTACAATTTAATGTGCAACGACATACGAGCACTATAGTTTTAACGGGTAATTCAGTAGGGCGCGTAGATAATGGTGAATGAAAATAAATCAGTATGTTTGGTGAGGTGTTAATGAAACTCATTTCATTTGAAAAACTCCCATGTTAATCGTCGTAATATCGAGCATATACAGACCATGGACTTCAGAATAGCCCGCAAAAAAGTATATTGGGGTGAAACGAAACGTGTTTGTAGAAAATTCGTGTAACCTCAGCAACAGATAATTATACCCTCAAGTTATTCATGCAGAACGTCTATGACAATGTGTTTAATTCGGACGAAAAGAAATTCGAAATCATTTATCTATCTCCGTTGTCAGCGATATTATTTTCGAAGAAGTATGGATCATCCATATATATTAAGGTTGGGGAGTTATTGAATTATACCGCTAACTTTATGGGTCAATTACCGCCCTCTTAGTTCCACGAATTGATTTCAGGTAACCGATTTGCAATTTTCGACTACTTTCATTGAATCTAACACTAGCCTTTTTTCTTGACTGTTGTGTTTTCAGACTGTCGACTGGTAACTGATGAGGTTGAGACATAGCATTCACATTAACCAAGTGTTTATCCGTGGTCCTAAGCCTTATGTTGGCTAGTTCTGGACATTAATACACTATGTGTGCTACCGTGTCAGCCTTTGGAGAGTGATCAATCTGCCTCTTGGCTTTCTTCAGAATTCATCCATTGGCCAATAAACTCCGAAGATCCTTCAGATATCAACCGCTCTACCTCTTGCGGGAGTTCTGTGTCCATCTCTATCAGAATCTCATGGTCCCGTCAATGGCTCGTAAGGTATTCTTGTATATGTCCGCCAGATTCCATCCTTGGCCAAATTAAACCAGTTTTCCTTAAAAAAATTCATACAATTCATAATGTAGAGATATCCACCCACACAGAGTTCCTTATGAGCGGGGTTGTCTGTATGAAAACTTGAAATTGGTTGATATCTATAGTTCGCTTACTAGAGGCCAAGTACCCTCTTGGCCACGAATCCCTGGCATCCGTGTATTAAGGACACGAAACTATATAAGATAGTGTTAACTTGTCTCCGTTCGTCTTATTTAGACAGACTCCTTGCAGAGACAGGATCTTATTAGCTTCCTAACATAACCGTTCCTGTAAAAATGGACCCTTCTTAGAATAACGTATAACTTTTCACAGTGTTTTGGTACCTGAACAGAATAATAAATTATATATTTCACATACGCCCTCAACTCCAGGCTGACAACATCGATCCCACTTTAATGGAAGACGGTATAACATGTTAGTATTTTTACATCATTAATTTAATTCTACCTTTGAAATCCATATGTCCAGTACAATTAATGTATGCTTGCAAGATACTGCATTATTATATAACCTTTTACGTTCAATACCTTCTATTGGAGAAAGGAGCATCATGTAGTTTCTTTGCCAAATGAAAACTCGATTTTGAGCTGAACAAAACAACTTCATGCAACTCCTGGACATTGTATCCTTTTTCTTCTTCTTTTTTCCAATTTAAACAATTTCCATACACATTCGTGTATACAACCCGATGATGCTTAATTTGATTTCAGTTTTAATTTTGTACATTTTCGCTTGATTGGTTAAATGTGGACGAAGTTTTAATGAAAATGTTACTCGATAAATGGCTTTTAGGCAAATTGAATTAGTAAGAGCAGCAGTAGTAAAAACGTTTTAATGTTTGTCCCCTGCGAGTGTTTGTGATTATAGTTAATGTATGTATGTATTGGTGTTTGTGTCCAATGTTCAAGCTGAATATTATTATGAGAACATTTTACTTTAACTAGAGCGGCCAACTCAATATAATGAGGTGAATTTCTTGTTTGTCAAATATAGTTTTAATTAGGAAATATATTTGGTAATTTTGCGAAGAAAATGTTAGAAAAATATTAATTAGTAAAAAGCAGAAATGCTTTTCATAGTTTATATTTTCCTTGTTGCATGTTATGTTTTAACAAATCAAAATTTGTTGCTTTTTGTACCAAATTATGGGTAAAAGTTAAAACATCGATTTCAACTTTATAGCTGCTCGTATTCACTCATGCTTTGAAAATGATTGATTATGTTTGGATAAATATGGTACAAACACCACAAAAGTATTTATTGTTGATCTAATTTTACTAAGACCTATGATTACTTAAGTTGTCCCGAAATGCAATTTTACGGAACAAAAACACAGACACATATTTATTCGTAATAAAATTCGTGAAGACGTCTTATTCGCAATTGCGAATTGAGTCCTTTTCCCCCTATAACTGAAAGATACGATTATGATTCTGAAGAAACCGACTTCAAATTTAAAAATAATTTTTATATTTTTAGACTTCCCACTTAATAATTAGGATGAAGTTTTGTGAATAAATGTTGGTCACCTTAATAACTACCAATCAGCTGCAAAAAACAGCATTTTCAATAATATTCATTTGGCACCGTATCGTATACTGGAGATAAATTAAATAAAGGTATTGACAAGTTTGGTTAATGCATCTCTATATACCGAAACCTTAACAACGTAAATTATAACAAAGTTAACGTAACACAAAAAAATTAACAATATGCTACAACAAACATAAGAGAAATCCATTGAATAAAATGTGCGCGGAACTACACCGAACTACAAAAAAATACTGCACATATGCTACATAAAATAGTTAATTTATATCAAGAATTTTGGTTTCAAATTAGCTTGATACGTTTGCATAAATTAAAAAATTACAAAAAAAAAAAAAAAAATGCGCCTATTCGTAATACAGACGCAATTTTGTACTGATACTTGATCGAAAATGCAACACATCAGTAAAAATGTCTGCTCCAATCAAGGAGTAATTTGTAATTCTTTTATTTATTATAAAATTTTTAAAGTTTTAAATTCTAAATGGATAAAAATACGAAAATTTTTAGTATACAGCAGGTATAGTGCTTTTAACTCTAAGAGCAGAAAAGGCCCGTCGTATGGAGCTAAGGGTTGGTAAAAATTAAAGGCTGCTGATAAATTTTGCTACTTAAGAAACTGGATTAAATTTCTTTCATTGGAAAACCCATTGAAATATATTAAAAATAAATTTTAATTAGTCCTAGATATACTTGAATTTAAACGCACGCCCTGCTCGTTGATACACGTGCGGCAGCTTAGCAGAAATTTGTTCATTACTGCCCGCAGAGTTGAACCTGGAATTGCAGCTATTTCTAAGTTGGAACTATGTGCGAAAATTTTTTTGTTTACGTTGCCGTTCAGATCGAAATGATCCTCGTCAGACATGAGAAGACAATTAGGCAAAATTTTCGTCCTCTTCCACGTTCCACGAATCTTCTGGCAAAATTCCAAGCGAATTCGCAAGTCAGCTACATTAAGTGAATTTTGCAGAGGAATAAGTTTAAATCCTTATGAATTATTGTCTGAAAGGTCTGCCTACCGGCACCCACTTGAACAGATCATCTCCTTGTTGAAACACTGGGGTTGCTTTGTATGGCATCAGCTACGGACGTAATAGTTTCCTCTGTTCTAACGAAACGGTTTCGATTATAAGGGTTTCTAGCGACTGTCCCATGGTGTGCAAAACTATTTACTGGTCCATCTCGGAGGATCGCTGCTAAAAACGTGCCTATATTCTCCTTGAACCAAAACTACAGACTCAAATGCGTGATAGAGTCGGACCATCTAGATTCTTTTTTCAGTATCATAGTTGTCCATTTTTATTAAATCTACGGATCAATCTACAAAAACAAAAACCAAAATTTAGGATTACTTAAATAGAAAAAAGTTAGCAAGTTGTCTTTTGGTGTCGGTTTTCATAAGCCACCCTGTATCCAATTTTTCTTTTGTATCATCTACATCTTATATATAATTATTTATAATCTTTCTTATTTTATTTTACTTTTATCGTTCATAAATGCGATCAACCAAATGAGCAAATAACAGTATAACCGACACCTGATCACATTGAAAATAATCGTACTATGATCCATTTACGAACAGGTCTAATATTATTTTCAGTCTTTGTCAAGGGGTGACTACGTTATAGGTGGCCTGGGTAAATTATTTTAAATTATTTAATACATATCATTGTCAATCGTTTTAAAATATTTGCCGAAGTTTATTTTCGAATAACATGCAGGGTCATACTAAATTTAACGTTTCATTGCTGAAAATTGCTCTACTTTATTTCACTGACAGTCTCGTCCTACACACGATGTATTTACCAAAGAATTTGAACGTGAACTTTTAAATCGCCAGCAGAGAAACACGTACGATACATTGAGGACAGTTGTTAAGTGCCCTACTTTAGGTATCGAAAACAAAATCGCGCTTGCCGTAGCGTCATCAGCCCTAAAACAGCCTGTAGAGTTGAAAACGGTAGATTAGCCAAAAAGTAATATTTTAAAGCAATTAACGATGGCAAAATTATTTCAAAGTTACAAAATAATTATTTGGAATGACTAAAAAACGAGTGTTAGAGACACTTGATAGGACCATGAAAGAATTGAATCAAATCCACAGAGGAATTGTAAAGGATCACCAGAATCTTACTTCGCCAACCACATTTTCAACAACAAATGTAATCCAGCGCACATTAGATAAACAGCACAGATACTAAACACGTAGTGCAAAGAACGACAACTAAACATCTTAGAAAACATGATCACAAAAACACTCGACCGATGATAGCTACATGATAAACGAGGTTGTACCCAAACCAAACTTGACGATGGATGACGGAAATTCGTTCCATATTTTATTAAAAAAATTTTTTATTTTAATAAAAGTAGCGTAGCACACGGATTATTGCAAGAAGACTACAAATATATCCCACCTAAAGCAAATATATTGTTACGAATTTGCGTTTGACACCATAACCATTCATTTAATTTGATTTCAATTCTTTACTCTTTAATTTTTTTTTTTTTACAAAATGTCTTAATTAATTTTCACCTTTTGGACCCTATCAATTTTACGTTTGTAATTTATTTACGTTTTCGGATTTTATTTTTATTGAGTCGTTATAAAGTACTTGCCGATAGACAAATACTTGCCGATATTTTATTAACAAAAAGCAAATAAAAATATTCAAATGATTGTTGCAAACAGTTGTCTTGTAATTTAGGCTCATTTCACTAAATTGTCATTTGATATGCGACACAGCATTCAGGATAAAAAAGGAAGAAAAAATATTAGACAACAATGCTTTTGGCAATCGATGGTAACTCGTTGTGTATGTGCTTCGTTTTTATTTTTATTCTCTTTTCTTGGCAAAGTAACTCCATTATCATCATCGTCAATAACAGAAAACAGACGAGATATGGTAGAAGATGAAGAAAATATACAAAGAAACAAATATTCCAGCCCTTTAGTGAGTCCTTAATGTTTCCTTTAGTTGAGGATATTTTGGCAAAATGCAAAAGCTACAAAATAAAGTTTTTTGTTTCATTTTAATATTTATTTAATGATTTTTGTTTACTTGTTTGTTTTACCCTTGAGTTATTGTCTTTTAATTTTAAAGTCCATTTTCTGGCATAATGGAGGAGTTGTGTTTTTAAGTCTAAGAAAAATAATGATAGTGCATTTCAATTATGGAGTTTGTAGGCAAACTAAAATGTATAATTCCTGAATTAATCTTTAAAATGTTGAGACAAAAGATATCTAGAAGTTTGACTATTAGGTTTCTTTTAAATGTAGACTTCTGGTATTTCCTTTGCGACTCGTGAAATTATTATATCATAAGGTTGTACAGTACTATACATAAGTACGCCATTTTTTAATTTTCCGACAACTCTGTGGTCAATCGAGTCATTCCGAAATGATGTCCAAGGAACAAACGTTTAATAATGTTATGAGTATAGAAATGCTAGATATTATTATGCCTCACTAATGAAAAAAGAAAGAAATGCATGGAACAAAAGTTACCCCAATGCAACTTCAAAGAAATGCGGAGAGGTGACAGTAGCATAGTTATATGTTTCTTTGTGATCGTGAGTGTACTAGGCGTAAATCGCAGCTAAATTGGCGGCGTCCCGTGAACATATGGATATACGATCAAAACCTTCAAAATATGGTACCAATATGTGGTGGGTTTGTGACGCTATGAATTCTTCTCCTTTGCGTGAATAGATATATACCAGCGTAGCTGAATCTGGAAGAGAAACAAGACCAGACGAACGAGTGCAGAAGAGCATATCTGCAAAATTCAGAGCGGAATATAACAATGAAAAATTTGTCCACAAGATTGGGACTGTCCTGGTATTTCATACTATGCGGAATGCATAGGAAAAATAAAACATACATTTCGGCAGAAATGAAAGCGCGGAGTGATAGGCTGAAAAACAAAACTATGTTGCAGCTTTAGTTATGATGTTATGATGGCGAGCTAGCAATGGAAGACGTAAAATTATCGAAATTTTTAACAAGACCAAAGGTGGCATTGACATAATGGACCAGTTCTTACAGATTACGCCGGCAAGCGAGCGTCAAAGTTTTCGTCATTATCCGGTTTTTTTTACATCTTGTTCATAACTGGTTTGGCTACTTACAAATTGTACTACATGAAAAACGACATGATAACAAATTTTGCCAACATCTTTTGCAGAAAGGAATAGCAAGAGGAGAAACGAGAAAAGCATGCAAGTCTGCCGAAAACCAATGTGTCTAAAACACTCGGTGAGAAATTGTGTCTGCGTCGCTTTTGATCGATATAATTAGTTTTTTTTATATTTTCACTTTAGTTTCATAGACGCACGGTGTTTTATTTCTTAAGTAAAATTCGAAGATAAAATCTGCGCAAACTGTTTTTCATATCAAACATATGCAACAGTTCTGCTATTATGTCTTTGTGTATGCGTCGGTATTTTAAAGCTTATAGTTGAGGAACAAGTGACCAGAGTTATAGGAAGGAGCCACCAGAATCTGATATTTTTCAGATTTTTGCTAATAACTTTTAGCAAAACTCATATGAGAGAAATCTCCTGTAGATATATTCACAATTAATTGTTTTGTAAAACGAACTATTTCCGAGGTTTAAAGGCAAGAATATTGTTACGTTTATTACCACAATAAATGTTAATTTGTAGGGTTCGTCTATATGCAAATATTAAAATACACATTCCTTTATGATTTTATCAGTACACAACTTTATTCGGCAATTAATACTCTATTTAAACTTTTCAGTACTAATATCCATTGTGCACTTAACACTCTTTAGTACACACAGATATTCACTCTATGAAATCTCAAAGTCAACTATGCCCTTGCGCTGGACGGCCGCTTCTTAAAATGTCCCGAACATACGCGAAGTTGCGCATCATTTATTTCATTTGCTGGCTTAGTAGTCTTGTATATGTGTTTGTGTGTGCGTGTATCTTTTGTTTACTTTTTCTTTCTGTAGAATCTGTTTTTGTTTTATGTTTATAACATTGCGTATTTGTACAATAGGTCGTTTCATACATCTTCGATTATTACTTCGTAACAATATATATAATAGAGAAGTAAAATATATGTAAATAAAGCCATTTTTATTTTACTTGTCGATACCCAACAAGTAGTATCGAAATTGAAATTGTTGCATAGGACAACGAGTAGTCGATCGAATGTTTTCTCTCGATATGTCATTCGATACTTTACGAGATATCGTAAACACATGTTTTTTTTAATTAAAACACATACATGTATTGCTGCTTTATATCTATGTAATATTCCTAGTTTCTTCAGTATAATGAAAACTCACGAATATAATGAAGACTTTGGAATCATTTACGACTAAAAAAACATAGCACATCCTAAATCAAAAACAGTCCAAATTCAAAAAATGTCAAAAGTAAAAACTGGTTTTACAAAAATAGTTGATTTTCATGCACAATTCGAAATATTAAATCACTATCAGAACCACTATCGAAACAATAAAGTGTATGTAAAATCAAATTGGTAATTCTTGATTTGACATTTCGTCAGGGTGTTTTGATGTAGATTTTTGGAACGAATTTCCGTATTTCCTTGTCAAGTTTGGTTTTCTTTCAGAACGAAAAATGACAATAAAGATGGCATTTTAAAATAATAAAAAATACAAATAGTAATAGTTGAAGCAACACAAGTAAGACGGCATTTATCCCGTTAAGGTAGTCAGTGAAGAAAAGGATGTCTGTGCGGTCATTAGAGGACTTTTTGTGAGAACTGTTTTATAAAAAACTCAGATTTTGATAAATTTTTAATTGTGACTCTTTTTGATTGATGGGCTTTGTAAACTAAGATGTGCGATATCTCTTCAATAGGAAAATAAAGCGCTATTTTAACATTTAGTCACCATTACTCACATCCGGCCATCATGTTATTTCCCATGAATGTATTCACACATTGATATGAATTTTGAGTATTAAACCTTATGAATGCCAGGCACTATTTGACCTCCAATTCGCGTATGCTTCTTTTACATTTTTAAATAAATTTCGATTCGATCTCTATCGAATGTCACACATAACCTGATAATTATCTGGCCACGTAATTTTATCGGTACGAAAGACCATTCGATCACTTGAACTACGATTTGGCCTCAGGAATTATTTCTCTCAATTGGCCTTTAATGTCTTATTTGAGTCGGTTATACTCTTTTGTACATTTTTAGAGCATTTTTTTCGTTTTATATTTACATTTACATTAACTTTTTAGCAACATGTTTCAAAGCTTTTAAACTCTTTTGATCCTAAATACATTATATATTCAGTTTGTAATTTTAAAAAAAATACATTTTTATTTATTTATTTAATGATTTTTTTCTTTTGCACTCAAACTAATTTTTAACGCTCCCTTTTTGTGTTAATTAAGCACACCTAATTAAAAATATAATTACAAGTGAATGTTAATTTGCAACTTAAATATTGAAAACACAAAAACATATAATTAATTTACTTATTTAGGAAACACATAAATATACAAACACGTACATGCATATATATATATTATTTTTTCAATAAACCCAATACTAATTCTATCAACACTATTTACTCTTCATTTAAAATCCATTATTTTAATCACCGTGATGACGATAATTTGCTTGTTTACTTGCAAACAAAGCTAATTGTCGCCAAAACTTATGCATAAATTTACGAATTGAAAATAATAAATTTTCTATGCTGCTGCTAGCTTTGAAATAAAAAAAAAAAACCACAAACAAATACTAACACACACCCATCCATACAGCCATAAATGCCTGTGTATGTTGGTATGCGCCTTGAATCTATATTTCTCCTCTTACTGGTTTTCGTTTTAGAAAACTATTTTCGCTCCAAAAGGAAAAAGATAGAAGTAAAGTGGAGGGTTTTCGCCATGATTAGAAAAAGTTTTAAATTTACTTATTTTGTCGCCTTTCGCTAAGGGTTTTAGTTTTCCTTGTGCATGTGCGTGGGTATGTGTGTGTGGGTATGTTAGAGCAAAAGTCTGTTAAGGGAGTTGCGGTGCTAAAGTGTAAATCCCCCATTAGGACAATGACACGTTTGGCATAAAAGCAACAGTTTTTTTTCCATACTGCAGACTATGTGCCACTTTACAAATAAACTGGTTTTACATTGAGAATCCTTATGGAATACAAAAACAACAACAACCAGTCGTAAGTTTATAGAAAATGTATTCAAATAAATTTAAATTAAAATAAGTATAAAATAAAAAAAGTTAAAAAAACCACAATGAAAACTATTGAAATTATTCTCTGTGTCGACAATGAGAAAACACTCGCTGAAATTGCAACTTTCCACTAAAATTGTTTGCCAGCTAACGCCGCTAAATCAAACAAGGTATTGTGAAAAGTGGGGTTATTTTGCGTAATAGTTTGCATTAAGGAAGACTAAAAATGCAACAGGTAAATGTATTCAAATACGTATGTATATTGAAGAGCTAACTGTACGAAGAGCGTTAACTAAGCGGTTTTTTTATCACTAAAATAAAGGAGCACTAAGATAACGTCGGTGTCTCAAGAGTGCAGCTAATGGAGTAAACTATCTTCCGACGATATACAAATTTGAGCAAATGATGCCCAATATCTCGGAGAACATGAAAAAATGTTTTGATATAAGTGTTCTGCGAGGAATTTATTCGCGCTTATGATCACTTGATCTTGCAACTTAATGTCTGTAAACCATTTTTATAAGTCTTGCATTATATCTTTCGTCAATAATAATCTCACCCTTGAAATAATATGACGTAGCTAAAGAAAAGTTTACCTAGATTGCGCAGAGTGTTTTCTTTAATTCCAAATAAAAATGATACCACTGTGGAACTCTATTTTGAAAACACATTTAAATTCTTCTCTTCTAGGAACACCTCTTGGCCTACAAAAAGCACATACATACATGAGATAGTTTATTTACCTATTTAAGAGAAAATAGAAAGATGCATGGCTGTTTTATCGCTGAGGTAATCCAACAATGTATTTAAACTTTTGTCTACAGACAAAATATGGTTTAAGCAATTTTTTTCTAACAATTTCCACATACAAATATAGATTTACTCACAAATACAAAGGAAACACACAAACTAATATAGTTATTACCCTAGAGTGGAAGCAATTTATACAAAAAACAGATTTTATATTTGGCAACATACACAGAAACAATATTCAACTACCTTCATTTATGAATAAGCAGAAGATCGTTATAGTGTCTGTGTATAGGTTGATATCCCTACAGTTCTGAGGAATGATTCTGCAGAATCGTGTGTTAGCAGATGCGATATGAAAAATTAATCTTTCAAATTCTACATGCCCTGTACACAGTGTTTACGGCCGTAGTCATATAAATTTGCAACAGGAATATTATTGCAGCTCTAAAGTAGGTAGAAACCGACAATAAACCTAGAATAAATTGCTTTCCAAGAAGTTTTCTTCCAAAAACTAACAACATTCCGCTGTATAAATATCACCACTATCACATCTATTATAATTTTTACATCTTCGCATTTTAAGCCCCTGCTTTTCATTCAACCTTTCAATTTTTTTATAGGGTTTCTATAAAATTAATAAAAATCTCAATTCAAAATATAAAAAATATATTAGTGATATATATAAAATCAAAACAAATAAAAAGGGCACGTTACGTTTCAATAATAACTCGGATGATTTCTTGTAATGGAAATGTACTATTATAAAGTACATGTTCTTAGTAAAGGTTCAATAGCCTCATAGTGTTTGTTAGCTAATATATAATTTAAACTTTAAATATTTTGTTCAAAATTACCTAAACCACAGCTGGAAACTGTGCGAGGGAACTTGGAAAAAAATTTATTTCCAAAAAGTGGCAAACGTGTACACGCGAAGGCAATATCAGAACTTATAGCCTTAAAAATTAAAATATATATACAATGCGTGTTATTAAATAAAAAATCCCTAATGTATGCCCATGTCATGGTCATAATAATCATAATATGTTCTCTACAACATTGTGCCAGCCGGTGCTGAACATTCAACCACGATATGCGCTTGCGTCCCAGCCTTTTCCTTAGGAATATTTTTAGAGATTGACCTCTCCTCCCCTTGAGAGGCATTCCTGTCCATCTCTTCCGGATTCCTGCCTTGGCCGATTAAAACGGTATGGCCTTCAGAGAATTCTTAATTAAGTCTGTATTAAAACTGGTGATTAAGTGATATTGAAAGTTTGCATACTAAAGCCTTGGAACACTCTTGGCATACCCGGCGTATGCTGCTCCACCGAGAATAAGGAACTTTCATAAGATAGAGTTAACTTCTCTCATCTCGACTTATTTATCCAGACTCCTAGAATAGACAGGAACCTGTTACAGGACGCCACCATGAGGAGGTATTAGTCAGAAGTTCTGACAGTGTACTCAGTTACAGCATGCCATGCCTATGTGTGCACCAGCTGACGATCTATTCCGCCCTTACTTTACATAGGTATTATCGTACTTAGGAATTATCGTACGGTGCCTCAACACTGCTGGGATATTCCAATGTTTATGAATGCATACGTGTGTTGAAGCGGGTATTCAGATGCTGTCTGTGTTGTGCTCATACGTGGTAGTCATGTGTTTTTGTGTCGGCAAAGTTTTAAATTAAATTGTTTTACCACGCAAAACTTGTCCTTATTTTTCGATTACCTTCTTTTAGCTTTTTTTGTTATTATTGCTGTTTGCCTGAAGTTGTGTTAGATGTATTTTTTTTTTACATTTATTGAAGTTTTTTAATATTTGTTTTTTAAATACTTTATTGCAAAATCCTTTTTTTCACTAAATATTCCTATTGCTTTATACAACCAATTTTAAATTTAATAAACAAAAAGTTGGCCAAAAACAAGTTTTCAAAACATGTTTACAACGCTTGAATGCTTTTAGGAAGACATAATTATTAAAAATAAAACATTTCCACAATTTGGTAATGAATACTTATTAAGTAGTAAACTAAAACGTATTTTAAGGATCTAACGAAAAATACATGAGTGATAATGTACCACAGATTGAAATTTATACGGAAATTAAGTTGATAAATAATTTCATCATTTTATAAATTCAGCATTTGACGCAAGTAAAGTTGTTAGCTTATAAGTGCAGCAAAATAAAATTATTGACGCTTAAACCCTCCCTAGAGGCTTTATTATTAACTACATATGTATGTATACAAAAACATTCCAATACATACCATATGTACAGCTCTGACCTTTGGACAACAAAATGCAAGAGTCTCACTCATAATCACATAGGATACCAGAGATTTAAACTTTGACGTTTGCAAATTGCTAGAATCAGCTCCTTTGTTAATCAGTCCCTTAAGAAAGAGACAAATATAAGATTTAAAAATAATGCGATAAATAATCAAAACAAGAGCCAAACATGAGAAAAATTCAATAATGAAAATTGAACTCATCTTTTAATATTTACAGCAAAAGTTATCCTCTAAATTGTGCCCTTGCTTTTCATAAATTTGTCATTCCTTATTTGTATCTTTGCGTATAGGTTTTTGATTAATGGCCCAAGAAAATTATCCAAAATAAAGAAGAAAAATATAAGAGAAGAGAGTAAGAGCGGTCAATCATTTAAGAAAAAGACAGATAGAGAAAGATATCACTATATTCGTGTGTCACCTCGGTTTACTTTGTAGCCATACAACTGTTAAATATCCATCTGTGTTTATATCGGATTCATAATATAGAGTTTTTACCTCATTTTTCCTATTTTTTTTTAATTTTTGACAAGGTTTTTTGCTTAATCTTTTAGTGTTCAGTCTGAACCATGCATTACTGTTCAGTCTGCACGCTGAAGTATTCAAATTTCTTTTGGGACATTAACTTTATACGCACTTCGGTTAGGGCGAATGTGATCCAAATTGCTGAGTGGGAACAAGTGCCTGCTTT
Source organism: Phania funesta (assembly GCA_963932375.1). NCBI lineage: Eukaryota > Metazoa > Arthropoda > Insecta > Diptera > Tachinidae > Phania > Phania funesta. Next base: position 61,763,495 of record OZ010655.1, read on the forward strand.
ATAGCAAACAATTTTTTTTATTTCCTAATACAAATGTATTATTTTTATAAATTTAGTTCGTCATTAAATACTGATTGTAAAGGCCATGATTAACTATGCTTTAGAGTCGTACAATGCAATCAATTAAAAATCAGACAAAGGAAAACAAATAATAATAATAATTTGTCAGCAAAAGTATATTGCAGATCTCTTCGCGTAGATAATGGTATTATACGAAATCACGGCCACATACTAAATGGCCAAAAACTAGCGATAGTGGTAGAAATGGAAAATCCCCGATAACCTTTACGTAGTGTCCACAACAGTATAAGACGTAAAAGATCATATTTGCCATTTTATAAAACTGTTTGCCCAAGTAACAAATAATAACTATATTAATAAATAGCAGTAGTAATATTAAAGCATATGCATAAAGAAATTTCTTTGAAGTCACTACACGAATAGAAATTAACTCTCATTGGTTGTAAATATGTGAAACAATTTTCATTGTAATTAATAAATTTAGTTGCTTATTTTCTTAATTTATAATTTCTACCGTTTACGCAACTACAAATGTCAGTGCTTCAACCAGTTCCAGTCAGTTTGTCAAAATGTCTGCCATTTCAGTAAAATTAAAAATTATATTTTGTATAAATTCATGCATACACAGTTTTATTTATACGTATTCCCCTACAGAATAAAATAATAGCAAAAGTATCATAATGGCCATCAGCGTCAGCATGCATATAGATGGTCGCCAGCGGCTGGAAGTAATCTGTTCAGATGCGTATATGTTGGTATATGCATGTATTGGTAAAATATGGGCGTAATATGTTGAAAATGAGTTTGAAAATTTGCATTTAAATTAAAACGTGAAAAAATTATAAAACACAGCAACTTTGATGGAAAACTAATACCAACAACTTCTTTTACCCATACGATCATATACTCGTACATATGTATACATGCAGATAGGAGGGTGGTTACAATAGTAAGTAAAATTGTTATATGTTTTTCTTTCCACAGTTTCGTTAAAATATATTAGAATTTGTAGCATATCAGAAATTTGTAAAGAAAATTTTATTAGTTTCGGATTTCTTTTAAAAAAAGCTAAGTATTTTTATGATGGCGGAGTAAAATCAAATCATTTTGATAGTGCAAAATTTAAAAAAAAAAAATTGTATTTTATACCGTTTTAAAGTAAATATTTACACAATGTGCCTACACTTTTTTGAAACATTTTTCGACTACTCTTTTCGGGGCATGTTAAGTTTGCCCACTTCAGATAATATAATAAATAAGGGAATAAATGTTGCAATAGAACAAAAATAGCTGAGCGTGCGGTATTAACGATATTTTTTTAATTTGTCCTCGATTTGTCTTAATTGAGCGATGATCTGGCTTTTGCTGACTTTGAGTTCATCAATAGAATCTATCTTATTTCTACAGGCATACGGCTTAAGCAATAGTTTCACGGAATTTTGGTGGTCAATTTTGTTTAAGCAGATACATAATGGCGTGCATCGTAACGCTGTATTGATCAATACAGACTTAACACAATTGGTTATCATATTAATGAAGTAAAAGAAATTTTCTTTCTTAATGGAAAGAATAATAGACTAATTTAAACCTGAACACATTCGTATTAATTATTAAAAATTGTCAGTACGATAAAATCGTAAACAAATAAAATTGGTTATCAATGATCTGCATCTATCACTAAAGCGGTGGTTTTGCTAACGTAGTTTTCAAAAACTATGGAGCAATTATGCCGCCAGCCAAAAATCCTTGCCAAACAGTAACTTCTTGAGGTTGTACTGCCACCTTATGTCGCTTAGTTTTGTGCCATTAACTTAGAAGTGCATCTGTTTAGCAGATTTTTCAGCCAAAAATTGGTGATTCAACGAACTTCTTCGCAATGCTTCGAAGCCTGAATAAGAAACAACACATTTGTGTAAAGCCACCAACATAATAATGACATCCACATGTTGTTAAAATCAACACCCTTTACTGGAAAACTTATTTATTGTACAAAAAAATATATATATTGACTTAGTTTCACATATTTGGTTGTGGCATGATCACGACAACCATGTTCTAGTTTCTAAAAAAAGAAATTGTTGTGGCAATTATTATTTGAAAACATTTTTAACCATTACTATAACTAATAAACACATTGTTGTCTATATTCAATAATTAAATAATCCCCACTTAGAAAAACTCCAACATGGTTGGATTTAACAATACAATTCTAATTTTTCGCCTGAGTACATACCATACATTGCGCCAATCAGTAACATAAATTTATTGCTTTTCTATTGTTCTAAGAGGACCATAACTTTATTATCTGCAATAATTTGCCATATAATTCAATAATAATATATTATTGTTAGATTACGGTTACCTCAACCAAGTTTTATCTTTGCATCTAACTTTTTAGCAAGATTTGTACTGGTAGGTGATATTGTGGCTTTATGTTTATACCTTGTCGCTAAATGGAAAGCATAAGAACTTACCGTATAAAAATTGAAGATGCTGTATATTGTTAATTAGTATTAATATGCACAATAATTATGTGTACATATATTAAGTAAATGAATTTTGCCACCTAACCTCGTTATTATAAATTATCTTCAAACGTGAATTCTAGTTATGTTTATATTGCAGGAAATTTTACCACATATGAGAGGAATGAGCTTCAGATAGGCTCAATATATTTATTTCCTCTTTCGCTATTGTTAATACATTTTACGCTTCAATACACATCAGCACACACTTCGTTACATTGACGAATATTCTCACATACACACGCACAGACACGCACGTAGCAACCATATAAAGAAATGTAAAATATGTTCAGCGATTAGTTGTGTTAGTGGAAAATGGTGTCGTGACTGCCGTTTTGCTCGCATTTCTAAACAATTTTTTCCACAGTTGCTGCTTGTGATGCCGGTGATGACGATAATGCTTGTTGCCTCTACCGCCGCCAATACTGATGTCTACCATCACAGAGGTGGTTCTTTTTGCATATCAAAGTTTGTGGTTTCGTATATAAAATCGTGTAGGGAATAAACTTTTCTCTTTAAATTTTTTGCTCGATTCACTTTTTTTTTGTTAGCGATTCCCATACATTATGAGAAATCATTGAATTTGTAATTATTTATGTGCTGAAATGTTGAAACCGGCAAAAAATTAGACTTACCTTTCTAAGTGGAAATAACCGCATCAGGTAGAAAACATATTAAACACTGAATATTATCTTCAAAAGTAATAAGCTGTTCTGTTTACACACACCTTAGAAGTTTGAACAGGCTGATATTAGTGAAAGAAACTTGTGGCTTTTCGTTTTGTTCAGCATGGTAAAGAAGAAGAATCCAAAATAACGCTAATCATATTAAAGGATTTTCAAGGATTTTCAAAGATTTAAATATAAAGTAAAAAACATAAATTTGAAAATGTAAAGATTAATTAAATAATAAATTAAACATATTAGATCCTTGATGGTTACAAATTTGTTAGTCTTGTTTGTGAATGTACAACTGTGCTTTTAAAAAATACCTCTTTCGGATTTTAACTTACGTACGCATACTGAAGATCATGCAACTTTGTGTTATAACATCCGTGATCGGAACACTGAACGTAAATTTTTTTTACGAACTGCCATCCGTTAAGAAAACTGAGTTCAAGCACTTAACAAAATTGTTCATATTCCATTAAAAATGTTAATTGATTTAAAGTGATGTGAAGAAAAGCTGTAAGCTGAACCCTAGACAAAACATTGTAATAGCGAATTTTATGAACGAACAACAAAACTTTGCAAAAAAATGTTCCCTACTTGGGCGCAAGAAAAAGCTACAGCTAGCGGCTATGGGAAAAGTTGGGAAGAGTGAATAAGTTGTATTTTCTTCCCTGCTTTAAACCAACGCTGACCAGAAATACCAGGCCACAAGATCTCTTTTAATAAACTAAAAAAACGCACTGGGGGAGATCGTTGCAAGGAAAATGGGTACCGTAATGGATAACAAATCGATACTAACATTTGGCAGCCTACAAGTTTTAATGAAGCAAAACCAAATTTTAAAAACAGGGTCAGTGGTGTACTCTAACGACTTTTACTGAAATGCTTCACCAAATTTATAAACCTTATAACAAACATTTTATGATAAGGTATCAATATTAACTGTTGAAAATTCAATTTCACTGCTAGGTTGATGATATTATCAACGTTAAAAATTTTAATTTTAGTTAATGAGATTGTCGTATCATCTAATTTTTTTTTCGCGCTGACAGTCAATACGCTCAAGGAAGTGAAATATATTTTCTACGTCAAGAAATTTTTGACCTAAATTCCATTTTATAAAAAAAAAATTCTTACCAAAACTTCCCTCTTTTTGCATGAAATATTGATTGTTCATAATATATCGCTGTTATCAAAAAATCGAGTTGATCATTAAATAGAGACTTATATAGCCATATATAGGTGTTTATGAAAAATATGCTGGATCCCAATAATAGTTTCGAAATTTTTCGGGTATTATGAGCAGCCAAGATATTGAAAAGAAATATTTTTCCAACAAATTATATCTCCGTGCCTTTACACCTATTAAAGATTTTTTTGCTCTTAGTTTGGAGTTTAATCAAATTTTTAATTGTTTTAATTATTTGTTTAGCAAAAAATGTTTTATTTTTAATTTATAAAACCAATTTCCTAATTTAATTATATTATTAAAATATAAAAAAATATTTAATTGAATCAATTAAAAATCTAATTATATTTTAAGCTGGAACAAAGCCTTAAATACATTTATAAATTTAAATAAATTGTGTATGGTATGTACATGTGCATATCGGATACGCAGCATCATTAGTTCCTGTACATATAGGCGAAATTGTATAAAACTTTCCGTTCCAAATTCACACCTTACTTACATTAGCCTGCAAGTGTCAATAAAAATAATTTTTTTATTAAACATATCAACATCGTCATTATTATTCGTTCCATGTCTTATTTTTAAAATTACTTTTATACTAAATTGTATTAAATCCATCTATGCGTCATTCTCATTTCAGCTTTTGAGCAATTGTAATGGTGTTGCTGCTGAAGTTGATGTTGTTTTTGTTATTGTTAAGCTCTGTTAGTTGTTAATTACTTTCATTAAATACTGCTCAACTGCAGTTGAAATTGAATTTACTTTTAATTAAAAATTCACAAAAAGATGTTTTTCTTGGCAGTAACATCAGTTTCAACAAAACTAATTCACAAGCACACACAGTTCACTCATGCCACTACTACTATGACAACTACATTCGTTTCGTGCTTATGTGTGTGTGTGTCAGTTTGTGTATTGGTAAGTAAACTCTAATGAATAGTACTGGCAATGTCTTATTCCTATTTCAATATTCTTTTTGTTTTATTTTTTCAGTTTTTCCTTTCTTGATCAACAACTGCAACAATAGCACTGTGACGGCACGTTAATTTCTTTAAGTTATGGCGCAGCACAAACAGTACTGTAGCAACGTAAAATTGTAAACATTAATATGTATATATGAGAGTGTGTATGTGTGTTTGTATATTTTAGAGATGGTGTCTGGTGATATTTCTTTCATTTTGACGCTTTTAATGTATGAAGCTTAAAATTGCGTGGCAATGGCATTGGCAATTAGACAATAGTTTTACTAGTATTTTTTATCTGCCTTTTACGAGAGAAAAGAACCGAACCACTGGACAAATAAAAACTTTAAGCAAGAATCTGTGAAGATTTATTAGGAGAAGTTTAATGGTGGCTGTTTAAGGTTGGAAGCACATTTAAGGTTATAATATAAATCGTGAAAAATATGTTTAGTGAATGCTGTAAAATATGGATTAAAAACTACACTCAAAGCCGATTTATTTATAATTAATACAAAAATGTTAGTGCTGTACTTTAATATAATAGCTTTTTTTATTAACTTGGGGACTAAAATTTTACTTTTGCTAGACATTTTTATATTTTTTTAAATTATTACTTTTTACAAAAATCATTTGTAAAGCTTTTATCAAAGCTTTCTGACCAGGAGCAGTTTTGAACAAGTCTTATAAGGAAAAAGTTCGTATAAAAAAGTTTTAAATAGAAGTCACACATACACGGAAAAAATCAAAAACCGGTATCAATTGAAAAAAGTTTCAATTTTATTAAAAAAAATAATTAGATTTAGACATACTACGAAATATTTAGTATCAATTAAAAGGGTTAATAAAAAAATTTCAAGTTTTTGTTTTGGCAATTAATAAAATGGCATCAATAATATATTGTCAATTAAAAAATTTCAGTATTCATCAGTTAAAAATTATACTAAAAATTGTAACAACAAACAAATTATAAACTTTTAAAATTTTCGCAGGATTTTAACTGTTTAATCGATTTTTCGTGTGATTATCCTTAAGTATATGCGAATGTTGGGCTAAAGGGAATTCACTAGATTCTCATTACTAAGGCAAAGATGTATATATGTATATACATACTATACATGATGGCAAAAAAAAAACTTAATTAAGCTGTGAGCAATGGCTCATCTCAATCAAAATATCCTGCACTTTTTATGTTTTGTGAATTATTGCTTTCGACGAAGGTTTCGGGACTGAAGCACATCTCAAAGCTCTTGGTAAAGCATTCCACCTTCCGGATAATCTCATGAGAGTCTTTAACATAGTTACCAAATAATTATAAACAGAACATCCTAGAAGTCTTTCTATATATGTAGTCATATGGTAGCAAGTCCCCAAAGCAAAAGCAAATCTAACAATTCTGTAAATAATTTTTTTTTTAACCATCAAATTCGCGACCCTTCGTATCCGAAAATACCTCAACACAATATTAGATATGGGGAATTAATAAGGCATAAGCCAACATATCATTAGATTAAACGAAGATAAGATGTATATAAAGGAAATACTATTAATATGAGATTTTAAATTCCTGAAAATTGTGTATAATATGTTTGAATTGAGAGTAAATCCGTTATCCAAAGACCATGCGCAAACCTCAAGAATATACTTTAGTACTTCCTAAAAGATATCCAAATCGTGGGTATCAGCATAGCAAAATAACTGAATATCATCTGCTTAAACAAAAGATATACAAAATAAACAGTCTGCTATCAGAATAAGATAATTCAAGTACAACATGAAAAGTAACTGATCCCTGAGGGGCACTACTGCTTGTTGGGAGTAATAAAGTGTTTATTTAATTCATCGATTGAGACACACGGACTCCTAAAAATTGAGAAGAAGTTGTAAGTCTGCAAGCGAGTAGTGACAAATTTTGAAAAAATTTAGGAATAAGTCTCGAATAGACGTAGATTATCGAAAGAAACACCACCACCTAATAATAATAATAATATATAAGAATTGTATTAATCAAAAGGCGTGTATGGAAAGATACATATGGAAATCAATTTTTCAATATTTTTTTTAATTTTGCTTAGAGTTATCTATAGAGAAGAGAAGTCAACACAGCGGAATGATAATGTTCCTTCAATATTTTCAAATGAAATAGGTACATCTTCTCTCTGACATGAAATTATATATTCAATAACATCATTAGGATTTCCAATGTGTAATTGTCAATAGTCTCTTAGCAATTATTATTTCTGATATAGTTCCACATTTTCTTTGAACCACAGACACGAAAGATTAGGAAGGAAGCACGGACTTTAGACAGTTTTATTACTCTCTTCGCTCTATTTCTGTACTCATAATATATTAACCAATTCCTAGGATCCCTATTACTAACACAGTATTTATACGCTTTATCCCGCAAAATATTATAAAGTATATTAATTGAATTGAGATTTAGTAAAAAATCTTCTTCCGTACAGTAGTTACGAAAAGTATTTTTTAACTCCTCCCTATATATACAAAATATTGCACAGCTGATAACAAAAGGTCTGATTTTTAAAGTCCCCAATTTGATATAAAACAATACAAATTTGAATTTTAAATACTAGAATTTTATATGAAAAATTATAGATTTGATTTTGAAATTATGGGAAATTCTAGATTTAATTTTTAAAACCCTGAATTTGATATCGAAAAGTCCGAATATGAAGTTTAATTAAAATTGTAATTGAACTTTTTGGAAGAACTAATTCACACATTAATTTGAAAGATTCTGTGGAACATTTTTTCTGTGTACATACATTTTTATATAAAACAATTTTTAGAAACATTAAAGTCTATTAAACTTTGCTAATAGGGTTTCTCGAAAGAAAAGCTTTAAAGCAAATAAAACTATCTAACAAGTTCAAATATCCGGCAGATACAAAATAGTTAAGGTAAGCTTTAAGCTTTTAATTGATCTAAAAAAGTATTTACAAGCTTTTTTCAATTAACTCGTTAACAAAGTTTAACTTGAACACTTTCCGGCAGCACCTTTAGTTTGCCTCAACATCACTGCTGGCAACAGAAAGCGGGTGTTTTGTTTGCTGCGTTTATTGTCTTTGCGAAATACTATTTTCTTCTGTTCGTACATACTTACATATTTTGTTTTGCAATTCATTTATTCATTTCCATCGTTTGGTAAATTTGTTGTCGCACTGATTGGTGCCGCAATGGCGGCAAAGTTTTTACTTTTCTCAAGTACTTCGATGAGTATGCTTTTTTTCACAGCATTTTATATTGTTTTGTTTTACCTCCAGTTCACTTTGGGCTGCTGCCACTGCACTACTCATGCAGCAATTCCTCTTTTCCTACTACTAGCACCACTACTACATAGTGACGGCTCAAGCACTGAAAGCATAAGTTGTCATTTTAAGGAGTTTTATTCAAGTGTATTTACAATTTAAAAGGGAATATTTTTTCCTTTTACTTTGCTTCAATGTTTGCGTTCTAGTTGTTTTATATTTTTAGTTACTTCGATAGAAGAAAATCCCCTTCACTGCGAGTTTTTGTTGTTTTTTTATTATTATTCAACTATCGTTTCCTTTTTAGGAAAGTATTCATTCACCAATTGGTATTGTGTCACTAGGAATTGTTGGTACATTGAGAACTGGCAAACACATACATAGACAAACGAACAAACAAACACGCTGCAAACGGAAATCAAAAACAACTAAAATCGGAAAATGTTTGTGTTTGACGGTTTGTTTTTCAAATTGGGTGCTGTTTTGTAGGCGGATTTAAATGTGTCTGTAATTAGTTTTATGTTGTTGTTATTTTTTCGCCTTAAATCATTCAGTCAAGTTTTATAAATTTGTGCACATACAGTGAGGGTCAAAAGTAAGAAATTATAGAAACTGTAACGTGTGAAAAATAAAATAATAAAGTTTGTATCTTTCAAATTTGGATACAGTGTGTGCTTTAAGTTTTTTGCATGACATCTCAGTTCTTTTCGGTAGACTTCAATAAAGTTGTTTAAAATAAAAAAAACTCAGATAAACTGGCAATCAGCCCTCGTACCAACGAATATCACTTCTATTCACTTAATAACAGAATACCTTTGAAATATATCCTTCACGTCTGAGACCGACAATTCTTTGAAGAATAGCATATGTATTAATAAGCGTTAAATATCGAAAGAAATTATTTATATATCTATCCCTTTTATCCATAGGTAAATGGATTCATAAACGATTCTATGAATTGATTTAATAATCCTCCAACGCTTTACACCATATCCACAAAATAATTGTTTTATTCTCTCAAAAAAATTCTCAGACACATTTAGCTATTAAATATTTGTTAAATTTAAAAAAAAAATTATATATTTCTGTCACTATTTTAATATAAAATATATTTATTTTGTTACGGGGATAAGATTCGTAAACCAGAATGCAGCTCGCTCTAAATTATTACATATTTTCAAAGATACCGTTCTACAAACAAACCATGTAGCACTACCATCGAACAACTGCGTTTGGTATAATAAATACGTGATCGTTACACCATGGATAAAGAATTAGTTTACAGATAATAAACGTTACAAATAACATTCGTTAAGCAAGAGATCTGGACATAGAAATAGCCTGAAACCGAAGTCCTCAGAGTATATTAGCAGCCACTAGTTTGTGAATTCCGACAGCTTAATCCCACGTTTGTCATTGTGAAGCGGGTATTGCACGTTTTCTTTTTCTTAATGGAATTCTAATAGCTACGACAGATAAGAAAAAGCTTTTTAGAGAAAGCCTTACCGGGGAAGTTTAGGCAGTACGCACTATCTTTGGCGCGCAAACGTACTTCGTAGTAAGCACCTATATTTTGCTTCAATAAATATAACACTGTGTAACAGAAAATTTAATTATTTAATACTTGTATGTAGTTTTTTTGGAAATCCAAACACCAATAATTTTTACATACTCCCTTACAGTCGTGCATACCAGGACGCACAGCTGTAGGGCAAGGAGCAGAAATTTATAAATTTTACGATGCGTTACGAACAAAATACGACAAAACAAGGGTAAGCATGCAATGAATCTCCAAGGGCCTTCGAAACTGTAGAACAAGCGCTTTAACGGAAATGCTCCAAATGGGGCATGACATTATATTTATGCTATGTTATGTTATATGTTATAATAGTTAGCTTATGTTCTCTACAACAATGTATTGTTGTGCAAAACATATAATGGATACTTGAAAACATTTCAAACACTATTTCAGTTGGGGTAAACAAGTTATTGTGTTCTTTTAATCAGTAAACGATTTCCGGCCATAAAAATTGCAACACAGTTGAGTTGAAAATGGAATTTTTGCTAAATTTCTAGCCAAAAAATATTTAAACTATACAATAAAATGAATAATAACTGTAAATATAAAATGCTCCTAACATAAATATTATATAAAATTCATTTGGTGTTCAATCAAAGTACAAGAATGCTGCAGCTTAAGCAGTTAGCGCGTTGACTCTTATGTAATCATACGACGGCTGTGTTCTTACCTCAGCCGCAGCCTTTTCTATCGTTCTAATAACACGATATTTTTATTACTTACAATTATATGGTTTGTTTCCAACCATATAATTCAATAACAATATGTTGTATTTTGTATGTATGTATTTTTTATGAATGTAGTCAACTTTTATAACTGTCAAAGAAAACATTTTAACTCCGGTAAAAGTACATATACAACCCTGAAATTACAATTAATACACTAGATAGAAACCAGCTCATACGATGTGACAAGAGATATCGAATGATGTGAGAAGAGATTTCAAAAACTCTAAGTCTCCGGAATGACCAATCTTTTTAAAAATAACATAATCATTCCCACATTATTTATAAACAGTTAATAACTCGAACATATATTTTTTAGATTATTTTACACTTTATTATATTATATAAACCAAATATTTTCGTCTTTTTAACGTTTAGTATTTTTGTTTTAATATTATAAAAATGTAAAAAATTAAAGGTTCATCGAAGTAATATTGGCGAAATATTTTCGTGTAATCTTTACTGTATAAATACTTTTACATTGCAGTTAATATCTCTACTTTTTAATAAAGATATCTACTTACTGCTCTGGCGTGTTTTTTAACGTCCTGTCTGTCTGGAGCAAGTAATTCGTTTTTTGTAAAAAGAAGTCATTTGTGTGAGTGTGTTTGTTGGCGTTTGGATCTGAAACAGCTTTTCTGTCTAATTTTTGTAAACTCGCAAACAATTTACATAATTAGTATTTTGTTCAAGAATGTCACTAATAAAGTGTTTTTGTTCGTTTTTTGTTGTTGTTATTATTTTCAGCCACTTAGAAATCTTGGCACAAAATCTACTTAATATTTATTTAAAACTTATTTACCGTATTGCATACGAAGAAGTGTTAAACCATGTAAGAAATAGGTGGCCCTTGCTGTTCACTCGTTTTTAATTCATTAGCTTTAGAAGCAAATTCACTAACAAAATATATTTCTAAAATATTTTCTAGCAATCATGATTGTAATCCTTTATCAATGTTATTAATTAGTCAAAGATTTACATTAAAGTATTCGAACCTGAGTTAAACTTTTGTTTTAAGCCTTAAATCTGCAACCAATGGGGTTTCAACTCCGGCCCTAATAATTATGGAACTAAACTAAGCAAGTAATAATGAAAAAAGCGGAATAAAGGTTAATCCAGAGTTATATATATGTTCAGACAGCTCGAAATTTTTTTATATAAACGGTATAATCCCTGAAAGAATTATCTTTGATATCATAGAAAAATCCGTGGTCTACAATGGCCTTATACACAAAACAAGGATGGCTAACAGTTGTTGGTACAGGGTGTCTGGTGGCAAATTTTTATCTGTATCTTTAAATACGATTATTTCAAAAAGTATTAAACGGTGCTGAGGGAGGGTGGTGCCGTTGGAATTACCGATTGAGCGGATTTGTCAGTCATGATGTGGGAGTGAACGAGTGAACATAGCGCGTACGTTGTGGAGACATTTTTTAAGAGTAGTTTGTCGTCGACAATTATGTTTAAAGTTCTGTGTTCGGCGAATACGTGATGGATCGAGTGTAAATTAACTCGTCCGTGGGTGCAAAGATTCCGCGCAACTGATTCGGCTATGAATGCCCCACTGCCAGGGCCCAGTCGAACTTCAAGGACTCCCGAAACATTGAACTGGTTAAAAGCAGTTTACGTGAACATCCGCGACTTTCAATACGGAAAAGAGCGGCTGCTCTTCCAAGAGCGACTATTCAAGAAATTTTAAAAAAGGATCTGAAGTTCCATTTTTTTAAAATTCAAATCGTTCATGAACTGAAACAAAGTGACTTTAATTTACGCAAAAATTTTTGTGAAACGATGTTGAAACGTTTTCGCACTGTAAATTCCAATTTTTTGAGCGACGTGGCTTATTTTCACATAAACGGCCACGTCAACAAGCAAAACTGCCGGTACTAGTCTCCAAAAACCCGCAACCCTAGATTGAAACATCAAAACCCATTGTATTGCCGCAGGGTAACTGTTTGCTGTGCCCTATCCACGCATGAGATAATTTTCGAAAATTCTCGAGGCCAGGCGACGAATGTCAACGTTGAAAGTTATCGACGCATGATTACGGAATTCTTTTTGCCATACCTGCGAGCTCATCCATCGTACTCTTCCCACACGTGGTTTCAACAGGATGGGGGAGTGCACACACAGCCAAAGCATCGATGAATTTGCTTCAGGAAAATTTCCCCCAAGAACTGAGCAGTCGCTTTGGAGACATCACATGGCAACCGATGTCGTCCGATCTAACTCCTATGGATTTCTTATTATGAGGCAACCTCAAAGAAAGGGTTCATAATGACAGCTTAGTAGATTAAAGATATAATAATTGTTGTGATCTATTTATGCTCAACTTCAATTTTAAATTTTAACTTATTTCTTGTTCATTCCAGATATTAGAAAATGCAATAAATGCTACCGCTTTCAAATAATTGATTTCTGTTAAATACTCATCAAAACTTGTTATAGTTCTTTCTTTCCTTAATTAAACAAGAAATTTTGCGAGAAATCATAACTACACGTATCAATTTGTTGCCTTAACATCACTTTGAAAGAGTGTAAAAGTATTACAATTAAGTCCAATGGAGTGAACACTTAACTCAAAGAAATTTTGACGAGAATTAAAACAACAATTTCTCTTTTCACACATGTTCCTTTAATTGAAACTTAATGTAAATTTCCCTTCACTACATCTTTGGTGACCAATGATGTTGAAAGAATATTAAGACCTCAAGTTACATTGCGAATTTTCCATTCAATAGAGTGTGTGAAAATATAAATCCTTACATGTGGTTTCTTACTTTTTTTAGAGGTGTGCGGCATAAAGATGTTTGCATGTTGCTTTCTCTCTAAACATGTGCCTTTCAATTTGTAATACAATCGCTTTGTGGAACAACAAGGATGACAGGAAACAAAATGTTGCTTGTATTTGTGCTCAAATAAAATGAAACTTGTTTGTCGATAATTACAGAGCACTTGAGGATGCTTTTGCTAGAGGAGGAGTGTGTTCAGATTATATGGATGTTAGCTTTTCACTCCTTGTATAATATTGTATGTGTGAGTGTGTGTGCCTGCAGTGGGTTATATCCTTCAACGTACGTACATATGGGACAAATTGTTTGTATTATGCATGCGTTTGGTCTGATAACGTATCAACCTATAATTTACCTGTTTTTTGCAGCATAATTGTTCGATATTTTGTTCAAACTTCCCCCTTAACTGATAGCAAGCAATTCTTTTCTCTGTAAAGGCAATGAATCAAGTAACTTTTTTTGCACATATTGTACTTTAATTACATTGACAACACCTATGAAAACGAAGAAAGGAAAAAAAAATAAAAAATCATACAGCACAGTAATAAAAAGAAGATAAAGTGAAAAACACAAACACTGAAAAATTATGTAAAGAGTTCTTTGACGGATGCAAACCGAAACTGCATTTCTTTAAATAATTTTTAAAGCATAATTTTCATTTGTTTTAGGAAAGGAAGGTTATCATTGCATATGTAATACTATGTTCAAATATGCACATTAATTGAAGCAATTAAATTTTAAATTGAGCTACAGATTTTGGTGTTCACACATATGAAATTTAGCTTACTCAATTAGCAACTGACAGATGAAAAAGCGTTAATTTTCTTCTTCAAAAATTGTGATTGTGAATTTGGAGAAGTGGAGAGAAATTCAGTTTTTTTAAGAAATTAATTGTTTTTAAAAGAAAGTAATTATTGAAAATATGCTTTCGTTTTTATGAAATGTACTGACCGTCAATAACATCTGACCTATTGTTTTATTTTTGTTTTTTTTTATTTTTATCCAGAGTTTGAAAATATCAATTATTATAGATTAAATATAAAGATTAAATTGTAGTTGTATTGGTGATGTAGTAACTTAGTTGAATATGTCTTAATTTTGTCATTGAATAGAGTTTTTTTCTTTTCACTGAACATTTGGAACTTAACTCAATTATTATTAAAATTATTTTATATAGTAAATTGAGGTCAATTAGTGCCTTAATTGCTTGAATTTTTGGTATTCATAAAAGAAATATTCTGACCCACTTGTACTCAGCTGTTCTATCTGTTCTTGTGGACGTCGTTCTGTTCTTTTGGCGGATAATATTTTCATAACGCTTCGATTTTTTATAAAGGTTGATTTAAGAATTCACCTTTTTGTGGAACAATTATGTTTTTTTATGATGTTTTTTAAATCTTTACAAGATTGGTCGATTCAAAATTGCTTAAACTAAAATAATAAAACAGAATTCAGGCATTACGAATTTTACCATATAATTTAAAATTAAAAACACTTAATCTATGTAATAGTGAGATAAAATCTATTTTGAGACTGGTTTTCTAATGCTCTCATATAATTACACTTTATATTTATAACAGTTGTGTACTTATAATACATTTAAATTCCAAACGTCCTACAAAGAAAATTAAAATAAAAAGAAAACAAAACTATAAGCAGTATTTTTTTCGTACTTTTAGGTAAAGTTCGGTTAGCTGGGAATGAACAAAAATTACTCTAACTAAGAGGTAGAAGTGTATAAAAGTACAAGAAGATAAAAACTAAAATTTCTGTATCAAAAAAGCCCGTCAGAAAATTTCAATTTAATTATTTGTATTAATATAGCTGATTCGTAATTTCGTAATAATATAAGGTAAATAATTTTTATCCGCACAAAAACGAATATGTGAAAATAAGACCAAGTCCTACCCAAAAATTTGGGCCTTAAAAAGTACTGAGATCAAAACGAGGACCAAGTTGTTCGTATGTGCAATACCATCCCACTTCTATGTAACTTGCTAGTTTTTTCCATAATCCTTTCCCGTGTTGGAAAGTTAAAAAAGTTGAAAGAAATGGAATTGGATTGTAGATATAAAGAACTTGTATGTATCAAACCTCTTTCAACGTAAAGCTTACAGCCGTTTCGGCTATATCAAATGCTCCATACAAATAGGAGGAACCCTAGTGCGCCTAAATGAACCGTGCTCATTTTTCTCAATACCAAAGAATGCCTATATACCAAATTTCAGCTCTCTAGCTATAGTAGAAGTTTTCCATACAAATCCCAATGTAGAGTATAGTAACACAGCTATTGTACAACGATATTGTAGAATCAGGAACTTAAAAGTTGAATTTCCTTAATGGTTATGTAGAAAACATACCAAATTAAATTGCGTCTAGAAAATTTCAAAAGCACCCCGAGTGCTATTTAATATGCCTGCCAAAATACTGGAATTCCGAGAGATTTTCAGTGAACCAAAAAAACAAGTTTCAACAATTGCATTTTGCACAAAGACCATTGGGAAGGCCACAACAGATTAAACATAAGGAGTTAGAGGCGGAGAGATGACGAACTACAGACACTGAACTACAAAAAGAAATGTTATTCGCTTCGAATTGTGCTTGGCGATGACAGGTTAATATATTACGAAAAAAAAGAGAGAAAAAAGCTAATTCAACACCTACACACTAAGTTCATTGCGCTTTGGTAATGCTCTGTATTTCGTTGAAGGGTGTTTTGTACTATAAGTTGCTGAAATCTATTTTAGTCTAGGACAAGATTAAACCCCCACACTATATGCTAGCAGACACAAAACAACTTGCCACCGTCAGAGTGCTGATCCCCATGTTGCAGTACACGTAAAAACTTATTTCGGAAACAGCGGATGGGAAGCTTTACCAGCCGTCTTGCTAGCATTTATTTCAATCGATGCAGAACATCCAGTCTGGAAGACGCTCACTTTAGTCAATGGTATACAAACTTGGCTTGATTCGTTTCGAGCCTCAAAAGATTAATAGTTGTTTTGACGCGAAATTCACCATGGTACTTGAATTGTTTATTGATATGAAGTCATGTTTTCTACAAAGAATGGAAACTTTGTTTGCTTTATAAAAAATTTGTATGTATTATTGTATACATATCCTTAGAGTGTTTTCTTAAGTGAGAATGAAGCAGATGAAGACCATAATCTAGAGATCTACAGACCTTTCTAAAGAAAAATGCTAATGGTAACTGTGGTAATTACATTTGTTTTCCTTTATTTAAGTATTGCAATTGCCAACTATAGAGTGAAGAACAGAAAGCCTTTACTTAACGTACACACCCTTTGTTTATTACAATGTCCCCATTGAGTTACTATTAAAAAATATTTTCTTTCCTTTCTTCTTCTGTTTTACCTTCTCTGCCAATATTGATGGTGATGACGCAAGGAATATATGTTTGGATTTGTAAATATCTGTTATCGTTTTTTATCGCGTTCTTTTCAGATTCTTTGTAAAGAAAACTTTCTCTCTCATCCGTGTATATGGCCACTGTAATTAAGCATATGGTTGGTTGTGTTCCTTTGTAAATTTTATCAAAAATACTTCTACTATCTGCTGCTATATTCATATATTTCTTTTAAGCTTAAATAAAAATAATGCATTTATTGTCCTTTCTGTTTTTTTTACAGTGTTTACGCTGTAACTTTAATACATTCCTTTGGCAGTTGATTTGTTTATGCATTAAATTTTTACATTCGTTGGCTTGATATTATTGGGAACCGAAGAAGGAAATGTTAATGGTTAAAAATAATATCCATTGTTACAGTAGGTCGTTGCCTTTTTAAGAAAATCAAACGTCCATTATATTAAATTAAAACGCAAAACCAGCCTAACTTGTAACTTTAAAATTAAAAATTATCTTCTATCTATGGACACACAACTCTATTGGTGTTCGGTAGTTTTAGTAAATTTTAAAAACGAATAATATTGTTTTATTCCAATAAAATAGCGAAGGTTTAAAAACAAAAATAATTGGGGAAAACTCAAGCGAAGCTGAAAAATTTATTAAACAAAATTAGTAGTTTTATAGGAGAATTGCGAAAAAAAAATTTACTAATCCATATGCAAGATCTCTTCAAGATAACTGTTGTTGACGAACTACTAAAAAATTAAAAAAAATGTCGAAAATTTTAAGAAATTTGAAAAATTGGTAAAATTATCATACTCGTAATCGAAAAACTCTCAAAAGCGAATTTCAACTTAAAAATGTAAAATTAAACGAGAATTCAAAACCCAGTTAAAAAACTATAATATTATAACAATGTTTTAAAATCGCTTCGAAAGTGAAAAACTACAAAAAAATCTGTATTGTACAAAAAAAAAGGGTTTTGATTTAAAAATATCAAAGAAATCAGTGTTTCATTTAAAACCGAAAATGCAAACGAAATTTTAAAATTTCCCAAAAAAATCGTTAAAATTTTATAATTCACAAATTGCCAAAATTTACATAAAAAAGTTTAACAATTAATTGGTAATTTACCAACAAAATCCAATTTTAATCTTAAAAAATAAATGAATCGAATATTTACCATCATTTTTAAAATACACCGCAAAATAAAAAAAAATTGCAAAAAATGTTCCCAAAGACTTTTAAAATCACTTAAAAAGTTTAAAATTCTCATCATAATCGAAATTGCATTAAAATCCAAGGATCGCAAAGAAACCGAGGAATAAAAAAGAAAAATTTTAACTGTACCAAAAAAATTGTTTAAATTTTTAAATTTCTTATGCCATAAAATGTTTGTAGTCATTTTATTAGTTTTTTAATATTTTTTTTTTTTTAGCTATCATCTTACAGTTAAAACAATAAAAATATACTTCATGTAGTAGGTTTGAGTTATTACTAATTAATTTTGCAGCAAATATAGAAATATTCTTAATTTGAGAAGGAACATTTATAATTATGTACCGATTTAAGGGAAAAAGCGTTTTATAACACTGCTTTCAGTTTTTTATAGTATCAGAATTTGAAAACAGAATTCAAAATGCTGCAACGATCATCAAAGGAAAATACAAACGTATTCCCGTGATTCCAACGGCCTCGCTATTCATTTTGAAGTGGCTGCAAATCGCTGTGGTCTCTGCGATGACCCATAAATAAATCACAGGGCAGTACTTGGAAGTTTGCAGCATTAACTTGAGTTTCCTGTGTTGGAAAGCCATCATTACATCCAAAACAAATTTACTCAATCATTCAAAAAATCTTAAAGACATTAAAAATGAACCATAACCCAGAGATATAGACAACTGTTGACTAAGTCGAATTAACCAAAATTCAAATAACCAATCGCCCAAAAAATGTATTTTGGACCATTAAATATTTTTCAAAGTTTGTTCATTAGTTCACTGCGAACAAATACCAAATACGAAATTAACGAACGTTGGTGAATAATTTTCCCAATTATTTATAAAAAAAATGTCTGGACGTTTGTTCATTTTTCCCTTTCAGATGATCCGTGCTACGTCTATTATATAGCCTCAATTTACGTCCACTCACTTGTTTAAAAGGAAAAGACGGGAAAGCCCAGTTTAATTTGTAACGTCTTACATGTGTCTGCTATTTGAACGCATATTTGGATGTGATCAAATGCTTTATCTCGGCAGAACATGTTTATTTTCTTTAAGGTTATTTTATTACAAACTTTCACCGTATGTAAAATTTTATGGCCGCTGTTGTATAAAAAAAATTAAGCTAAAAATTAAGGGGTGTCATCATGTAATTATTTGTATATCTGGTATGAGAGCATCGTTTTATGTTTAACTTTTTTTTCGTCTTTACATTTTTAAATTAATTTTTTTTTAATTTTTTGATAATTTTGTAAGCAAACCCAATATTTCTCAACTGAACTGAACAGTTCTTCTCTTTTGCAAATACATATACATAAAAACAAATTACTCCTTGAACTTTGTTTTTTTTTTAACAAGAAAGTTTTAAAAAATCGCCCTCTTTTTCTTCCCCACCCACATGCTCATAAAATATTGATTAATCTAACAATCTTATATGTAACCTTTCAACGACATAAGCTTTTAATAATAAAATGACTTAATCAATTTATACGCTTTTACGCGTGTTCAAATATTTATTAATTTTTGTTTACTTTCGCCAAAATCCGAACGCTCAACAACACCAGAAGTACGTTATACTTTCACCTTCATATATCATTTTGCAAGAATGGCGTTTTCCTTTGATTTTTGCCATTTATCTTTTTATGCTAATATAGAATTTGGGGCCGAAAGATTAAAATAGGAATACAACGTCGATTGTATTATTTGTGATAATAATGTTTTACTTTTGAAAAATGTTATTAATTTTGTGAATAAAATAAATATTTAATAAACTGCAATGATTTTCTGCTTCACACTCAAAAATGTATATGTGTGTGTACTCATGTACTCATAGGAGTGTTATGCTGACAGTTTAATAAAGAATATCTCTTTGTTAGTGCAACATACACAGGCTTGTGTGGCTGATACGCAGGGATGTCAAACATTGTATGAGATGGGAGCAAAATTAATTCGTTGATTTACATTTTGAATTCAAGTCGCATGTATTTTTACCAAGAACAACCAACTATAAAAATATTTTTCTACTCGAAGTTTCAATGAAAATATCCGTATTATATAGCTTATATTAAGTAATTTAATTTTTAGGCATAAGTTCGTGTTCTTAAATATTTCTATTAAGAAAAAAAATATATTTGATATGATAACTTTGAATACATTAAATGTAAAAATTTTATTAGACAACTACTGGAATGGAATGCTGCGTACGTTTTCAACATTCTTCGTGTCGTTTCTACTAATTTTGTGTCTACTGTAAACATCATCTATTTAACCCAACAATGAAGGCAAATAGAATACGATAATAAATATTGCCATTTCCATGTTCTTGCTTTTTCTTTGGGTGAGAACAAAGTTTAACATTGGTTGGCAATGTACTCGTATGTATTTCTGTTTCATCTTGGCTGATTCGATTTTAGTATTAAACCGTTTGTGATGAAGTAAACATGTACATGTATTTTTCACCGTGCCCGTCTTATTGCAAAAACCTGATAAGCAGCTCAAATTTAAAAACTTGGTTTATATGTTTTTCCTATTGGTTAAAATTAACCCAATATCCGTACAAAAGATTTCAGATTTTTAATTAGTTTCTGATATTAGACCATAATTGTTCTTCTTGTTGAATTTGTTTTGGCAATAACATCATCAGCATACAAATTTTTTAGAGTTAAAAAAAATTTTTATTTTCGAAGAAGTTATGTATGAAATTCATGATTTTCTTAAATCGGGCATGAA
Organism: Phania funesta; assembly: GCA_963932375.1. NCBI lineage: Eukaryota > Metazoa > Arthropoda > Insecta > Diptera > Tachinidae > Phania > Phania funesta. The sequence goes on from OZ010655.1 coordinate 61,784,548, forward strand.
TGTGTTAGTACATAAAGACATTTTGTAAAGTACCTTTACAAAGGTATGACTCTAGGAAAGCAAAACTCTCATGGGCCATGTTTTTGGGAGTAGTTTTATTTCATCTCGTCTGTCTAAGGCAAAATTCTCTGGACCTTTAAGGATCCGCCACCTCATCCCATTCTTCTTCGTATTCTTTTTCGTTACTTTCTTTCCGGGTTTCGTATGTTTCTTCCTATGTCTGAACAAAATCTTTCATTTCGCTATCATTTGGATCCTCGTAATCCGCGCCCGAATTGTCTTCCTGCAACAGCAACCTAATTTGTTCTTGATTCATCTTGGTGTAAATAATAACCTATAATTTAATAAAATTCGGTAACAGCCATATACACATAACAAATAACACAAAAAATATTAAATGTAATACTTTTATACTTACACAAAAAGTAAAAACTTACGGGACGGCCTCAGTTGGCTCGAAAAACTCTAACACGTACGTCTAACACAAACACACGCTACGCACTGAAATGAGGCTAGCAAAAAAATCGGACAGTTAATAAATACTCGACTTATTAGCAGCTTCGAAAAAATAAATATATATCAAAAGGTGTTTCGTAGGCCACACAGACTAACGCTTGCGGAATATAAAGGTTAATCTTTCACACCCCAAAACAATATTAATATTCCAGTAGTGACAGAGATTCATAATAAATATTTAAGCCGCGCTAATGCTACGAAAAACTTTATAAAACTCACAGAGAAAATTAAATTTAATTTGAATGTGTAATATCCTTTGATTTGCAGCAAGCTTTGCCAATCCCAGAACTTTCAACGGCACTAGCGTTTTAAATATGCACAATTTAGAAGTAGACGACTGTACGGCAGGACAAGGATACACATATTTGTCGAAACTGAAAATAATGCTAAACGCGGAGAGGGTGAAGCTACTTCCGTTTTAATAAAATATGTCCGTAAAATATATACTAATTTGATATTGTCTGGATTTGATGTAAATTTTTGGAACAAATTTCCGTCATCCCTCGTCAATTTTGATCTGGTGACATACCGGTTTCTGCTATGTGCAATCTTCAGAGTAAGTTCTGAGAACGAATCCCCTTTTATTTTGATTAATTTAACACATTGGGTTGGTGATTTAATGAGCTCAAATAAATACAGTTTCTTAAATAAAAGTTGTAGCTCTGCTGCTGACTAATATGGAAAAAACATTGGTCTGCATGAAATCCTCCTTTAAATAAAAATACAAGCAAAGCGTCCTTAAGAGAGATTACACTAGACAATTTCAACTAACCTTGAGATAAACGAAACACGGAGAGATGCGGATTACCTTCCACTTCCACTTCTCTTATTTTTTTTGTGTTTAACAGTTTCGGAGTTATTATGAAACTATGGCAAAAACTGTTTCTTGGAGATTTAGGAAAATCTTTGATATCGAAAATTAAAAAAAAAAAAGTTTATTAATGATCGTAAACTCTATAACCTATATGTTGATAAAAATAAGGACAGATGTGACCGCGGTTGAATAAAATAAACTAATGTCATATTAACAATGCACTTCAAGAACTTCAAATCTCTTCTATATCTTTTTTTAACATTTTGCGGACACTCTTTTGAAATAGAATCGTCCTACAAGCTACTGCAAAACTGCTACAAATTCTCAGAAAATATATGAGTGCAAAACGCGTTAGCTTAAAGATTATACGAAGAAGGAAAGCTCTACCTTACTAAAAATATCGCTTATTAAAAAATAAAACTTAGCAGCCATTACCATGTGTCGCATGATACTTGAAGGTGCGTTGAAAGGGTAAATAATACACAAATTTGTACCTTTCTTAACTTAAGATATTTTTGGACGTGTTCACTAGCCTCAATAATTCCTTAACTAATGTCTCTTACTTTTTTTGGGATATTCGGCAATATGGCATGAAGTAAGTAAGGTAGTTCTCATATTAAGAATCTAACGTTGTTCTCCTGTGGCTTGCGTTTACATTCACAAGCAAACAACCAACCAAATACAGCACCATGTACATACAAATCTATGTAGATTTATATGCAGACACATACACCTTCAACCACCAAACAGACAAAGATGAAGTTGTGTATGATATGATGACAGCGCCTGTTTTTATACAGCACTATGCAAACTAACTTATATATTTACGAACATCCATACACCCAACCCCACATATATGGCTGTGTAATTGTGTCGATAAAATAATGAAGTAAAAAAAAGTCATCAATCTTTTGAGCTGTCAATTTAATTCTATTAAAAGCAATATGTAAAGGAAAAATACAAATAAAAAGGAATAAATAAATTTGCACACATATGAATTTTTAAAAAACACAAAATTAAAAATATTCACTGCCTTTATTAGACTAACTTCTCGCTCCTCGCTATCTTATGAATAAAATATACAAACAAAACAAACTTACGCATCCACTCAAAATGTAAAAGAAGTAAACAAAATATATGAAACATTTTTGTTAGAATAAATGCATGTATATTTCATGGAAGTATGTAATAAAGTGAAGATGTATTTGTAATTCTAAACGTGTTAAAATGTTAGATAATAAATATTAACTTCTAAGCTCAAGTAGCTAAACTGCTTTCTTAGTTTATTTATTTTGAAAGAAATTTTTACCCTCGAAAGGTGTTCGGCAATTAAGAACATGTTTTGTTTTCTTATAGAAAATGCAAGTAAGCAATAAAGCAAAACCGTGTAGCCATTAGGGTGACCGATTATTCGATGTTTACCAAAAACGGTTCGAATATTTAAAATTTAAAAAATTCTGGTTTAGCTTTTTAAAATCATAAAGAAACCGATTACCCGGTTTCTAAAATTACTTTAAAATTTCCTTATTAATATTTATTAATGGTTAAAGTACACACATGTCCAGAAGTCGTCGTCATTATGCTTCTTCCACATTGAAGGACTATCCATGCCCACAAATTTATCTAAACGCAAAATTTAGAAATTCTTAATCATTGACAATCATCGACTTACTTCAGATTAACTTGCTTAAAAATAAATAACAAAAAATAACAATTATTTATAAGGACCTCGTACAACCTGCCTTAAATGTATTAATTATTTGTACCCTTTCGATTATATTTATTGATAATTCCTTCATTGTAACTTCATTTGTCAACATTTTTAATCTTTCTCTTTCCAATTATGTCTTACATGATTAATTATGTATATTTAGATCGCGATACTGAGAAGGAAGCGTTAAAGTATGAGCTGAATAGTGTAGTGTATTAAGCACACAATATCTCTTGTATGTAAAACGTTCAGAAACTTACTGATTTTGTGGATAGGAACTTTAACTTATTTTGAAACTTACGTTTTTGTACAGATCTGAGTATTTTTCAAGTTATTATTATTTTTTTGCTAATGTATGACCGAGATGTTTACGGCATTCATTAAACTTTCCAGCAGTCAATGCTTTAGTAAGGATGTCAGCTACCATATTTTCAGTACCAATATAATTTATTTGTATTTTATTTCAAGTTTAAATTCGATGGTATTTTTTAAGTACCTGAACACACGCTTACCAGCAACCCAATGCACTTTCCCAGGATTTTTGTTAAACCTAGATAGTGCCCCCACTGCATACGCAATGTTTGGTCGACTAACTTGTGCTGCATACAAAAGACTTCCAACCGCTTCTTGATATGGAATATTATTCATATCTTCTGTAGAATTTGATGCCAAAGGTAGAGAATTGTTGTTTGTTGGATACTATGATACAACTAAAGCATACAGGTTCTTCGAACCAATATCAAAGGAAGTAATTATTAGTAAAAATGCCGTGTCTATGGAAAGTAAATTCATAGAAGGTGCGTATACTAAGAATACAAATATTTTTTATATTCCATTTGACAACGTATGCTTAGAATTATTAATGGGCCAGAGCACTTTAACTTCCCTTCTTTTCAAGTGCTGAGATGATTTTAAAAACTCACAGGTCCTACTATAGTTTTGTCGGAATTTCGGGAAGTAGGTGGTCTAGTATCAAGGAGTCAAAACGACAACTTCTGATTTTCTACCAACCAAACACATTTGGTTTGGAAACGTAGTCGGCGCCTCTTCCAAATGCAATGCACACCGTTTTTTGTTTTTTAGCCATAGCATAAATAATGCACCCTATAATAGCGACACCTTGGCATGTGAAGTGCTTAAATACTAAGTTTACAAATTTTAAAATTGCTGCTTCTGATCTACTTGTGTGATTCTTACGATTTAAAACAACTTATGAGAAATAGACAAGTCTAGATTTCCTATTTATTGGAACGTTACTAACGCATATCGGTGAGGAAAAGGAGGGTGTTTTTCTTTCTTTCTAATGTATTTAAATAGTTTTATTGTGGTTTTAAACAACCGAAGATGTTTTTAGATGTAGAAATACCAACTGTTTAGATTTCCCAAATTATATTGCACACTAGACCGGGCCGACCTTCTTACAGAGCAAAAGTAGTACCAGTTAAACGTTTAGAATGATAGATATTTACATGACGATTTTAAAACACCCATTACCATTTTACTATTATTTACATACTTTCCAAATCAGCGTGTTGTTAAAACTTGTGAAGTATTACAAGCTTAACTTATGAAATTTTAGCAGTGGCTTCTTGTCTTAGAGTAAACTGAATTATCGTGTGAGCGGGTTCGCATGTTGTTGAATTTTTAGTACCACTTTTTTTCTTTGAATTCACCTTTCACCATTGCGACTTCTATAAATAATTTTTGCTGCTTGGAATTTTACGGTATATCTCTCAGCGTGCACTAACTAACATTTGAATTGACGTTTGTTAGTTTGTATGCGTAATACTCTATTTTGTATGCATTAAAATGAATTAATGTTGACACAAAGTTTGCTTTTTTGTCCTCATCATACATGCAGCAACAAACAAAGTATGCATAGCAATACAATTGTCCTTCATCAAAGTTACATACACACACACACACACACACACACACACATACACACGCATACTCGTTTTTAATGAGATGTTAAGTAAGATGCAAAGTCAATCTTGTTTAAAGTTTTATACTTTTTTGTTCTCTTCTTTTGTTTCTCACTAAATAAAAAAGTAATGGCAAGGAAAAAACAAACAAAAAATCGCCAACAGCATTTGCATAATATACTCCACGTTCACATTTTAAGAAAATTCACTCAAAACGTTCGCCATACGCTTTAGAGGCAGTAGCATGAGAGGAGAGAACAGTAGTGTAAAAAGTGCATGACAGAATAAAAGAAACAACAACAAATTTGTTCACACACTCGTTTCATATACTATGCAAGTTCATATGCGTGCTTGTCCATATTTTCACACATACATACATATAGCCATATAACAAAAGTTGCTAAGAGTAAAGGTTGGCTTATAGTCGTCCTTTGCCACTGCTGATGAATTAAACATTTTCATTATGTAAAACTACACTTAGCCTTTAGTACGAGTATGTTTTGCATATGTTTTTATTTAAGAAGCACACGTGTATACAAAAAAAATATTTGTATGTGTGATGCACTACATATGTAGTGGGATGAAAGTATGCAACTTTGTTTTAATATGTTTCACTTTGTTTTCATATTAAACAGAGCAGTGCAATAATCGCAATTAATAATATTAATTAGCTAGAATATAGATTTTAAAATACAAAAAGCTTTAGTATTTTGAAGGCAAAGCATTACTTGAAATAAGCGATTTCTCAGATTTATGAATTGCATTCACACATGCAGTTGACAAAATTTTACATTTGTGGTACATTAGGTATTCATCTACACTCTCGTTCAGATGATTAGAACCACTTATAATTCCGTTGATACTACTCCATATATTTTTGTATTTTTACTCGACATCAAAATTTTACTACCATCGGAAGGAGCACTTTCTCAAGATTACATAATGAAGAACAACAACAAAAAAAGTTCCATTTCCACAAAAAGACAAAAAGTTTTAATTTCCTATTTTTTACTTATTTTAAGAGCAATTAATGTGAATAATTAATAGTGAGCTTAATAGTGATACTTTACATATTTCAATAGAGGGTTTTATCTGCCTCGTTTAAAATAACTTCTAGTATACGGTTGTTTATCAATTCATAAATTGACTTTAAATAAACCAAAGGACACTCATTAATTCCTTATCGAATAGTATTCACTCCTCATATTTTTTGGAAGCCAATTCAAACATTTTCAATTGTGTTTTGGTCGGAAGAATATTAAAAATATTAATCAAGAAGACGAACATATTGATTTAAAATTAAATTCTTTTTCAACTCTGGAATAATGTATGGTAACATTGTCTTATTGCAGAATCCATGGAATTGGTCCAAAAATATCACTTACTTTAGAATGAAAGCTGATTGTAACAGAGTCTTGTAAGTTTTTGGCAGTTATTTTTGCACTTTGAAATTTCAAACCGATTGCGCCGTAATACGTTATAGCACCCAACCCCATGACTCCACCCTCTCTGCTGTGATAGGGATTTAAAAATAGCTTCTCTCTTCTCTTATCTAGAAAATAATAATTATTGTCCAAAGAAATTACTTTTCTAAAATTGTTTGTTCTAAATTGTATTATTTTATAATAAAAATGAGTTGAAAATAAAATAAATAGCTAAAAATAAACAATTTAATTTTTTAACAGCAAAAATAAAATCCCAAAATTTCGGCTTTAATATAAATATGCAATAGCTTTTTATAACATTGGTAACACTTGCTATGTTTTATTTTTTTACCTAAAGTCAATCATAGCCTGTGCTTATTTTATTTCTTAACGGTATACCTCTATATTTTGAGTTGGCAAACAACTTAGCAAACGTAGTAAAACAAGTGAGAAAAAGCCCCACAACCATTCTTTGTTTTGGGGCTTTTTGTTAAATTTTTAATGTTTTAATTTCCTCTGAACTTCTCATTTGGTCTAAGGAATATGGGGCATAAGGCGTTTAAGTTTTTCTAAAAGGTTGGGTAAAGGTGTACAACTGATAAGCGAAATTTGCATAGAGACTCGCTTATCCACCTTCAACAATAAATTGCATTATTTTAAAATAAAATGAATTAGGAGAAAAAAATTAGCTAAAAATAATTAATATTATATTTTTAACCGAAAGAAATTTCCTTTCGTCACTGAATACTTAACATGACCTCTTACTTGAATGGCCCATTTCATATATTCAGAGTTTAATGTCGCTGTAAAATTTATGCAGGGCTGGGTTGTGAACGAAATAACTATAAGTAAAATATGTTTACAATTCCCATTTGTGCGCGCCTTATACGCTACACCACTGCATAAAACATATAAAAAGTGCATATGATAATGATAGGAAATTTGTTCTTGGAGATTAATCTTAGTGTATAAAAATTACACATACAAGCAGGTATAAGCTTCTGCAAAAATATCCGAAACAAAAAAGGAGAGGACGATAAGAACTACGACTAGAACTTTACATTCATTTCGAGTGTTTATATTAAAAATATGATTGTATTCGAAGTAAGCAAAAGCATATGAAAATCCTTGATGTCAGTTATTACTTTTTCAGAAACTGTAGAAATAAAACTGCTAGTCTTGACTTAGAGGCCAAAATCTACATATTAATACTGTTTAAGCAAAAAGCTGCAAACGCTCATTAAAATCTATTTGAAGCAATAACAAGACAAATAGAATTACACCACAAATATTTTTATAGAAGTTTAAAGTTCGGTTTTTTGAGCCGTCATCTTAAAACATAATGGATTTTCCAATAAGGATGGGTTGATGTTGAATTGGAATAAGCTAAGCTGTATGTGACATTTTAAGAAAAGAACCGTGTATGTTATTGTTTATGAAATATGATGCCGTTTAAACTTCTGTTTATGAAATTCGTTAACTAGCGCGGTGCAATGGTCAATGATTCGACTCCATAGAAAAAAGAAGACGATTTTGGTGACCGATTCTCGTCACTAATATAACATATAATTAATAAAAGTGCTGCGGGAAATTTGTGTCAATTGGTCTTGACGCACCTGTCCCCTGATTTTTAATAATGGCTCCAGCACAAAGACTAAAGTTCTAGGTATGTATGTAACTTTAAATATGTATGTATAGATACACATACACAATACAATAACATGGCGACCAGTGCTACAATAGCACACAAAACTATTAAAGGTTCATTTTGTCTATTCAGTAACCTGCTATACAGTGTGTAAATGCTAATAATCTTCTCCTCCTTTGGCAACACCATGTTCAAGTGACAGGTCCCTTGCATGCAAAGTGTAAGAGCTCGAAACCGATACCTATCCCCAAAGAACCTACCACGTGACAAATGCTATGCCTTCTCCATTCCCTTTAGGGACAATACCGATTGTTGAATTTAACGAAATAAATACCGCGCAATTAGAAAAGATATATAAAAGCTTGAAGCGGCAGTCGCAGAATTATACCACATCTCGGTTTCTGATAAGATGGAATTGGCTTCAAGGATATACTGCAACTGAAGTGCGTCAAGTCCATCCAAAGGTAACTTCTATTATTTACGGGTAGATGCAAGATTCAAATCTACCGAGAATGAATGGGGTCAAATTAAATCTGTCGGGTAGTGCAAAATACTTGGGCGTGATTCTGGATAGTAGGCTATACTGAAAACCAAATATTGGGGTCAGAGGTGATGGCAGCTACTTGCATTTGTAGAAGGGCCATAAGAACTAGCTATTGGACCTGGTAATTACCCTGGTTTTATTTTATGCAGCCGTATTCTGGTAGAAGGCCATGGACAAGGCTTAAAATCGGTCCCTTTTAGAGAAACTATTACGCAGTAGGGGATAGGAGCTATGCACACAATGCCAACAACGAACTTTCGATATTTCTGGTCTCATAATGTACTCCACTCCAACCAAGGTTCTGCTAAGGCTTCAGAAGACACAGTTGAGCGTCGTCGTGGCAACGATTACCAGATATAGTAGTTTTTTAAATGTAGCAGTCACACAATAAGTTGTAGAAATGAAGAGGAGCATATTTATTATCCCTTGTGCCTCTGTCGTGCCCTAGAGTACAAACAGTAGGCTAAACTCGAGCGGTGGTCCTTTGTCAGCCCCGCCGAATTATCAGAAATGGGATTATCGGAATTTTATTCCTTCATAATGAGCAGTAACTCGTTTAAGAATGACTCCACACCGACGCAGACATAATGACAATTTAATCCATCTGCTACTTCAACTTCACTCCTTCTTATTCTTTACATTTCAGCTATACTTTCTCTTATCATCTTTTATTCAGGTAAAATAAAGGGACCGGATTTGCCAGCCCATGTGGACGTATGACGCAAGCGGCCTGTAAACCTACACTAAACTAAATTTGAAGTCTCGCTAAACAACTTTACTATACCGCATAAACCATGTTCATGAAGTTCATTTCTATACACCAGTGGCTTTTGGTTTCATTGAGATTGCCCTTTGGCAAACATAAAAATCTGATATCCTCTTAAGTCATTTATTTTGGAACAAATATCATAATAATTTCTTTCAGCTGCGTTATAATTTTTGTTTATAATGGTTTCTTTACGACGCCTTGGTAAATCTTATAAAATCTCTAGTTGCTTCTTTTATTTTTAATGACCATCAAAAATCATAAACCATTTCCAGTTATAAGACAAAATATATTTGGTGTATATCTCTTTCTCTCTTTTTCTGATTTGGGGTTTTTCTAAATCCACGACGATAAAAAGTAATAAAAATTCATAGCAATATCATTATGAATATGTTGTCAACGTGCTGTATATTAACGGCTACAGCAGCAGCAAAGCGACTAACACAATAACAATATGTTTATTATGCACATAACAATTCTTAATACAAACATTTATTTATTATACAGCTTATTGTGTGTGTGTGTGTGCGTGCGTTTGCAATAGCTCCGTTTGACTGTATTAGTTTATAGAAATTATACTCGTAAAATGCTTGGTTAGTTTGTTGAAAACTCATGCATATCCATCCAACCATATAAAAATGTCAGAGGACACTGTGTTGTCAGATTATATTTCGTTTCTGTTATGGTGTTAAAATAATCATAAAACTGTGTTAGTTGTTACATAAATTAAATGGCAGCAGAACGCATACATATACAAAGCATCTGCTCGTAAGCATGAACAATAATTACAAGAAAGATAATGAATTGTTATTAATTTTTGGATGATATACATTTAGTTAAATAATATTTTGTTATGGCTACTTTCTTCAAAATATTATTATTTTTAATATTTTTCTGTAGAAGAGGGTACTTCGCAAGGCAGTAATATATATTTCCTTCTTCAATGCGGGATGATGTGGACTTGTTAACGCTGACTTTCAAATTTTTTTAAGTAATATGCTCTTCAGTAGAGTACTTGAAAATGTCTTATGGGGACCTTGCAGCTTTTTGTGGTATCGTGATATCAAGTTTAGGTTATAGTTATTGCTTGATCAGCCTCATTTTCAAAGCAATATGGTAAAATGATTTTTATCTAGAGATAATACTACTCCAAAAAATCAGTAATAATTTCTCAGCAATCTCTCCAGCGATTTCTCTTCGCTATTCATGATCACGTCACGTGCACTCTCGTATCATAATATCAGCATACTGATGAGAGCTCCTTAATTTTTGTAATTGTTATCTCTATAGTTGAATCGATGGTTTTTTACTTTCTTCACAATTCACAAAGCTAAATTTTGTACAAAATTTTAGAACTTTAGTATGTTTACGTAAGGCTTACGACCACGGGCAGACACTTGTTAGATGTGAATGCCATGGGGGAACTAAGCCTTAGACAAATGCTAGCAATTACAAAAGACTCCGTGATGAGGAAGAGTATCGACAGTTACCAGTCGACAGTCTGAAATCACTTTAATCAAGAGTAAAGGCTAGGGCTAGCACGAGACTCAATTGAAAGTAAGGTGGTTGTGATTACGGATCGGTTCCCTGAAATCAATTTGAGGAGCGAAAATGGGGTCAAAAAGTGACCCAAAAAGTAAGTGGTCTGCTTCAATATCCCCCCATACATTAATAATAATGTTTACACAAACAGTTTAAATTGCATGCATATATGTGAACATGCCATAATTGCAACATTATAATCACAACCGGCTTCCGATAATTTGAAACCCGTTGGTTTTCATTTCTCGATAATTTGAACTGTTTTCTAGATTCTTTAAAAATCAGTCCAAAATTGAAAGCAATCCAAATAATTTGGTATAAAATTATTGTAATTGGATCTTGCTCGCCAATGCGCTATAATTTGAACTTTTAAATATGCTGTTTTTTATCTTAAAACAAAAACTAAAATGACATAATTGTTTTAGAAAATATGAATTGCCTTATAGGTAAAAATGGCTTGCCAACGATGTTGTATAATCTGAAGTTTGGCTTTCTCTACACCCTCTGATTTGAACTGATTGGGACTGTGCTCGTTTTTTTAAACAAGCAAAAATAAAGTATTTTGGTTTGTCTTCTACGCAATAGTGTGTGTTATCATGCGCTAATGCTTGTTAATTTAAATTCTCGATTATTTGAACTTCTTTTTATTTCAAATTATCGAGAGTCTACTGTCTACTAATAGGTTTAACCTTTTTAAAGCTCCTTAATTTTCTTCAGCTTCTTTTCGTTATAGAGTAGCCTTTGTATAATACACGGCAAAACTTTATTCAACAGGCTGTTACTTTGTCATCCAATATTCACGAAACATGTAGAAGACTCAAGATGCGAGTGGATATTTCTTTTCGTTATTATTGTTTTCATATTTATTTGATTCCTGGAATTCGTCAGTACGGTTTGAAGTTATATCGTTGCTGTTGTTTCTTTTTATACTCAATTTCCTGGTGACTTTTATGAGCTTATGGGTGATGTGTTTGTTGTTGTTTAAGCACTGTGTCTTTCTGTACAGTGGGTACCAAAAGTATTCGTAACTTTTAATTTTAGAACTTTTTGTACAGTAAGGACCTTAAGTATTCGTACCATTCAATTCTTACAGGAAAGAATGCTTATTTACATTAATCTCTTTAACAATATTTTTTTATAGTTCTTATTATGTAATAACCAGGCTCACCTGTAAAATTTTTTTCTTCCAGTACTTGTTATTTCTTTACTACAAATAATTGTGTGATTTTCTTTATAAAGTGCAATATGGTGTTGTTTAACCTTTTGATGGCTGATGCGTTTTTCTAAATAATTTAATAAATAAATAATAAATACTAATGGCCGACATTAATACACTCTGCGCCCTGCATAGATTGACCGGGTCACAAGGCGAAATTGGCGAAAAGTTCCTTGTTAGTTAACAAGAATTAAGTAAATAAAAAAGTACAATTTTTAAAGTAAATAGTACAGAGACACAACTGCTCGATTGTTCGTAACTAAAATTACTATTCTTTAGCTAAAGCAACATGAAAATATGTAATGCAGTATTTTACCTGTAAAAGAAGACACTGATGGTAAAGAAATTGTTGAGGTCCTAAAACAAGCCATAGACGTTGCGATTGTTGGTACAACTTTGGCAGGTTGTACATGGAATAACAACGTTTATGGGGTCGTTGTATTAGTTTGTGCCTCGGTTGTACGCAAAACAAAATAATTAGATTTCTTGACAACTTGTATCCCTGTCGCAACGTTACTGAGGGTGTGTGCGATATCATTCTATTTGACAAATTCAACTTAATTCTTTTTATATTTCTAAGGCCAGTTAAAATTAAAAAAAATACACAATTTCTAAAAGTAACATTTATTACAAATATTGAATTGAAATGTTTTACCAAAAAGATTATTTCTTTGTTATTGAAAAAAGAACAGAAAACACGAAATAAATAAAACAAAAAATAATCACTCACAAGCACTTTATTTAAATCTATAAAAATGTTGTAAATAAATTACATATAAAAAAACACATACACAACAACAACTTCAATACACTTATGCACACATGTCCTCGTGAATTTATTGACATGCATTTATTTCTACTCCAATAATTTTGACAACATAAATATGATTTTGTTGTATTAAATTGACGACGATAACAACAAGAACAGCAACAGTAACAACAATGGAACCAACAACATAAATAAAATTTAAGTTCATATATTTCTTTATTGTGTAAAGCTTATTGACAACCGTACTTGATGATTAAAACCGTTTCCCAGTTAAATTTGATTAAAGGAAGAAATCGTTTTCCTTCTAAGTAAGCCTCGTAACTAGATTTTTTTCGAAATGGGGATTATTAGTTAAAAACATTTTTTACCTCATCTATTAAGTAAAAATAACTTCAACTGTTCATAAGGTTGATGAAATTCTTTTTAGACATTTTCTGTATTTCTGAAATTTACATGCTCGAATTTAAAACCTCGTATCTACTCTAAGTACCGCCAAGACTATTAAGATCTCGCTGGTGTCTTATCACTGAGTGTTTGTAAATGTCTCAAATCTAAAATCAGTTGCCTCTTGTTCATTAACATTTCTTTTAATACTTTCTTAACAAAGAGAATAAATTTAAGGGTTTTTTTTGTTGATTTCTTGAAAATTATGATTTTGTAGATATAAAGTTAACGTAGAGAGATGAAGAAATGCAATTTCTTTCTTCTGCTATTACTAGTATTTTTTGTTTTTTACTTATCTTATGAAATTTTATGTTAACCATAATTCCTAAGGACCCCTATCGGAAACTTCTAGAATTCAAGTCCACGTTTCCAAGAGAAAAAAAAATATTTTACAACAGGACTTCTACATTGATTTATATTATCCGCAACACGCAGACGCAAATGTAACTTAAGCATAGCGAGAAGCTTAAATGAAAGTATTTACAAGCATGGTTTTGGAAAAATACTTTTAACATGTAGTTTTAGGACATTCACGTTTAGCCTTGCGATACTTTAAAGCAAGGTAGGTAAAAATTGTTCTCAATGAATTCAATTAATTTTTGTCTTTCGTTTTAACATTTGTATTCGGAATTAGCGAAAAGAAATTTATTTCCTGTTGCTGGTTTTTTCAATAATCATCACGAAAGAAAAATATCCATAACAGTGGGATGAATGAAAAAAAAATTGTATAAACGTAAATGACATTCATAAGATCAAATTGTGTGGCCGCTGGTCCATGTTTCAGAAAAATATTTAAACTCACTCTTCCGAAGACATCTTCCATTAGCATAATTTTGTATTGGTATTTAATCGAAATACATTTCATTAGATCTGTCGAAAATCGTTTGTGTGTTCACAATATATGATACTGTATATTAAAAATAAATGGTGTGACAGAGTTTTGGAAAGAGTTTCTAATGATTTTAAAAATGTATGCAATATTTTTTCTTGGCGTTGAGATTGCATTTAGTTGTTGCCTATTTGTTGTTAAGATATCAAAAAAATTTATTTAATTACTAACCACAAAATCTCTCAGCAGGAGGCGTAAAAGTCCTATAGTTTGATTGCCCGGTATAGTACCGGGATTTTTTAAAAATTTTTCAATCTTTCATTACTCTAATAAATATCAGACTGCAAATTTTAATATGTGTTTACTTCTTGTTTAAGTATATAAGTAGGAGAAATTTATTTAAAAAAAACAAGTACTCTGTTCGGCAGACTTATTTTCTTCGTAAAATTTACCTTGGAAATAGTCGTCCTTCTCTTCAAAGAATTATTTAAAAATTGTTCACTACTTATTGCATATTCGCACTGAGGAAACCTTTGCTGCTGGAAGTCGAAGTGATGACAATGAACCTTATTTGCCAATACGCCGCCGTTCTCAGTACGTTTACTGACTAGTCTCATGAACAATTCCAAACTGATCTTAATAAACTATCTACGATTGGGTACAGCAAGCCGCCTCGCCAGGCTCAATGTGCCAGTTCGTTCACGTCTCTGTTGTCCGACAAATTGCAATAAATTGCATGCAAGAGTGTTGGGAAGTACGATTAGATTGCTGACATATTAGGACGTGTATATTGTAGCTTCTTCCTGGATGGCGGAAACTTTTAGATCCCTGTGGATGCTTTTATTTCTTATATACCAGGGGGCGCATAAAATAAGACGTAAAATTCCAGACTGTCTTCTCTGTAACTTCTAAATGTTTGAAGCGCAAGCAGTACCCCACAGCCAAATTTCGTATGACTATAACGGCTTTATAACGAATTTATTTAAAAGGATTTCGTATTATCAAATCAAGGTTGAATTAGGTCCTATTAACTAGTGTAGTGGATTTGTTTTAAGTTTTATAGCCGCCATTATTGCATCAATATAGCGGCACCAAGTTAGACATCTATCTAGGTGGATACCCAAGTACTTAATATATGTTTCAGCTTGAACAGTGGTATTTGTTATAGGTACATGAGAACAGTCTTCTAGGTCATGAATATGAGACTGAAGTTGTGCAGATGCTACCGTCGGATTTTTTTTAACAATTGTAATTGCAGTGTCGTATGCATTTCTGAGAAATGCGAACAAATGGTGCGACTAAAATTTGTGCTAATATCACAAATTACAATTTTCGTTAAAAAAAATTTTTGGTAATTTTTTGTTTGTTTTCCAAAAATGTTGACTTTTTGAATTCGCATAAATCTAGAATGAATAAATCTGTAATAAATTATAATTTTATCCTTATAAAAAAAAATAGTTCCTGAAGATGCTTAAAGTACACCTTGTACCTTAATTAACTTCTTGTAGGACATTCAATAGGACAGGTAGACGTGTTTTATTTAATACTATCCAAAGTTTTCTGATATTTCCTTCTTCGTTTTTTTTCACGTTAAATACATTGAAAATGATCAAATTCCTATTGGAAACGGTTCTACATATTTAGGTATTTTTGGGATACTTTTTATGATTTTAGCACAATATTATAAGTACATTTATAGACTGTTGCTTAGGCAAACAAACACACACACACACATATTTATACACATAAATAGTCCTGCGGCGTATTTTTGTATGCGAGTGTGTAGGAATGTTTTAAGGATTTTAACAAAGCAATTTGTGATTTAAACGAGTTGAAAATCTGTTAAAAATACATCAACTCAAACAAAAATAAACAACCCGTAAAATGTATTTTTTATTTCATTTATTATGTTTTATTATTTGTGTGAATATTAGCAATATTTCTGCTCGATAAACTCGGAAAATTTTTAATAAAATCTTTGAAGACTTTTTTTAAGATACAATTATAATAATAAAAAAAATCATCTGCATGAAGCGAGTGATAGAAATTTGATCGTAAATTATTTAAATGTTTTAATTTCACAAACTTGCTTCGAAAGTGTTGTTTAATTTAACAATTTCATAAATGTGTGTTTTTAAATTCTGAAGTTACTTATTTAAAAATGGCAAATTGCATCTGCGTGGGTTTTTTTTGGAACTGTCTTTACCTCACATGCTCGTACTTAAATACATATGTTTTCCTGTCTTAAGCTACTTATTTCTTTTAGTCGAAATAGAAGGATGGCATTAGTTAAATTTTCTGCTACACTTTTTCATTTTCTCACTTGAATTCCTTAACACAACATTTTAACAAATCTACAATATTATCGCCTTAAGACACGATAGTGTGAGTAAAGGAAATTACTTGAAAAATATTTTAGCAAATTCAGAGGAGAAAAATTCCTGTAAGTAAGTAGTTGTGGTAACTAACATACATAATATTATCTCACAAGTAATCTGTATAAATCGATGGACATAAGCAGATTTACTAGTGACAGCTAAGTGTTATGTTAAATTTAGAAGAAAACAAGTGGAAAAAAAGCAAACAAATTTTTTGAAGTTTCGCAAAAATTAAGAAGATTTTGAGCAAGACAAAACCGTGATTTTACTATTGATGCTTTTCCAAGGCCTTAGTACATTGTATAAAGCATATAAATTCATCTATTGAGCGACGGCGTGTTTTTATTCCACTTCTTGAAATGGTGTTAAGAAAGAGCATTCAATGCAGTTGGCTTTCAGATGCAAAGTAAAATCTTTATATCATTCTTTTTGCTTTTTTACCTACGTTTTCGACATTTCCATTTCCCATTAAGTCTTGAGATGTTAATATTTTTCGTTAGATACATATTAACTATAATAAACCACAAGTGGTAAAACAAACAATATATGTTTTAGAAACTGCAAAAACAATTTTATTATTAGAATTTATTAAAAATATTACTTGGATAAATTACTTCAGTAAAATTTATATATATACATATATAAAAAATTGTTAAAGGTTCATACAACTATTACGATCAAAATAAAACATCACTTAGAACAAGCGGTAATTCACAACACGGTACGACAACTATATTATGTTCTCTACAACAATATATTGTTGCGCCAAACATATTGTGATCAGTTAACCTTGAACGACATTTTAGTTGCAAAAAACAAGTCTTTGTTTGCATTTAATCATTAAATGATTACCATCCATGGTTGGTTTGAACTTTATAATTTTTACGCAAATTCTATAGTTTTTCTTGTTGATAAAGAACATTTTACGATTTTAAGGACTACAAACAAATCATTATAACAAAATATGATTTGATTATAACTATATGATGCAATCATAATACGTATAATGGTTATCGCAACCATGTGTTTGGCAATCGACTTTGAATCAAGCTTGTGGCAAAATTTTGTTGCTTGTCATTTCAAAAATTGTAACCATTCATCTTCGATGTAACAGGAATAAGCCTGTGGATTTGCTATATTTCTTTAGATTTTTGTAATTCGAAGAATGTTATTCATACATATAATAACTATATTGGGTCATCTGCTAATGGAAATGAAGACCTGTAATAAATTACAATTGCAATACAAAAGTCTACACACGAACATACTCGTACATGCCAATTGAAAGTATCTAATGAAAAATAAAAACTAATTGAAATTGTAATTATGAGATAACTAGACTCTTTTAAAACGTTAAATCGTGCGTGCAAAATTTAATTAAATTTATTACAAATCAAATTAAATTACATGTAAGTTTATTTGTTTTAACACACTAGCAAGTTACTGAAATTTAAAAATTACAAAATGTAATTAAAGCCCCCAGTTCTGATTCATACAGCACTATTTAAAAAGAAGAGTTGATATTTCTTTATCATTTAGTTTTGAAGGTTTACACATGTCCTAAAGCTAAACCACCATTCCACTCATCCATATTTCAACAAAATCTTCAAATCTTAAAGAGGAAAAAAAGCTAAGGAAGAAGCGTATTTTGAAGTGCAAATACAATTTATTTCGTTTGCTCTTTTTCAGCTTTTGGAAACAAAAGTTAGAAAAAAAGGAAAATTAAAATATTGTCCTATTTAAAAATATTTTACGTGCTTCGCAAATTTAAAGAAGTTTTTGTTACTTACTTATTTTCAACCATCACTCAGTGTCTAGAATGCGTGATGAAGTGGTTCGTAAGGGTTTTATTATTTTTATTTAATTCTCTTTTGTTTCATTTAAAATGTATTTTTTGGGGGTTTTAGCATAAATACAGTTTTGTATGTAAAAAAATGAATTAAGCATTTTGTTTCTTTAAAATACGTGCTAGATTTATGTTTTAATTTTGACGCTGGCATTTTTTTGTCGTTAAAGAAAGAAATTAAAAAGAGAATAATGAAATAAGAGGGTAAATAAAATTGGCTTTTGATATGGGTTAATTGTAGAATTAGTTGTGGTCCGTTTGGTGCAGTGCATGGGAGCTACCAAATTATGCCAGATTTTGTGACATAATTAAAGTAAGGTTTAGTACTGGCCGTCAGGTAGCAGGAACAAAAATATGGCTTGCCGTAACCGAGTGCACTGTCCAAAATTCTGACTAATACCTCCACATGGTGGCAGCCAGTAACAGGTTCCTGTCTCTGCAAGGAGTCTGGCTAAATAATTCGAGCGGAGAGAAGTTAACTTTTTTGCCATGCAACCCTGGCGGATGCTGTTTCACTGGTCTCTAGTATGCCAACTCTGGATACCAGTCGATCTCCAGTTTTAATATAAACTTAGCCGTGCATATGGAGCTCTGTGTGGATGGACATATTTTTCTCCATTATAGGGATGAATCACGAAGCTCACAGGAGGCGTAGAGGTCTCTAGAAACTATGATTTTATTTGGGCAATAGGAGAATCTAGAAGAGATAGACAAGAAATGCTCGCGAGGGGTTTAAAGTGATGGACCTGAGATACCGATAAGGATGGGCCATAAAGCCTCGCAAGAGGTGGAGCGGTTAATCTCTGTAGGAACTCCGGTGTTTATTGGCCCACGAAGGAACTCTATAGAGATGGACGGATGGGTCCGTCTCCACATATATACAAATATACTCCTGGGGAAGAGGCCGAGCCAGTAGCTCATATTGTGTGTGACCACGGGCAGACTCTTGTTAATTATAAATGCCAAGGTGGACCTAAGCCTTACACAAATACTGGCAAGTACAGGAGCCTCCCTGATTAGCATATTTAATTGTTATGATGTTATAGTTGGCACGAAAAAGTTAAAAATGCAGATTTTTTGTGACTCTGACGGTCTGTTACTTAATCGCTTAATTAAATGCAAATATTTGTTTGTATTTTGGAGGGACTCGTACATCATTCCCTTATTGAAGTCTGGTAACTTTAGAGATATTTACAAAGTAAATAGATTATCTACAGTTTTAAACAATTTACTGATTATGCCTATCATCTCGCTACAGCGAACACCAAGTGCTCACCCGACCTCATTTTCGAAGAAAATACGACCCGATGACGCCGCCAGCCCATACACCACACCATACTGTCCCTCTTTGTGGATGCTTCGGCTTTTCAACAATCACTCGTGGATTCTCATTTGCCCAAGTGCTTGTTAACGAATCCACTGAAATGGAAGTGTGCCTCTTCGCTAAAGATGATGTCCTTTGTAAAGTCGCCATTCACTTCTGTTTCTTCCGCCTCCCACCGGGGGCATATCATCTTGGCGATTTCGACACCTTGATGAATTGTCACTGGAGAAAACAGGGGTACCATTTCCTAAAGGTTCGTCAGGAGCCTGAAACTTGAAGAAGGTATAAATTCTAAGTTCGAGCAGGAACACGATAGACAACTGGTACCACAGGAACCAGTAGCCCCTATAAATTCGGATCCTGAATGGTTGTTGGTGAGGCTCCTTCGGGGGAGCACGTGGTGGCTGTGGGTTATACCCAAAGCGGGGAAGTTCAAAGCAGGACCTATGCATTGCAACGCAAGCTGTCAATAGTTAATAGTTGACAGCAGGATTTGCTAGCTATCGGATGTACATGCGTGCTATTCCAGTGGTGCTTTTGCGGATTGCATAGGGGCGCTGGTTTGCCCGCTTAATATCACATCCGTGGTTAGACCACCGCGAAGTGGAGCTATCGTTGGCAGGTATTTAGGCAAATCTAACGCACCTGTCTCTTCAGCCAACCATTCGACGTATTAATAACGTTTGAAATGGTCAGTAGGCTTCTACTCTAGAGGTAATTGAACATTGTATGCGTGAAAATTCAAATCCATATTCAAAATTCGCATCAGTGATGTTTTTGAGATATTTAATTGTTAGGCACAAAGACGAGTCGAGGTTGACGGCTCTTCTGCCACACTCTTCCAAACAACAACAATGTTTTCCGCAGAACAAACAGGGCGGGAATACACTGGGGTATTCGCCTTTCATACAGACCAGGTTTGCTTAACATTATCGCCCAATTCTCCCGTTTGTGGACAAATTTGGTCGATTATGCTGACCAAAAAAATCACGAAGTGCACGAAATGCATTTTGATTTGAACGACTATTTTCGTGAAAGGATTCAACAATCTTAACGTGCTGTTCAATTGTGTATCTCCTCAGGATTGAAATTGTCAAACGCTAAAACAAAGATATGTAAAATTAGGTTGGGATGGGTGGACGTTAAGGTGTGGCTTACAATTAACATCGTGCATTATGGATGGGCCACCCTGTATGAATTCTAAGTGATGCTACTAGAGTATAAACTAATATATTAACTGCAGGCTGTATTAATAAAAAAAAAATATCCATTCTGAAGTTGGGGTGGATTAGCTATTCACATCTTTCGTCACACAGTGTATCCAGCTTATTTGCATTAATATACCAATCGGTATATATGGTATAGAAACACTCATGCAGTATATAAGGAATATCCACTGCGAAATAATGTATGAATTGACTGACTGGTTACTAACGCATATTTCTAACTAATCAACAGCTACTCTTTCGTCGATTGTAGTAAACCTGACAATTGTATGAACCTGACACAGAGTTGCTTGAAAACTTAGATTTTGTAATAAAACTACGCTTTTCCTTATTGTTTTATATTTCAATATTTATTCTTTATTTATTCAGTTGTTGGTTTTTTCTTTTGTTTTTGTTTTTATAAGACCCTTGATATCCTCAGATGTTTTTTTTTTATTATTATTGTATAATTTTTTTCTTTTTAATTTTACTTTCCAATCATTATCATTGTTACAATTACTTTAGTTTTTCTTTTTGGTATTTTGTTTTAATTTGGTTTTATTTATTTTCTTGTAGGTATATTTACTTATTTAGTTTTGTTAGTTGTTGTTGTAGCAGCAACTCCTATTAAGAAACATTCATTCATCATTGATTTACTCTGTTTGTGTGTGTGTGTGTGTGTTAAGGGCTGTTTTTTCAATTAATGTGTTGATTTCTGTTTGTGTGTGTAAATATTTAAATTATTGCAATTTTCTGTTTAAATTAAAATTCATTTGGAATAAGAAAGTAATTGTTTAGTTCAAAAATTTAATCATAAATATATTTTGGTTTTATGTTCAATTATTATTATTATTATTTTTATATATTTTGGTTGATAATTTCATAATGTGGGTTTTTTATAATTTATTAAATAATGTTTGGTTGTTGTTGTTACGTTTTTTTTTTTGTTTCTTTCTCAAGACATTAAATTGTACATTATTGAACTACAATAGACTAATTTATATATTAGGGGCTGTTGTGGTTGGTTTTTTTTTTTAATTTTAGTTTTATGTTTTCTTTTGCTAATAAATAGTTTTTGTTTTATTTTTAGTTATTTTTATATTTTTTGTATAAATTCTTATGGTTTGTTCTTGTTTTTTTTATCTCTTAAACATTAGAACTTTTTTTAACTTTTTCTTTAATTTGTTTGTTTTAGATTTTATTTGATTTCCCTGTTTTTTTATGTTTGTGTATGTGTGTGTTTTTCTTTATATCTTAATCTACAATAATTATTTACATTTATTTCTCAGTTCCTTATTTATGTTTTTCTCTTTCCCATTTCAAGCAGTAACTTTGATTTAAAAATTTCTCTCATAATTTTTCACTTAGTTTCATTTGTTGCTTTTGAAGCAAATTGTTTTATTTTAGTTGTATTTTTATTAATTTAATTTTTTCCCTTATTTAATTTTGTTTTTTTTTTTTTTGTTTCATTACTAATAGGTAACTGACTCCTGCTCTTTTTGGTTTGTGTTGTTGTTTGATAATTAATATTTTAGCCAATTTATAGTATAATTTTACTTTAACCAATTAATAATTACTGCTAGAAATTTGTTTATAGGATATCGATTTTGTAAAAGTACATTTAATTACATGAATGTATGTATGTCTTTGTATTTAGTCTTAATAATATTTTATGTACAAATTTATTTATTTTTTAGGTTTGGGTTATTGGTCAGTTTATATTTACACAAATGTCTAAAAGATTAGACCATTTTGACACAATTTCCTTTCTTCTTTCCTCTTAGAAGAGTTGTTATGGAATGTTAGAAATAGGAGTTTTTAGTTTCAATGTCACTATTTTTACAAAACTATAAAGCAATTCTAATAACAAGGTTATAGAATTAAAATACAACGGATTAGTATGCTGATCTTTAGTAAATTTTAATTTAAAATTCTACCAGTTTTATCTCTATAAAATAGCGAAAACTTATTTCTAAAATTAAAAAAGATCTTAAAAATATATCTAAAAATGGCTTTTTAGATTTCTTAGTGAAATAAAATAAAACTAAAATTAATTAAGGATGGGGCAATAAGGACTCGCTGTATTGAAAAGGGTCGCCAATTTTGCATATGGCATCGTATCAGTTTGCTTTTGACATTTGTGGACAAGACACATGCGCAATTTACAGTGAATAGCAGTGAATTTTTATATGCCTCAAGAACGCGCGAAAATTGTCTTTAGTTTTAGCTAAGAAATAGCAATGCTCCAAAAAAATACTATACAATGCTATAAATTCAACGTTTTATTAATAAGGCTTTTGATGTGACTCTGCTGCTTAAAATAATAATAGTCTAGCAATAGCAAAATTCGAGTTAATTTAAGTATGCTATTATTGAAAATACGCCAGCATTCACATTGGTAGCATTGTGAAATAATATAATTATCGTGCTTTGCACCGGCAACTCCATTGCAATTTTTGTATAGCCTTTAGTGTTGTTTTTTAATTATTTAATTCGGTAAAAAACATCAACACATGGAGTGTTTCTTCATAGCATTTAAAAATGAACGAGTAACAAGGACAAGAATGTGACACAAAACACTTGGTAGAACTGCGCTGTTGTATTTTTTAACAAGTACAAAAGCAGCAAAGGCAATATTGTAAAAATTTTGCTTCAGAAATAAAGTTTTTAATTTGACTTTAACATTGCAGCATACAACATGACAGTCTTTGCTGTCTTATTTGAACTCTTACTATTGCTGTTGCATTTTTAGAACAACCCTCATAGCAACAGTAATAGCAATTTCAATCTAGCATTTTTTAGACCCTTCTAACTATGTAATTTCAGTTTAAAAACCAATTACACGACTAATGCAACTATTTCATAATGTTTTAAAAAAGTCTGGAACGCTCTGGTTTTAACAAACAGCCAAGCTTTGGATGCTGCAATAAAAATAATCAATAAGACACATAAGAACTTTGGAATCAAGAAAAATTATTAATTAATTCAATTTAAA
This sequence comes from Phania funesta, assembly GCA_963932375.1. Lineage (NCBI taxonomy): Eukaryota > Metazoa > Arthropoda > Insecta > Diptera > Tachinidae > Phania > Phania funesta. The sequence goes on from OZ010655.1 coordinate 61,808,444, forward strand.
TTTACGACTGCTCAATTTCATAAACTACTTATTCATACCCAGAATTTATGCTAATTTAAGTAATAAATTCTTTTATAAATTGTAATGTTTAATTATATATACAAACTTATTTATCTCGACTACTGCTACATCTCTTTTACTGACAATTGGCTAATAAATATTTGCTTCGATATTCACAATTAATATTATTTATGTAACATGTATAATGCAAATGAATTATATAGTTACAAACAGATGTAGATTGCAAGTAAGTTGGTCTTATGCATTAAATATGCGTTTTGTTTAATTTCCATGTATGTATGCGTTTTAATTGCATGCACATATACATGTATATGATTTCTGTAGTAGTACTAATGGAGTTTAATAAATTTTTAAATATTTTAAATTAGTATACTTTATGTCCTGAGTTTTAAAAATTTCAGAATAAATTATATTTGTTTGAATGCATGTTGCTGTTATTGTTGTCTAAGACCAATTTACTTGTCAACACCTCATATGATTCTGCTAGTTGTATTGAAATTTTTCTAATTCTGTTTTATATTCTATAGTTTAGTTTTTACATTTATTCACATTTTTTTGTTAATCTTATTTTGGCCTGCAGTTTTTTTTCTTTCAATTTTCCAGTGTAATAAAATATATATTTTTATGTTTCTATTATACTTTAAATATTTTTATTTCTTAACTCAAATTTATTTTTAGCACTTTAAGCCAATGCTATTTTCCAACTAATTCAGCAATATTCTTAACTTTATAAAGGACCGAACATACCTTAACTAACTAACATAAAGATAAAGAAAATATAGGCAAATAAATAGAAAATTTAAATGAATCACAATTTTTAAGAACTTCATTATTTCTCAAGGTGTATTCGCAACAACTGTGGTTGAAATTAATGGCGCAGCCAATTAATCATTATGATTGTGGCATGATCACTATAACCATATATTATTCTCTACAACAATATATTGTCTTAGCAAACATATAATGGTTATTTAAAAACATATTAGGCAATACTTTAGTCGTGATAAGCAAGTCACTAAATAATTTCCATCCATAACAATTGCAATATGGTATCGTGGAATAATACAAAGTTCAATCACAAACAAATTATTTTCACTACACAAAAATAATATAATAACTCTAACCATAAAATACTCCTAATAGACATATTATGTAAAATTCTTTTTGTCCTTAACTCGATGGAAAGCAATACTTCAATATCAATACTTAGCTTTGGCAGCCTAATGAGTGCGCCCGTGTACCTGAACGTTGCCTAAAGGTTTTCCCTAATCGGCATGTTGGGAGAAAATGTGTATTTGAATAAAGGTTTGCTGGATAGGTTACAAATTAGAATAGTTTATTTCGCATTGCTTATAGAACCACATGGTAGGCAGGGGTATCACGATACATAATTACATGAATAGTTTCTTGAACATATTTTTAGGTCAAAAGATAACAGCCAGCTTTAAGTTTTTTTTTTACTGAGTTGTAAAAAATAATTAATCACAGTCATTAAATAACATGCTTTAGTACTTAGGACGGTTTACTCCAGAGCAGTTTTTAAAATGTTCACTATAAAAATCTAGCGGTATGATAAAAGTGTATTATCACAGCGAATCGAAGGATATTTAAAAGTAAATGTCGATGTCTTGGAGACCCACATCATTCCAGCTAATTAATATTCAATGTTTAGGTGGTTTGCGACATTCGATAAAGTTGAACTTGGTGTACGCGGCGGTTATTTTCTTCCTCCCACCTTTCAGCTGACATGGCCAATATATATCACCTTTCTATTATCAAAGGTAGTTACAATGAAAGCCTACTATGTGTCGCTGCATATCTTTTTATGGTATAATATCAATATATTTCGTGCCAAATGAATTAAAAATAACCATGTTGAGCTAGTTTGAACGAAAGAAATATGGAAATATGGGAAAATTATTTAGAAATATGGACAAATTATTTTCACTGGCAGCATAAATTTTAAAATTAATATGAATTTTAAAATCTGTTAGCGCTATTTCCAATTATCAGAGATGTAAAATGTTTGAACATGCCCGTACAGGTGTGAGTTTCTTATTGATGTTGATGTTCTTTGACTCACCAGCGAAAAAGAATGAACAATAAATTTCAAAAATCATCAAGATGATCTAAGCTTCTTTCACATAATAATTCAAGATGTGGTAAATGCAGGGAATGGAAACAAAAAAGTACACACTAACCTTTACACACTTGCACAAAAATATCAAATCAGGAAACGACAAAAAATTTTTTTTTAACATCTTCAACTCTGAACCAAACGAGAGATTTTAATAAATTTATTTATGTTTTTACAATACTGTGAATAAGTTGTTATGTTATTTATGATAACTTTCCAACTTAGCAAAATTAGCCGATTAATCGATTATTTTATTCACTTAATTTTGCTCGTTAAATATTATGATTAGTTAATCGAATAAACATTTTTTTCCATCACTATTTATATGATAATGAGTAAAAATGCACATGTCTGGGTAGTGAAGCCCTGGTTATTATCACTCTAACTCAATATTTCATAATGCAAGGGTTTTTCGATTTACAATTCCTTGCAGACTTGGAGTTTAATTTTATATATTATAACCTTCAAATACAAATAATTTATTAAGTAACTTCGAAAATTTCATCAATAGGGCGGCCATAGGAAAACTGTCTTTAAACTTTTAGAAATAATTACTCACCTCTAAATGACACATGATTGTATAGGATTTTCGAGGAATACTGCTTCTCTTCGATATTGGATTATGTTGGTGATCCTTACGTATCAAGCCAATGCCAAATTTTAATCAAATTTTACATGTTTTTCATAATCTGTTTAGAACAAATAATAATCACTTAGGTGTAATTTCATACGTATTTCTCTAAAATAAAACTTATTAACTTTATAAAACAGTAATAAAGAATATAAAGCTTTCGTTTTAAGAATACCGCACACCAAAGTTTGAAGATATACGAACAGCATCTACTTTTACGTTGTCAGTCGAAACTCAAATTAACAGTATTGATGTTTCAAAAGTATCAACGAAGAAGCTGGTGATGACATGACATATGTGGTATCTTAGAAACTTAATATTTTAATTGCCCAACTTCACAAAATTATTCTTTTGTGTATAATAAGATATAAAATATTTTTGCATTTTCAATTAGCATTTAAAAAAAATTAAAGTAGCAAACAGTAAGCTCCTAGTCGTCCTTGTTGGTAAACAAAATACGAAGAAGATAATAGAGATTTAACAACAAAAGATAATAAAGATTTAACAAAAGCTCTACAAATATTTTCTGATTCTATTAATTCTTATAGTGTGTTCAGACATGTACCTTTATTGCGAAATTACGAAGTTTTCGGTATTAAGGACTTAATTGAGCTCAATGTAGTCAATAAATTGAGCAGTTAGAAGCATAAATTGCATCAAATTGCCCATGATGAAGAATGTCCGGTGAACAGAAAATTCTGTAGAGTAACACAATAAAAGACCACTAAGTAGACAACAAATAGTTCCAAGTTATCTACCTCTTTCACATTATGGCGATAATTAAAAGTTACGTACGTACAGATGCCTAACACATGATTACTCGCTTTTTGAAACGTCATTATTGGGTCATGAAAACATTTTCAGTTATCAAATGCTAATTGAGTTAGCTAAATTTCATATATGTGAACACCAAATTTTATAGCTGTATTTAAAATGTAATTGAGTGAGTAAATGTGGATATCTGAGAACACACTATTAGTTTTCTTTCCGGTTTTATGTTACCTGAATATTTAGAAAGAAGTTTAAAGTTCTAGTATTTTTTTTAGCAGATTAGCGTAATAATTAATAGGTGGTTTTTAAATGTAGACGTTGACAACAACGATGTCTACAAATAAAATTGCATACCGCTCTATTCGAGATTTTCCCATTGTTTTTTCTTAATTATCTAAAATTGTATTTGATCTTAAATTTGATATATTTGGCATTTTGCTGCACCCTTCTAGAATAACAAAATCTATAAAAATCCTTACTCAACATTAAAGGCTCGAATAAAAATTTTTTCGAAATGCATTGTATTACAAATTCGAATGATCTCCTTTTCGAACCAAGTCCCGCAGTAACATAAAACAGCATTGCTCTAACTTAATGCCGATAATTTTTTGCCGTTATTTATTTAAAATAATATACGGCTGGCATCTTGCAATAGTTTTAGAAGTCTCTAATTTATTTCAATTATTTGTATTCTGGAAGATTCTATGAAAATTAGTAGCGATAAGCTAAGTAGCAATTTAGCTTATCATGAATGATTCGCAGTAGAAAATTATATGCAAAATGAAATGAAGTTAGATTTTTCATACAAAAAATCAAAAATAAATGAAAATTAGTTACAACAACAATTCATGGTAATGGACGGAAATGTGTCACATAAATTTTTTTCTAATTATAAAACAGAAACAAAAAAATTATATTAGTTTATTTTTGCTTTAAAGTGTTTTAAAATCAACTTCCTTTGAAAAACGAACTAAAATTTAAACAAGATTTTAAAAATAAAAAGAACATTGTGTGAAATTTGTTTAAATAATACTGTTGCCATATTTATTTTTGAATATCTTTTGTTTCCAGTTTGTTTATTTTGTTTGTTAAACTTATAAATTAAAAACAATTAGGAGCTTAAAAATTTAATGATATTTAATAATAAACAAATATGTGGAAAGAGGATGATAGAGAAAACTGGAAATAATATTTAAAGTAAAAGAAACTATCTAAATATTTTTAAGAATTTTTTGTATCTTGAAAATAAAAAAAGATCTACAATATTATTACAGTTTTAATTTTAATTTTTAGTTCAAATCTAACTTTTTTAAATTTGTTTGTGTTTTCAAGCTAAATTATATCAAAATTACAAGAAATATATTACAATAGGTGACAGTTTAAAGATTTTTTTATTATGTCTTTTAGGGAGGTGAAAGATTGGTTGGTCTGTTTTGTTTTGTATGTTATATAGTTTTATAATCTATTTTATTTTATAAAAAAATGACAAATGTACAAGTTGTATTTTTATATACATACGTATAACTGTTAATTGGTTTTGTATAAATATGTTTACAAGGAATAGATTTCTTATCTTCTGCTCTTTATTTTAAATGCTTTTTTACCTTATCTGAGGATAAGTGTGCTTTTTTCATAATTTTTATTTCATATTTAATTACATTTATATAAGCATCTACTTATATTTTTAATTTATATGATTAGGTTTTTAACTTTAATTATGTTATCTTTTTTTATAAATTATGTTTTTTAAAAACTACGCCAGTCTCAAAAAGCTCGAGTACCACAAATAAAATAACGTTCTATTTTAAAATGATTTACAATGATGCATATGTTGGGGTTTTTTCTAATATTTTGCAAATAACACAAATGACAGTAATTATTAATATTAACATTATTTGCAAATTCATAATTTTAAAATAAAAATGTGATATACCAAAATAGTTTTACTTGAAATTTTAAATGCTACATTTATTGGCAGCAAATTTTTGTTGCAAAAAATTTATTAAATATTTTTTTACAATTGTTGCCTGGTATTGACGGCCGTTCTAGGATTATTTTAAAAGCATTCTATGCCGAAAATACATTTTTACTCAATACTTCTTCAGAACCTCTCTATTCCACTTAAGAACAAATACTAACTCTCAAAGTGTTCTCAAAATGTTGATAACATTTATGCTTTTTGAAGTAATACACAGCAGCGCAGAGCAGCCACTAAGCATGCTGCACAATTTGTTGTCTTTACATTAATAACGCAAGAAGTCTTCACGAACAACTTGCGATCTGATCTGGTAAGAGTATCCTAGTCTTGAATTTATCGTCGATTAAATTCTTTAAAACAAAGTCTAACGTTTTATACAGTATTTTTAATAAGCCTTAAAGTATGCAACTTATTTTCTTTTCGAGTTTAGGAGGAAATTCTCGGAAATGTGCAATGACATTGCTCTGCTTATGCTCACCTCGAAATTCATCAGGAAATTGATTTGTTTTAAATGTATAGCTACTTTTACTTGCAGCATCCATCGCGTTTGCATTTGGCGTCTCATCTATCGGTCATCTGGTATAACTGTAACACATGTTTAGTTTGAATATTATTTCCGTAAATTTTCAAAATTAAAATTCTAAATTTTAATAAACTGACGGTTTTTTTTTTGTAAAGCGATGAAAGTGCAGACCTAAGGTCTAAATTATTATATTTTATAACTTTTTGTTTCATCGAACTCTCTTTCTAACTCTTGCTATTTTTATGACTAGCTATCTAATTAGTCAATAGGCAAGAAGAGCAGATTTGGCAAAAAATAAAATGTTCAAATTAAAATTACTGAATGAGCTCAATATTTATTTTTTTAAGTTGGTGTTTTGGGAGCTATAAAGGTTTAAAACTGCTTCTAATACTTTAACAAATAATACACATTATTAGTGCAGATGTAATGGTTGTTGGCGTAGCTAAGTCTGGCACAAAATGATTGAATGTTTTCATTCTTTCTCTCATTTGTTTGGTTTATTTTCCTATCGACATTAGATGTATATAGAGTACTCAAATTTCATCGTCATAAAAAATTATTTTTCAAATGAAGGAAAAAATAAAAAAAATCATATATGGGAAAAAAGTACTTTTAATTACACTGTATAACAACAATTTCGTTTTAAATACATACAAATATTAAATTTTAAAATAGTATTTATACTAATAATCACTGCTATTTATTTATAAACTCCTTAAATCGTCTTTGTTTTACTTGGTTTTAAAATAACTTAAATATTTAACGTCTTCTCATTTTTCGTCTGACTTAAATATTATATCAAGAGTTTTGTTTATATTCAGTATTTTAATTTATTATAACTAATTACTTAATTACTTAATCACTAAATTCTTGTTTTGTTTAAAGGGTAAATAAATATTTTGTATTATATTTAATTTTTATTTTACATAATTATTCACTACTATACACAGATAAAAATTAAAGTTTAAATTAAATAAAAACTGTAATTTTTTTTAATATTTATAAACTTTAAAGAATCATTTTTTTATCATTATTTGATCGGTATCATTATCGACTTCGGTAGTAATCCTAGCTTCCCCTCGTATGAGTACAATTAGGAAATTATAAGTTGATGGTTCCGATTTGTTATCGCTTAGCTTTACTTCTTTTGAAAACTTAACTACTTTTAAAGGTTCTATTTTATGTTTTTCTAGGTATGTATAATATTTATAACAGAATTGTTTTTTGTGATTTCTTTTCATGTTTGTTTTATAGATTTATAAAATAAATTTTTAAAATTTAAGCTAACATTTGTGGTGTTGTAAACATTCATGAGTCGATGAAGTCGCTACAACACCTTTACTAGTTTTATCCTGTTGGGTTTCCTTGTCTGCCTCACTTGTTAATTGAGAGTGTAAGCGTTCTTTAACTCTTTCCACTTTATCTTCTGCTGTCGTCTTATATAAAGAGTATTCTTGCGGCTGCTGTTGTTCAGTTTGCAGAAAGCTTATTTCATCTTCATCCTTAAGTATACTTCTTCTTCTGCGTTTACGAGCATTAGGTACACCGGCTGCTCCTCCAGTTGCACCTTTTCTTTTGACGAATTTTATGTTGTACGGATCTTCGGCCAGCTCGGGGTATAGTGTTACATCATGTATGTATTCTCCCTCATAATTGTTGGCATAGTTTTGTTTAAGTATTTCCTCGATTTCTTGCTGGTTCCATTCGATTTCAGTATTAAGACCTGTCCTTAATGCTTCTTTCTCTCTATGCCATGCCTTGCGAACTGCTGTCAGCTTGGCATGATGCATAAGTCTTTGTTTCTCCTTTTCGACTGTTGTACCATAACGTAAATTAATAATGGCATGTAGACCATGTATTTTTACATCCAGATAATTAGTGCCACTACCATTTTCTCGTGATATTTCATGGAAGGTCGTATTAACCTGTCCCTGCAAACGCTTAAGCTGCTGACGATCTTCACTGGCTCTCCAAAGTTCCTCTTTAACAAAGAAGAAAGAATCCTGTTGCGAATTATGTACCACAAAGGTGAAAGGCAAAAGCTTAGATCTATTAAAGACTGATGTGTAAACATCTCTATATATGGCATTAGCTGCAGGCACACTGGACACTATAGCCTGGCCATCAGCCGTCCTGGACACTACAATACCCTTTCCGAAAGGAGGCTCTGTATCGGAGCCAATATTTCTGGGTCCAGGAGTCATAACATCATATTTCAGAGCAGATTTGGGCGGCGAGTTCAAGTCTTCGAAGTTCGACATTCGGCGTATATTTAAATGGGCCAGGAAACCACTCTCTACCGCCATAGTAGGTACATTGTACATGGGCTTCTTCAAGTCTAAAGCGATGGGATTAAAAGGTGGCCTACCCCACAATGAAGGCTGCTCCCACAGATTGCGGCTTAATTGTGGCACTAGATTAACAACATTAAATCCTATGATCTTCATCCAATCTTTAAATGTAGCTGGATAGTTGCGATCATGACCAACATTAATAGGATCGTTGCCATTAAAGCGATATAAATGCATTTTGGTAGGAGTAGTAATGCGCTGCTTAACGTTTTCCCAATTAGGAGTCATCCATTGGCCTATTAAGGGATCATAAACACGTCCGTCCGGCATGTGTACCAATGTCGTCACTTGATCTAATATACCTCCACAAAAATCTATAGGCAAATATAGATAAGGATTGGAATCGTATACTATGTGACCAAAAGGTGAACGCATTATTTCTCTAATGCCTTCACCATATTGATTAAAGATCATTATAGGTGTGCCACTCTGATCAGTAGCCACGTAATATTTGTGCCTGTAGACTTGGGCGTAAATCAAATGGCCGACGTCATCGTAAGTTAAAGACATTAATTTGCCATCTCTGGGCGAGTAAATCTGGGAGACTTCATAAGACCTTTGGTTATTATTATAAAAGAACTGGGTAACATTGCCGAAGTTGTCTTTGCGGGTAGTCAAACGCTTCAAATGATCATAATAGTAGCGTACATCGAAACGTCCTCTCTTAGAAGCTCTTACCAGCAGACCTTGTGTATTATAGTAGAATCTTTCCTCCCTGGCATTCTGTGCCACTAAACCTCTAGTATCATACTTATATTGCCCCTCTCCGAACTTGACAATACGATCTTGATTATTGTACTCCATGGGTATAGTATTGCCCCGATAGGTTAACGACAACAAATTGCCATTGTCATCATAACGAAAGCCCCAAGGCTCCTGAGCTTCTACTCCTATCAGTTGACCATCACAGTCCCATGTATAATTTTTCACATTTGTGTAAGTATTAACAGCCATATTTCTCGTATACGTTCTTGTTTGTGAAATGCGACCATGAACCCCAAACGAATATTCCATGCGGAAAACCTCCAATCTGTGTATGGCCAAAGTAACTTTTTGAGTCATAAAGCGGCCATCGACGGTGCGTGTGAAACTGGCTGTGCCATCATAAACTTGAGTTTGGTTTAGTAAGGGATGCATAAGTTTAAACTGGCCAATCATGCTGGGCTGGCCCGTTCGCAAGTCATAGGCAAAGTTTTGAGCAGGCAAATTCTGTCCACCAATGCGGCCTTGTATGGAGATAACACGGAAATCAGTATCATATTCATAAGTAAATTTGGCATTACTTAAGCCAGTTTTGGCTATAAAATCAATTCGCTCTTCACTTAATAAGCCGCCGGTATACTCAAAGTCCCATCGATATTCCAATTCTCTTTCAGTGTGAGACACCGTGGAGGGCATAGCTGTGGCTTCATTATAAATAAATTCACTTTTACCATCACCGTGCACAATTTCTGTTAATTGGCCAGCAGCATTATAACGATACAAAATACGAGCACCATCTCCGGGAAATATTGTTTGCAGCAGTGCTCCCGAGTGACTGTAATGTTGCAAATAAGGTTTAGTACTGCCTGGAGGAGTGTAGGTGTTTCTGATGAAGCCAATAGATGTTTGCATACTGAAGGAGTGTTTTGTTCCCGAAGGCAAAGTTACATGTCTCAACCCACCAGATTCATCATATTGCAATACAAATTTTCGTTGCGACGCCAAACCAATTTCGGATACTAAATTCCAATCATTATACACAAATGAAATAATGCCATCCTGTTGAGAGGTGATTTCGGAGAGTAAACCATGTCTGTCGTAGGAATATTTCAATTCAGCTGGACCCCAAGCCCAACCTTCGATGCGATTAAAACGATCATAGGTAATATTCACCGGATAGCCATTGGTGGGATAGTAAGACTTAGGCAAACCAGACTGATCATATGCCACTATCAGAATGGGAGTGCGATTCATATCATAGAAAGTTTCACGATTGGTAAATTGATCAAATTCAACTCCTATAACTCTGGACTGATTTACCCATATTTCTCTATTCAAAGTTTGCTGCGGATTGCGTACATCTCCTACCAAGTTGTATACAGAATACATGTTGTTGGTCAAACCTTCACCCATAGTGACAGTTTGATGGGACCACATGGCCAGCATTTCAGCTTCTACTGGCAAAGCGGCCTCAAGCAAAGGATGACGTGCTACAGCCGAAGATTCCACTATAACACCATTGGAACTATGTATAATCAATGTGTTATTCGGCTTAATTTCTGCATCAGCATTTTCCTGGCCCTTCTTCATAAACGTAGAACGTACTCCACCCAACACCAAGAGTTCATTAGTATCACCTTTCTCACGCGAAAACAACGACTCCACGGAAGCATGTACATAAACGGTTAGTCCTTTATTATCAGCCAATTGTGAGGTAATTCTTACAATTTCTCCACTTGGCAAAATCATGCCGGTAACACGACCAAATTCATCATATTGATAAATATAAGTTTCCCCTCCAGATGATCTGGAGTTTAATAATCCGGTGTTACTGTCATAATCCAGTTCAATCTCCTGTCGACCCTTTTCAGTTAACTTGGTCATTATACCGATGCCGTTGATTTGTATATCTGATTTGTGATCTTGGGTATTTTCTATAGAACTGACCACATTGCTGTAGTCTCTTAGAAATTGTATCTTATTACCGGAAGCATCGGTAACAGTGGAAAGACGGCCAAATGATGTGTTTTTGGAGTAAAGGAAACTGTAGCGTGTTTTTCCGGAAGCCAAATCCTTAGTGGCCACGTGTTGGCCATAGCGATTAAAGACATAAACCTCACTGGTGGGTGGGTATGGTATATGGAATTCACCATTTTCGTCATGCGAGGGTAGATAATGTTCCAAAGCCAAGACATGTAGGGAACCTGAAAGAAGAAAACATATTTTAAAACTCTACATTTTTATTTTCGACGTCAGTTGTGTTTTCAAAGTAACTCAACGTTTTTGCATAAAGGATATTGGATAAAGAGATGTGCCCTTTCTAAGTTCGAATAGAATATTGTTTTTATATGAAACTTGAATATATAAAGGATTAACAATTATTATATAACACAAACTAAAGCTGTTTAAAACTTTATATAAGTTTTCTAATGGTACGAAGTAATTTTGCAATTATTTGATTGCTTTAATTATGCACGACCTTTAACATATGAATGCCCGATTTTGAACTATCAATCAACCACAAAACCTAATTCAAATATTAACACATACATAGATAAAATTGCACACACACGCACAGAGAAATCCTTTTCAGGTCAGTGATTTGCATGAATAAAAGATACCTCAAGAAGAATAACGCAATACAATATTTGTGTTATTGTATTTAAGATTAATGATTTGTCATTGTTCGTGAATGAATAATGATCTTTGGTATTCGAATGTGCGTGTGTGAAAATCACGGACTTTTGTTCATTTAAACTGAAAGAAGAAATATCTGTTCGAAGAGGAGTATAAGCGTTCTTAACATTAAGAAGAGTTCTACGAGACCTCTCGATCCATTATAACCATTTTCACGATGTTACCTTTTATAAATCGATCAACGTGATACACTTAGTTTTACGTCTTTTTTTATTACCAGCACATCTGGCTGCTAATCGAATAAAAAGAAAGTTCTGAAAAAGTCTCTTAGGGCTTAATTCCGTTATTGGTAGAGTAATAGACAAAGTTAGGTCTACAAATTACAAATTTTAATTTCGAAAATCTAGTATCTCCTAAACTTATATGGTAAGGGCTTCTGTCAATCCAGAGATATCACAGATCGCTCTATATGAGCTTTATCAAACGAGTTCAAGATAAATTCTTGGTGCCATCAGGCCGAATATGAATTATATGCTGAACCGAAAACTTGCGATAATCTGCGAATTGCGTCGTGCTAATTGGGCCGATTTGAAATCACGTCACACCAAATCCACGACAGTTTATGTTGATCGAATGTAGTTATGGATGATGTGTTAAGGAATTCTTGGATTGTAAATCCAGAGTGAAGCTCATTGATGAAGACGCTTATCGGTGACAGTAGGGTATGCAATTCTGTTGACGTGCTGGATCATCGTAGTGGGTTACTACAACGGAATGTACTCCAATGAAATTAGGGTACATTTTCCTGATTCCCGAACATTCATTTAAAGTGCATCCGTTCATGTTAGATTAGCCAGTGCACGGCACAAAACACTAAAGAGAAAACAACTTCTTTAGCCGTACTTTTCGTATATGGAATAATCTTCCTGCAGAAATCTTTCCCGTTACATTCAATGTAGGAAATCTGAAATCAAATGGCTACAGACACTAACCTTCTTCAAACTTTTTTCCTAGCTCCATTGCATGAGAAGGTATCATCCCCTAGGTGCTGGTCTAACAAAAGACACAAAAAAATACATATCCGTGTGGCAACATATTTATTTAGATCCTAACTAAAGGAAACCATCTACTTATAGTAACACGATTCAGATCGGAACAAAAATAGTCAATTGGTATCGGTAAAATTTCTTAAACACATGTAGAGGGTACTTCACTAACATTTAACATTCGACTGTCGCAACACTTTCCGTTTATCGCTTGCAGGTTATTTGTTTCACTAATTTCTCGTAAATGAAATTTAACAACGCTAATTTTCTTTATTTTTTCAAATTGATATAGTTGACAAACTTACACCACACAAACATTTTATAGATACAAAATTTTGATGTCGAATTTTGGAGCGAATTTCCGTCATCCCTTGTCAAGTTTGTTTTGGAGATATGTGCTATCTTCTGTGGCTTTTTTCATTGATTTTAATTTTTGATTAAGCCAATAAAATATAAATTAAATGAAAAATAAAATATAATTGAATATGTTTTTAACAAAAAAAAAAGAGTTACTGTGTTTTTTACAGCATATATTTTCCAATTTGTTGTTGTTCTTCGCAGCCTATTAAAGGCACACGTAACAGCTTCGATATAGCATTCTGACAATTGAATTTTAAAGGTATTGAAACTTAAACAACATTTTCAATTTCGTCTTCGATATCATTTTGTGATCTCCAATGTAATTTCTTATTCTGTTTGAATCTTCTGACCGCTTTCGTTTACTCAATAATTTTTTTTCTAGAAATGGTCACTTTTGTTTTTTTTTCTTTATTTGTTCGAACATTCGAATAATATTAAAATTTTCTTCGCCTGTTCAGAGAGAAGAAAATTAGGGGCTTTTGTTCGCATTTTAACCACGAACAATTTGACAACACTAGATGCCATTTTCTAAACTACTTTATTTTCTTTTTAAAGAAGAGTAGCATACCTTAAGGCCAATTTGCTTTGCATACAAAGACTATCCCACCGACATAACAAAGACTTCCTGTTTGATTTCAAAAAATTTAAATATTTATGAAAACTATGTTGTGATCTTAATTAAATTTACAATTCCCGCTATCTAAATTAACAATAAACTATATTATTTATGCGATGTTTTTTATTTCTTTTCAAAAGTATGAAACTGCTGCTCCATGTAACAGTTTTTAAGAAATGAAAAATATTAAGCACAACAGCAAAAAATCTAGACCAACTAACAATTTTCCCCTTGTTTACTATTATTTTGTTTTATTTTTTTTTTTTTTTCATCTCTAAATATTTTCCGTTGCTAGTTTGAGTATCATGTAGTTGTTTTACTACTGCCATTTTCCGATTTGTTACCAACACTATTGTTTTAGCTGTTGTTGTTCTAGTTGTGGATGCTATTGTTTATTATACTAGTAATTTTTTCTCCATTCTTACCATAATTTATGTTGACTGTTTGCTACTATTATCTTTACGCTGTTTTTTTTCTTTTTTTCTTCAACGAATTTTTTCATTATTTTATATTTTTGTTGCTTGTACAGCAATAACTAAAAAATAACTAAAAAAAACAGCAACAAGGAACATTGTAGAAAACGAAGAAACTGTTGTAAAAATTGTGTTCTTTTTACAGGCAATTGTTCTATGCTCTATTTTTGTTGTTGCATAGTTTTTATGTAATGTTTTTCTGTTTTTTTCTTGTTGCTTTTTGATTTCTTAACGGGTGGCGGGCGGTATTTGCAACTGCAAGAGCAGTAGTAGTGGTAGTAGATGTTATTGTTCCGGTATATTTTTTCAAGCAGTCCCAAGTATTTTGTGTTTTAAAGTAAAAGAGCACACCACAGCAGAACATTGTTCGTACATTGACTCTTGATGATGCTTAATGTTTTTAATGGCGGATTTCCGGCATTGTAATTGTGCCACTAAATTTAAGTTGCCGTTATGCCGTTTTGAATAATTTTTAAACAATGGCTAAATCTTTTAAATGGCTGGTTGAGAAAAGAAATCGAGTAGCTTTGTTGAATAGGTTTCTAATTAATAAACAATTATTACAATACTAACCCACAAATTAATACCAACTAGCGGCTATTAAACATAAAGGACATTCACTTAACTCGTTTATATTTTGTTTTTATTTAACTTTAATTTTGTTTTATTAAACAAGTTTGAATTAGTTATTTCCGCACACCTTACATATAAAGCATGCACAAGCTTTTGTTCGATATCCTCACAAAAACAATAAAAACCCCCCGACCAACATCGACAGCTAAATGACAAACTCTTGTCGTTATCATTAAAACCCAGTTCTTAGCTGCTCATCAATTTCACTGAATTAATGATCTGTACCATGCGCTTGTAGTTTCTTGCTAATAATCGCTTTTCACTTCATTTATTTTCGATACAATTTCTGTAAGCATTTCTATAAAAAAGGATACCACACAAATACAAAAATCACAACAACAACGTCATCTAGGACTATAAAAACATAACACTTATAAACCAAGTTTTATATAGTGGTCACATCACTATAGTTGGGGGATATTATGGTCAGTTTAGTTAATGGAAACTGTTCACAAACGTAAAGAAGAATAATATAAAAAGGGTCAGTTGTAGCTATAAAATGTGTTGATAATATTGTAAGGTCATTTAAGGAGATACTTCATGTAATTAAAAAGGGATATACTAAGCCAAATTAAAACAATGCTTACGAAGATAAACAATTATGAATGGGTGGTTGGTAATAATGAGAAAGAGCTAAGAGAACTGGTGCGAATTAATGAAACGTTGGTTTAAGAAACACTACTGCACAATAATATTTAAATTAAAATTAAATCAGTTTTGTGTTTTATTTGTTTTATGGATTAACGATAATTAGGTTCTGTGCAAAGTTGAAGTAGAAGGAGTATACTTCCAGAGACTACCAACATTGTGCAGTATAAATATCTCCTCCGTTCCAATTTTTGCTTCCTTTTATTTCCTGATTTTCAGTGATCATATTACATTTTCTCATTTGTTAGCAAAAAAATTCTTAAAAAATCAATGTAAATTTAAAATGTATTTTAGTGATGTATTAACAGTCAAAGCAAATAAAAGAGGCACGTTATTCGAATAACATTTTCTACGTCTTTTTTCACCAAGGAAACTTTTATTTAAATAAAAATTTAAAATTAAAAATTGTTTTTACTTATTAAACAATTTACTTTGATGTCTTGTGTGCTTCAGCAGATGAAAAGAAAGGAACAACATTTACTCGCGCTTTATGTAAAACGGTTTTGTGGCTTAAGCCAACTATTTGCATTTAATGAGTTAAACGCAAAGAAGAAGTGAATGATTTGCATTAGTTTGAATTTGAAATAAAATGTTCTTTATTCTGTCCTTGTTTTTGAATTTCTTAGTTTTTACCATTCAAACAATTTAGCCACAACGAAAAAGATAAGCAGCTACTTAAACGTAGGCAGCAATTGTACTAACCGCATAATCTTTATATAGAACAGAAAATGTAAATATTTTCGCCCGTTTAAAGTTTAAGCTTAAAGCCTACTTAAAATAAAGTTTTTTAAGTAAAGATAGCGGAAGAGAGATTTTGCATCCGTCATTTACCGAAACAAGAACGATTAGGAAACCAAACAACTATTTTAAGGAAATATATATATTTTTGGTTAACTTCAAGAGTATTTTAGTTAATAAAAAAAAAGACAGAAAAGAAATCCTAAAAGGAAATCTTTATTGAAAGCAGAAATAAGTGGAAATGAGTAAATTTAATTTAAATAGAAATAAAGTTGGTGAAGACTTAAAAGTAGTTATATTTACAAAGAAAACACTTCGTGTAGAAATTATTTTTAAAACTTTTTATGGTTTAATATATAAAAATATTTTTTATATTTTTCGAAAACCGTTGCATACTTTGAGGGACTTTTTAAGGTTTTACAGAGTTAAACAAACTTTTGCAAGTGATTTATTAGATAAAAATTCGAAAATATGGTGCTCCAATAATTACTAATAAAGTAAAGAACGTTTTTGGATCTCATAGAAAATTTGATTACCTATTTAGGGGCCGTTGTTAGCTAGAAATATACATATATACTTACATACATATGTACTATTTAGATAAACTCCTAATGCAAGTAACCTCAAGAGAACAAGCTTACGTTTATTCCAAAACGTAATATTTTTTGATTAATTTTAATTTATAGCCACAAAAAAATACATGACTAAATATTCTTACACTTTTCAGCCTCGAAATATACTACACCTTGTTGTCATTAGCTTTACAACCTTATAAATGGCGGCTAATTTTTGTTGTACATAAATAAGTTAATACATATTCACTTAGGTACAACATTACACTGATTTTTCTTCTTCCCAAATAGCATTGATGAAAATCACTTTTCACCACCTTGTTAGCAAGATGAGCTCAGCCAGCACATGCAATGCTTATATAAGAACAGCAATGTAGAAAAGATTATACCCATCAAAGGTGATTAATAACTCTGCCAACAACTTTTAGCTAATGAGATTGATTTGAAATTTTTATTTATTTTTCAACAGACAATATCTGTTTTTACTCTTTTAGTTGGTAATTTTTCTTTGGGAGGTCTCTTGCCAAGCATATTTTTAGGTGTTGTTTATTGCCAGGCCATCCACCAAGATGAGATGAAACCTTAACATGTTATACACAGCTTTGGCTGCTAAGTAACTTGATTAATTACTTAATATTGATTTTTTCCGTTTTGTTTATCCCTTCTATTGCTTCTTACCTACCTTGCACTTTTTGCCTGCAAAATACTCTACATAAACATTTTCTTTATACTCGTGGCATGTATAGTTAAGTATAGCTGAGGATGGGAAACTATGTATGTATATTAGTTTCCATGGCCTGGCTATGAAATATGAGCTTATTTGTTAAAAGAGGCAAAAATAAAGAGAAAGTAAAAAATTCTGTTTTATAGCCAGACATTTATTAATTACATTGAGTCGCTTATCTAATTAGAAAAGCTGGGATAATAAGCACAAATTTATACCTTCTACTTTGGTGTTCTTTGTTGTATATTTCCAAAGATATTTTATATTTTTCCAATAGTCGATGTTTTTGTTTTCTTTCTGCAAGGTAGACAAAGAACTAATGGTGTCTTGTTAAGAGTAGATGTATTTTTATGTAGAGAATTTATATGTAGAAAAACGGCTAATTTGTTGTCAAGATATTAATCACGGATTGATAATACTTAGCACGCGACATAATTTGAAGATATTTATACAGGAACAAATTAAATTTACAAATGATTTATTAAATCTTATTAATTTTGAAATAACGAAAGGTTTGTTTAATGAGATTGTTTAATTTAAAGCCACCTCCTATATGTAGGCTACACATTTTAATTATTAAAACCTTAATTATTAAAACCTATTCGCAAACTTTCGAGTTAATGTTTGGATTTCGTTTCAGTCAAAATGAACACCACGATTTAAAATATTTAGAACTGCTATTGTTCTATTAGGCTTTATTTTTTTGGACGAGAAATTTTTAAATAAATCAAACCAGCATCTATATAGACCTTTTGATTATAAATCCTCTAATATATATGTACTTGCATTTACTGATTTGACCCAACACATTTTAAAATTTTTCATGAAATTCTTTAATATACTTTCAGATATCAAACAGCCGAAAAGCCCTTCTGTGCATGAATTTTACAATTTGAACTTCATAAGAACACATAAAATTCATCCTCACAATTTTGGATTTCATTTGGTTTTAGTGACCTCATCTCTAATTTTATCTTATCGGTAAGTTATAAAATGTACGTTTGATTAGACGTGTAAATTGCATTTTCGCCACAGTGACAACGAATATTTGGACTACAAACTATTATTGCATTTGTTAATAAATAAATATACAAAGCATATTGGATGTGTTAGGTAATTTGTTGAATTAAGTTTTTATTAGAAAATTCTGAAAAAAATAAAGGAAGGGTTAGGCTTGATAACAATAAAAATGTATGAAGTATAGTATATGATAAATGACACTGAAAATATTTTAGCTTTTTACCCCGAAAGTGACCAGATAAAAATTATAGGAAATTAAATTAAAACAAAACAACAACGGTGGCTTTACTTTGCAGTTACATTTATGCCACGAAGTATGGAATCATTCACAAGAACGTCTCGGCTTTGCCTGGTGGTCTGTAGAGATGATTTGTGGCTAAAATCTTAATCTCGATACCCGCAACGGCGGGTATGTTTTGTTATATGGGTATCAATTCTTGTTATTAATACTATCTGGTCTTGTATTAAACCATCTGGTCACCCTATATATACGTGTGCTAGTATTCAAAACTGTTGCTTATATGCCCAAATACATGAAGTAACTGGCTTCATATAATATTGAGGTAACATTGAACTATTGTGTGGTGTTATTAGTTGGATCACCCACAAGCAGTTAGCTTTGTTCGTGAAAGCACGATCACATATCACGTAGCAAGCAAATTTATTTTTGTCTAACATGCGGTCACGTTTCAGTCACTCCTATTTTAGCTAAAGTCTACCAAGTAGTCCAAAGATGTTTGCAGATCATGCCCGTAAAGATGGTTCAGCTAACCACAATTTGTAAAATAGTCGTAAAAAATGCGCATTATTACTGTAGATAATAATAATATGGTGCTACAAGACCGATATATATGCAAAAAATATGTGTTATCGATTGGCAGCGGCCAAGCTACTAACACAGGTGACTAAAGCTATTAATTATTTAATAGTCAACACACTAACTAATGAAGCCACAGCACCCACGTACTTCGATTAATCGCCAAAAAAATTTTAAATATTATTGCTGTTAATAACATTTTATGGTTAGAGTTATTATACGAGTATTATTTTTGTGTTGTGAAAATACTTTGTTTGTGGTTAGAATTTTAGCAAAAATATTGTTGTCCAACTCAACCATGTTGCAATTTTTATAAATAGAAATTTTTTCAACGACTAAATGTAAACAATTATTTGTTTCTTGCAAATATTATAATGGTTGTCACACAAATATATTGCTACAGAGAACATACTATGTTTCTCGTGACCATGACACCATCGTGTTTTTTCCTTAAGTGTGGTAATTGAGTCAGACTTAAGAGCGAATCGGTTAGTGTAAAAATTACGATAAATTTGTATCTACAAATTTCTTAGCATCAGACCTCATGATTTTGGAAAGTATTTGTGGCAGTTATAGTAAGTCGCCATAATGAAAAAAAGTAAAATAAAAAGAACTATAGAGCGAAATAAATGCTTTAGTTATGGATTAAAAAATACATGATATAATTGTGCAGAGGTTATATTTTAAGAAATTGTTATAAGCAAAAATCTTTCTGATGCCTATTTAAGTAACATTTTTATGAAAAATATTTTTTATTGTAACTATAAAAATGTTCCACAAAACTTTTAAATTAACATTTATTGTACATATGTAACATTGTTCTTTTAATGTCTTTGAAGCTTTATAATTGTACAGATGTTCTCATAACTTTCTGTTAGAAAGCTGAAGAAAGTATTTAAAATAAAATAAAAACTAAAAAAATAATTTGCTATTTTCCAACAGGAAAAACTTGGGAGTAATCTACAACTCTAGAATAGATATATCAGCATTTCTATATATTTCACAACATAGCATTCACTTAACTACAAATACAGGGCGGCATCTACTATTATAGAGCCTTTGTCAGTGTATGAAAAAATTTAATAGAATTTGTTGTTGCCATCTAAGAATACACATACATATGTATCCAATTAAAAAATTTGTATGTGTAAACGTGTGTATGTAAACGTATTCATATGTGCCGGAAGTTCGTATTTGACTTCCGTTAGCATTTTGTCAGTAAAAGTAAATTGCCACTTTGTGCTCAAAAAAAATTGTATAAAAAAGAAAAGTAAAGCAACAAAAGCTAATGATTGTCTCTTAGTGATTCAGAGATTCCTACAAAAAAAAAATTTTATGGAAAAAAAGTTCCTAATATATGCATATGTTTTGGATAGCAAACACGCACCCACGTGTGTGCCAAATATTAAAAAGCAAACTTGATAAAGTGGAAATTTTGTTGCAGATACTTACAAACCAACTTTTAGTTAAGATCAGAAAACATTTCTGTCGGAAGCGGATGTATAGGTGGACGCACATATTATAAAGAATTTCGTTAAACAATATTAAAACCTCTGTATGTGAGTGTGTGTGCGTATAAATAAGGAAACGTTATTTTCTTTTATGTCAGACTAGAAAGCACAAGAACTTCACTGACTTTTTTTTAACAAAGAAAATTATTAAAACATTTACAAGTATGTGTGTGGATGTATTCATATTTCTCATTTCCAGTTTTATATATAAAAGTGTTTAGAACTTCCACTCAATTGATTTATATGAAATACTCGTATGTAGTCAAGTGTATACAATAATAACGACAATAATAATCAGAATTGTCACAATTATATGCAATACAACAATATTTTTCATTTCCTTTTCCATTTTGTACTGTTGCCATTAATGCTTCTTGTTGTTCCGTAAACATTGTCACAGTTTTATTCCTTTTGTGTGCATTGTATTTAATGTTATGTGAATAATATTTTCCAAATCATTGTGTTTCTATTTATTTCTAACTCTTGAGCCTGTGGTACAGGCACAGAAACTAATTTTTCTACTCAGCTTTCATTATACGAGCACAAAATATTATTTTTATTTTTGTACCGCTGTAAAAGGAAATGTAAGTTACCACCATGTAAACTATTTTATGTTGCTCCTTTTATAGCAAAATATTTTATAAGATCTAACTGCTGTTATAGCGCCAAACAACAATTAAGAATGTAACAATAAAAAGTAATAGAAATTTTAGTAAATAATTTAAACAAAATCATTATTTTTTCTATTTTAATGAAAGATATGCTATTTTTATATTTGCTTGGAAAAAATAAATTACTTGCCTCAGGTTAAGTTTTGTTATAATTATTCTTCTGATTGTTTTTTCTTTTTCTTACATTTTATTCAGAAAACTATTGTTTTTAATGTGTTTGTAAGCAGTTTTTTATTTAAGCAGAAAACTATTGCCTATTCTGGGGAAATATGCAAATGTAAAAATAAAGCCTACTTTTGGGCGACATGAGAAATTATGCAGTTTTGAAAAATTAATTAAAATTCAACATTTGAAAATTTGAATTTTAATGTTTTATTGCTAGAGATAATTTGTAGTCACTGAGGTAAAGAAAGTTTGCTTGAATAACTACATACATATATTATCATAGAAGATGAGTTTTTTAAGAGAATTAAAATAATTTTGCGTTGTTAATACCGAGCAAAATACACGCAGTATTGTCTACAAATTAGCGCCAATATACAAGGCCACAATGGCAATGAATAACTTTAGCTTATTGAAGCTATTTTTGATGAAAATTCCTGTTAAATTTTAGAACTGTACTGCTTTCTTGGCGTCACATTGTGTGACATTTTGCGAGAAGGCTGCTAAAAGTCATGAAAAAAGATGTTTGTCAGTTGTTTATGTAAGTTTCTATGTTATATTTCAACTCTTTGCAAACTGCTTTAATTGCTTTAATTTGAAGCATTTTTTTTGGTAAAATTTATAGTTTCAGACCTATTAGCAAAAAAACTAAAAAAATGTCACCTTCCGGTAGCCCCCTCCCTCTATCACGCCATCCGTATGCCCCAAGGAATAATTTCCTCCGATTTGCATTTTTATGCCGTACTTGACTGGGCTATTAAACGTCGTTTAAATTAAAAGGGACCAAGTAAGTTAGTTGAAATAGATATTCTAAGTGAACTAATCTATAATCTCAGTTGTTCAACTCAGATTTGTTCTCACGTATGCTGCACAATACACTCCGAATTACTTAAACAAGGAAATTACTGGACCAATTCTGAGCGAATATGTATAAAAAACAAACAAAATTTACTAATAATCACTATTATTAAAATTATTTCAAAGATTTGGTTAGGTATTGCGCGGTAAAGCGATCCTATTTATGTAATCTAAAGTTTTTAAGCTCCAGGAAAATTTCATTCTGTCCTCTAAAGGCTCCTTTGTATCAAATTGTTTATCGCCGTAGTATAATTTTGTAACAAGCCACCCCCAGACGTTCTTCACTTTGGAGGACAACTTATAAGTTCTACATTTTGCTTACGAATCCACAGTGTTACTGCTTTGGCAGGGGGAATTGAAGCATTGTCGTGTTGGTAGATCTACGGGTCCAAATAAGGTTCCAAGTTATAGAAACGCGCCTTCTAATAACCTTCTGTACGATGCTCCAGTCCTTCCTTCCGCTACAAATACCAAGTCAATAGTGCTGTTTTCCTGATTTCCCTGCTGTGTGTTCGTTGCAAAAATATTTCTTCCTTTCTTATGTCGTCGAAATAAAAGTTGTATTTATCTGATCCATTGATGTTAAACTTCTTTTCGTCAAAAACTACAAATTTGAACCAAGTATCCGACAACGTCGCTGTATTCTTAAAAATTTGGAGAGTCGCTAAGCTCAGCTCTCATTAAGTGGTGGGGTCTTCTGAAGTTTTCGACGAAGTATGAATGGACACTACTTTAAAATACGACCAGCTGTGTAAACACTTGCTTTTACACCGAATTCTTTACGGATTTTAACCGTGTGTGTCTTTCCCCTTTGTTTTCAGCTATTTAGACGGCGTTCAGCCTACTGGATTCTAAAATAAAAATTTGTTCTTTTTCGGAAGTGATAAGAGCTCCTGTGCCTCTCATTTGTTTGAAATTAAGAATAACACTATTTAGTTTTGATGAGAATTGTGATACGTGCCTTACTTTTATATAATAGTAAGAATAGATGGCCTTTAAATGTCTAAAATTTTTTAATCCTCTAACTTACAATGTATATTCGTAAAATTTCAAAATTTCCAATAAGAGACATGTCAAGCAGAAACCTTTGCTAAGCAACATGACCATATCATTAAAAACAAAATTGTTTTATGTACCTCCAACTAAGAATAGTCAATAAAATCAATTAATTGTATGATAACTTACCTTGATCAGCCACGTTAATAACGCCATCTTGGGCAACCGCAATTGCTGAAATTGCCTGAAAACGTGCATTTGATGACAACAGTGTTTCAGCATTACTCAATGTACCATCATCGTTCAATGTGCCAGCCGAACCCAGTGTAGAACCACCAGCAGTTGTTGTTGTCTTAGCACCCAACAAAACGGTTGTTGTAGTCGTGGGTCCTGTTGACATAAGATTGCTTGACACAATCCCACCTAAGCCAGTGGTTGAGGAAGGTGAACAAATACATGCGCCATTGTTAGCAGAAGCTGAAGCAGACGACGCGCTGTTGCCATTGAAACCGCCATTTCCGTTTCCGTTGAATGCATTACTACCCGATGGTGTTGTGGGAGTTGTGCCACCATTATTACGTGTAGGATTTATTGTTGTCGAGAAGGCACCATTGCCACCACCAACACCACCGCCTATGCCATGGGATGAGCCACCACTGTTAGAATTTAAGCCGGATGTTGAAGCATTCAGGCCAGCAATATTTGTGCAGTCACATGTTAAGGCTCTGTTGGCATGATATTTTGTAAAAAATAAAACAAAAACACAGAATCGTATTAGTACAATAAATTCGACCTTTTGAGCAAAACGTTCTACGTGTACAGCAAAATACTTAGTGTAGATGATTTTAGATTAAAATAAATTGAATTTTAAATTGTAAATGCTACGAGAGCAGGTATGTGTGTCTGTTTAAAACTAAATATAAATTGTTGTTTAATTAAAAAAAGTTCTCTATTTTGATTTAAAATAAAAACAAAAAAAGCATCTTACTGAAAAAAAAAATATTTCTGTTTTTATAAAGAAAATATAAAATTGCTTTTGTAGCTTTAACCAGAGTCAATTTAGATTTTTTTCCTTTAGTTGTTTACTTCGCATAAAACAATGCCAACCTTTGTGGTTTTTATTTTTGAGCAACGTTTATCTATGTGCAAACATCATAACAAAAAGTTGTTGGTCCGAAAAAAATAAGTTGCTTAGAGATAATTTTTTACGGAAATCGTAACATTTTAGACCACAAAACAGCAGCACAAAGAATGTTGCTGCAAAGTTTAAAAGCATTTTTATTTATATTTTTGTATGTTTCCTTTCTGTTTTTTCAACATCTTTGTAAAGCTGTGAAAAGGGTTGTTAATGACAAAAAATAAAGTACCCAGCGCATGAACTTAACACTTTACTAGAGAACAAAAACAAAACCAAGTCATTTTCGTTTTAAAGTGAAATGCAGCTACAAATAGTTTTTGTTGCTTTTAGGCTACACTTTTTAAAAGTATATTTTTGGATGATGATCAGTGTAAAAGAATCGCACAGAATCATCTGTTACATTTACCCTGCATCAATTTGCCTAAGTTATATTTATTTTCAAAAATTAAGTTGAAATATTTATCAGCATTTGATGACCACAATCCAGGGGTTTTTAGTACTTATAATCGTCCAGGTACGAGATGTGTAAATTGTGTCAAAGAGTGGCAAATTTGTGCAGAACGGTAAGAGGATTAAAAATGCTGTAGATCACGAGCACTTATCTGGCCCTGAATGCCTATCTATGATTCCGAAAAATTATTAAAATAGTGGAAAAATTTGTGTAAGATAAAGGGTCATTATTACGACTTGCCTTTAAAGTTCATGTAAGTAATAGGTAACCTTAGCTAGGGGCATTGTACTTATGTACAGCACTTTAATCTATACGTTTTTTAACGCTGGTTGAGTTTAAGGCTTATAATTATGTATAATTATATATTAAGGCTTATATCAGTTTAATAAAACTCCCTTACGTTCGTTTCTGTTGGTCAGGAGGCTTGACGAAAATCGAAATTTAAAACGATGGGAAATCACTTGAAAACAATTATATTCAATATTATAATTATATATAAAAAAAAACTACTGAAGCATATATTCCGTTTTTTTTCTTCCGAAATTTCAAAAGAAATGTGTTCGAGTACTTTGGCAATAAATGCATAAACTTCTATTATGCAATTAGAAATAAATTGCTGAGATATTCCAAGAAGCTGATCTTATCCAACTTGATACCCGTCTTGAGACAGTTGCTTAGTTGCAACAGTTAATTTCAACATTGGCGGTACATCTGTTCACCCTTAACGTTTTTAGAATGGTAAACATAAATTGAAGATTCCTTATTATACGCTTGTGAAATAAATTTTTTTATACTCTTTCTAATTTGGACTTGTAACGTTAGAATTATTTGTTAAAATTTTTTTGTGCATCATTTTCACCAGTATCATTTATCCATATATGCAGAGTCTATTGCACAAATTTTTATTTCACTTTCAATAATTTTGTAAAATAGTGCTTGATGCTTAAGACGTTACTTCTGAAATATAATTTTTGTCCCCCATCGTGTGTGTTAAATTTTACATGTAAGTGAAGTGCTGCCAAGTTTTTGCATACTTTGATCAACTTTTATGAAATATAGCTGTGTATTATACCAAGGTTTTATACAGTCGTAAATTCTATAGGACAAGTTTATCAATACTAAAGGAACTTTACGGTAAGGGCCCAGAACGGAAACTCCTTGAGCACATATCGTGACTGCAACTCTGCCGGGGAGATATATTAAGATCTGCTCAAATATAACATTAAAGCATCCGTACAATGGCTTTTATTAAGGTGGCCAGTGCCGACTTTACGATTCTATTTTGCCTCTGCCAGCATCTCTCTGGGTATGGAGCAAGTTTTGGGTAATCCAAAACTGTAAAACCTAGTGGACACATGAGGCCGTAATATAAGAGATTATATTAGACAGAGCCGCACCCAAACATTAAAAACCTTGCACCAATCATCGTCTAAGATGAAACATATTTGAATGACGATTTTAAAATCTTCTCTTGCGAACCTGGGGGGTTTGTTCTCAATTTGTTGTTGTTGTTGGAAATTGTATAGTTTTAAGATTGTGTCCGAAAAATTGGTTATTAGGGTGAGAGGATCCGGCATATTATAGGTCGAATCTAGAATTTTACATCCAATTAAAAAATCACCAACAACGAAATTGAAGCCATTAAAAACGATATGTTATATCTTGTGATCGGACTTAAATGGCGAGGCAATTAATAAAAACCTAAATAGCCCATATTTAGGGGCGTGGCAATCAAATGTTAGGATGCATTTTAAATTATTTACTGAAATATCTTTTTGCCTTAGATGGCGAGTGATTCAACTTTTTTCTTCGATCAATTGTAGAAAACATGTATTTATTCAGAATGGTTCCACACTTAGCTGAGTGTGGATACGTAAATGCAGGAATAATGCTTTAGAGATAAGGACCGGTTCGAGTTCTAATACTTTGTTCAAAAGGGACCTGTCACTTTAACATGGCGTTGTAATAGGAGAGGAAAATTGATATCTTTTATACCCTGGTGACTATAACACTGGTCTCAATTCCAGTTTGTGTATTAAGTATGTACTCGTACATACATATATGTTCAAATATATTAAAAGTTGCATACGCACTTGCGTAGTAGACAATGTGTATAAAAAAATTTTATTATCTTAATTATACTAATTAAGTTTTACTCGTAACGGAACGTTACTTTTTGTTATAGAATCATTTTCACATGCAAGTGCATCTAGACCAATTGGCCAAATTTTTAGACACTTTGTTTCCATTGCACTATGGGTTTTTTAGTCTGCAAATAGTTTTTACTTGTTAATAACTTTAAGATAGCTCTTAAATTTTTTTTAAATTACTAAAATAAAAACGAAGCAACTCTGAATATTCATTTCTTTTCCATCAACTCCTCAATTTTGCCTTTTACCGTTTCCGCTGTTTAGAAATAATTAAAGATCTGTAAATCCTACCACTGTTTCTTTAGCTTTGCCGCACACATCGTTTGGTTAGTACGGACAGTGTGCGAACAAGCAAACGCGCATTGCAAAAAAAGTAACAACTTGGCAAACAGCAAGCGATAGATTAAAAAACCTCATAATTTTTTTGTCAAGACAACTAACTAACCTTTATATTAAAGGAGACAAGAATAGGGATATGTATAAAACAGTATAAAAACTATTAAAAATTAATGCACAAAAATAAAGAGGAACAAAAAAACGAGTCGTTTGTCTAGAACACAAACAGGCAGCAAAGTATTTAAGTTGGAAAAAGTGGAAATTTTTTGGATTTTTATACAACCAAATGTCATGCTCATTGTTGGCAAAAAAAGTCTAGCATAACAATGTTGCCAACTGATAATACAGATGGTACTATTTCGTACTCATATCATAGTTTTTTAAAGAAAGCTTCGTTATGATGCTGTCAGGTATAAAGGACTCATGTATACCAGTATCCAGCTAGAAATACACTTATTGTCTTATGCTGGTATTCTGATGCATTACAAATGCACAGAGGGGTGGCCGATAGCGGGATAAATGGTAGTAAATATGTAGCTTTAGTACTACTTAGTAGAACACAAAAGTGTGAAATTCTTAAAGAGAAACTCGTTATGTTGGTCACCGGAAATGTTGGTAAATTTTATAGCACCTTAGCGAAGACTTTGCAAAAATTTCTTCAAGCAATATTTTTACAGCCTGACCCCTTATCTTTTGTTGGTTTAATTTTCATTTACATTCGACCAGTAATTCTAAAATTCTTAACGTATAATCTGCCTTTCGGTCCTACTGTGCAATGGTTTGTTTGCATCAGCTTTTGTGTCTGTGAAATAGGTAGTGGTACAAAGTTGCCAAAGGATTTCTATGTATAAGAATGAATATGTATGTGTTGGGAGTTTTTTTATGATTGCGATGTTGGAGCAGCCATTGCATTGCTGTTGTTATTGTCAGGCATATTTAGACGAGAACAAAAAAATAAACAATAACAAATTTTCCTTGTGTACATTGCATTCAACTGATGATGTTTTGTTGGCTGTTGCTGAACAAACAGAAAGTGCTGATGATAAAAATTTTGTCATTTGCGCGAATTTTTCGTAACATTTTTCGTATCGTTTTTGACGCTAAAGGAAAAACAGAAATTATGATATGAAGAGCTGTTAACTTAAAAAGGACAATTACATGTGAGCTTGGAAAAACTGGCAATATTTAGTAAGCGAAATTGTGATTGTTATGTCAAAATTTCCCAACAGTTTTGTGTCGCTGTAAAGAATATCAGTTTAATGTTGTTTAGACAATTTAAGAACTTGCAAAATATTCCAAGGGTAAGTAAAGATTACTAATTACAAATTGAGGATTATAAATTTACAATTTGTTCAGCCCTTTCCAAACAACAATAATATGCTCTGTAAGAAAATGTACAAGAGTCGTATTGGATATGGCAACATCATTCAAAACAAGATCCCATCGCTTAATTGGTAAACAATTTTGAATAAAAAGTTGTGTATCGATTGAAATAAAATAGGGCTCGTTTTTTTCGAATAGATTTACGTATAGGATAAGAGAAAGAGTGTATTTTTTGTTGTTTTTTAAAATTTCCATTGGCACACGTTCAATGATATCTCAGAAGCTGATGAGTGGCTCAAAGATTATATTGTTGTCGCATTTCGTATTTTTTACTAACTGAATTTGACACAGCGTTCTCCAGTTATGGTAATATTTTTAGTTAAACTGCTTCCTTTTCGACATAACGGTATCTCTCGAAAATTTTAACTTATTTTAAGACCCCGAGCGCAGCTTCGAACTATGCAGCGTCTCTCCAAAACCTTGTATACTTGTGTTATTATAGAAAATTTTCAAATTTGATTCTAGGACTTTTCATAATTACAGTTTTAAATTTGGAAGAGCGGATATAAACTTTAACGTACATATTTGCCCGCTATGGAAGCAGAATTCTTTTAGACTTGTTTGGGTTTTTTTGTTGTTAACAACCAGGTACCATTAAACATTGATATCCGCCAGATACTTTTGGTTAAACGGAACCCCGGCGCAGAGACTTGTGTGCACCAGCTGCTAGAATCTTCACAGAGATCGAGTTGGACTTTCGACTTCCTACGCATAACACGGTACTTCAGACAGAAATACAGCAATAGGGAGACAGGAGATTTCGCATTATTTGGATGTCCAACCTATAGGGAATATTTGGTAATGAGCGAGCAGATACTATCAATAAAAGCCGGAGCATTAAAAGGCATAATCTTATTTAATGACAAGCCTTTTGAGACTATTACTGAGTCAAAACAAATTGGACGAATATGATCCATACTAGAATTTTGGGGAGTGACCCAAACTAAGTTAAAGCGAAGAAACTGCTGGAACAGAACAAGTGCAAAATTGTTGGGGTTATTCTCTAAGTATTCTAACAAAAGTTTCTAATTTACAAGCGACTGCAGAGCATGCATTCGAAACTAACAAAAGAGACTTTTTTGTAGCACTGTCCAGCTATCTCAAAAATAAGAACCCAGTAATTTAAGGTTGACTTTTGGTTTAACTTTTCCTTGGAGTTGACATTAGCTGTTGAAAGCTGCACGAAATTTTAAAAGGGGCTTCAGAATACAAGTGCCGTAATTTTGCGGAAATGGCAATTTTAGGCGTTTAAATGCGTAGCAGTATTGATTTATTAACACATAAATACTATTATGAGGAATTTAATTATCTGTGGCAAAAAAAAAGAGTAATTTACACAAATGCACAAAAGAAGAATGATAAGAGAAATGTTTTAGTATTGATCCAATCAACTTCTTAAAATTTAAAAACAAATTGTACACAGGAATGTATGTATAATTTAAAACGAAAATACAAAGTGTAATAAATGAGTGTAAAACCAAGCGTTAACGAGACTGGTTTATGAATGCTTCTTCAAAAATTATGACACTTTATACAGTCGCCTCTGCTAGTCTTCAGTATACTAAACAGCAATATTTAATGCCTCAATAAAATCGTCTTTAACAGAAGCATGTTTTGCAACCATTTTTATGTTTTTAGTTAAATGAAAAAAAACGCAGGTTTTCTCTGTTAAAATTTGTACTCACCCAGCATTTTCTTGTTTGCCTGCAAAGTATCTCATATTGCCGGAGGTATCTACTACTCTTATCGAATTCACACGTCTCGAGTCACTGTCAGCTATATACAGATCACCGAATGGTGAAAAGGCCATAGCTAACACTGTACCCAAAACATTATCAGTGGTTTTATTGGCCTTATCCTGTCCACTGTTGCTGCAATGTAAAGGTGTACCAGCCACTACACGAATTTTCATATCAGATGTCAAACGTAGCACTAAACGATCATCAATGAAATGTAAAGAGCCATCCAAAGGACTTAGAGCTAAGCCAGTAGGCCATTGTAATTGAGCTTGATTTGCCATTAAAGTGCCCGAGCAGGGCGCAGGACTCCAATGATTGTGATGGCCATGATGTCCTATTAAAGTATGTATAATGCCCTTGGGATCCACAGCTCTTATATTCGTGCCATCGGCTATATACATTGTTCTATCCGCTGCTATGGCTAAACCTTTGGGATGTGACAGTCTAGCCTGCAAAGCTGGACCACCATCTCCGCAATTACCCTCATCGCCGGGTATACAACGTTGACCTGAACCCACCACAGGTTCGCTATTAATCGAAGGATCTTTTGCCTTTTCCAGTCTAAGCAAACGTAATATTTGATGCCTTTCAGGATCCGAAATGTACAAATGACCATCAGCTGGTGAAACTGCTAAATAATATTGGTAAGACACTTGGGTGGCACTCAATTGCAATATAGTATAAACTTTGCCATCCGGCGTTATGCGACGCACTAAATTAAAGTCACCCACGTATAAGCTACCATCAGGACCTGAAGCCAAAGCTATAGGTGTCAACAGCTTGGCATCCTTGGCAATACCATTGCAATGATCGGGACAGTTTAGAGGCCTTTGCAGCCCAGTACCCATCACCACCTTAACAGTACGCGGATATTCCTTCATGTGCAAGGTACTGCCATCACCCTTCTGCAATATACCCTCATGGAAGTTATAATGATGATGTATGTCCAAACCCCAACCACCAATATCCGATATATCCACATCATAGCCTTGCAATTTAGCGGTTTGTGTAATCCATACTGGCGTATCGCAGGTTGAATGTTGATAGCCTACTGAAATGCGTGCAATAGTAACACCGTATACCTTTTGCCTATAGACATTGCGTTTGTTCCAGGCAAACGTGTGTATAAGATTTGGATCAGCTTCATAGGTTTTAACATGCAGCGAACCCTCAATCTCAACGCCCACATGTACGTGCGTAAGAGTTTTAGGTATAATCTCCGATGTTAAACGCATGCGAACTATACTTAAATAGCCAGAGGCCTGGGAAGACTGATATGTTAGATGCAGATCTGAGCCAGGAATTTGTATGGATTCTTGAACAATCTAGAAAGGGGAGGAGAGAAAACAAAATGATTATAATTAAGGTTAACTTGTGATAGTTCTTCCACTATTTGTCACTTCATTGCACGTAGTCGCATGTTTAATTTCATTTTCCTCTAAACAAATACTACCTTAAAGAAAGGTAACGTTTAAAAATGTCAACAGCTTATTTTTTTAAACATTACCTAACTGTAGGTCAATAGCTCCCTGAACTATAATTTTATTTTAATGAAAGTAAAACTGCACTACTCAAAATCTCATTTACACAGCTCTTTCAGCTTTTAAGTACAGCAACATTAAAATGAAATAATAAATGAACACATTTTAAAGTGAGCCATAAGGTAAATAGTAATTTAATTAAAACGTTCACAAAGTTGCAGCTGGTGTCAGCTAAAGGTACTGTGCCATACAGTAGCAGTAATGATTACAACCAAGACAGAGAGTAAAGGCAACCATCCAGCGAGAGCAGTTGCATGCAATCTTGCATGAGCTGCAACTTTAGCATAAATAACGCAAAAATATTTGATGGCAACAAGACAAAAACTAACTAAAATTAGAAAATATTAAAATAAAACCATGAAAGGAACTAAAGTTCAAGCTTAACTGAAAGTCGCAACAGTGCACCACAGAAGGAAATATAAAAGAAAAGAAACGCAACCGTTAAAGTGAACAAGATATTAAGGCTGAATTATCACGTGAAAGAGTAAGCAAGTTACTGCTAAAACATGAACAGGGCAGTATTAAAGTACGTGAGGTATAGTTAGGTGAAATTTACCAACAAAACTATAGTCTACTTTTAGGATCTGAAAAGTGGAAGGAAAAAAACAACAATACTGGACTTTACCTAAAAAGGTTAACAGCAAGATTTATTAAAAGGACCCTAAGGTACTACAAATTAAATGCTATACTTTACTCTTCATGCTCGTATTGGTCATTAAGGTGAAATAAAAAACAAACGAGACCAGAAGTGCAAAAAATTATATTAAATTTAGTTAATTAGCTTTTATTCCCTTTTGTTTTTCTCTCTAACATACACACCTGGGTTTCAGCAAATATAACACGTTTGCCCGGCATTGCTCCAATGCCATTTGGCATCCAAGTACTAATTAATTGTGGCTTCAACTCTTCGTGATCATGCTCCATACAGATTTTATGGGCATCGCTAATAGGTTCATCATTAAAATGATACAAAATCGAATTGAGAAAGGTTAAGGCGGGATTTAAGGGTGCCACTCTGTGAAATGGAAGAAATTTAGAAAAAGCAAGTGAAAATGAAGTTGTTATGATTAAAAATTGATAATGTTTTTTATTTGCGTTTAGTTGAAAAATATTCTTCTATTTACTTAATATTTCTACTGGCACTTTCGTCGTCATCGCTTAGCTGCATTTGTACGGGTGGCAAAACTACAATGCGATTCCAGGGCACGAATACAGTACGTGTTAGTGGACGGAATGGTGAACGTTGGAATTGCAAAGTTACAGCGCCACCTCCATTGACCAAGACATCGAACCTAAAGTGTAAAGGAGAAAATTATATTATTAGATTAGCGCCAACTAATTGATAATAAAAAAAAATTAATTGTGTTCCTTAAACATAAAAAAATTAACTTAAGCTTTCTGTTAAAAAGGAAGGAATGTAAAAATTCTCATTTACAGACATCTGACACAAAATAGTTCCCGCATTTATACATTCGCAACAACTATTCTTTCTTTTTGTAGAGGGTATTTATTATTACTCTTGTATATTTATAGTTTCTAATAAAATTGTTAGGAAATGAAATGCTTAAAATTGGATTTTCGTCTTCCTTGTAGAATAAAAAATAAAACTTAAAAGAAGAAAACACAAAACCAATAAGAAACCGGAGATAGCATATTAAAAAGAAACTCATCAAAACGCATGTTATTGCAAGAGTAGCACTGTGACTAGCAAATACATATGTTACATATGTTTGTTATGTATTTGAACACACCACATCACACTCAGGCTTATCCCAACCCAATGCTTTTAAATTATTAAGGTCTTGTTTTTGGGTTTATAATTCAGTTGTCTACTGTATGTTATTTTGTGGAGGTTTACTTATGTCCTGTTATTTATACTCTACTTCAATGTAAAGGTTATTTGTATGCTCCTACAGTTTTTCGGTTTCCATTTATTTTATTTATCTGTTTCTCTTTTTGTGTTAAAAGAAAAATAGCTTAGATCAGGTCCAAACTGACTAACACATACATATGCATATGTATGTGTGAGAAAAATCCTAAAGAATTGACAAACATAGAATAGAAAAATAAATGCAATTAGGTGTTATTGATTTAAAAATATTTTTTTGTTGTAGTGGATTTTATCTGTTTGTTTGTTTATTATTGTTAATATAAAAATATAAAATTGTAGTAAAAGGATAGTTATAGTTGGAATATGGAGGAATTAAATAAGAACACTCAAGCTACTCAACATTTAACAGCTTTTAATCCAGTGTAGCCTATATTGGAAGGAATAGTACTAACCAAATATTTGTCTCCGATCATTCACATAAAAGGAGATGCTCTTCCAAATATTAATTTTTATTTGCTTTTTTCCATTTAAAGTCTTGCGTTGCGCTTTATATAATTAGATCTTTTATTTACAGAAGTTTTTCTGACTTTCTTCTAAAACTTTTAATTAGCTACACACTTAAATCTGGGGAGACCGGAGCAAGGATTCTTTTTTATTTATTTATAATTTGTTGTTTTAAACAACAGCAATACAATGCGAATACTCCTGGTCAAACGGACCCCAGCGGAGATACCTGTGGAGACCTGCTGCTACATGAACGGCTCTAAACTATGCAACCAGATATCGCAAAGTATATGCGACTTCAACAGGAATTGCACATTATATGGATGCCAGGCCACCAGAAAGTATTTGCTAATGAATGATCGAATACTGTGTCTATAAAGGCCCGAAGGTGACTGGAAATAAAATGAGATAATTCAAGGAAATTTGAGGCTACGTAGACTGTTTGGCAAAAACGACCCATATGGCATTTTGGAACAATAAAAGGGTGAAAAAAATTACTACAAATTGGACGAGTGACTCAAGCGCGGATAAAACGAAGAGCTGAACATAATCGTAGTTAGTGAGATTGCAAATATTCCCAACCCTTAGCCTTAAGCCTAGAAGCTTACTTACTTCGAAAAGGTAAAGCAGATAATGTCGTCTTCAGTGCATGCAATTCGGACATCGAAAAGATAGAACATTTTCTCTGTTACCACCCAGCTTTCTCAAAAACAAGTACTCAGTATCTCATGATTAAAATCTTACGAGATATAATTCACTTAACAGACACTGGTTGCAGAATTCTAAGGAACTTCGCTCAGAGCACTCGAAGTTATTATAATACGCATGAAATTTTGTTGGTTCCTTGGTAGAGAGCGAAAACATATTGAACCAGTGGATTAAGTTTCATATGTCTACGGGAATGAAGCCAATAACTGGCTTCCCTTTCCTACTGAAAGTTTATTTATTTTTTACATTTTGAAATGTTAATTGAAACTAAGTTCTGGAAACAAATCTTCGAGTTTTAATAAGCGCCCTAATTAATTTAATTTTATAAAATATTGTTTTTATTTCCCCTTATGTTTCGGTTTACAAGTCGTATGTTGCTACAATTTTTTATTTGTACATTTGTAATTGTTGAGAGTAATTGTGGTTAAAATACATGAATATTTACATGTTAGTTTTGTTATTATATATATTTTATTTACAAATTTTATTCGGCATGTTTCTCTTGTTAGTCTATAATTGTAGAGATGACGTTTATGCGCATTACAATTTTTTTGTTAATGAATCAATGGAAAAATCTTGTAAACTCTTTAAGGGTTGTCAGAAAAAAACACTAATATCATGTTCTGCCTTTTTTTATGGTCAAACAGGTGTGTGCATTTATTTTGGAACACTATATAATTGAAATGGAAATAAATAAACTTATAAATAAGAATAGTTTAAATCTTATTTATTTAAATTCTCAGACGAACAAAATGAGCCTGTAAAGGGTTTTTGATTTAATTTAATAATATTAAGACTGACGATAGTCAGATAGA
This sequence comes from Phania funesta, assembly GCA_963932375.1. NCBI lineage: Eukaryota > Metazoa > Arthropoda > Insecta > Diptera > Tachinidae > Phania > Phania funesta. Next base: position 61,844,636 of record OZ010655.1, read on the forward strand.
AAAAAAGTCGTAATTCTTGACAATTCGGAAATTCACCAAACAATTTAATTAATTAAAAAAAATTGTGAAGCATAAAAACTATAAACTTGAGAAAAAATACTGATAAAATTGAAAAGTAAAAAAACCGAAATACACTACATTTTGGTAATTTCGCAGACATCAAAAATTCCCCATAATACCAAAGTTCAGCAAAAAAAATTTATGTTGCCAAAATAAAAAAGAATTTTTCAGAAAAAGTAACACAAAATTTAATTAAACCCTAAAATTTTAAAAATAAGTGGAAATTGAATAAAAATCTAATTTGTGAAAATATCTAAATATTATGAAAATTTGATGTCACACAAAAATATCATAAAAATTTAAATTTTAAACAAATTAAAATTTCTCTAAAAAGTATCACAAAAACTATAAATTTTATCAAAAACCCATATTAAACTGAAAAATCATAAAAAATTTCAATTTCACCAAAATATGGTCATCCACAAAAATTTGAAAATTCGCCACAATACGAAAATGATCCCGAAATTATTGAAAGTAGTACCAAACGAACCAAATTGTACAATATAGCAAAATTAAAAAAACAAAAAATTCATTTTGTCTACGCTCTGAAATTTCACCAAAAATTGTTCAACAAAGGTAAAGTTTATTATAATTACCAAAAAATCCAAACTCAATGAGAGACTGAAATTTTAACACAAAATATTACAAAAACCGTAGTTCATAAAATTTTAACATTTCACCACAAAATTTTAAATTTCACTGAAATTTAAAAAATACCCTTTATAAAATTTTAAACCTTATGAAAAACGTCGAAATATAAAAAAAAGAATATTTAAAAAAATTAAATTCCACCCAAATTGGGATTTTACCTAAAATTAAATTATTCAGCTTAAATTTTAAAAGTCATAAAATTATAAGTATTACCAAAAATAAAAATGCAACAGAAAAATATAAAAAAAAATCACCAAAATTTGAAAATTCCCTAAAACCAGAATATTACGAAAAAAAATTTTAAAATACCAAAAGAAAAAAATTTTCCAAAAAAGCAAAATTTCACAAAAATTCACCAAAAAAAATTTCACTATAAATACTCTTTTTCGAACAGAAATTTCACAAAAATAATAAAAGCACTTGAGCTTCAACGGTTAAAAGTCTAAAGTTTCATAAACATCTCACAACTGTATCATAAATTCGGAATTTTACTAAAAGCCTAATTCTGTTGTTATCTCATTGTGGCCCACCTACTGCCCTTTTTAGAATTAAAATTCAATTTTAATACAATGGCCTTATAAGGATTTTGAAGTAAACTTCAATTTGTAGTACCACAGACAAAATTATTTGAATTTATTTCTTTTATGAACATTCAGTTAAATATTTTACAGCATTTATAGAAATCTCTTGATCATAATAATTCATTTGGCAGCGTTTTTACAGTGTGTTAATTGTTTGTGCTCTACCTTATTTATTATAATTTTTAAAATTGTTTTGAATTTTTAAATTTTATTAAATTTTCCCCTTTTAGTTTCGCTTCACAAAAATTTACATATATATTTTCCTAGTGTTCGCTGTAATTATTTTTGTATCCATGAAGAGCCATAATTCTTCATTAGCCTAGTGCCTTAAATCCATACCACCAATCCCATACTGAGTTTTTTTTTTAACACATACCTACGTACGTATATTTTAATATTATATACAAATGTATGAGAAAGATGTTTGTGTGTACAGATATTATAAATATTTTGTTGTTGCTGTTGGCTGGTTGGTAGGTAGGTTGATTATTATAAATGTTAACATTGCAGTATATTTGCGTGTTGTCTGTTGCTCCCCTTACTGAAATGCATAACACATATGTGTGTGCACTATAGCAAACAAACAAAAAAAACATGCTTTTGCATGTACTATGAGTCTGTATATGTACGAGTTTATTGCTTATTGCTTATTGCAACAACATACTCATGTATTTATGTTACCATAAAATGTGTATGAACGATATACTGAAGCATTGTTTTGGAAGAATGTTCTCTAATACACATGCATACACACACACACACACAAACATACGTTGAAAAATGTGTATAATACAAATTTGTACAAATGTGAATGTGTATGTTAAAATATTTCCATATACATGTATATAAAAGTTTATAATAATTTTATACTCCACTAACATCAAATAATAAAAATAAAAAACAGCAACAAATAACAAAAATAAAAATTGCAAAAATACAACAACAGACAACAAAATATTGTAACAATATGGCAATTTCCTTTTATTATCATTACCTTACACTTGTATCTATGCAAGTGTTTGCATTCATATACATTTATATGTATGTGTGAATATGAGTGCGTCTGTTTATATTTTTCTGAATTAATACTAAAGTCGTAAACTTTTTCGCTTTAAGCTTGATTAAAGCGTTAACACAATGGCACATTTTATACTACAAACATGCAGATGTGAGTGTAAATATCTCTGCAAAATCATTTCAATAGGAAAAACTAACAATAGCAATAGCTTTATAATAGTTTTGAAGCTGTTTATATAATGGCCAAATATGTAATAAAAAACTTTTAATTATAAACCATGCAGTCAGTAGCTTAATTTTATTTTAAATGGCTTGTTAACAAAAATATATCCATATGGCTGCAATGTACAGTACACACACAAATTTTAATGAGTACAATAGGGATATTGTTTGTTTAAAACTTTTGTACATCTGTAAAAACTCGTGCTTCAATGTTTGGTAAAATGTAATTTAAATGAAACCTAATAATAGCCAAGTTCTGTTTTAAGCGAAAAAAAACCCCAGTTTTAACCGCTGGAATGAAAAATTCAACACTGTTACAGCTGTGAAAAGAATTGATTCGAGCTCGAGTGGACCGCTTTTGTTCGCTTTGGCTAGTGCTAAATTAAAAAAAAAAAACATAAACACAAATAAGTTAAAATTCGACGCTTAGAAATAACTGGACAGTTGTTACAAATTTGCTTAAAAAATAAAGTGCATAGTAGGAAGTCAAGCTAGGCGTCATTTGTTTCTGTAAGAAAGATGATCTAAGCATAATATGTTTGTAAGCCATTTTGTACTACATAGCTTCAGCTAAGCAAATGGCTCTTAACTACGTCATTATATTGCGCTTTAGTTTCCTTAACTTCCAGGACTATGCAAAGAAAATTAGAACTTTCCACTGATAATGACATTCACAAAATTTGTTTAATCTTACACCTTTACTCCTTTACTACAAACGGTTTAAAAAAAGTATATTCAACACGTTCTATTCAAATAATTTCAGCATGGAATTTCTTTGCCGCTTTCTGACGAATTTGTGTCAACTGTAAAGTTCAATATATTAAACCCATAACTCAAGAATACGAGAATGAATATTATTCAAATTTCATATTATTGCCTTTTTCCTCTGGTTTGAACAAAGCTTACACCACTCTAACTTTGCGTTATTGCATTCTTAAAGCGTGAGTATCTTTTTTAAGCTTTTAGCAAATTTATTACAGAGTTGCATAAAGTTACTGTGCCATTTGCAATAAGCTAAGCCGCAGCCAGTATATAAACCATAACGCCGCCTCTCAAATGTTTACGGAGTTTTGTTTGTTATTTTAATTTTTACTATTTTAGCAAAAAAAATTGTAACAGTCTTAGCTTCAATCTTAAGTATTCACAGGCAGTTGTTGAGACGGTTCTACCCCCGTGAAACTTTGTAAGCACAGGTGACTAGTTGCTTTGATTTTAAAAATAAAATGATATACACAGCTGTTTTAGCATTGCAAATTACCAATCTGCAATTATTTTTGCCATAGCATATTTGCTCAAGTGTAGCAAATCTTAGTTTCATACATTTTGTTGTTATGGTCTTGCAAAATGTAGCAAATTTGCTAGACTTACTACATTTGCAAGGATTACAAGTGTTGTTTACAACCAAGAGTGAGTTCCCCTTTAGTTATCATATGCATTTTGCTCCAGCCAACCATCGGTCAGGAATGAAAGCATTCTATGTATTTCTGTTTCATCTCGGTTGATTCTATTCTATTATCAAACTGATTGTAATGAAATAAACATGTACATGCATGTTTCGTACATATAAGCGTTACGGTCCCTCTGATCTTAACAAATCAAGATTTGCCCATTTATTTCCATAATACGTATACGACTTATGTTATTTGAACTTGGCTTTATTATTATTGAACCGCACATTTTTGCTGTTTTAAATATTTTGTGAATTTTTAAAAAGCAACATTATTTTATTTTACATGCATTTTTTTCTCCAATAATTTGTAAATAACTCCGTTGAGCATACAAAAATATAATGCTAAGGGAACAGGATGGTAAATTGAATCAATTCTTCTCGAGTTATGGTGAAATATACTAGTCTAACGCGCTATTAAGGATGTCATATTAAACACGCCCATTAAAAAAATCTGTACGTGCTGGAAAAAATATTTGTTATAAGATGGACAGTTTTGGATGTAACAAACCTCAGAAGTAAAATTAGTATTAAAATTAAGTTGACCACTCCTGTATGCAACAATTTTATCCTGTTAGTACTACTAGTGGAATTCCGATATTTTTTAAAAGCCCTTAGTTCATTCGATTACATAAATTTATAGTAAAAAGTAGAGAGCTAAAAAAATTCTTAATGTTGCATTTACATTTTCAGTATTTTTATTTTCCCAACAATATTCATTATCCCACCCACTGAAAGATTTGTTTTAACGCAAATTGTTTCAAGTACTTTGATTTAAAATATTATTTAAATAATTCTTTTTTAATTTTACTTACCATCCTCCTTGCCGGGTGAGCGTAAATCCAAATCTTGAATCTCTATCCACTGATACTCGTATGCCAACAATGCCCAATCCTTGTGGCGTTATCACTTGACCTCGCATTACAGATACACGGCTAAACATATTTTTGAGTGGGAAAAGTGCAAAAGAAAAATTCATATTAATTTTCAGATATTTATCTTAATTTAATGAGTAATTTAATTTGTAATGAAAATGATGCAATTAAAAAGAATAGTTTTTGTACATAATGATTTTTTTTCTGTATGAAATATTGTTTGTTTGTTTTATAAAATATTTGTTCGAATTTTGGAAAAGAAACTAAATGAATGCAGCTAAATATTTGTGTTTAAAAAATATTGCATTATCATATAATTTGGATTTATATAAAATTTAACTTGCTGGTGTTCTTATATACATAAAAAAGGTTGCGTGATTTTAAAGAAATTTCTAAATGAAAACGGTTCTATTTGTATAATTTTAATCAAGTTCCATAGAATTGTTATTAAGAAATTGTTTAAGGTAAATCGTATTGAGATGAAAAGAATTCTCAAAGAGATGAACTGTTCAATTTCAGTAATATCAATGGACTAGACAGACAATTTTTTTTTTTCAATATTAAGTGATCTTCTGTGAGACACCAGGGAGTGAACATGATTCAAGCATTCAGTGTTAGGGAAAATTTCATTAAGAAAATATAAATGAAAAACAAGGGCCTTGCACAAAAATTTATGTAAATATTAAGTGCCTGGCTTTTTGAATATTTTTTTGTAATCCACGAATTCCAATTCACTTTCTCGTAGACAACGTAAGGCACATAGTCTTTGAATAACAAGAGCCAAATTTAAAACTGAATTTCTGGGAAAAAAGTCTTTCTTAGAGATGCAACTTCATTTATGTCGCAAAAAGTCAGAATTAAATAAACTTGGTTTTGAACAAAGCATTACATGCATTTAGGCCAATATTTGGACCCCACGTCTTTATTTTCCTAAAAACAGCAATCTGATGTATTTGGTAAGGAAGCCAGTAAATAATTAGAAATTTAACAAGTAGTTAAACAAAATTTAACGATTTATCACTTTTTATTATTTCAGAAAACGTGTTCTTTTCTTTTCTTCTTCAAAATGATTTTTATCCTTAAACAATTACTTCATTAAAAATATTTTACTAAAGACATGCAGAACTTTCAAGTTTTTTGTAATATAAATAAACTTTTTTAACCCTAAGGGTTTATTAAAGTTAATATAAATTATTTAAAGGATTGTAAATGTTTTCAAAACAAAACTTAACTACTACTTGTTGAATTAAAAAAAAAAAAATAAAGAATAAGCAAGTTTTATGTAACAGATTTAAAAGAATATTTCTCAATATCTCAAACGAAAAACTAGTTTTAGGTTTAAAATTAAATTTTATGAAAATAATTTAACTGCTTTAAAATGTTTAAATAATGTTTTTCATGTTTTTTCTTCTTCCTATAAATGTGACACTTTTACAAAATTGTTATGAAAAAAATGTGTATTAAACTTTATCGTTATTCCAAGAAACACCTTAATATTATTTCCAATATATTCTTGAACTAAATGTTAAAAGAAGAACGTGAAAGTTACCCCACTTTAAGCACGTACCGTTAGTGGGTCATAAAAGTTTGAGCACGTAAAAAATTATTTTTGCTACAAAAAAATATGTATAGTTAATAAACTGTAAAACAAATACATGTTCTAAAATAACATATGAGAATTGAAAAAAAAAATACCACAGAAAACTTAAGAAAAACCCCCATAAAATTTGTTGGCTTAATTTTATGGTTACAACACTTTCAAAGACTACTCCCCTGACAAAAAAAAATTGTTAAAAAAATTCATAATTGACATTGTTCTACAAATAACACTCTGCATACAATCTATAATATTTTATTTATTAATTTATGGGAAATGCTACACACGCCCCAAGGCAGTAAATTCTAGTCAAGCGGGCAAACTATCGTTTATATGAACAAAAACATTACGACTTTTGGGACAATTACATTTAACACCACTTCCGTATGTGTTTTAGTATTATTTTCATATAAGAACCTTTGGGTTGACTACCCTTCATTACGCTTGAAATATGTTTACACACAATTGTGTTGAGTTTTATTTAAATGTTTATAACTAGTTTGTTACAAGAAAAAAGATTACACTGTTTCTTAAAAAAAAAGGGAAAATTATATTAGCAACACAATTTATAAGAAATAAAGACTCCATAGTCTGACAGCTGGCAGCCTATGAATTACTGTTTACCAGCTACCTTCTACTATTGTTTAAAGTTTATGTTTTGGGAATAAATATGACATAAGCAATCACTGCAAGATTTCGGCATGAATTTTTGATTTTTTATACTTGCGCTTCCGATGTGTTGTTTCATAAAATTGTTTCCTCTTCGCATATTGCTGGAGATACTGCAATAAAATTCTACCTTCTGTTCCTAATTCAAGGCTAGCCTAGCCAATGCATTTAATTTGCGATGCTTTGAAAGTTTTTACCAGTGTTAAATTGCTATCTGCGAATTAGCAATGTTAGAAAAAAAAACACTGCACTCTGCTATTAATTCTACAAGTTTTACTAATAATGATTTTGCTATTACTATGCTGCTGATAATAAATATAGTCTCGGGATTGTAGCAAAAGCAAAATTAATACATATTTGCTGTCGCAAAACAGCACTATTTTTTAAATTAATTTATGATTTGGCTACGCTCGTAGTGTTGAAAATGCGATAGGAATGTATACAGAACCAGCACAAGTATAATAGCAATCACATTTAGAGCATTGTGAAATGGTTCAACGACCGTGCTTTAAATTGTTGGAAATTTTTCTTTGTTGTTTAGATTTCATTTAATTTTCAGGTAGAAAAGAAAGCCGCGCTGGCGTTATAAGAATTTATGGTAACATAAAATACATACATATGTAGGTAAACTGCATTTGTTCAAGAATTTTCATTATAGCCTTTAAGGGATGATAGCAAATCTTTTGCATTGCTGTGCTGATATATTTTTTTCAAAAGCACAAAAACTGCAAAAGCACTATTGTTGTTAACTGTTGCTATTGCTTTTGAATTTTTATTACAAGCTACATAGCAATAGTAATAGCGATTTTAATTTAACATTTTCTATACCCTAAATTATACCTTCCACATTTTTACAGCGGATTCTTTTTCACGCATTTTTTCTCGTTTTATAATTTAGTTGTTCAAAAAGAGGTCAAGATATTTACCCTTAAATTAAACTTTTTGGTAAATTTTAGCATAAACTATTATATACGCCAAAATAAATAAAGAAGTTATAACGACCTATTAAGACCCAAAATTTTGGCATAATCTTAAAAATTTATAAAAAAATCAAAATTAAAACAAAAATCACACGCATATATGAATGCTTCAATTGCCAAATCTTCTAACTCCACTTTCTAATTTTTGTTAGCGTAAATTTAAGGTACGCTCTCGTGTCATAATTTTAAAATATTCTTGTCATTCGTCTTTTAATGAATTCATTGATTCGTATTTCTCCCAAACCAAATCCCTAAAAATAGCTAAGTGAACCTAAAAAAAGGAAACCGCATAATATGTAATTATGTTTCAAAAATTAACAATATAAGGAAAAAATTCACTTCAAAAAATTCACTTCACCAATCAAATAAGGCACTGAAATTGATACCGACCTTAAACCGAAGAGAATATTCGCCATATGCCATAAATATGCTGCAAAGCGCCAAATAGTCTCTAAAATTTATAAATCCCATAAACACTTTATCTGTACTTCTATACGACGATCAGAATAAAACATGCCAATGAATACTTCTGGCTTTCTAACGTTAAACTATAATCAATTGTAAGTCAAGTGTGATCGGCGTTTACAAAATTCTGTATACATCAATTATTATTAGTTATAATCTATGATAGAACTGCGAGCAGATTGATGTTCTGTACAGCCTCATGCCCAGCTAAAATAAATTTTTTTCAAGGATTTTTTTGGACGGCCTCATGCCTGTTTGAGAACCCCAGTAATCCACTAGGCCTCGTTATTCGTCTTTGTGTGTTAGCTTATTTGTGATGCTACTGCGTACCTCACAGAAGTGTTCTTGAACTATAAGAGAAATGCCTGTGCCTTCTTTAGCCAGAGAGTCTGGTATTTCATTGTCTTTAATGTACCGGTACTCTCACTAGACTTACTATATTCCTTGCATTCAGGGTTTAAATGGAACCAGCAGTTTGCTAATGACTTTAAAGCAGCCTTGGTATCCGAACAAAATCATATTTTGCTAGCCACAAGTGCCTAAGACATGCACGTCCGTCTGCACAATGGGAGCTGTTTTACCCATTGCAATTGCGTTTCGAAAATATGGTACTACTATTCGTGCGCCAGCACTGTTTAATGTTCTATTTCTTTTATAAGAGACTGTGAGACAAAAAGTTCCATGCGGCATCCCGAATCTTGTCATCATGCCTTCCTTAACATTAGATAGATTACGTAGCCACGAGGCCGCACTGGCTGCTGTCGTTTTAACTGCGAGAAGCACGGGAATGAGTGGAGTTGTCATTGCTTAGGCATATACATATAAACATATATAAATTAAAATAGTTAATATTGGCTGGGACCTGCACAAAGTTTTGAACGTGAAACCGGCGTCGTAAGATGCTACGCCAAACCGACAAATGTTCGGTACAAAATATATTTCCAATTAACTTATTTTTACTTGAAATTATAAAACAATCAATTTTACTGCCATATTTTTGGCTTATTTATTTTGAAAACTGCCACATTTTTATATTTTGAGGAATTAGTGTAATAGTTTCTCCTTCTTACGTGTAAATAAAACTTATTTTTATTACTATTTCCTTATGTGTGGCTGTAAGCTTTCTTTTGTTGGCAATGAAAAACGCTCAAAAATTAAAGAATTCTCATCAAATTTTCCTGCTTTAATGCACTCGTTTCATAATTTGCACTTTCAAACGCTCGAATGAGTACAATTTTAGTTGAAGTAAACGCGCGTTATGCTCCTATATATATGCTACATTTAATAAAATCCATATAGAAAAGTTTAGCATGGAAAAAAGATTAAAAAGAAAGAGAAATTTTTATGTGTTTATATGCGGTTTTACTAGCTGACATAATTTTGTCATGCTTCATGAAATAAAAGTGAAAGAAATATAAAATTATTTTTTGCAACTTCTTTGTTATTTATTGTCTCTTTTTATATCAAAACACATATTGGATAGACGTCTTTTTTCTTGCAAGTCGTAAAAAGTTGCTGGTGGCAGTAACAAAATAGTGCCACATGACTCTAATTTTGCTAGTTTTCAAGGAAATTAAGAAAATAATATATAACGAGGTGTTGGAAAACTCACAAACAAAATTGTCATTGACAGTTTGCCAAAAATGTCAGGCTTGAAAAGAAAAGCAATGATTAATCATGCTTTTGACACTTAAGGAAAATACGCCGGGTTTGATTGAAAAGAATATTTTACTCTTTGTTATGTAATTTTATAAATAATATTAAATAAGGTGTGTCTAAAAAATTCAATTGAACAACTAGCAGTGTCCCCAAATTACAATATTTATGGCTTAAAAATGCTAAAATTCTTTTAAGGATTGTGAAAACCCTTTCCATTAATAACTAAAATAAATAAATAAAACGATATCTCTTATTTATTTTGCTTACAGTATTTGGGGAATTTATTTGAACAGATTGTTTTATATAACTCTGCAAATTATTTTATACATGAAACACTTATACAAAGTAATCTCTTCTCATGACAAAAAATGTTGCCTATTTATAAGCTGTTGCTGCATTAAACTGATGTCCGTTTAAAATCATAAATAAATATACATTCTCTTTCTTAGTTGAGCTAGGTTGCCTATTTGAAAAATATTTTTAAAAATTATTTGATCACGTTGTATTAATTTGGAAAATCTCCTTTAGGAAGAGAAAAATTGTTCTTTAAAGTAGTTTAAATTATACCGCATGAGCTGGTTGATAGAAGAGATAAGTTAAATTTTTGTTGGACAAGTTTATGATATAAATCGCAATATTCTAAGCTACGGATCAATTTGGAAAAGTTTGTAAAGAAAATTGATCAGCAATTACTTAACATTTATGTTATACATTTTTTATTCACCAATTTAGAATAAAGTTGCAATGCAATTACAAATCGGTTGCCTGAAATCAATTCCTGTAAAGAAGGGGGAAAGATGGGTCCCTTATAAAATTAGTGAACTGCTTCGAAATCCTACTTAAAATAATATTTAATAACATAATGTGAAGAGAAATAATCCCATACACCATATTTTTTTCTTTTTAATATTTCATCAAACAACCATAAACCTAATGCGTTATTTTCGTCTTATATTTGTTTGTGTAACAAAGCAATATATGGCATGTGCGACAAGCATCAATTGAATTGCAAAAGAACGTAAATGTAAATTATGCGTAAGTTTTTTGTGTGACAGCGAATGTTGTAATGCATTGAAGAGAGTAACAGAACTACTCTCTTTGATTTTGAATGTAATATATCAAAATCATGTCTAATTTTGCATAATAGGGTATTGCATTCAGGGTACAGCTTGCTGTGTTGTCACATCGCCACCATAATTATCTGCTTTACTACGGCATAGATTATACTGCCGAAAAGTACACCTTCCCCTAAAAGGAGCAAGGTGCTCTTTGTCAGTTATAATGCCAGAAGGATTATACAACTTTTTATGATTATTTTTAATGATTTCATATAAATCCCTAATAGCTGATAGCTTGGACCTAGTGCTTTTACCGTCAAAGCAGACATTTTTTTTAATTTTCCGTAAAACAATCACTGCAGTAGCTGGAAAAAAGGGGCAACCATATTGCAAAGTCCAATATTCGCTACGACGTGCGGCTTCTTTTTTGTCCTTGCTAAATACCGAAGTCCAATAAAGACTTTAAAATATGCTATACACTTATGTTGGAAGTCAGTCAAGTTGTTTTGTAGTTATTTCATACAATTTAGTACTCTTTAATACCTTTCAAAATTCTAATACAGCAGGCGCTAACGGATCTTTGATTTCAATCGTCATGGAATGAAATTCCAAAGAGGAATACGCCTTTAAGCCATTCAATATCTTAAAGCGTGGCACGCATCTCTGTAGCAAGAGTGATCAAATAAAATCTCATCACAACCGTCGGTAATTAATGAAAAATTCGATTCAATATTTTTTTTATGGTAGGACCAGCACTCAGAGGAAGACCCCTATTCATGCAATGCATTGTGCTAGAACTAGGAAAAGAGGTTATGGGAAGGACGATAGAGAGAGTAGTGTTTATTAACATTTGATACGTTAAATCTGCATCAGTTTAAGATGGTTTGGGCAATCTTTAAAATGTGTTACCCAATTATGAAGCAGCATTTTTTCAGAAAATAAAGTGCCCTTAAAGGTATCCATTTCCTTTCTGTAATTTGATATTTAAAGCATTCCCACTCGATGCCTATGTTTGCATACTACATTAATTTAAACTGAATTTAAAGGAGGAACAAACGCACAAAACGATGCCACGCAATCGAATTTTTTACAGAAATTAAGAAGAGTGTAAGGTGGAACTTATAAAGAAGGTGTATATTGTTAGAACGGATTACCGTCTTCAAGCCAAACTTAAAAAGGGATGACGGAAATTTGTTTCTAAAAATGTGCATCAAATCACTCTGTCGGAAAATCAAATCAAAAAAGAAGAGTTATAAAGTTCTCTACAAGCAAACAAAAACATGGTAAGGTAACCATAATCTCAGAGCAATATATTATGACGGAATTATATGATTGTCAACAAATCATATCATTTTGTAGAAATGGTCCTCTTGCAACGGTACAAAAGTAAACAATATATGGTACTAGGTACCAGTGCCTTGGGTGCGAAAATAGGTACCTGTTAGTCAATGCGCTAACCCTTAAGCGGCATCACTTTCACATGTACTTTGATTAAAAACCAAAAGAATTTTACATATTATGTTTGCTAGGAACATTTTATTGTTAGAAATATTATAAAATTTTTTTGTAGTTAAACTATTTACTTTGTTCGTGGTTGGGAATTTAGTAAAAATTGTATTGTTCAAGTTCATTATGCTGCACTTTTTATGAAGGGAAATAATTTAGTAATTAAGTGTTAATGTTTAAAATGATATTAACGACCATTATGTGTTTGCTTCTATATAATGTGGTCGCAGCGACCATGTTATAGCCATGTTTTTTTCTGTGTAGCTGAATGAAAGACATTTACAAATATTTGTTGCATACAACTTAATAAATAACCAAGAAACAGTAACAATTTCGCTACCAAATAAAGAAAAATATTAAATTAATGCCACATAATTATAGACATTAATCAAAAAGCATTCCGTAATTATGTAAAAAGTTCTAATAAGTATAATTCGCCTTAAAAGTAGATTATAGGAAAAAGGCAACTGAAAAGAAGGAAGAGAAAACTTTATCCTTTGTATAACACACACACACATCCATATACTTAATACAATTGAAGGTTGGAGAGCAGCGTGGCTAGAATTACAAACAATGCAATCATTTGGTTTAAGTAACAGCAACTTGCTGAAACAGAAACTAATGAAGAAAAAGAGCAAGAGAACTTAGAAATCTAAAACTTTATTAATGCCACTACTCTATTTGTTATAAAAGACAGCCAATGTAAGAATGTGTGTGTATAAAAATGAGTTAAAGAATAGCGAAAGTACAAGAATGAGTGGAGAAAAAAAAACTTGCAGAAGAATCCTTTTTATATAATCACCTTAAATTAAAACTGCACATTTAATCCAACTAACATCTTCCATACTAAACAGCAAAAGCAATACATTACAGTGAAATGTGTAGCAAGAAAAAGGTGGAAAATAATTTTTAAACTAGTTAAGGCAGAGTGAATTAAATGTAACAGGGAAAATATTTTTATCATTTCTAAAACAGTCTTACTAAAATTTAAATTTTTGTTGAGATAATATTTTATAAAGTTCAAATTTAGATATTTATTTAGAATTTAGATCAGATTTAATCGCCAGCATTAATCTTGCTTCCACTGTTATCAATCCATTTTTTGTTTATTATTAAACTACAACAATTCTGGCACTTCTTAGCAAAGATTTTAAACAAAACTTTTCATTTCTCGTTCACAATTCCAACATTACGGCATTATTTGTTAGAGCCTGAAGATTACAAAATGCTGGTGCACGCCAACATTGCATTCAATAGAAGTGTGAATTTTTTCAAGGATATTTTTTGTTACTTTGCAATTTCTTTTAGCAAACTTTATAATTTGTTTTGTTGGCATGATGAAGCAGCACAAAAAAACCGAGGTATAAATAATAGGATACACATCTATATAAAGGTGAACTTAAATCCAATTGCAATGAAAACCATTCGTGTTCGTGTTGCATTAGTGTGTTACAAATACTATTGCATAAAGAAATACATAAACGAAACGTTAAAATTTATGTTATGGTACCTCATAGTTGAAGTGTATTATATTTCATACAAACAAACCTGGAATATATTTCACACAGCGCACACGATCCCTTGAGTGTTAAACTAAAAATAGGTATTCGAATTGAAATTTTTACCCTAGCTAAAGAAAAACCACCGCTTGCAGGTGATTCGGGGAAAAAACTAATGATTAATTGAAAATTACTTAGCTGCAGAAATGTGTTTCAAAAATACATTTCAATGGCAGGACTTTGCCAATTTGCAATGTTTAAATAAGTTTCTTTTTAAATAATTATACGGCATTGTAGGGTTTTTAGAATCAAGTAGGGCTAATAAAAGGTTACTTATTGAACAACATACCCCATAATACGTTATAATACTTAAAGGGAAAGAAGTATTATTATGGCTCTATGGATACGGACAAGGCTTCTTATTGGTCTCTTTTTGTAGCCCTAGACTATGGGGCCACTACACCATCATTGAAACTTTGATCATATTTCTTGCACTACACACTTCATAGACTTCAATATTCCGAAGTCGTGCTGCTTGAGAGGTTTTAACTACTCGTTCTCAGGAATCTTAGGATGTAAAGATAGCAGGAGACCCTATTCTGACAATCTGGAAGAGTTCCCGGATGGCAATAGGTGAACTGAGGTTGAATATGTGCTTCAGAATTCTCAACGATTGTAGCGACCCTCAGGCTGAAATATCAGCGCAGTCTGTGGTACTACGAATATTTGATAGAGATATTCCGATCTTTACGCACAGCCGTGTCGCTATCAGGTCTCTAATAGGTGCCTATTCGACATCTAAGCTGTTTCAGGAATGCCGGGAAACCTTAAATCGGATGGGGATGGAACCACCATAGAAAGTATGCGTTGACATGGGACCATTGTGAGCAATTGCATAGCTGACCACCACAGGCGCCAGGCTGCACGTATCGCATTTTAATGGATTCTGTGGCATTCCCTTATCGGCCTGTAAGAAGCAATTCAGAATGCGTTATGTATATGATATAGCTAAGGCTAAAGAGTGGCAAGAACCCACATGTAGGAACACTAGGTTAATCTGGCCAAATTTAGGAATTGTTCGAACTAAGGATGTGTTAAGATTTCAGAAGTCGCAATTAAGACATATCAAGGCAACAATTGCTGAATATTGCAGATTTGGTAGTCATGCGAAGAAAAACATGTAGCCTGCAAAATTACTTCTATAGAAGTTGTCAAATTGAAGAGGAAGAGGACACGATATATTAGGTCCTGTGCCTTTGTCCCATCCTAGAAAACCTGCGACAGACTCATTTCGACATCCTCTCCGAAATAACAACGGCAATTTTATACCTTTTTAAGAAGCAGCAACTGGTTGAGGAATGACTGCAGAACGGCATAGCATTTATGACCATTTCAGCCTTCCTTTGAATTAAGCGTCTTCAAGGCATATAAAAAAATATTTCTCACAATAAGGTACCGTCACTTAGTTGCGAACAAGTGTATCTGAAATAGCACTTTAAGGCGATGTTGGCGTGCTCTTGATCCGTTTTTTCAAAGATTATCATTCCTAACAAAATTATTTTGTATTTTACAAAAGCTCTTTGTGCTATTGTACCAAATTTCAAAACCCTGAGAAGCTCATATATTTGTGTTATATCGTTATATGAATTTATTACATTGTTTGTATAATTGTATAAGATAAATTCTTGCAGCAAATCTCTAAAGCTGCATATAACACTTCGTAAGTGGATAAAGAACATTATTGTCAAAAGTTAAACTTTTTGACTTATGACGCTGTTGCGTCAAAGGAGCGATATGTTTTACCAAAAAAAATTCGAAAATCCGTACTACAAAATGGATAACATCATACTTTTTATGCCTTCGAAAATTACCATACACAGCGAATTGTTTTTATAATAACGAACGCTATCAATAGTTTATTTTAGTAGAAGATCATGAGTTGAAAAAGTAGAAAAATATTTTTTTTTAATAATAGTAAAAATGTTTTCATAAATACAGTTTAAAAAAATCACTTCTGAACGAACCACCTATAAACATCTTCTGTCATCTCCTGATATCACAAAAATATAAATGTCTCTTGAAACTAAAAACTTAAGTAGCCGTTTGATTGAGAAGTATTTCATTCACAACCGTATAATTACTCGAAAGAAAGAAACAGTGCACACGAAAAGCTGGCACAAGTCGAAAGTAAATGAAAGTTTCTCATAAATTTAGAATGCTTTACTTCGGTTTATAAGGTCCTTTTTTCACATATTTTACCTACCATCTCTAGCCATATTTGCTTAGAAAATAACCCACAGCCATGTAATTATAAAGTTCTAAATATCACGCTTTCATAAATACTATTTTGCAATTTTTATACAACACGTTCTAAGCAATCTATTATATTCTGTTTCTAGAAGGTATAAATTATTATTTGTTAACACAACCTAAATAACTTTTAATAGTGACACTAATAATAAAAGTACTTTTTTAATGCTACAAACAGTGTAACTTAAAACTAATAATAATTAGTTCATAAATATTATAAACTATTTGTTTTTAAAGTAAAAAGAACAAGTTTATTTTAGCCCATTTCCTACTTTACCTGGTAGTCTTCTAAGCAAATATATACATATGTACTTCCTTTGAAGACAAAAAAAAACTAAGGTAATTATTAAAAGCACACCAGAACATAAGACATAAATGAAAACTATTACAACACTACAATAACACACACAAACATAAACATGTTGTGTAAACACACGTGCAAAGAAAAAACTTAAAACATATTGCACTGAAAAGTATGCAATGGATTTTTTTTATAAACCCTTAGTAGCTTTTTTCTCTTCTTTTCCTCCATTTTTTATCTCCAGCAGATATCCATTACTTTTGTGTTAATATGTAAACATACACCGGTATGTGTAACTACATGAAATAAATGAAATAATATATGTATGTATGAAAATGTAATGTACATACACACAAATACATATGTATAAATTTATATATGAAAAACTACAAAAGGTACGTAGTTTTACATACACTGAACAACTACAACTATTATAACAGCAACAACGACAGCTACAACGATGACTACAAGCATTTCAAGCATGTAGGGAAGTAATGCTAGCAACATTTATTTCGTGCAACATGCTGTCATAAATAAAACGCAGAAAATGAAAAGGTTTCAATGTTTCATTTTGTATTGTATATTTTGTCGTTTTGTGGTGCGGGTTTTTTTGTTTTTCGTAAACAATGTTCAGTTTAAAAGAGCTCAGAAGGATAAGAAAAAACTGACTGAAACTGCATGGGAAATATTCATGTGCAAATTGACCCACATTATAACCAAATGCATGCACACATACAAGCATTTGCATTTATAGATATATACGAGTATGTGGATGTAACTGCACTCAGAGTGTATTGCATTTGTGGAGAAAATTCACAAAACACAGATGCTTGCTTATACAGCAAATATGAAAATATTCTTCAATGAAAGTGTATCTATTTCATAAACAGACCAAGCTGTCTCTTGTTTATTTCATTTTACTGTTGCATTAAACTCAAACGACCAAACATACATATATTACTACATACATATGTATGTGCACACTATTACACAGAACTGCAAATTGCTTATTTTCTCAATAAAAAAAGCAAAACAAAATAAATAAATAAATAAAATAAGCATAAAAGCGTATAGAGATGCACGTTTTCATGATGGTATGTTTATATACGCTCGCATATCTTTCCCCCCTGATGTATGCAACTATTTATTTGCACCGTGTTTTGTAACATATTTCACTATACACACACACATTTTGTACTATAATGTTTGTACATGAGCAATTTAATATTTTCTTTCTTTACGCTTTACTAGTTGGCTTCTAAATAAATATTTCAAATAACTGCTTCTTTTTCTATGCAGTGAATTTTTGCTGCAAAATTCTTATTCTCAAAAGTATTTTTTATTTATAGAATAGTGTTTCCCTAGTTATTTGTAACTACTGACGACCGATACCAGCTGACGATGTATATGCATATACACTTTTTCATTTATATTTAACGTGCACGCACACATGTATGTATATGCATGTATAAGTATTTTGTATGCATATATGGGTCATTCCAGCTGAACACAGCCAACCTGAGCTTAAGTCGTCGCACTCGTGCTCAACTGACTTTTTAGGATCATCGAATTCATTATCGATTAAGTACCTTCGAAGGTCGAAGGAATAGTCGATCGTAGACCTTCCTTCGAGCTATCGTAAATATGGTCAGTGAAAACTCACCACTAGAGTTGCAACTATGGAATCATTTACGACTAAAAATCATATCGCACCTCAAATCAAAAACAGTAAAAACCCCACAAATTTTAAATGTTCAGGAGAAGCCAGAAATAGTTGATTTTTAAAATGCAGAAGACTAAATGATGCACCAGCATCAGTACCCGAAAGAATAATGTTTAGCTAACACAAAACTACTCAATTAAAATTACTCTTTATATTCGTTAGAGATATTTTCTAAGAACAAGCTTATGAAAATACTGATTTTGATAAATTCTAAGTTGTGACTGTTATGGTCACTATAAGATGATCTCTGTTAACCAAGATGTGTACCAATCTATACAACCTGTAACTAAAAATAGGAAAATGAAGCACTACTTTAACATCTACTTCAGCTTCCTACAAATGTGTTCATAGATTCATATGAATTTTTAGGACGAAATCTTTTGAATGCCAGACACATTATGGCCTGTAATCTGCTTATGCGAAACAAATTTAAAACCTCGCGAAATTTCATTCGATACAAAAGACTATTCAATCACGAGTACGATAATTTGGCCCCATACCTTACTTTGGTAATATTTCCTCGTCTAATCCATAAAGTAAGATTGTTTTTAAAATGGATTCTCTTTGTCAAAAATATTTTAAAATAAGTAAAAGTGTTGAAAAATAAAAGTTTCGCTTTTTTCCGCAATGTTAAAAGCTTGGAGAGTAGTAAAAAACTTGACCAAAAGTAAGAGCCAAGAGTACAGCTGTATTAAGAAAAATCCCTACCAGACACAATTTTTAAGTATATTATCGCTAAACAAAACCGTAAGTTCCATTTGCCAGTAAACTTAAGAAAACTTGTAAAACCTAGTAAATCAAACAAAGTGACTGGTTTTTGTCACTCAATCCGTTCAAACACGAAAGTTGCATGTATCTTCTAAAAGATTAAATATTTAAACGATATTCGACGTGTGTAAAGGTTCCATTTTACTTGATCTTACTAATAAAAATCCAGTAAAAACTTGTAGATACGCAGTCATGGAACTGTCACTTTACTCTCTCAGGTTCTACTCTCTATTAATAGATATATGGTTAATCCCGTAAAGTCTAGTGACACTTTGAAAAAACCCTAGAGTAAACGAAAGGACTGAATATAGAAATAGTAAAAAATTGTGTATTTTATATATTCCTCTCTTTCTTACACTGCCTATTTCATTCTTTCAATCTTAGGTTAAGAAAAGACGAAAAATAAACAAGTGTTATTATCATGGCTTTACTAACGTAGTTTTCTTTAAATTTTTTAGATCAGGAAAAAAATTTATTTTACGTGTTGATTTCATATGAACTGACCCATATAAAAGCTTATTTATTATTATTTTCTGCAATATATAACTTGCTATGTTAATATTTACTTGTTCTTGTTTTTATAGCATAATATCAGGAATATCGTGTTTGTTTCTCCTCCCTTTACTTTTCTGCACTTTAGATGAAAGAATTTATGTATTTAGTAGCAACTTAGAATATTTTGTTGCAAAGTAATACATATTTCTAATAAAATCTTAAAAGGGTTAAAGCATATTTTGATGTCAAAGTAGACGTGCGGAAAAAAATGTTTATATTTTGTAAATTGTTACTTTCGTGCCCTTCAAAATATCTCATTTTCGATGGAATTGAGAACATATTTGAAATACCATCTTCTAATGTCAAATAAGTCGTAATAACATTTTCACGCCGCAGAGCATTTTTTACGCACCCCTAGTAAAACAATGAACAAACTGTTAATGACAAACAAACACAAAATTCTTCAAAAACACGTAACAGTACACGTAGGAGCATCGATCACAACAATGATCTTAATTACTTTCCATTGCGATTTATAAGACTTTATCAACAACCTTTTATGACTTACCAGGGGTTACATAGACCTTGCATTGTGAAAAAATATTGACCAAGATGTATGGATTTATCATGAATTAAAGCACGTTTTCAAGGCGCCAAGAGCTTGTTACGAATTAGTGGCATTTTCCAATGAAAGCATTGCAAACAATGGCAATTGTACTGTATAATTATCATGAAATCTAATACCAGAAAAATAGCAAATTATAGAAATATTTTCTTTATAATCAAATCGTTTTTGTTTACTTTTTTTTATAATTATTATAGAATATTAAGCCCTTAAGATGCTACGCGATGTATGTAGCGAAAATTTAGCAAATAAAAATTTATTCTTAACTCGAAAAGATTCCGGTAATTACATAATTTAATATTATATTTTTTCTATGTATTTCTAGAGAGAATAAACAAAAAATATAAATGGAATAGCTTTAAGCAAATCTTGAAAAGTTACAGACAAGCTTACGTGGCATAATAAATATATTCAAAACGTTAAAACTAATTTTAGATAACTTTAGTTTTATTGAAAATTCCAGCATCCAAAACTTTTCGTACTTGCAGTGGATAGCTTTGACTGATAAAATTTGCACTTGTGTTTGCAGTTTTTAAATGAGTAGCTGAAATTTAAAACTCGTTCCTAAAAAAATATAAAAAAATCGAGAGATCCATTGTTTCTAACAGTTCTTTTGGCGCTTTATGAGAAGAAAGATACCGATTGGTGTAAAACTTCCTATGTTTTATATGATATAAAATTGCAGTTAGTAGCAAAACTAACTTGTTCCACTAACTAGACATTCTCAAAATTCTCTGCATGCATGTTCCGTGGCAGAGCTCGCTCGTTCAATCTTTTAAACTCTCTGCTTGAAGTGCACCAATATAGCGCCGACGAAAGTGTCGATTTTAGAATATTAGAAACCGAGAATTAATATGAGAAAATGTAGGAGTATTTAGCTATACAACATCAATAAGATAAGCGTCGAATTTGGCATATTCCCTAAGACATTTGGCGAGTAGCACTACTTTGCTAATGAAAAAAATCAGCAACCATTTTTAGATCACAATTACTTATTTTTCTGGTTTTAATTTCAAAACAAAACATTTTTTAGCTCAATTCTTTTTTTCTTGTTCGATCCTTTATGGTTTGCAGCAAAATCGTTGGATTCGAAAATTTGTAGTAAAACTGGACAGTTCCAAATTTAAGTCCATTAGGTTTTTCAAGTAATTTTAATTATTCAACTCTTTAGATTTTAGTCAAGAATTCCATATCATTTCAGAACTAGAAGCATTCAACTAATTTGATTAATATAATCTAGCGCAACGAGCATTTTTGCTTCTAAAAAATTTGGTTAACGTGTAACCAGCGAGTTTCGCATCCGGGCTAATCAAATCCTTTACCACTTTTCTCAAAACTTAACTATTTTTGCGATGGATAGAGATATTATGATGTCAAATTGTTGCCAATATTGTGCTGGTTATTAAACATTTTCTCTAAATTGTTTTATCTTAAGTAAAGTAGCGTCCGCGTGAAGATCTAGTAATTGAGCTTATTGCAACTTAGCATGTAAATTGTTGAACCCTGTTTAAAAGACCTAAACAGAGTTTGAAAATTTATTTCTAAATTACAAATATTAAATATTTCTTGCAGAGAACAGTCTTTGCAAAAGAATTACGCACTCTATAGTTTTTGCATATTTGCAACAGAAAGAAATTTAAAAACAAAGGTTTTGAAAATTGCCTTCCTATATGAGGATGTGTGGCAAGAATTCAGTTGTATTTTAGAAAATGTTTTTGCTGTAGCAGAAAGAGAGATAAAATATTAAATAAATTTTAGAGGATAAAATTCTATTTACATAGAAAGGTATTTGAAGAAACGTAATGATGAATGAAAATAACTTAGGGAGAGATAAAAGAAATTTCTATAACAAAGTTATTTGATTTAGGGCAATTTCTTTAACTAATAGTTTTAACAGCCAAAATATCTGTATATTAGCTATTCTGTAGATAAACGTTTTTTTTTTGGCATTGAAGGATTTAATAAAATATTATTTTTATTATTATAGTTAAAATGCGAACGTGTTGGAGTTTATTGCTATAATTCGAAATTCAAGACAAAAAAGGCACCTTTTGTTCAACAACTTTTTTATAGAATGTTCCTAAAATTGCATTTAATAGTTATTTAAATGAATTATGGACATTTTTTGCTAAATCCTTAATAGAAACAGATTCTGTAGCTGTGAACGTGTGCCCAGAAAACGTGAGAGCTTTAAACAGATAAATAAAAATCGTTTATTGATTAATAAAATAATTGAATTCAATGTAAAAAAAAGAACAGAGAAAACAAAAAAACGTTTCATTTAAAATTTTTTTCTTAAGTAAATTTTCTTTTAACAACGGGTTGGCTCTAATGCTGGATATGTACTATCCACATACAGCGTCTTTATTACCATTTTTTTTTTAATTTAAGTAAATAGTGACGGCAAATAATTCAGCCAACTTACTATCACATCAACACAATGGCAAAAATGTGCAAAAACAAAAAAAATATTAGTTTTTATGAAATTATTTAATAAACTTTTTTTGTATATGGATTTTATTACACACCCGCTAATTTTTTTTTACCACTACGGTATTGTTTTTGATAGAAATGCTCTTCACTTATTTCATGCCTTTTAATATTTCACTATTTGCGACAACTATTCAATATTCACTATTTCGCAATACTTGTTATGAAGATTTAATTCCTGCCATAAAGGATAATTAGACAGAGAAATGAGTTAAAATTTTTATATAATTAAGCAAAAGCTTTATATAAAGAGTGTATGTGCAACAACTTTGGCAGCACTACTTGTCACTTTGGTTCTAAGTTTTTTTTCATAAAAGAGAACTTAAAAAGCAAACAACTAATTAAGTAAAGTTTTTCTAAAAACATATTACTACATGTTAAATATTTCTTCAAAACGCTGTAGTTTTTTAATAACTGTGTGTATGATGTTTTCACATTTCTTTAAAAACATTTTCCACTTTAACAATAAAACTATATATCCCCGCACATTTCCAATGTTATTTTGATTCTACTTTCAGTAGAACTTTATGCGGTTTCTTTTTTCATTATAAATTTTTTCCCCTGTCACTTAAAAATCACTGCTTATGCATTTAAACGAGTTATGTAGTTCAATTTAGTTAAGCTTTTTTTCATTATCCTTTTTGCTTTAAATTGTAAAGAAAAAGTAAAGAACACACCACTTTGAATATAGAATAACGCATTATATAATTTCATTTGTGTAATTTTTCTTTTTTCATGCTCCCTCTCACCTTATAATGGTTCTTTTGTTTTGTGACAAAAGGGAGAGTGTGCAGCAGAAATACGATGATATAATGTCAATAACTTAATTTAGAAACCATTATAACAGTGTTTAAGCAAAAATAATACAGTCACCGAAAATGCTAAAGGAAGAAAAAACGAAGAAAAAACATCTGACTAAAGTTCTTTTGAAAAAAAAAACACTTTGGTGTTTAGTAAAATGTTTTAGTGCGCTTATAGATATAAAGATAATGGGTTTTTTCTTGGCATTTTAAATATTTAGATATATGCAAATGTTTTGATATTATTGCCCTACAGGGGAAAGAGTTTGAAAGTTAAACGATTTATAAGTACCTCAAGTTAAAAAGTAACTTATATACATATCGTAGTTTTGACAATTTTTATCTTCATTAATAAATCATGGAATTGCTAATATATGAATTTATTTATTCAGCGTTTAATACTTCATATCTACGTATGAGCGATATTAATATAAATCATACGCACGCCATTACATCTGAGAACACACAGCTTAAGTTGTTAACGAGTGCCTTAAAAGCAGTCTTTTATTGAAGGTTTTTTGCAATATCTTTATGTTTTGTTAACATTTTGAGTAGATATACGATGTTTACAATTCTTTATTACCGATTGTTTTTCATTTATAAGTAAACCAACCCACATTTTATTGTTAAAGAAAACAGTTTTTTAGTTTTGTATTATTTATGCTAATATTATTTAAATATTCTTTAATGCTTTTCATGTTTCCAAATACATTTGAGGTCACATTTAATGCGAAAGATTGCAGTTTTTTCAACTTTTTGACACAGTTTTTACACAATTTTACCAACCATTATCGGAGTTCTAAATAAAAAAATAAAAATATTTAATTTATAAAATTGTCCAACGGTGACGATCTTCTTTGCGCTCCATCATTTTGACAAAAGAATTTCTTATGAAATCTAAGAATTTTTAATTAATTTAATTAAAGAGGTCAACAAAATTTATAATTTGAAATAAGAGTATCATTATCAGGTTTGACCGAAATTTTTTTATGTTGCGTATGGATAGTTTATAAAATACTCTGAATGACACTACAATAGTGACAAACTTAAAGTTTTTTTGTACTCAAACCACAGTTGTATTAAACAGGATGTTGTGTCATTGTTGAAGCACTCGGGAAATCTAGGAGAATTTTAAAATGCATAGTTAATAATACAAAAGCTACCAATCGGTGTTCAGATAGTTTCTAAGTTTCAAATTTTGATAATATATAACTTTAATCCTTAGCAGTTTATAAAACATTCGTTACGTGTTTTAACTTTCTACCGTTTTTTAAAAAAATACCTCTAGTAGAGCCTGTATCTAGTACGCTTCAAATTCATTAACCTTTATAAAAATTTATTTTAAATAGTTATAGGAAACCAAGTTGTGGTTTGAACGTAAAATTCTCAAACTTTTTTTTTAGAAATGTAACACACAGGCACTTAATTGAATTAATTGTATGACTAGAGAAGACTGGTAAAAGATCCCGTGTTATATGCTGAATAAAACCTCAGCAGCGGTTGCGACAGGAACCTAGATGAATAAAGCAATCGAATACTTAATAGACTACGCACTAACTACTTAAGTGACACACTCTCTCAAATTCAGTTTAGTGCATTTTAGTTTGGAAACATAAAATTATTTTCGTGTCTTTTGGGGGTTCAATGTTCCGCTGCGTTATTATTTTTACATTATTTTTGAAGGTATTATAAAAAGTCTACTTGCATAAAGAAAAATTAATATAGTAAAGAGATTTTCGTCATACGTCCTTTCGGAGGCTATAAAACAATAAGCTTAGAAGAATATTAAGCTGTGGAAACAGCAACACTTTTCTGTGAAGTATAGGTCTTTAAAATTAACGTCTTTCTACTTACTTAACAGTCTGTTCTTAAATTGCTTTATCGCAAACCCTCTTGAGAAAATCAAGCCAGATAAAAATGTTAGTAAATTAGAAAATTCCTTAAACGACCATTAAGATTAATAACGAAAATATAAGAATTATTTAAATATTCTAGGAATTTATATAAAAAATTCTATTTACCAGTTTGATTTAAAAATAAAACTGTAAATATTCCTACTTGTTTAAAAAAAATCGATTAATTTAAAAAAAAATCCGAATTGAAATTTACGATTAACGTAAATACATTTTGTGTAGCCAATTACTTTAGTGCTACAACAGTTTAACCTATAAATAGTACGTGATATTTACTATTTAAAATGCCACAAAAATAGCAGCAAACCCTATTTATTAACACACACCCGCACACGAACCAAAACTGTTTGTGTGTTATTGCAAATCTGTGTTTTGAACAGACGTTATTATGAAAAATGGCCAACACAACTAACCCCGCACGCAGTTTAAATACTCACACCAAAAGAATATACTTACACGCATGAATATTTATTATAAAAATATTCTTATATCGAAATAAGTCTTAACTCTCTACAGGATCTTAAAGAGGGCTCGGTACTAGTGTGCCCTTGAAAATATTAACTTTTAAAAGGGTGTTCCAATTTTGAAATTTGTGCTTGTTTTAAGTGGTGAAAATTTTTGACCAACCAGCATGGTTTACCAGCAAATAAATTTTTGATAACTGGTTAAAAACTAGATAAATATATAAAAAATATTGCTTTCTTAATTAAAAAAAGAACACAAAAGATAAAATGAAAAATATTCGAAAATTTCTTCATCGTTTTAGAGCAGTCAATTGAAAAACATGATTCTGACATGTCCATGTCAACTACATTATTTTCCTTGCAACCATATATTGCTGTAGTAAACATATAATGGTTACTTGAAAACACTTTCAACATTACTCTAGCAGCGATAAGTACGTTATTGTTCACACTTAATAATTAAGAGATTTACTTCCATAAAAATTTTGCCATGGTTGAATGGGACAGTATAATTCCTACTAAAATTCTAGCCACAAACATTTTTAACTGCATAAAAATACTGTGATAATTTTAAACATACAGTGTTCTTAGTAGACATAATATGTAAGATTCTGTTAGTGTTTAATAAAAGTATGATGGTGCCGTCGCTTAAGTGGCTAACGCATTGACAGTTAAGTATTTCCTACCTCTGCTGTTGCCAGTGATATCAATACAATAATAATATAATTTGTTTACAATCCTATAATTCAATAATAATACGCTGCTCTTAGATTACGGTTATCTAAGTCATATTTTAGTTTTGCTAATTAATTTCTGTCACTGTATATGTGAGGGTACTAATATTTCAAATAATTCCGACATTTTCAGACGTGTACACTAAGCGCATTTCTTAATTGTATAATAAAGTTTCAAAGTCTTTGTGATATAAAACATGTCGAGTAGAAATTTTTACTGTTTCGCTAGTAAGCAAAACTTTTAAACATTTTTTGTGTAAGTGTGTGTGCGTGTATAAGTTAAATTACGTGTCTGTATTAAAAAAAGAAAACAAAACAGAACATCAGCAACAACAATAACAAAATCATGTTTAAAATGTTGACATATATTGCACTAAATAGAATTGCATGTTCAAACCTACAGCCGAGAGCGAAATATGCACATTTTTTCTATTTACGTTCTGTTTCCATTATTATTTTTCAAAAAAATCTACTTTGTGATATAAAATAGAAAAAATTCTTTTGTCGTCTTATTTAATAATTTTGAGTTGTTATTATGCGAGGGTCATGTTTGAAGTCATTTTACAAACTAAAACTGACTTGTCAGACATATAAATATCTTAAGACGACATTTTGTGTCAAATCGGATAAGACTTTGTTTTTAGGATTTTTTATTTTTGTTCTTTATTATGAAAATAATTTCTTTGCAACGGAACCACTACAATGTGTTCTCTGTTGCATTCTAATTTAACTTCTATATGAATAATATTTCTTTTTATAAAATTTTGTTTTTTCTTTATCGTCAAATAACCAACCGCTACAAACAAAAACATAAACATCAAACAAAAGAGAGAAAGAAAAAAAAACATATAAATGATGACATTTATGGATGCTTTTTGTGTATAAAAATGGTTTTAAAAATATTATTAATGCTGTATGTGTGTGAGTTTGTGTGTGTATGGTGGTTGTGGTAGTAACTATAGGGGAAGCCATCGTAGTAGTAGAGTTACAGTTGCTAGATTTTTATTGGTTGCATTAATGGCGCTGTACGGATATGTATACAAGTGTGTGTGAGTGACATAAACATTTGAAGCATATGACATTTGTGTGCATTTTCCTCTTTATTTTTATTATATTTAACAATTAAACATAATAAATGTAATAAAATGCATTTCCTTAGTTGTTATGGGTGCCACAAATGAAAGCAACAACTGTAGTTGTATAAAATGCCAAAGATAATTATGTGAAGGGACATTATATCATGTGCATGGTGTTTGAAAATAATGATAAAAGTAATAATAGCATTTAAGAGTAACTGCTAGAATATTTTCCTAGAGATTATTCTAATGCAAATTTAACTTTTAAATTTTAAGACAAGGTAGCAGGCTGGCAGTAGTGGGTTCTTATCTCAATATTTGCATCTAATACCTCAAACTCTTTTATTGAATAGTATCTATTGTGCAAAATGCTTACAGAGTGGCTTGTTTCTTTTCTATAACGTTTGCTTCTTGCTGTAAATATCTATTGTTGAATTATCTTCTAAGCCATTTTAACATCAAAGTATTCATGCAACTAGGCCAAATGTCCCCCAGAGTATGGATTTCATATAGCGATGGGTCATAGGGTAGATTTAAGAATAATAATGACGTTTGGAAAAATCAGACGCCCAGCTCCCATATGCCCTTAAAATGCAAGATGTCATTTAAATACAGGTGTGAACTCAAAGTCACACCTGTATTTAAATGACACAGTTTAAAAAAATAAATGCAGCACCGTATTTGGAATATTATCGCGGTATGGATTCTAGGTCCTGCCATTAATCCTTTATAGTAAAAATGGCTTAAGTCGTACAAAAACTATTCGATTACTATGAAATGTTTATGTTAGCTTACACTTTTGAAATGTATATTTATGATAAAAATGAATCGATCGATTAATTAAAAATAAGAAAAAATAGTCTGTAGCGATGGAATCGATTTTGTACTCTAGAGGCAAAAATTCACCGTAAAACGCAGCCGAAGGCCGATAAACTGGGTGTCAAAATATATAAAAGTTTTTTTTACGTTTCCTTTTTAATCAGTTTTAAAGTTCAAACATTTTTGACATTTTTTTGAGGTAAGATGATGAAATATAATATTTATGTGTAGATTATGAAAACGATCCCTTAGTAACTTGCGACCAAATACCATCTGCTTTACCTTTTTTTTCTACTAACACTTCGATAAAATGTTTGTTGCTTTACGTTTTGCACCATTTAACAAGGTCTATGTTTTTATTTATTCTTATTATTGTTTTAATTTTCAAGTAAAACAAGGGGTCACTATGGGTTGACCTTAACTCCTGCAGTGTATTGTTTTGCACATAAGAAAATGATTTTGGAAAAGAAAGTAGCTAGAGTAGGGTGTGTGCCCATTCTATTTCATTTTGCCTACATTCAAATTGCGAAGTAAGACTTATTTCGTCTATAAACAAACAGTACGGCTATAGATTGCGTTTTCCTTGTAGTGTGTTGTGCGATCAACCACCCAGTTTTCCACAAATGAACTATCAATGTGGAACGTTGATTACGGATATATGTTTTGGTATTAGAAACTAGTTCCGTAATGCACATTAAAATGCAGTAACTATAAAATAGTAAAAACAACTCACATTCCATCGATATCACATATGAATATTTTACTATGACCGCACAGTGTTAAATTTTTAATACTAACAGGCCACAAGCCCCAAAAATTGACTCTAAAAAGGATTAAAAAGGACTTAAGTATTTCTTCAATGATTTTAGTTGGAAATTAATATCCAAGATTAAACTTTGTACCCGTAACACGACTGATGGATAAAATATGCAAAACAAAACAATTTATTTCGCTCAGAATTAAGTCAAGCTAAGAAGATCAGTAAAAAGTTTTCTATGTATGCTATGTTAAAAAAAATATATGTTTGGCAATAAAACATTAATTATTTCTTAGCACAAAACATGTATTTTATATATTATTGAAGCTCTTAAAAAAAATTTCTAGACAAAGACTTCTTTCGGGTATCAGATACGGTTTAAGTTTAAATAATTTTGTGAACTTAGCATCTTTCTTCAAGGAAAAACTAACAGCATTTTTAAGTCAAAACTGCTTTTGCTGAAATTTTTTTAATAACGGTGATTGCGCATAATCCTTTGATGTCGGACAAAACTGAACAACAACCTAAGTTAAGATTAAGTTAAGAATTATCGTATGATACTTTGTATAATAAAACTTCATGTAAAATTGCATTAATTCAAGTTTATTAAGTGATACTGAATGCCCCAGCGGATACGGCCTTATTTATGTTTTGTTTTTAATAAGCCTTAAGTTTAAAATACTTTAGCGTCAAAACATAGTCAGATTACAGCAAGTGAACTGGACTAAAGACAATTTTCTAGCATACGAGTTATATAAAGCTGGTCTTAGATCTAGTTAAGAAAATCGCTTAGAGTTCGTTTAAAACTTTGGTGACGTGTATGAAAAAGCCTTGTGACTTTAACCACGAGAAAGTGTCAGCTTCCGTTATGAAAGACAAAAAATAATACTTTATGAGCCACCCACTCACCCTAGAATGTGAATGTTTCCTTCCAACTAAATCAGACTCCACTTTTTATCTGTTCTTATATAAGCACAAAATACTGGCCATAACTTTTCTATGAAATTTTTACATAACCACCAAGTCTCCCAAATCATATTTTACTATTAAATTTAATTTAATCTGAAATAGAAAACAAGTTTACTACAAATATATATAAAAGCAGAAGCCAAGACACACGGTACTGAATACAGCAAAATATTTCTTTGCAAAAATTCCAAGAAGACAAGAAATTTTTGTTAAAACATTAAACGCTTGTATAGAAAAAATGCAAATAAATAAATTTTTGTCTGCTAAAACCATAATAAAATAAACTCGATTTGAGAGTATTCATTTGAAGCAAATAGTCAATGAAAATATCAAGGAATATAAAATACTACAAATAGTTTAACACAAGAAACAGTATAGAAAAGCCTGCAGCCTGTATATCATCATTCCTGGCTACAAATTTTATTCGAAATTATTTGAACAATGCAGACATTAAAACTAAAGGCACGCGCATACCTACTTACATATTTGTTTAAATTCATTAGAAAAAGAGATATTTACATACAAATTTATTTAGTTTTGTGGTTTTGCAAACAAATTGTTTAATGTTATTTTTTATGGTACTGAAAACATAAAAAAAAAGAAAAAGAAAGGAAAAAATTTGTAGGTTGAACCTAAATATCTTTTCTCTTGTGAAAATGTTAGGATCATTCCTTTCTCTAATTAAATGATTTCGTTTTAAATAAAACACAAAGCACAATTCTAGTTGCACTTAAAATTATCCGTACATCATAGATTTAAAAGGAAAATTATTCATTGTTTCAAATTGCTTTTAAGGAGCATAAATCTAATGCCTCCTACATGTTTAATACATGCGACCAAAGTTAATAACTTTTCTTAGCTGCCTTATATTTAATTGGAAATTTTAATCACTTTATTGTCTACATTTATAAATACGAGCATGTTTATGAAGTTGTAGCCAATATTTGCCGTTAGTATATACAAATAGTTGTAATCTACTAATTTAGTTAGTTGTATATTTGTTACAGCATGTAATAGCAATTAATTTCCGACACATTAATTATAAAAGATTAACATGATGCGATAATATAATTTTAGTTTAAAGTACCAAATTAAAGAGGGAGAGTAAAAGGGCCAAGAGAGAATGGAGCATTTATTTAATCTATAATATTTTTATATTAAAATTTTATGGCTTATAAAGTTGAAGATACTTTAGGGCATATATTTGGTAAATGCTCATTTAAAGTATTTGAGGACTTTACACGTCGTTCATTGGAAAATTTAGTAAAATTAATTATGATTATTATAATCGACAGAGAGAAACAATTCAAAAGTAGCAAAAGTTTTGTTTTATATTTGGAGAATACGCTTATTTAAAGTGAAACCAATTAAGAATATTATTCTGTAATAATTCAAAAGTGGTAGAATGAAATTTAAATTCTGTCAAACACCTTTTTGTGTAGAGACAAATTTCAAAAACATAACCTTAAGGCAGTGACTAAAAAACAATATCATTTAGCAAAAGTATTATCTTGCAGTAAAATTATTATTTAGAAAACGCACCACTTAGAAAAAGTACTGAAATTATTAGCAAAATTATATCTAAAAAAAAAAAATCTTAGAAATATTTATTCTAAAAAATACCTCTAAGAAATGAGTATAAGCAACATTTTTAAAAAAAGTACTTTTAGAAAAAGTATTTCTAGAAAAAAATACTTATAATAAAGGTACGTTGAGAAAAATTTATTTATCTAAAGAACTTTTTATTTTAAAAAATTTTTAAAAATTTAAAAAGAATTACTTTTTAAAAAATATACCAAAAAAAATGTGTACCTGTTGATAAAGAGCCTTTTAAAAGAATAGCTTTAAAGGAATGGAATTTTTTATTAAAAATACCGTCTAGGGAAACAGTACTATTGAGTAAAAGTCTATATTAAGAAATACACCCAAAAAAAAAATTATTGTCTTGTAGTAGAGTGACTTAAAAAAGAGCTTAAAAAAGTACTACTTTAAAAAAGCACCAATCAGAAAAATATCTTTTATAGGTACGCGTTTCA
This sequence comes from Phania funesta, assembly GCA_963932375.1. Lineage (NCBI taxonomy): Eukaryota > Metazoa > Arthropoda > Insecta > Diptera > Tachinidae > Phania > Phania funesta. The sequence continues at coordinate 61,877,202 of OZ010655.1, forward strand.
AGATTATCTACTTTAAAAGGGAATAGCACATTTTTGTGACAATTGAGATCTAATATGCAAGTTTTACGAAATGGCAACTCCGATCAATATACGACAAATCTGGCATCCGTATAATATGACATTATCCTTTTCGAGTCTTATAACATCAGAATGTATTTTATTATTAGCATTAATTTTGTTCTTTAAAGTGACGTATAAAATGGTGACACTTTCGTGAAATGGTTATTTTCGCCCTGGGTTAACTCAAGAATAATGTGCAAGTCACTTGACTGCAACTTTGGCGATGAAGCACCACTTGTTGCCACCGTAAACCGGTGATATGCGAAACTAAATTGCCAGAGAGGCTGACGCTGTGAGTGAAAAACTAAACCAAGAACGGTTAACAACATATCATGGGCTGGACGCATCTTTAGGCATTAGTTCTATAAGCGATATTTAACACTACTGAACTGGACTATAGCTCCAAATAAAGCTCGCGTAAGACGAATCCGGCAAACGTTTTACGAGGCCGAAGTACTTCGAAGCTGGAAGACCGGGAATGTAGTTTTTGAGTACCAAAGATCTGTTAACTCTAACCAATATTTCGCGAACCGTGCTCAAAGCAATAACAATTACTATCCTAAAACGTAGAAAAATCTAAAAGATACCTCAAGTATTTTACAGTTTTGAGATTTTGACTTTTATTAAGGTTAGATTTAGAACAAATATATTTTGTAGAAATTGTATTCTTGAATCGGGCTATTTTTCTGTAGGCAAGGCGAAACTGTTGATAGGAAACGATAAAGTTAGAAAACGGCTTTATATGTCGTCACCAAAATATGAGAAAAAGGCCTGAAAGGTAACTGATTTCAACAAGATGGTGCACCTACAATATTGCAAATCAAACAATGTTATTTTGCAACGAAAACTCCCAAGACGTGTGATGTAAAAAAAGGCAATATAAGCTGGCCATCTAGACATTCACATAAGACCCCTACGGAGTTTTTATGCAGTTATTCGAAAAGCAAAATATACGATCGCACACAAGCAAATATTTGTACCGCAAGCATCTGTATCCTGAGCAGCTGGCGAACGTTATGCAAAATGCAGCGAAAAGGGCACATTTTGTCCTGAAATGAATTGAAAAGTACAAAAGTAAATGAATATATCACATTTACAATTCTCCTTTTCTTGGACAACTCTTTAGAGGAGCAACATATATGAGCCAGACGGAAAATAAACATAGTTTTTTAAAAGTAGTAAATTAAGAACTTATATTTTAATAATTAATTTCAGTGAAATAGATTCGTATTCTGCGCTGATAAACTAATATTATCTCTGAAAGATGGATATAGATAATGGCTAAAATGCAATTTGTTTCGTAAGAAGTTTTGCAACATTTTCTCTAAAACAACTCAAAAGCGAAAGAGTCAAAAAAGAGTCCTTTAAAAAATATTAAATAATTTTTAGATGCAACTAAAAAAAGTAACAGAGAAAATTTATTTCTGTTCTAATTTTTCTAAAAGGAAGTTATTGTTAGCATAACTACAAAAAAGTTCTCCTACGTTACGTGAAGAAAGAAAAAAATTCATGGTTAAAGGAAAAGTATGTCTGCACGTATTCATATGTATATTGTTTCGTGGGAAGAAAAACTTTTTGGGCGTCACACTTTTCTGAATACAGTTTGGCCTAAGAAAAGTTAAATCTTTGCCTTTTCCTTTATTTTTTTTAGAGTTTTGTATACCAAAGTTCTCTTTTTTTGCAGTTTATTTTACCATAATAAAACTGCATGTTGTGAAAAATGTATTTTTGAAAATAAAATATAAAATAAATTGCACATATTTTTATTTAGCTGGATAAAGTTTACGCTTTCTTTGAAATTTTTGTACGCAAGCTGCAACAGTAACTACTACGAGCATTATTGTTTTAAAGAAATATTCTTGTTTAAGAGTTTTTCGTTTAGAGGAAACAATAAAAATGTTAATGAAATAAAGTTTCGTTTCTTACAATTTTGTGCGTTGAAAACGAATAATGAGCAAAAATGTTGATCCATATTTTGTGAGGAAATATTAGATTGCACACTATGCACAATATGCACAATACTGCACAATGGCTTTCGTGAGAACAATATTTAAATTTTTAAATTTAAAGTATAAAAGAGATTTTTGTCAATAAAATATATTATTATTAGCTGCTTGTATCAATCCTCCCATTTAAGAGCAAAAATCTCTAAATATAATATTTTTTGAATTCTACTTATTAAAAATGCCCTTAACACGAAAATGTTCTCACGTGATCCTTTTTTTAATGTACTCATAAATACAAGACAACTGAATGGGGCGTGGCAAAAAAAGTTAGTGAGCGTTTTAAAATGGTGTTAATATTGCATGGCGTGCAAAATTTTTTTGTTCGACTGTCGACTCGGTCTAGTGTAGGACCAACCGCGGCGTTTTGTGAAACATAATTAAATACTTTACAAAGTTTTTTTCAAGGTGCATTTGGCGAAGCGTGTGAATTAGTGACCTTCACCATACGCAATTATTTTTCCTGCCGAAATTTTCAGATATTCCTCTGTGAAACTATATGACAATTTTTTAAAGAAAAAATTCATTGGTTATATTAAGTTGTGATGTTTCACAAATTCCATTCACTTCGCATCGCTATCTATGTGACAGATCGCATAGAGCTTTGATCTCATATAATGATGGGACAAAAATAGAAGGAGGTTTCGTAGATTTTTTAAATAGTACAGCAACAAATACTTTAGTTAAGAAAAGTAATTGGCTCAAAAATCAAAACAAAGACAAGCCCACCAATATGTTCTTGGAATTTAAAATGTTACACATAACAGAAACAAGGAGCACGTCAATTTTCAGCGTTATCTTAGCAAGGATTCCAGGTCCTTTTATTTATCCTTTATCACAAAATCGTTACAACTCTTACAAAACTTATTCGATTACTGTAAAATGTTTCATTTTAGTATATTTTTTCCAAACGCATATTTGGGGATAATATTAATAAAAGTTGAACATGTTGATTTCTTTTTTAAAAAAACTTAAATTTAGACATTCATTTTTAATTTTTTTACGTCGTTAAGGAGTTTGTGTTCAAGTTTATAATGTTAGTTTAAAAATATGCACCAAAATTGTACATTTGCGGAGGTCATCAACTTAAATGCCGAACGTCACAGATCAAATAGTTATCAAATTGCCATAAATCCAATTCAAACGGCAAAGACGTTGACAACATGTATTTTTAGAAGGACGGTCAAACAGGATCCACAGCATTTTAATTAAAATATTTATGTTGGGCAGGGCACACCCTCGTAGTCTTCCGTTTAAATACAGGAATACTTCTTTTTCATACTCAATTTCGAATACAAATTTGCAATTTCTTTAAATTTAATTTACCGTATATTATTTTATTTCGTTGAAGTGCTTAAAAATATAAGAAGCGAACAAAGAATAAGTAATCAAGAAAAGAACACCATCTATAATAATGGCAATAAAAGAGGAAATTTACAGGAAGTATGCCAGTTTGCTTGAATACTTTTTGGTTGTATTTTTTTTATATTCCTGCTTTCCATTCCCGGCTATTATTTGCCAAACTGCAAAATGCACTTTTACTTCATCTAAGAAATAAAACAATGACTACAACTACTTCAATAGTTTCACTTTTTTGTTTTCCGTCTACTCGCACTTCACTCACTTCTTTAGAGAACAGAAATTTCTTCTGTACAAAGAAGAAAATTATATTACAATGAAAAAGACGATGACGGAAAAAATGCAAAGCAATTTTTTTTTTATTTTGTTCTGTCTCTAAAATGGAACTTAATATTACAAAAGAAAATTGAGGTGCTATTGTTGAAAGCTAGAGAGAATGGATGCATTGTTTGTATTTAAACAAGAAAAATTGAATGCATTTTACACATACAAAAGCTTTTGAAAGCATTGTACATGTGTATGTATGTATGTGTGTATTTCCAAACTAAATTTTTTATTTAATGTTACTTCAATATGGAGCAAGGCTTTATCAAAATATTTACAAGATCACACTTTTTGTATATTCTACATTTATGAATTTGAAAAGGTTCAAATTTTTGTAACTCTTCTAATGATAAAAACTTTTTAGCAAAATTTGTTTCTGTCAGCATCAACTTTTTAGTGGTTTACACCGTAAAATTAATAATTTAGGTGTCATCAAGTGTTATGCATCTGGAAATTTGTTGCTTGACATTTTTCATATCTAACAATATTTGACGATTTCGAAATTTATTGTATAAAGGAAGTTTGTGTTCCAAGAAGAAATTTATATTTCCTGTTAAGTAGGGATACAAACCTCGACCACAACAGATTGCACATAAACCAACATTTTATTTATAAACTTTGTAACGCAATTGGTTATCAAGTGCTATGCCGAGATATTTAATTGGCTGGACAATGCAATTTCCAATCCAGGAAAATATATTTTTAGTAAAGGATTCTTTAGAAGAGTTTCGATACAGGTATAATACATATTTACTTAGTCTTCTGGTTACATATTTTAATTTTCATTTTAGTAAAATTATTCAATTTGCATACGCTTTACGTATGAAGCTTTTCTAGGTCTAAGTCTGAAATATAAAGACTGTAAAGTGTTCAAAATAAAACACAACCTTGCGGCCAGTATAATTGTTCAGACATCGGAGTACTTGCTTTGTTTACTAAAACTTAATTTTAAACACTCAAAGAGAACACATGGTTCAGGCAACCATAATCTCAGAGCCACATATATACGGGTGCAAACAAATTATATGGTTGAGAACCAATCATATAATTATTATAGATAATAATAAAATGGACCTCTTAGAACAATAGAAAAGCAAAAAATTTACATCAAATATTTAACAGTCAACGGATTAAATACTTAAGCCACAGCGCCTTCATATTTTGATTAAACGAAAAAAAAACTTATTATATTTTATGTCCAATACGACCACTTTATGGTTAACTATGTTACAATTATTTTTTTTCACATCATGTATATATCATCAACATTTAATTTGCCGAGTCATTTCGAAAGCTTTTTCTATATAGTCAATTATGTCTCTTCTTTTATGCTTATGCCATGTCTACACTCGGCATTATCTATCGAGCAGTTAAATGATATATTCTATTTTTGCTCTGAAAATTTATTTAGGGAACTGATTGACCTCTAGCCAACCGAATGTTATTCATACGTAAGCACCTTCGTAAAGAAATTATAAAAAGTAACATAAAATTTGCAAGCCGAACTTTTTAGATTATCTAATGACAAGTTGTTTATTTGATCTAGTCCTGTGGAACCTAGAATTATTGAGATTTTTATCAACAAAGTGTAGACTGTAAAAGCGAAGATTGTAAAATTTATTAGTTCGTTTTTCGGACCGCTGCAGACTTCTTTTGTGGGGCGTTTTGAAGTCGCGGGTTTATGTCAACAAGCCTCAGACTCTTGCAGCTCTTAAAGACAATATCCGTCAAGAATGTGAGGACCTATCGCCGGAAGTTTTGGCCAAAGTGATGGAAAATGCCATAAAAAGGCCTCCAGTGGCAATCAACTGTGGCGGCGGCCATTTACATGACATCATATTCTCGACTTGATGTAAAAAAATTAAAAGACCAAATAAAAATAATCCACAAGAAGAATCAAAGTTGTTCATTTTTTTTTTTAATTACAGCCAAAAAACATCGGAAGGTTATTTTTGCGCCACCCTGTAGTATTACATTATATGTATATTTACTTGTATCTGCTTACTACGAGTATGTAGCGCGTTTGTTTGCAAAAAGAAAAATTATATACAACTTACAAAGTCCGCAATGTTTTTGCCAGGTGGTTTAGAAAATATCAATTTAAAATATTGATTAAAGTACCTACATATTTCAAAACGATGAACTCTTGGCTTGTAGAATAAGTTTTGAAAGCAATATAAAAGTGACTTAAGCGCTTTCCAAAAGTTGTCATACTGGTACAAATTAAAAATATGTTAGAATTTGCATTGATTCTTTCGAAAAATCGTCAATTTGTGGCAAAAATAGTCAAATAGTCAGAAGTGCAAAGATCATATCATCTGGAAGAGAACTCGGTCAATTGAATATTACCTCTACTTAAATTCTACTAAAATTATTTTCACTAATTTAATTTTCACTGTTTACTTCAGAAATTTTGATTTGCAATATTCAAAAGTTTACGTTGTAAACTCTTTAAAAATATTGTTGTTACCTTTCCACAAGAGTTATCTGTATTTTATTTCTCAGAATATTAGTCAAATATTCATTCGAAAATCGCTATTTTTCATTACGATAAAGTGACTTTCAAAATAATTAGTATGGAAAAAATTACTGACTTATATTAAGTGACCGGTTTTGTATTAAACTAGGTCTAGGCTCTCGGATATTCAGTAGTCAGTAGATGGGACACGAGCAGACTGCAGAAATATAGGTATCTTCGCATGGACGAATTTCTTTTTTAGCATCCCACGCAGATTCAAAGAAAAAAAGTGGTTACCGAAAGAGTCGATATTTACTGGTGATTGGCTGATAAATTAATAGCAGGATATTATTTGAATGATTTTTGAAGCACAAAGAGAATTCTGAGTATGTGGCTGTCCTCCTATTGGGTCTCGCTGGGTTATGTTTCTCGCAGGGATTTGAAAAAGCTCTGGTGTTTACTCCGAATTAAGAAAACACTGGCGACTCATTGCTTTTATAAATTAAATATTAAGCCTAAGCGGTTGGAATTTCTTTAGTTCGAACCTACTAGTCATACCACTTTTAATGCATTAATCATTTAACATTTCAAAAAAGATTATTTAAATATTACGCCATACAATTTTTGCTTTTAGAGCGTTAACAATTTTTAACTACAGGGTGAGCCATTAGTAATGATATTCCGTACGTTTTGCTAACTAACTAAGCATAATTTACCACCTGCGGAAAGTGTAGAAATTATTTCAAAATATTATCGAAGTTCAGGCTCAATTGTAAACATGCAACGTGAGTTTTGTTATCAGGTTGATCATCATCTTGGCTTCAGTGCACAGACAATTAGTCCAGTTGAACATGAGTAGACTATTTTGGACTTTAAGCAACCAACTAGACAGAGATTAGTGCGAAGTGAAGAAGATCCGGAAGAGTCGATTCGGCGCCGATTAGTTGAATTGGGAATCGCCATAGTGCCAACCCGGATAATTTTGCGGTTGTTTTTCGGCTACATCCGCACACGAATTTGCTGATGCAACTGACACGCCACTGTTTGCTAATAAGCTTGTCGGACAGCTATATAAATGACATCAATGTTGCTTTTAAATAAATCGACTCAGTTGGATATCTCACACTTGCTGTTTTCTTAAATAATTGTTTTCTCTGGTTCTTATCTGGTCACCCTGTGTATATTTTTTTTCCTTTTATCACAAAATAAATTCTATTTTAAACAAAATTTTTTTATAAATAGCCCCTTCTATGCAATATGCTTAATTGTAAAAAATCGTTTGTTATTAAACAGAATTTATGACCTCGTTCAAATTATTTAAGCCAAATTTATAGACTTGAATAGAATTTTACAAAAAATGAAACTAGTAGCCATCCACAAAAGGAACTCTCGCCATAAGCCTATATTTATAAAGTTTATTACTGGACAACCACTGTATGGAACACAATGAATGCACTCAAATTGAACAGCCATAAAATTACAGAAAATCCCTCCCACAGCCGCTGGGAAAAATATCATTATTTTCAATAATCAAAGTTTGGAACATTTTTCAACTGTAAATCCTTTAAAATAAATGAAACGTTTTTACACAACTTTCACTAAAAACAGCATCAACAAAACAAATATTTTAAATAATGAAAGCAATTACAAACACATGGAAAACTTACACATAGCAGCAGGCTTACTGGTTCTTATTTTGTATTTACCATTAATATAGTGATACAAAAGGAGACAGAAAGTGGTTGTGTGTGCGTGTGTGTGTGTGTGTGTGTGTGTGTATAAAGCATCTAATTTTTAGTAGCCTAACAGACTTTAAATGAAAACGAATGCAAATAGCATATTCTAAAATTCTATACGTTTAAGTTTGCATGTACGAGTATTAATTTGCACATGCTGGTTTGTAGCTGCTGTAGAAAATGATAGTAAAACAACAACTAACAAGTAGTTAAAAGGTTTAAAGGCTAACACTAACCTCCACATACTCTGCAACATCTGAAAATGCAGACTGTGTTTTACGCAATCACACTGAAACTCAAGAGGTTAATCGAAAAACTCTATTTATTTATTAATTTATTTATTATTGTTTTTTTTTTTTTGTTTTTCTTCTCTAAGTAAGTCAATGCATGTCTGTGTAAAAGTAAGATCGACCAAAAAGATCATTGTCCAGAGTAATCGCTAATACAGCTGGAATTTTAGGGCGAACAAATTAACGAAAATAAACAAATTTTTAAAAAATGTTGCGTGTAAATTGTATTAAGCGTTTTGGTGGTGGAAATTTCATATTTTCCTCCCACCCTGCAATCGTGCCTTGCGACTTTTTCTAGTTGATCTCTATCTGTTGAGTCTAGCAAAGAAAGTAGTGGTGACTGGTATTACAATTAATTGTCATATAATTTAGAGAAACTAATGTCTACTTTTGTATCTTGTAGACCTTTTGACCCGACCTCGTAGACTTTTTACTGCATTTTCATATGTGTACGTTACAGTTGCTTATTACAAATCATTCCATTTGTTAGAATGAATACTATGTATGTGCGTATATGTTTTTCTAATATGTATTATAATGTTTGATAATATTGTGTTATACAAAACTGCAGTACTTTGCAAAATATTCTGGCATAAATAAGAAGAGATAAACCAAGAGCTTTGGAAACACACAATCACACGTTTTCTATGTTTCTCTTGACAGCAGTGGATACAAGCTGCACAGATCTAACGGCAATAAAATCGTTAGCAATTTTAGATGCCAGCAAGCAGCAAAATAATAAAAAAAAGCGAATGCTAAACTACATTGCATTTTATTGTGTCAGTTGCTTACGATAGAAAATAAATTGCACAATTTTATTTGCATTTGTTTATATGGTTAGTGGTACAACAGCACAGAAACAAGACAGTTGGAAACAAACAAAGAAATATGTATGTGTGTGCATATGTATGCGTGTATGTGTGTGTGTTTTCTATGCATATTTAGAACTAAATAATACACCATTTGCATGTGAAACCATCCAACCTTTGGGCCATCCAGTTTAGAAATGTTAACTGAGCTGAACACACAGCGGCTGTTCATTTATTCAGTTTTAGCCTCGATTCGAGGGAACAGAACGTTTTTTTTTTTATAAAGAGAAATTTATACTCTAGCAAATTAATTCCTACTATTTAATTGAATTTATTGTGTTACTTTCTTTGGAAAGCGTTAGACTAGACAGGTAGTGAAGTGCGTTATGTTTGTTTTTAGAACAGTGTTGTAGTGCCTCTGCTGCACTGAGGTGCATTAATTGAAGCTAGTATAGCCGAAAAGATAAAACATAGTTGAAGTAACCATAATCTAAGAGCACTATACCATGTTGGAATTATATGGTTTTAAATAAATCATTTTATTATTGCAGATAATAATATAGTTCTCTGGAAGGGCAGAAAAGCAAACAATTTATGTTAAATCAACGCGCTTACCTCTTATTTATTACCACTCTTTTACCTTTATATATTATATTATTTTCGTTTGTTTTAAGATTTATAATAAAAATCTTATTGTTTAATACAACCATGTTGCAATTTTTTTTAGATGGAAATCATTTAATGATTATAATTAAAAAATAACATGCTGATCGCAGCTAAAATAATCTTTAAAATATTCCCAAAAAACCATTATATGTTTGCTAAAACAATACATTGTTGTAGAGAACATAATTTAGTTATCGTTACCTTGCCACAACCTTGGTTTTTCTTTGCAATATAAAGTAATACCGACGAAGGGAAGCGCTTTTACATAGATAAGCTAGTATTTCTTAAGCCGCTATCACACTATAAAATTAGTGTTAAGATTTTCGTTGGATTTTTACAGAGAAAAAAATTCAGTGATGATCGGTTTGGCTGTTAAAATAATTAAAAGTTACTTGTTCTCATTCCATTATTTTTCTATACTTTCGCACTTCTCTATGCAACTTCAAAATGCAACTCTGATAAAAGGAAAGGTCCAATTGTCTGTTTCAGTATTCCGAACGATTCAATCCTCTATACAATTTGTGTGAAAATGACTCAAATATATTTAAAAAACTTAGTCGTTTTCATACAAATTTTCTTTACAATTTAATCGTTCGAAATACAGAAACAGTCACCAAGTGTTTAGAAAATTTTCAAAATATCGTGAGAGTCATATGACTCAAATTTCCAACTTTATTTTGGGCAGTTCCACACCATATTATTTTCTCATCTCATATATAAGTTTTACAATTTAATAGTGTGCTTTTAATATTTCTACAAACGAATTTCATTTTCGGACAACATTTTGCTCAAGAAAAACAGTATACCAGATTTAAAGTTGAATGTATCGGGTTGTATTGAGCTTTTGAGAAATCAAACAGGTCGTAATAGCAAGGTCATGCTGTAAGCAGATGATCACGAGATCTCTGATGCTTCAACTTTTTTTCGTTCTTTCCGAAAGGCAGATCTGATTACTTTTGCATAATTCTAACTTCTTTGCTAATTTTTTATAAGTAGCTACATTTGTGGATCTGGACATGATATTGAGAAGCTTTCGTTCTTCTCAGGAAATATCTAAATCTATATCAATGGCCAATTAGGTCTACAATAACTTGGTCATGTTTACAAGATATCTATAATGGCTCTGCCAAATATGAATGTGCAGGTTTATTTTTTATATAATGAGATAACATTTTTTATAAATAAATAAAATAAAAATCCCTTAAAGCAAATTAAACTGAGGGAATACAAAGTTGAGTTAGAACTTTAAGTTAAAATGTTAAAATTGTCTTGATCACTGAATCTGCACAATTAAGAGATGCAGATGATAGCTAAAACTGTACGCTAGTGACTAGCCTTATGGTAGTAACTCAATCTATAAACTTTAGTGCATATTTTTTTCGTATCATATAATTGTTTAGAAAATTTGTTTGAAAAACAGTAAATTTTTTAAATATTTAATAGTAATTTCTATAAAAACTTTCTAAACGATTGAATTGTGCGGACTACAGTATCAGCTACCACATCTTTAAACATGAGAACAAATTGATAGGAATAATTCAGCTTCGAATACAATGCTAAATAAAATAATTTTTCTGATCAGACATGTTGCAAATTCCGTTTGAAAGTGGTTTGATTATTTAGTTACAATCCCAAGCAAGTTATTAAATTGCTTTTGTACTTATTAAACATAGAAAATTATTTAAACACTTCTATTTAATTTACTATGGTAACATATGAGCAATTTGGTCAAGGAAAATTACCTAGCTTTCAGTTTTAAATTTTGCTTATATTTAAAAATTTAATTTACTATTTTTAATAAATTTTATAATATATATATTTTAATATATATTTAAAAATTTAATTTACTATTTTTAATAAATAAAACATTATGGGTCAAACTAATACATGACATAACGATATGCTTTAATAGTTTACCGAAATAACTCTACAACAGTCTCTTAGATTTGAACTGAAGACAGTGCTAACCAAAAAATGTGCTAGAATTATACACATCACTTTTGGTTCAATCTTCAAATACATACCAACCAGGCGTTATTTGTATTTAGTTGGCTTGCTTCAATGTTTACAATTCGAATGCTTGATAGAGCCTAGCACCAAAAACCATTATATACTACATATATGCAAACACTAAAACGCACGCTGATAGACAACTACACTAACTCTTATAAACGTACGCTGTAGCCTAAAAGACAGAGTATTTTTATGGGAATAATAAGAAGACTTTAAGAACAAAAAAATATTAATCATATCACCTCATACAAATTATAATAATAAAAAATTTGAAAACAATTTTTTGCTATTACTCAAATAGTTTTAAATATAAATTATTATTAAAAACTTGTTTGTCTGTTTTAACAACGAAAGACTAGGGATATTAACATGCATGCTAGCTAACCTGTTGAATGCTCGGAAAGCATCTCAATTTTTAAAGTCTAATGAAAGTTTGGAAACCAAAAAAATATTTAGTACATCAAAATTCGTAACTAAAAATCTTGTACAGTTTGACCAGAGATATTAATAATTGATTTTCCGATTGCTATATTTAAAAAGGTATAAAAGTTATCAACGCCATCCCGTAAGAATTGGCATTTCATCATGCATCATTGCCCACCTACCGAACGTGTGAAAAATTATTATTGTTACTGTATATCACAGTAGCATTTCATAATGCTGTCAATGCGATTGCTGTCGTATTTGTACTAATGCTGTTGTTGTTATTGTAATATTTAAAACAGTACGAGCAAAGGAATAGCATCAATAAATTAAGATTTTTTGGTTTTGCTATTGCTGAAACGTATTTATTTTTAGTAAACTTGTAGTAGTTATAGCGTACTATAGTAGTTTTACTGTGCTATGGCTATTTCGGAGTTAGCATTTTAAAAACTGAATAGTGATCAAAAATGTTGTAAATAAAAAAAAAAACCTCAGTCTTTAAACTCATAGTTTAACTGTGATGAAATATAGTAAGACAAAAGATTTTCTTTAATCAAAAGCCTCTTACATGTCACCATTTTCCCTATATGACGATCTGTGTATGAGTGGCTTTTATGAAAAAGGTTTCAGTAGTAGGGACATTGTATGTATGTATCTATGTGTATTGGAGGCAAATTTAGTTTACTGTATAACAAAAAGAAGTGAGACAAGCGTTGCCATAAAATATATCGTTAAAATGTGCATAAAAGCCACTTGATTCGCTTTTAATCTAGTTTGCAATTATTTAAAAATATTTTTTGAAAAAAAGAGGAAAATATTTTTCTAGTAAATTTTTTGCGTTATAGCGACAATTGTTTTAGAATTTTGTTATTTTAATTTCGGTAGGTTGTATTTTATGTTTTTTTTTTTTTTTGTTGATATTTTCCACAGAAAATGGAAAAGTGGCAAAAATTCAAGTTAAGCACGTTTGTTTGTCACACGCAGCTATGCACTTTGAATTTAGCCATTACTGTAGGGGTTTCGAAACCTGTTTTTTTTTTCAAAACCAATTTTAGTGAAAAAAATGACAGAATAAATGTATTTCGTTTTTTTTTCCTGCTTTGAATTTGTGATACATATTTAAATGTTTATAAATATGTATATGAGTGTGTGTTTTATTATTGTAGTAATTTTATATGTTGAAATTGCTGGGGCGTGTTCGTTTGCTTGCATATTTGTGTAGCTCTGTTTGTGCAATTCGAGTGTATAACAGTTTTTATAGGAAACGGAAATGTTTTTAAAATAAGCGCTTAAAAACACTTATGCTCAATGATGTGGCAGTTAAATTTGACTATTGTAGTGTTTTTCATTTCTTTTTTTTCCCAACAATAAAATTGTGGTAATAACAATTTAAGCATTTTTTCGAATTTTTAAAACTCTAATGGAATTTTCATATCTAAATGATTTTATTTTTAAACAAATTGAAATTGGATGTTATTTCATAGTTTTACATAAAATTTAAAATTAAATATTTTCTTAATTAACAGTTTTCTTATGTAGAAAAGCAATACATGTCCTATTTAAAGCCACTTTAATTTTGAACAATAAAAACTTTGTTGGCCATTACGTATGAGATATGTGCATACGGATTTGATGGGTGTCAACCTCAAAAATGTAACAAAATTTACGTATCGAGAATCAGTAAAAGAAAAATAAAAACAAGAAACATATACTTGTGTTTAATATTTCTCCATGGATTCCTTTTTGAAGTTCGCTAAATATTGGGAAAATGTATTCAAAAGTAATTTACCCAATACAAGTAAATTCGCACGTATCTGCTACATATTTTATATTTTTTTTCAATCAATATTTAATTTACTCCCTGATAATTTATAATTTTGTGATTTATAAAAGGATTATAAATTTTATTTAATTTAAGTACTTTTTGCTCTTGCTATTTCGTATTTATTATAATAATGTTGCTGTTTTATGTTGTTAAAATTTCATTTAATTTACATACGCAATAAATTTCATTTTATGAGCATGATAAGACCTTTCTCGTACAATAATGTATGGCGGACAATCGTTGACCTAGTAACATGTGTGTTTTTTGTCTTTAAAACAATGACGTTGTAGGTAATAACTAATAAAGTAATTTACATTTATAAATATGATCAGTTTATGTACGCCAAGTATTTTAGGTTTATTTAAAGCTTGTGTGCAGAAAATTTAGTAGTTTTTAAAATTGGCCACAATTTGTATATTAAACCAAAAGGTAATATTTCCGTATTGAACGAAGGATGGTGAGTGAATTTGGTGATTGCCAAATGCAAGATTTAGATGTCTATCAGATGCATTAGTTACATGGTCTATTCGAAAAAGCCCATAGCTATGCAGTGATTGAATAAATTCACTTGTAATAGGAGGCCACAAATTATTACATTCCAAACATTTTATCTACATTACATTAGGAAGGTTAAAATCACCAAGCACAATTAGCAGATCAGACAGTTGATTGTGATGCAGGACGCAATTAACTGTAGAAATATGCTTATTTTAAATAAGATTATATAAGTTTGCAGGAATGTAAGACCAGGTGGTAAATAATTATATGAAAAAATTCGAATATAAATGGCAGCAATTTCAATTTCAAAGATCTCAATAAGTAACGCATGTTTTATTTAAATTCCCTTTTCATTTTAATAAAAGCATTTGCGGTCGGTTAATAGACGATGTGTTTTTTTTTTTCTTCATGTCAATATGATTTATCTTTTCTCTGAATTCCTATAAATTTGTTATAAGTTTTAAATTTTTCTGTCAACTGTAGATAACTACGATATTTGATTTTTAGTAAAGTTTTTAATTTTTTGTATAGTTTATTTTGCTTATTTTTTTTGTGAAATTACCCTTTTTTCTGAAGTTTGCGATAACCATTTTTAGTAAAAATTTTTATTAATATTTTTATGAAATGTTGAGTTTTTTTTTTGGTAAAATCATTATCTTTAAAGTATCTGTAGAATATTGAAGATTTTTTATAAAACTTCCATTTTGAGCTAAAATTGCAAAAGACTTAATCTTGAAACATTTGGTAAAATTTTTCGTCAAATTTTGAAATTTATCAAAATTTTATTTATTTGTATATATTTTTTTGTGTGCAAAATTTCGTTCATTTGGTGCAATTTTGGGCTTTTGGTACTCAAAATTTGTCGGTAATTTTTTTTTTATTTTTCGTGAATTCCCAAATATAAAAAAAAATCACATTTTTGATGACTTTTCAGTTTAAATTCCATTATTTATAAAATATAATAATTAATTTATAGTTTTTATGATTTTTATAGTTTTTGTTACATTTTTTATTTGTGGTGAAATCCGAATTCCGATACCTTGTGTAAATTGTTGTTCATAAGAACTTGATTTTTGGTGTTCGACGTTTCAGTGAAATATCCCCATTTTTGGTAAAATTTTAAGATTTTAAGAATTTCGTTTTTGGTGATATTTTTATTTTTCAGTGTTTGGAAAATTTAAGTTTGTGGGTTAAATTGTTTTGTGAAATATCGCAATTGTGCAAAACTTAGCATACATATTTAAGTATTGCTTCAATTTCAATCTTGTGCAAAAAATTATAGTTTTCGTGACTTTTATATTTTTTTTTTTTTTGGCGAATTTGGTATTTGTTGGCGAATATTTTAATTATTGTATAATTCCTGATTTGTGCTGAAATTCGAATCTTTGTAAATTTTCGAAACAACAAATTTATTAAAATTGTAAAGCTTTTCACAAAAGTTTGATTTTTGGTGAAATTTCTGTGATATTAAATTTTTGGGTAATTTTTTTTCGAAATTTGGTTGTTTAAAAAAAACCCAATATTTTGGCCATTTAAAATAAAAAAAAATACTTAAACAGTAGCAATATTTAGACAAGAAGAAAGAAATCTACTTAACAAACGCAAGAAAATCCTAAATTTAGGGCGAAATTCCCTAACTTTAAAACACTGCAGTAATAACTTCAAAAATAATTATTCAAAAGAAATTGCTCTATCTCACTTTCTTTCTTTAGCTTTTTCGCTCTGACACATTCTCCTTCTCTGTTTTTGTCTCTCTCTCTGTGCCTTTCTCTCTCTCTCTGGGCCTTTCTCTCTCTCTCTCTCTCTCTCTCTCTCTCTCTCTGGCTAACTGGCAATTACTAAAAAAGTGAGAACATCGTCCGAAGACATGATTGTTATTTTAATGTATGATTCTTCGTATGCTGCTCAAATATTAAGAAGTTAAGAAGCTGCGAGAGAAACTATAGTTTCCATCAACTAAGTTGCAAACTCGCTGTTTCCCTTTAGAATGCAAACTTTCAAAGGTGAATCATTACAACTTGCCAATATTTAAAGTTAGGATGTTATCGGACGGATTATTTGTTTTTCGTTATAACGATAAAACTGCCATAAATTTTATGCTTTTGATGTTACCATATTTTGAAGAAAAAAAAAACAATTAGCAAATTTTGCAATTTTTGGCACAAAATAAATAAAACTATGTCAAAATATTTTTGCACTGATAATACCATATTTTCGGAAAGATTAATTTTATTTTACAAGGAAGTTGTAGTAACGAATAAGTGTTAAAGGTCACTTTATTCCTCTCTTTAGCGGAAATTATCTTTTACTAATGTGGACTTAAATAGAAAGTATAAGTTAAATAATTCAGTAACCATTACGTAGTGCTGCTAATTTGTGTGGAGTATTCTAAAATTTGAGCCATCCTGGAATATCTTAATTAAAAGAAATTTGAAGTTGTTAAATCCCTAAGTGGCTTTTAGTCAAACAAACTACTCTCGTTTAAAATGGAAATAAGTAAGAAATAATCCATTTTTTAATATTAATTACAATTCGTATATGAATTAATGAACACATGCATAAATCAACGCCCCACCAATTAACTACAAACAGATATAAAACGAAAAATGTGTGTAATATTTGAAATTAAATAGCTAATGTAACACATTTCATATATGTCGTCCTAGTGGGAATGTGTATAGCAGAGGTGGATACCGGTGAGGAGGAAAATAAGATATACACCTCCACCCACAAGAACTAAAAATAACCGGTTTCCTATACAACAAATTAAAATAATTCAAATGCTTGTTCTCCTTTAAAATTTCATCCCCCAGTAACTTAAGCCGAATCCGCGGCTGGTATAGCAGTGCACGGATGGATTTGTAAATACATAAAACTGTTTTTTTTTCTACTTGCAATTTATATGCACATTTTATTATTTTTGCTTATTTAAGCACACTCAGGCATAAATTTAATACACCAATACATAAAACTGTTAATAATCATATATTATTTATTTAAAATTTTAGCAGAAGATTAAACTGAAATGCATGAGTTTGATTTTGACGCATACATACATCCGTAAATACAACACATACAATAGTTGTGTACAAAAGTCATAAATTTATGTCAGTTAAATAAATACATTAAAACACAACATAATAAAATATGAACAGTCATGTTTGTATGTTAAATCGAAAACCTCAAATCAATTAAAATTTTTAAATTATGGATCATTTTTGTTTAAATACATTTCACAAATTTGTGGTGGCCATAACATCAATTAGTTTATTTATTTTTTTCTATCACTGATAATACCCGTACTGAAGCGCTGTTTTGTATATTATAAATTATGGATAGAGTTCATTAGTGGTAAATAGGCAATAGTTGCGAATTATTAAAAAAATAAGCCTTTAGAAATTGTTCTGCACTTCAAAGGGCAAATTGCGGCATTCGATAGCAATCGAAAATTTTATTAAATTTATAAATTTTAATTAAATTTCGATTGCACGAAAACCTTACACAACAACCTCTGATGGAAAATTCAGTATTACTGTACTATTTTCAGTACCTTTTCATAAAAAAATACCACAGTACCTTAAGTAATTTTAAGTACTCTTTTTTGTTGTGATTTTTGCCTTGCGTTGCTTTATTTTACATACATTTCCATAACTGGCGTTGGCTATAATCGTCATTGGGAAGTCTGCTACTTAATATATAATGAAAACGACAGCAGCATCGTAAGCAGCTGATAGAGAAGTTTGACTTTTCGTTACATATTCAAATTTTTGTTTCACTTGCAAAATAATCGAAAGAAAAGAAAGAATTTTAAATTAATAATTTCTCAAAAAGAGCCTATTACCACTTTAGTATATAAAGTAACCGAAAATGGTTGGTTCGCCTATTGAATACAACTTGCAAAAAAAAAGGATTTATGAGACGCGTGTACATCTGCTGAAAGAAAGGATGAAGAATATTTTTTGATGCAAACTTATATGAGCGTATAGTTTGCCCAGAGATAATATGTTCCTTCTATTACAATTGCAAATAACACGACTTAATAGCAGTGTGCTGAAGAAATAACTTATTAAAAAATCCTTATGTACGTAAATATATTAAACCAAATCAATTCATTTGTTTAAAACCTCTCGATTTTAAATGCATTAATAATATTGTAATTTTGTGATGTATTTTCTGTTAAATAAAATAAAATATTTGTGAGCTCTCATTTATAACACGTTTCTCATTGTATTGGCAGCACTATATTTGTTAATTGCCGCTTATCAAAAAAAGAAATTAGCCTAAATTGGCGACAGCGGCAACGGTGGTCGTGTAGCTGTGACGGCGTCAAACTAATAGTTAATTAATAGCTAAATGCAGTAGGCTTTAAATACATAGAGACAGCAGGCTACCAACCACAAAAGCAAAACTCGCACGTTTATACATATGTATATGTGTGTAGCCGTTGTACTCAAATTAAACTAATTTCTATTTTCGTTGGCTACAAAACAAAAACAATGTTGACAATAAGGTAAAGTAAAAAAAAAATTACAAATGTTACAATATTAATGCATCAAGATCTTTTAAATAAATAAATTATAGTTTTTTTTATTGTGTACATACATTTATTCCAAATTGTATTTTTACAATATGATTTTTATAACATTGAATGAAGTTTATGTATATTTCTCAATCATGTATCATTTTAGGCTTAACCGCCCCGATCATACTCAAAGTTTTAGGATTGGAAAATACTTCAATTCTTATCACAAACTTTATAGTATTGTTTGTCAGTTCCACCTACATTCGAGCGAGCGGCGCACAAAAGTTAAAAACTGTTTGTCCATATATTTCTGCTCGTTTATGTCTTCTATTTTTTACCTACTCTAACATAGTTTACAGCTTATTGTCTTTTCTTTTAGAATATATGTAATTATATTAATCATTCCTATCGATATTTCAGATATATTCAAAAAAGTCGGGCATACAAATATTTCCCCCCTTATTGACCTATTTTTTCAATATTTCGAAGAGATAGATATAACGTTAGCAGGATCCTTCTATAAGCCTCAAGCACAGAATACATCCGATTATATTTCTAACTTAGCTGACTATAGGGCGACATTTGTAGTCGTATAGCCGTAGTGCCTGCTATGGTCAATGTGTTTAAATTTTAAGTGTTTTATTTGTCATATGAAAAATATAAATTAATATATTATGACACCCGAGTTGTGTTTAGATTTTTATAAATGCATAAAAGATACAAACTTAAACATGTTTGTACTGATTTAATGAAATTTTTTACATAAGTTAACAAACTTATTGAGTAAATTATTTTAAATATTTATTTAATACCACAGAAAAAATAATTTAAATTCTTATATAAATGTATTTTTAAATTAATGGTATGGAATAATGTTTCATAAAAAGTACCAACATGTTTAAATAAATAAGTACTCTTTTGTTTGGCGGTGACTGATTTTTCAGTTTTCCATCACTGACAATAACACTTGCGTTTGCAAGTCAAATACTTATATTACGGGTAGGTTTACAGCTTCTTGCTTTTATGTGGAAAATTGTTTATCGACTGGTTTTAAGTGTTAGTGAATGAGAGATTGTGTTCTGTAATAATTATTTTTTCACGAAGAACACGTGGAATTACTTGATGAAGACCCTTGTCGATCTCAAGATAATCATTGATAGTGACTTCACAAATAATTTTAAAACTCCTCAGAGGCCCAGATGAGATTCAGAACTAGAAAATGAGTGCCATATGAGTAAAACTAAAGCAGAAGTCCACATAACGAGTTTGTACATTAGCTCATTCTACTAATTTTATAGCTTCTACGTTGTTCTGCACGACAAGTTACATGCAACGCATTTAATATAAGATATAACTTGTCATCTCTGGCTATAAAAGCCATAAATCTGACTTTTTCGCGCGCCGCTTATGACTCTTACAAAGATAGAAAGTAGTCAAGGAATCCTAAGCTTCTGTGCTCTGTAACTTCCAAATACAACTACATAGATTTCTATTTTTTAACACATCTGTAGACTGCAAAAAATCGCAGAACGTGGGTGTACACTTTCAGTAAAGTTTGTACAAAACTTAATTTAAAAGCAAAACAGAAAGATAATTTTTCTTTTTACTGTATGTTTAATGCAAAGACTGCGTTACGTATTATGAAACATTCAAACTTATGACGTTTTCGTTTCTTATATAAAATGTTGCCTTGTTACAGAATGTATGCCTAAGACACCCTTATAAATTGGGATTTAATACACAACATTAGGCCAATATTTTTCGCTATTACTAAGTATAAAATCTTAGAAAATGGTACACTTTTTCTAGAAAAGAACATCATCATTAAGCAAATTACATTGTATTAGCTGAGTACTAAAAGGACTTTCATACTGTCTCATGGCTCTTAGCCTAGCTAATTATAACGCTCGATATTATGTAGAATGGGTGAAATCAGATGTAAACACTTTCTGAAAACGATCTTCGCAAATCGCCCCATATAATCAATGAAACGTTTTTTATTAAAAAATAATTAAAACTTGCAGGAATTAAAAGGGTTTACTCGCCTTCAAATCAACTGTTTTTATATGTTAATAGTTTGTTTTTCTCATTCTTATTAACTAAATTTATTGAGAACATTTTTTCCTAATTTTTTATATTTGCTTCTCAATTAATCCTGTAAAAATGTCACATTTGAAAGAAAAAATTTTAAATACGTAAAAACAACTAAAAACAAATAATGAATATATAAATTGTTGTGTTTTTATATAAAATAATTAGTAGTGGTTTCAATTACAAAATTTGTAACTTTTAATTAATTAATGTTTTTATAAATTTTTTGCGGTAGGAAGAAAGAGAACATGTAAACAAATGATTAGACGCAGACAAATGGGAAAAGATTTTAAGGATATTTTTGGGGGTATTAGGGATAAAACATATAAGGATAAGATTTTTTTTTGTATTATATTTTTATATTATTTTTTGTTGTTTTTTTTTCTTTCGTAAAGGTAGTTTTTAAACCTTGATTCTCAGTAGCTTTACTTGAATACTTATAAATATAAAATCAGAAATTTAATTTATAAAAACTAAAAAAAATTAAATCAGTTTGTTTGTTTTACTTATATCGTATACAGTTTTTTTTAATAAAATAAAATTCATATTTATAAAAAGCAAAAATGAAATCATTTCAAAATCAATTAAACAAATAATAAACAACTCATAATTAATAAAGTGATTATTTATTTATATTTTCATATTTGTGAACTTTTTTGTTGTTGTAGTAATGTAAACTCAGGTTTAAAAAAAAATGAATGATATAATAAAAAAATATGTTTAACACAAATTAAATTACAATTATTTTAAATACGTGTTTTTGTTTCAGTATTTTCTGTTTAAAATAAATAAATTTCTCTTAAATAAAGCAAAAATAAATTAGTAAAAAATTTTTAAATACAATACATAAAATTAAACTAAATACACATAGACACGAACACATAAAACACATACTTTAAATAATCATAAACTATTTGTATTTATTTTATTTAAACGTTTTTTTTTGTTTGTAAATTTTTCAATTTAAATAATTAATAGAAGTTGATATTAGGTGAGTTTTCGTGATTTAAAAAAAATATTGTATGAAGAAATAAATTTATTTTACAAAATGATTATAAGGGATTATTTTGAGTACTGAATAAAAAAAAAATCTAATAAAAGAACAAGATATGAACCAGATTTTCTTTCTGATTACAAGGAGATGCAAGGTGTGATGCAAATGTATTTGTAAAGGGAGAAACATAGATTTCTTTATTTTGGAAAGAGAGGAGTAATTAAAGTACAATTCAAATTGTTGTTGTATTGGTAACCACAGCTCCAATTTGTAATTTCTTTAAATGTGTTCAGTCCAAAGAAAAGCAATGTTAATAATACTACTGGGGTTCAAATAGATCACAAATATCTCTGTTCTTATTTTAGTATTAAAAGAATTGAGTGTGTTGTGAACAGAAAGGTTGTGAATCGTAAGTTCAGCTTCGCTGCTGAAATAATTTTATTTTTTTTCGATAGACAGAATCAAGTTGGAAGCGGGAAGATTGAGATGAACATTCTAAAGAACTCGAAACCTGTATTTTTATTGCCTTTCTAGCGGGGCTGTTCTTGGATGAAATATTTTTGTTATTTTGAGTAGAAGATTTCTATTCCGGCTGAAACGAAATAAGCTTGGCCTGCCTGTCGGACCAGACTTTAACTGGTGAACATAGTATTCTTCCTCTCCCTGGATCCGCGCCTTATCTGTTTAAAAAAAAAACTACTCTTTTGCGATCTTAGTACCCGGTGGTGTCTTTTTAGTAGAAGTTTAAATTGAAAAAAAACGCAGATAATTGCTATTAATTGTCAGGAATTTTCCATTATTCGGAAAAGAATGCTTTGTCATTTTTCGCAAATGATTTCGGGCATATGTCCACCTCTTCTTTGGAGGAGTTTAATCGGGAAGTTCAATATTCGATCACTTTTTTTTAGCAATGGATGCCGTGTGTTAGTGACAACGTGGAAAATGATATTTTCCAGTACGTCAATCATCTGTGGCTTGTCGCCGTGGGCCAGGGACTTTACATAGTCCCACGAAAAAAATTTACGGATGCATTATGTAAAATTAAACGTTTAACGAACGTCTCTTTCAATAACTCAACTGTGGAATGAACTTTGTGGCATTTCTCACTACCTTGTTCAAACTACAGCTCCTCCACATTAAGGGCATTCAATTGTGGCACAAAAGCATCAGTGATCATGAATCTGTGGCGGGGATTTCATTAACTGTCACCTTCTAGCCGGGATGGTTTTTGAAGAAGCAACGGAGCAACGGTTTCATCGACTCGTAAAGCGCACCAAACAGTGACTTTTTCAAAATGGCGCACATATAAAGCAGCATTGATAACTTAAAAATTGAAACCTCTAAAAGAATACGCGATACTTAGAATGTATCTGAAATTATGCAGACTAGCCCTAAATAATAATTTATTTTCTCAAGTTCTTAGAAAACAACAGTAAAACTCCAAACCTAATTCAGGTAAAGCAATTTGGAAAGACATCGTGTACGAAAAAATAATTTCTCTCATATAAAATTTAGAATAAAAATAGTATAACTTCAATTAATTTGTTCAGGTTTGTCTCTATGTTTCTCCTTTAATATTTTTAATGAATATTTTTGAAATGTTAAGGTTCGTGTCAAAGGAAAAATTAAACTTTGTTTTTTTCTTCTTCGGCTATATGCCTTCTGACTTACCAAGGTGTAAATGAGCTCCAGAAGAGACTTCATTTTTGGAAAGGTTACATAATAAATGTTGATTGTGTTTTTTTTTTATAAAATAAGTTAATGCATTGAAATGCACATTGGATGATAACACAATGGGAATTGTTTATTATTATTTTATATATTTTTTTATTATTATTTTTTTGCATTGTAGATTTTTTGACGCCACAGCAATACAAATGAAGGACAATACACATGTTAAGACAGGACAAGAACATTTAAAATAAATTTCAGAAAAAAAGAAGATAGAAACAAATACAGAAAATTAATTTTTTTAGTAAGCAAAACAATTACATTTAAGTGGAAATTTAAAATGAACACTTTTTTTGTAACAAAATAAATAAATAAATTTAATCAAACAATAAAAGAAAACAATTAACATTTGACACACTTTTTCCTAAATGAGTTACATACACACACATTCATACTTTAAGACCAGGAAAGATTATGGTTCTTTCCTTTTAAAGGGGGGTCATATATTTTCCGTTTTTTTGTTTGTTTGTTTTAAAATAAGCCTACATTTTGTTTATTAACTAGTGTTAGTAATACTTGTATAACCTAAAAATTTTTAATTAGATATAACACGTATATTTATATACTTTAAATAAAAAATATTAAGAAAATTGTTAAGAAAAAAACAAAACAAAACAAAACTCTTAGACACGCACAAGAAATCATTTTAATATAAATTAATTTATAATACGAACAACATAAATTTATAGCTTGTGACATATTTGATATGCCAAAAAAGTTATAGTTATAACAGAAAATTATTAAATTTTTTAAAACACAAATTAAAACAAAAATTATTGAAAATAAAAACATTTCGATATTCTTATTTTTTAATATTAAGAAAAATATTGTATTCCCAGTGAGTAACAATAAAAGGACACTTTTGGGCATAAAATCACATTTGTCTAGCAAATGTCATCAATTAAAGAAGTAACATTAGTGTTATTAAATTGATTACATTTGCTAGCTGAGAGAGAACTGGTAAAAGCAAGAATTAAAAAGAAGGTACGATAAAAATACAACGACTACATTTATATTGGAATAGACTTCGTTTTAGCCCAACAGCAACATGTTTGATAAGACTTCTCGAATTCGATTTTCATCATTTAGTTGGACCAAATTTATGATGTTTATAATAGACACAACTTATAATATCAATTTTTTATTTTAGAAAATAAAAAACAAACTTGAGCATCAATAAATTATTCGCTTAATTATTATTAATTTCTGTTCGATAAATTTTGATTGATTTACTATTATAAATCTCGTAATCATGGTGGGCTCTATTTAGCTATGCTGTCCGGAACTAGCATCCTACTGCAGGAAGAATCATGTTCTACAATACCAATTTTTTTTCACGAGATAACTAAGCCTACAGTATCTTGCTAACAGTTCAGTGTAGAGTTTTGTATCATTTCTGCTGAGATTTATTATAGCCTCTACCTTAATACTTTCGGTGCCAATGAATCGTTACGACTGCCGCATGTCTCTTAGAAATTTTCTGTAGTCGAGCAGCCCTCGTTTTTCCCATTCCCGTGTTAGTTTGTTTGTGAAGCTATTGTTTACCCTAAAGAAGGGTTCTGAACCTATAAAAGGCAGATAGTTTGCCATTTTCTTGCCTACATGTCCCTCATATCACAATACGTACATTAGAGTAACGAAATTCGTCGCTGCTAGGGAATATAGAAGTTTAAAGCATTCCAAGACAAACTTTAATGGGTCGAGAGCTAAGGCGTGGACCTCCGCCTGTTTTTCGCACTGCAACTGACATTCGGAAATGTGACCCGCTGCTATATTCTATCTTGGATCTATATGTGTACCATAGCTATGAGTATTGTTCTACATATTATTTGCCCAAGCTGAGCGTTCACTAGTGTCCAGTTTAAAGTGCTTGGAAAATTTTAGTGTTCTATTCATCTTCCTGAAGACAGCGAGGCATTAAGAGACGGTGCGATTAACTGCGAGATGATGTAGGACACGTATATTAACATATTTTTGAATAAAAATTTGATAAAATTCCTACAATAAAATAAGGGTATGTACTTTTTGTATATTTCGTTTGCTAATGGATTACAACATGCCAATTACCCTACGCCTTTATGTGATTATCAATTAATTTTTTTTGGAATTAGAAAAAAATAAATTAAGGACTACCAGTATGAACAATTTAAAATTTATGAACAGCTTATTAACAAAAGAGTTCCCTTTAATGTTTGGAAAACTAAAATATTTCAGTAGTAAATAAAAAATATGCAGAGATCGATCCTGTCTATTTTTGGGATCACTTGTAAGGGTGATATTAATCAATTTTCTATTAATAGTGTAGGTACTGAAATTAATTACGTGGTCGAATATATACAAGATCCGAGGAAGATATTTAAGGCTTTTGAAAACCAAATTACGTAAAAAATTGTGTAAAAATACAAAGTGCTATAATTCTCTTTCAATGGTATTGTACATAATCAGATAACTCTCTTAAGTTAAATAGGACGGAATCTCTAACTGGTGGAGAGAGTTATAACATCCTCTTAAGCAGTGAAAATGAACTTGTTGTACTAAACATTATTTTGTTACTCACTGTTTAATGATTTTCAATAATAAATAAATGGATTATTTTATAAAGGCCAAAATATCTTTTTTCTTTTTTGGATAAATAAATTAAACAAAATTAAAACAACAACAAAAAAGTTTACTCAAATCATATAAACACCTAAACGAAACTGACTAGCTTTATTAACGATAATAGAAAAAAAAACTTTAATAAAATAAATAAATGATTAAAGAAAATAGAAAATAAACTAAAATAAGCAAATTAAAATTAAATAAAATTTTGTTTTATTATTGAAAAACCAAAACCAATAATGAAGAAACCTTAAATTTCAAACTTAAGTTCTATTTATTATAAAAACTGTCATTTTGTTTATTATTATTAATTTTTAGTTTGTTTTTGATTGTTTAGTTGTGAGATTATAAATAAGTAATAAATGGTTCTTTAATTATTGATTATTTGTAGTAAATTATTTTATATTATTTTTAGGGTAAAGACGAACACAAGGAGGTAAAACACTAGACAACACACATACTCAATGAGGTGCTATCATTATTTTCGCTTTGGACGTTTGCTTTTAGTAAAGACAAATTTTATTTAAATAAAAAATAATTGCAAAATTTAAATTAAATTTGAAAAATTAATTCAAAACTAAAAAAAAGTCATGTTTTATTATATAACTTTTTTGTTGTTGTAATTAACCCTACAAAAGTTAGGCAAGAAAAGAAAAAGCTCAAACGAAAAAAATTTTTTGTTTTTTTTTTTGATTTGCTCTCAAATTAATAGACCCAATAAATAAAAATAGATTTGAAAAATAAAAATTTATATTTGAGGATAGTTGTTATTACTGTTATTAATAAAATCAGGATTTACAAATTTAAAAAAAAAAAATGAAACACATATTCCAACGCATAAATGATAGACTCATTGAGGGGACTTGGTTAAGGATTTAAAAAGGATATTGTAGGGGGTTTTTGATAATTTCTTTTTCGCTATACTTCATTCGTGTTTTTTTTACATATGAAAAATAAACAAGATATAAAATCAACACAATACGAGTACATATTTGAAAGCATAAGATTTTGTTTTTGGTAAATAAAATACTTAGTTAAAGTTGATTCAATGTTCTCAAATTTTTCATTTTTTTGCAATAAATTCATTTAAAAAATAATAAATTCCATATAGTATGTATATAAAAAATGGTAAATATTTGAGCTTTTTCTCTTCATTGCACCAGTGGATTTAATTCATAAAAAAGTCTATTATATAAAAAAGAAGATATTAAAATTTATAAATTGTCCTAAAAAGATTAAGCCCTAAACTGGTTACTTTTCTTATTTTCTCTAACTTGGTGCATTCATTAAATCAAATTACTTCAAACAAACTTAAGAAGAAAACTTTCAACTAAAAAAACTAACTGAAAAGCATTTGATTATTACACATTTCACTATATAATTCTTTTATATATTTATATTATATATTTAAGTGAAAGGCAGTAGGTACTAGAATGGCAACTATTTGTACTTACTTTTCACTGTACTCGTCCATATGGGCGTATGATTGCACAGAATTCTCTTCAATTAAAAATTTGACACGTTGGTAAAATGAAGCTGTTACGGAGGGCGGTTGTTTGCGCAATAACACCTCGACGGGATCGTTAGACGACAGGCACATTATATGTTCAGAACAAGCTGGGTGTGAACAACATTCACTGTCGGAACAATCTGTCATGCCATCTGGAAGGAAGGAAATGTTAAAGTGATAAAAAAAACATATTTTATGTATATTAAGTTGTTTCGAAACAATGGTCTTTGACAGAAATAATATCATGAACAACTTTTGAGCTTAAGCTCAAATATTTCTCAATTCCCTACATTTAAATTTTCAGCTTTCAACAGGTTCCTTTAATATGGAATATAAAATACTCCTTAACTTAAGCTTTTACATACAGATATTTTAATTCGCCCTCATTTTCATAATCTTGAAATTTTTCCTTAAGCTTTTAATCTACTCGACATGTGTATCAAAACATCTTAAGGCAAAAAACTTGTCAGCCACATTTCCCTACAACTTCAGTACTATGTAGAGCCAATACATATATGATGTTGACTTTCCAGAGTTGTGCTCTAGCAACCGATTTTGGCTGTTTTTATTTTCCATGCTATTATTTATGCAATCGAGTAACCATTTTTTTTGCTTTAGTTTCTTTTTATTTAATTTTTTATTTCGCGTGTCAATTTTTAAATCCCCAAAACACTTACAATCAACTCAAAGGCAAACACTAGTGCAACTACGATACTTGAACTTCATCTCCAATATTTGTGGCACATGGCTGTATGCTTTTTTTCACAAGTGCGTACAACATTTTGATTTTTAAATATGAAATGTGAATGCATACTTGTGAGTTGGAAAGTTTATGTTCGAACAGCAGAACAGAGGAAAAACGAATACAAATTTGTAAATTACAATAAATTCTATCGTTATTTAACCGACAATATTATGGTCGTTTTATATAAATTTTACTGTATGTAACATTTAACATTAATACCTGTGCATGTAGAGCAGTAGGTATGTACGTATTTCCGTGTGTATGTGCTTATGGCATGTTGATCAGGAAATCCAGCATAAGAACAACATTACATTTCAGTATCATATAAGCACGTATACACATACATTCATATATTCGTACCTGCTATCTTACGTAAGAGCATACATGTGTAAAAAATGCAAGAGCACGTACAACAGCAAGACATGTTTTAAATATTAACCCTTTGTGTATTTGCTCAATAATCCAATACGTAGGAGTACATTTATCATAAAAAAGTGCGTGTGTGTACGTTTGTTTTCAAGTGTAGCTACCTATAGAATTTGACATTTATGTATCTTCTCCCGTAACAAAACAACAACTTTAACCACAACGTAAAATAAAATGAAACACTTTAGCCTTACAGTATGTCGGGGAATATTGTTGTTTTGGACGGAAAAACAAATAGCAAAAAAAAAAGGACAGATTTACTTCAATATTGTCACAACTCTTCAATAGTAAAAGCAATATGAAGAAACGTTCCGTGAAAGTGTTTCGAAAGCAGTAGTAACGAATTTGTGTGCAACTACTTCACACATAATATTTTTATTATTAAAAGCGTAATTAATTTATTTTGGGCTCAAGTTTAATTTCATTAAGATTTGTAAATTTGTCTATGCCTTTACAAAGTAACAGATTTATTATTTATTTTGTTTTTATTATTTTTATATAAATAATTATAAAATATAATAGTTTATATCAGGGCTTAAAAATTGCTGCTATATTAGACATGATTTTCTATAAAATATGTATATTTATAAATAGATATGCTTAAAATATGCGGACTATTTTACTTTAATTAATTCTGCTACTACAAATTGTTGTACCATGTTTACAAATTAATACGAAATTGCATCGTTGGTTTGCAATTTCTATTAGTACACATAAATAGTATTCATCCGTTTTTTTGTGCTATAACAGAGCATACGAAAATTTTTCTCTTTAAATCGATATTATTTGTATCTATTTGACTTTGTGCTGCAGCGAAAAGCAGTAAAAGTGCTAAACTACGTATGCCCTGCAAGAAACAACCACATTCTCAAATCTTCGATGCAGAATGTGCTTTCTGGCACTTTTTGTCTTGTCGAAAGAAATTCGTTATCATTGATATATAGTGCTCGGCACAGACGTTGATGACCTCGCCAACGTTATTTTCGGAGAAGTGTGAAATAGATTACGCATTAAGTTGTATCTTTCTATGGATGCATTGTCACTTAATGAACAACGAGAGGATTAGTGACGCTATCTCTACGACAATTTTACCTATTGAATGGCTACGTTAATACAAATATGCGGCTTGTTGCTAAAAATCTTATTTTTTTACCAAACGTTCCGAAGCCCATATTATCCAATCGTGTTACTTGCTATGATGATTTGTCATCAATGGTTTTGTTAATAAACAACCGATTCGACAGATGTCTTTAAAATATCATCCACTCGCCCTTATTGGAAAACTATTATAAATATTTTATGCAACCAATTTATTGTAAATTTTTCATTTATAGTCGACATTTAGTTTTTGATGAAATTTTTAGTAATTTGAAAATTTTTGGACATTCCTTCTATTCGCTTAGGGACAAAGTAACCGTATTACAACCCAAAGTAAGAACAATTTTATTGCCGTACGCACCACAAGAAAAAATATTTATTGCTATATTGCCATATTGGGAATTCTACATTCTTAATGCTAGTAAACAGTATAGCTCATTGATTTTCGAATGGGATATTCATTGATCTACATCTGTTAAAGATGACGTTGGCTAACAACGTATCATCGACAGAGTCGTCTCACGTTTACGAAAACTTAACTCAGCACTTATATCTTGCGTATAACATGCTATTAACGAGACACCAGTTACTTAAGTATTGCATACTAGTGTAAACTCTCAACTATATGTATCTTTTCCTTAGGTACAGTGCAAGCTACGCAAGATCAAAATAAAACACGAGTATATGGAGACTGTTTTCCGTTTAATAATATTTTATAAACAATATTTTTAAAAGAAAATGGGTAAATACAAGAACAAACAACTAAGCTTTCTTAGGCTGTACCGAATATAATATACCCTTCATAAAAGTGTGAACTACTAAGAATGTACTACAGATTTTTCCCAATTTGGCCTTCGGTTTAAGTTGTCTTATTTTACCTTTAAACTCTCCTTTCGATTACATTAAGCACTTTCGGCTAGTAGATGAGATATTTTTTCTGAATTACGGATCATTCAATCCGAATACTTATAAATTAAAATTTTTTGAAGAATTGTAGATAATAGCGGATTTTTAGTAAAAGTTCTAATGTTTCAAACAATTTAGAGATTTCGGTGCAATTGTAGCCTTTGGTATGATTTTGTTGTTAAACATCAAAATAGGGTGAAGTTTGTATTTGGTCACTTGTTTGTGAAAACTAGGTCGCGACGTTTGTTGTAAAATATTGATGATTTGAAAATTTTTGGCAAAACTGCAAAATTTTAGTGAAATTAAAACTTTGTTTTGAAATTTGGTATCTGTTATATTTTTGCAATTGCTCTATTTTACACCAATTTTTCCATTTAGTGGTTGATTTCCGAACATTTGGTGAAATTTAAATTTCGGTATATTTTGAATTTTCGGTTTTTTTTGGGTACAATTTTATAGTGAAATTTCAATATTTGATGAATTTTATATTAAAAAATTAGCTGAAAATACGAGTAATTTGTTTTATTTTTTTTTTTAATATAAAAGAATAAAATCCCAAAAACCCTTCTTTTTTTATTTTCTTACTCTAGGTTTCTGATTTTATAATGCATTTTCGAACTTGTGGTGAATTTAAAATATTTGAGAAATTTCGAATTTTCGATTTTTTGTGGAAAATTTCGGTTTTTGTATAAATTTTCGAATATTTGAATGCTTTTTAAAAGTTTTTATTTGGTACAACATTCAGGTTCGTAAGTCATCTATGGGTAACGGATTGATCATTCCTGTGGGGCGCTTTTTTAGCAACTTTAATAAGAACTTAGTATATGAAAATTTTATGGGAATACACTAGCGTTTCCCCGTAAAAGTAAAAATACAAAAAACAACGAGAAAGGCCCATATCTAGGAAATTTGTGCGCCGATGTGTCTAATTTCAAATGTTAAAAATTCGCCAAACGCACTGATCAAATGTTACAAGATTCAATCAAGATCGTAGGTTGTCTAGTACCGTCAGAAGGTTTATTTCAACATCGGAAAGACGGACATCGTTAGATGAACTTTGTTGGGTCGGAGAAGTTGAAATTACATACGGAATGATAAACTTATCATTTTGTAAAGGATATAAAATTGAAGAGTGAATATTAAAGGTACTCGTAACCTAAGTTGAAGAGTTGTTGTTTTAAAGCATTTGAATATTTTGTTATTTATTTGCTCCAGGTTAGATTTGATGATTTTGTTTTTGCATGTTACGATAACAATCTGCTTAATTTTAAGTGGATTTATATTTTCGTTGATTTTTTTCCCTCACCGGTACGAGTAAGTTCCTTCTGCCTTTCCAACATAGCCACAACAATGAAAAAGCTTTTAACACTTCGATCAAGTTACTTAAGGGAATTGTAAGTAGTGCATATGCATAGAAGGAAGGTGCATATATGTATACAAAATATTTGTAAATTTGTAGCTGTCGTATGTATAGAAACCAGAAACGGAACAACCAGTCAAAAAAAGGAAGTTGCCATTAATATCCCAATTAGTATGTCTATTAACAAAAGTTGTACAAAATATATATATAATTTTATAGAACACTTTAATAGTAGAAGTAAAACTTCCATCAACGTATCGACGATGAAAGGTCGTAGCCTCGTTTTTGGCTCCACCAAACAAAATGTCCAAAAGCCATTGCCTCCTTAACTTATATCTATGTAACCCATTTTAAAGTCTATTAACGAAAATTCCATTTAAATTTAATTAATTAGAATAAGACTAATTTAAATTATTCATAATTTAAATCAACATTTAAATCTGCTTATCCGTCGCAAAGAATCACCCACCTGGCGTTTAAATATAGACACGCTATAGTGGTGAAAATTGTATAAACACGCCATAACGTAATGATGGATTTTATTGGATTGTATATGTGTGTGTATACCAATGGTTGTAAACAAGCAGCGCCACTATACATTAGATCGGGTCCACCCTCATTCAGAAAAATTTATACCAAAGATATTTCAATAATGATTCTTAGATTAAAAATGCAGTAACTCTCATAGGAAAGTTATTCGTATGATGCGGGCACACGGTGCAAGTAGCTGCATTGTAATTCTTGACTTAGCCAGCGAAGATGCTAGAACGCAGGCCTTTAGTTTATGTTTTTCAAAAACAAGGCCTTAGCAGTCTAATACATTGAGGTTTCTGAGTAGAAATCCAGTTATCAGATCAGACTACATCAACAGGCGGTAATGTTGAGCCTTTGTTAGCAGAGTTAACTCTGGGACTTCGCTAATTCTAGTCCAACCATTTTTATTACGAAAATCAAACTTATTTTTGAGGGGATTAACTAGTTTCTATGCGCGTTCTATTGGTTTGTTACGTCAGCTTCTCAGGAAACCTTCAACAAACTTCTTAAAAAAACTAGAAATATCTACTATTCGAAATTCTTCAAACCCAATGAGAAAGCTTAAAGAACTTCAAAATAAAAACATTAAAGTTTTAGCAAAAAAGCCCCAACAAACAAATAGTTGTTTTATTTTTCTTACTGGATTTGTATAGAGATAAAATTAGCTCAAGAAATTAAACAAATTTAATAAGATCTATATTTATTAAAACATCCAGAAGATACAAAGAATGCAGTCAAGGATTACATGCCTAATATTCTGCGCCCTATCCAGGAACTGGGAAGTAATAAAAAACACTTGGGTAAATATGTAAGTAAAACTAGTGATCGGCTATCAGCTGGCCATCATCAACTAATCTGATATTTCAATGATGAGGCTAAGATTGGCTTAACGAGTTTGTTAATAAAAAAAATTACCCCGTATAGAGTGAAACAGGCACTACAGACATGCACCGTTTGGAGCGCTTTACACGCTGGTGCTATCAATTAACATTATGTCTTCAAACATGAAGCCGGAGCTCGCTTTACACTCAATGGAGGTTGTTACCGCACCACTATCCAATGATTTTTTGTTTGAGAATAGATAACATTGATCCGGGCAAGATATATGACACGTCACGTGTCATACGGCGACCACAACTACCAAATTATTGAAATCAAAGTTAAGTTGATAAGTTGATTTCGAAAATTGGAGCTGTCAATTGGCTTCCATGGCCACGCGACCATGACCATGAAGTCACTGGTTCTACATCAAAACACCCGTTCGAAATATAAAATCAAGATTCTCTAGTTTATGCTGATAAGCCAGCAACAATTGACGTCTTGGATTCCAATATTGCTTGTGTTATTCGTGACGTACTAACAGCAGTGCTCGAAACGATGGCCAAAAATTAAACGTCCAGAATGTAAAGGACAGCCGTGGTTGCGATATGCCCGAAATTATTTTTAAATGTTTATGCCATGTATTGATCTTTCGAATAAAAATATGTTTTTATCAAAGTTTAATTTTGTGTGTTATTTTTTACAATCGAAAGTTCTATCGGGCTTAAAAATTACCCTATACAACGTAAGTTATGGACAGATTGCTGACCGCAAAAGAACACTATCAATTTACGTTTTATTGCTTTCTGGGGAATTGAGATACGTTAATTGTTAGCAATCTTTGTAGTCACATCTTTTTTTTGTTATACAGAATACATTCAATATTTTAGAGTCTAGCAAAAATCTGAATTTGCATATCTGTTATGTCAAAATAAATTAAACTATTTGATTATTAAAGGATAAGTAAAACCTTATTAGAATTCTGTTTTATTTTTCTATACAAATAACACTGTCATGGGGGTTTATTTTTTTATTTTATTTAATAAGAAAAAAGATGATTTATTTATATTTTTTCCTTTTTTTTATAAGTTTGCAGTTATTTCTCCTGTACAAAGATGTAGAAAAAACAGAAAAAAAAAACAAAAAAGAACACAAATATTTTTTGATTGAAAAGTTTTATGTTGTAGAAGTAAAATTGAACAAACGAAGAAAAATCAAATTGAAAAGAAAAAACAACAAATACTAAGTGAATAACTAAATAGAGTATAAAAATAAAATTGTATTTCGTATCCCCAAAAGCTTATAAACATGATTAATAATTGAATTTTTGATCATCATACAAACACAGACATGGAAAAAAGTGTCTGGCTGTGTATTCAGACAATACTCGTACATGTCAAAACTTGTTATTTGCCACATTAAAGCCAATTTTATTAGTGCCAAAACAAACCACAAGAACTTGAAAAAATTCTTGTTTAATTAAGTTGATGAATCCATAAAAATAAAGTTAAAATCATCGCTAAATTTTAAATTTTTGTGTAATTTAAATTTAAACCATATTGATGGCATTTCACTTCCGCTTAAAAGAAATTGCAGTATATGTAAATGTATATGTTTTTAATTTTCAACTTACCACCATCATTATCAATATTATCCTTGCAATTCATTTCCAGCGCAATTGAACAATCTGTACCAGCCCAGCCTTCAATGCAATCACAACGATATTCGCCATTTTCCAAAGTGCACTGACCATGACGTGAGCAACCATTTTCACAACCAGCTGAAAATACCATAGAGAAAGAAGAAAATATAAAATACATTCATAATTAATGAAAATCAAGGTTCAATGATTTAAAGGAGAGCAAAGAAAAAAGGATATAAAAGTACATATATAGGAGTACACCTACATACATACATATACACGTATCCGCATAACTGATGAAAGAGTTTGCGTAAAAAAATAATATTAAATTCAAATATTTTTTTTCGAGAATATTTCAACATTTGTTAAAAATTCTCACACAATTGTTTCTGCACATAAATTTCTCTACATAAAATAATAACAAATTGCCACTTTTTATTATTTAAATTTAATAGCGATTTCAATAAAGACTGAGTTAAAAACTCAACATCAATTATTTTTCTGTTCTGGAAGTTGTTAATGGGAAGACTTAAAGCAGCATTTGCGAGAGATAAAGTGCAAGATTTAAAGCTCTTAGGAACTTAAGCTGTGGTAACTTTAAATCACAACTGGTTGAATCTGTTTTGGAATTTAGTAAATCAAATACGATCATTTTCACTGCGTATTTGTAAAACAAGTAGAGTCATTATCAATTGAAATTATAAATAAAAATAAATTTATTAAATATTATTCGCACCAGGGTTTTAAATATAATTGTATATCATTGGTATAAATGTCTAAATGTTATAGAATGAAGAAACAAATTACGAAAAGTAAATAAAAAAGTAACATAAAACAAAAATAACATGAGGTTTTTTAAATATTTTAAAAAATGTAAATACAGTTAACGAAACTTAACATTAATTCAAAAACCCCTGAAAACATACTTATATTAACTATCTTATCTTGGACAATTTTAAATAAATTAAATTTAAAAAAAGGTCAAGAACAGCTATAATTTTAAGAAAAGTAAATATATAAACGTTTAGAGAAAGCTTTAAGATATTTGTGCGGAATATTAACCGACTTAATCAACTAAGGTCAATAAATAAAATAATTTTTATCGATTTACACAACTCGACAATTTTGTTAATTTGTTTATTAAATTCGGTATTGCCAACTGACAGAGCAGAACACCAATCAAATGTTTTGAATTTGATTGATGTGTTTTTGAAAGATTATACTCGTATAAACAGTTAATAGTTTTCACAGCAAATAATATGGATTAAATAAAATATAGCGGCATCCCGTGGCTGCATTTTTTAGTTTCTGGCATGAAATTGCTTCTTGCTGCATGCCTTGCTTAAGGTTAATGTTGGTCGAGAACTTTTTTAAGTAGTTGATTATGGGCTTAAGTAGGACCTATTGTATACAAATGGCCGTATTCAAAAAAAATGTAAAGCTTTATAAACCATTATTAAGCAAAACTGTTTTAGCAGCCATATTTACACCAGCTATTTACAAAAATTTTCCGATTAAATATTTCTTCGTTGTTTTTTCATTAATCATTTTAATAGATTCATTGATTTGTAACAGAATTAATAAAAAAAAATCAATGTAAATATTTTAATAATTTTATATACAATCAAAACAAATGAAAAAAGACAAAAAGACTTGTAGTTATATAATAATTATGGATGTATATAGTCCAGTACTCTGTTTGGATTCATGAAATATATTGAGCAACTTTGATTATAGTAATTAAGCAATTTTAGCAGCAACACATGTAAACACAATTCTTTTTATTGTAGGGTTTTTTTCGAGTATTTGAAAAAATTTTAATTTGAATTTAAAGAAACATTTTTAAATTTTATAAACTTTTCTGATATTTATTAAAAAAAAAGTAATAATACTAATACTGGTTGTTTATACGTCCGCCGGGCAGTATACTATTTTGTTTGTTTAAAATTTTTGATTAAATGAAAGGTAATGGATCGTATATTGATAAATGTTTTATTTAATGTCGGCAATTATGTATGGAATACAATATCAGATAAATATCCGCCTCATTTAGCCTCACAAATGCGAGCAATTTTGAATACATTTTTCATTACATTCTCATACATTTCATGCGGTATTTCATTAATTTCATCACGAATATTATGTTTGAGTTGTTCCAGCGTTTCTGGTTTGTTTGCATAAACCTTGCTTTTCAGATATGCCCACAAAAAGAAGTCCAGAGCAGTCAAATCAGGCGACCGTGGAGGCCAATCAACATCACCATTCGTTGAAATAACTTGTTGTGGAAAGAGGTCTCGCGGTAATTCCAATGTAATCCTGTCTGTATGCGATGTCGCACCGTCTTGTTGAAACCACATAATAGTCAATCCCAAACCATGTAGTTGTGGCGTTAAAAAGTTTTCAATCATATCACGATGTCGCTCCCCATTAACAGTTACCGTTATGCCGGTTTCAGTTTCAAAGAAATAAGGTCCAATGATTCCTCCTGATCATATTGCACACTAGACTGTCACTTTTAATGGATGCAAAGGTAACTGATGAATAATTTGAGGGTTTTCCATCGCCGAGAACCGACTATTCTGTTTATTCACATATCCATTCAAATGAAAATGTGCCTCGTCACTCATTATGATTTTTTCATGAAAATCGGGGTTGTCATGGGCGAGCTGTAGCATCCTATTGGCATATGTACGGCGGCGTAAATGGTCGTCTGGAAGAAGCTCTTGTGTCAACTGAATCTTGAATGGAAACAAATGCAAATCTTTGTGCAAAATTATGGCCAAAGTTGTTCTTTGAAGACCAGTAATGTTTTCAGCCGATCTTGCAGTACGTTGTGGTCTATGCTTAGGCCTATCAGTTACAGTCCCGCTTTCTTCGAAATCATTCACTACCCGATAAATAGTGCGTCTTGTTGGCACGTTGTTTCTCCCAAAAATTTCACGTAACTTTCTCATCGTCACAGTTTGGTTTACCGAATATTTTTCCATAATAAATTTGCCACAATTTTTTACAAAACGAAGCAAAATAAAAAGTACACTTTTGAACACTACATACTGTTGTTTGAATTTTTACGCAAAACCATTGCCTTTCATATTATTTTTTACAAAACAAAATGTTGCTTGTATATTTCTATACATATTGCATACGTTTCTCATAAATTGAACACAGTACAATTTCATCAACATTATTCCATAAATATTTTTTATGAATTTTTTTTATATGGAATTTGACAACAGTTCGCATTAAATATTGAACGGAGTACCAGGCTTATCTTTTTTAAGAAGAAGGGTTTATGTTACTTCAAAATAACACAGGCTTTTTTGTATAGTCGACTATGCGGATAAAGGGCTCTAATTCGTGATGGTGTTGCCAGTAAAAAATCACTAAGCAATAGCTTGTCAAGTTTAAAGTGTTTAGTAACTAAAGTGTACTTAAACCTAGTGATGGGAAGAAAATTGTCCTATTTTGAATACTTTTCCTATATGAAACGTTAAAAATTATACTGCACATGATATTTCTAAAACTCAAGAGGCACTCTAGACATAACGGCTACGTTGTATATTTCAACATTAAAAGTACGGTTTAAGTAGAACTTCAGTACCATTTTAAAATCTTGATTTGAGCTCACTGCTTCAACCCATTAATAAATAGTTTTTTTTTTTAAACGGCCGCAAATGGTTACAAAAGCTTTCACAATCCTATACTTTCAAAAGCTGTGAAAAGAAGATTTAAAAATAAATAACATACTTTCCTTCTTCCTGGAACCGCTTCTAACATCTAAATATCTAAATATTAGGGATGAATATTTACCAAGTTAAAAATTTTTTTATATTCTATATTTTTATTATTTTTAATCTACAAGTTTAAATTTAATAGCAATTGTCTATAAAAAGATGTATTTTATTGAAAATATTTATACATTTTTTACCATCAAGAACACAAAACCGTTTTTTTTTTGTCCGCCATCTACAAAACAAGACATGTCGATTAACACAAAATTGATGAAACATGTTGGTGGAAATACATGTAATAAACAAAAAGTTTTTATTGTAAAATATTTTATTATAGAATATTTTCAATATAGGGAAAAGAGATTCCCCTCATGAGTCGATATAAAACTATTCGCATGTACAGACAAAAGTTTTCGAACAGGAAATATGTAATATATCACAAAATATTGAGCGTATGTATCCAGTAAAAACTAAATAATTTTTTATGTTTAGTGTAACTATGTACTTTTGTATGAGTGTAGAAAAGTAATCTATATAGAAGATAAAAAAAAACGCTAAAAGTTTATAACAAAAAAGTAAATATAAATATAAATATAAATATTTTCAATAATGTTGACGTGTGCAAAACCAATAAAACTTCCGCTATTTTTGGAAAATATTTATTTTTGTTGTTGTAAAAACTAAGGCAATTTGGAAGCAACTTAACGACTTTTTGTGCACAACAACAAAACCGAAAAGAAGAAACATATTTGTAGTAATATTTCCTTTAGATAAGTAACACTAAACAAAACTTCTCAGAGAACCCCAAACAGAAGAAGGCCGCACGGCACATACATCTATGAAAGTAAGACCGGCAAACAGTGTTAGACTTCCTTAGAAACATTATCAATATAAATTTGTAGTATAAGTTAAGGCTGTGACAGTTCAAAAGACACCACAGCAAATGAGCGGGGAAGACATATTATTGTCAAATGCTTTACATCGTTTGTATGTGTGTGTGCAAATATGCGCCCATAGAAACAAAAGTAATAAAATAACAAACAAACTTTCTAACAAGCCTTATTGTGCGACAAAGCGCTACTTTAGAATACCCTTAGTATTAGCTAGAGAGGAAGTTAAATATATACAAATGCTATTCTCGATTGCATTATACACATTCAAACAAACACAAGTCTCAATATAAGTTTGTACATGACACATGTCACAATGACATTAAAATGCTAGTAAAGTGCCAAATAGTATGCTTCATATGTATAAAAGAAATATGCAGAGTTGTAGAAAAAAATGTTTATATAAAACATTTTGCCTCCGTAACTAATTTCTTGTTTTTTCATCTTTACTTATTTTATTTTTAAATTTTTTTCATATACATATATAAGTTTATTTTTTTTTTTTTTGCATATGTACGAGGGAAATCCCAGAACTGCCGAAAAACAGGAGAGGATAAACGTGGTTGCCATTTTTACGTTTTTGAAGAGGAAGGCCAATTGCAGCAAATGGCAAATTAAAAAAAATCCTTTTGGGGCAAATATAAGGTTGTTCCATCAATGTAAAAAAATTATACACTTGCTGTTGGTGTTAAATAATTAAATGTTGCACCTTGTTTAGAAACAAAACGCTGCCAACAATTGTGCTGTTAGCATTGAAAAGCAATAACGATGTAATTTACAATGTCCTAGGCAAAATTCTTTTTCCTACTGCTCGAATATACATCTATACCATGCTAAGTACTTTTGGAAATGTGTCGACGAAAATAAATTTGTTGAATTCTCTCATGGATTTCTTTGAGTATCAGTTAGCAATAGAATCCGAAGAACCTGGTGAATAAATTCATCACACATGTGCACCTATTGTAGAAGGGAAGAGTATTCACAGTTCTATAACCGAAATATGCTGGATATTGTTTGATAATACTTTTGGAAATTCCCAAAAATTTCTTTTACCATTTTATAAACAAATACTCGTATTATATGTTATCTACGGCTTTCTTTTGTATAGTGACTTATAGTGGAATTTGACGTAAGACATATTTTCAATAAAAAGTAGCATCATACAATCTGGTTTTGTGGCTTTTTTAAGCACTAATTGCGAATAAGAACGCAATTAACCCTTAAAGGCATTTTAGTTTTTACTTATTTCTGGTGTTCGAGTTGAATTTCGAGCTTTAGTAGTCTTTGGTAGTCTTTGAAGACTCTTAGTAACCTTTGTTTGTCAATATTTTTGTTAGAAATTTCGCCCCACTACATAGCTGTCTAAGCGAAAGTTTTGCCATTTTTACAGAAAGGGACAAAAATCCTGTACATTGATGACGTAGAGAGTTAAAATGTTCTGCAAAAATGTTTCTCGTAGAGTTTAATACAAAATCGCTGAACGCATTTTGTACCTTCAATATAAGGATTTTTATCATTTTTTATTTGATTGAAGTTCCACTAACATATTCAATTATTAAAATTAAAACATAAAAAATCTATTTTAAACAATTAATTACTTAAATCAATCAAAAGCTTAATTAAACCTCAAGCGGAGGCTAAATTACACACTTCATAGGTGAACAGAATTACGTCTTTGAACTTAACAGAAATAACTTGGTGGCGAAATTTCTTAACTATGAAAAAATGGAATCTGTAGCTAATGGTTGTATTAAAAACTCAACCTTCGAACCAAAAGAAGAATTTACATTTTAGCGTTAAATATCGCTGGAAGCAGAATTAAGTGATTTTTCATCAAACTGTTTGTAATTCGAATGCTAGTTCGAGTTATAACAGAACCATCCTCGTATTAAGGTACGACTTTAACATCAGGTTGGTTATGGCAATTTCCTTGTTTAAATATTAACATCAATTTACAAAATATATGCATGTTCGCTCATCTATGTACGGGGATGATAATGATGCTGTTTATACAACTGCTACTGATAATGATGATGACTTTTGTACCTGAAGTTATATATTTACACACTTCCATACATAATAAATACATGTTTTATAAGTGTTTTGCTTTGAGCATGCTTCCTGTCTATTCGTTTGGTATTCGTAGCAAGAAGGTATGTTACGTTTTTACACTTAGTAAAGTGTGTATGCCCAAAGAGATGACATTGAAGTTAAACTAATGTCTAGTGTGTCTATGAAAGTTATATATATATATGTATATTATATGCCAAGTTCTTTTCGTTTTATATTTAAGGGGTCCCTGTTTTTTTTTTATTCAAACTACGACTACAACTACTGCTTTTTAATATCTCTGCATGTCTTAGCATGTCACATTATTTGCAAATATTCAAGGAAATGTTAGAAATATATAACAACATTAAGAAAGTGGGATGATGTTTAGGAAATAAAAAATAAAACGACAGAAAACAATTTACATACGAATACATACACACATACATATATTTCTTTGCATGTGCTTATATGAACATTACATGTTGGAGAATATATTAACAAGTTGGAAATGTCTAAAGTGAAAGAAGCCATATTACTCTTATTTAAAGCTTAAAATATGAGCGAGTTAACGTAAGAATTTAATTTTGTCTAGAGAAATCAAAACAAACCCGCACCAAAGGAAACATATTTTAAAACGACATATTGGTTGAAGGAATTTACTAATTTAGTTTTACAGAGAGAAAATATTAAACAAAAATATTCAATATAGTAGAGAGAGAATATATTGGGAATGTGTTTCTTGAATCTTAAACAATTTAAACAAGTTAGAGAGCTCCATTAGGCCGTGCCGAATCTTCAGTAAAGTATGAACTACTAAAAAAGTACTACAGATTTTACACAGTGGAAAGGATTGTTTGCGATACTTAATTTTAGTCTTCTTAAATTACACTTAAACTCTCCTTTCATTTTAATATAAGCATTGGAAATATTTTTTCTAATTTTTTCCCCCTTGTTTTTCTCTAAGTTCTTATCAGTCTTTGATAAATTTTCGATTTTTTGGGAATTTGAATTTTCTGTCAAATTTTTGAAATTTGATAAAATTTGTGATTTTAGCCTTTGGGGTAAATTTTGTCGCTGAATTTCAAATATGGTGAAGTTTATTCTTGTGCACTTGTTTCTGAAAATTATGTTCTTTGTAAGATAAAAAGTCTTTTGAAATTTGTGTTGCATCAATTTTGTTGAAATTGCCAGGTTTTTTTATAAAATATAGACTGTTTAGAAAACTGAAAAAATGTGGGGAAATTTAAAATTTAGTAGTAGTTGGGTGCTCCAGTTGTATAGTTAGTAGGGCGCTAGTCTACCAGTCTGGGTTTTGTGGGTTTGATCCCAACCAAGGACTCTGGTTTGTTTCACTAAAAGGTCGATGATGTTACTATCCTCGGTAATTTATGTTTGAATATAAAATGTAATTGTATTGTAACTTTTAATAAATAAATATTAAAATTAATAAAAACAAATAAAAAATTAGTTTTAAATTTTGCTGAATTTTTGAAATTATTTTGTTTTATTCCAGTTTTACGATTTTATTGTAAATTTTACAGCTTTTGATGAATTGAAAACTCTGCCAATTTTTTGTATTTTCGTAAGTTTGTGGTGCAATTTAGGTTTTTTTGAAACTGCTTCTTTTGGGAAATTTTTAGACTAAAATCTGCTTGTGTGAAATCCTAAATTTTATTGTAACTTCGATTTCTTTATTTCAGGTTTTATATTGCAATTTTTTGGATTTTATGGCATATTTTCGAGTTTTTTGTGAAATTAAAATTTTTCTGGTGAAATTTAAAAATTGGGTAAGTACGCTTTTTTTTAATTTTTACTAAATATTGATTTCTTAGCAATTAAATTCTTTTATTTAAGTTTTTTCATTCCATGGTGACTTTTTGAATTTTTTCAAATTTTTTGCTGCAGTTTCGGGTTTTAAATATAGATTTTTCGGAATATTTAATAATTTTTGCAATATAATTTTTTTAAGTTTGGTTTTGTTATGAATTTTCGAGTTTTAGTAAATTATTAGTAAATTATTGTCTAATTTGTGTTTTTTATTTTATTTTTGAGATAAATTGGGGTTTTTAGGAAAAATTTAAAATTTTTACGATCCTCAGGTTGATTTTGTCTGTATGGGGAATTTAAAGCAAATTTGATAAGGATACATAGTATGAATATTTTATGTCTTACGTTTTCTCTCTTTCGGAAAAATTCAAAAAATAAAACAGAAAAAATGTTTCTTGCCCACAAATCAGGAACTACTGGGCCAATATTGCTAATTTCAAATCGAAAATTCGCTATTACTTGCTACCTGATCTTCCCTACCTAAAATTATCCAGAATATATACTTTGTTAGACCGGAAATTGATATTGTAGAACTCACAAAAGGAACGGAAAACCTATATGAACTATTTTCACTTTTTGTGAAGGGTATACAAACTGTAAGAATATTTTTTTACTTAACGAGGAAACAGAACTGGGCTGTAATGAGCTTTACAATTAATGAATAGGGATATCGAAGCAGACTGCCATACAGTTTGTTACCATACAGTTTGTCATCTGA
This sequence comes from Phania funesta, assembly GCA_963932375.1. NCBI lineage: Eukaryota > Metazoa > Arthropoda > Insecta > Diptera > Tachinidae > Phania > Phania funesta. The sequence goes on from OZ010655.1 coordinate 61,921,863, forward strand.
AAATCGATAAGATATGCAGTCGAAGGATAGAATCAATTCTATTTTGACCGCACTTGTTGTAATGCTCTCACCTTAGGATACCCCATCTCGCAATAATGCTGCCATATATTCCTTAAATATGACCTATTTTTTTTAATAAAACATAGGTTTTTAAGATTTTATCGCCACTATAAATGAAACCAGCAAGTGCACATAATAAAAAAACGTATATTAAAAAATTAGAAAACAGCACTTGTTGTAATGGCTGTGGCCATTGGTCTAGGTGTTCCCTATCTTTCTCAGCGATTAGTTGTGAAGTTGCAGACGTATTATATTTAATCATTTAAGCGTACATGTTGAACAGTAGCAACATTTTGCATCTATTATTAAACAAATACAAACGAATTTATATATGTTTATTTGGTAAAAAAGAAAAAGAAATATGAGACATCGGCTCATAGAAGGTACGCTTTTTTAAAACAATAATTTAGGCGCTTATATTAATTTTTTAGTCCATACAAGAAGTATGAAGCGTTTTAGAAGTTATTTTGAATTTTTATTTATTTTTAAAGATTTATGGCTCTTGAACGTTTTTTTGTTTCTCATAAAACTTAATTTATACTGATATAATATTCCAATAAAAAACTACTTTCAAACTGTTTTACTCAACAGTCTTCTATCAATTTCGTTACTCCTATTACCAGCAGTCTAAAAAGTTTAAATTTGATTTTGTTTATATTTAAATTACAAAGAAAAAATGTAACAAGAACGTCAACGAAATTGCTATTCTCTCTATAAGTGCAACGTTAAACGAAATACAGACTATTGATTTTTTGTTGCATAATACTCAATTTTGTTTTAAAAGTTCTGTTAACAAAACTTTTTTATTGCATACTTTTAGGATACCGTAGTACGTTGTTAGAGGACATGCATATGTATATCGTAATATAGTACGATGGGTTTTTTGGTTAGTAGTTTTATTTTATTAAATTATCTACTTACGCAGTGTACAATGTCTGCCATTCCATCCTTGAGAACATACACATGTGCCATTTTTACACTGACCATGTTCAGAGCATCTGGCATCGCATGGCAATTGATCGCATAGATTTCCAGTCCAGCCAGGATTACAACGACATTTTCCAGATTCACAAACACCATTGGGACCGCAATCTAAACTGCAGACAGCTGTAAAAAAATTAAATTTAAAATAAGTAAACACATACTTGTGTATATGGGTAAAAGTAAAGCATATTTAAGGGGTTTGCTTGAACAAAATCGTATGACTGCTTTATTTTAAGCCAAGACTTTAAATACACTTAATAAGAATAGTAGTCAGAATTAAAAATATTTTTAAGACGTTTTACTATATAATCTAAATAGAAGTGTGTTTTTTTTACTTTACATATGGCCAGTTTCTGTAGCGAAACGTCCATAAAAACTATTAAAAACAGAAATTTTCTTTGTTTTTAATTTATTTACAAATTTTTTGGATGAGTTGCTCGCTTGTGTCACAGAAACAGACCATTATTATATTCAATTACTATTGTGTAAAACAAATTTACATTTTAGAAAGTTTACAAAGTTTCAGTAATAAACAAATTCCTCAATTTAATGATTTTATCTATTACGAGCTAATTAACTAACGAACAAAATGTGGTGAAATAGTGAATAACTTTAGGTATCAGTATTAGCTTGTCTAGACATTTACAAAACGGTCTGCAACATTAAACAAAATATTGAATACGTGGCACCGCTAAAACACTAGTTTGCAGTGCCCCTGGTAGTCTAGGAGTAGTGGGCTTGATTTTCATCAAAGGCTCCGTTCTGTTTTACTAAAACGGTCTCTGGTCTCTGTTACTGTGGTCGGTAATTAAAATTACAATATAATTTGTAACTATATTATGACATTCTATAGACTAATTAAATTTATATTTCTTAAAGGCTTTAGCAGAAAAAAAAACGTCAACAAAAACTTGTTTCAACGAAATTTTCATTCATTCGAAAACGTAATTTTGTATACAAAATAAGCTATTAATTTCTTGTAATACCGTTTATAAATCGCTATTAATCTATTTTAATAAAACTTGCCTACCAATATATTGAAATACATATAAGCTGCAACGCAAGTGTCAATAAATTTGTTCACCATTTCAATAAATTTTAGCTGTTTCTAAAATCCCTCAGCTTAAGCTTGAATAAACGTTAGCATACTTTAAGGCCAAACATCATTACAAATACCCTTTCATACAAACACATCCAACCGTACAGAAAAATAAAAAAAAAACCATACGAGCAACGGATGAATATAAATTGTAATTTCCTACAGCCATGTGCATTCGCAAAGCTAGATGACAGAGGTAGCAGACGTATTTAAATAAAAAAAGTAAAATAATATTCCTAAGGTGTAAATGTCAGCACTTGAACAACAATTTAGCAGCTATAAGAAATGTGTATAAAAAGAAAACCCCTTGGGCCGACACAGCTAAATATTAAATTGGAAAAATTATCTTTGTATTAAATTTAGAACTGCAGAGATTTAAATTACAATTTTTATTTTCTTCAAAAGTTTTTTTCAAAATTTAAATTAAATTATGAAGAAGTGTTTTCCTATAGCGGCTTTAAACATTTTCATGTTTTTACTTCTTTATGATGTAAACGTTTTACAAGTATGGTGCTGGTGTATGGCAGCAGTATGCATTGTACAATTTATTACAAAATTAATGAAGTCTGTCTGCCTGGCTTTGGCTATGCCTGTAAAACTGTTGTCTACTATGCAACATATATTTTAATACAGTCTATATAAGATAATGTATGACGGTTTAAAATATGATATATGTTTAAGAAATTCTATATACGTACATGTGTAGCGTAAATGGCAAGTAGATAGATGAAGAAAATGAGAATCTTGCTGGTATATTAAAATAATATTTATACGATTACAGGGCAAAGCTGTTCAGTTTATTTTTAAATTTAAAAAATTAAAACTAATGCAAAGTTTTGAAAAGAGAAGATACTCCTTAAAAATTGAAGGCAAGGTCAGTACATGTAGATGTCAAGTTTACTGTCTTTATTAGAAAATATTTTTAAGTTGCCAAGTTAAGGTAAGTTGTTAAGATAGGGTAAATATAACAACATACGTTTTGTTGTGTATTTCGCAAATAATTGTAATGTGGTTTTGTTTAAGGCTGAGGTATGTCAGTTGTGACCAGGGTCAAATTACGGGTTCACAAATCTTAAGTAAATCTCAATCAATTTGCGCTCTCTGGGCCCAAAAAATGCAATATTTTAATTTCTTCCTTCGAAGCGTGGTGGTATTCTGAAACTTTTTGCTTATCGGCGGATTTCTTAACAATGCTAACTTAACTAACAGAACAGTCAGCCGATTGCGCTGTTCCAAAACATCGGTCATAGTATTGCACTAAAATGGTTCGACCAATCTCTTTTAGAAACTAGTCGGCTCTATGAACTACCAATGTTGGCTGGACCGAAGCTTAAAATACTCATCAAGGCAAAACTTATATCTAAATAAGAATTATAAACTGTAATTAGGTGGAAAGCATGTATATTATTAACAGCACGTAGTGCGAAACAAATAAAAAAGTGGTTTATTATTTTTAATCAGACGGTAACGTGATACAGGTTACAATTCCACCTTTTTTGTAAAAGCAATTCTTCGCAAAGCTCCGCGTGAAACTAATTTAATTCTAAGGTTGTGTCGAATGACCATTCCAAATGTCTTTTTTCGTTCGGGCTTCTGTTTTCCGAACTATTTTCGGTACACTGGATTCTTTCGAAGAAAGTAACATCCTTGATTCTGACACTTTAGTTCTGTGGACTGACTGCATGGGAGGAAGAGATTTCTACTTCGACGTTGATGTCTTATTGGATGTTCGAATTGCGGGCAGTGTTTTTGATGATCGTGTAGTTCAGGCCTCGGGTTCTACATTTTTCGTCGTCTAGGTGGTTCCTTCGGTACATTAATTTGTGTATGGTTTGCTTGGATTCCCGCGGAAGGATGGCTATTTCTTGATGCTAGTGGGTTTGGATGAAAAAAGAACGAAGCCAATCTGTGGCACAAAACAGTCTAGCGGGAAGTGTACACTTTAATCTGCAGCAAATTTTATCGCGAGTGTAGACAACATTGCTGATCATGTGCGCAGTCACGGATGTCTGTCTCGTTACAACCATTCGTATTCAACCGTTTCGATTATTATTTCATCAAGTTTGTTAAAATCAATACGCCATACTTAGTGGCGATATTCTACATAAAGGCCATTATAAATACGATCGATCTGATATGTTTTGCAGACGATGGAATATCATGTTGCTAAGCTTCCAGTTCGTACATGTATTTGAACGAGAGGAGAAGGTTTTTTTACTCGGAAATAATTTAATTCATGACCGCTTAATACACATAACATTGTCGGTGAAAAGCGATGGAGTGGTAAGTGGTAACATTCAGCTAACTCTTCGGTGCGGTCTAGAAATACATGTAAGTCAGTTTTTGCGGAAAATTTTGAGTCCCACCTATGTATTTTATTTATGATCTCTAGAATTGTGATATGATTTCGGGGGTGTTCGTGATTTTTCTTGTACCGTAGCTTTTGTTCCAGTTCTAGTAATGCATATTTGGTAGAAAATAAAGTCGGCCTTTTCGAAGGGTTTCTGCGCGTTGCTTTCGCAAGTGTTTGACAGTGAACCGATCGCTTGGTATGGCGTCGTTTTTACACAGCTCGACAAATTGTTCTTTTCTAAATATATCCAACCGACTGAATGATTATCTACCAGCCGACTTGTGGATGGCTTATCGGGTTTGCTGGTTTCATGATGTTGGGCTGATCCTTCCTCGCTAGAAAGAGTTCCGTTTCTTTTCGCATTGCGATTTTGAATATACAATACAAAGTATACCATACGAAAACGTGAATTTCTTAAAAAAAGATATTCACGAATATGTAAACCAAACGTGAGAATTTTTAAACTAAATATAAATCGGTTTTAATAAATCTTTTTGGAGTGATACAAAGATAATAGAGTTAATTTAAAATTTAAAAAAATAGTGTTATTTATTACTAATTAAAAGAGTTTTATTTAAGCTACTTTAAACCAATCCTGGAGACTAATTCGCAAATTACAACATTTGATTATCAATCGAAATTTCTATTATTTTCTATTAAACTCTGACTATAATTTTTGTTTGAATTTTTAGTAAGACATTTTAAAATAATTTATGTTGTTTTCTTCATAACGCCACGTTAGTTGTTCTCTTTACTCATTAAAAAAATGTTTTCACCAAAAAAGAGCCTTATTAATATCGTATTACTTTGTTAGTTTCCATTAAATAGCGTCTAAAGTTTACCAATTGAACAAAGCTAACAACTAGCTGGCTTATACATCTCTCTATCAACCAATATTTTTTACAACATTGAACGTATTACACATGAAAGGATAGATAGCAATAGTATTTGCCGTAACACAAGTAGTAGGTTGCGATGAAATAAAGCTTAGTCATAAAATATTGAACTAAAAGCCACTCGACACACACTGCTATATTAAGCAACAAACATGCAGACGACGTATAAAAGTATACAAAAAAACAAAACAGAACGAACACAGAGACAAAACAGAACAAAATCTACACAAACTGCACGACTGAATTTTATGAGGAGAAATACATTGATAAAATTTAGGTGCATTGGGGAAATATAGCCCAAACCTCCAAAAAAAAAAAAACAAGAGACAACTAACAACCGACAACATTTAGCTAAGGGAGCAGAACTCCTAAAAAGACATAAAATCGTATTCTTTTTTGCAACGTATTTGGTTGGTATCATCAGAAATGCATCATTTATCATAAAAAATACCACAAAAGTACATTGACATGCTCATGCAATGACTCTCAAATACACAGACATCAAATATAACGGTGCCTTCACCAACATGAAGCTGAAAAACAACTTCCACACTTTACCCTCTTGGTCGTGCTCGGCAATAAAAGGAGTATATAAGGTGTGCTCTTAATGGTAATAGTTTGTGTTGTTGCATGCGCGGGAACTCTTGCTTTGTTAAATAAAACAGTGAGAGTAAAAAAGAATCTAACATTCTCTAATAAAAGAAATAAATTTGTAATACACCACTGTGTTATAGTGTTACCGCTTTTCCGAGCTCTTGTTCCACTGTAACAAACCGTGTGCTCATACGTCCTCATAAACATCCGCTTTTGCGGTTACTAATACTTTATCATGCGATGAGTTGCTATAGCGTTGGCTGTAAATGTAGTATTAAGTGAAGGAAAAACGGTTGTAACGATCATAAAATGTCATTTTTATGAAGTATTTTTCTATACAATCTATACACTCTTCTTATTTATTGCTTGTATGAACATAGGGACGCTGATAAAGCTCTTTTTATTTGATGGCTTTTTAGTGTTTGCTTTTGTTATATGGAAAAGTGTGGCATACTTTTAGGAAAAGTGCATGTATACTAAATGCTTTTAACTTAACTGAAATATTTTCATTTTATTAATACTCGCGGCAGCATAAAATTCGATTAGTATTGATTTTACGTTTAAAATACATTTAAATTTAAAAGTTTTCTAGAAACGGAACTGATTCCTTGGCGGCATAGGTATTTTAATGCGTTCAGTAAATTTTCCCTTATTTTTAAAAATTTTAAAGGAGATACTTCAAATGAGTTCCAAGATCCTTTGGGCGATTTTTAAAACGAATATTAAACGTCATATTAAAATAAAAGTACTAAGAAGTTCTAATGATGTCTTGTGTTTAGGGTTAAATTTGTCGAAATGTAAAGTAATCATATGAATATGATTCGTTGCTCTCTCGATTGAAATATGTTTCATACAAAATGTAGCAGCAACATGTTGACAGTTAACAACTACATACATACATGTTTTACGTGACAGATTTAACTGTCTTTTCAAGTTTTTTATAAATTTGTCGGTTTGGAATGTTTACTTGTACATTTTTTCTTTTACCTTTAATCTCTTACATATTTTAAACAATTAGTTATTACGTGTTTTCACATTCATAAGAATACATATATGTGGCAGCGCCCTATACATACTAATTTAATACGACAATACAATGATCATAATACCTTTTCTTGCAGCCGTTGTTACATAGTGCTAAATTGTATTTATATATATAAAAGAGCTGTGCCTCAGCAATACACAATGGAGATATTTACTTGAAACGTACGGTTGTAATTTGAATTGTTATATGTCCTTTAATTAATTAAAACCCCTTAAAAACAATTTTAGTTTCTTGGAAATTTCGCGATATTAAGGGGACCTATTTGAATTTTTTTTCCATAAGGACGTTCCTTGAACTCCAAGAAATATTAAAAAAAAGCTTAATTGTTTCAGCCGTTCTAGACTTTTGTGCTTAGCAATCCATTTAGCAATTCATTTATCTTGTAGTATGGTGAAAAAAACATCCATCCAAGCAATTGTTTTGTTGTTTTACAGGAGTGTATTTTTAATTGTACAGGGCTTTTTTCTTTATTTTATAAAAAAATAAAAAAAAAATAAAAGTTTTGAATTTATACATAACACTTCTCTCCTAGAGAAATATATATTTGGGGACCGTGTTCTTCCGTCGCAAATACCATATGCTTGCATTTGATGTTGCGCGGCCGCATAAGCAATCCGTATTAATTTTATGACACCACATACTTTCAATAAATATATAAATAAATAAACTAAAAATTAATATTAATTTATTAATTTTTTTTTTTTTTTGGTGTAAGTTCGTTTTTTTATACTTTCAGAAAGAAAACTTTGACTTTTACTGTCAAATCAAATAAAATTGTCTTCTTGAATAGAAAGAATAAAGAAAACGAACTCATGCCTAAAAAAATTACTTAATATTAATAATAGTAGTTCGACAAAATTAGGACAAACAATAAAATAAATTTTTTTATTATCAAACAGTAAAAAACAACATACATATAAATATAAGAGTTTTGTTCACAAATATTGAAGGTAAAATTTTCAAATGAATATTGCTGAACATATTTCACAAATTCAAACAGAGAACCAGGCTTATGATATTGATAGCCATATTCATAAAAAATCCTATTTGCGTTTCAAATACAAATTATTTAAAAAACATGTTAAGCCTTAAAAAATTCTTGTTCACAATTTTTTAATTTTTAACGACAAGGACACTATCATATTTGCCTACTGATGTTGCACAACAATTTTTCAAATGATCTGGATTATCAAACAAATAAGTAGGTTTTTATTGATTCTTGATATGATATTATTATTTTTATTGTTTTAACATCAAGTACCTATGTTTTTATTAATAAAAATTTCTTAAAGTTATTGTATTATGGAAATAAACAAAACTAATAAATAAGAACTCACGCGACTTATTTTAGGGTAAAAAATTTATTTGTTTTGATTGTATGGACAACACTTAAATAATTTTTATTTTTAGATTGATTTTTTATGAACTTTCTGCCAACCCAATACAAAAGTTAATATGATGAATGAAAAGGAGGTTTTTAGAATATAAAGCTGTAAACTTTGGATGGAGAAAATATTCTGGAAAAATTTTGCTACTAAAACACTTTTTTCCCGACAAAACAAAAAAGAAACTTTAAAAAAGTTTTATTGTAGGCGTTTAAATCTATTTGAAAAGATTTCCATAATATTTGTTTTAGAATACAATTTCGTTGAGTTTGGCTAGAAAAGCTTTTTACATTTTTATGAAGACCACAGTAAGAAACTTTTATAATTTTATACATGATTTCAAAAAACCATAACGATCTCAATTTTAAATTTCTTTTCGTGTTGATGCTTCAATTCTAGGAAACTCTGTTCCAAAATATGTTGCCATGCTTTTCACTCGTAATAACAAAAATCCATTGAAACGGAGTTTTAAAGAAGAAAAAAAAACATTTCTTTGGTTTACTACAAAAACGTCTTCATGGTGCACAGAACGGAAGTTCTCAAATATATCAGGATATTATTTATTTGTAAGTTACTATTTAATAGTAATCAAAATTAAGAGACAATTATAAAAACAGTCTGTATGCTGAATATTCTTCTAATGTCTTCTTATACGTCAAACAATTATGTTATTCCTGCAATATTATAATGTTTGTATCGAAAAATTTTATATTAACTACAAACAAATTAATGTTTCAAGTCCACTAAACTACATCTGCATTCTTTTAGTTCCTTGTTTTTTATTTCTAGTTAATCGCAAGATATTTGCTTAATAAACTATTTTACTTAAATGCAATTTCTTCTAAAAACATTTTCCATGTCTAACAAACAACAAGTCTTAGTTAATTACCCGTCATTTCAGGCTGGCAAAATGTGATTCCTTAAGGATACCAATCTATTAAACATGCTCATAGAAAATATAGAAAAATAAACAAACATACTTTGAGGAAAGTAATTGCAAGTGGCATGTTAAACAAAGACTCTTTCATTTTAATACATGTTCAACATTTTGCTAAATGAGACAGGCGGTAAATGGAACACAGAGAGAAGAAAAAAATACAAACAAGAAATATTAACAATGAACACGAGCATGAGCACCAAAGTACTTAAGCAAGTAGAACAGTGATTCATTGGATAAAATAAAAGAATAGAATTTTAAAATACATTTTAAGAAATTTTAAGAGTTCTTTCTTGTTAACAAAATTTAATGTTAGAGCAAATATAACTATATAAGCAAATATAAGTCTGTATCACTGACTTTCCTTCATGAAAGGTTATTTAGTGTAGTTTTGTAGATTACAAAAAAAATTATTTCTTAGGAACCCACTGTACCCTGATTAATTCTTTTTTTTCATTAATATTGCTGTTTTCTTTCATACTTGCTGCCTTGTGTGACGACATTATATTGAGCTTTTCTTTTCATCTGTATTTCTTTAAAAATCATTTCATCGTCATCACCCGGCAAACTAAATCTTAAGTATTGTTATTTTTTATATTACACTCGGTTTATTAAAACTAAATACAGGTGAATCCCTCTAAGCTTTTTATGTCTAAAGGAGCAGATATATAAAGAAATAGAAAAAAGGAACAGACTAAGGTATATTATTCTATAGAATATGCGGGCTTTTATCAGTGGCTAATGTGCATAACCTCAAAAAGTAAAACAACTCAACACGTTTTTAAATTTTTCAAAGAAAGATTCTTGACTTAACCAGTTGGGCTGACTTATATTTTATCTTCAATCAATTTCTTACAGTTTAAAAAGTTTATTTTCTTCATATGCTTAATACAGTACCTGCATATGTGCATATCAGGCCTAACACCCAATCATTGAATTTTTACGTATCAAAAATCATTTTCCAAACAGTACTTATACACTATTTTGCTAAGCTTTTGTTATTCATAAGAGGAGAATGTATATGTACACACTTATGTATGTGTGTCTTATATAAGGTACGTTTGTGCCCCTTAAAGTATGCTATAGAATTCAATTTTCTACTTTCCTGTATGTAGATTCAATAAGGAGAAGTAGAAAAATATAGAAAACGTGTATTTGTGCTATTTTAAGATAATCATATTCAGTCAGGTTGACTGGCGTCTGCTTTATTTTTTTCTATTTTATCGCCTTCTCCTTCTGTGTTTTTATGCCAATAAAAACGTATGCGAACTTACTACATAAACTCATTTTTAGTTTTAGTGTTTACCTGTGATTTACATATAAAAGGGTTAATGTACTTTCTATATGAGTTCACAGAGCCAAATAAGATTTTGCTTCTTTGATTTTATTAGTTATTGAGTTGTGAGCACAGGTAAGATTCTATACATATGTAGCCAAACTTTAAAAAATTTAAAATTGTTTAATTTTCTATAATGAACAATTTGGTTTAAAATTTTGAGTGGCAACAGACAGATACATTAACAAGGTTATGCTTAATGAAGTGAATTTAAACTTAAGATGTACACATATAGACCCAATAAATCCTGGATACTTTTAAGGCGCATTCGAGAAGATTCTATTTAATAGGATTAGTTTAGAGTGAAGTGTGCCATAACGAAAAGCATTTTAAATATGCTATGCATTTGGAAGAAATTTAAATTTTAACTTTCTTATTAGAAAAAAAAATGGATTAAAAGGACTTGTAGGAAATTAAAAGCTTAATTATGTTTAGCTTTATTTTGCCTTAAACTAGCTAATATATTTGTATTTATTTATTTTATATACAACATAACACGTACTATCAATAAGACTTTAATCCTAAATACAAATAATTATAACTATCAATAATTATTGTACTTTAGCAATTAATTTGAGTCTTGGTCAAAAGAAGAATTTATTAAAATATTAATATAGGAAAAAGAAGTATTACATTCAGGCAATGCTGCCAACCCTAAATCTGTCTTGAAAATCTTACTCGGAAAACTAGATCTGCCACTATTAATTTTTTATTTAAAAAACAGATCGCTAATAGTAAAAATTGAAACAAAAAAATTTTAAAATGCAATTATGATATCGTCATTTGATTAGTCTTCTTAAGAAACGGATACGTATATAGAATACATATTTTTATTAAGGCGCACGGTAGTTGCAATAGGCCTAATTTTAGGCCTAATGCACACATTGTGTATATTACACGAAACCATTCGCGATATTTTTACCCCCTCATCACTTTGCCACCTTTAATTATAAAATAATGAAACTTGAAACATAAGGACTCTACGTATAAGTAACCCCATAGGCCAAATTTTGCGATAAAAGCTTCCCGAGATATGAAAGTGTAAAAATATTTTGGTACATATTCCTGACTCATTGACTTAGTCGTCAATATTATGGAGCACTTCCACTGTAGTTGGAGAGCCGAATTTTGCTATATAGGTAGGCCTTGGAGAATAAGTAAACAAAAAAGTCTAAAGACGTGCACGTGGAGAAACTAGGGTTCCCCCATATTTGTATGGTATACTTCCACTATAGCTAGAGAAAAGTGAGCAATTTGAATCCAGAGGGCTGGGGTTCACTCTTATTTGTATGGAGCATTTCCATTATAGGTAGGGAGCTGAAGTTTGTTATAACCCAACCGTCTATAAGCTTTAAGTTCAGAGGTCTTATACTTTAATAGAGGTCTTATACTTCAACAAATAAAAATAAGTTGGAAAAAAGGACTCAGATCCAAACAAAAATATAAATGTGAAACTAAGACAAAATTGCTATCCAAAATTTTCGGCCGTTGAAAGTACTGAGAACAATTTGAAGACCAAGTTCTTCATATGCACAATACCATCCCATTTCTGGACAACTTGCTAGCTCGGCAAAATTTTTTTTAACTTTCTTATGTGGGAAAGGATTATGGGAAAAATGCTACTAAAATAAGCTCCATATACTTTTTAAACAAGAAAACAGGTAGATTATGATCGTAAAATACACTTGTCATTATTTTGTCATGCTAAAGCTTCATAAACAATCCTGATTTTTTTTATAAAATAAATTCAAAGTTTCTTTTAACCGCAGCCCATTACGTGCAATATTGTATAAGCGTGTTTTTGGTTTGATAAATGTTGATATTGACAGCAACCGTTTTGGAAAACTTTTACGTATTTCAGCAACTAGGTGACTGTTTTCGAACTGGAGTATCATTTTTTAGTAGAACTTGATAAAACAACTAAAACCACATATACGACGGAAAAACAAGACTTTTTTGATACGTAGGTATAAGTCTTTTAATAAATGAAATGAACCAGTTAAGTTTAGAATTTTATTCAGATCATACGGACGCCGGGAATGCACCAAAGGCTGTATTTTATTTTGCTTTATTTGTCTTACAAATTTTTAAGCCATCAATCTTAAACGCACGTACAAGCAAAAAAAGAGTTTTTGTGGCATGATGGCGATAACCATATCATAACCCCTACAACAATATATTGTTGTGGCAAACATATAATGGTTATTTTAATATATTTTAAACATTGCTTCAGTTGCGATAAAAAAGTTATTGTTTACATTTAATTAATAAAAATTGCACCACGGTTAAGTTGAAGAACATAATTTTACTAAATCTCTGACCATAAACATAAAAAATTAACTACACAAAAATTATATAATAAATCTAACCATAGGATATTTTTAGTAGACATAATATGAAAAATTCTTTTGATGTTTAATCAAAGTATGAGTGTAGTGAAGCGGGGTTAGCACATTGACTATTAAGCATTCGAAGGATTAATTCGCTTGTATATCGCAGCCGCTACCAATCAGTAGCATAAATTTTCCTCTTTTCTATCATGATAAGAGGACTAAATTATTATAGTATAGTTCGTTTACAACTATATATGTAATTCAAAAATAATATGTTGGGCTTATGGTTATCTGAAGGCTGTTTTTGAAATCTTATAATTTCATGATTTTATATTTTGTATTTTTCTAGCTCGGTTAAAATAAGATAAGGCAGGATTATTACTAGCTGGTCTTAAAGCATTTGGCACCAATTCAGAAGCCACCGCGTATGAAGAGACCTTAAGTTTCTTCAATACATACTTCAAAAACGATTATATGGAGACAGTACTAGTCACTATTTGGCGTTACGATCACTTTTCTAGTTAGACATATTGTCTTTAGAATTTGTTGAACGAAATCATTTTTATGCAATTATCAGCTGCCTCCAAAAAGGCAGAATCAATCAATACTTCATAATTTTTTGAAAAACTCCTGGTAAAAAGAAAACTATAAAACTTTTAATACAATCAAAAATATAAATCGCTTCTCAAAACTTCTTTCTAAAAATCAAAAAACAACTTCTGCTGGCCTAAATATCTGCAGTCTATAAACAAAATAATATTTGAAATCTCTTCTTCAAATCAATTAAAATGTATTCCACAGTTTAATGAACAAAACACCAACTGAAAAATTGTAACTACAAATAAATTTTAAATGAAAATATCGTATATATTTTTAGTTTTGGTTCGAAAGTTATTTTAAGTCCTCTTAAAGCTTAAATAACTAACTTTCGCAACATCCTATGGAAATATTTGTTGTTTTAATTTTTTGTTTTGTTTTTCTGCATGCAAACACGAGTAACCAAAAAAAAAATTAAATAAACTATATTTTTCCACTTAACCTGATTTTGTAACAATCTAAAAATAAACAACATACGAACGAGGTAAAACAATACGAAAGTACTACAACCCACTACAAGAACAAAACAAAAATATATATTGAAAAAATTTGTACTCGTATATGTGAGGAGAACAAAAAAAGTCAACAAAATTGCAAAATTTAATAACAACTCAACAATGTTATGTACTTTTAACCCGAAACAAGTAGCAGCGGCAAGAACACTGTAGAAATCCAAAAAAAAAAGGAAAAAAATGGCAACATACACCAGAACTGGCTACAAATAAATTAGAAAAATGCACATATAACCAACACATGAAACATTCAAAACATGGTTATACACGGACACACACTGACACATTTGTTGAAGCTGTAGCCGTGTTATGATACGTCTATGGGTAAAACATCTAACCTATACACCACAACTTATAACAGCACGTTGAAAGTTTAACTGAGGAAGAAATCTCAAAAAACCAAACAAAATGCTGAATATTTTCACGATGTGATACCACAAAACGCTTTAAATAAATATAACTCAAGTAGTTCAAAATTTTGAAAAAAAAAATTGAGTAAAAGAAGCAGAAATTTATACTGAAGGTGTGTGCAAAAACATACTAGGGATCTTAAACGTGGGGGAATCACGAAATGTTTCAAAAAACTGCCTCCTACAATTTCTGGACAAATGTGTATGGAACTGAATAACCAACAATTTAATAAAACTCTACACATACAAAGGAATGTACAAATACATCGACTTACATATTTAAAGTGAAAGAGAGCATATTACGACCATGACCAACAGTTATGTCAACGTGGTCGTCATGGGCCACATGCCAACAACAGCTACAAACTACAACAGAATATAAAAGAGAAATATTAACAAGAACAGGCATGACTTTTCAATGTACAAAACCTAAAGTTTTGGTAGAATATTGTTTAAGCTATAGAACTAAATAAATATTTTATTAGCCCCTAGATGTAGGCTACATGTTTTCAAACAATACAATAATTTTACTATTTGGAATAAAGGCGCTTCCAACTTAAGGCAGAATTCAGCAAGATTAGGCTGCAGAAAGATATATGCTTTAATTTCACTGCTATCTAGAACGTAAGCATTATAAAGTCTTTTATTTAAATTACATTAGTGTTCACACCTTAAGTTTAAAAATATGTAGTAGCAATTAATGTACTTAAGACTATGACAAAATATGTAATATCATTTAAAATTTTATTCTTCGTCAGCACATATCTTGTAATATAAATCGCTGCAGAGTATAACAGGTTGCAAAACTAATTTTAACTTTCATCACTTAAGGAATTAATAAAACCCTATTTTTATGATTATCATTATTTTTGTCTGAGTGAAAAAGTAGCAAGTACAAGCAAACTATGCCCCTTTAGGTCAAAACTTTCTGTTTCTGACATATTATTTATAATTTAACTAAGTCAACTCCGGTAAATATTGCTAAAATCTTTATAAAATTTATCATGTAGCTTAGAGACGGGTGGGACAAGATATATAAGGTCGTGAAACAATTAAAGATAATCTTTATTTATTGAAATTAATAAAATAGTATTAATTAAGATTTCAAAAAAAGAATAGAGAAAACGAAAAAAAAAAAACAATTCCTTTTAGATTTTTTGTTAAATGCCCTGATGATAGGCATATATTATTTACATCCATTTTCTTCGAACTTGTTTCTTCATTTTTCATCTAACGTGAACAATAACGACAAGCAGCGCAGCCAAGTAAGAAAAAAAATTATAATACCAAAGACAGTGATACTATTGATAAATTGGTAACAACAAAACTGCAAATATGATTTAAAAAAGGAAAAAAAAAACACAATGAAATGTTTAAATGAACTTTATTTTTTGTACTGATTTCGTTATTTCGGTTAAAATTTCCGTCTTTTAATCATAGATCAAGTTTATAAAACGTGTGCCTTAGAAGAAAATTTTGAACCCTATTTTTACAGTGATGCTTAAAGAAGAGATTTAAAGTTTTTAATAAAAAATTTTGTATTTTTGAGATGCTGAGATTATGTTTTAGAGGTTTTCTTTGCAATATTAATTGAGATAGAATTATTCAGATTATTAGTGCTGTTCTTTTATCCGCTTCCCTAATACTCTATTCTAAAGTGGAAATTGCGGAATGCCTTAGCTGTTCTGTATTTCTCATCGGAATAATTTCTTTCGTTTTATTTAGAATGAAAAAGTTTGGTGGAAGGAGTTATAATCAGGTTTTCTTCAATTAATTCTTTATTTGAATATTAAAATAAAAATTTCTTTTAATTTTCATTTATTTTTTACAATAAATTTTAAAATGCAAGTATATGTAAAATAAGTGGAATACAGCTCAGCCAATTTTCGCATTATTCAATTCAGAATGGTTTTACAATTCCACATGTTTTTATTCCACTCGGAAAGAATTTGCGCCTATTTTATTATAGATGTTTGCTTTCCAAATTATATGGGACGGAAACGTTCAGAACTGAGCGCCATGACGTATTTTAAATAAATTTTGGCCTACGAAAATTATGCAACTTGTATAGCAAAAGATAAAGCAACATCATTGTTCAATAGTACTATCCCTTCGTATATGGAGAAAGCAAAACTTCCTTTAGCACAATAAAATGTTTATTGCTGTGAAAAACTATTGTTCGTTTGCCATAAATTGTTTTGTAAGGCAATTTCGAATTGGCATTGTATACGAACCTGTTTACGAAAGGAAAAGTATGTACTGCTCACAATGATGTAAAATATTTTGTATTCAAAACGATGACCAGGAGATAACTGCAAATTTTAATCAAATTACAGTTACGAAAATATTAGCAGAAATTAAAAAAGTTATGGCGTTTTTCTTTCTGACAAAAAAGTTGCATTGATGTTGCAATTTCTGCATGCTTGTGTTACATTCTGAAATGTACATAAGGAACAAAAAACGTGTTGTTTTTCGTTTCTTGTAAAAAAAACCGGCAATTATGTAAAATTGTTTGCCCTCAACTTAAAGTTTAGATTGAAATACTACTAAGTTTTGTTCTGAGCACGAAAAATTACACTGAAGATGGCACATATGTATACGAATTTTGAAAAGGGATGACGAAAATTCGTTTCAAAACTCTATATCAAATCACCCTGTCGGAATATTAAACCATTAAAGAAAATTGATCTAATTTTTTTGTTCCTTTGTAATCGTAAAAACATCATCATTTTGTAATATGAAAAGATTACTACCTAAGGCAACTGTTATTTCCAGAAAGGAAAATCCATGAATCTCAATAAGGAGCTACGTTTTTCAAAATTTATCTTGAGATCTCTAAAAATATGCTTTAGTTTAACCAAATTTTTTTGACCTCAGTGTTTTTATTGTAATTTAATTTTAAGCCATTATCGGTCAGCTAACTGATATATTTATTTGCAAAATAAAATATCTCTGAAATTAAAAAAATTCAATTCGAAAACAAATATCTTCGAACTTCCTAAAAATTTATTTAAGCTTATAAGAGAAAATGAACACTGCTGACCCTTACGGGGAGCATATAGGGGCTGCTTATGAACTACTTAAACCAACTGTGTTCATTTTTTCCATTGCGAACAGTCAACTGACAGTAGCATTCTCGAAAGAGCATCATCATGCCATGTAACCACTAAAACAGTTACGCTGAAACAATTATAAACACAAACAAGAATGTTAAGATTCAGGTTCATATTCTAACCAGTGACTTTTACAGCTGGCCTGTAAATGGCAGCCCAGTGTGACTACTATTTATATGGTTTTGTGTATAGTGGAAGGATGCTATGTTGTAAGTACAGTTTATGTGTGCATACATTTATAAAGATTATTAAATTCTTGGCACATTTGTTAAACACAAGTGTTATATTTTAGTTTTTTTGTTGCCTGCTTGCCTCTCTTATATTTTATTTTACTATTTAATTTTATTTTTGCATGGCCCATATTGTATAGTTGGCTTTAAGGCGCGACAAATATTGTTTTACACGGAAGTCATTTGGGAATTGTTTTACAAACCCCTATAAACTTTTTTTAATAAAAGTTGGTAATTTGTTCCTTTTTTCTCTGTACCAGGGATAGTAAGAGCTTTAGATGAAAAATATAGTGGAGTCTAGAGTAGAATACAAAATTAATTTTATTTATAACAGAATTATGGAAACCATTACATTTGTATGCCATTAAATAGTCTTCCATTTTTCTGTATGGCTAGAGATTTGTTAAGTAATGCTGAGACAGAAAAGGTTTTTTTTTTTTTTGTAAAATTACAAACTGAGTATTTAATTTATCAAGTGCAGTAAATACATTTGGTAAGAAATACCTTGCATGAAAAATAAAACTACGCTGTTTATTCAAATTTCTATTATAAAACGATGGATTTAAGAATAAATGCATTTATGTGCGTATATGCATTTCTTTAAAATAAGTACTTCTATGTATTTGTTTGTTGCATATGTTTGTATCTCTAAACATTTTCAAATGTTTTCAAAACCACATATCCAACTCTGATTATTTTGTGGTTTTGTAACCAATATATTTTCTCGATTTCATTTGATAAGAAAATAAATTAATTAAACACTCTTTGGTTATTGCATGTGTTCTTGTTTTGCATGTTTAAACAAAATTTTAATAATTTTAATAAATACAGTATGATCACAACAAAAAATTTATATTAACTTTTTCATCTAAAGTGTCTTTAATAAACAACCATTTATCTTTCAAAGACTGTTTTAATATACAAAAAACTGATTTTGGGGTAGATTGATTACTACGCCGTCTTTAATTGTTTTCGGGTGATAAAAAAGTATGAAAAAAATAATTTTGTATTTATCAAAATTTTGCTGGATTCGCCATTTTGATTTTTTTTTTTTTTTTAATTCCAAAGCCATCTACCAGGCTAATATTGTATTCTTGTGCGTTAAAAATCTGAAAGGAGGATATTATATTCATCGTATTTGCATGAATTTATTTTATATTGCTAGACATGAACGTTGTGAACGTTGGTACAACTAGGTTGGTAGTCGACTATAAAAATGTTTGTACAATTTCATATTGCAAACAAGTGATTTTGAGTAAAAACGGCAAATAATACTCCAACACCATGATTTTTGCTATGAAACTGTGATGGCGAATTTAGTACGATTGTACTATTTTCAAAACTCTTTGTTTTACAAAATACCATTGTACACCCACGACATTAAAGGTACTCTTTTCAACCTAAAGCGAGTACAGTTAGTAACATTTAAGCAACGGTTTAAAATTCTCCACCAAATAAAATTAAAAAAGCTCCAAAAAGTATTTTCAAAATAAAAAAAAATATTTTTTAAGTTCAAGTTCAGTACCATTTTAGAGTCTTAATTTTCCATTACTACGAAAGTAACCACAAAATAGATCGCGGTTTTGCGACATGCACCTTAACGTTACGACCGAGTTGTACAACTTCGTAATAAATCAAAAATTGTTGAGTTTGGGTGCAGCCAAGTCACAACCTAATACAACGCGCACACAAACGCTGCAGTCTCGAGTACAGTCTCCCCAAGTTATACTATCCATTCGCCTTTATATTCACACGTTTTCCAAATTTAGTAGATTCACATTTATCGCGATCTTGTGATCCTTGGTATATGTATATATGTATTAAAATTTATATTAATTTGCAGCATAGTCCGAAGATAAACGCTATATGTCGGTGCCAAATCATACCACACAAGCACTTTTCGAGTTAACTTTAACTCAGTGCTACCTCCCGGGTTCAAATAACATAAAGAGCATAAAATCGCTACTGTCAGACAAAACGATTTATTGCCATTTTGATGATTTTTCGTCTCAAGTTTGACGATATTTCACAAGATAAATGTATTACTAATTTTCAAATATTTTTAAATGATGTTTTGTAAAACTTATAAAGAAATTCTATATCTATAGAAATTCTAATTCTATAGTCGGTATACGATCTAAATTGTCTTTGCGCCCAATATTTTTTGTTCTAATTTAACGTTTTTGAAAATTGCCTTACTCTAGAAAAGTTTTCTACTAAGATATTGTATGAAGTAATTTAATCAATGATATTTGTTTACTTCTGAGCTACTTTAATCCAGGAGATATGCAACCATCACTTGCCTTTATTTTAATTTTAAAACTGCCACCTTATTAAAGGTGTTCGCTCCACCAAGGGTAGTCTTACGGAAGTAAATATGACTTCTTTATAAAAACACCTTGAGATGCCAAACCGAACTGCTAAAACGTTGTGCCTAAAATCTTTATTTAATGCCCCAATATCTCTATTTGGGGAAATTCGAGGGTAAACGTTTTATATATAAAATTATTTATCGATTTTTTTGCATGCGATTAGATAGCCGCTACATATATGATTTTGACGACATTTTCCTCAAAATTTTACGATTGTCGATGAATTTTGTCTAGCAGCTATGCATAAAATGTATAAAACCGGACCTGTAGTACAATTTGAGCTTAGCCTGCGAACTAACGGCAACATAGGTAAAATTACATACTGTAGAACTGTTCAAATCAAACAAGAAAGCTTAAACATAAATTCCGTAAACAACATAGGAACATTTATTAGAAATCGTGTCGTTTTTAAGGCTTCACTTTAGTGATATATAATAAATTTTATACTTCATAGTAAAATTTCATTCAAATGATGAGAAATTTAGATATTTTTGTTCTAACTGTAAAAACCCTTCTATTAACATGCTGTATAATAACTGCAATTATTTTATATTTTTTAAAGCAATAACAACATGGTCTCTTCGCTATAAACATAAATTCTAGGAGTATCTATTTATACACAAAACTGAGTGTGTGTGTTGCGAAGAAAGTCTATAAAATTATTACATATCGGTATTTTAATATAAGTTACTTAAAGAATTTTATAAACAAATAATCTATTTAATTTATGCATTTGAAAAACCGCATGTTTTTGCAATGAATATGTGCATGCATGAACATGCGTATTTGTAAAGTTTTGCATTGCAAATTAGTAATAAAATTTCTGAACATAATTTCCGGTTCAATAACAAACAGAGGCAAACTATGTACACTCACACATAGATACATGTACATAATGTGGAGCAGACAAGATAATAAGAAATGTATGTATGTGTTTGTTTAGTGTTGTACAGATGACTTAATTTATGGAAATTTTGTTAATAGAAAAAACAACCAATAACAACAAAATATTAAAAACAAACAATAATAATTTATGGCATGAATATTTGTTGAAATAAGACTTAAATTAATTTACTTTAAAATTCATTAAAATGACAGCAATTTTAATTAAATTTTCTTTTCTATGAATTTTAATGAGAGTATGCTTCTCTTTACTAATAATCCAAACAAACTCCTTAGTTATGCTTTATACATTTTCTTATTATTAACGCCATTATTTAGTTATTTGTTTAAAACGACTTTTATTATTCAATTAACACAGAACACTTACCTTGTGAACAATCTGGTCCAGTCCAGTGTCTTTCACAGACACACTGACCTGTCTCCAAATCATATGTACCATGCTCCGAACAACCAGGTAAACACTGATATACTTGCTGATCAATAGTGCCACAATCTTCACCCTGCCAGCCAGCTTTGCAATAACATTGACCAGCCACACAGGTGCCATGACTCGAACATAAAGGATCTAAACAATCATCTATTTTTTATAAAAAAAAAAACAAATAGAAGGAAAGGGAATAACAAGTGTTAGTAACGGAATAGCAAAAGAGGAAACATGTATAAATGAACATTAGCATGTCAGACACGTTTAAAAAAGGTCATTAAAATATATAGTTGGTTTGAGAGCTTAAATTCACATAAAATAGTAAAAGACAAACAAAAAAAAAAACGACGTCCATTGAAAGAAGTTAAACTTGTTTAAGAATTGTTAATGGCCATATGTTTTTTGATCAAAGTTTTTACTTTAAAGAAACATTTAACATCCTTTTAATAACAAGAAGCAAAAAAATTGTTTTGTTAGGAAAGTTAAACTTTATTGCTATAAAAAATAATAGAAACATTTTGCTGAGGGAGTTCAATATTGTTTCTTTTGGCATAAGTGAAAGAAGTCAGAAAAATTTGGTTAGATATCTCGTGTATTTATATAAACATATTGTTAAGCCTTAACAAATGAACACAATAAACTTTTTGAAATAACAAACTTTATTTGACTGCCATTAAATATGTGACACATGCAAAATATAGTCGAAAACTTAAATTCTATAAAGTATTCACTTACGTTGTCTAGAATTTGTTGATTTATATTTCGGTTTTATTTTTTACGATTTTAATTGCCGCAATCAATGTTGTTTCATTTACTAATTTTTAAGAGGTATACAAATGTATAGGAACATGCTGCTAAGCTAAAGTGTTTTTTATTTTACATTTATGAACTGCACAGATGTTTATAATCGGCACGGATGTTTATAAACAATTATATAAACATATTTATTTTTATATAAGACAAATTAAAAAGTACAACCAGTAACATTCTGTATGTAAATATGTATTGTTCCTAAATTTCTATGAGAAACATTAAGCAAAAATATGTTTTACATTATGTCGCTTAATATACATGTTGCTAAGACAAACATTATGTCCCCCTGTTTTATATCAATTAACAAATTTTTTAAAGTTAGTATTAACATTTCTATTAACTTATTTTTAAACTCAAGATTTTTAATAAAAATTTTAATAAAACTAAATAGACTCATAAGCTGTTTCTTGTGGTCGATCTCTATGTGTAAAAACTGGAATTCATATTACGATTACTGTAAACTGAATTGTTTGATTATAACCCATGCAAAGTGTATCCACCATGTTGTTGAAACAATTTTAGTCTTTTCAGACTAGTACTCTGTTCCAATTTTTGTAATATGTAAAGAAACCTTGATTATTTCGCTTAAGAAGCTTGAGAGTCAACAAGTAATGTCCAACGCGCAATGAAAACCTCTCCTGTTTTTAGATTTTCATTTAAATTTCCTATTATTTTATATTTAAAAATGTTGCTTGCATGTTGCTATACATATGTTATGCTCTTCACAATATGAGCAGAGAACTACTACTTTAACATTATTTCATAAGTGATTTTTATATCGAGTTTGACAGTCGGTTGCATGAAATATTAGAGATCGTACCAGGCTTTAGGGATATATTTTATTAACTCCTTCTGTACGTTCTGAAATGTTATGATTTTTACTTTCTTTAATATTGAAGTTTATAATTTTTTTTTTACCGAATCTTGTTGTAGCCCAGCCAAATAATAAAAATGCCAGTCGAAGCAAGTGATTCCCGGAGTTTTGAAGATCGGACAGTTGGCCTTTGATACATGTATTAAAAGAATCGAAAGGTGATGGATATTTTTTTTAGTTATTTACTAATAGGTCTGAAACTATAGACTTAGCAAAAATTGCTTTATATAAAAGTAAAAGCTGGCAAAATTTCCTAAAAAAAATTCAAAAGTATTTTTCACGTAAAATCAATATTTTGTGTTTAAATCGCGTAAACTCTAGAGTATTGGGATGAACTACTAGTTTTCACTCATATTTTTTATTTCTTCCAGAATTCTCAGGTCCCTGTGAATATTTTTATTTCTCAGATACCAAGGAGCGAAGACGATTAGTCGTAAAATTTTAGACTGCATTATTTATAACTTTTCGATTTTTGATGCGCAATCATAGGGATTTTATATGACCATATTTTTAGCCTTTAAAAATTTAATCTCAGACGGAAGTTGTCCGGATACAACCATTGGATCTTAGTTAACACTTCTAAATGCTGTGTCGTCTACAAATGCTGACATACATGTATTTGGGCATGTTAGCATATCCGGTATATTTGATATATAATAGCGGCCCTGGTATACTCGCTTGAATGACTCCAGTGGAGATTTTCGTGTTTTTTAAATCTTTTGATCTTACTTAAAATGTTGTATCTGTCAAAACTTGTGGGAGTTTTCAGGCAGAACAGTATTGCTTATTTTCAAATGCCCATCTGAAAACGGTAACATCTCTTTAGTACTATGCCTTGCTCTCAAACTAAACTGATGATCCGGAATAATGTTTTGCGCAGAACGGTAAGGTTTTAAACACGAAACGAATAATTCTGCAATCAACTTCGATAAAACTGGCAATAGACTAATGGACCCATATGACGTAATCTGACTTGAGTCCTTTCGTCTTCTAGGGATCACAACAATTTCCAGCATCTGTCAAGTGGATGGGAAATAGGCATATTTTAAAAGGGTGGGAAATAGCCAACTCGCAACATGAATTTTAATTAACACATTATATTTTTCACAGCAGAATCTTCTAAGTTTCTTCTCATTGTTCTTGCAATACGGTCAGGTCCGGGTGATTTACTTATATCTAGACTTTTATCGACTTTTAAAGATTCTAGTTCTGATAGCCGAAATTTCATAGCATCATTCACAGTGTCACTGATATTTGGAATAGAGAAACCTTTCGAAGTGATTTTCGAAGACATTTACCTTTTCAATGGAGATTTTAGCCCAAGTGTGATTTTTACATTTAATGTGTGGATTTGTAAGCAACAGCACATTGCAAGTGCCTTACATCATTTCACATGCTATAATCTGTGTTTTTGTTGATCCAACTTCACTTAATAACCCCCTATAACGGAGTCGTGTTTCTATCTCAGTTTATTACGTACAGTTTTATGTCACACGTTTGTTTGTGTCAGCAGGACGACTATATGGCCTTTGACATCTAAATCTTCTTTCTTGAAACGAGAATCTGTATATTTTCTGGATAACAGATAAAAATGTCTTTTCGTTGATAGTTTATTTAGTGTTGCAACACTGGCAGCTGCTGTCACAAGGTCTGTAAGATGATCCCTAACTACTAGTATATCATCTGAGTTTCTCTGAACTAGGTGAGAGCACATATACAAAGTTCGATGTGATTAATTGAACATATCAAAATTGGCCCTATATATACATATAAGTTCGGCTTTTTTTAATGGTGTTAAATACATTTACCAACTGTCCTGTACCAAGCATGGTCTACAAATTTTTCTCGGCTTAAAGCAAAAGTTATGTATGTAGCTAAGGTAGTGAGAATTATATTCCAAGTGACGGTAATGACAATATTAAAAGTTTGTCCAACAATGGAACTTCGTATGCTGAAATAGTTGAAGAGTTATTTAAGATACGTCTACCACCAAGAAGGCTTTTGTATCTAAAGTAACACATTTTAAAAGAAAGATTAATGGGGATCTCAAAGCATTATATAAGAGAGGCTTGCTGATTTTGGCATAACACCAAATGTATAAAGGAGAGTAAGAATATTAAAATGAAAGTTTATTCATTTGGTTTTATTAAATCTTTAATGAAACCCTCCAACAAGGGTTTATAGATGTGCTGGCTTAAGCAACTAGCGGATTGCGCATAGAGTCTAGCTTGTCCCCAAATGGATAAATTGTAATATTATCATGAAAGCATTTACATGAAAACGAACCACTTTTCTTGTAAGGGATTTTTGTTAAAAAGAAAGCTATTGATGGCAAAATAAAGTCAATGGCTGGCTTTAAGATTATATATTTATAACTTTTTACATGAAAACAAAATCAAAGTAAAAACTTCTGGCCAAAAAAATAATTATGCACTGTTACATAAAAAATAAAATAAATGTTTATACTTCGTTCAATATTTGTTTACAAATCGTTTCTAAGTATGGAGAAGCATTAAAACGCATGTATTTGAATTTTTGGATAAGAACATGTACTTACGTTGATCACAAAATGGTCCCTTCCAGCCACGTTCACAATGGCATTCACCTTCAATGCAACGACCATGACTAGAGCAATTTGGTACTTCACATTCACCCACAGGTATATCACATTCTGAACCTTTCCAGCCTTCCTCACAGTGACACACACCACCACCATAGTGACCATGTGCTGAACATAAAACTGGACAGACGCCTGTGAAGAACAAACAGAATATAAAATAAAAAGTAGAACCATGAGAAAAACAAGGATTTAGTTTATATATTTGTTGTTGCTACTCAGCAACGAAAACAAAGAAAAATAGAAAATCCTTTCTGCTTTATATAAATGTGTCGGTGTGCACCTTTCTGTGATATGTTGTTATAAGAAAATTGCTAAAAACAACTTTGGTTGTGTAAGTCTTTTTATTCTCAATTTATTTTCTTAAAGTTTTTCTTTTTGGTTCAAAGCACCTAGAATAACAACTATAGAGCAACAAAAACACAGGTGACGATGACAGGTTTTGTTTATATTCTTTTTTTCTTTCTTCTAGCTGCTCTATGTGTTTGTTATTACTTAAGTAACAAAAAGAGTTTAAAGGAGGTGATAAATAATGAGTTTAAATTTCATTGCTTGAGGTAAACAAGAAAATAAGGAAACACCATCAACACATCCTTTAGACGCCAAAAGATATGCTTTAATTTTGCAAATTATTTTAAGTGTGTTTTTCAGGGGAAAGAAATTAAAATTTCTTTTGAAAGCTTTTAAGCTTTATTTCATACTCACTTTTTGAACAATCTGAACCCTGATAGCCATCAATACAATCACATTTGCCCAAATAACAACTGCCCCGACCGGAGCAGTCATTAGGACAAGTGGTGCTCACGCCTTCCGCCTCCTCCACAATCAAAGTGGCCGAGTGTGAGACCAATTCATCATTGTAAACAGAGATAAACCAAAGGCCTGTGTCTAAATACTGTAGCAAAGAAACATTCACCATCATTGTGTCCATATCTAAGGCCGGTAAACCACCATCCATGCCAGCCGCGGAACGTTTTTTACGTCTCTGTTGGTGTTGCTGCTGACGATATCTTAAATGTTTGGCAGCATCTAAAGGTATTTCAATATCTCCAGTGTATTCTAGAGATGAATCTACTGAATCATTATCCTCATTATCCACATCCTCTTCATCATCGCCATCGGCGGCGGCAGCTGCCTCATCAATGTCGTCGTCGTTATCATTCTCACCATTACTAAGGTAATGCCTCGCCGTCATTAAGGCAATATCGTTGGCAGACAAACGTTGCAATTGTTCAGCAGACATATCAAGCAATATATCACTAGTATCTTCCATATATTTGCGTCGATATTGAGTATCATTAGCAGTGGCACTGCGTCTGTGTCTTAAATGACTGTCCAAACGACCACCTTTAATAAATTCAACAAAATCATATTGTGTTACCGATGGGGCAACATTGCGTCGCGAATAAACAGCAAAGTTGGCACCCCAAGGCAATGTAAAATTGAAACGTACAAAAGCAGGATGTTTGTTGCGGAATTCCAAAGTCCAAAATTGATAAGCTGGTATGTTGGCATGATACAGTTCATTGAAATCCTTTAGTTCGACAACCTGTGGCCACTTAAGCAACGGTTGGTGATGATGATTCTGCTGTTGCTGCTGTTGTGCCGTATACGATTGGTCCTGCAGGTGGGAGGTGGCATCTTGGGCAGCGCCATTGCCCATGCCAATTAACATACCACCCATGTTTGCATTAATGCCCAAATTCAATTGTTGATTAATGGTATGTGGCTGTTGTTGTTGCAACAACAGCTGCTGTTGATGTTGCAATTGCAAAGAGGGTGCCAAATTTTGAAAACCACCACCATTAGTACTGGAACTGTGATCCGAGGTACTCGTTTGTATGGATTCTTCTGTTGGGTATGCAGTAGGTTGTAAACTATTACCATTAAGTAGATTTGTTTTTGTATTGCCATGTAAATCATGTGGTTGCGACTTAACATCTTGGACTAGGATGCAATTTGTGGTATCCATGTTGGGCTTCATAGAGCTTACAGCTGCAAATACAGACAAAACAGATAAAGAAATGTTAAATGATAAAATATTTCAAATGACAATTTTGCAGAATTAACATATTCGAATATTTTAAATCATACAGCAACTCGAGAAGCAAAACATCACTGCATCCACCACGGTAAAAATTGCTTATCAGAGAAAATACTATTAACATATGCTAATGGCTTCGTATGGTTTTTCCCAAACATATGCAGACTCCTGCATTTTTTATATAAACAAATGAGTATGTCTTGCTAGTTATAGCGTTCAGGATAACCACAGCAAATTTTCAAGCCCATAAATCATGATATTAATACAAAAACTAAAAGAACATGAAAATTACAGCAACAATTCTAAAATGTGTGAAGTTAAGCTAAAAAGTATGCAGCAAAACGTGCACTTAAAACGCGCCCAAATCTAGGCAATACTTTTTTATTTTTTTACTTTATCTTTTCTAAGAAAATTTTGCTAACTTTGCCAATAAATGTTAAAGACATTTAGAGTTAAATAATGGCGTAAAATGTTAAAAGAATAATTTTTATTGTTTCTTACTTTCCTTCTAAAATCTATCAAGCACGTATTGTGAATTTGGCCAACGAAAATTGCTCTAAAGATCAATAAATATTTTTTTCTTTTTGGTTTTTCTTTTGGTGGCCATAATCTTTCCAATGTATGTATACTGCTGCTGTGCAATAACCAAATGGTGTTATTCTTTTTGCCCCAAACATAAATTATCATTTTTCAGTCATGTTTTACAAAGTTATTGATATAAATTTTGCAATTTTATCGAAAATCATACTTTTTTCCTCATTTAGGTTAAGAAAGAAAGAACTAAAGAAATATATTAAATATTTCGTGTGTAAGTCTTTGTTGTTGCTACAATCCGTAGCACTTTAACTCCCGGCTGATGATAACCATTTGTGGGTTTTCAAGCAATAATTTATTAAAGTTCTAGTTTCTTGCATAAATTATTTACGTTCTGGCAAAAACCTGAGCGTTTAACCAATAAAATAAAATTTTGATTTATATTTTCCCACAGAGTGGTACATTTTCCATGCCAGTGACAGCTTTTTAGAATGTACATACCTTTATCAACTTAAAATACAAAAAGAATACTATAAAAAAAGTTTTTCAAATTTCCTTCCAAGGGGGAGGGGGTGGTTTAATTTCTTAAAGCATGAAGCATTGCATTTTGTTTATATTAAACATATTTTTGAAAGCACATCGAAAATGCAGATTCTTTTACTTAATATAAATGTAATATGAATTTTAAATTTACGTATTTCATATAAAAAACTTTATGTAGCGTTCACGGAATAATACTAAAGAAGTGCTACTGTGTTTCTGTGTAAAACGTGTGACATGTAGCAGGCATCTTTCTAGCAATTATTTATGTCTATAAAGCTTATACACTGTTCGACTTTGTGAAATACATATGTAGAGATTATTTCATTTCCAAAATTAAACAAGCAACTTATGTAAACATAACTCTTATCTTTATAGGAGGGGTTTTGTTATTTAATGTTGAAAAAAATTTAAATTTAAAAAAATTGAAAAATTTAACTTTTGCGACGTTTATTAAAGAAAAATTACAACAAAATTAACACTGGCTGCTTAAGTGGATATCGATATTGATAGCTATGGTTTTATAGCTAAGAATATCAAGCTGTATTGACATTTAAGTCTCGTCAGGTTTGCCAACTCATAATGAATCGTTTAACGCTTTGTTCTACAAAGATTCCAAATTGTGTAAATTTACTTTCAAAAAAAAAATCTGTTCGCAAAGTTCATAGAGCACTTCGTTCATTTTAAGGTCAATATAATCGACATAGTGAGCAGGCAATTCGTGTAGTTGTTTATCGTTTTGCCACTAATTTTACTCTTCACGATTCAAAACCATCAACAAGTGCTCCTGTGGCGCGAAGTATTAAAGAAGACGCCGAATGTCGATTCGTCGTCGTTCTCAATTCGTTGGTCTTTGTTATTCGACTGCCTGTAAAATTTTACGAAAAGATCTTGGTGTTACGTGCCTATAAAATACATCTGGTGCAAGAATTGAAGCCAAACGACCATTAATTGCCTTGAATTTTTGCTGATTGGTCTCCTTTGAAACAGGCTTTGAAAGAATTGTGTTTAGTAATTAAGCTCATTTCTGTTTAAATGGTTACATCAATAAGCCTAATTGCTACATTTGTAGCAAATACAATCCTCAAGCTGTTAACTGACGCCAAAATCTGGCTTTATTTTAGTCGAAATGAGCAACAATCAATTTATTGCAAAACCAATTCGGTGACAACTTTATTTCCAGGAGTGGTCCTGTTCACTGGTCCCTTCGTTCGTGCGATTTAACCATGTAACTCGTAGCCACGGCGGACATATCCCGGAAATCATATTGAACAAAAATAAATGCCATGAAATTATCTACCAGACTATAATAGAACAAATTTTACTCCAACAATATTTCTGTCTTGTATTATCATTTTAAGGTCTCGTGCAGCTAACAAAAATAGCCGATATAAACGTATTGTACAGGCTGGGGAAGGGACTTTTGGATGATACAAGGGCACTTTGCTTCAGATGTATGTAAGTGCAACTTCAGTCAGAATATAGGTTCCTGAACTTAAAATATTAAATAATTTTAAATTTTTTTCTTTTCTTGAAGCTGACATTCATTAGTTGCAACTTCTGCGACTCAGTAAATTCAACATTTTCTTTATAATTTGGCATAAAATCAAAGCTTGTTCCATTTTCTAAATTTGTTGACAAACAAAGAAAAAAGCCAACGCAAAATGAAAAATACACAGTGTTGTTTAAATTTTCTTGTCAACATTTGGCCTTCCTTGTTGCCAACCAGGTCCATTTCACATGCTTTTACAAAATGAACATAGTACTACTACTACAACATTATACACATATATTTTTCATATGAATTTTTGTATTTGGGGTTGGACTACAGCTCGCATCTTGACCAGCGTGAATATGTTGTGCAACATTGTTTTTATTATTTAAGAAATTAACAAATATTTTTAGTTGTTATTCGATTTTGTTTTAGAATGACGTAAAACTTTTGAAAACTAATGATTATTCAATATAACTATAAAATTTTTTATTTATAAATTTATTATATTTTTGTACAAAACAGCTTCTAACGTGACAGTATTAAAATCCTTAAAAATTTCCTGCACATTTACGTTCGATTCGCCGTAAATCAGGTTATCCATCATTCGAAGCCTTACGAACAAGATTCAATTTATTTTTATAGAAACAGCACATGATAGGCTGACGCTTTAAAGACAAGTTAACTCATATGTAAAGTTATCCTGTCACTCTAATTACCTTAAAACAAAACAATACAAACTTTGAACACTTTCGGTGTAAAGCCGTGAAATTAAAGCAACATATTTTAAAGAACACTTTTTTTCTTCTTACGCCAATGTTTCTCAATTTGTAAATTACGTAATTTTGTTATAAGTTAAGAAGTATCAAATTTTAAAGAGCTACAGGTTGCTTCATTTTACAAAAGTATAAATTTGGCATTTTTTTAAAAGGTTCAATTGTCAATTGTTCCTTTGATTTAAGTTTTATATAACTTTTGGCAGGACGAAAAAAGATCTATAAAGAATAAAGTATTTACAAAGAACGCTAAGGCAGGCAGAAATTGTTTGTTATACTCCAGGCTTGGTGTGGAATTCGTCTAAGACTATTGTAGATATTTACGTATGTATGACCTTGAGACCATGATGGAACTTTTAGATGTTTTGCAATATCCTGACACTGTAATAATATGTTTGTCACTATAATGCTTAGAAACGTTAGCAACATTTTGTAGGAATTATTGCAACATACTTTAATTTCAAAGTCAAGCAAAATTAATTTTTTTTTATTAAATTTATTTATTTTATTTAGCGACAATATAAACCTTTAGCAAATTTTTATACCTTCTTCTAATCTAACATTTAGTACACCAAATAAAAGAAAAACTACGAGCTAACCCTTTGATATAATTTTAAATTGAACCCAGCCCTGTGCCTTTTTAGTAAATTTAACTCTTGTCTTGCCCGCATTAATTTTCTGTGGCAATACTTAAGCACTTAACGCAGTAACAGCATCATTTAAGCAAAGAACAATGTTTGTTGACATAAGAAAAGTGCAAAAACAAACATAAAAAGCATATGGTGTCCTGTCAGGACATTTGTTTTAAGGCGTTGGTTGATGTCACTTTTTAGGGGTTTCAGTAAGCAACCAGAGAAGTGTTAATGTTTATTTACAACTTACTTGAATTAATTTTTTTTTGTACACTTTGCTTTTAAAACAAGAAAATAAATAACCCGCATTATGTACGTATGTTGTGGTTAAAGAGGCAAAAAGGAAATGTAATAAAAATCAAATCCTGCACCATAATAATAAAGTAGTAGTAATAGAAGTTACAAGGCAAACATTTTTATTACCAAAAAAAAATTCGTTTTTTTTTCTATGTGCAGTAAATATTTGCACCACTTTACAAGTATACACATTTATTTTACAATGTTTTTTAACCTCTTTTCAAACAGAAAAAATGATAAGAAAAAAAATCAGTAAACTAACGCTGTAGGACAACTAAAATAACTTTTAAATATTTATACAGCATTAAATCTATTAGGGAGTACGGCGACTTTCCAAAACGCTTCTCGAATTTTCTACCAAGTCTTATGGTCTTTTGTTTGTTTCTTTAGTATATTAGTTTAAGTTTTTCTGTCTGCTTTTAACCTTTTCTTTACAAAGTTAGTTTTTATAGTCTTAGGAGTGAGTATATTCCATTAGAGACTAGATTTAAACAAACGTTTTGTTGGTATTTTTTTTATAAACACTTGAACAAAACCTTTAGGAAATATATTTTCTTCTTCAAATTAATGCTCTTTTATTTTATATTAATGGAGAATGGTAATAAAGGATACACATACATATTTACTACCTGTTTCTTAATCAGCGTTGAGCGTGGTCAAGATTATTATGCAATGTTGCTATAGGTTTTAATTGATAATAGTGAATAAAACTCGTTTATTTATTATAGATATAAATCCACAAAATTATGTGTTACGTCAATATTTCATGGTTTTCAGTTTTGCAAAAATGTTGCTTAATGTATTTGTTTACAATAGCCATTAAATATTTAATAACATTTTAATTTGGGCAGTGAAGTTTTGAGAGGAAATATATTTGTAATATATTAAGCAGCAGAAGCGATACAATGCAAGATATTTAGAAATTAAAGTACATCAAATTTTAAATTTTTATTTTATATTTATTTTGTTTTTGAATAATAAATTTCGAGTTTTTTGGCGCAAAACTTTAAAGCATTGTTCTAAAATTGGATCTATAAGAATAAGTTGTCTTACAAGTAATGCAAGTCACACACGTTGCGTCTGTTGGTACCACAATGAACTCGGATTTTTTACCCCTCAACAAATACAACGTTGTACACAATTGCGTTGTACAACTTCATTTTGCAAACAAGATGGCAAATAAAACTATGTTGCACATACATTCCATTTAAAGTTTTTCTTCTAATCCGAAACGTAAAATATAAATTTTTAAAAACATTCGAAATTGTCTACTTCATGAATTTAAAAAAAAAAAACCCAAAAAGTATTCTATACATACAAAATACATTGTTTCTTTGACTTTTTAATACAGTATTTTTAATATAAAAAAATACTTCAGTAGCATTTTAAAATCTGAATTTTTCATAATTGCTGTTTAGGCGGTATGAACAATATGCCAAATATTCAAAAATTTTTTTTTAATTTTTCATACAACAAGTTTATAAATACACAACTTAATACAAAGAGCCTACGAACCTTGTAATCTCATATACAAAATCTTCACATGTTGTACCAACGGTTCTGGCTCGTCAGAAATCTGTTTGCGCATGAAGAGAGCATTGAAAGAATAATAAATAGAAATTTGTTGGTGGTCGTTTGTAAACATTCCTGTTCCCTTTGAGTATAATATTTTGATTTTCACCGAGATTGTTTGCTTGTTCTTAGCATTGTTTATGTAAAGCGTCTTTAAGTCGTGTGTGCACACATGCATATTTTTTTTTGTTTAGCCTGTGTGTATTTTATTTTTGTGATCGCAAAACAACGCTGTGCGAACAACTGTTCAGAAAACGTTGTTTGAATACGAACAGACCACCAACAGCGACGGTTATAGAACATTTCGTGATTTGAGATTTTTTTCAGTTGCTTACCGCACTTAAACAATAGAATTTTCATTAATTTTTCAGATTTACGCAGTGAAAAAGTTTGGTTTTGGGTTGATTATGACAGTAATATGTTCGGTGTGAACAAGTTTTTGTCTATTTTAAGTAAATAAATGATTATAATCCATAAAAATTGCAAGTTCGTTAGATTGAACAATAAAACGTGATTTTCTACCATGAAAAATATAATGTTTCTAGCCATAAAATAGTATGAATAAACATAATTAACCAATTCGCGAAATCTTGTACGAGTCGTAAATTATTGTTAGTAATTCCCATATATACATACATGAATCGAAACAAATATTTATAGGGAAATTACAATCTACGCCTTACTACTCAATCATACAATGATTGTTTATGTAAAAATATTTTTCCTAACTCTGTTGATTGCTTTTCTGTCAGTTTAGCATTTGTTTCACTACTAATATTTTGCTTACGTTCATTCTTTTCTTCAAGCTTTATAAACAAAACTTGATGAA
The DNA here is from genome assembly GCA_963932375.1 of Phania funesta. Taxonomy (NCBI): domain Eukaryota; kingdom Metazoa; phylum Arthropoda; class Insecta; order Diptera; family Tachinidae; genus Phania; species Phania funesta. The sequence continues at coordinate 61,956,466 of OZ010655.1, forward strand.
GTAACTTTTATTCTAATTACATTACGAGTATTAGAAAATTAGAATCTTATTAAAGTATGTTTTGAAAAAAGTCAGTCTTAAGAATTTATTTTTAATATAAAATGTTTTTATCATTCATATTTCATGTAACTTTTTATGAAACATCTATTTTTATGTTGCTAATATGTCAACTAGCGGTTTAAAAATTATTGACAAATATTTTTGATGATGCACATTTCTAGCTATCGTGTAAGACCTCTTCAACTAAAGGAGAGTTGTTAATGGAGCTTAAAATAATAAATAACAAATTAAACAAAAACATAATATACACTTCGTAGATTTTTGCTTCTAGCTTTCGAATGTAGTTGTAAGATTAAAGCACAAGAGAATAAAATAATTTATTTGGAGTAATTTTATTTTAAATTACTAATTGGAAAATTAGAGAGACATAAATTGATTTCACTATAATAATTGAGTGCAAAAAAACAAAATAACTATTTGGATTGTTAATTCGCAAAACTTCTGTTTTTATATATTTATTTTCAAATTAATAATCGTATTAGTCATTTGTTAACTCTTATTTTAAAAATGAATTAATTTAATTTAAAAAATTCACCGCATTTTCTGAAATTTTTGATTAAAAATCCCACTTATCAACTCTAATCGATTTCGAACTAATTTTTCTATTCCGTTTTTTCCTATTCTGTTGAAACAATCTGTTGAAAATATTACAATACAATATAATTAACTATCTATAACATTTCGTATATTCAAATTAGTGTGCGGAATTCCTTCATAGAATTTTTAGGAATTTCGAAAGCCATTAAACTTATTTATAGTTTATGGTTAATTTTATGCATATTCACGTGTATATTTAAAAAATGTATATTTTTAAATGAAATTTGTTAATAAATTTATAACAATTTTGGTTTATCACTATAACAATTAAATCTCATTGAATATATTCTATAAAAAAAAATACCACTTTGTTGATAATTTAAAGAGATTCAAAACATTAAAAAATGCCATTAATTAAAAAATAAATTTTATATAGCCATTCATTACGGACAAATGAGAATAAAAAACATAATTATATTAGTCTTAATGATTTTTGTCAATTAAATTTAATTATAAAACATGTTTATATTCATTAAATTGCCCATTCATGTGCGAGTGCGTGTCCTTTTTTCTATAATTAAAATATATATTTTTTTTAAAGGTGTTTGTGCGAACACAAAATACAAAACCATATGCACAATGGGTGTTATTTTAATAAAGAAACGAAGAGGAAACGAAAACCACAAACTTCAACTCAACTTATTACGAGTTTCAATGGAAAATTTAAACCAGGAGACAATTTATTAGGGTAAACAAAACGCCCTTTTCACAGCAATATTGGCAAACAAAAGATTTGCCCAAAGTACATTTTTTTCATATTAGTAATAAATACATTTAGTGTTAAAATAAATTAATAATATTATTGTTAAAAAATAAATTAAAATTTGGTAAAAAATCTAAAACAATTTTCTTTTTTTATAAATATGCAAGAACGTGATGCGTGCAATTGAATGTTCAACACTGTTTAGCTCTAACACATTAGTTCACACAAAAGGATTCTATGCATTATGTTGAAACATTTTGTAACCAACATCCTACTGTTTGTTCTACCGTAGTATACAGGAATAATTCATTTATGTATCTTAATGTCGCATGTAGTCGTACATTTAAACTAATTAGCTTCAAGTGTAATTGAAGAACATGATTTACTACAGTTTTCTAGTTTATAAAGTTTTAGTTTCTTAGTAAACTTTGTGTAGATGTCCTTCGATATTCTTTGTGTTCATCCATTGTTTGTTAACTTAATGGCAGAAGGGACGATATTGATTTGACCTAAATTTGATTTAGAATTTCGTTAAAGTTTGTTCATTATGTTCTTCTTTTCGAATAGTAATAAAGCAAACTAAAAAAGAAGAGCCATAAAAGGAAAAGGGGGATTCCAAAGTACCTTAGAAGTCAGTACAGCGTAAAGAAATATAGTTTAAATGTAAAAAGAAATTGATAATGGATTTTGCTGTCAGAGTGTGTAGAGTTACGTGCACAAACGCATAAAACTACTTTTAGGAATCTCACACGTTTTACAAAACAAAGGAATATTTGATTTTTTAGCTGTTTTAAAGAAATCATTTCTAATTTTAAAACTTAAAAATTCGTAAGTTCTTATTGTTAAAAAAATATTGGAAAACTTCGTTAACATAACAATTGTTAACCTTTGTTATTAAGTTGATATATTCAGTAGATGTATTGTTTTAAAATGCATGAATTCTAATGGTTTTTTACATGCACAATGTGTCCAGAATGAATACCCCTAATGGAAGGTAAAGAACGGGGAAAGATTGTGCCTATTCTTTAGGCATATATCGCCTTCGATCAAAGTGTAGACTTTGCCGTCGTTCTCGTATCATTCATGAAGTGCCATTACACCCACTCAAGTCACTGTATGGTACACAGTTTTCATCGCTCTTTCAATGCTGAGCCATTGCTCCTGCCACAATTGGATCAAATGCAACTGAAGAACATTTTTTTTAAATTAAATTTTATTTTAATTAATCTTACTAGATTATTATTTATTGATTACAACCAATGCTCAGCGTCTGTTCTTTTTAGTCTCTGGTTCCAATCAAATTGTAATAAATGCCGTGCAGATAATTGGGATGGACCTCTGGTTTGCTAACATATTTTCACAAATATATTTTTCATTAGATTTTGATTTCTTTTAGATTTTTGGATTTTCATATCAAGAATCATATTTTTATTTCTTCTTAGATAGTGGGAACTTCTAGATCTTTATGGATCTTTTCTTACATACCAACGGGCGTAGATCATAAGTCGTAGAATATTCTAGACTAAAGAACATTTGTTTAAAATTCTCCCCTTTAGTTCATTGTTATAGTGAATCGATATATGAAATCCTGTAATCCTCTAGCTCTCCTTTGTTTTAGAATTTTTTGTCCCTCCCTAAATTATAGAGCAATAAGCTCCTCTTCAACAGCATTATAAGACATTAAAGACAGTAAAGCTTAAAATTCAAATACACCGCCAGAGATAAATCAAAACTAAAAATGCATTTAAGGGTTCCTTTCGTACTAATTCCCACTTGGTGCTAAAACATCCCAAAATAGCGGATCTCATGAGGAGAGGTTGTGTTGAAAATTTGTCTTACATAAAATTTTACTATAGGAAAGCCGTCGATATAAAATTCACTTATAAAACGATGAAATAAAGTTTTGGTATTTAGGAAAGTATTTATTTTGTATTTTTGTACTAAATCCAGGAAATTCTATTTGTATATCCAGCATATAAAAGACACTTAATATTGTTACCTTTACAGCGGTTACCAATAGGTGTACATGCCTGGTGAAATATCTGACCATGTTCATCGGATTCTGTTGCTAACTGATGCTCAAAATAATCCCTGTGAGCATTCGCAAAATTAATTTTCGTTGGCATATGAAAACGTAATTTTTCAAAAGCACTTAGCATTTTGTTGTGGTATATTTAAACAGTAAGAAACAAATTTTATCTACGACATTGTAAATGACGTCTTTATACTTTTCCATATGGCCAGCTCAATTGTTGGGAGCGTTTCGACAAATTTAGAATTTGCCTCCCCCTGTTTTAAACAAATGTAAAAATTATACTCCTTTGCTTATCTCTTTATAACATACAGTACTGTACAAAAGTTCTCCAAATTATTAGGTCCCCTTATGGCAGCTAAGAATAGTATGTCAATATGTTCGCTTTTAAAATAATTCTTATGCGGAACATGGGTTTATCATTCACTATGAAAAAATTTCGTTGTTTTTTCAAATATTTTTCGAAATATTCAGACAATTATTCTAACAGTTGATGAACACAGGTTTTCTTATATTATTTAAACTCTATTTTGTCGTTAACCAAATTCAGGACTTTTGTGTTTTACTACCCATATGTTGGTTAGGAATTCGGAAAGTATAAAATCAACAAAATAAATTATTGAGAGTTAAAGACATAACTAAATCAATCTACAAGCAAGCTAGAAAACTTTGCACTCGAATTTTCTTCATGTTGTTTGCTGTCTTAATAAAAACATGTAATAAAGATAATAATAATAATTACTCATTAATTTTTCGTTATAAATCCTTACGGATTTTCCTTTATTATTATTTTAGACGTGCTATAGACACAACATTTGCAACAGTGTGAAAAAATCATAATATTTTTATATATTATCGGATTTATGTTTATTTAACATTTCCTTTTTCCGCCAAGTTCTCATAATACTTTACCCACCTCCTCGTTAAGCCCTGATATTATTATTGAAGTGCTTTTATGTGTCTTTATGTTTTTCTTTCATCCTTTCTACTTCATAGTCGCAGTTAACTCCTACTTATGCAGACTTTGCACATTGTCTTTTATTAACCAGGCTTTTATTTTGTTCACCCAATTTTTTCTTTTTTCCTAACAACTTTTTGCATTTCCTTTCGATTGCATTTGACCATTTAACTTTAAACATTCATAAAATGGTTTTTTTTTTTCTTGTAAGCACAAAGTAAAAATGGAGCCTTGTGTAAAGGAAATTGTATTTGGCGGGGATTATTCACACCAAACAAATATAAACTTGAATTAACAAATGAAGGAGGGCAGGGGAAAAGTGCAGAGTATTCTGAAGACCGTCAATAGTTTGAGGAGTAGTGATGAAAGAAGTCCTTTAGCAGTCATAGTAGTTTTACAAGTGTCAGACATTGATGCCGTTATTGTTGCTACGAAAGTGAAAAGTTGTTGGAAAATAAAAGCGGAGTAAATAGGAAATAATGTTTGTATGATCAGGGTAAGCTATAGATACTCGTATTTCTTAGTTTTATACTTTTGAATTTCCTGACACTTTTATTGGAAACTACTTATAATTCATTTTGAAATAAAATAGTTAAAAGAATTTAAGTATTGGAAACTTTAGCATAATAAATTCATACTCGTCTCTTTCCGGGAACAAAAACAAAATAAGTATAACAATTCTTAATACTTAAAACAAAAAGTTTTGTGAAATAAAAATAAACTCGAAAGTGTTAAAAGTAATAAAATATTTTTTCTGCTTTTTCAAAAAAAAAAGACCTAAAATAAGATAAAATAAGGCTCTTTATTTTCTTCTCTCTGCTGTGAAATGTTTTGAAGGATACTTTTGTAAGTTATGAAACTTTGATGAGTTTTCTTTGGGTAGCGTTCAATTGTACTTTGTTTTAATTTTTTTTATTTTGCCTGTAATCGATGCTTAATATTGTTTGGTGAAAAAACAATATCGGATCTTTTTTAATAACTAAAACTTTTAGTAGCATTAACTATTGATTTTGTACAGTGAAGCTTAGACAAAAGTAATAATGGAGTGGAGTTTAAAGGCCAATCACATCATTAAACTAAAAGCAAAATTAAAAACAAAAATTTATTCGAAACTTAAATTCTGTTCAAAAGCGAAGCAATTTAAAATGGGGCCTATATACTACATAGAAAAAAGTTGAAGACTTTGTTTGGTTTCAGCTCAAAACATAATTATATTTTTAATTGACAGAATTATACTCGTATTTTTAAAATAAAATGTTTTCATTTTTAAAATTTTAAAGATGGTTTCATGATGGATTCAGTCATTAATTTAATCAAAAAAAAAATATATATATAGAATAATATTTAATTAATTAATTAATTAAATCAAATTTTATTTCAATTTTAATAAACCAAACCTCAAATAGGTAAAAATGGAAGGAAACAAATTTAACAACTCTGAAAATAACCAAACTGCAAAAATGTTCAAAACAAAAAAGATATTGGTTTCTAAAATTGATTTAACAATTTATTTTATATGCGGATATCATTACGAAATCGTAAATTTTGTTTTTACAACTACAGTACCGTTTTCGCTAGAAATACCCCTTGAATCAGTAAGACCAATAGTGTAACGATATTGAAAGCTCTAACGTCAAACGATACGTATCTACTAATTCTACCATAGGTTGGATTAGGTGGGCAGCTCGTATGTAGCGAGTGCACACGGAAGCCGCTATTGCCATTGTGATGCTTCGCCGACTAACTATCATACCTTCCAAAAGAAAATCGCTAAATTGAGATAAATCTTAAGATCTGGTATCTATACCTGCGAGTCCTTTAGAAGGCAATAGGAGCTTTATATCTTTGGTTGTATTTTGAAACATGAACCTCTTCGAAACCCCTCTTCAAAATAATATTTTATTTATCAAATATTTAAGAATATTGTATTATGCCATAAAGTATACTATTGATTTATGGCGTATAAATTTTGCTCTTTAGAATTTGATTTTAAAGTAAAATAATTTGATATCTCTTGATTACTATCAGAATGAACGATTTTAAATTAAAACATTCAATATTTATGGCTTAAGTATTAAATTCACAAACTACAAAGATGCGGTTACCCAAACAACTATTTTATTCTCATGCCAGTGGCGGCAGAAGTTGTTAAAGGAATTAGACCAAAATCTTTGTAAATATTTGTTTTTAGTAAATGCTACTTTATATTCGGTAAGAAATGTCAATATGGCAAATAATCAACCAGACAACAAATATACAACAGTAAATAACGGTAGCAAGTTAAATTGCAAACTATAAGATGGAACGCAATTAATAAATAACTGGATTTTAAAGCTACTCGCTTAATCGTGGAAATTTTCGAAGTTGTCGAGACGATTAAAGTTTTTTCTATTCTTTTATAAATCATTGGGTTACGGAATTTTCAAAGGGATAATCGTTGGAGCTCATGACTGACGCAATTAGATCGACATAAGAAACTTTTCACGTTCGCAATTGTCAGTTCAAAAGACCGTGGGTTGTTTTGTTTATTAAAAGGATATTATCAGTGCTGTTCTGTATTCCGAATCCGTAAAATCTTACTCAGTAGTGAAAATTGTAGAATGTTAAAATTTTTCCAATTAAAAAGGTTGGTGGAAATAATTAAAATTAGGTTTTGAAAGTGGAAAAACATGTGAAATGCAGAGCAGCTAGATTTTGATTAACTCCATACCCAGCCTTTTTACAACTCCGCACGCTTTCATTCCACTCGGAATACAGTACAGGGACTTATAATTTTCTCAAAACAGGAGCTTTTTATTTCTACCAGATCAAACCTTTTTTGCTGCCACTGTTCGCCATAATTCTAATGTACAATATGTATAAATAAATAACCATAATCCCCGATAGCAAATGGAACATTTTTTGTTATTTAAACATTTTCTCTTTTTGTACAGAATATAGACAACTACATATAACTAAATATTTGTACACATTTTACCACTTCGTAAGAATATGAATACAACAATGCTTAAACGCCAAAGGCTTTAATTGATTTGTCATATGTTTGTACAATAATTACAAAATGTTTAAACATTGTTTATGATGATTGCGACTGCATTTCACACAGTAGTAGTAGCAGCAAGTGAATGTGTTGCCAAATTATTGAGTAAGTGCAAAGACACACATATGTAATTTCAATAGGAGTGTTTGGCTTAAGTTGAATGCAAAGTAAAAATAAAATGTATTAGAATGTTACAATAATTTATGATTATGAGCATTAAAACCAAAACAAAAATAAACTCAGGAGTTACACCTTCAAATCTTGGAAGAAATTTAAAAAAGTTCTTAAAAATTGTGAGTTTATACATTCTTTTTCACTACCGTATGACCCTTCCTAGCTGAAAACAAAATTTTCTTCACCTTTTGTGCTGCATATAGTGGTTGTGTAAAATAGTACATAAACACCAACATCCGAAGCAATTAAATCAAAATTTAATTTTCAAATAAATGCTACCATGAAACGTGAGCAATTTTAACGAACATGCAGGGCCACTAAACAGCATCAAAAGTTTATAAAATTCCTCTCAAAAAATTTATAAGCTAAAAAAAAGATATGGTGTAAAAATTTTTTTTAACACACCTAAAAGTATGCAATACATTTTTAACGATGTGTTTTCACACACAAGAAGAAACAAGAAAATTAAATCTACAAAACAGAAAGCAACAACAACTATAAAAACAGCAATTTCAATTGTAATTCTTCTATACATTGACCGCATGCATACAATGGCTGAAACACACATTATCACGCACACGCAAAGAAATAACACTTATACAAGAAATACAATTACACATGGTTGAAAGAGTTTGGGAATGTTGGTGTTTTTCAAACAGAGCAAACAAAATGCAGGGGTAACAGAGCTTTAGTAGCACAACATTTGTGCCTGGAAATGTTCATATTTACTTTCTACTTTGAAGTTGGACTACAAATGTAATGTCTGTTAAACTTCGTGTGAGTGTGGGTCAAATTCTAAAGAAAAATGCCACAAAGGAATGCAATTTTAGCAAGTTTTTTTGTCTTGCATTTTATTCGATACTCACTCTCATTTTAGCTGGCTTTTTCTATTCCGTTCTTTTCATGTTAATGCTGTTTTATTGCCACTTAGAGCAACATGGTTTTCACAAATACTGTGATTTTATTTAGCTTATTCTTTTAAACCAAATTTAGTTATTTTACACCATTTCATAGCAATTGGGCATTGAATGTGTGGTTTTGGCTGATGAAAGATTTTCGTTCAGCATATGTAAGTAAAACTTTAAAAAGGGTACTTTAAGCGGTTTAGTATTTAACAACATGGAGGCCACACTGGGTCCGCTTACATTATAGTAAGCCTCAAATGACTTAGCTAAGAATATTTTAGAATAGCGCAGGGTTTAAAAGGCAAAAAGAAATATATATTAAAGAACTATAATAAGCAAAGATGCAAATTGAAAAAAATAGATCATGTTCAGAAAGTACGTTTTATAAATTATTAAATAAAATAAAAGTACTTTTTCCAAAAAGTTTTAAATTAGTACAAATGCATATTTTTTTAATGCGAATATTATAAATATCCTGAATAAATAAAATGTTCTTTTTCTAATATAAGTACTAGTACGTTGAATAAAAATATTAATATTTCTTGAAAAGCATTGTTTTCTAAAATTGTATTTTTTATATCTTTTGCGTGTAAATGCTTTTTGTATATATGAAGGTATGCTCTTCTACTCAAGCAGGTTTCTGAAAAAGGTACTTTTTCAAAATAAGTACCTTTTACAAAAACAGTACCGGGCAAAAAATTACAAATTATACGATTCTTTTTTTTTTCTTCAAAAAAATACTTAATACAAAAGTATTTTTTTATAGATATACTTTAAAGCCTTAAATATCAGCTAAGTTGATTAATTTTTTGGACAATTTTCTGCTCAGATTTTAAAACTTTCTTGTGAAATGGAAAAAAATTCTTTTAAAAATTTCTTAATTATATTTAAAAAAAGTTTGATTTTTTAATAAAAATTTTAATGCTTAATTTTCTCACTTCATTTGAACAGTTGCATTTTTAATGTTTTACAAATAATTCTTTCTCTTGTTTTTTTTAATTTAATTTTGTAACGTTTATTTTTATTTGTCTATTTTTGGCATTCTGCTATGATGTTGCAATTTAAATTCAATTAAAACTTTGTCGTTTGTGCCTTAATTTGTTAGTGTGTTGTTTTTCTTGTAGCTGTAATACTGTTTTGCAGTTTTTGAAGCCAAAAGTGTCAGGACTAAAAAGAGAAAATATTATAAAAATAATAAAAACCACCAAGTGTGCGAGGATTTTAACGTATAAAGGAATCTGAAGGCAGGGCAAAAGGATGTTGATGACAAATCTACTGCTGCTCATGATGATGCTAAAAATAAAACTGACAAGCTCCTCCTAACAAACCCTGAGCTCGTGCCATTTGAAACATAACAATGACAAAAATTACTGTCGCTTAATTAGAAATGAAATGATGAAACTTTATTTTTAACCACTAAAAGCGTGTAACAACCACACACAGTCCCATATACAAGGTTTTCAAATATACACATACACTGACAGACATATATATTTTATATAAAAAAAAAAAAAATACACAGTTTAGTGCTTTTATATAACAACGGAAAAAGTATCAGTTGTTGTTTTACTATAATAGCGCAAAAAGTTAAGTGCGAATGCACGTTCTGGTGTGCCTCTGTTGTAGCTTAAACTTTATCCCTTGATCAATTCACATTCCTTCATACGTGTAAGCCTTCGTTCTATTTTCTCTGGTTCATTCACTTACGCACTTGGTTTCTTGGGCGTTTTTCGTTGAGGTTTTGTAGGTTGTACTGGGAGGAGATTTACCCCAATCAAACTGCCTCATTCTTCCTATAACCAAGCGCATAGTCGTACCCTTTACCTCCTACTGTTTTTGTTTCCTTCAAAAACAATGATTTTTTGGTAGAATTTTTTGGTAAAACTTTCTTTCAACAGTAATTAAATCGTAGAGATTTACATTCCAGAGCATACATGGGTATGTTTGAGTGGGTTTGGTTGAAGTGTTACAAATGTTTATCTACATTTTGCCGTAGTCAATAGTTGGGTTTCTTATTTTTACATGGGATTTTTTAATTAAAGCAATTGTTTACTTCTTTCATTATTATTTGTTCAATGATATTGAAACAACATTAATGTTACTTGGTTGGAAAGTATATGAAAGAATGTTAAATTTAATTAAATAAAAAAGTAGACATACGCACACTCAAAAAAATACATGGTTGAGATAACCATTATCTAAGGGCAACATATTTCGATTGAAGTTTATGCATGTAAGCATACTATAGTATTATTGTAGATCATAATAATATGGTCCTTCTTAGAACGAAAGAAAGGAAATCCACCATGTTCGAGAACAAGCATTTTTGTCATACTTTGATTAAACACCGAAAGAGTTTTACATATTACATCTATTAAGAACATTTTATGATTAGAGTTATTATATTAGTTTTGTATAGTAAAAATATATTGTTTAAAAAATATTTGTTTAGTAAAAATTTTATTGTTCTGTTTTTATGGTTAGTAATAATTTAATCATAAAATGACTTATTTATAGCAACCAAAGTGTTACTGTTAATATCATAAAATAACCATAATATATTTGCCACAAAAATATATTGTTGCACAAACCATAATAAACTTACCGCGGTCATGCCACAATCATGTTTTTTCTTTGCGTGTAGGGATATCAATTGGGAGTAAATCACTTAATTCTCGAAATTTCCGAATTTTTTAAAATACCGAAAAAGAGCGGCAAATCATTCACCGAATACACATGCTTCTTATCATAAGGCATTGGTGCAACGCTTGCATTTTTGCGTATATACTCCCTTAAGACGAGTAAAAGCTTCGTTTTACCTGACTTTCTTTATAGACCGATGTACAAAGTTATGCATTCAATACAAAAGATTCTGAATTATTATAATCACTGTTAACGCAGTAACGAGACTGATTAATCAGTTAATAGTTAAAAACATATAAACTAGAAAAAATCCTTAAATTTTTCTGATGAACTACAATTTGACGTAGTTAAAATATGGTCGTGACAACTATATTATGATTCCAGCAACAATATGTAGTTGTCACAAACATAACATAGTTCTACAAAAATATCTTAAGCAGTATTTTGATTATCGTACTGTGCATTGTGCTGGAACTAGGACAAAAATGGGAAGCGTAATGGAATCAGTGGATATTCGACTTAAGCCGTCCCACATTGAATGTGGCAGAAAAGAAGTCTGCAGGGAGTTTTCACATATATACGAACAGAAAGGCTAAATAAGTGCATTCCGTCCATCACGAACGCAAGAGCTTTTAGTGCTATACGTGCTTATGTTGGGGTATCAGGAACCAGCTCCCTCATTTCATTGAAATACATTTCGTTGTAGTAACGATAGAACAATGACGCACAAGCGACAGTGCGTTGATGTTCCAGTGAGTCAATAGAATTTTTTTGAACGCGGTCGAAATCCATGAATTCCTAGCCCATACATGTAAATAATAACGAAATCAAATTAATAGAACACTTCTTTGGCAATCTGAAAAATATGTTTAGCCCAACCAACATCAAACTGAATTTCTTTATCCAATTCCATAAAGAGCTTTTGATTCTTTTTATTCCTTCTTTTTTGCGTTTGATTATCAAAATTATAACATGATTGGGTTTAATGAAATATTTTTACTGGATTTCTAACCGCAACCAAAGTGCTTTAACTATCGTTTTTATTATTTATTATTACGTGGTTTCGAATTTAAGTGAAGTCAAGTTAAATGCTAGAAGAGCCCTGTATTACTTAATAATTTACATTTTATTACAAAAATTTATATTTTTTAATAATATAATTCGCAGCTGTAAAAATTTAGAAAATTTAAGATTCCATGCCTAAACTAAACATCATTCAAAGCTTATTTGCTGAGTAAAATTAGTGAATCTTAAAAGGAATATTTAACTGAATTTTCCCTAAAACAATTATTCCATTTTTAATTAATATTAAACCTTGCAGCCTATAGTGACAATGTGTAACTAACTACACAAAGAAGAAATCCTCTGCATTTATTACGACACCATGTTTGAAAAGCCTTGCAGCTTAATTTTAATTATAATTTCAACCACTATTTCTTTTTTTTTTTGCTTTGCTTTTCTAAAAAAATGTTACATTTCAATTAAATTCTTATCACACTGCTTGGTTACATTTCAAAATCCTTTTAGCGCTCAGCCCTTCTAACTATTTTTAACGTCATACAGTTGCTAAAATGTCTTCTAACACACCAAAAACCACAAAATTATATACTTGTTCTACATTTTTTTCTATAATTGTTTCTCTTTTTTACAGCAGTATTTTTTTTTTATTACTTTTTTTTAATTTTAATTTCAATCTATTGTTTTAGCCAAACAACAGTAATAAGTTTCTTGAATGCAGAAGGGAGAACAAACGAAGAACGAATCTAAAATAAAGAAAAAAAAAATAACTAAAACTGAAATTATTATTTGCTTTCAAAATCCTTTTTTATATTTTATACAGCTTCTATTTAGTTTTTGTATCTTTAACAATGTGAGTGAATGAATTATTTTTATACGATTTCTCTTTTATATTTTAGCTTTGGTTTATTATTTTTTTTTTTTGTTTGAGTTAAACTAAGAAATATTTATGGCTGCCTAACCAACTATAAAATAAAAATTAAAGTAAAATGGAGCGGAAGACTTAAGAATTTAATTTAGCAAACAATTATTTCGCTTTTTTTTTTTAATAATAGCCATAGAGCAAACAAAAAAGGGAAACATTTATATAGCTGAAATGGAAGAAACAGAAAAACCTATAATTATCTTCGTATAAAAGGATTCGTTTGTAATTTGATTTTTAAATTAGTATGAAACAATTCAGTTATTTGAAAGGAATCATTTGACTCTGAGTCTTGTTTCACCCCCACGTACAGTCTATGAGAAATAAAAAATGACTACTGGACTCTATTTGAAGCAAATATAAACTCAATGTGGCAACATTGCGCCCTTTTCAACTTCATTCAGGCCAATTCGGTTATAAGAAAATAAATCAACAAATAAGAGAAAATTGTTTCTTATTGCCGAGACTTTCATTTGACAGGATATAGGAAAGCGTACTTTTTGAAAATTATTGCGGAAATTGATTGTTTGGAATTCAGACTTATTTCATAAAAGTTGTTCATTTGTAGAGCAGAGTTGGTAAAATTTTTAGTTTTATCGGTTTGATATATATAGTACGATTAAAATAGGCCAGGGCTAGATTGTGTTTCGCCACCGTTAATTTTGCTTTTAAATGGTGTTTGCTACACATAAATTTATGCAATACTAGTTCTCTCTTTTCGCCTTTATCCCAAAAATAGTCGCTAATTAATAATTAATTAATTCTTATACGTTGGCTGCTTGATCATCCCAGCTTTGATGGGCCTATAAACAAAAAGAGTAACTACTCCCTTGTACAAATATTTATCACCATTGTTTGAAATCTTACAAATGGACTCCAAATTTAATGTCACCTTTAAACGCTATGCATACGAGTACCAATGCCTTTGGTTACACATCAAAGGCATTTAAGTAGAAAATTTTCTTTTTATTCTAAAGTCAACTTGCTTGCCTACCTCGAGTGAAAACTAAAGGCAATTTTTGCATTTATCCAAAATATATTTTGACGTTTTCCATTAAAGTTTATATTCGTAAACAAAAATTGGTGTTACTATGAACAAACAAAGGAAAATAAGTTTTTTCACCATATTTCCTCTTATTTTACAAAATCTAATTCCTTATTGTTAATTTACTAGCTTCAGATTTGTGACTGTTACATCAGATCGAGGAAGAAAGAGTTTCCTTAATTTGTTACGGTATTTAAATGCCCTAATTCCCAATGCAATTTTCGCACTTGTAATTCTGCACAAACTCTACAAAACCCTTTTAACGAAGAAAAAAAGGAAAACAAATATTGTGAAAATGGAATTTTCACACAACAAAAGAAAAGGAGAAAATAGTAAGCCTACAAGTATAATATCTATTTTCATTTAAATTTAGTCGAGTTGTGCCAAAGGAGTGTGAGAGAGAGAGAGAGAGAGAGGGGGGGGAGGGAAAACAGGAAACAGAATTCTTTAGAAAACATGAAATGAAAATGAACATCATGAAATGCAACCGCATGTTAAAGAATGAATTTGTTTTATCTTTATTCTTTTTCTGTTATGGTTGTGTTTGCTGTTGCAAAAAGATAACCAAAACTGCATTTAATGTGTCGCATTCCATACGGAGACACATACTGTAATAGAGAAACGAAAAGAAAAAACTAGCAAATATTACAAAAAACTCTTTCCCTCAAAAACGCCTCAGAGTAGGCTTGGAAAAATACTTTTCTTTTAATGTTACACTGCTGCTGTATTTTCTAATCTCTTTTCGGTAAAGAACACGTTGTGAATGCCTTTTCTTTTTATGCTTTTTTACTCGGTCGCAAACTTAGAATTGATGCTGTTAATGCTCTAAACAATTTCCATTTCCATTTTCATTACTATTACAAACATGCAAAACACCAGCAGCATCAGCAGCTCCAGCATCAGCAGTAGTACTAGTACGAATAAACGAAAAAAAAAAAATTACACAGGAATTGAGGGGAAGAAAAAAAACCTAAACTGACTTTTAGAAATTGTCTCCAAAGGACTTTAGTTTAACCAGATGACGACAACAAATGCCATGTGGCTTTTGGCCAAAAACAAAACGGCAGGGTTAAAAAAGCAACAAAATCCAGAATTCTCAAAATTAAGCATTTGCTGTGTGTTGCATGTTTAAATAAACGTCAATTGTATGATTGCGTTTGTTAAAGTTAGACTAGAATATATGCAAATATTTTAGAGCATATTGGTGAACAAAAAACTCTTTGAAGAAATTTCAAAATTTGGCTTTATACCATCTCCAAACATAGGATGTGTTCAACACACACAAAAATATTTATTTCGGTTTTTTTATCCATTTAAATCTGTTGATAGAAAATTTTTATTTTTATTCAAAACTGTGTTTGCTATTTTCGTATTTTGCATATTTTTTGTCGAGGAAAATATATGATAAGATATAAGCATGTATACTTGGATACTTAAGTAGGTTTTTTGCTATGCCATGGCATCCTATTCTTGGCATTTGACATTATCCTTTGCTGACTGCATACTGTCGTTGTATGTGCCACCCGCTTAAACTGTTTCTTGTTTTTTTATGCCTTTCGGTACGTTTTTGTGTGTCTGGCCGTCATTAGTTTCGTCTGTTTTTACGCCATATTTTTAATATCTAAATGGCTCTCTCTCGCTTTTTCTTCCTCCTGCGTTTTGTAGGCTCTTAGTTGTTGATTGAAGCAAAATGAGGGCAAAGCAAAAAGTCTCTTATTTTTAAATACTTCTCAAGAATATCAAGTCGGCAGTTGAGATTATGGCGATATTAGGAATTAAAAGTATGTAGTTAGATGGCGGTAATTTACCAAAAAAAAAAAAGTTTTAAATGATTGAATTTAAAACATCTACTTGAATTTTATTGTCAGCAACCTTTTTTTCGTGGTTTTAATAAGAGGTTTGTGAAAATATCTCGTTGGTACGAAATATTGTCCAAGAAAATGGGATTAATGTTTCAGATTTTTTTCAATTCAGCTTAGAATCACTAAAATTAGGTTAACCATACAAAGTGGGCGTGGCAGTTTTCCGAACCGTCCCATTTTTAGTGGAATTTTTTTTTCGAAGCCAATTAATGTTTGTATACCAAGTTTGAAGAAGAGTTTGGAGGGTGTAACACCAAATTACATAAAACACTTCACTAGTTACTGCCAGCCTCGTTGAGTAAAAAAAGAAGACTTGAGCTCCACGAATGGGCTTAACAGATGCTTATATTTTTTCTATAGTATATTTGTTATAAAGGAAAGTAACAGTCACGCAATTAATGCATACTACTTAATTGAATTAATTGTGTCCCTTTGGAAAGGGATGAGAAGACAAGTGGTGAAGTAGATGAAAAGCATTAGTGTTTAACAACTCGACAATTGTGCGTTAGAACAGTGTTACAGTGTCTCTGGTCTTACGTAGGCGCACTACCTGAAGCTAGTAAAGTAATTTTATTAAATATTTTATTTCACCGACGATTTAGTTCTATAAAGTGATACCGACGAGGGTTTTTTTAAGACCAAACTGAATTAGAGATACTTTACGCAAGTTATTTGCACATAAGACGTCTAAACAGCAAAGACACTTCTGTGTAGGCATTTATTTCGAGCTACAATAACCTTGACTTTCATATGTTACTGAATATTGAACTTATGGTCATTTCGAAGTTCAAGAAGCTTTCCTACTAACTTCAACTAATATAAACTAACAGCTGTATATGCTTTCAAAGCGCTTGATTCTATATTTGCCCTTAAAAGTGTTGTATTCTGCTGTTACAGAGATGATTATCGTTCAGAAGACTATACTATAAGGCTTTTTTAACTTCTCCCGCTATTTAACTATAAAAACGATTTGCCTCCTTTTTAAAAATGTGGTACAAAAAGATGTGGTCTTTTTTTTACTCAATATTTTTTTGTAACCCCGTATTACGTGATACATTTGGCTCTCAGCAAAAATGCACTCAAAGCCCATTAAAACATTTCAGCCAACTTTAATTTAAACAATTAAAATTTAACAAAAAAATTTGTTTTCTCTGTCGCTGATGCTGATCAGCTTAAAAACAAAAAAAAGGCAAAATTTATATTAAAAAAGAATATGTATAATTTTATATATGGCAACCAATTAAGTTAAAGCGACTTATTGAAGCATGCTTAAATTCAATTTCACACTTTAATAAATTTATGTTGTTGTTCTTGTTGGTTTGCTTTTGCAACAAATGATGGTGCAAGTCAGACACTTGCAACTATAACAATTTACATTATAATGAAATAGTTCTTTTTCGCTGCTATGCTGCTCTTAAATATAGTAAATTAACACGTTCCAATTACTACAATAAATTTGAATAAATCCTGTGTAAAAAATTCACTTGTCGCTATCAGCTGTGTATATGTGTGTGAGCGTGTTTGTGTGCAAAGAGAGTGTAAGTGAGTGAGTGAGCGAGTGTATTTGAGTTACTAGCCAACATTCATTAACAATTCACATGACACAGCCACATTATGCACTTGTGTCATCAATTCTACAAAGTGACTTGAAAATATAATACAAATAAATTAGGTCAACTGCTTGCTGCACAATTCTCCAACTAGCTGCACATTACTTTACTATAAACAAACAACTACCGAGTCGTTTGGATATACATACATACATACACATTTAAACTTATGCTAGTATTTGTATGTGGTAGAGGGTATTTAACACTCTTGCAATTGCAATTGCAGAAAAGAAGATGAAAATGAAAATCAGCTCTGCATATAAATGATACACAATAATACGCTTTCAAATGTTGCGCTTCGGGAAAAAAATGTTAAAGGGTGTTTTGTTGTTTTGAAAAGGAACAGCACATCCACCAAGATGTTGTTGTTATTTTGTGCCTTTTTTTAGTATTCTAAATTGATATAAAACAGAGATAAATAGTGTTAATTACCCGAATTTGTCTTTATTCGAAAGATAATTCTTTGACCTTTTCATTTGAATATGATTTCCGGCATATGGACACGTCGGCTGGCTAAGAGGAAGTCCAATCGCGAGTTCCGATTTGCGATCATTTTTTACAGCAATGGAGACTGTATGTCACTGATAACATGGCAAACGTTCTCTTCGAACGTGTGGATTATCGCTGTCGACCAGGGTCTTCACGTAGGTCCACAAAACATTCTTCAGCGATGCATAGAGCACACCGAACAGTGTCTTTCTCTGTATGTACCGATTATTAGTCAATAATATTGGATTATCTTTACTCCAAATCCGTCAGTTTTGCTTATTTAGCTTTATCGCTAAACAAAGTTCTCTTGTGAAAATAGGGATGAGCTTCTCGAAGTGAACCATCTTTTTTGTATCAAATCTGCATATTTTGCAGACGTTGTTCATTTACGATGAATCGTTAAATCACAAGAAATACATAACAAGTAACAGCTGTAAAATTAACACACATATTCAGCAGTATTGCAAACTTAAAGATCTATGCCTCTAAAAAAAACACTTGATATTTTGTACAACTGCGTTACATGTTATGTGCGTTTGAGTGCCAAAGCTAGCTGGTTTGAAATGTTCGTCCGTTGAATAGGAGATTGGTTAATGCGTCGCATTCTATTTAATAAAAACCACTGCAAATGTCACATCATTTGGAAAAAATGAACTTTAAATTGTGGGTGGTCTGTTTTTTCGTAAAACTGTGTAATAAATCCTCCTTACAACAACTGCTCCATTTTGAATTCAGTTAAAATAGGCTTATAACAGTGATGTATGAAATTACAAAGCACAGTGGACGAAAAAGTAAGTACTTGCTCTAAAATCGTTGCTAAAGAAAAATTTTTGATGAACAAGTAAATATTTATTGGTGAAAGTTTTTTAAGGATAATAATGTAGTGTGAGTATGTTTTTTAGATGTGACTTAAATAAGCCTAAAAATAAGAGCAATAGGGTTCCATACAAAAGCGAAAAAACTGGAAGTTAAACAGTGGAAGAAAATTACTTTTTTCAAAAACAAATCACAGGTAATGTGTTCTATCAGTGCATTTCAAGATGTCGTATTCAACGGCTCTTTAGCAATGGCACGAACATGATCTTGCTAGAGTCGTGGTGTAGATTGGGCATTGAAAAAGATTACTGGTTTTTGTAGGTTTCTTATGCGATCTGCACTCTTTATTTCACACATATACAACTGCTTCTCAACGCCCTGATGTTAATATCATTAACAAATTTATGCCGTATAAAGTTAAGTAATTACAAATGAAAAAATTGATCGAAGGTAAGGAGATCAAACCGATTGTAAGAGAATCTTATGTCTAAACGAAAACAAACCAATAATTTTAGCCTATGTTGGCTTTATGATTACCAGAAATAAAAAATACATAAAAAAAAACCCATGTTAACAAATATATATTTAAACGTTTTTCATTTACTACTGTAGGTGATGAACACTTTTGTCCTAATGAAACACGATCTATTTTTATTGTCTGCTAATTAGATTTAAATAAGCTAATCCGAAGTAGGTTTTTTTACAATTTAAATTATAAAATTTTGTACTTTGATAAATTTTTGGGCATGGCAGTTCTTCAAACATTGAAAAAGCAAAATCTCTTTACCAGCAACAAAATAAAAATAAACATATTATGAAGATATTTTAAAAACCGATTAACTGAGGTTTTCATGATTTAAAAAACCAAAACCGGTTTTTAAAAAATTACAAATACTCGAACTATTCGAATGTCAGTTTTCGGAAATGCCTAATAATCGATCAAACGTTCTGAGAATTATATCAGATAAGGCAAAGTGTTTTGCTTTCCGCTATCACTATATTCTTTTGGCATTGCTTGCTTTACCTTATGGGCATAACAACTGATCAGCACCTCTGGCCCCCTTAAGTACTATAGCCTAAAATCCTGGAAATCTATATAGCAAAGTATGTATATACTGACCAATATGAGACAAAACAGCAAGCGGCAGCTGTAAATTTTTTAACACCTTGTTAAAGCACTGACTCGAATTCAGGGAAAAAGTGGCTGCAATGTTTATAATGAAACATGTGTTTAAAATTACTGCATTGATATTCCGACAGGGTGATTTGATTTAGATATTTTTAATGAATTTCGGTCATCCCTTTACAAGATTGGTTTGGATACAAATCGGTTTGAGCTATGTGCCATCTGCAGTGGATTTTTTCATTCTGATGAAACAACTTGTGTAGAAAGTTTCACTAATATAGTGATTATAGTGTTAGCAAAATGTATAATTTGAAGTAGTAAAAGTATCCGATTCAACTCGAAAGCACCTACATGATTAAAGGATTATTGTCATATATCGCCATAGCGTGTCAAATATCATTAAACTTTTGTTTAACTTTCCTGTCCTCTGTCTCTGATTTTTCGTCGAAATGCGAAACTAAATAGTTTTTATTCTTTACGTAATTTTCAAGTTTGAGTGAGTAGTGGTTAATGTGATTATAAAGTTACAATATATACAATTTTGCACATTTTCTATCTGTGTAGCTATGGAGACAATAAAGTAGTTGTTGTTTCTGTGCATGTTTGTGTCTGTATACTATTGCAATATGCGCAATGCAGTAGTTATCGGAAATGGGTTAATCGATTTTTAAGAGGATCTCTCGTTATGCTCTGTTTCATGTTTGTCATAGTAACTCATAGATATCCACACAACACACAAATTTACTTATATACACACACACACACACACGCACGCACACACACATATTCGCACTTACACATAAACTCTTATATTAAGTCAATTACATTAACATCCTGGACCAAAGAGTTTGCTGCGTGTGTTTGTGTCTGTGCGTTTTAAAAGTTCTAATGTCTGTATTTAAGTTTAACTTTGAATCCGTTTGTTGGATGCAAGTACCATATAATTGTACGTTATTTTCTGTTGTCATTTTTGTTGCATCTATAGCACTAGTGACGTTGATGTATTGGTGCATAACGACCATTTTAATGCATGTGCTACCAGATGTTTTGCTTGATGAGCAGGCAAAGTCTGTAGCATTAAATAACCACATTAAGTTCTTCTTTTGTTTTTGTTTTTGTTTGGTTTAGTTTGAAATGTTTCTTTTGCATTTTATTTTTCTATTACTTATTGTCTGTTATTGTCGTTTTGTAATAAAGATGAGCTTATTCTACATTCAGCGGTTTTTTTACTTCGTCAAGTAGTTGGGGATATTGGGAAATAAGTCCGTCATTATAGCAGGTTCACTGATTAAATTATATTACGGAAAAAAGAAACAAAAATATATTCGAAACATTCGTTTGAGATAAGATTTGGAATTATTCGGCAGATAATCCTACAAGCCATCTACGTGCATTAGCGTTGGCGTCTATCAAACAGTGCTGAAAGATTTTGCTTTATGACTAACATGCAACTTATTACTTTTAAATTATTAGTATTCGCTGTGTTGTTTGTTTTACCGAAATTGGACCTATTGTTCCCGAGCTATGGTGAATTAAAATATTAAAAGGGAGTGTCATATTAAACATGCCCATTAAAAAATTGTACCAGTTAGAAAAAAAAAACTGAAGACAGATTTTTATTAAGCACTGTACACACTTAAAATTTAGATTTTCGGACCGAAATTCCGTCATCAAGTGTGGTTTGGAGACAAGCCGGTTTCAGCTATGTGACACCTTCGGTGTCATTTTTCATTCTGATCTATCCTATTTTTAGTTATAGAATAATTTCTTTGCACGCCAGGGTTATTTGGCACCACTAGCACTTCACTGTTTCTGCGGTGTATGTACTTCATTGTTTTGTCAATTCACTTTATTGATTTGTAAGGAAAAAGTGAGCAATAAAGAAGACGCATATGTTAGTCCTATTATTAGCCATCATTTATTTCATAGACTCTACTGCTGCATGAAGCATACCACTTTTACTTTTTCTCATTAACTTTTAGCAAATGCAATGACCAATTTTATTTCAAACCAATATTTATTCTCTTACTTGACACAAAACATTACCATTTCTTCTCTACAGGAAAACCTATGGATAAAACAAAACCCCTAGAAAATTATTGTTGTTCCTTTTTTTACTATCGATTTGTGGTTAACTTTCAAAGTATTTTTTCATTTCTTTTTTCTTACAACAATTTTAGTTTGAAGCATCTACATATCTATTGAGGCACATACTTATTGTGCCATGAGGCAAATTTTAATAACAAAGGGAAACCTGTTGGGAATTTTCTTAAAAGAAATTATGTCATTCGGCATTAGTAACATTTTATCAATAATTTTTTTTATTATTGATTTATAAAAGCTCTAGAGATATTTTAATTTAAACAGAGTTTTTATTTTTAAATTTTTTTACTATGCGGTATTCCTAAAAATATGGTTTGCCATTCTAACATTTTTAATTTAATTTAGGCCCCTAGTAAAATGTGTTACTTCAAATAATATTTTTTCTCAACTCTCTCAGCGAGGGGTCTTTAATTAAAAATTAATGTTTTTTTTATTTTTATGTTGGTTGTAATTTTTAAATGTTACTTTCATATACGTAGATGCAGCAATAAAAGGCATAAAATTTATAATAAATTTCACAAAAAAGATGCGATATTTTGCATTTAAACTTTTGCGAGACCATTTGCACCAAATAGTGAATACCGCTTATATTCTCGCATTTTCGTTTTTTAACAAGGGAATTAATTGTTGAACTCTTTCAAAACTCTAGTTTTTATTCCTAACATTTAACTTTTTAACAAAATTGAATTTTTATATATAAGAACTAAAGTGGTTCTAACAAACTTTGTTGAAAAAATTAGTTTAACCTCATTTTTATTTATTTAAAACATATTTCGCACAACATTTATATAAAATGCAAGGCTACATTAGGGATGCTTAGGGTTAAGGTGGTACGAGACTAACTTTTTAACGTTTGTCGAACTGCCAAGCCCACAATTTTTTTTACCAAGCACAAAATTTATGAATCAAAAATAAATAAATAACAACACATTAAAATAGTTCGTAACAAAAGTGTTCGTCACTTACATTAACGAATGAAATTTATAATGGATATTATTTCCTTTACATTTAAAAACCCCTTACATAGGTTTTGTCTAGAATTATTTTCTCACTTTTTATAATTGTTTATCTTTTTATGATGTTCTCTCATGATTTTGTTCCAATAAAGAGAAGGGGTTGTAAATGTACAAGAAAAAGTAATTAAAACTCTGTGCTCTGTGCTTAATGATCAGACACCTACTGAAAGTAAAAACACTTGCTGACTAATTTTCTTTTAAAATTTGCAGAAATACTTTCCCGTTCCTATTAAGTTTTATACCCCGATATCAGCAGCCGACAAGCAACAATACACTATAACTACAGCACGATCATGTGTTTTTCTTTAGCTAAGGAGCAAAAACTGTAGGCACAAAGCTTTATTCTGTAAAGAAGAACTAATTCTGTATATATCGTCGGTTTGGCGAATTGCACTACATTCTGACCACAGGCAAACATGGTGATTACTATACTCTTGGTGGAGGAATTATGTCGGCTACTGGTGTCTCCGAACTTGTATTTATAAAAATCAATGCTTTAAACATTGCTTCAACAACATGACGATGACTTTAGTTCGTGTGTGTTTTGTCGCTTAGTAAAAATGGCTCTAAAAGGTAAAGCCTTCAAAAGCCAGTTTCTCATCCCTATGCAAATCCCTAGTACCTTATTGTACAAGTGACCAACTGCGAAATATATAATTCACAAATACTACACATTACGGCCTTTACACTGAGAGCAGAGACTTGTATCATAAATTTCAAGTAATCGAAAACCAAATTTAAAATTCTAAAATTACAAAAGCTTATATCGCATATTTATAAATAAAACTGTCTAAATCGTATTGGTCTCTTTTCTCAGCCTCTCATTTATGATCCAGTCACCTTTCGAACATCGCTATTACCAGCAACTAGGTACATAAGTTTTTCATCTCCATTGTTAAAGTTTCAAATTACGCTTTATATAAAACCAACTACGTGACTTTTCCCCTAATTTCTCCTAAATCATTAAAGCATAACTTTTTTATTTAATCATTAGAGGTCTTAGAACTCAAGCACGAAGAGTTATTATGATGCAAATGAAAAAGGGTCATACACAAACATAACTGTATTATAAATAGTAAAATTATAACAACATAAATTACAATTACGCACATAAATCGCACTCACATTCCCATTTACGGTAGAGCAAGAGAATGTCATAAATCTACATTCAAGGTTGCCAGATAAGATTGCAGAAAAGTCGTGAAGAAATATTCAATGCGAAATCATATCTTTTAATATATCATCATGTATTTTTAAGGTATTTCTAATACATTTTGAAGCTGCTCACAATAAAACCTTAAAGCGTAAAATTTATATTTCTTTTATAGCAATATAAAAATCTGTTCACGTCATTGGTGAAGTTTGTTCCAAAAAATAGCTTGGCAATTTGGGTTTGAAGAGTTTTTTTTATAAAAATGTAACTAAACACGTGTCCACTTGTGTTTGAGCATGCTGATATCCGAAACTGCTCAACCACATTTAAAAAAACTTTTGTGAGTGCAAGTGGTTGGCTTTAGTAAATAACACTGTTGTCAAGATATGAAAATGTTCTTTTTATGAAGGAATCGAATTTAAACTATTCGGTATCATTTTCACAGGGATGACAAAACACCCAAAACCAATTAATGAATACAATAAATTAACCGTCAATCAGTTAATCAATTAATACTCTTCCAGTAGCGAAACCGGACATTTACATTAGGGAGGGAAGAAAACTTTTTTTGAGGAGTTGACTGTGAAACTCCTTAAAAAAACGGAAGTGCAAGCAAGTTTTCTCGCTAATGAACATAGCATGTGAAACATGCTCAGTGTCTTAGCTATAAATATAAAAAAAAGATCTCGATTTCTTAAATGTTTCTAAAAGTTTCGATAAAATAGAGTGCAGTTTTTCTGCTCAATATTATTTTCCACTTTTTATCCAAATTTTTATAACCATATGGTAAAACTGCACGATAAATATTTAAACAAACCTAATAAATTTGTATAAAATTCATTTTGAAAGAATTCTATATCCAGTGTAAGAAGATGGTTTTGAAGGTGGAATAGCTTAAACTAAATTTATTAATTAACTTGTATCAATTTAACCATAGGTTCCTAGTAAAACAACAATATAAAAGGACAAAATTCGTTGTGAAGGCAGTTAAGAATCTAGTACAGTTGTTAATTTTCTCGTTTGAAATTTATTATTAAAATAAAATGCAGAACAAGTTACTTTTATGGTACAATTTTAATAATTTAGTTAAACCTCAAAATTTGTATTAAAATCATTTCTTATAGAATCGCCAAATTTAAGACAAAAATTGTCGAAATATAATATCTTCATATTAAAACTTATCGTAATAATAGAGAATAAAATCTGGCAGCACTCCCAATGTACTACATATATAAATGACAACACCCTCCAACACTACTACAAAATAGTGCTGACACTCACTCTACCAACTAGACAAGCTGCCAGCCTTGGGCTTCATATAGCGTTTTTCCTCATTTTGTTGCTACTTTATTTTAAAGCTAGACAATTTATAAAATTAAAAGAAAATCTTTTTTTTTTTAAATGAGAAAGAAGCAACTAAAAGTTTTTGTAAAGTTTTCTCTACTTTCCTTGAAAACCCGAAAAAACAATGCTTAAAGGTAATATAATAACAAAATCTGAAGAGAGATCAAAAAACTCTTGACATCATTTTATTTATTACATGTAAAGCCTTGTTGCATTGAAAAACAAAACTTAAAGCTACGCCTTAAAAAAACTTTCTTATAAATAATTTCGCAACAATCGCTCTACTACCAGAACAGGGCTGTTGAGTGCTTAAAGAGGTAAAAAGGGTTGTTTGCCGTATTCTTGTCAATTATTTTTTTACTTTCCAACAATTGCTATTTGGCCTGAAAAGTTCTTAATAACGTTGGCTGAGATCGCCAGGACTTGGTGTTAATGCCAAAAATATGAGACTACCAGCGGTAGGCCACCATAATTTCAACACAACAATTAGTTAACACTTTTTAATTTCTTGGATAAAAATATAAAAAAAACTTTTAAGGTTATTTATGATCTTACTCATACTCATGAGAATTTGAAGGAAGAAGTGTAGGTATGCGAATAAGGAGTTTTTTTTATTAATTGTTGGAGTTCCAGCGTAGCCTGTCGGTGTAATATTGCACTACAACCGAATCAAATATCACAGACTTATATTTTAACCCTAGTTCAGTTCAGGCTTTCATCCATTATTGGCTTCTTCCGTTCAATGTGAAAGAGGAATATTTTGATATTCACTCAAAGACAGCTTTTCATCAACATATTTGCCAATGACAGTAAGTAAAGCAAATTTATAATTTTTAAGCTCTTCAGAAATAGTTAAAAAACAAAAATTTATGAGCATCCAATTCAGCCCCTCTCTCCATTCGACACCCAATGAGGCCTTGGATTAGCAGGCAAATTTTTAGAAAAAAAATCACTTTTTGTGGGAGTATAACAAAACATATTCTAAATATTTCTAGAATAGAATAGATCATAAGATTTAAATGTTTTATATCTTTTAGACTTAGAAATGTGCACATTGCAAGGCCAAAAATAAAGAAAGATTATAACGATGTCATGTGTAGGCTGGATTTAAAATTTTAATTTAATCGAAATTAATGTGCAACTAGGCTGGCTAAATCAAATAAAATATTTTATATCCAATAAATTAAATAACAAATAAAAAATATATGATTCTTATAAGGAAAAAAGTTTTTCATTGCAAACAACTTTTAGCAATAAGGAAAGAAGACAACAAAAATGATATTAAGTAAAAGGAAGACAGGCAGTCACTTTGTCAGACCGACACAAATTGTTTTCTAACCCTTTTTCTAAAATTAAGACAATAAGGATTCACAATAGAATATCAACTAGCAACAAAAATGCCAAATCATAAAACTTTAACTCATTTATTTTATTTCTTTTAAAATCTTTTGCACGCACAAGAGACCTCTCCCATCCCCGGAACAGAAAAATCCCAGCAAACACAAATTCAAACGTTAGATGAACTTGATACATCAACCGTAATTCTCATATATTTAAACCTAAATAACTTTAGAATTTTCAGCGATACCAAATCTGCAGAATTTTGCCGTTTTTAAAGCGTTATAAAAACTTTTTGGTTTTTTACAGAATAAAAGTTTTTACAGTTTTTGCACTTTGAATGTTGTTCTTGTAAATATTTTAATTTAATAAAAAATATTGAGTTGACCAGATTGTATTTTTTTAAAGATTCTCTTAGCTGGAAAAAATATTTTTTAATCAATTAAATTGTAGTTTCCATCACGTTTATGGCAACATCGTTTACATTCCGCATTTAAACTGACAATAATGTCTTAAATAGAACATGCGTCAAGATTTAACATTTGAAAAAAGTTTGATTCTATATTTCTTTGAATTTGAGATCAAACCCATATGTTGACTGGGAAAAGTCAAATGGTGGTGCGCACTCCCTCTATATTAAGTAAATAAATTATAAGGAGAAAACAAAAGCAGCAGCAGCAAGCTCCTTCGCTTGATATTTTCTTATTTTTTTATTTTTTTTTTCTGCTTTTAGGCAATTCAAAAAATAATTGTGTTGCAAAATGTTCTCAAATAAAGATAAATGGCGTAATTGAATATGCCAAGTTTCCTTTGTTTTTTATTTTGCCATTTCTTAGTCACTGTTGGGAGCGAAGGTTCTACAATGGGTAGACTCATTAAACCCAAAATGGTGGATACAGTTTCGAATGGTGCTCAAAGAACCTCTCGGCAGGAAGGCCAGTAAGGTGCTTTGATGTAATCTAACTACGAAGTATGGGCAGACACTTGTTAAGTAAGGTAGTCAAAATAAGAAATCGATGACCAGATATCAATTCTAGGAAAGAAAGGGGTCGAAAGGGGACCTATAAAGTAAGTGTCTATTTCGACATCCCTCTGCAGTAATTTATAGCCAGTAACCTAAAATTGAATTGCTCCAGTGCAAAGTTGACTTGAATTTGTATAATTGTGTAGTCAGATTATTAAAAGAAAATATTTATTATATTGGGTGTTTTGTTCCAGATTCCATTCTTTACGTTCTTGTTGTAGAGAAGCATTTTCAGTTTAAAGTGTTTACGATAAATGCATGTTTTAAAAATAGCTCGCGAAAAAAATGCTTATAAAAACGTTTCTACGTTTGAAAAAGCTTTTAAAAACTACTGCTTGTTTTATACTTCACTGTGTTCATTAATTAATTACTTATGGCATTTTTATATTTGAATTTTGTTAAACAAAAACGAGTGAATATCAAAACGTGGATTCAGATAATGTTGTGAATTAAATCGAATTTCGGTTATTTTATTTTAGTTTTTAATAAATATGGGGAGTCCTAAAATGTCCGTCCATATATATATTAGGATTGTATTCACCTTTAGCAATACAAGAAAAAGATTGCAACGGTTGTTCCCTGGTCAGAGTTGTTACTAGACAATTTAAAAATAACCAGATTCCTTCTAATAACTTATAATGAAATTCAGCGAATATTATGCATTCTGAACAGTTTTTAAAATAGAGATAAGATGCCACTTATCTCAATCACAGTGAAGGTACATTAATCGAAAAAAAAAGTTTGATGGAAATTTTTGAAATAAAAGATGTTCTAAAGAAATTTGTATTTAAAACGGGTCAGATATAATGTCGACAGTCGTATCTACTAAAATAAAATCTTACTTTACTTTTTTGTACTAAGTGCAAAGTTAACATAATTTTACATAAAAGAATGTTAATAAATAAATTTAGGAAGATTCCCCAAATTTAATAATTTTGAAATAAAAATTCCTCCTACTAAAATTTTATGTCATGCATTAAATGCTTCAAGGTAGTAGACATTTAATAACTTTTAAATACTTTCGGCTCTAAGAAAAAATGTAGCATTAATTTTTTTAAAGACAAGTTTCTTTAATAACGAGACCCGATTATGAAGAAACGCGTTCCTTGAACAAGTTTTGGTGGACTGGGAACTATACTATTTCGCCTCCGTATTGTGTGCTGTAGTTTGTCGGGTGGATTTGGTATTTCTTAGAAATGGAGTGCTTCATGCTCGAAAATAATCAGTTTCGGAATGCTGATGGATATATGAAGTCTCAAGGGAAATTCCAGTAATATGGAGTTGACATCAATTAATTCGTGCGGTTTGACTCCGCAGCAATATTTTTCATCGTGATTCCTGTGACACTAAGCAATTAAGGAACGGCATGGTAAATTCAGAATATAAAATTCTCGGATGCGTGTCAACCAGCAAAGCATTGGCTATTAAAAGTGTAATCGTTAAAATCACTAAATAAAAACAACATACTTTAAGGGAACTAGAATGACAAAAAGCTTAGCATAGCGTTGGGCAATAATTGATACATTTAATTATACCCAAAAAATGAATTATTTGTAGCTTTTTAAGGTATAATCTCTACGTGATACTAAACTTGCTGTCATAACTTAAAAACACTAAAGCCAACTTGTTGTACATGCAATCGCAAATACCTTTCACATTATTTGGTTAAGTGCTTTAAGGGACCTTTTTGTGGCTGCAAATTAAATTGAAATTATTTAACCATAAATGAGGAGTAGTAACCATAGAAAAAGAAGCAGAAACATTCAACAAACATGTTGAAAATTAAATATAATTTTTATATGGACAAAGGCAGAAAGCCAGCCAGCCAGCCAACCGTTAGGATAGGGCCACAAGGAAAGTTATCATTTTGGCACCAAAAACAAATCATGATACATAGACAACATATAGAGCAACTCCCACATAATTTTTACAAATTTTATGACAAAAACTTGTGCAACTCTAAAGTACACAGAAATAAAATAAAACAGGAATAAAGATGTGAAAGAAAACTTTGTTAAACAAAATTGTTGGTAAATTTTATTTATGGTAGAGACAGTGGTGCAGGGGAGATAATGGTCTGGATATTCTGTTACTCGCAAAAGGCATGGCATAAAGACTCTGAAGGAAGTCAAAAGAAATATTTTTGCCAATAAGGAAAAAAACTTTAAAATGTTTTGTTGTTGTTGTTTATTTTTGCTACGAGTTAAGTGAATTTGGTGTCTGTTCAGGGTGTTGGTTTTATTTCTCTCAATTTGTTGTTGCTGTTGTAGTTGTTGTTGCTCTTATATTGCTGGCAATGGTTGTGATGTTGTTGTAATTGCTTTGACTTGGAAAGCTGTAAATCACAGTAGTAGACTCCACTCAGCACACCAAAGAACGTCAACAAAAAATTACCCCCACCAAAAAAAAAAAAAAAAAAATTAAAATATATCCTGGCATTTGTAGTTTATGGCTGTATGTTGGGGTTGATAATAAATTGTTAAATATCCCAAGACACCATCTCCTTTTCTTTTTATTTTATTTATTATTTATTTATGTGTATGTATGTAACGTTAAGTGAATATCAACATATAGCAACATTTAGAGGGAATCTTTTATTTATCAAACAAAAGAAAAAATAAGAATATACACCAAATAGGAGGAGAAAGAATTCTCAAGACACTTTCATGACACAGGCAAACGCTTTCTTATTATTTAACGCGTTGTCATTCAACATTAAAATTATCAAGTCTTTTGCAATATCAAATGAAAATCTGAAATAGTGTCAAGTTCCATGTCTAATTTGTAGAAAAGATTTTTCCGTAATAAATGTGCTGATATGTTTGAATCGGAATTACATTGAAATACAAAATTAAATTTTATCGGTGGTTTTTAGTCATAACCTCGTATGTCTGACTCTCCAATTATTCATAAGAAGCCAACAGAAAAAATGCTCTATTTGAAATGAGGATTTTCAAAAGAAATTTCGAACTTAAATTAGGCTCCAGGTAAAAGAACTAAAATAATGAGATCCTTGTGAAGAAAATAAATTTGTCAAGAGCTCTAAAGTGCATGCAGCTAAAACAACTTATCTCAGTACAATTAGTTTTAATATGAAGTGAAAAAAACACTCAACTGATTGTAAGTATAAACTTGCAAACTGATAAATAGTCCAAATTTTAAATTTAAATGTGTTAAGAAATAACAACGTATGTGTTTTTCATGCGCAAAACATTTTTCAAGAAATAAATGTCGTTATTGATAAAAACTATTGAAGTATATGCGGAAGATATTATTGGTAAAAAAAATCAAAATTATTTCCTTCCAAACGATGTGTAATATTCTAAGGTGCGTTTAATGTTTTGATTCAACTACTCAAAAACAGAACAAATCTAAATGCAAATTTTGTATAAAACTCTGTTTTTTTTTAATTTTTAATCATCAAAAAATATAAAAAATTATGGATTGACCATCAAAAACAAAGCACCAATCAACTCAAAATATTGCTAGATAGAATCATTAATATTTCATGTATAAGTGTTGATCTATAAGCAAAAAGCCTTTCTCAACAGTCAGCTCCAATTCGCAAAGTGAATGTGTTTCATTTAACAATACGATGTCGTAGGACAGGATAATCCAACTTAATATAACATCGAGTGTTCACGGAGGAGCCAGAGCAAGCCGATAGTTTCGTTACTGGTCGTGTGTTCCTACATGGCGAACACTGTAACAAGGTTTACGACAATTAAGGCACGAATTTTTGTAGCGTAAGAATAAATGCTTCCTTGAAATCGAAGCGGTCCACGAACGTATAACAAGACCAAGTTATAGTCACTACATAATAGCTACGATTATACAACATTTTTTCTTCTTTTAAAATTTGTATCTCGATTAGTAAAAAAGTAATGGTTTGAAAATTATGAATTTTTTTATTTCTTACATACATTC
This sequence comes from Phania funesta, assembly GCA_963932375.1. Classification (NCBI taxonomy): domain Eukaryota; kingdom Metazoa; phylum Arthropoda; class Insecta; order Diptera; family Tachinidae; genus Phania; species Phania funesta. The sequence goes on from OZ010655.1 coordinate 61,988,370, forward strand.
ATTAGTCCTGCAATAAAAAATCGCTGTAAAAAATTGGATACAAGCAATGTAATGTGACATAAATTATAAAAATGCCGGTGTCTTCACATCCGACGTACATGCATAAAAAAAATTTTAAATAAAGAAAAAGTAACTTTTTTTACCAAGAGATTTCTTTAGTGTCACCTTAACTAAAGAAAAAAGAATATACTGCACTATATTATCAAAGAGTTACAAGACAAATAAACTCTTACAGTTAAGTTACTTTGCATGAAATAATAAATATACTCTGAATTTGGTGAACTTAAAAAGAATTAAATTTTTTTTACTGTAGCCTAATTACCCGGAGGTGACGCTCCCGTTTTAAAATTTTGTTGGAAAAAAGTTTAATTTTGTTTATAAAAAATCTTAAATGTATATTGTACAAAAAAATTGCGACCTACAACAATGAGTGTAAGTGATAATGATATCTAACTTTATATACTTTTACCCGATACCCAGTTTCATAAAAAAAAAATTAAGTTTAAAAAATAAGTTTACGCCACTTTGGAGACCATCGTACCCAGTATGTGCCATACACCGATTTTTGGTGGATGCACAGAAAAAAGTACTTATACCTTTCTAAAGGTGTACTTTAAGCTTGATATATATTAAGTTTTTAATTGATTCTATTAATTATTTCATTAAAATTTATTCTATGTATTTTTGATAAAATAAAGAAAAAATAATAAAATAAAAACTTATGTATTCATTAACATTATTAAAATAACTCAAAACTTTATTGCAACCAAGGAAATTCTTTGAAAGTTGCAAATATTTACTTTTAAAACAGAAAACTCTTACATAAATATATCCAATGTGTTTAACTAAAATTGAGTACCCTTTGATTTAAAATTAATTTATTTTGTCACAATTGATTGTTGGGAGTTTAAAAAGCAAAAATATACCTTTGAGATAAAAATAATGCTCTTATTGGGATATTTTAGCGATTATCTCCATGAAAATACTTCTTTGGGCATTCATTTGTGCTAAAGAGGTCAAGAATGAAGTACTTTACTGTGGGTACCTTGTTTGACGGCTTTTCTAATAACCAGCCTTTATTGCTGCCTAATTTGAGAGTGAACCTGTAAAACATTCTCGAAATCGAAATTTGTATTCTTATTTCTGCAGTCCCTTTGTATATTAAAATATTGCCTACTTTAAGGGTGCATTTGTTATTATTTTTCTGAAACTAGTTAGTTAATAAATTCTATTTAAAATTCGTTTTAATTTCTAAATATTTCTTTAAACTTTCTATTTTATCAGGTTTTTTATATGTGAAGAGTGCAGATATTTTTAATACATACATATATGTATATTAGCACATATATATATATATATATGGCAACAAACGACTTTTAGTTGTATTTGTAAATTTTCAAGTTTGCTTTTAAATTTATGCTTATTACGATGGAACCATATTTGTTGTTGCTATTTTAGTTAAATGCTGTTGCTGTTACTTACTTAACAACAACTACCAGCACTTATTACAATTTTTGGCAATGAAATTGCTGTTGTTGTTGGCTTGTTTTTTGGTTTATCGTCTAGTCGTTTGTTGGGTTCTCTTTTGCACCCTTTTCAAACATACCACAAAGTAATTTTGAAAATATTTTTGTTTTTTTCTCTCTTTGTAATTTGGTTTTATTTTAGAGAAAACATATTAAATCAGTGCAGACATGCGGGTACACACAGAAAATACTCGTTTAGTCATTAATTTATTTATGCAAGCAAACAAGGAAAAAAAATACAAATTTTAAACTCAGACAGTGGAAATTTATACGAAGAAAAACATGTTAATTTGTTGTCTTGCTGAGTGCGCAAGGGATTGGTAGAGGGAGGGGTTTCTTGGAAATAATTATACCAAACATGAAATTTAAGTTTATAAATTTCAAACGTTTTAAGTTTTTTGAAACATAACAGCTTTGCAGTCGAGTAATTTGTGGCTTAGAAAAACGTTAATGAAAAATATGATGGGTTAGAAGAAGTTGTATTGAAGGAGATAATATTTTCCTGGTTAGAGTTTTCAGTGTAGTATTTATGACGTGGCATGTGCCAAAGTCACGCTTATTATTAATGGTGCTCTCAGAAAACTTTTATAATTTAATGAATATTATTTTTATTTCGGCAATTTTATGTTCATTGTTGGTAACAGCTCAAGCACTTTAAGTCGTATTAACAAAATTTGTAAATATACTTTAAAAATTTATTCCTCCTTTACAACTCGTGTTACTCTACCACGTCAAAGACTTTATGTGCTTGTTCTATTCCGAAAACCGGTAATCTGATGCAGTACAGATAAGACAGCTGTAGAAATACTGGAGAAAGATAATATTTTTTTATACAAAATGCATAAGCTAAATCTGATAAAAATGTGTAACATCAAAAGAACACACACCACTTGAAATCAAGAGCCTCTTGAGAGAAAATCCCATAATATTCGAATTTGGAGTCTCAAGACACATCAGAAGACAACACTACAAGCCAAATTATTCAATGGGCACTATGATCAAATCTTTTTGTAAGGATCGCATGCCGTCATGGTCTTGCAAAGTATGAAATTATTTTTTACAGTGAGAGGCAGACGTTTATTTAGTAAAATATTGTTTAAATTTTTTTTTTAAATACCTTACATTATTTGCTTTTATTTAGATTCATTTAAATCCCAATCCCTATGTTTTCTTTAATTTTATAAACATTTGCCAGGCAGTAAAATACCTTGTTAGCATCTAATTATTTTCACCCACTACAAAACTATAATCTCCTTATAATGAACGTTTTAGATGCACATATTTATTTTGTTAATGAGCATTTTTTCTTCACAGTTTGCTCCTTGAAATTAAGTCTCGGCTGGTGTTACAACTTTTTTGTTTGCCTTATAATGTACTTTAATGCTAATCGCTTGTATGCAGATAACACACGTCCCATTTGGCATCATATGATACTTACACTAATGCTAAATTATTTGACTAATTGTAAAAGTGTAGGTGGTAGCAAGGACTGCAAGCAAAGAAACTAAAACAATAGTGGTGAACTCATAGATAAAGGGGGGAAAGATCTCTTAAAGCTTAAGTTCACAAAAGGTTATTAGGATAAAAAAGAATAGAAGAATTTCAACGGAAAAACTTTATTTGAATAAGTTTAGAGCTCAGTCAAATTATACAGAACCAGATATATAATTGAAGAAGTGGCGGCCCTCTGAAGGTGTAAGTTTTCTTTGTTATCGCTAATAGGTCTAAAACGTCTATTTTTAGCAAAAATTTTTTCATATAAAAATTAAAGCTGACAAGATTTCCTACAAAAAATGTTCTATTTATTTTTTATGTCAGATGATCCGTTTTAAAGCTAAACAGCGAAGAAGAAACGAGAAAATTAAAAAAAAAACTGCTGATTTACATGTTAATAAAAGTGTAAATTTTGGTTTTATGTAGAATATAACTAGAAGCATTTTTGTAGAAAATCTTGTCAGCTTCAACTTTCATATGAAGCGATTTTTGCTACAACTTATACTTTCAGATCTGTTACTAAAAATTTTAAAAAATAATTAACATTCGCCGTGTAATTTTTATATCTTATTTGCTTTTTTTAAAGCTTGTTAAAGTATCTCAAAACTAACGCCATTTAAAACGATGGAGGTGTAGGCTTGAAATGTAAAAAACATCTAAAAGCATAATGATACTTATAATTAATGAAAAGAATTACATGAGTACGTACTCATACTTAACACGTGCAATCCAAAACATTTGGTGCACTTTTAATGCGGTGGGTTATGTGTATTTAATATAAATGTTTACATTACATTAGGCTTAGTATACTAAATATTTAGTATATTAGTAGTACATATATGTATAGCACATACATACAAAGATGCTTGTCCATAGAAGGCACATATGCAAACTGCAAACATGTAAAAAATAATGAACATTTATGTTTATGAAAAACTACTACATACACACATATAATATTGGCAACTTGTGTTAAGCTTAACCTTACAATAACATGTTATCATATACGCGCGTGTGTGTGTGCATATTGTTGGACGAGTTAGATCTGTGTTATTTAATCTAATGCTTAACCAGATATTCAAACGTTTGAAACAAGAATAAATGTTTTGTAATTCTATTTTTCTCAGAATGTTTGTTATCTTTCTACTAGCATTTCTTTTCTCTAGTTTTTTTATGTGAGTTTCATCCATGAAGTAAATATTGCATAACTACAGTGAAACACAAAATTGGAAAAGATGCAAATGCTTATAAAAAGCTCAAAATGATGATTCTTACGCGCAAAAATGTATGATTGCCTAAAGTGTAATGCTAGATACATACGAAAAAACATTAGAGTCAACAAACATAAGTTCGGTATGTATAGCACACATACCATTCAACAAAGAGAAGCAAATTATGTTATTCTATGCAAATGATCATCACATCATGATTGCTTTCAACAAACTAAGCCACAAAAAAAATAAACATAGATACATATGATGCAACATTGTTAGAAACACAATATGTCAAATAGTTGTATATTTTGGGAACAAAAAATGAAACAGGAATTTCAACAGGCAGCGTAGCTACAGACAGAGCAACATTAACTGAAACACGCTTGTTTCCGCTAATGTTCCCTCGTATGTACCATAATAGCGGTACCGTGCCACAGAAAGCAGCAATGGTTAGAGGGGCTAGAACAGTTTATAGCTACGCCCCTTGCCAACAGAATGGTGTTTAATTTATAATAAATATTGCAAGAGTTATTTTGTTGAAGGCGTGATATATTCATATCCCTCTTTCTAATCCTATTATTTATTCTTTAAAAACAACTTCTAAATATGCTCTTTGTTTTTCGCTCCTTTCTCTTTTCATTAAATATTTGTTCATCCGTCTGGATCCGCGACTTGCTGCATCGTAGTTATTTCTATTAAATTCACAATCTAAACTATAAGAAATAAGAGATAAAACTCTTATTTTACATAGAAATTTGAGCAAAAACTATTTATTTTTTACGTAAGAAAACAGAAACGAGAAAAATTATTATTAAAACCATCACTGTCGTTCACGAAAAAAAATAAATAAATAAAAAGTAACTTGCAAAATAAAACTTTACATACCTGCAAAATATGCCAACATGGCTGTTAGGACGACTGATATTAAAATTAAGGCGATACTCAAACATTTCCAGGAACAACGATGTTGGCAGCGTTTATCTATGTGAAACCTGCAAAAGAAACAAAAAAATAATGATGTTAGCAAATATTTGTAAAATAATAGCATGACATTCTCTTTTTATTAGAAATATTGTGTATGTAAAGTAACTTTGAATAAGTCTACTAAAAAGGATATAGAAAAATACATAGTTATCATATAAGGTCTGTTCGAAATGAAATAAGCACATGTTAAAAATAAGAAAACAAATTTAAAATGATTTATTTTATTCATGAGTTTCTTCACGCTTCGGACTCGTTACAATGACTTAGGTCTACGTCAGGGATGATATTCAATATAATGAAACAAGATTTTGGTTGGTTAGTACGCCCTCACATGGTGACTGTGTGTGATTCGGTATTAACTACCTCTCTCGCTGTATTCAAGAATAGTGCATTAACTCTTTTGCCAAGTAGAAGGAATAATTTCTGGGGTTGCTCTCGGACGCTTGGTTTGTGGATCGTATAGTAAATCGTAATGTTTACTGGTATTTGATTGAAATTTTGTATTTGATGTTGCTGTTCGAGTGCAGGATTTGGATAAATTTTTTGTTAATTTTTTACTGGAAGTCCAGAAAAAGAATGATTAACTTTTAGTTGTTAGTTGAAGTAGATCACAAGAACCTGAGATTATATTAAGTACCTTTTCTTAAAGATCATATTGGGAAGGAGATTTGGTGTAGGGACAATGAATTTCCTTTGATGGCGCACCAAGCGGGTTTAATTTGCTTAAAAGCCCCCTCGCAACAAACATAATTTAATTGGAAAGGCGTCTTTGTTTTAAGATAAAGCTTAAATAAGGAGTTTTCAAATTTACACAATTTTTCGGAGTAAAGTAGTGCCAAACATAGCAAAGGAACAAATTTGACTTTTTAGTGAAAATAATGTAAAACGAACGTGTTTTTATTGTTGAAAATTACGTCAATGACAATCAGAGTTTGAAGGCCACATTCTTCTAAAAATAATGATCGACTTAACTTCATCTACCAGAGCAGAAAGTTTCAAGAAAAATGGTTTAGTTGGGAATATTAAATACTCTGACTGTTCAATAAAAAGCCGTTAGTATGATTATATTAAACCATGACGTGGCAATGATAATGAAAATCTCAAAACATTGATTCGGCGTCGTCAACAAAAATGGAACATTTCAAGAAATTATCTACAGGGAGCATTTGTTCTACTTTCAATGTAATATTGAGACAATAACTTAATGATCCCGTACAGCGAAGAAATTCCCTTGAATGAAATCAACAAACCCTACGATGAATCTAATTTTTAAGCTCTTTTTATCTTTCCGGTTTTAAAACAAATTCCTAAAAAAACTAGATATGTTTTACCCTTAAATTTTCTTAAACCAAATGAGAGAGATAAAATAATTTCAAGAGAAATACATGCAAGTGATAATAAACAGCTACAAGAAACAAATTATTTTGTTTTTTCCTTGCCTTCTTGGTAAAGCTTAAAATCTACTAGAGCGACATTTATTTAAAATTGAAAGAAAAAAATATTTTTTAAATATTTAATGAAACTCCTGTATAATTTGTAAGACGACATTTATACATGAAAAACTAAATAAAGCTCGTTAGAACTTTCTTATGAGAAATCTTGGCGATAAAATAAAAATTAAACTTTCGTTTGAAAAAACACATTTTATTACAATTTAAAATTGATTTTATTAAAAAAAAACTATTTTCAGTTCTTTTTCAATTAATTAAACAAGCTTCCAATTTATATCAATAGGTTTATGTCCTAGTTAATGCCAACTTACACATGCTCATATGTGTTGTGTGTGTGTGTGTTTGTTAATTAATTTTTATTTTAAAAAGGTTGTTAAAAATGACCATGTTAGGGCCATTCACATTATCATTCAAACATGTACTTTGTATCTATAGGATGTGTTTGCTAACACGGAGCATTAAAACAGTGGTGACACATTTAAACAAATGTATGTTTTGTATTCTCTTTCCTTTTTTATTTCACTTTTTTAATTTCATTGTTGAGTGCATATGCTTGTGCGTTCTTTGCTTATTCTCTTTTTTGTTTTTTGCTAAGGACATACACTGGCCATATGTATTAATTTAATTAAATTTGTTATGGCTTTTACAGCAAAAAGAAAAGAAAGAAACTCTTGTACAAACAAACAACACGCTTTTAAGTTAAAACAATCCTTTTTAGAAATTAAATTTGCACAAATGTTGTAAAATGATTTCTTTGATGATCTTGTGTGTTCGTGATGTTTGTTGAAAACAACGTTTAAAAAAATAAAAAATTTAATAAATTGTTCTTACAGGCATAACGAAGAATTATGGAAAATATTTAAATTAGGAAAAATAATAAACATATGATAATTATTATGCAAGTTATTTTTAAGGCAGATTTTCTAAATCTAAAAATTGCTTAAGAAACTAAACTAAAAGCTCGGCTATCAGCTTGCACAATTGGTGGTAATCTCTTCAACAAATAGTAACTTTAATCACAGGCATGTTGGCTGTATCAAAGTGATGTTTTCATGAAAAATGGCTTTGTTTTAATAATTTTCAATTCCAATGTTATTCAATATATTTCCCTTCGTTTGATGTGACTTTTTTCTATTTTTCTGAAAACAAATGTATTCCGTGCGAAACGTTTATAACCAATTTGTGATACTAGAGTGAATTATATTCCAGCCCAGTTTTTCTGCACAAATCGGTAGCATTGCCTTGGCGGAAAATTATAGCTTCGTGTCTACTAGCATATTCTGCTCGGTTTTCGTTGTTTCTTCAAATGGGCTAATTGTTGCCTCTACAGTTCTTCTGTGACGGTCTGAAATTCACATATTTCAACTTCAAGCTATTGTGGTCTTTGCAAACATGCCTTGCCTTTAACATCACCATCTTTGAAGCGATGAAACCAATCGCTAGAATAGGTTTCAGATAAAGAAGGCATGCTCGCCATAAGCTTCCAATTCCGATAAGGTGACTCCCTGCAGTACTCTTCTTCATAAAAAATAATGCAGCAAAATTCTAAGCAAAAAATTTTTGTTTTGAAACTTTCCATGTAATAAAAAACCATTTTGTTGGGAAAAAATACTTCTTGTGTACTGAATGTTTTTGGGAGATGTCACCTCTTTCGAATGAAAAATAGAATTGTTTATCATCGTTAACAATAAATAGCAAGTGAATCCATCTGGGTCCAAACAGTTGAAATATTTTCCTTCAGTAGTTATGAGGGATGTTGTGAAAAACGCTTTTTTTTAAGTCGTCAAATTTCAAAGACTGAACACATTGTTCTGTTACTCAAATGATGATATTGCATTCGAAGTAAAGTGCAAATAAAATATCTTAGACGGAAAAACCAATTAATAAGCTGCAATTTTACCACTTCCGGAAATTTGGCGATTTCATAACGAAGCGGTTTTCAAAACACGTCGGACAATTCGATTGTGTTCAATAAACCTGCAAAAGTTCGTGGATATGGAAAATCGATCAATTCGAAGATCCAGTAACAAATGATTCAATTTTTTTGTTAAGTAAAGATTTTTAAAGTTTCGTACATATTGATATTTATGTATATATGTATGTCTACCTTAAATTAATAGGCCCCTTGTACTTCAATTGTTTCACTTTGTATTCCTTCAAAGTAATTTTACTCGCTGTTAGTCAACTTTTCGAAAATATGTAAAGGTTTGATTTATAACAAACTGCTATACTTCGTCAAAAAAACAATAGCTAGAAAACACTTCAGGCTATTGAAATTTTAATATTATATGATAACTTATTGATAAAGCTTTTATACTGGCAACACAAACCATCGTTTTTATAAGCTATGGTCGAAAATCTAGACTAAGGAATAAACTTTAAATTATGACAGTCGAATGCCTTCTAAACGTAACAAATAAATCATAATTCTTTGATTTTGTTGTAGATCTCAAATAAAAGAATTCATCTGATTTAAAATTTTGAGCAAAATTCAGAAATAGTCTCAAGGTGCCACTCCTTTGCAAAACACAAAGTTCTAGACATAAACTCGACTCCGTTTGGCCGTGCAATAAAAAATGCCTATTTGGTCAAGCGGAATAGTTTTACAAATTATTAACAAACGATTTATCGATCATTTTGCAAAACAAAATTTTAAAAACTTACGCTATGTTCCACAGTACCAGTGGCTTGCTGCGTTACCTCACTTGCCTCCGTAATACTTCTTCATCTTCCTCGAAATATCACTTGAACTTAGGTAGAAAAATAGAGCCAGTGGCATATTATTTTTAAAATTATTTTCAATCTATTCTGAATTGAAAATGCTATCCAAAGTATTATCAAAATTAACAACTGTTGTAAGTTAAAAAAGTCCGTTTGATTTGCAATTGTACTATTATGTGTGTTATTTTTTTTTTGTTCGCACGTTTGTCAATACGCTCACGGGCTGACGGTTCGAGCTGAGGCTTTTTTTATTTCGAAAATACTTCATCTATTCGAAACTACCGCTCACGTCTTTTTGTAGACTTAATAAATAATCTACAAAAAAGTTCTCAAATAAACTGTCCGGTCATCTTGCTTTAAAAGTATTTACGGCTGTTTGCATGAATTTGCAAGCCACTCTTTGTTGCAGATATGATTATAAGTAACACTATGATTTGTTTAAATTAGAATTTTTTTACTTTTGTTACCTTTCAGCATCACAAATCATATTTTTAAATAGAAATAACAAATATTAAACAAAACTCCATAAACAAATAATTTCTAAAAAGTATCATTGAAATTTTCACAAAATAAATACGGAAGACTAAAATGTTGCTACTGCTGCTAAGCACATGTTGATATAAATGAAAAACAAATACACAAAAGTGTCAACAGTAACTAAACAAACAGTGACCACTTGTATGTAAGTAAGTAGATACATACTCGTGCATATACAACTAAAAAATGCCATAACACACCTAAAAGTAATTGCCATAATTCAAATTGTGTATTTAGTAAAAGTAAACAAACAAAATAATTTCAACGAAAATAATAGTAAAATAAAAAATCTCCATCTCCACTCTACAGGCCAGTGTTTCGCCTCATGCTGACCAAAAAGATTTTACAACATATTTTCCATGCATGAATTTCATAAATTACATGTCTTTCTAACACCTTCACTTTGGTGTGCTTAATGAAGCTCTTTATTCTAATAACATATAGGGAAATTCTTCACATGAAGCAGGAACATAAAGCTGCGTGTGGGTGTGTATGTTTGTTACAAGGAAGCTAGCACAAGTGTTCTTGACAATTTACACAAGCTCCTTTGCGTTGCAAAAGGAAGAAACTCATGCAGCAATTCGTAGCACCTTTGAATTTGTTGTCAGCAGAAAAAGTTCAAAAATAAAAACGCAATTATTTATTTTAAGTAACAACATATTGCCTCAACACATTATCACACTATTTTTAACACATACACATGCCCACATCGAAATACAAGCACGAAATATTTGCATCATAAAATAAAATATTCTACTCGTTCCTCTCTTTATGTTGAACGAGTAATTGCACTGTTAATAATGATTGTGCTTTGTATATCAGACACTTTTACATTACATACGGGTTGGCTGTTGCGAAAAGAAGAAGTAAAAATATAATGAAGAAATTTAAATTCAGTGTAAATTTATGCCAAAATTTAACCAGATTCACACATGCAAATGCATGTACATACATATGTAAAAATTATAGTAATCAAAGCCAAGACAAGAACCACCACACATTAGGAATTGCGATGGCATAGAGAAACTAGAGTTCTCAGCAAAGATGGTACTCAAGTATTTTTTTGGTACAATTGAATTATAACAAAATAACTTTTTTAAATTGTATAGTGCTCTCCATAACAAGCTAACTAATTGGTAATATCTTCTCTAAAGAGAAATAATGAGGATTCAAGATTTTTTTATTGCAACTACCAATTACAATATTCAACTTTGTTGCGATATTTTCTCATATTGCCAGCTGAATTCTAAGAGCTTGGATTGTACACATTTCCTAACTGGAAAGCTTAAAAAAACATAACGACAAAAATTACAAATAAACCAGACCAAGTGTTACCGATTAAAGCAAACAATAGCCACATAGTCAATGATCTATAGAATACGAAAGCGATAACACGCTGCAAACTTAGTATCTTTATTGTATCCTTCTCCTAATGGTCCTCCATCAGATACTCTGGCTTCACGCTGGTTTGGTTATAGATACAGTTAAAATTGGAAGGAAAAATCTGTTTAAGATATCTACAGACCTCATGCTATACTGCGCTCAATTTAAATTCTTCTGAATTATATCAGTCAATTTCAACTGCGGTGACATTTTTTGCGTACCTTCGCAAATTAGTACCTTGAAATTTTGAAACGTTCTCTCATTCGCTACTTTTTCAGTCTTTGATTTAAAATGTCTGTCCTTGTTCAGCATAGGAACTAAAGAAAATGGGAACTCCGTATATGGCGATAACTCGGATATCTGAAGCCATAAATATCATTACAAATCGACTAATATTATTATCATTGCGAATTATTATAAATTATACATCTTATACTCATATTATACAACTTTATCCATAAAGGTCTATCTATATACATCAGTGCGAAGGCAGTTCAGTGTCAGTGCCAATCAGCACAATCCGCGCACTTCCCTAATATGTCCGGTGCTTGTATCCATATCAAACCCAACTTGCAATAGAATAACGTTAGTGAAATAAACAAAAATATCGTATTTACAAATCATGGAACGGACACTGAATCAGCAGCGATGGTAAAAAACGTCTATTTGAGATTGGGGCAACGATATTGACACTGATACCGGACTGTGTGCACATAGACCTTAAAAGTGCTTCTTAAAAACTTACATTCTCCTGACTGTGAAGACTTGATTCACGTTTTCTTACTCACGTAGGTCTCTCTTCTCTTTACTCTTTACTTCATTCTGTGTATATATTTTAAAGGCATAAAGTTTCCAGCAGAACTCGCATTTTATTAAAGGATGTGCATGCAGTAACAGCAACAACCACTACAACAGCTACAACAACAGCAATACCAATATTATTAACAATATACAATTGCTTACGATATTTTGCAGTTGCTGTTTATGATACTCGTTTTGACGTCATCTAAAGCTGTTAAAGGCTTGCCTTAGAAGCCGCCCACTCTGGAAACCAATTAAAAATATCATTCTTACTTGTTGTCTCTTCTTCTGCTCCTACTTCGGTCTCTCCTTCTGTTAGTTTCGTTCTTTTTATTTAGTAAGAAATAAAATTGATTGGATTTTTTGTTTGTTTGTATTTTATTTTAATGACAATAGACTTTGTAATGACAGAAATTACCTGTAAATTGTCTTTAGACATTTAATGGAGACATTAAAACACACATTGCGTTTAATAAGCAAGACAGTCAGAGAAGACGTTGGGTGATTAACTGGCTGTTTGATTTGGGTGTGACAAAAGACGTTTATAAATTGTATTTTGTTTTTTTTTTGTGAATATATAATAAAAAAAAAAATAGGGAATAAATTATTTTTATATTTTAGCCTGCTTTTTTACTCGTACATTTATTTTTATACCTCTTGATAGGAGAAAAGGTTTTTGTTTTTGAATTTCTACTTTATTTGATTGTGACTACATTAAGAATTAGGTACAAGAGTCTTCTTTAACGTTACTCATCTGCCCTTATTGAGTTTAAATAGACTTTTCTAAAGACTTCATATAGCTGGCGAACTTTTATGTTGATCCGATCTATCGAATATAATTTGAGTAAAATTACTGATATGCGACCAGAACGCAGTCGGTAATTTTACCTAGATTATTTATTGCTTTACATGTAACTTATATTAAGTTGTATGTAACAGCCTACTTGAGTCAAAATCAGCAAAAATTGTTTTAATACAAAAAAAACTCGCTCAGACTATAAAAAGACCTAAACCCCGGTAAGAACTGAGCAGAAACTCTGCAGTTTTGTAATATATCGATCAGATTGAAAAAGTTTGCAAATTTATAGCAAAAAAAATCAAAAATGTGAAATCGAAAATTGTGCCTATAGGGTAAAAACGCTAAAGTAAATTGGGATCCAAGGAAAGAGAACCTAAAATCAGAAAAAAAACGTAAAAATTTTCTTTAAAGCAATCTTTATACCGAGAACACTAAAAAAATCCCGTGGGTCATGTTACAACTTCGACTGCGGAAACGTAACTACTAATTCAGTCTACGTATTTAGGGAAGCCTATTCTCTTTTAGTTATAGCGATTAGAAAAGTATTATTAGGCAAATGGACGCACCATAAGAAATGATGCAACAGAAACTTTTAAATACTCTGCGTTTCCTCACTCGCCGTATTCTAAAGAATGTTACTAGGAGGTGGCACGACATATATTAGAATAACTTGAGAATATGTTGTTAAATATTTGTGTCCTAGCTGACTTGGCCTGACGCACTCTATGTCAATAGAGAACTTCATTACATATTTAGCCCAAGTTTCGTTAATCGTTTGGTGTCTTCCTCAAGGGTTTCGTCTATATTTAATTAAAAACTTAAGTTAATACAATTATATCCCACAACTTTACTTAATAGCACATTTAGGATTTCCTTATTGCAACGGTGTAATTAGTATTTATGTTTTATATGTCGCATTTAAGTTCATGGTGCTGGTATTGTTTTCTTTGACTTTCTATTTATTTTATTTCGGATTTCTGATTTTACTAAATAAGTCAAAGCGTTTAGCAGTTATGTCATAACGGTACATCTGGAATACTAGAATCGATTTGCAGGAACTGGGTGCATAATCGAATTGCCCCAGTCCAAAAGTTGACCTGAATTAGAATGTAAACTTGTGTCATTTCAAAGCCCATTTGCCCAACTAATTGTTTTAGAAGTTAAGAAATTTTGTGCAATAGGTCTCTCTCTCTCTCTCTCCCTCAAAGTCTTCAATTTAGAAAATTTCTCAAAAAGAAGACTTCTGCAACATTCCAGGAAATTTTCTAGCTAATGCTGCCCCAGCTCATTATAAAAATGCAATTTCTTTGTTGCATGTAGCTGGTTGCTTAAGACACCTCAGAAAACCTTTATCCAACTTTTCAGAAAACCCTAAACGTCTCATGGCCGAAAATCATCAAAGCAAATGAGAAAGATCCCCAAAACTAAAACATTAAAGTTTTCACAAAAATACTATCACAACAAAGAAATTGTTATTTTATTTTTGCAGGCTTGGTTTCTCTAGTTAATATTTTCTATTGATAAAAGTCTATTTAGATTTTTTTGCTTCAATTAATATTTTTTATTTTTGCTTCAATTAATTGCTTCAATTAATATTTCTTATTTTTGAATAAAAAAAATCGTTCCTTGCAACAAAATATCGGTGTCAGTAAGCGTTTAAGTATAATTTTGACGTTTTGCAGGAGATCAACTTTAAGCTTTAAAGTTGAATTTGAATAATATGCTATCTTTCTCTAAACAGGATTTTATTTACGTTTGGAAAAAATTAGATTTTTCAAAACATTGCAGGTTCTTTGAAGATTCTTGATTTAATATTCCGGCAGTGTAATTGGATGTAGATTTTTTGAACGAATTTCCATCACCCCTTGACAGTAACGAAAAATGTGACTGAAGATGGCACATAGCCCAAACCTGTGTGTCTCCAAACTAACCTTGACAAGGAATGACGGAAATTCGTTAATTTACTCGTAGAATTTCATTATAATATAACTTTCCCATAAATGCAGTTAAATAAATGGAGTTTTGCTGGTGGATACTTTTAAATTGGAAAATCACAATGGAGTCTTATTGACATAGATTTCCCTTTAGACTTCGCTTCCGAAAGTTTAAAAATGTATGTAAATAAATTTATATTTAAGTCATGTCCTCCCTTGAATTTTAAATTTTAGCTAAATTATATTCCTCAATCTCATTTATTTATTACTTCGCATTTATTTAAATATTTTTGCACCCACTTGGAAACATTAATTTTGCTAATGACCATCACACTTCAAGAACTGGGTTGTTAGTGTTTAAATATTAAAGATTTTCATTTTATTTTACCTCTAATTTTCCATATTTCATTTAATAAACTTGAAATGAAAAAGTGCAAGAAATTAATTTTCTCAAGATTATTTTTTTTTTATTTATTTCTTGTTGCTGTTGTTACGCTCACACGTACGAACGTGTTGTCGTTGCATGTTGCATTAAACCCACACGTAATTTTTCTCTGTACACCACTTTTCACTTATAATTTTTCTTTTTTAGTTGGGTTTTAGTTTGTGTTTTTGAGAACACACTTTTTCTTGTTTCTCAACTATTTTTCTTGGTTAAACGTAAAACGTGTGCTTTAGTTCTTTCACGAACAAATCATCATCATTATTTTTAAGCGGTTTTTTTCCTCTTTTTTTCTTTTTTTTTTGGTTTGGTTGGCTGCTGTTGTCGTTTTGTCTAACTTCTTACACGAAATTTGCACCTCCGTTTTGTGAAGGTTTCAGAGTGTGCAAAACATTATTTGCATGGCTTTGAAAACAAGAATAGAGATTTGAAAGAGTGGTTTCTTAAAGAATAAATACAACAATTTCCTGGTATTATCAAGAGTTTTAAATACATTAAAATATACTTTCAAAGTGACGAAGTGCAAACTAGTTAGCGAGTAGTTAGACTAAGTTGATTTTTTTAGTAATTTTTTTCTTGTGTTTCACTATCACGAAAGAGCATCTTCTTTATGACACTTTCTATAACAATGAGGGATAACACGCAAGCGTGGTAGACATTTTTTTTAACTGTCATTTAAAAAAGCGTATAAATACGTTGTAGCAATGTTTGTTGCACTTTACCACTCTGCCGTAATGGCTGTTCATCTCCTTTTTTGGCTTTTAACTAAATGACTAAAAATGAATGGAAATTTTGTTAATATTTTGAGCAAGAGACACACACATGCATACACATATACACAATTATTTATATGCTATAACTATAAATATGACGAGGGCTTTTCTTTAACACGTTGTTTGTAACTAAAGTAGAGAATTAGAAGAAGGAAAAACTATAAAATATATGACTATACTAACGATATGCCTTAAATGCACTTCTTGTATTGCATGTAGATTGTTGTTGGCAGGCGCATTCAAGCAGAAAGTAAAATACTTATTTCAACTAAACTAAAACCTCCATTTGTTTCTCAAATCAAACCATACTGCATACATACGTACGTATGTACGTGTGGGAGTAGGTGTTTCTAACAAATCGCAACGATTTGTTGTTTTGGATTTATATGAGTACGAAAGTTGTTTCTTTTATTGTTTGTTTATTATTTTTTTTGTTAAGTTGTGGCAACAGCACACAATCGGATTAACTTCAAGTTTACAACTTACAATTCTGCAATAACTACTGCTTCCTTTTAGCTGTTGTTTTTTACAACATCTTTTGGAGCATGTTGTAAGAATGGAAGCAGGCTGGGAAAATCATTTGACTGGTTTAGTTTGCAAACGAAGGATACGAAAATTTAAAATTATTGTTTAACAACTGTTGCCAAAGTTAAATGAGGCTTATCTTAGAGGTACAAAAGTGGTTAAACATTGACAAAAATATGTACAAGCCCAAATAAAAGGAAGGGAAATTTCGTGACAAGAATTATTAAGAATGAAAGCACATACTTTCAATGCAGATTTTTTTAATGGCGATTTCAATATTGTCAGTATTATTTTAACTCTAACACGAAAATAACAAAAGAACATAGTAAATATCAACATGGCTTATTAGAAATTGATTTTGATTAGTAAGGTATTTCATTAAAACTGAGCAAAGAAAATGAAAATAAAGGAAGTCGTAAAACAATACCAAAATTAATGACAATTCGTTTATTAGGCTTAAGACTCTTTCACACTATTGTAAAAGTGTTTAAATTGTCATTGGATTTTTGCAGAGCGAAATCTAATGATTATCGTTCTGACTGTCAAAGAAATCTAAAGTAAAATATTCTAATAACATAGTATGGCTGCTATCCCACTTAATATAAAATGAAAAAGACGTGTTTGTTAACTTGGAGCAAGTAGCAAAGAAAAAAGCTGAAACTTGTAACGCATTATTATCTCCCAGCTGGTGTTTCGTTCGGTGTTCCCCGAGTTATACTAAGGGGTCTGCTTCCTTTAATACGTGAATGGTACTGTATTAACACAGCTATTATTAACGAAATATTACGATGAATGGATACAATTGTCTACTAGGTTCAGCAGATATATGATAATTTCGGAAGACTTTGTTTTCGGAAAAATACGAATGAATATAAGATTACTTCGATAGACCTTATACTCGTATACTAGATGAACTTGCTTTAGGCAAAAATCCATATTAAAATGGATTATTTTTAATTTGTAATCTATATTTAAATATTGCAACAACACTGTACTTTTGAAGTCTAAAGTACTAGGAAAAGCTTCAACCATATGTATTTACCTGCCAGGATATATCCATTAAACAAACAAGTTTTTTTTTTACTTTTACTCAAGACCATAAGTGCTGTCAAGGCAATAATACTCGGCTAGTAGTAACTACAAGTGTCTGCAGAATACTTAGGATGGATAAGGCAAGACTTTTTATTTTAACATTTTTAATTGCGTTTTCGTTTCTGAAAATATTGTCATTTCTGCATTCGTGTGTTTCTTTCTTAAATATATGCAATATTTACGAAAAACTACACGTTGCTTTCTATATCTATTGCATGAAAAATTAGGGAATTTGTACCATTATTTACCCTCAAGTTAAAGTTCATGGCGAAGACAGAAATTTACAACTGTATTAATTACATTGTTTACACAAAGAAAAGAGTTTTATTTCATGTGTTTATTCTGTGCTGATATTTGATTAAGTTATTTTTATTTTGCATAATTTTGTGAGAGTTTGGGCTGTCTGAAAAAGTGCTACCTATTTATAAGACAAACATTTTTTCAAAAAGAAAAAATACTCCATAACTCTTACGGAACCCTGAAATGCTGTTCGATCACTTCGTCATACCTTTCTATATATTGCGGATATTTGTTTTGCTGTTATGAATTAAATACGTTCTATATTGATCGCTTCTTATTATTTCTGTTACACTTTCAAATCTTATATTAGAATACTCCAAGAAGAGGAGTACATGAACAACGAACACGAACTATAACTAAAGAGCATAAGCGAAAGAGAAACATGAGCACTGAACTACGAAACTGAAAACGCTCAATGCGATGATTCTGTGAATAATTAAATTGAACTAATTATATCATGAGCCATACAACTATAGTTCCTACAAACTATGCAGGGGTGAAACCATTGTTAATATATCTCCATGAAATTGTACACTTCTAATTCCTATTCACACAACTGCTCATAATCAAACAAACGTTAGCCTAGGTTTCAGTCCATACGAATTACTTGTAGAGGTAATCTCAAAATTTTTGGACTTTAACATGTTTATAATTCTGTTCTTCAACCTAGAATATTCGTTTTGAAGCCATAGAATCTTTCACTATTTCAATTTGCAAATTGTTTTTTTTTATATCTAAAAATAATTCGTGGTTTCTAATAATCAAACAAATTTTGTAAATGGAAATGTATTAATTTTGATTAAAGCAAAAAATTACATCTTTAGCAGTATAGCCGATAGCAAAAGTTGCTAGTGCTTTAATTATATTAACCCTATTCCGTGTTTCGTATTGGTCTTGCAAAAGTGCAAGTGCAAAATATAGTAGCTTTTTAGGGAGACAAAACAACAAAATGTTTTGTCAAATTTCATAAATAAGCTATGATATTTTGCATTTGCAATTTAGGAAGAACATTTGCACCAAACACTGAATACCACTAGTGTTTGTTTGAATTTTAATTATAAGAAATTTTTAAATAAAAAAATTAAAACTTTTAGCAGTAACTAAAAAAATTCTCGAAACGGAAGTTATTTAATTGTGGCTAAGATTGTTGAAAAAAAAAAACAAAAATTTCCCTAAACGAAATTTTTTCCAATAGGGTAGTTTTTGGGGACATTTTTTTTACTCCATAATTTTGGTTTAAATATTTTATAAACCATATCCAACAAATCATTATGACTTTAATTTTCCTTTTCTATTATTATTAACAAAAAAGTTCTTCAATTATAAAAAAAAAAATCTCATAAATACATTTAATTTCTTATTTATTTAATAAATAATATCAAATGTCAACCAGTTGACATTTTTTGACTTTTAATTTGTTCTATGATTTATATGCGAAAAAAAAACCATGAATGGATGGATACTGGCAAATATTAACACTTTAGGCTTTTTTTGTATGCTCACTTTTTTATTCTTACTGTGCATTAAACAATACCACAAAAAGTTACATGACAATATGATTTGCATGAAAAAAAAGGAATTTAAATAAAAAACGTTGTGCAACATACCTGGAAGGTGAGTATGGTGAGTAATGTGGTGCATGCGCTGAGTGTGAATTACGCAATGGGAACTGTGGCATAACCAAAGGTTGTGAACCGCTCATCTGACAGTGAGGACCGTTAGGACCATTCATAGTACCGGGTATACTACCACCTGGTATACCACCACCGCCTCCACCACCACCACGATCATGTCCACCGTGACCGCCAATGGTACTATTACCCGTTGACATACTTTGTGGCATTGGTTGTTGGTGCTGTGGCATGGGACCCAATCTAGAAAATAAAAGAATTTCAAGTGAGTAAAAAAATAAAATAAACATTTGTATGCACTGCGGTTGGTGCCATATTTGCTTAACAGATTTATGCATTAATGTGTATGTATTTAAACAATGTCGCGTCATATGCTCTTGAATTATGTATATTGACAATGTAAATGTTTTTCATTAATAAAAATTCCTGAAATGTTGTGCAAGTGTAAGTGCATTTGTAATATTATACGAGTATTTGTATGTTCTTTTGAATTATATTATTCACACACACACACACACACACACACACACACAGAAACAAATTTATACTTTCATATGTAAATACTGTTAAACGGAAATTTTAAATTAAAAAACATAAATCAATAGTCACCAGTAGTAATGTTGGCCTCTTCCTTTCGCCCTCTACACTAGCAGTTTGTGTAAACTTAAATAATTTAAATGTATGCATAAAAGTATTCGGTTTTATTTGTTTTATTGCTGTAAATATGTGTAAAATTTTATTTACTGTAACTGTAAAGTGCAAGTATTATCGACAACAATATTAAACGGATATAGGCCTTGAGGCATTTTCACTATATGTATGAGTATTTTAAAACCTATACACCAATACTCTTACTCACACTAACATAGCAAACGATAAGTATTCACATATCTTTTCGATTATTTGTGTGTATTTTTGCTTTTATTTTTTGCCATGGGATTTCCTATGGGAAATTTATTAATGCATAGCAATATTTGTTAATAGCAAGTTAACAATATACAAATTTAAATTACTGTTAATAAAACATTACATGGCCATAATGTGAAATGGAAAAAAAAAAATAAAAATTGTAATAAAACACGGACAGCTTTCGCCTAAAAGTATACTTTTTGTGTGCTTTTAAGTCATAATTTATTACATCTATATAAATTATATGCTTTTACTTATTAATTAATATAACGCCTAGAACTATGCAAGCCTAGTTTATGTGCTAAATTAATGAATAATAAAAATGAACCGAATATTATGCTATTTTTAAATAGTTTTGTATGTGCTAAAATATAAAAATTTTAAATAGCGGTATTCATTGTTTGGTGCAAATGGTCTTGCAAAATTGTAAATGCAAAATAACATGGTTCTTTAATGAAGTTTGAAATAATTTTTTTTATATTTTGGTTTTGGCTTTAATTAAAAAGCTACAGTATTTTGCTTCTACACTTTTGCAGAACCATTTGCACCAAGCAGCGAATACAGCTAATGTTTTTAATTCTTCTTTTAGACTGACTTAAAGCTTTAATTCCCCATAGATAAGTTAGGAAACCACGGAACTATTTATAACTTCCCGGTTAGTATGTGGTCCGGTAAACTAACTAAATCAACAGCAAAAACAACAACTGACCAAAATTGTTGCAATATATTCTCTATCGAAGTAATCTTATATTCTTATGCATATTATAGACAGCACTTAACATTTTTTTATAGTACATCTAAGTAAGAGATTGTATATATACATATATATGGATCTGCTATGAAACTTCTCTACATACTCGTTTTTAATTAATGTGCTTTTGTTTGAACTTTTTCTATGTAGAAGTATTTAGTATGTTAAACTGTGTATGTATGGCTAAAAATAAAATACATAGACAAAGTTTATGGTTGAACAACTTAATTTAAATTGCTTTAATCTATTTTTGTTGCTAATAAATCACTAGCACACACGATCTTTCTATGATACATACTTGTGTATAATTTAAGCTTGTTTTAAACTATTCTAACAGTCATAATAACGACTGACTTCCCACTAAACTTCAAAAATTGTTATCAAATGCACACACACACACACACACACACAGACTTGTTATGTACTTATAATAAAATATAACACACAAACGTAGTCAGCCAGTAGATAGCAGTAGTCTTTGTTTGCTCTACGTGTTGCGATTTCTCACAAAAGCACATAACTATGTACACGAATGTGTTGGTGGGGGTATTAGTGTTAGTTATAGATTCATGTTTGTACTTATTTATGTTATACACACACACTCACTCAAAGTTTTGTACCTAAAAAAAACCAAATGACAACAATACTTTTATGTACAAGTCTAGCCATTTAAATAATGTGTTTGACTTTGCCATTACACATTTAACTGCATATATTTGGGCATAACTACATATTGTTAAATATGAATGTGTTCAAATAAATGAGTCTGGTCAACTATTGGTTCGGAAAAAATACTACATCAAATATTATATATATTTTTTGTTTAAAGGAAGTGACTTTTAGTGCAGTATTATGGTAAGCTTTTAAATGTGAAATAAATTTAAAAGTTTATCTTTTCGAGGGGGTTTGAAGTAGTTGCTTTCAAAATGAAATATTAAAATAAATAGTGAATTGTGGGTGACAAATGCATTGTTAAGCACTGGAAATGATAAATAGTAAATATGATTGTTTCAATACACATAAATATTTTGCCTACATGGCAGTATACTTTAAAATGAAACTACTTTTTCACAAACAAATTTTATTCTATTAATATTGTTATGGTGCAAGGATGTTTTAATTTCTTACTAAGAAATATACATGTAGAAGCAACGAAGTTTATATATGTACATATGTAAAAGGCAGCGACGACAATAGCATACAATTACATGTTTGCCTAAAATTATGCAATGTTTTATTTCTCCTGCTAAGGTGTATCCTTATGCTTACACCAACCAATAAGACCATTTTACAAGTTTAATATGAATTTCAATAAAAATAAGGAGATATTAAAGAAAGATATAATTTTTATTTTATTTATATATGCAAAATTATAATTTTTCTTTATCAAACAATTTATAATTCCCAGACAATCCTTCAATATTTTGCATTAAAAGTTTTTAAATAAGTAAAATAATTATTATTATAAGAACATCGAAATATATTTTGACAATTGTTTCGCCAATCTTAATTTAGTACCATGTTTATGTCAAAAAGGAAATAGAGTACCAAAAACTATAAAAGGAAATAGATTTTGGAAAATTGACTTGAAACCTAAAAAGAACTGAAAATTAGCGGTCGTGCTTAATTGACACTCAATTCTTATAACTTAATTTAAAATTATGCGTGT
Source organism: Phania funesta (assembly GCA_963932375.1). Taxonomy (NCBI): domain Eukaryota; kingdom Metazoa; phylum Arthropoda; class Insecta; order Diptera; family Tachinidae; genus Phania; species Phania funesta. The sequence goes on from OZ010655.1 coordinate 62,011,306, forward strand.
AAAACTTTAGAAAACGCCTTTGTGCTGACTTGTTCTTACGCTAAAGTTTCTAATGTATATATCGCAGTTTTGGTTAAGCCTCTCTGAAATAGTACAAGTCCGTCCGTAGCTTCAGACATTAAACCTTAGAAAAAGATTTCCTTTCACCTATTTTACAGCTTTAAAATTTTTGGATTATTGAATAAAATGTTCATTTTAGTCAGTCAGTTGTTTCATATTGTTTGTTAATTCTTCATTAACTGCTTTTTAAAATAAATTGCTTTAATCAAAAGAAAACTTATAATAATTTCAAACTTTTTTTGGCTCTGTATTTAAAGCAATCGTTAGGTTTTTTTTTTGTTGGCATAGAATTTTAAATTCTTGTATTTCACATCGATAATTTTATTGATTGTATTGCTATCTCCATTGCTTAATAAACGTAATATATCATTGCCTAGTTTAAGGCTGTTTAATTAACTTTTATTGTTGTCTTCTTTTTTTGTTTCTATTGCACCCAAACAAATTAAACAACACCATTCTCTAATAAATGTAAGTTTAACCTCAAGCATTTTTTCTTTAATTTAACGTTGTTGGGAGTTAAAAAGGGACAGTTAATAACATTTGCACACATATGGTAAAATGTATGCGAATATGTGTGCATTATATTCATTTATATAATGCGAACAACCCACACGTGCTTGCCTTCGGGGCCCAAAACAATCTAGCCGTTTAACATTCAATCACAAATACGACCCCAAAAATCTAGAGAGAACGTAGAAGAAAATCACCACAAAGTTTCATCAACATTTCAATTTGATAACAATTTTTCACGGTAAATATTTATAGGCTTTTACGTGCTACTAAGAACAGTGTTTATCGTAAGTGAAAACGTAAAAAAAACAGTAGAAACCGCAGAGGGAAAAACTTGAAAGAACACAGAGTTGTGGTGTTGCAAAGATTAGTTTCCTAAAAGCTGATTTACACATATATTTTCTGTTTGCATGACAGAACTTCAAGTGGCAAAAGCTTTTTTTTGTGTTAATTCCTCCTTAGAATTAATTTTTTCTACATACGTTGCCTTGATTTTGGTCTGATATATTAAGTGTATTTGTTTACATCTACTACATGTACAGTATTTTCAGTGGCAGCCATTTCAGCAGATTTTATCTAATTTAATTTTCGATTTGACTTGATATTTTTCAGTGGGCAAAACAAAATTTCTATTATTCCGCATTTTAGCGATAAAATCGCGTATTTGGTGAAATACACACTCGAAAAGTTGAAAAGTGGAAAAGTTGCCAGCCAGAACTTTAGGGTTGATGTTTGAACAACATATTTAGCGAAAGCGATGGAGCTTTGCGTTTGGATTTTGCGAATTGTTCTACGGTGCAAGTGCAAGTTTGTACCAGTTAATGATTTTCTCTGTTTGTATGGGTTACCGCTTGATGACATGGTAGAAACCTAAGGCTTCTTTATTTCTGCAAAAAGTGATGAAATGTCACCTCTTCGAAAGGAATTACATTTCAGCCAGCTGTGGAAAATAAAGCTCAAATTAAAGGTGTAAAAAATTTGATTTTAAATTTCATGCGACTAAAAAAAACACCCTTTACAGAGATATTGACTTCTATGTAGGCATTCAGTTTAATATGTGCTTAATGTTTTTTCCTTGTTGGGTTTTTCGGTTTTGGTTTGTATGTTGCTTTTGGTAGTAGTTTTGGTTGTGGTTTTTGTTTATATTTTTATTCGATTTGCCAATTGGTTGTGCGTGTGTGTGTGGATTTTGCAGTGTTTAGGCAGTGAAACCATATCAATTTATTTTTTTTTACTAAAGCAAAAGTAATCAATTATTGCCGCATATTTGAGTTTGGCTTGTTGTTGTGTGTTGAAAACATACAGCAACTAAACAAACGCTTGCGCGTAGCCCAGTAGTGTCCTTCTTTTGATTTAAAACCCATTAAAACATGCAAAAGCAAGTGCGTGTCTAAACAAGACATGCACACACATAAAATTAAATCCCTTAAGTAAATGAACATTAAAGTCATTGCTGGATTTTCTTTTTAATTTATTATTTTTATTTTGTGTTCTCTTCTGTTACATGTTTTAAGAAGTCGGAGAGTTTAGTTTCTTTGTTAGGGAAACTTTTAAAATATAGTATATAGCAAGTCAACGCTTCTTTGTGATCATGAGTTTTGGTTTCATAAATAGTACAAAAGTGTCTATGAGTAAATGTAAAAATTTTCAATGTTCTATTTATGTATTCAAGACTATGTTTTCGAAAGTGAGATTCTAGAATAGTTTACTTAATTAAAGAAATGTTATTTTGCAACTCAGAGTCACATTGCATCGCATTTGTTTTACAAGAAGAGAACGCATGTAGTTTAGCACGAATGTAGGTATGTACACACCACACTATATGGCAAATAATTTCAATCGATTGGCCTTTACCCTAAACTGTTCACAGAGAATGCAACAAGATTCTCGTCAAATGTTTTTTATGAATTTATTGAATATCGAACATGGTTTCGTCCTAAAGATTTAAAATATGTAGCTTAAGCGATAAGATTTCTTTAATTTTTTAAAAATTAAATAAAGTTGAAGATAAAAAGACGTCGCAATTTCAGGCTCTAGATATAATACATCCGAAATAATCAACTCATACTTTCTGCTCCGAATCAGTACCAGTGCACTTTTGCCAACAATATCATCGTTTCGATCGAATCATTTAAAAGCCTTGTTAGTAAAGTGCCACTACGTTTTGATATCCCAATTGATCTGATTTATCTGAATTTTTCAATTATTTATTTTACATCTGTCGAAGTTAAACTTGAAATTTGCTTAGAGAAGCAAAAAAATAAGTTCGCTAATACAGGTGACTAACGCCATCGAATGGTAAATTATCAAGGCGCTAAAGACCCGAACCACAGCACTCTCTTGAGAATTCTAGATAATCTAGATAATAGATAATAACAAAATTTTCAGTGAAATTTTGGCCTTTAAGTAAAATTAAAAAAAAATTTTTTTTGTAAATTCTAATAATTGTTGAGTTGTCCATTCTTGATAAAATTTCAATTTTGGTTAAGTTTTTGGAAGAATTTCAGACACTTGCATGTTTAATAAAATTTTAATTTTTCAGCAAAATATCTACTATGTCGTAAAATTTATAACTAGTGGTGAAATTGGTCGTTTATTTTCAAAATATATGTTTAATTTTGTTTTTTGTTACCTTTATGTGAAATTCAGGGTTTTTAGGTCTTTTAAATCCTAATTTTCACTTTTATATATAGATTTAGAAAATATTTGGTTAATTTTACAATTTCGGTTAAATTTCCGAATTGTGGCGAAACTGCAATGTTTTGACGACTCTGCGGTAAAATTTTGACGTTTTGTGTAATTTCCGTAAAAGTTCGATTTTTTTGTAAAGCCTCTACAGGTTTTAAATGAAATTTTGGTGCAATTTGTTGTACAATTTCAAAATTTGTTTAAATTATATTTATTAGTTTTTTTTTTTAAAATCTCGACCTCTTGATGAAGTTTAAGACCGTAAAAAACATATAATTTTTTGGTGAGTTTCATTTTAAATAATTTGGTGAATTTTTAACTTTTTGCTTCTTAGATTTTTTGATAAAGTTTTAGTTTTTAGTAAAATTTATATACGTGAATAATCTTATCCAGTTTCGGTTACTATAAGGACTGTTCTCAGTTATTGTTTGTGTATTAAATATGTGTGTGTGTATTTGCATACGCACATACTTGTGAACATAAAAATTAAATTATCTAAGTTATATTAGTTAAGTAAAATTTGATGTTACACCCATCACTTAGCGTTCTTTTTTGAGCTAGAGCCATTTTGACACGTCAAGGGACATGTACGTCAGGACCAATTGACATAAGTTTCCTACAGGGTACTTATTTACTCCATAAATAGCCACCTTTAGGTATTTGCATCAAATAATCTTTAAGCCTATTTAGCTTTTTATTGTATAAATATCTGATCTACTTAAGGTAGGTAAATGTATCTTAGATTTTCTATCCTTATTAATGGACTTATACGGCCTTTAGGCTACTCCAGCCACTTGAAGGTCCTTCTTTAATCAACCAATTAAACACAGAAAATAATATAATGTTCTCTTTTAAAGGCCACAAATAAACATTGGATTGTGATTTACATTCGTTTTTTATTTCTTTTATTAATACAACTACCATCTACGAGTATGTGCAAAAACACAGCAAGCAAGAGCAGCAACGTCATTATGTATCTTTTTTTACGTTTGAGAGTGTGCCTGACTAGGTGGATGAGTATAATTTGTAATGTTGTGTAAAGTGGAAAAATGTGCAAAAAAGCTTTTCTTTCTTTGTTAAAAACAAGTATGAACAATTTCATTTTATGTGTAAAGATTTGTTTTTTATTTTTTATTTTGATACTACTACATTTACTAATAGCTGTGTGTGTAGCTATCATATGTATTGTTAGTTATAAAATATTTTTTTACATATGAATATGTGGATATTTTTTTCATTTCAAACATCGTTAAAATATAAAAACACATACATACATGTGTTAGCTGTTTTGCATAAAAATTAAATTATATTAAGTATAGAAATGAAGGCCGCAAAAGGAAATGTATTTTGATAAAATAAATATGATACTTGTGATGCCAACTTCAAATGTTCTTTGATAGTTGGTTTTCTTTTTTGTTTTTTATTTCTCAGCTAATGGGACGCAAGTCTAGCTGTTTGATAAAATATGTATGCCTTTTGTAGTTGTTTGAATTGGTCTGTCTGGTTGGCATTATGTTTTCTATATGCTAATGTTATAACTGAAGAAATTGTTTTTTTTTCCCTTTATAAGTGAATTGAAATTGGCGGATTTTTGCTGTTTTGCTCATCTTCAAATAAACTTTGTTTAGAGCTTGTTTTTCTTCTTTGAGTGTACTTTTCTTTTAGGGGTTTTTTTATTTTAATCAGCAAATACGATAATTATAAAAAAAAATTATTCTAAAGAAATAGAATATCCACTTGTGCTTTGTAAGAACCTTATTATAGTAGCATAAATTAGGGAGCTATTGCTATTAGCATACTTTAAGGATATCATACAGCATCAATTGTTAATATTTATAAAAAAAAAATGATTTTTTGTAAAACTTTAAAGGAATTATTATTTATCTCCATTAAGTGAATTTTTTTTAGGAAAAAGATTAAATGCTAGAAAACTTAAATTAAAAAATAATTTAAATTTTATATATGACAATGATGAAGGCCGAGATATTAAATCTAAATAATTATTTATGTGGAAATAAAAGCGGACTTAGAATAATTCATTAAAATTCTTTGCAGAGAAATGATATTTGATAAGTAAGTTATTGTAGACGCAAAGAAATAACATGCTTGTGGCAACCATAATCTAAGATTATGATTCAATTATATGCTTGGAAACTGAAAATATGATTGTAGATAATTGTAGCGTAGTGCGGTTAGAACTATAGAAAAACAAAAAATATATGTCCGCGATTGGCACAGGCTGCGGTTTAAGCACAGACGAACATATCCGTCGAAATCTTAATAGTTCATGCGCCACAGCCAACAATAACTAAAACAATTTTAAGAAAATTTTTAGTTAGAGTTATATTATTTTTGTCTAGTTAAAATACTATGTTTGTAGTTCGAATTTAGGGAGTATTTAACATTAATGTTCATATAAATCACAACTGATATGACGAATAAACAAAACGGTTGATTCGCGCACAGGCAAAATCAGTACCTTTAAAAAGTGTCTTATCACAATGTCTGGAAGATAAATTTAAAATCATATGTGACTGAAGTCCATTATTTCGAACTCTAAATGTTTGCCTAAGCAACCTTCTTCAGATTGCTAGTATAATGGCTTTACAAAAAAAAGACATACATCGTGAGTTATATATTCGCCCACAAAGAGTAGCTATGCGTTACGATTATTCTGGCTTAACTCATCCATAATGAGTAGGATATGGTTGGGAAAATTGTAGCAACCGCATAGAAGAGAGGATATGAGTAGTGTTATCAAATTCTAAAGTCGAGTAACTCTAATACAACTCGCGTTAGTATACTCCTACATATTAGGACATTTTTGCAATCTCGAAGTTTATGTCTATGCGAAACAGTTTTCTCAAAAGTAGAATTTTTTTTTTTTGTATTATTGTATCTTTTTTTACTATAGATTAGGTCTCTTTATCAATTTTAGTTGAAATTTACCTATTTGGTTCTGTGCCTGGATAGAAAATTGTTATTAAAAAAAAATTTCTATAAATTGTTGCGATTTCTTCGATATTGGTTTTGTTTACTTTGTACCAATTCGAGCGGTTAAAATTTTGTATTTTTCTACTTCTTACAATTATTGGTTGTCCTTATGAAGAAGAAAAAAATTATAAAAGTGCAGGACACAGGTTCGTATGTTCTTTGGTACATTTGGAAAAACTAGTTCGATTCAAAGTGTGTAAACTTCGTTCTCACGCAAGGAAAAAGCAAGAGCATGAAAAATTGAAAATATTCATAATCATATTCTCATAGTGTCGGGTTAAGTAGGTGATGTTTACAGTTGACACAACATTAGTAGAAAACACAAATATAATAAAATTTTAACATTTATTATATTCAAAGTTTTCATAGCAAATACATTTTCTTTCTTAATAGAAAGAATAAATAAAAATGAATTTGAGCCTAAATATTAAAATACTTATTTCATAAGCCATAACTAAATTTTAGTTCTTTTCTTCCCTTTCATGAAGTAAAATTAATTGAAGTATTGTATACACATATATTGATTAAATGTCAAAGGGTTTTACTATGAAATTTGTGCTTAATAGAAAATTACGAAGAAATGAATTATTGAAAATTTCATTAATTTTTTTTTTATTTAAATTTAAACCAAAAATTGTTTTCTCTCATTTTACTCTTAACCGCAAATTGCTATTAATGCTACTCCCACTTAAAATTCTGAGTACTGACAAATTTAAATATTTAACATACAGCCAAAGCTAAATAAGAGCGCTGAGCGCTGCGTTAGCAGCAGGGCACGTAGCCATAGGACATTTGATGTAAAATGGTTGTCTCTGAAAGCTTTGTAGCTACGTAACCTGCTGCTAGCGCAACGCTTTTATTTAGGTATGGCTGATACTCATTATAAATAACTTCCTTAATAAATAAAATGGCAGGAAAAAAACATGCTCACTTATCCAGTATCCAGCTATAGATAAAAAAGCAAAAATAAAAAGGCCTGCTGAATAACACCAATATGATAAACGCTACCTCTAATGCTTAAATATTAAACAGACAAATAGGCAGGCAGACAATCATTTATAAACTAATCCATTCATAATATTATAACCACCACACGACATCTAAAAACAACAAATGTAAATATTAAACGATTGTTGTTGTTATATTTTTGAGTTTGCCAAAAAAAAAAAGAGAATCCCATCCTGGATTAAAATTCCCTTTTTTCTGTCTATTCTATTTCAGTATACCAAATGCAAGGAAGACATTAAAAATCCTTGAACATACATGTGTACATAAAATACACACATGCAAGCGAAAAAAGTGCCACAAAATGCTTTGATCATTTACGCCATACAGCTCGCTGCACAGTCGAACATCTACCTAGCGATTTTCAAGTACAGCATACGACACACACGCACATTTATTAACCATCTAAAGGGTGTTATTCCTTAGGCGTATAAAAATTTAAACTAAAACACATATGAATTTTGTAACTATTTGGAACTTTATTAGACTTAATATAATATAATTCCTTCCATATGGCTCCGGTATCTATGCTCAAGACAGGACTTCTTCTGGATGATCGGGTTTATTATTTAAAAACCAAACAATATTCCGCAGCGATTAAAGGAAATAGAGTCCTCCAGTCCTTGTTAAGAAAGCTTTAGATCTAGAAAGGCGGCTTATATATTTGTGGGCTGGTGGAATCAATTGTTTCACTAGAACGTTACTTATACTGACAACTGCTATATAGAAATGATCAATAATTTCTTAGTTTCACAGTAGGCAAACATATTCTACAATGCGTGACAAGCAAGGATTTTTTGCTATGGCAGAAAATAAAATCTGTAGATACTGTAATAAGCCAGAGATTATAATTAACTTAAAAGACAATATTTACCCAAAATGCTACAAAAGAAACGAAAAATTTCGTATTGGACTAAGTGTGAGACCGCCAAATATATTTAAATAAAAATACCAGAAATTACTTTCTAGCTGGTTTCTTTGCAATTAATAAATTCATCTGTAACAAAATTCATTTCACTATAAAAACACACCCTTTATATATGTGAGCATAATTCTTGGTTGGTTCCCTCAGGGTGTTATTAGTCAAAATTCGAGGGTAGAATTATAATATTTTTTGGGCTCCCTAAATATTTTATGTGAAATTCTTGCAAAAATAAAAAGAAATTTAAAAAACAAATTTTCAAACGAGAGCTACGTGTGCGTGTTTGTGTGTTTTGGATGGTTGGTTGGGTAAAAAGCAAGAATTTACTACAAAGATTTTATTTTTACAGATAAAATTGCATTTGATATTGAAGAAAAGAATTTGCTTGCTGAAATATTTGGTTGAAACAGAAGAAAATTCAAGAGATTTTTGCGTAAGTAAATGGGGTATTCACAGTTCGTTACAAGAACATAATTTAAAAAAATAGTCTTAAGTACAAAAGAAGCTGAATTGGAAAAAAAAATTAATTACCATGTATTTGATGGATAAACACTATTGGTGCATAATATTGCTATCTCCGCTTTGATATAGATTAATGTATTATAAAGTACTGAAATAAATAAATTCATTCTGGGATAGAAAAGATAAACGCATATGGGCCTGGATTAGAGGGTTCTTGTTAGATGCCGCTATCATTAATGAAAATATGTGTTGTTTACGTTGGTCACTAGCCAGCATCAGGCAGAAGTGAAAAATTCGAATGATCTGTATTCTTTCTAAACAGCAGAAGAAAAGGAAGAAATTAATTTTTCACCAATTTTATTTCTTAGTGTCTATGTGGCCATTAAAGTCTGTGAGTATCCCAAATATTATATTTTTCCATAATTTCTGCCCTTTTCATACCATATTTTTATATCTTTTGGCATTTGAGGCCCCTTAATGATGCACATCTCTTCAAGCGTATTTTAATTTGTTAAATATAATAAAAAAAACTTTCTTTAAAATGATAAGGGGTGGTTGCTAAAGCGTTCATTTTGATTTAAATACATTGAAATTTAAGACTTGTAGAAAGAAAAAGTAAAAAACAATACAGAAAAAGATCAAGCGGGAGATTAAATTATTTTTGTATCCTTCGGTGACTTTTGAAAGCAAATAATTTGGTTATAAAGTTTTTGGGCAAAATTTATATTCCAATCAAGGTACCAATTTTCAGTAATTTGTTTTGGAATTATAAAATTTTTCAATTAAAATCAAGTGCTTATAAGTTACTTTTGAATCCGTTCAATTTATTATTGTAGGTTTCTAGATCGAAAAATAATATTATTATTTTGTTCCTGGTAACAAATTAAGCGTACAGATGTACATACTCGTATTTGTGAGCGAAAGAACGGAGATTGTGGTTTACAAAACAAGAGACAAAGTTTTCTCATCAATGAAATTCCACCATCTAAAGAATAAAGTCAGCCATTATTGCTTCCGAAATATTTGCTAAACAACTAATTTCGCTAATTGTAAATCTGAATGCTACAAGGCATAATATTAATCCAATAAATAAAACAATAATCTTTAAAGTTTTTATAATAACCACTACCATTTATGTTAAGCATCTAAAAACAAAACAATTATATGTTAAGCAATTATTATTTCCTTTCAAATCTAAACACCTGTTTTCTTTTCTTTACACTTATACAGTGTATAATATACTCGTATACCCATAATAAAACCATTAAAAACAACAATAAAAAACACTAAACGAGGGCAGTTTGAAAACTCTATGACATTTTAACGCCCACCCATTGTTGTGAATTCTTAAGCAAGCTGCGTCATTAGTTTGTATTTGTCAGCCAATGATATAAGGCGATATCGGAACTGTACCGATTTCGACGAAAATGGGAATAAATTATTTTCGTATTCTGAGAAGTTTACTGAGTTACGTTGTGATTCCTAGCACAAGTTACGTCGAACGTTCAGGTTGTCCAATTAGCTCGAACGCATGACGACTTCAAAGAAGTGTATGATGAAGTGTAACCGCCATTCGAAAAGTACCGTTTTGTAACCGCGAATCCACCGCAATACTCAAGAGAGCTTGAAATAGTCAACGTAGTATATTTCTCAGGGTGAACATATACCAAATGAGATTTGACGGCCAACGAGGTCATAGCGGCAGTTTTTTTTTTAATAATATGGTTTCTTTCACATCGATTACCTTTAAAAGTGTAAAACAATTGCCGGCAAATAGTATTCACACCTGCTGAATAGATTGGATATTAACTAGTAGCAGAAACTAGCGCTATAAGTCACAAATGATAACATGGTTGAGGTAACCATAATCCAGAAAAAACATATTATTATTGAATTATATGATTGTAATGTAATTGCTGAGAATAACAATATGACCCTCCTTAGAACCATAGAAAAGCCTTTAGCCGCGGTGAAGAGACCATATTGCAATTTTTATATATGATAAATGTAAGTAATAATTTGTTTATCGCAACTAAAATATGGCTTAAAATATTTTAAATTAACTATAATGTGTTTGGCACACCCTAAACATAACATTATTGTCGTGACAATATTTCTGAACCCGGTAAGACAATTGGATCATCACTTAAATAAACGCCTATTTTGATGGCCTCAAGTCATGTTTACGGAAGGAATCAAAAAGTTAAAAACGAGGGTTTAAAGGTATCGTGCTTGAAGGAGACTACATTAATATAAAAAAGCCCTTTTATTTTAAAAGTCACAGCGGTTTTAAATTTCCCTCGTGGTCACTTAAAAAGTGGTCTTTAGATTGATTGGCTTCCATTACTTTACGTACCAAGTTGAGTTCTTAATAATAAAGTTAATGTTTTTCAACATTTTTATTAATATTTTATTCATTTCTTAATATCAGGTGTCAGTTGGTAATAAGTGTTTGACAGTAATTATGCATAAATTCGTTTTGAACTCTCCAATACTTTTTATGTATTAAAAATATATGCGTATGTATATATTTTAATTTAATGCATGTTAAAAATATTTATGTGTACATTAGGGCAGTTTTTAAAATTTTATGGCAATTGACAGTAGTGGCCATCAAACGAATTGAGTCTTTTACTGTTGAATTATGTATTTGATAGCTGTACGAGATGTGAATATTAAATATGAGGGACCGTGTCTTTTACTAATGGCGTAATTTATATTAACCTTCTTCACTGGCCAAGTAAACATAAAAATTATTTTTCCTTTTGCTATACTCAAAACAAAAAATTAACTGCTGTTGTAATTTGGAGGAATTTTCTTTTTTAGGTTTAGCAAAAAATATTATTTATTCAAAAAGCTCACATAGATTTTGGCGAGGGCTGTCTGGTTTATTGCGCTGTGTTAAATTTTAAATTGAGTAGTATAGTTTGGTGTTCAATTAGCTCAATTAGCATTTGCGGCTGAAATGTGAAAGCTGGTGTTTGGAATTTGTTACAGTGGTTGTCTTTGCTTTGAAAGAAATGTTAAAAGAAACTATTTTTAAAAGAAATTAAATATTTGAAATATATTTTTGTGAAAAATTTGGTTTTTGTTTTCATTTTAATATATAACAATTGATTTTTTTCACACAAATATCTTTTAAACATACAATTTCTTTTAAAAATAATTCCTTTCAAAAATATATATAGAATTTGACAACTGCATTGAAGAATAAAATGTAGTTGTTTTAGTGATTCAGTCACCTTGCTAATTGTGCCCTGATTATGTGATTTTACAAAGTGTATTTGTGCTCAATAAAGCCAGGGAAATATTGCTCTACAAGCGCTTATTGGGAACCCCAAGATAGACTACGCCCCTACGCACACTCAAAAACCTGGCGAAGAACTATGGAGGAGAAGCTGCGTGTTGCAAATAATAGTTGGAATGATGTATGCGTAAAACGAAATTAAAATGTGATACAGTGAAAATAATGGTGTATCTCTGAAGAAGCCATAAGGCAATTAACTATTTCGTCGTACTTTTAATCGCACCAAGGAATCTAGCAGTCTAAAAGTTTTCTAGTTGTGGGCGATAAACAACTCTATTAATATGTGACACAGTGGGTTAAAATAAAAAAGTGTTCATAAAAATGGAAGTCCAATCCGCATTTATTACACGAATTTAGTTCGTTGTATGACTGGTAAATTAATATTTAACAACTCGCTACCTGACAACAATTTTCTTCGATTTGTTTCAAATAAGATAAAGAAGATGATGAAGAATTGTGCACAAATTTATGGAAAATCCGACATGCTCACGTTTTACAATGGCAAATCGATTGTTGTAACAATAAGCCACCTTGAGTACAAAAATAAAAGCGAAACTAAATATAAAACGTGCTACACATGATAAATTGAAGGCAAATGTCATAGTTCTGCATTATGGTATATTAAGCGTGCTAAAAAATTTCAAAAGACTCGTATAATCCAAGAGACAAAATGTTATACCGATTTTGTGTGTAACAACCATTTCGCAGGCATGCAACGGACGCCAAATCCCATTTTAGATCTAACCCAAATCGCTACGATTTAGTGAAATTCAAAAGATAATTTTCGTATATTGTTATTGGATTTTCACTTAAGTTTAAGGTTTAAAATTAAATAATCATTACTTGAATACTATCGAACAAACAAGTAAATTAAATTATTGTTGTATCAGTCTATGCACCTAGAAGAAAGCCAGCTTCATTAATAATTTGGTCTTCGTACCAGTTAAAATATTATTGTAAAACAAGCCAAAACAAAAAGTAACAATTTGTCTGTCAAGGATATCATGACGACATTTGATTTCAATCAAGTTTTATTTGAAACGCCATTATAATTTTTATTTTGAATTTAGAAGTTGCCCAGCCTTTACAAGTTATTTTTCCTACAAAATAAAAGCCGTAACGCCTGTGATATTTTGAAGGAATATTTAAGTTAAACCTTTTCATTGTTTGTTAATAAATTTTTAACCTTTTTGGGCGAGGTGGCAAAGCCGGCTGCATCGTTAAAGTTGTTAACCCAAGCAATGGTAATCCAAGTGTGTAGGTAATCCCAAAGAATCTGACAGGTATAGGAGTTTAATATTTGTTTGCATTTAATTTATCACAAGCACACATCACTGAATTTATACAATATATTTCTTTATTTTAAACTCATATATTTTCGGAATAATATTCCCTTATATTTAAATTGCCAAAAACATCACCAATTACGAGTTATTGCATATTTAAAAAGAATAAATAACAATAAACAAACGACGGTGGTTTGCAAATACGAAAAAGCGAACGTTATTAGAGTGCACACAAGACAACCGTATAAACAAACGCGTTTACTAATACTATCATCCCTACTTCTACAGCACTTCTTTGTACCACGTAAAGTAACAATTTCAGATGAATTTTACACAAACAACTTCATGATAATGAGAGCGTATATAACATCCAGACATTAAGTACTTCTTTTGTTGTATTATTTTCCTTAATATGCCAGCTGTTCATTGTCTACATACGCTCAGGAAGGAGAGCAAAGAGAGTAGAAGGAAAAGAGAACGTATATCCTGTGTATGAGTCTGGTATATATTTATTATTTTGTAACAGACATCAGGAATGGAAACGTTGTAATTTTGTCAGTACTTCCAGCAAGAGGATAATAAATTAAAATTTCTTTAAAAAAATACTTAGAAAGTAAACTTAAGGTTTGAAAGTAGTATTTATAGTCTCTTAATTAATTTTGTCAAGTTATTTAACTTATTATTAAGGATTTGAATGTTTTTAACTGTTACTTCTATTCTCTACGCTTAAGCTGAGGAACTAATCCTCTTAATTTAATTAGGATTAGGCGAAAAAACACAATTAGTAGAGTAGTAATTTTTATTCCTTTAACACTTTTTAATTTGTACTACCTCTTGCTTTTTATATTGCTCTTAATACTGCTCTTTATAGCTCATACCAAATCACGTAGTGCAAGGAGCTTTATAGCCACCTATTTGCCGTATTAAAAAAATGACAACGTTTTTTTACAATAAACCCATATTCTTAATAAAAAATAGAATACAAAATTTTATATAAATTTACACTAAAAGATTTTTAAAAATTAAAAAAAATGGTTTACTTTGCTAATAAGCAAATTGGTATTTTAAAATTCGCTCTCTATTTAATAACAAATAGAAAAATCTTATGTGAAACACTTCGTAAACCAAGTGAGAGTTTTTATGAAGTTTAACGCACTATTATAATGGAACAAAACTTTCTCGATATTATATTTTCTTGCTTTTATATTTAAGCTCAGTCAGGGATTTCCACATGCGCCTTAATTACGCAGCTTACCATATAAAATATAGTTAATAAATTGAGCAATCAATACTTAATTACACCATAAATTGAAACAAATTCACAATGCAATTCTGGTGAAGAGTGTTTAGTGAATAGCGTATGTATGTACATATTTAAGCCATAAAAGAAGGCATCAGGGATGAAAAACTGAGTTTGTTTACATGGTACTAAATTATAAAAACATTCACCATTTTAACATCTAAATGAAATAATTTGGATTTGTGGAATTGCAAATATCTTTTTTTTTAGTTCAATAAACGCGATATTTTATGTAAAATTATTTTTTCTTAAGAAAATTTTGAATTATGAAACTGAAAAGGTACCAAAATTTGTTGAAATACGTAAAGTAATAAGTACCTTTTTTATCAGCACTGTTGCCTTATAAATCCATTCCCTTTATTTTCACACAATGATCAACAGTTTTATTCTAAAAATTATTATATCTTAAACATCTTGAAGGAAATAACATTTTCTGTTCACGTCAAACAATCTAATATTGTATGATTTTATTTTCGCGAAATTGAAGTTTTGTGATGCATTTTGTGTGTGTGTTGTTAAGAGAAAAAGTTCATTCATGTGTAAGATTTTACTGGCAATAGCTAGTAAATGCTAATGTTCATTCATTCAAAAAATAAAAGAAGACATCCCAGCATATGGTTGGGCAAAAGGGCACCAACAACAAATCACATAAAACATGCCGTCGGAAGTTAAACCAGCAAATATTTGAAGTTGTAAAAGAAAACGATTTTTATCTTACTACCTGCACAAATTTGGTCAAAGTTTTTATAATTGTGGGTTTTTTGTTGTTGTTTGTGTAAAAAGGTATTTTTTGGAGCAGACGATTTCTTGCTTAAATTATGTATTTTAAATAAAAAGTAAGTTGAGTGTCTATTAATTACTTATTCTACTCCTCTAAGAAATTTGGGCATGCGGTGGGTTATCGCTCTAATTCTTGATGTACCTCCTAGATAAAAGTCAATACAGAGAGAAACGAATAAGCAGCAATATATCGATTAACATTAAAAGTTTGGGAGAGCTATTGAAAATTCTTCGCCTAGGGCTTGGCATTTACTCCCTAAATAGCTTGATTTATTGGATTACAACATTCAGCTGCTCATACTGGAGACTTCACTGTTTTATATATTGGGTTTTTAAAGATTTTATAAAACAAATTTTCCTCGTCACTGTTTTCTTTTTCTGATATTAATGTCTACAGGCGTGGTCCTCAAACTATTCTCCTATACCGATGCTTAGAAAAAAAATCCATTAATTTTTTTTTTTTTTTTGCAATATTTATATTTAAATTAAATTATTCATTTCACTTTATTCCATCATTAGAAGGGGTTCCTTTTCATATTTAAGTCATTTGCAATCGTATATTTCCACGTAAATTCCTACAAACATATGTCTAATATCATTTCAATACCGAACTGCCATTTCTGTGTCCCATTTTGCAAGTGAAAAGGGTAAATTGGTCGCTTCTTCCTTCTAACGACATTTGTCAGTTAAAATCGTTTTCATTTTTCAAAGCCTTGGGCTTAAAGGGTTAAAATGTTATTTCGTAAATTACTGTAGCAGAAAATGTACCCTCAACAAAACTTTATGTATTAATGCCAATTGCCATCGATAGCAGAATTTTAAAAGATCTTCTTCAGTAAGTATGCGTTTTTAGATTTTAGTAGGTATTTCATGGAAGATGGTTAAAAATTATTTACAGAAAATTAATTTAAAAACAAGATAAAAATTTAAGTAATTTTAAATGGGAGTTAGGGGAGGAGAAACCTCACAAATTGACAAAGGTTAAATTATTTGTTATTAAAAAAGTTTTACAAAATTCTTTCTTTGTTTTGACTTTGTTACAATTTCAAATATTTTTATAAATTTATATTAGCCGTATTCAGTGTTTGGTGTAAATGGTCTTGCAAAAGTGCAAGTGCAAGATATCGCAGGTTTTTAATGAAATCCAACAACAAAATACACACGATTTCTGTCAAATTTTATAAATAAACGCTATGGTGTACATTTTTGGAATGAATTTCCGTCATCCCTTGTCAAGATGACGGAAATTCGTTTCAAAAATGTTTCGTTACAAAAATCTACATCAACATACCCTGTCGGAATATCACATCAAGAATCAAACGCTATGATATTGTGCATTTGCACCAAGCACTGAATACCGCTATTGTGTATTTCTAATGAATATAGGATTTTCGTAAAAATAAAGTTTAAAACCTTTTTGGATTTAAGTTAAACAAATTTTGAAATTTTTTTCGGTAAAATATTTTGATCCTCAATCCTTGTCTATATTAAAGTTCTTTGCCACAATAAAGTTCTTTGCCACAATATTTCCGATATGCACGAGTTTAAAGATGAAAAGTCCCGATTGGTCTGCATTCATGCAACAGCAGACGCCATTATTGATGTTTAAGTAAATGCCTTCATTAAAATTAACAAATTCATCTGTAATTTCCATCATATGTCTAACATGTTTTAACTTGTTCCTGTGAAAACACTCTTTAATTGGCCTCATTTTTTAACGGCAACTTAACTCTCTTATTAAAGGGCCAGAGTGTAATGAAATCTTTATTTTAATAGATGACTTTTCAATTCAAATAAAAACAAAACTTTTGTGTAACAAAAGCCAAAATAAGGCATTTCCCTCCAAAACAACGTAAAAGGAAGGGAATATATAAAAAAATATTGTATAGGGCGACCAGATAATGAGAGTATTTCCAAATGTTACATTGCAGAAGTTGTAAAAGCTACCAAGATTATTCTGCTATAAAAATAGTAAGGATCGTATCGTTTCACTCTTGCCGAAATATTAATATCGCAATTTCGTCGTGAGGTAGATCATAATCCTTGCTTCAGTGTGCAGGCACTGTGATAAAGTGCGAGCGTCAGTAGAACCCGTTGAGCCTTAAGCCATCATTCACAGTGATTGCTAGGAAGGTAAAAAACATAGCCACCAGTAGTAGCCAGTAACGAGATAAAAAACCAAAAAATCCGGTTCTGTGCTGATCAGCTGAATTGCGCATCGCCAGACGTAGTTTCTAGCTAGATTTAAGATTATGCTGACGTTAAATAATAGTAGGATTTCAGAATTTTTGCCAAAAAATCATTTTTATGCCCTTGCCACGACGCCATTTTAAAATAAAGTGATATTCAATTTCATAGCTCACACTGTCGTTGCCTTATTTAAATGTATTTTCCTATTGTTCTCATCTGGTCACCCATTATTATGAAATACAATAAATGTGTTTTATAAGCTTTATACATGGTACAAGTTATTTACATACACCCTCATGATATTCATAAAAACACTACCTACCATGAAAAAGAATCATTCGTACACATACAAGAACAAGCCCTTATAAAACATGAATCTGCTTGTGGATATACAAATTTTAACCCATAGCTAAATGGCAATAATTTAACCATCAACTAAAGCAAACGCTAACTTGCAGAATGTTAAAAAAATCTTTGCTATAGACGTGTGTGTTAATATAAAACGGCAATTAAGGGATATATTTAAATTAAAAAATTTTTCTTTAGAATTTTTATAACCAAGATTATGTTAACTAATAACATGCGAAATAGCAATAGCACAAAAAAAACAAGATACTACACTATAAGTTTTACAAGTTTTATTAGCAATTATTTTTCTGAAAATAAAGTCCAACAATAAGAAAAAAATAAATAAAAACATGTGCTGGTACAAAACAGCACTTCTTTCACGTTAATTTAATCATGCTACTGCTATGCTTATACTGTCAAAAATATGACACAAATAAAAACAGCACCAGCACATTGAAATTTTTTATTGAAACGGTAAAATAAGCGTGCTTTGCACTAATAGGGAATTTTTATTTACACATGGGTTAATTTATAAATGTTTAAATACCAGGAATTCGATTTTAGTTCTTGATTATCCTTTAATTTTATATTCTAAGTATAAAATGCAACCATTACCTGATAGGAATTTATGACTGGTATGTTTATAATTTCACTTTTTAGCCCTTAAAAATTAGCAAACAGCAAGAGCAAAAAAGTAACAGAAAATATTTGGTATTGCTCTGCTCAATTATTTTTTCCGCAGTACAAAAATAGCAAAAGCAATATAGTCAATATTTTACTGTAGAAATAAATTTTTATATTTTTTATTAGCGTTTAGCGCGCTTTTAAAAAATGATAGTGGCATAGAGCATCCCAGTGTTTGCTGTTGCTATTATATCTGTAATACAAGGTTCATAGCATCAGTAGCATCATTCCTATTCCAGCATTTTTGAAATCCTGGTTACAAGCATTCTCTTAGCAGTGCCTTAGTGGGTTAATTTTATTTTATTTTTCTGTATTTTATGCTTAATTCAATACAATAAACACAAAGCAATACAATACAAAATACATTTGTATACCCAAATGTATGGCCAAAATAAACGAGAGAAAAAAATTTAATTTGTCTATAGCCGTAATAAACAACAGCAACAATAGCAACATTAAATAATATACAATACGAGTACAATACAATACCCAGGAGTATAGTTAGCGTTTATATTTGCGTATTTACCAGAATTTGGTAGCTATGCTGTTTGTTATTTCAGTTTTAATATTTGTTGCATACATTTTTTAAATTCCAAGCTAAAAGAAAAATATATAGCAACAATATAGCTCGCACTCAAGGCACGAGCTTGGCCAACAAAGAATTCATTTTAAAAAAGCCTTTTTTGTTTTACACTTTCTTTCCACGTGCCCAACCAAACAGCCATGCTTATGCTTCGCCTAAGCATACGTGTGTGTTCTGTTTCGTTTTTCTTTAACAAGTATCGAACAAAATGTAATTTTTAGCGTATTTGTGGCTTAACAGTGATAATGGCATTTCAAAGTAGACGCATAAATTTAAAGCTCCAAACTAGGTATTTTCCATAGAAAACAATAAACAAACACACCACTGAACAGCAACAAACCCAGCAGCCGTTTCACCTTTTCGGCAGGCACGTTTTACATTTCTTCAAAAGGTCTGCTGAGATTTTAATTTGAATTTGTGAGGGTGGTTGCTTATTTACCAAATTTAATGGACGTGGTACTTGTTAACGTGTGCATAATTGTGAGATAACGTTTTTGTTATTTAACAATATTTTAACTACGTATGCGAGTAAGTAAGAGTGTTTGTTTAGTAGCTGGGTGCTGTTTCTTGTCAAGTTACATATTTAATTTCAAATTTCTTTTTGTTCTTGTTACTTTACTAAATAAAATTTACTTAGAGAACACGTTTAGAGTTTTTTAATAAGCTGCTTACCATTTGAACAAACAACTAAAAAAGGAATTCAACATCCTCTTTTGTGTTCTATTTGTTGTGCATGTATATGTATGTGTGCTTTTGTGTTTAGATTAATTGATTTCCTTTCTAACAAATGCCGAAGGCAAAAAATGTCGCAGTCAAGTGTTGGTAATTATTCAGTTAGAACAACTTCGAAGTAATTTATTTTGTCATTTATTAGAGCCACTTTTTCATTTATTCTTAAGGTAAATGACTTTTGAGAAAGTATTTTTAAAATTTCTTAAAAAAAAGAGAGAAACTTAAAATACTTTTTTTAAGCCAATATGCAAAATATTTAATAGTTCAATACACAAACGCCTTGTATTGTTGTATCGCTTGTATTATAATACAGTATCGCAGTTATGTTGTTGGTAATTGCCATATAAGAATGTGATATAAAAGAACTTCATTTCATATATATTTAAAATGATGTACTGACACCGTACCTGGCGCTATTATTATTAACGTGCTTTGGACAATAGCAATATAGTACAATAATACTACAGATTTACGGTCACAAACAAAAAACCAAAGGTTTATTTTAATACACAAGGCGGTAGTGAACTGAATCACAAATTTTAATTATGAAAGAATTTAATTTTGTAGATTTATTTATTCTAAAGCGCAGAGTATGTAATATAAAATTAGTCAATTTATTTGACTACTCAAACAATGCAACCGCACAGTTATAAGTTCTTCCGAGTACAGAAGAAGATGTGTGCGGCTTTGTGTTGGCACCTGATCCTTAAATGTGCTTTTAAATTTATATAAATCCTGGGGAAAATATGTTCGGAATGTCTACCCTACAGTAGTGCGAAAATCTACAAGAATTTTCAAAGATGTACAATGCTGATGTAAGGTCTCTCAATACTGTTGAGGAGACTTCTTCAGTTGCACTGGTGCCTTTGAGAAACGGTTTGCTGAATGTATAGTTAGACGAGCGACTCGACAAGACGGCGTCGTCAGTGCTTTATTCTGTTCCGTATTGTAATAAAAGTTAAACTGTTCGAGAGATAACAAAGTAAACTAAACATATTTTAAAGAAATGTATATGTTTACTTTTCTTTGGCTCTACCAGAGGGCGCTAAACTCACAGAATTTGTAAACAAAATGACTAAACAACAAGGATTTAAATGTTTAAAGAAAATAATTGCAGAAAATTTATTTTTCGGATTAGAATTATTTGCAATTAAATATGTAACGAGTTTTAATCGAGTTTATCTGTGTCAAAATGGATGTTAAAGTTTGATGGAATATTAAAAATAATAAACATATAGTTTATGGATTTATTTCTGTTTATGTTAAGAGTCCCCTTAATACTAAGTCCCCTGCTGAATCTTTGCTGGAACTTTAAAAATAATGTATTTAAACAAAATTTCTGCAGTCTTGAAATTTGCAAAAAAAATTTTGCCGATACTTTAGAAAAAATGCATTTTGCAAAATATACATATTCTTGAAACTTTCCACTCCTTCACTAGTCTACAAGTGTTTATTACAAAAGATTATTTTAAATTTAAATGCATATTTGAAAGATAATAGCACAAGCCATTTTATTTGTAAACAACACTTAACGCTAACTATCTTTTTCGCCACTGGAGCGCATTGAAGCTTACAATTTTGTACCAAAATTATCGAATAGTAATTGTTGGTTTCAATGTTTAAAGAAAATAATGGTCATAATTTTATTTAGTTGGGGTCGATTTTGGTTATTTATTTACCGCAATTCTTCTTGTATGTATTTTTATTAAGACCTCAAGTATTGAAAAATTGTGGTGTAGGGTGCTGGTTGGAAGAAGATATGGAGGCCAATCACAAAAATATGGGAAGAATATGATTGCCTTTATAGTCGCTCTAATTTTCAAAGAGGAGCATAGTGATTGGGCATAACAAAGTAACGGAGCTTTAATTCATTGAAGGCCAAAATTAAACACTTATTGAAACCAAAAAATATACAAATATGTTTTAATTGCATTTTTCACAAATTGGACGGAGAAACAGAACAAAGCAACGCATCTATTGTTTGGCTGATTTAGAAGTATTAAACCAATCGTACTCTTGAGAAGATCGAACGTTGCCTTTATAATTCGTAACGCTATCGTATATGACACTTTTTTAGAACGGAACAAATAATGCTGTTAAACATGCAACAAATAACCAGGTTCTCACAACCGAATCCAGTTAGCTCTTAAAACCTGCTTGTGTGGCATATTTAAACACTAATAATGAATTCCAGTTGAGCTTAGGTGTCTTTGAAGACGTAGTCGAATTTTGTAGTGAATAATTTTGTAGGATATTTTAACATGCTTTATCACCGTTGAAGGTTATTTTTTCAAGGACGCGATAAAAAATACCTATACAGTTAGAGTTAGAGGGTTAATATATTCCATAAAAAGATTTCCCAAAGAGAATTATAAGATTTCGTATACCGATTTATTACAACTATGTGAAGAGGGCGGTGGATTTTTAGCTCTCCATAAAATAAAGGTCAGATGTGAACTTGAAACCGCCAATACACGTGTATCTGTGTTTTTTTTTATTTAAATTTTTTTTGTATTTTTGCCGAAGTCCGTTGTACGAAACTTTTTAATTTAAAAACAATGATTTTGTTGCACATTGTAATGGGTTGACTCCAACTGGACAACTCTTAAATAGATGCTACTGCGTGACATGGTTGATGACAATATCTCAAGCGAGGTTAATTTGGACGATTTCGGAAACACGACTCACCCCCCCTGTGAAAAATTTATAAAAACATAATTACATACATACTGATATTTGCAGAATTTGCTTTAAATTAAAAAGTCAAAAACAAATTGATATATTACGCTTATTTGTAACTCACTTCATATTCTCCCCTGTTGTCAGCTTCTATTGCAACTCTTAGTTTGCGTTAACGTCCTTAATCAATTCTAATCAAAATTCGATATTTTACTTATCGCAGCGTACGTACGCACGAAGGCTTTAAACATAAAATTAAATTTAAGCTAAATTAACGCCCTCTTTTTTTTCGATTTGAAAAATCTTTCCAATTAAACAGGCTTAGCTAATAATAATAAAAAATAAAAAAATATAACTTCAACAATAACAGTTAATATTGCCAAATATAATAAACCATAAATAGAAATTCCGCCTGCCATTTACTCTATATTTATTTAATAAAAAATCAATTTTCTAAACACAGCATGTAGCACAAACTGCAGGTTTGTCTTGAACATACATGCATACGCAAACATTACTAGAACGTAGCCGCATTTTAAAAACGCCAACAAGAATTTTGCTTAGCAGTAACAATAGCTGAAAGCACAAAACACCCTTCATATGTGTTTCAAGTTTTATTAGCAACAAACATCCAGCTGTTTGTCATCAAATGTTAGTGACAAAAGATGAAATGCAATTTTTTTGTTTTTCTTTTCCTGTACTTTGTTGATAAATAAATAGAAGTTTTATCGACAGCAAATACATATTGGCTTGGCAAGAAATGTAATGAAATCAAAGGCGTGCGTTCGCTTCGAAAGTGAAAATGAACCCCATGGTCGCCTGTTTGCTATAAGGGCTTGATAAAAATATGCTTTTCCTTAGCAATACAATTATTTATCGTGCCATCTTTATTAAAAAAAAAACTCAACAAAAAAAAATCTGATTGGAGTTTTTGTGTGTGAATAAAGAGGAAAAACACCACAGTGCTTTGCATTCAAAGTGTATTTTCTCTAAAGCAACCACCACTATTGTTCTTATTGTGGACAGGGCATTATAAAATCCCAAACCATTTTTGTTCGTTTAGTTTTACAATTTAATCTATAAGTTGCCATTAGCAATGCAGGTTTTCTTTTTTTGCAAGTTGGGTTTAACCAGAGGTGGTGGTTTCTTTATAAAATGAAACTTATGGTGGGTATTTTCTCTAGTTTCTTATTTTGCAATATTTTTAAGGTTTTAGCATTAGTCAGCTATAATTATGGAGCGCAAGAAATTGCTCTTAATTATATGGCATGAAAATGAGGAAATAAATTAAAAATAAAAAACTGATTAGATAGTTTAGTAAGGGGTGGTAATCAAAAAGTATTAGATGTGTGCAAAGAACTAATGAACAAATTAGCTGATCCTAAAAGTATGCAACATATTTAAGTAAAGTAACATTAAAACAAATTTTGTTTGCTAATGCATACACAATTAAGAGCTTTTGGTTAAGTTACGTATTTCTACTTAAAACTCCTTGAAGTATGTAAGATTTTGTAGAAAATTTTGAGTATTCCCCTATTTTTATGTTCATGTTTTTTTTTTTTAAATTGCAAGTACAAATGCATTTCGTTCTTAGAACTTCGTAATGTTACTCGCGTAGCTACGAAACGAAAATCTTGATGGGTTGAACTTAACGACTTCTTTAGGGACTTAAATCGTAAATTTTGTTTCTTGATGAAAATTGTAGAAAACATATTTATTTTTTTAATGAAAATCTTTGTTTTATACAAACAGACTTCGATTAAATCTAGAATGAAATCTTGGTTTAATTAGACCTGCAAAATACAGTTCGATCCTGATGGAAAGCATTTAGTTTGTGCACGAAATTGCTGTTGCAAAAAAGCTTTGGACGAGCAGCACCTTCATGCTGAACTGCAGCTCCTCGCAGATCATTTATTGAAAGAAAAAACATTTATGATAATTCCTCAATTCCAACTCTCTTAGAAGATGACCTGGTTGATAAACCAAACCTTTTGGTTGATTTATTTGCAAGTAATTCCTGCTTGCCGTAAAGCAATTAACCACTGCCGGTTAAGACAAAGCATCAGTAACTATGCCAAGTATATTGTTTTGAGCCCGTGCAGTTAAAAGGGTGCTAATGGCTCTCAGCATAAATAAGTCTCCCGGCACGGACAGCATCCCTGCACTGTGCCTTAAACAATTCTCCTTGACATTATTTCGTTCATTAGCAAATGCTTTTAATAGATTATACTATGCTGGTAAATTGCCGACCTGGTGGTAGCATGTTAATGTTTCAAGGCAATACTTTAAAATGGAGTTGCCAACAACCCCGAAAATTGCCGCCCAATTGTAATCGGTTCTGCACTATTTAAAGTTATAGAAAGTATGGTATAAGATATATATTCCGCTCTGGGGCAGACGTACTAGTTTTGCTGTCAAGTCCCTATGTCTTTCAAACGGTGTAAGAGACACTTCACTCTATCTGATCTCATTATTTACCTCAAATATATTTGATTGAAAATGCAACGCAACTCTCATGTATGAGCCGGTACTTTAAAGTTTATTTTGAAGCATCTTGACCGTGTAAAAGAAAGGCTAAAGACGCTTATCGGTGACAGTAGGGTGTGGATCTTTATTGACTCGTTGAAACATTTTCGCAATTAGGGTTGTTTGACACTCTTCTATCATTGCTACAACGGAATATGCTCCAATCAAATTATGGAACTGAGGTATGTATAGTATAACACGTTCTTCATTAGGGGCTCATGCAAGGGCACACTACATGGAGATCTCGTTATTTAGCCGTCATCTTTGTATGTGGAATGAACTCTCTCCCTTCCTTTAATATTTTTTCTATTAGAAGTTATCCCCTGAGTGCATGTCTAACAAAAAAATAGCTAAATTGTTAATTTCTGATTAAAAATATTGTTGCGAAGATATATACATGGAAACATTTTCTTAATATTATGAATTTAAATTAAAGTTCTGATATTTCAGCATTACAGTTTTAAAAAATGTTTGAGAAAATTTTAGTTATTTGTTGCCTTATTTTAATTGGTCTCAATTATGACTATCGTTAGCTGTTTTTTTTATGAGCTTTATATTTTTCGTACCCGTTATCATCCAACATAAATTTTTTTGCAACGTATTACCAGCCGAGTTTATGAAAAGGTTTTTAAATGAGGACTGGCATTAAGGCCTTCACCTCTCTTGTGTTCATTTGTCATATGTTTGTCCTAATAGTTGTTTTATATATTTTAAATAATTTTTGTATATATGATTTAGATTTACGAAACATATATGCTACTAAAGCAGCTCATAATAAGCCCTTAAAGTCAGCAATACTTATTAAATTGAAAAAATAAACTCTGAATGTAGTTGTATTGAAAGAAATACTTAAATTACAATGAAATGTTGCTGTGTACGCTAAATTCATTATAAAATGATTAATTTTTGGCAAAAAAAAGCAAAAATTTTGATTTTGCTAAATGTTATTTTTTGGCCCTTTAAAGTAGGCAACAGTTTTTTATGTTTGTCATTTAAAACATATTTTATATAATATTTATATTATATATTCTTAAAACTCATTTGTTTCCATGGAAATCTTTAACAATACTTCATTTGCTATAGACAACGCGTAGTGCTTAGCTAGAGTATTCAATATTAGAACACGATACCAAGCAGGTATTGCCTTAATATCATGGGGAATATCCTGCCTATATAACAATTTTATAAACGTATTCTATGCCTTGGTTTTTATTATATAAATTTAATACAATAATATCATTTGTCATGCAATTATGGCAGTTACGCAATTCCCTGAAGACGGTTACAACAAAAAACTTGTTTAAAACAACAAAAATGCGCCGCATTTAAACCATATTGATATGTATGGGTAAATACACTTATATGTGTGTATGTAGGTACATTTGCTAACAAGAATCCTTTCTATTCTTCGCACACCATTCCAATCAGAGCTCTTTGTGATTCCGGGTCTATAAAAGCAATGAGAAGAGTATGAGATTGAATGGGGGACAAAATAAAATACTTTTTGCATAAACAGGACATGAAATTTATTCATTTGTTAAATTGTTATCAAACGTTTAGGTTTAAATACCCCATAACAACTAAAAGTAGCGAAAAATATTTATTAAACTCTACGTTAAAGGCATGTACGGTGTTGTTCAAAAAAAAGGTGTGTATGAGTGTGAACATATATCTATAATATGGTTGCGCTTATGCTTGAGGACTTCGTTGTTTAGCTAAATGTATTCTATATTTTGGGTGGTGGCGTTGTTCCTCTTTCCACAACTTGAATATTGTGGCTGTTTAAGCTGAATGCTGGAATATATTTGTTTGGCTTCTAAATACACATTTCTCATCGTGTACACCATTGGTTTGTTCGATGTGTATCTTTGAATATTTTGTGTTACGCGTTTCCTGTTTCTCCGTTATTATTTTTCCCAGTGTTTCTTTCATTGTTTTTTTTATACAGCTTCCTTTTACTTGGTGTTTTTATTTAAATTTGTTCCTGCTACTGCTGTGTGGCAAACTTTCCTGCCACCGAAACCTAAAAATGTTTCATAAAATAAATTGAAAAAGTAGTAAAATATAAAATTTTTATGACTAAAGTTGTTGCCTTTTGAAACCATACTTTGTTGGCTTAAAACTCTTGTAGAAGAAATCGAATGTTGTGGCCCCGGCAAATATGCAAATATTCTTTACTTTTTCGCTCATGGAAAATTTACATGGGTAGTAAGATTAAGAATATTTCAGAATTTTTCTGCTTTAATGGTCGCATTACGTAAACTGTTGAATATTTAACAATATGAATGAATTAATTTTTGTTTAAAAACCAACGAGAATTGAATGTAGGTCAAGAAGATGTTTCAGCTGAAGAAATTTGTAATTCAAAATATAAAAAACTATAAGGCGTGGTGTTAAATTATAATGGCTTAAATTAAAACCAAAGAATTTTATTTTGTTTTTCTTGCTCCCGCGAAGACTATGGGTTCGTTTTAGAAGTTTCAGCGTCGGAATTAGTATTTCTTTTTTGCCAGGAAGGGAAAAGAAAAAATTTAGCCTCAATTGAACTTAAAGGAAACTTGTTTTAATTTATATTCTTGGAAATTGCGGAAGAGGGGCATAAAACCAAGGCAGTTTGGATAAGCTAAAGATTAATATGCTTCATGAAAACTTCAGTTATACAACATTTAAATTTTAGTTTGCATATGCGGATAAAGAAATTTCAGAATGCTTAATGACATGAAAATGCATTGAATAGAAATATATTTGCAAGATAATCCATAGTTGGTTCTATCTT
The DNA here is from genome assembly GCA_963932375.1 of Phania funesta. Lineage (NCBI taxonomy): Eukaryota > Metazoa > Arthropoda > Insecta > Diptera > Tachinidae > Phania > Phania funesta. The sequence continues at coordinate 62,039,138 of OZ010655.1, forward strand.
AACAGACAACCGGGAGACTTTGCGAAAACAGTCAGCCGAAATCTCGGTGCCGACACAGTCAACCAAAGCCGCTGTAGAAAAATAATCAACCACTGCCCAATTTTTATAAAAGTTTGTATTTCGGTTGACAAGTCAGTGTCGGACCTTTATATACCTTTTCAAAATTACTTCTTGTGAAGTGTCGATTTGCTCAAACCAGTCGATCACTTGTCCTAAGAGCGATTATGCCATTCGCTGTAATTACGCTCTTATATTTGAGGAGAGCAACAACAATTTTCTTAAAGTCATACATAGCACTTCAGTTTGCTCAGATGAATAAGTAAGACAAGTTATATTATTTACTCTTCCTTTCAACCACAATTCTGCTTCACCACTGAACTAAGTTATCTTTTATATTATTACAATTATAAAGATGTCTCGATGAGTGGGTATAAATAACAAATGAAATGCCAATAGAAACTATCTAATCCTCAAACAGATAATTTTGTAACTCCATTATAAATCTAGTCATCCTAGGCACTTTGTTTTAAAAACAAGAGTTTTTATAAGGCTTTTTCCTGAATATTATTGGTCACTTAGGAATTGGTTAGAAAGTGAGAATATTAATATAGTGGTACCTCAGGATACGAGTGCCCTGACATATGAGTTATTTGAGACACGAGCTTATCGAGGTACTGACGACAGAGGAATTACAAGAGTTAGAGCCGCGGCGGTTATCTCTACAATTGAGATAAAAGAGATCTAGGGAATATGGGAGAGAGTTTCACCGTACGTGGGAAAGAAACACCCCGAAAAAGAAGCAACTTGTCGTATATCGGAGCTATTTAATCACACTTGCCTATCTCACTTTCAAAGCATTCCGAAAGGAAGGAAGGAACAAACTAGCGGTTACGGACGAATGCAACTAGAATTTTGAGGTATTACTTTATACAAAAGTTGGAAATATGCAAATATACTAGTTGTTCAAATTAATACTTATATATTCTGATCGCTACTATCGATGGCGAGTCAGCTTTTTTATATAAAAGATCGTATTAAAGATGTTCATACGGTGCACTGTGGAATTTTGGTGTCAAACGCCTTATATTCCAAACAGTTAATTTAAATTCTTAGAGAAATGTTTAAATATAAAATGTGAATTTGTGGGATTTTTGAAAAAAATTGTACATTATGTTTGCAAAATTGAAGTAAGTCCAGCCAATGGTGCTAAGCAATAAACGACTCTACTTGAGTTTAATTAAAAAAAAAAAAATTATGGGCTGAATTATGGCTGATGTTGAAGTTCTCCGAAAATAAACCGTCATCGGCTGATGCGCGAAAAGTCAATATAACCCATCGTCAATATAACCCAACGCCATCACCCAGATTCAGCAGAATCATTGAAAAATGTACCTGTCAGATCCAATCTAGAGTAGAGTGCCCCTGTAGATTTTTGAATTATGTCATATTCCACACACAATGATATTTGCAATAAAAAAATTAAGAATTTTGTTTACACAGCACAAATGGTCCCCATTCACATATAAAAATAATTTTAATATTCAAACTTTAGTTTTAATTATATGTTTAAACATATTTACTCATTCATTCATTTTTTAAATTATTTTAAAGTATCTCTGGCAAATTAATGCTTATTCTATTCTATTGTGTCGAGCATGAACTTCTTTCCAATTTATATTTTGACCTACATTAAGCTTCTATGCTTTCTTGTACAAAAACAATTATACTGCTTTAAAAACATTAACACAATTATTTTCAAATGCGTATAAGTATTCATGTGTGTGTTCGGAGTATGTTTTTCATTATCCTTTTCTTACGTACAAACACACACACACACACATGCACCTTACAAAAAACGCATACTTAACCAAACAAACTCAAATTAGCCAAACTTTAACACAGCATAATGTAAAGCTTCGTTTTCCTTTTTCCCCTTGCATTTTGTTTTTGTTTTGTTTGTTCACTTTAATGTATTTTTCTTGTTTGCATTTTCTGTTGTGCAGCACGTTGCCTTGATATGTTTGAAATATAAATTTAATTAACAATATCCACTTAAGAAAAGCCACACATACTTACATACATTTTTTGCAGAAGATTATTTGGAACAGCAAAATTAGAAATCTAAAACTTAAAACAACGAACGAGTGTCTCACAATCGTACATGCCTGTATTTTCTGTACATTTGTACCCTTCTCTTTTCGTTTTTTTGTTGTTGTTGCGTGCGCGTGTGTTGGAACGAAAACAAATACTTATTTTAATGGAATAATTCTAACAGCTAAGGAAAATTAAAAAGAATAAGGACAGAATAACTTAAAAGCAAAAAAAATATGCTCAACCCCTTGAGAATGTTTTGCTGTGCTTTGTTATTGTGTTTGCAGCTAATGTTAAATAATTGAAGCACGCCCAAATAATCAGTTTTTTTTTCTCTATTTGCGCACACATACATACATAAATAAAATCGTACGCATTTTATTGTGATAAAGCTATAAATACAGTGGAAATAAATGAAGTGGCTGAAGCAAACCACAAGGTAAAAATACAAGACATTTAGAGCGAGAAGTCGATTCAAGGTCTAATTGCAGGAAGAAAAATAATGAACGTAGATTTGGTATGAACAATCATTATCAATTAAAAGATTATAATATTTATGCAGTAATTTGCGTTGCGAGCGCGTTTGAGTTCTAAGCATGTGATTGCTCGATTTTCTGCCCGCCTCCAAGTAACGGCTTATATTTGTGATATTTTTAAGTTGTTTCTGAATTTTACAAACAAAACTAAGCCGCCTATTAGTGCTACAATTGCATGGCATCAAATTCTCGGCAAGGTAAAATTATTCATAAATAATTATATCTATTTTGCTGTATCATTGAAAAAATGGATTTTCTATCAATTTGTTGTCTGTACCCTATTCTATTTATCGTTTAAGTATCTGAGCCCATTAAGTGTATGAAAAATGAATAAATAAGCGAAAAAGAGACTTCATGCTAGTGCATGATGATTGAAAATTAATATACTATGATTAATCATATTACTTCCTTAGCATTACATTGTTGTCGGATTCTATATATGATTAAAATTTATCATATTATATCTAGTGATAATCATTGCATAGCTAAATATATCTTGACTTTTTCCGCCATCCAGTTACTTCTCACATCATCTTTTGGGCAAGATTTTACTCTCGATAATAGCAATCTGCCGCAGCACAGTGCTTTGATCGTATATAACGATGCGAACAAAAATTTAAGGAGTTGTCATATACTAGTATAAAATGCTTTAGTAAAGAAAAACGGTAGTTTTTAGAAAAATCGAGCTACCTCCCACATGTCTTTCAAATTCAAAATGTTATTTTAGCTAAGTGTGAGAACGCAAAATTACAAAAATATATACTTGTGATACAAATAATATCATCAAGTAGCCAGTAAATTTTCAACATACTGGCAGCAAAGATTCCAAGTCATGCCATATATCCCTTATGGTAAAAATTTTACAACTCCTACAAAAATTATTCGATTACAGGCAAATTTTCCATGTTTGCTAGTATATTTGTGGCGCATATCAATAAAATCGACTAATTAATTTAGAACATTGAATATATTCAGTACAGTTGATAATTTGCTTTGGAATCTAAAAGCAAAAAGCATCGTATCAGACAGCCAATGCCAGGTGTACTGGAAATAAAACTAAAGCTGATAAAATCTTCGAAAGCCCGTTAGTTTAGGTTTTTTTTTAATTAATTTCAAATTTCAATATTGCTCTTTCAACAGTTAACTAAAGATATCTAGATCCTACCACAAACCAAGTATATGTGTTCAGCGATTCATCCCCATTTACTATCATTCTTTGCAATACAGTCTTTCATAATAATTTTGTGAATACCCACTGTATCTCAGAGATAGTTGTTTTTACACATGAACAAAATAATGGTATTTTTTTCAAAACTCGTTACTCCGTACGTTCAAATGTCAAGTATTAAGCATTAAACAGGTCACAAATATGCATGTATGTTAGTGTGAGTGCTATTTTGTTGTTATTTTATTATTCGAGTAATTTACTTCTTGTAACAAACCCTCTAAACATAGCCCAGTTACAGAAAGTTAAAAAAACTAGAAACGAAAATAAGAATTATATTATATAAAATACGACACACACTTGTAAATAAGTAACTCTTGTAACTCTGAGTAAAAAAATAATACACATATTAACAAGTGTGCACTCGTACATGGTTGATTTCTTACACATACCACGCATGTGAGTAACGATCATTAAAATTCTTTTTACTTGAAGTCGTCTTAGAGCATAAGGAAATATTATATTTAATGTCCTATTTAGTTGGTTTTTCGGTTAAGAAATATTTAATTATGCGCCCTCAATTAAATTACAAATTCAACAACATTCAGTTTGGCCGTAGGCTTCCAACATTTTCAGGCTTTTTTATGGGTGTTTGTGGGATGCTAAATATCGACGTCTTGCAGGTATGTGATTTGGGCAAATTAGGACTATCCTTAAGGACTTCGTACATTAAAATCCCCATATTTTGAGGACAAATGTCAGAAATTTTCATTACCATGCTCTCCAGCGATAAATTCTTTTGCACCAGAAATTCTCCTCTAATTCGCAGTCAGTCGATGTCTTTGCATAATTTGTGTTGCTTTTGTGAGAAAGAGACAGAGAAGTTAAGTGAGGTAATGCGTTGAGTACAAAGAATTCTTTTTCTTTCTTTTTTGTTTGTCCTTAGAAAGATTTGTGCGGGAAATTTATGTCAATTAGTCTGTCGAGACGCTCTTTTGTTAACGTTTAGTGACCGGGTAAAACGGAACTTATCACATAAGCAGTACTACAGTAAACGAAACTTGGCAGGATTCTATACGTCCATTCAATAACCTGCCACGCACTCGCGTATGACACCTCAATGTTCAAGTGATAGGTCATTTTCAACACTTGGGTTAAGTACGTTAACTAATTTAATGTAGACAAATCACCAGAACCACTACAACCACTTGTTAAATGTAAATGCCATTGTGGACCTAAGCCTTACACAAGTGCTAGCAATTACAAAAGATTCCGTGATTAGCATGATGGTCAATAGTCACCAATCCACTGTCCGATACCATTACAGTCGAAAGTAACGCCTAGTGGTAGCACGAGACTTGAATGAGAGTGAGGTAATTGTAAATTACAAATCGGTTTCCTGAAATCAAATTGTTGTAAAGAAGGGGGACGGAAATTGAATGGAATAAACTAAGCAATGGAATTGAAGGGAAAATTGAGGTTTAATTTTCTTGTTTAATACGAGAAACATTACATATCATTGAGTAACCAGGGATAACCTGGCACAGTAGGAAAATTATCGCGGTTTGAGGCAAAGCTACTAAAAAACCAATTTATAAATGGATTCGTTATAAAGGAATAGTCCTGAATAGTCTCAATTGTTTATTCCTGAACAATTGTTTCAAAGCAAAAACACGGAGAACTTGTTCATTACATTGCCAATGAGGACCGAAAATTGATTCATTGTGACGGAAACCATCGCAAAGCGTGAACTTATGTGTCACCTGCTAATCTTGTTATGGGAATAAATGTTTTTCTGTTCGTTTAACGAATACTGACTTGTTCTACTTTTATAAAATATTTAGTAGGAATGTAATTTTGCTTTTGTTTTTGCTGTACTTAAATGACTAAGGGCGTTACTCAGTAAAAATATATTTCATTTATTTAAGATTAATTGCAAAAATTTTGTATGGACATTCGTTTTATAAACCTTTTATAAATCACACATACGAGTATTTTAATGAGTATTTTCGTAAGATATACGAGTCATTAACGGCTGAAGTATTTTTTTCTTGACATTTACTGCCATTTCTCAAAATACATAATTGCTGAAGTTAAATTTTGCCGGTTGTTTTAATTTTTGTGATGAAATTTTTAAGCACCAAAACACCAGGTAGAAGATACTAAAAGTTCACAGGCACTTAAAAGAGATATTTCACACAAACATATTATTGAGTCATTGTAACTTTAAGACGATGCACTTATTGTTGGACAAAACTAAGATTTACCTTGAACATATGTTAAGCTGAAAGAAATAAGAAATGAAGCATCTTGTTCACCTCAAACTCGCAAGCGGATGAAGGCTTTTGTAAAATAAAACGTAGGGAGGAAAATGTAACGATGAAAAAAGCCAATTAAAGTGTTTTATTGGTTTTAATTCAGAATCCAAAGATAAAAGCCACACTCACGCACACACCTCTACACTAGAGTTTGGGGAGAATTTGGAGATTTCTCGGGAGCTGGCATGCTAACAATCCCAGTTTTAACACGAAATTAAAGGTGTGCAGATTTTGGTAAATAAATATTATTGTGCTATTGTATTACTATTCTTTCTTTTGCTAAAAATTAATTTAATTAAAAACTCCGTGCGTTTTGCTATCTTTACTCTGATGAAGGAAGATACACAAATACAAAAATGTTTGATTTCACGAACAAAGACAAAACTTTATGATTGATTTATATGGATGTTAACAAGTCTTGTTATTTTTGTAGATAATAATATGTTGGTCGTCTTTTAACGATAGAGAAGTAAACATTTATGTAATTGATTGGCTGTGGCTAAGATACGAACGCAGGCGACCAATGCGAATCAAAATATTTAAACTCACCAACGCAGCTGATGATTTTTTAAGTGACGGGATGTCAAATACCAAACAGTAATTTTTTTCGCCTTTTCCGGAATTTTTTATATGCAGTTTGACATCCGCAATTGAGCCGGAAATGCCTTAAATTCGCCCTATATTATTAATATTATTATTATGTTTCGAATTCGCCCTTTAGTCTATCAATTTGCCTTAAAGGCGACTAAAGCCACCAAATGCGTATGATTAAATACCAAAAGAGTTTCATATATTGTTTATTAAAAACATTATATGATTAAAATTACTATTATTATTTTTGCCTAGTTCAAGTACTTTGATTATGGTTTGAATTTTAGTAAAATTTGTCTTGTCGAACTCAACCATGTTGAAATTTTTATAGACTGAAACTACATTATGGTTAAATATAAACAAGTAGTTGTTTGCCGCAACTAAAGTAATATTTAAAATGTTTTCAAATAACCATTATATGTTTGCCATAGGAATAAATTGTTGTTGGGAACACAATAAGATTCTACTGCCCATGCCACAACTATATTTTTTTACGTGCATTCGTTTAAAATTTCCCATGATTTAGCATCTCTATTTTGTCCTCGAAAATAGAAAATTTCTTGCGGTTTAAATTATTTTATATTAACACTGGTACTTTGGTATGCCGGCACAGTATTTTATCGAACAAATTTACGCAAAAATATTTCAAGTACAGACACGGTCGTCTTGAGGTTTTATTATAAGTTGACATAAATATTTCCAAATTAAGCTTAATTTTAATAACATCCCCAGAATTCCGAATTTATTATTTAGTTCCCATTTTTCGGAATATAACAAACCCTACCTAGTCCATAACAAACACGCATATTAACGTATTTGGAATTCTGTATGTCATTATCATTAATGCTGCTGTTGTTCTTATTATTATCTCCATCATCATCGTCATTATCATCGGAGCCATTAACACATAAAGCTTTTAACTCACAGTTCATTTGATTGGATATTGGCAAATGTCGTCTGCGTTTTAACAAAATTTAACTTTACCACACACACACAAGCATACATCCTTATATACATTAATATGTTTGTGTGAAATTTCTTTTCTTTTTCTTATTTTTCTTGTTCTTGCTCATTTGTTTTTTGCACACGTTTCTATAAAGAACAAAGAAAAATTACTTTGTTTTATTTTGAATGTGTTCTTAGCAAAGTTGTTAATACTAATGACATTTTGTCATTGATTTCTTGTAGCGATACGTTTGTTGTTTGTATATTTTGTCCCAAGATACTAATATAAACAATAATAACGTCGAAGCAGAGTTATAAAGGTATTACTTAAATAAATTTGGGGAAACAAGAAACGGCCACCACCATTTAAAATTATGTTTTGTTGTTTTTATTTTACACAAACTTTTCTTCCTATGAGAATTACACCGTTATAGATCAGTCTACAAGTTGAAGTTTTTCCTTATAAAATTAACACTACAGTGTTTAAGCAGAAGCTTTAAGCTGTAGGATTTTTTCAAATGTACGTTCTTTTAATTGAAGCTTTTATTAATTCAACAAAAGCTTTGATTTTGCTACAAAATTAGTTGGTAAATTTTTAGAATTCTCTAAAAAAGGCTTCTAGTGAAAACTTTTAGAGAAATTTGAATGATCAAAAACTTTTATATTTCCTTTGTTGTGATGGGTTTAAACCGTTTTGACTAAACCTTTTACAGCCTTGTTCTGCAACAGGTAAAAAATACTTTTACAATATCTTTCAGCTTAAAGTCGTTATAGGAAAAATGTTTAGCTTTATTTACTTAAATGTTTCCTATTGAAATAGTTTTACACTGCAGTTAAAGTAAAGGTAGGATTTCAAAGGAATTATTGAAATTAATAATAGCTCTAAGCTGTTTAGGGAAAACATTCAATTGTGATGTGCGTTTAAAGTATTTTTTACCCGTTTCGTTTATATGAAAGAAACATTGAAAGAGCTTTCTCACTTGTTGTATTCCAACGCGAATCTAGCGGTAGGGCAATAATTTATTGTTTCTCATATAAAAAACTACACAAATTAGAAAAGTTGTTCGTTACCTAAAAATTTTTCTCTCCAAAGGTCAAGCCAGATTCGCTACCGCTAAAAGAAGAAACAGAAAAGCTCAAAGCTGAAGTAGCTCAAAAGGATGAAAACACTTTCTTCAATTATTTTGTCAATTTCAAACTACAAATACAAATGTTTGTATAATATAAAAAAAAAGAAATCACTCTCTTGAAAAACATTTAGTTGATACGTACACAGCAGCGACCGAAAGCTTTAAGTATCCTTGTTTTAAAAGTTGTGTTTAGCTTTTTTTGTTCTTCTTGTTGTTGATAAGCAAATTGAATGCAGATTTTTTCGAGTTCTGTTGTTCTGCAGTTATTCGTTCATAATAAATAACATAGATTGTTTCTGCCATTTGTTTTCCTCTTGTTGTAGTTTTTCTTCTGTTTCTTCCCGGAATACGACGGGTGCTGTTACTGGCTTTAATGTGTAGTATTGTCGTTAATATTGTATTTGTTGTATTCGTGTGTTGTGAACATTAACGATTTTGTCTTTTCATTTATATGTGTGTATGTTTTTTTTTTAAATTTTGTTTTCGTTTTTCTTGATTGTCAGTTCTCAGTTATGTTCTTCTTGCATATAATTGCTCGAGTTTGGTTATCTGACCGTTGTTAAGTAAAATTATTTATTACAGTACAGCCAAGTAAAATATGGTTCAGTCACTAGAGCTGTTGGGCCAAATTGTTTAACATTAGTTGTACTCAAAGATACTAAGAAATAAAATGTGAAGATGGTTTTTTTTTTAATTTTGTTTAATTTCTGGATTTTACTTCACGTGTAATTACGTGGTAGTCATGACTAATTTTAAGTTTTTTTGGTGCTTTTATTGGTTATTTTTTTCATTTTGCATTTTTTGTTATTGTTAAAAATATATGTATACTTTTTACGTGTTTTTTGCGGAATTGGGGAATATTATATTTTTGTTATTTTATAATTGTCAATGTGATTAACACTATTGTTATTAAAATTTGTTTAAGAATATTGGATAGAGGTACTATTTCCATTGTACATTTGAGTTTTATATTAATGAAACCAAAAACTTTACTTAACAGCAAACAACACTATTTTAAGCGTAAATTTCTGTTAAAAAAATAAGTGCCTTAGCAATTGTTTATTTTACAGAAGTTTCCCAAGCCAATAATTTAGGACATATTGTGTACACAGTTACACATAGAAATAAAAGCATCCTAATATTAGGCAACAGTTTACCTTATACATATATATTTAAGCTTAAATATATTTTAGTAATTAATTCATAAGTAAGTGCATAATGTTACCCCTAAGGAAGTCGCATATGACCGTTATTAAGGGATACATTTATTGTACTTCCTCGTAGCAAAAACAATGTCATAAATAAGTCGATCGACGCTTAACTTGGAGAACGCATATAAAAATAAAAAGAAAACAACTGAAAATAAAAACAAACAAAATGTACTGGCTTCTTGGTCCAAGATCGGAGTTAAACATAAACAACAAATTACTATTATATAAGACAGTATTAAAACCTATATGGACTTACGGTATCCAATTATGGGGAACCGCTTCCTACTCCAACATTGATATAATTCAAAAATATCAGTCAAAAACTTTAAGATTAATTATAGGTGCTCCTTGGTATATAAGAAACACTTCAATTCACAATGATCTCAATATTCCAAATATAAAGGATGAAATTAAAAATTACAGTACAAATTATTTGAAAAGACTAAGCGACCACCAAAACATTCTTGCAATAACTCTTTTAGACGACAGTGATGAAGTTAGACGGTTAAAACGAACGCACATATTAGATCTTCCATTTAAATCTTAATCTGTATTAGCTCTTTGAATGTATAGATAATATACGAGTAAGTCTTTAATATTGATAAATTTTAAATTGTCAAATTCTATGGAATTTAATGCTACTGTTATAAATAGTTAATGTATTTATTAAATTTGCTTATTATTACATTGGAAATAGATTGCAAATAAAAACATAAAAAAAAAAATAAATAACTAAATAAGTCAGCTTGGCTTGTAATTTTAAAAGTAAAAATTTAAAGCCTCTTAAAAGACTGAAAAACAGTTACAAATGGCCGTCAGAACTTTACATAATTTATTCACTCTATGGCCCTATTTTTCTTATTGCATTAATTTTTATGTTCCATTGTTCAGTTTAAATACTTTCAATAACATTTACAATACGAATTCCTTAAATTACCCAGCAGTTTTATGCAAATTCGTTTATAAGTTTTAGTATTAAAATTTATATTTAGTGAACGGAGCATTTAAAGACATAAAATAAATGAAAAACTTTTTAATATAAGAATTATATGAAGGTGCTTGCATAAGCTTTAAATAAATTTATTAAAAAGCAAAGCATACTGTTAGGAACATAGAGTTGACTTATCATTATGAACGGCAATTATAGTTAAATCTAGTGAACCTGAATTGTAAGACGCCCATTTTTATATTTACTATACTTTTTTAAGGATAGTCGCATTGTTAAAAAATTTTAACGACATTTTCAATGACGTTGCTATTCAGTAACGTTTTTCACAATATTCGGAATTGTTAAGTCAGCTGTTATTGTTATCTAAACAATTACGAAGAACACTAAACGACAAATTTTTTGTGATGTTTAGTTATTCGACGAAATAAAATTCATGGCGTCTCTTGGTTGCAGTGTTACTTGGTTTTTAAATATTTATAGTTTTTGTGCACAAGGCCGTAAGTATAGACAAACTACATGTTGTAAAAGCTTTACATATTTCCATTGTTCTTTTTTCTTTCTGCTATTCGCTTATTTGATATTTTTTGGCGAAGAGACCATTTGATATTAATTTGAATAAATGGAAATTTAACGATGTCTACTATCGTTTACAAGTAGTTAGTGAATCTCAAAATAACAAAAATTGTCGACAAATTTTACCACCGTCGAATCGTTAAATATTAGTACATCCACAAAAACTACCGGTATAGTGCAACTTTTTGCGTCCTCATAGCTCATATTTATTCGCTTATAAAAATTATTGGTGTATTATGTTAATAAGGTCAAGGTACACGGTGCTGTGGTTTAAGTAATTAGCCGTTGACTCTTAAGTATTCGATGGCTTGTTCGTATCTCAGCTGCTTGCAATTAATATTATAAATTTTTCTGATATGTACCAGCTTCTTTTTATACTAGTATATATCACATAGCCCTCCTTCTTTTGTACCACTTTATATCACTGAATCGTCCGCGAAGTAAATCGGTTATTCTAACTTCATGTAATGCTTTAATTATAGCTTTCTTGGTACTTTTCTTTTATTTTCCGCACTTAAGTTTGTGTATTTTGCGATAATACTCTATTTATTTCAACAAATTTTACGATTTGCGATATAATTGATTTTTGAAATTAATATTCAGATATTGTAAATACAAATTAATCTTTTGTTTCTTTTTGGCAATAAAATATTTAAGGAAGCACAAGAGTGTATAAGTAACAGCGTAACTTTATATTGCTGATGCTGTTTTGCGATTAATTTATTAAAACAAAAAAATCGGGAAGAACAATAACAATAAATATAAACTTAAAATATCAATGAATTTTTCATTCCTTGGTGAGTAATCATGTTGACGATGCTGCCGACATTTAAAGAAACTTAATCTTATTTTATTGGTATTTTGCTTATTTTCAAAATATTTTACTATTGCTACCTTTTAGTGGTATAAAGATTTTACGAAAAACTGTAAAAGTCTTGAATTTTACGGCTTAACAGTATAATATTCTCATGAGTTATTTCTGCCGGTTTTAGTTTAAGGATGCAAGGAATTTTATTTCCAGTATAAATAATTTTGTGCCAGCAGATATTTAATGACTTGCAATAAATTGATAAATATTATTTGTTCAAATCAAAAAAGCTGTGGAAAACTGAAGGAAGTTGGTTGAAGTCAACCTTGTATAATAATTTGAAAGTTTAACACAAAAAATTATAATGAAAGTAGGTAGTGGTCGTTGTGAAACCATCTGTCATGAACGAGATTATTTCATTTGTGTCTGTACTATGACCAATTCAGAAATGTTTACGGCTTATGGGGCAAATATCTAATATTTTCCACCCGCCTTAACGCGCAAAGAGGGCGCAAACAGCACTGTAGAATAAGAATGAAGACACTAATATATATCACAAAAATGTATAAATATGATTGGCAGCGTCGGAGCTGAGGCACGGACCTAGCGGGCCACTCAGGTTTTCATACAGTCAGTAGTGAATGTGCAAACTATTTATGCGCGGAGCGGCTGCTTTTGTTTTAAATAGTTGTTGCACAGATGATTGAAGCACACTTAAAAACTTACGTTGATTTATTTTACACCAATATGTTATATACACATAACTGCTTTTACGCTTTAATGCTCATATCACTACAACAACCAACTACTTGTGAAAGTTGCTGCTTTGAAAGAGAAGAACAATTTAACGACATTCTCGAAGTTTGAAGACAAGTCTAGAACCAGTCTAGAACACCCCATCGTTCTGTTCTAACTATTCATATTGCAGTGTCATCTTAATTTAAGGAAAACTGAATTCTTAAAGTTAACTGATTTCATTGCATTTCGCAGCGTTCTATCTAATGCAACAGGAGGTAAGAATACATAATTCAAATTGTTTATTGTTTACGCCAATAATGTTCTCAACTCGTGAATCGACTTAAATAAATCGAAAAGATGTAACAACTGAAAAATTCCATCAGGCATTAGTATTTGCACCATATTAAGCAAAAGGTTGTAAATCAATATTTTAGCCTTAAATTACAATGTATTGAGACACGTATACGCCACATGTCTTTTGTGTTCAGATAATTTCTTTACAAATTTTGCGAACTTTTATACTTCAAGATATTTTTCAATTAAATCATGTTAAAAGTTTAAAGTTATTAAATTTCTTTTTAACCATGGGACATAAAAAATTTTCATCACGTTTTATTTGCACAGCCTGATGTAGTAAAGACAATTAAAGAAATTACTCTCCCTCAAAAAATGTTACTTGTTTTCTTAAATTTTAAGTACCAGTAGCAAGTTGTAATAAAAAACGCATAATAAATTTCACATACACCTCAAATATCATCTACAATGACACAATTATATTATTCTATGCCATATTTGACATTAGAAATGTCAAATGCACACAAACGTTTTTTCTTAAATAAATTTGTTTTTGTTATACGATACGGCCAAGGCAAGAGAGGTTGAGTGCGTATTTTTTATTCTAAACATGACATTGCCAAGGAACAAAAGTATATGCCGGTGTATGTGTATTTTTACTAAATGTATGTATGTAAGGAAGAATAATATTTCTGAGTATTATCCACTTTTCAACGCCAGCTCAATTCGACATGCTTGTAATTTTGTTTTGGTATGTATAGATGTGTTCTCAAGGAAATTTTCAATTTTCAAACATGGCGGCATTTTCAGCATTATCACAATTTTTCCGATCATGATATATGTAAGTCTTTGCCAGGAAGCCGGAATAGGAGAGAGTATGTGTATAAAAGTGGGTTTGTGGGTGTTCGTACACATGGGTGGGAGAGAGAGAGAGAGAATGTGTGAATTTTGTATTTGGTAAATCAGCTAAAGTATAAGTGTGAACTAAGAAAATTTTGTCAGGAAACGTATTTCATAATCATGAGCATCATATATGGTGTTGTGGTCTTTATCACAAACTATTTTCTGCTATGCTAAAATCTGTTTTAGGGACAATGGCCTTGTAAAAACTACATGTTTTGTTGGCAACTTTTGTGTGTTGTGTGTTTTTCCGCAAATTATTTTCTTTATATTTTTGTGTATTCTTTTGCATGACATTATCTTAATTTGTTTGCTTTTAATCCATTTGTACACAAACATTTCCGAACATATTTTTTGGTGTAACTTCTTTGCTCATACGGAACAACATACATACGTATTTTTATAGATGTTTTCTATTACCAACACTCATTATCATAACGACTATAATTATGATTCGACATTTGATTAAATATTTGACAAATTTGTTTTTATTAATAAGAAAAAATAAATAAATATTTATGTTTAGGTATTTTAGTTATTTTAAGCAAATGCAGCATTAAAGCAATAAAGAAAATTAAAAAAAAGCCTCTTTGTTACATATGACCTTGACCGCTTAAATATTTGTATTGTTTAAGCCAATAAATCATAAGTTCAAGGCGAATTATTTTATCATTTAATATTACTATGCCAAGCTGAATATATAACAAAAATAGAAAAATGATAACTGTAGATGAAATATAAAAGCAATCGTAAATTCTACGATACAAATACTTGCCTACCTTTTTTGGTTTTTAAGTTAAAATAATACTGCCTACTTTTAGACAGTAAAAAATAATTTGCAAAAATTGCCAGGTCAATACAACTATTAAATTGACTTTTACCTATAAGATAATAAAGGGATTATAAATATTTGTTTTGTATGCAAATAATCAAAATTTCAAGATCCTAGATTGTGATTAAATTGACTTCAACATCGGACAGACAGTACAGACGGATATCGTTAATTGAACATGATTACCTATAGGATCCTTTTTAGGTCGAAAAAGATAAATCTAAGCATATAGGCACCCTTCTCTTTTATGTGAAGTGTATGAAAATAGACAACTGTATAAAACAGACCCTAAAAAAATTTATATCTTACAAATATTTTTGTCTTTTCTATGGTTTCATGAAATATGTATTAAATGTCTTGCATGTTTCTAGGCAGGATTGTTTTTTTTTTTTTTTTATTTTTATTAAAATTTTATTAAAAGCAACCTCTTATTTGCTCGCGTCTAGCAAGGAAAATTAAATCGTTTACCTTAAATAATTTATTTCTTCATTTCCACTTTAAACGATTTTCATAACAAAAGCTAAATCTAAAAATTGTTTATTCTTTTTGTTTTTCTTATTTTCTTTCGTTTTGCGTTTAATTGAGTGCTGAATATTTAATGTCACTGTAGTTCTTTTAATGGATTTTGTTTACCTTGAGTCCCGTAAAGGACAGGTGAAAACACACTTAAAGGTCCTTTTTTATTGCTCTCTGTTTCTGATCGTTTTCGTGTAACAGAAAGCTGTTGTTTTATGAGGAAAATTCCTCCGAAAAGAAAAGACTGTCCAATCTACGTGGGAAATTCGCATTAAATAGACAATAGATTATTATCTTCTGTATTGTTGACACAAGGGTACAGTTGGTTGAACCTTTTGGTTTGTTTTCAGGGCGTTACGTGTTTCTTGCAGAAATTGATGGTTAATTGATTACTCTTGTATAAAAGTCTTGCATTTTTCTAAACTCATATACTATTTTTATATTTCTTTTATAAAACTTTGCAAATTGAAGGTAATGATGGTTTTGATGTGAAAGTTGTTTTAATATTTTTTAGTATATTTGTAATGAGAAAATTATTTTTTTCTAAATAATATTAAAGAAATTCAGTTGATTTACACTAACGAATATTTTACTCCGAAAAAAATACAGACCAATTTAAGGGTTTGTTTTTATTTTGGTTTTTGTTCGAAATTCAGTTAGTTTTTAATGGACTCAAATTTGCAAAATAAAATTGTGGCACCTGTCGTACAACAACAACAAAATGTTTATTAAAAATGGCGACGGAAAATAATTCGTTTCACTATTAATTCGGCCGGAACTGACGCTTCAAGTGCTTCTTCTAATAATTTCTATTATTTGGGAATAATTTCTATAATTTTCTTTTACATTTAGAAATCAGGCGCTTGAAAGTCATTTAAATATCATAATTGACTACTTTACTTTCATCGAGATATATTTTGTTTGTTTATTTTATTTACTAATTATTATTTATACTCCATAATCCTTTCTATAACTATATTTATGTTCATTTTGTAAGTTATTAGAAAATTACTTCCACGTCCAACAGTTTCTCTGCATATGTCCTACAACTTACTTATTTACATTCCTATCTAACTTGCGTAATAGCTAAATCTTAACCACAACTATAAATGACCAACTTCCATGTGAGTTTGGTTAGGCTCTTACTTGTGGAGATAAAACAAAGTTGTGCATATAAATTGCACCTACAATTGCTTGCTTTTGAAATGAATTATTACCCCAAAACTCATGTCGAGGTCAATGGAAATTTCTCTTTGATACTTTGGCTATAATTTATTTCATTCCAACATAACAGAGGGGAAGAAGTTTTTAGAAAGCTATTTTTTTAGGCTCCTTTGCATGAGAGTAAATGATTTCTGCTATAAGTAGCAAACATTAATTAGACTTATCTTAAGTGGTTTATTTAATTTTATGGAGATGAGTTGTGGTTTGTTTTTGCTGTAGCTGACATTGCTTTCTGACCCAGCAAGTTTGTGCACGAACGTAAACTTTATGAGCACTTGCTTATTTAAATAATTTGGAAAATTCTGTTGGCTACTTCAGTTCACAATTGTACATTTAATTAAACTTGAGTATTTGGGCTAATAATATTATTTTCATTATTGAAAATAATAAAGTAAGATGTGAATATCTTATATACAAACCTGTATTAAATTAGCATAGCAGGAGAAATTGAATGAATATATTAAATTGAAATATTGTATTAATAATTGAAACAACTACGGCATATGTCGTACCATTCTTAAAAATACTTTCTGCTCTGTATAACATTTATCTTTCAATTAAAAATTTAAAAAAAATATCAAATAAAACGTCTTAAGCCATTACAACCAAAAATTAATTTTCCACATACGTAACCACTCTGAAATAAAAGCGTAAGTGCTTGTGAGTGTGATTGTTTTTTGCACGTTTTGACTTCTTTTGTAAAATTTGTTTAAATAAATCTTAATCCGATGTGGCCTTTTAGAAAGAACGCATTTAGCATCAATTAATTAATACCGATAATAGTAAGCATAATACGAAGTTGTTCCTCAAACCTAGAGACAGACAGAGGTGTTAATAAAATTTTTAGAAGCAAGGCCGGGATCTCATAGATGAAGTAGTCTTGCGTAAGTTTTCTTTAATTCTCTGTACCCCCTTTCATTCTTCTTACCTCTCTCGACGTTAAACCTAACAATTCTCGCAACATTTATTGTTTTGTTGAGAAAAGATTTTCTTCTTTTAATTAGTGAAAAAATTGGAAAATTTATTTACTTTATAGCATAGAAATTTTGAAATTTGTTTTGAGACTCGTTGCTATTTCTCTATGTGCTAGGTGAATGCTCTGTGAGGAACTATTCGAATCGTTTAAGGATGTACACAGCTTATCAGCGTCATTGTTCTATTAGTCATTGGTCTATGTTACTTTAATGAAGATAATGGCCACAAAATGTCTGTTGATCCACGAATAATATTAATGTCATCAAATTCAGAGCAAATCAAATAATTGCAGCCTTAACGCGGTACTAAAAAATTTGTTTTTTTGCTGTCGTCTTTTCAGCAGTACAAGCACAGCAATAGCATTAGTAAATTAACAAGAATTATAAAAGCAAATGTTTCTAATTTTTGCTTTGGCGATTCCTGCATTGCATTCATTTTCAAAAGCACGGTAACAGCAAAATCATTGCTACTAATACTTGTAAATTTTTTAGAACAGTTTAGTATTTCTTCGTGCTATGGCTATTTCGCAGTTAGCATTTTAAACACTGTCTTCAGGCTTATAAATGAAATCAAAATACCAAGTCTGTTCTTTATACTTACAATATTTCCATAGAGCATCAAAGAGCAAATATAGTTGTGGCATGGTCACGACAACCATATCATGTTTTCTACAACATTGTTATTAATGTGGCGAACATATAATGGTTATTTGAAAATATTTCAAACATTACTGTAGTTGCGATAAGCAAGTTATTGTCTGCATTTAATCATTAAATCAGCTTCAGCGATAAAAATGCAGCATGACTGATTTATACAATATATTTTGACATAATTCTAAACACAAAATATTTTAACTATAAAAAAATAATATTATCACTCCAGGCATAAAATGTTATTAGAAGATATTATTTTTAAAATTATTTTGATGTTTAGTCAAAGTATGAGGCTGCTGTAGCTTATATGGTAAGCGCGTTGACTATTAAGCATTATATCGCAGAGTAAGAAGATCATAGGTAATGCCAAGCAACCCCTTGACATCAATTGTAAGGCCAAATTTGCTTTGAACGAAAGATAATACTCTGTGTATAGTGGTATTACAAGAGTACACGGCATTAGTTACTAAAGCGTAGCGAGAGCGTTACAACTGAGTGCTAATGGTAAATAATAGAAATTAAACTTGCGAAAATATTTGCTTGCGTTTGTTTCATAAAATCAACAACACTTCGTACGTATTACGTATTAAGCAAATGCTGAAAAACAGGTCGACCTCTGCTTTGGCTCAAAAGGCCAACAGTTCTTTTGGTATGAATTATGTTTCATTGCAAATATTTTGCTTACGCATTTATATGCATTCAAGTACGTGGTAAAAGTTAAGCATTGATTCGGCAAAGATAGTCGCAAAAAGATATATTATGCTGTGAAAAACGCAGACAAAAGATCACTGAAACATTGATTAAAGTGTATTTTAATTAAATTCTCTGCTTCATCACTTTTACGTTCTGCCATTTGTTAACAATCTTCTATTCCAGCCAAATATTTCCTACACAAATTTTAGGCCAACAAACTTTTGATTTTATACAAAAGACCATAAATTTCTTTTGCAAATCGTTATTAAATGTCGTCGTTCCTTTTTATTATTTCTTTTTTGAAGTTTACTTCCTATTAAACTTCCTTTTCGTTATTCTTGCCATTTGAATGTATCTTTCGAACTTAAGCAAACATTTGTCGTTATTGATGACCAATGGGAAACATTTTAATGTAACAATTGTCTAAACTGAAACTATTTTTTATCAAAATACATTCTACAGGCTCACTCCATGCCCTCGCTCTTCCTTTATCTCTCTCTCTCTCTTTCTCTCTCTTTATTTTTTAGTTCTTGGCTCTTCAATTTTAAGTGATAAATGCAAGTCATTGTTTTATGGCATCCTTTCCTTTATTGTCTTTAACCATTTCATTTAGTTATACCTACAAACGTTTTTCATGGCTTCATGTTTGAGGATGTGTTTCTTTTTTGTTTTGGCATTTTTTTTTTCAGTGTATGTGTTCTTTAGTATAATTGACCATAGAATACATATGAGTTCTGTTTCTGTTTGCCATTATTTTTGATGGTGCACGTTTTTGCAACGTGCCGTGCTTTCAATGTTTATTTCTTCTGTTATTTGCAATTTTGTTTTATTTGTTTGTCTGTTGCATACAACTTCAATTTAGTTGCTACTACGTTTAAATTCTCTTGGCCTTTTCCTGTGTTTAACACGAGAATGAAAAGAGGATTGTACGTTTGTGCTTTTTATTTTTGTTTTTAGTTGGAGTGTTCATTTTGCTGAGATTTAAAATTTGAAATATTTCTTTGACTTTTGCAACGACAACTATTTGTTGTTTTTGGCAGCATCTATGCCTAGACACTGGTCATCATTCATTGGTATGCTTGGGGATTTAGGGAATTAATGCCATGTTTGTTCGTTTGGTAAAGGAAGTTGAATATGAAACTAAATATTTCTAAAGATATACAAAAACTATTAAAGAAATTATTTGTTTTGTTAGAAAAGATAAATATGAAATTTTAGCAATAAACGTTAGATATCAAAAAAATAGTATTTCAATCGTTTTTATTTTTTTAAACAAAAATATATTAAAAAATTAAAGAATTTTAACCAAGGAAATTTCTTTAAGAAATCGAATAATCCTGAAAGTATGAAATCTTTAATAACTAATTCAGAAATCCCTAAGATATCCTTCTCTTTTGGTGCAATTTGGACGAACCTTATTAAAATCATTTACACTAACCAAAAAATTTTTCTCTCGCATTATTGCCTAGACTTTCCTTAGCATTAAATGGTGGCCGAGAGAAACATATCATAGCTGTCAAGCAATAAATTCTAGCGTTTTTCCACAAATACTTCAGCACAACGTAAATCGGATTTTCTCTACTTCATAGCATTATTGCCATCATTTGCAGGATATTCTATTTTTGTTTAATATATAGGAATCTGCAGATGAGTTTTCTAAAATGCAACACAAAGGATTTAACTTCGAAGCAACTGAAGTTATGAGATGATGAACGGCGTTTGTTTGCTTGTAAAAAGTGGTTAGAATGGAAAAAACCACGTCATCTTCTTTTCCATAGTTATTGAATGAAATTCATGCTATCCTCAGCGTGGAAAAATATTGGCTCTCAACATAAAAGTGGAAATGTATACCAATTCCACAATTTTCTCCGCTCCATCTAATTATCATTTGTTCCGGTAAATGTTGACTAGATTTTTTTAAATTATAATTAAACAATGCATTTGAATAGCTTCTAAGATTTCTTGAAAAAATTACCATGAAATCCCTGACGCTGACCACACAACAGGGATATTAATAAGAGCGAGTCGATGTTGAACTAGATTAAAACAAGTCGTGTGTTAAGTGTAAACGAAGTGGTTTTCTGGTTTGCAAGGCCTATTGGCACTACTTTTATTTACCACAGCATGCACATAATAAGTTATAACTAGGGCCATAAGTAAGCCATTATTTGAGCTAAAAATTTAAAGAAAAGGCAACTTGTGCCACATGCGCCAATATCCCCCGAAATGGCTAGTCCCTGATAGGCCTTTAAGAAAAGGTACTTCAAGGATATTAAATTACAGAGGGTGGCTGCAAGCAATTAATGTGACCGGCAATAGTGCGGTCTTAGTAACTTTATAGTTCACGCAGCCATGATTCAGTACATAGAGCAAAATGATTTAAGAAATGTTGCCTGGGTTACTTGTATAGCTGGTTTACAACCATGCCTCCATTAAATTCTAAACTCATGAGCAATTCTCGTCCTCTTTCTCTTTTAAACTTGTAATTTATGTTGGTTGAATTTA
Source organism: Phania funesta (assembly GCA_963932375.1). Taxonomy (NCBI): domain Eukaryota; kingdom Metazoa; phylum Arthropoda; class Insecta; order Diptera; family Tachinidae; genus Phania; species Phania funesta. The sequence continues at coordinate 62,060,785 of OZ010655.1, forward strand.
GTCTTTAGAAAAAAACTTAAATCTTATTGTCGTTGTTGTATTTGTACTTTAAACATTGTATGTTGTGTCATGCCTAAATTTGGTCACATGCATGTTAAATCCCATTTGAGAATTCATTCATGTTGTATTGCTCATATAGAAATTGTTATTGTTTTCAAAATTGTAGTCGTTTGTTAGATGTTTCCTGCCATTTGTATTATTGTTTAGATTCTCCATTTTGATTACGTTGCCAATACATTTTCATGGTGATTGTGATTATTGCTTCTTTTTTTTTTGTATTAGAACAGTCGTTAGTTATCTATAGGTTCTAATACCTTAATGTAAGCACTTGTTTTACTGGCAGTTTTACACAGGCTTTTTATTTATTTATTTATAATTTTATTTGTTTATTTTTTTATGTAGCAAAGCCAAAAGAAACATATGTTTTGGCATGCTGCATGGTCAGTTTTTCATTTTTGTCCATCTCATTTATAGTCCAGAGTCTTTCTAGGGAATTACGAGGTACAAATATTTTATTTGATTTATAACTAAAACAGAAAATTCTGATTTTATGATGCCTTATAAAATGGTACTAACAAGCAAACAAAAGATAATCATAAGGGAAATTAGGGAAATGTAAAAATGATTTAGTAAATGTCGTATTAAATATGCCAAAACTAAAGTGTTTAAACGGCGTTTGGATAAAATAATAAAAAATATTGATAGAATCAAATAATAATTATTAAGAGTGAATTGTCAGTTGCAACATAATTTTAGCTACAAAGCTTTCAGAAAAATGCTACAAAGTTTATCTTGCTTTGTGGTCATTTTCTGATAGCAATCATTAGGCTTCGCTTAATTAATAATTGAGTTAATCACTACTGTTTTATATTCCGAACTCCGAATATTTTAATAGAAAGTTCCGTTGTTCTGTATTCCAATTCTGAATGATTACGTTCCTTTTATTTAGCATAGAAAGTTAGGGGGAGTAAATTATAAATGATAATTTTGTCTTAAATTATTAAATGTTTGTATTTATTTTATTATATTTTTCAAAATAATTTTTAAAATGCATATGGACGTCTGCACGGACTTGTTTGAGGACTCTTGCTTATTAGCGTAAGCGATAACTTGTGCTTTCATACACATTGTCTAATAACTTTGAAAAAAGGAATGCAGGACAGCTAATTTTCGAACTATACAATTCCACTCGGAACACAAAACAGAGACATAAGATAGGGTTTTGTGTTTAACATTATTGAGATAGCTGTTGAGAAAAGCTGTAAAAAAACAAATATTTTTAGGCCGTGTCCTTCAAGCTAGAGACGACAGTTTCTTTCTCAATTATTTTCGAAGTCATGAAATGATTTCGTATCAGAATCAAAAGGGGGAAACAAAACTTTTGAAATGAATAATAGCTTTTGAGTGTGAATAAAAAACAATAACTTTATTAAGGTACTTTTTAATTTAAATTTCTCTTTAAAATGTTTAAAGTTTGCTGAACTTTTCCTTTTTCATTTAGAAATTTATTATTTAGGTGGAATTTAATATTTTGATAAATTATCGCTTTTGATGAAACAACAGTTTCGTTGGTCATATAGCGAATATGTTAACGAATTTTTAATTTGTTGTAATACAGTGTTACTTCGGTACAAGCAACCAATAGACATTTATTATGTTCTGAAAACTGAGTAAAACATTTCTATGCCTATTTTGCTCTATAAATATATATACAACTGCCACTTTATTTGAGAGCTTTTCATCATCAAGTCTTGTCCACGATTTTTCTACGCAACTGTACGCTTTTTTCTTTTGTTAAATAAAACCCTTTTACAACACTTTTTCCATTTTGAAATATTCATATGCTCCAATTCAAACACGCTTATCCGCTCCAGATTCAATCAACCAATTTGTTTAATAATCGGCAGTTGCATTTATCGTGCGATGCGTTAACCGAATTTTTTGCACGTTGTTGCAAAAATGTTGGTTTTTGATGAAATTTGAAGCTTTTGCTCCTTCAATGTGAAATGTTTATTTATATACCAATTTAGAATGATTGATTGAATTTATTTTCATTCTTTAAATGCTATCAACACTTTTTCGATCATATAAAAAAACTCTTAAAAAAATATATAATTAATTAAAAAATTAAAAAACTTTCAGTACAAATTTCAATAATATTTCAAATTTAAAGTGGAAGCATCAGTAGATATGTCATGATTCTAGGGGTAGCGATTTTGATTTTATACTCCTAGCAGTCTGGACTGCTAATAAATACAATAGTTTTAATTCCCATTTACTTCACTTTTGTCCTTCAGCATTTTTATTTTTAATTTTTCAAATAAATTACATTGATTTGAAGTTAACACATTCGAAAGCTCATTGAAAATGTCATGTTATTTCTTTAAAGTTTAAATTCAATTTTTTTTTATCAAACTGATCTTATTAAAACTAACTTCTCTTGCTGACTCCCTGCAATGGCACCTAAGTCTGTATAAACTGTATTTTTTTTTCTTTATCGTTTAAACTTAAAATTTACAATATAAATAATCTGCTTTATAGTAAATATAAAATACGTCAAATTTCTTTATGATTTAAGCTTCGGAAACAATACAGTGCCAGCAGACAAGCCAACAAACAAACTAAATGAAACACAAAAAGACTCCAACTTGCCACACAAAAAAAAAAACAAGAGAAAATAAACGGATTTTAAGCAGCATTTTTGAGAAAACAAAATGGCAAGAGCATTGCCACAAAGATAATAAATAACTTTGAATACGGCCAGCTTAATTAAATAAGCTTGCAAACAGATTTTAACAGATTTCAACACTGAAATTTTTCTCTGCAAAAAACAAATTAAAACAAATCTAAATGCAGTAGAATAAAAGTGCATTCATGCAGCAGAGAAGATAAAGAAGGGACGAAAGGAAGTTGAGAGTGTGTACTGTAAGTTAAAAGTTAGTTTCTATAAGACTAAAACTTGTTTTCGTAAATAAAGTCAGCGTCTACGGAAATAAACCACAATGGAAATAAATTCAAATGACAAATGTTATGAGAGTTAGTAAAAAAGGTACCAAGAGCCAAATGTTTTATTTTCTTTAAAAAATGTTGTGGAAAATTTGTACTTGTAAAGAATACGAGCGAAACTGTCGGAGCTAAATGCCCAACATATAGGAGCAATATTGTTTAAGTTAAAAACTTGAGAATATCAAGCAGTTTATTATTTTTTCGGGACTGTATTGAAGCCCTCACGTGAGAACTCTTATTATTCAAATTATTGATTATTATTATAGCGTATTAGCGAACAATATTCTATTTCAATACTTTCAAATTAATTTATCGAAAGTTTTTTTAAAAGCACCAGAAAACAGTTTCTTCCAATTATCGAGAGATTTAAAATAATAAGTTGCAAATTATCGAGAGCCCACTGCTCATTGTTGTCAATACAATACAGTAATCCATGCAAACTAGTTTTATTGACCAAACCCTAAAAGCAGCAGCAGAAATCGCTTTTCTTCAACTCAATTTACCAGCTTTTGCACCCTCAACTTGTTGTCTCTTTAGAGGATGTATACGATAACTATCATTAATGTTCGTTGCGCTAAAATTTCAAAAATCCTGCTTTTGTTAAAGAAAAAGATTAAATTTAAGGAATAAATGACAACATTGTTGCGACAATGAGTGTCCTAAAAAGAGCGCATAGAAACAAACACCCTCACGACTGCATTGCTGAGCGATTTTTAAATGTCAAATTGTATGGCAAAACTCGTTATGATCTGGTTTTGTTTCGATATAAAGATTAGGGAAGTGGCAGCTGCTTAAACAAAATTATTTCGGCCTAACCTAAAAATATTTCGGCGAATATAGCGACGTTTTCTCAAATAATTAATCTGTATTTTCCTTTTGAAATCAGAAATTACTGAGACTGAACTTTCGTTCTTCTTCTGTTGAAACGAAATATGTTTTTATTTATTTGGTTTTCATGATCCCTTTTTCCTTATAATGATCCCCATGCTGAAATTTAGAAAACATTTTCAACACTCAACATTAATGTCAAGATAAACAAATCTTTTAGAAAAAAAATATATTAAATAAGATGCAAAAATGCATTGAAATGATGCAAATTATTTTTGTGTGTTTTTGAAAAGGATTTGCAACTTAAATTGTTTTGAAACAAATTTTCTCTTTTAAATTCCAAATGACAACAAAAACAATTTTAAATATATTCGTGTGCGGCAATGTTCAGCAGTAGATAATATGAAAACTTTTTATCTCTTTCTTTTTCACTACTGCTTAAATACTTGTAATTGTGTTTGTATGTTAAACTCAGCCTAAAAAGATGCTTTAAATAGTTGTCTAAAGTGCAAACAAATGCAATAGTCGTGCAATAATACACACATATGCTTGTAGAATGGGAACTAGATTATGGTTTACATACACGCATATTAAGATGCTCAATGAGAGCTCTAGTTTTTTGATAAACACTGGAACAAACATTTAAAACCGACAATATTACGCCTGCAAAAGACATGTGTACATGTTTTGTTTTTTTTTTGTCTGTACTCAGTGTTCGGTGCTGAGCTAGTCTTAGAAAATCTTAACTTTTCTGGCTAAATGCCAAAAGAATTTGTTGGCCAAAATTTTAAGCAGCTATAGGGAAAGAGAGGGAGAGAGGGCCAGAACAAACTCTTGTACTCCCAGAAAACAAATTTCCAAATCACAAACCAAAACATTGTCTGCCTAGAAATCTTAAAACCATAAAATTAAAAACTTCCACACACATACACATAGTACATTCCTGTATGCCAAATGAGTTTCCACAAAACTATTTAAAGCGAACTTTCAAATGTAATTTCACATACAAGTACTGGTGCATGTTGTCAAATAAATGTAGTTAAAAGCATAACTGTAACGTTGCCGTATCATTTTTTATTATTAAGTTGGAGTTTGAGAAATATTAGCTTAATAAAAAAATATTGCTTGGCAGTTGCTAAAAATATAGTAAATTTTTTTTTAATATTTATAAGCGTGTCCTGCCACAAAAGCATAACTGCTTGCAAAAAACAAATACCAACACACATTATATAAAATATTTTATTTAATATAAATTCAGTCTTGACTTTATACAAATTAAAATTTTAACAACTTAATGCAGGCTTTACATTTTGCTTTACCTTTGTTTGGTGTCATTCAGTTAATATAATTTTTCAAAAAGTGAAAAGTTTTTTAAACTTATTTATATTAAAGCTATGCAGAAATGAGCGCAAAGCCTTGAAAAGTTTTAACTTTTTTCTTTATAATTAACTTACTCTCCAGCTTTTAAGTACGCATTATATCTGCTTGAAACTTTTACAAATATCTGACAGAAAAATACCCAAAAGAAATAACGAATAACTTTCAATGATGCCTTTGGCAGTGAAAAAAAAACAAACAGCAATTGAGCAGGATTTAAACGAATTGTTCTTTTAACAATTTTATCGTTTTAAAAAAGGAAAATATGTGTTTTTCTTTAAATTTTGTGGAATCGCAGCCATTGAATTCAATTCTTACGAGCTATTTAAAAATGTTCGAATGGTATTTCATAGAGTTTTAATTTTTCTTGGCAATAATTAACTTTATAAGTTTTATTGTTTTTTTCCGAACTACAAATATTATTAATTATTAAGTTATTGAAATTTTTAGGCATGAGTTTGTGACAACCTTGAAAACAGTTAAAGTTTTTTAATTTTATTAGACATCTAGCTGAATGGAATGCATTTTCTATGCCGCTACACACGTTATCAACATTCCTCGTGTCTTATCTACAAATTGTGTGTCTAAACAACTTCTACTTATACCAACATTTAAGACAAATGGAATACGAGAATGAGTTATTTCTCAATTTTTGAATATTTCATATTATAGTATTTTTCCTTGGTTGAGAATGAAGTTTTTTACAACACTCTTACTTTTTCTGTTATTGAATTCTAGGTTACCATATGCAATTTGCCTAAAAATTAAAATTACTTAATAATGAACTTTATATTGAAGAAATTAATATTCACTTAAAATTCATGATTGAATTATTGTAGAAAATATTAACTTATTATATACTAGAAGCATTAAATTAATTTTCTCTCTATCTGTGAATACTTTCCCATGGAAACGAATTTTATAGAAAAAACAGTTCTTTGTAAAAAAAAAATGTTTTGAACAGTTCGAGCTGTTTTTTTTATAGAAAAATTATTCAAAAAGTTTTTTATAAAAATATGATTCCAGCAGTTTTCTACAGAAAAACTATTCGAGCAGTATTGTACCTAAAATTGATTCGAGAAGTTTTCTACAGAACAATGTTTCGTTCAGCTTCCTATAGACAATTAGTTCGTTTTATTTCCTATAAAAAAATGGTTGCGGGTTTGTATACAACAAATTTTCCTACAGCTTTCCATATTCTTTGAACAGTTTTCTATAGGAAAATGGTATGACCAATTAAAAATGGGCTATTAGAGAAAAAGGAGTATAAAGGAGTATAACTACTTACTATAGCAAGGTGTTTCCAGCAATAATTGTAGCAACAGTTACAAGTTAGGAAAACAATGCGATAAGTTTAATAGAGGGACCAAAATTGTCACTAGCAGTTTTTAATAGAAAAGCTAATCCTTAACTTAAATTTGTTAGTAATTTCTTGTATTTCTTTGTTTAACCAGGGAGCTGTCGCCGCTAAAACCAGCCATAGAAGTTGTATAACTCAATTTATGCTATTGTTAGTTAAAGCCCGAAGTTAACTTTATTTGTATTTAACACATGTCTTATAAAAAAAAACGCGGAAGTAGTACACAAATATAAGACAGCAAACACAAAAATACTCCAACAGATATAGAAAAGGATCTTACTATTTAATAGTTAAGCTTCAATACATAACATGCCAATGTTGCTTTCTGTTTTTCTTTAACTCCGGCTTGCTCTCTGCAATTTTTAACGAAATGCAATGACAACCACAGATTAGCTCTACTTTTTCAAAAGATTTAAAATGAAATAAAACATGTATTTACAAATTTTAAACACATACACAAACACTATTTGTTTTACATAGCCAAGTACAAATACTTGTACGGCTGCTCAAACTAAAATAAAACAAAATGCTGTAAGGCTAACAATTTACGCACACGACACGACTAACAAATACGTACATGGGAAGAGGAACTTGCATGTAGATTGGTATTTCTTTCATATGAGATATAATGCCAGAGTTTTTGAATCAAAAAAGTTGGTGCTATTAACGGCATCTTTGCAAAGGTAGTCATATAAATTTTTAGTATTTAGTACCTCAGTGAATGAATTACTAACCGATTTTATTAAAGAGCCAGAAGTCAGATACTTGTTCGCTTTCCATAAATACACTTCATTACTTACTTTACCATAAATAAAATTTTAGGCGCAAAATCAAATACAAATATTTTAATTTTGATTGCAACTCTACATCCCAGATTCAGATGTAACTGCTGCGAGTGAAACAAGGTTAAATGTAGGTATTCGTATTTTAAGCAACATATGCTTACAGAACAATTTTTGTAGCAGAAAAGTTAAGCCGACACACGTAAAAGGACTTTAATATGAAATGCTTATGTAGGATACAGAAATATGAAATTTTGTATTAGTGGTTGGCATACCTTCACTGATTTTCCCACATCCATAGCTGGCTTTGTGCTACTCCATTCTGTAAAAAGCTCTAACAAAAATCGTTTTCTATGTTGTTTTACTTATTCCAAGAGAAATAATAAAAAGGAGAAAAAAACATATACTCGTACGTACTTATACTTAAAATAAGAAACTCTTAACATTTTACTTGTTGTTGAATATACTTCAAGTTCATTACAAGTTTTTAAGCAGTTTAGCGGTTAAATAACAAACTTTTTTCTACAACTACGTGCTACAAGGTGTACAAATCTGAAGTGTGTGTATATTTCAACTTATACATACATATGCGGCATTTAGTAAATATTTGCTGTTGATGTTGTGGTTTACATTTTTTTCTTTCGTTTTAATTTCAAGTACATAAAGTAGCTGAATATACAGGCAGTGAAAAGAAATGCTATTTAATTTTCTTGTAAACATACACTTCAGTGTATGCAGGAGCTAAGTATTTATTTTCTTGTTTTTAAATATTTAACATATATTAGGGGGAAATTAATTTGTAATAAATGTAAGTATACTTTCAGGGTTCTTGTGTTTGTATATACTTGTATATATATTTTAGCAAATAAACTTAAAGAGTTTTAACTGTAGAGTAATGTAATCATTTAAAAATATGTAACCTCATTATGGGCGACACATGTTGAAAACCGGAAATGCCAATGCGTATTCAAGCATTGCAGATATCAATGAGTGGATATCAATCAATGAAGATTTAAAAACAATATTAGTATGCAGTACGCGAAACGGAATGTTACTTTATGAAAATAAAGTTTTATAAGTTTTATTTTTTTTGTTTTTAAAATTTGTTCAAAACAATAATTTTAATTTTGTCGAGGTGCTTTTCTAACAAAATGGTGCGAATATATTATGGTGTTTTCGAAAAATTTTTGCACTTTGGTTATATTTAAAATATGATCTATAAAAACTCCCAATTAATAAGGGTGTGTTCAGCATGTACTCTTTACTAAGGCAGTATTTTATTTAAGAAACGAAAACGCCACAAAATAATTTTTAATTAAAGGAATGCTTTGAAAGTTTCAAAAATCATAAAACAATTATTTGAACGCTTGAAAAATTTTTGGTAAAAAAATTAGTTGAACATTTTGAACAATTAGAAATAATTTTCCGACAAATTTCGACCTGAAATTTTTTCGGATCGTTTCATTGAAGAAATTTTCTTTGACAATTTCCTACAGAGAAATTTGTCGGACAAGTTCCTATGAAAATTGTATGGAATAATTTTCTATAGGCAAACATTTCGAAAAAGTCCTACAATAGAAACATGTGACATACAATTTTCCATAGAAATATATTTTGAATAATTTTCTACAAAAAAGGCTTTTTTTCGGCTAACTTTTTTTAAACCTATTTATTTTTATGGGTTTCTAGATGAAATTTTCCGTATAGTTTCGATCTGTTTTCTAACAAGAATTTTTATTATAGAAAATTTGGTACTCTCTTTCATGGTTTAGAAAATGAAAATAGTATTACATTTTTTGAATTCTTTTTTTAAGTTTAAGTTGATCTACGTTCGCATAAAACAAACTTATCCATTTCCAATTGTGTCGTGTATACACATACTCTAAAAAAAATAAAAAGAAGAGTGCCTAAGACCTGTCTAAGCCATTAATACAAACCCTTCAATAAAACAGAGGAGAAATGAAGCGAATTGAAGAGAAAATGCTTGTCAAGCAACAGCCCGAATGCACAGAATAGATTTTATAACGCAAGTTCTTACCATAAAATGTCTGCTTCAACGTGCAGATTATAAAAAAAGCTGTTACCATGCTTTTTCTAGCAATGTAGTATTCTGTAAAAACATAACTAAAATGAATTAGCCGGTACAACAGATGAACACAAAATTCTTATCCTAAGGCCTTGATGCCTTTCATAAAAAAGTTTATTTTTAGTGTAAATTATTTCCTGATGGTAACACGGAATCCTTTAGTAATTAAAGAAAAATATACGGAGAAAGTGCGGGCGGCTACTAGCACAATTTGGTTTTGCTAAATGATTGTTTTAAAGCTCAAATTTAAATGCTGCTTAATCATGCAAGAAAAAAATTTTGCAGGTGCACACCTAGAAAGACGTGTTTTTTTATAGTTGGGTTCTACCTATTTCACTTCTTTTGGTTTATATATGAAGGTGGTGTTGTGTTGTGTTCTTATGTATTGGTGTTTACTTATCTACTCTCAACACTTGTTAGTTTTACGTTCCATTTTTTACTACTTTTACTATTTTCAACATTTCGTTTAATCTAAAAAAACTATTTTTTTTATATTTCATACATTCAATTTACGTTAACAATTTTGTTCGCATGCAGCAAAATAAGTATGTGTGTATGCACCAATATTTTCCTGTATGTGTATGTGTACTTGTATGTAAAACGTTGATAGAGTGATTGATTACATTACAATCTATATTTCAGTAAATATGCAAATATATATTGATTTGTAAAATTGCACAGATTTGTTCGCTCTGTTTTTTATTAGAAAAATGTCTGGAATGTATATACCAGTTTTTATTTCTTTTTATGTTCTTGCATAGAAACGAAAAACAATTTGAATAGTTTTGAAGAAGAGTATAGTGTGAACGAAATTTTTTTTATATATAATTATGTAATATATAGTATGGCGCCCGTAAGTATGCTAAATATTCTAAGTCTTGTGTTATATCAACTAACTATGTCAATTTATTTTCTAATTTTCAAACATCTTTCAGTATGAAGCCGAGCTTAGTTTGTAAAAGTAGTATTATTTTCTTAATATGAATGACATTTTTAAACACGGTTGTAATTAATATCGCACTTGTGCAACAATAATGTGCTAAGGCAAAATTTTTTTTAATTCCACGTTTTTGGAAAAACCGACATTAGGTATTCATATCCACCACTGTAAAAACTTATTGTAGTTTCCCAGTTCTTTTACGAACAAGTGTTTAAATATTTTCATTTAAAACTTCCATATTCTCGTACCTTCCCTATGTCAAAACAAAATTAAAAATTTTGGGTTAATACTTTAATACCTCTTTAATAATTGCATCTCTTTCGTAGAAAAAAGTATAGTTGGATAATAATGACATCAATTATTGATGAAATTTACGTCAAGCTGTTGTCTCAAAGGTATGCTACGTTGAATTATTAAATATGGTTTTTTTTAAGTTTTTATATTTTGTTTCGTTTTTTAAAAGAAATAGTTTGAAGAATTTTACTATTTTTTCCACAAGGAACACTCGCGCTAGTACTAAAGAAATAACCTAATTTTTTTTTACAATTACTGCTGAAATATCTTTTATAAATTATTTTCAAGTTGATACCAATGATTGCACTAAAAGGTGCTAACGTAGCCTAAAAGTGCACAATAATATTTCCAGTTAATAAGTTCTGTGTTAATAACCCAACTAAATAATTTTGATTGAAAATCTAACTAAAGCTGTTCATCTGGGCAAACAATTACAAGTGTTTTTTCAGTCTAATGATCTTCATAGTGTAATATTTCTAAAGTTAATGCAAAAGTTATACAACTAGCTCTAATTAGTAGCCTATTTAAAGACTTCCTATTTCATTTGCATTCTCATTTGCAAAGCAGTCTGTGCCTTTTATACATCAGCTTTACATATTGATTTCCTTTGCAATATTCTTTACAAATTATAAATGTTTTTCTATACGCCTTTTTTCGTAGCTGATACTGCGTCTCTGTGTAGGTTTGAGGAGTTACAACATCCGATTAATTGTTACAAGTGCTTTTCAAAGTGTGTTTGAGTATATATGCATGTAAATAGACGATTGTGTATTACCACTTCAAATAAACAGAAGTGTTAGTTTATATACAAACAAATATCTCACAAACATAAAAACGTGTGCATGTGAAAGGAAGAGAGTACTCGTACACAATCCAATACAAATGCTTTTTTTCATACACACACCTTTCTGGCTGCAGCAAAATATATTGTATATATGTACGTTTTTGCTTGCATATGTAAAGGTAAATATGCATGAATGCTATCGTTGTTGGAAATGTGTTTCAATGAGTCTGTGCTACAAATGTTTGCTTTTAAAATTGAAATTTTATGTTTGTTTTACGTAGCAACAAAAAATTTAATTTTTTTGTGCTTATTTTTCAGATAATAGGTTTTTTCCGATTTGCTTAAAAGTAATTGGAATTAAATTTTTTAAATGACATTTAAGATTTTTTCGTAAATTATTCATTTCAGAAAAAATTATATATTTTTTTTATTTCTACATCATACCAGAGCAAGTATTTGTCTTAACAGTCCTGGTCAATTCAGACTTACCTAAAACGAGAAAGAAACATATAAAAAAATTTTTATTAATATGTTCAGAAGTTTGCATTTTGTTAAAGAGAAATTATAAGGGGAAGGATTTTTTTAATTTAAATAAAAGTTCTTATAAATCTAATGCATAAGAGCCAGTCAAGTAAATAATTACGAAATATATTTTAAATGCTTTAATAGTGTTTAATTTATATGAGAGATATTGCAACATTTTTAAGTATTTCATTGGTAATATTCACATAATTTTCCCCTATAGGACTTTTTTAGTTGCCGAGTACAATAGAATATATTTTAGCCCAACTTATCTTGCAATATTTAAAAAACATATACATCGCAAAAACAACCGAAGCAACTTTAGCATTTCAACACACTGCTGCACACCGACTTTGCTATTAGACAAAGAGAGTATACGTAGTAATGACTATGAAAATGAGATCGGCAGCTATCAGCTGTTGACCAGTAATTACATAACTTAAAAGAAAACGATTAGAGAGATGAAATGGTGATCATAAAGCTAACAAATCGAAAATCAAGTAGAAAAGCTGTTGTAAGGCACACAACGCAGTAGTAGTTTGCTTCGGTAGTTGCCTATAAAAGTATTGCTTTATAAAGAGATAATATAGAGCGCCAAATAGAAGCATATCATCAGTGCTTAAAATGCTCGTTGCGAAATAGCAATAGCACAGAAAAGGTTATGCACTATGGTATAACTTTTAAATAATAATTTCAGTGCAGTGTGTTGTTAAAATAATAATTTCAGTCCAACAATAGCAAAAATTAAATCCAAAATAATAAAACAGCACTTCTTATTCGTTTTTTTTTATTTATGCTATTACTGTTGTCATACTGCTGAAGATAGGACAGCAACAAAAACATCACTTTTACAAATATGACAGCATTGTGAAATGTTACAGCAGCCGCGCTCTTCGCTAAACGAGAATTTTTAAATAAACAGAATTCGATTTAGTTCTTTTTTTAAGTTAAAAAAGCAATCCCATATATTTTGAGAAGGAACTTAGGACAGGACACTATGCACAAGTATATATACTAGATTTGATTCTTTTAAGTATAGCTTTTAAAAATTAACAACTAGCAAGAGCAACAGTTGTGACACCAAAAATTTGACATTACTGCGCTGTTTTTTTTAAACAGCAAAGGCCATGTATATCGTATATATTTTGACTTTGCTTTTGTTAAAAAATTATTGCAACTTGGAACAGCGAAGTAGTGTAGGCTGTTATATTTTAACTATTGCTGTTGCATTTTAAATATAAGCTTGAGAGCAACAGTAATAGCAATATAGAACTTTTTAAACCTGTATAGCATAAGTTAATTTGTTAACAACACTGCATGTTATGTTTAGTTTCAAATTAGAGGTATCAATTAGGCGCGACTAGTTTGCAATGTTAAGTAATAACTTCATAGAAAAGCGATGTGATTTATGCCCTGTAATTTTTAAAATATTTTAAATCATACATTCATTGGAGTACCATTATATTGTAAAGCAAACAAGAGAATTTTGTTAATAAAATACTATTGTAAAAATTTTTTATTTATGAAATTCGAATAAATACATTCTTAATAATTAAACAGGTAATTTACATCTTACAATTGTTTCATAATAAAAATTTAAAAGGTGTGTAGTGTTAAAATATCTCGATACATCAACAAATGGACATATACTACTTTCAAAAGTAACAGCTTATATACTGATATAAATATTACAACTAATAGTTATTGATCGATCCATTGTAAAACTGAACTCCAGGCAAATGTGTAGCATGCTTTATTTAAAATAATTTTAACATAGGAAACATAATTGCATTTATTATAATTTATAATATTTAAATTTCTTGCAGTTTCTTGAGCTAAATATTTATTTTAGCATATTTTATTTTTCAAAGAAATAAAATTTGCCTGCAAAAATAAAACTTTTTTTTACAAAGCCATGTTTGTGGAAAAGAAACAACTTCACGAAAATAAATATATGTATAATAAAATACATATATATTTTTGTAAAAATTATATTTCTGAGTTGCAAAAAGAAAGAAACAACCAAAAATTTTATTAAAGTTTTCTGCAGTTTCTTGTTGTAAAGTAAACGTAGAGAAACTTGCCACACAACAATACAAACAAGCAAAAGTTTATCTTTAACTTTAAAAATATTTACGAAAAAAAAAAAATACAAAAAACCATTAGAGCAGAAACTATTTATTAAAAAATGCCAACTAAAAATTTGTATTTTTTATTGAAGTTACAAACGTTTTATATTAAAAACAAAAATTGTTACAAAATAGAAAACTGCGTTACGAAATAGTTTTTGAAATGTTTATCTTTAATGGGAAAACAGAAAGGAAAAGTAAATATAATAAAATTATTGTAACAGAAAGATAAATTTTATTGACAAGATTATTTGAAAAAAGAAGAGAAAAAAAGCAAAACTTAGAAGTACTGAAAGAAATTGAATGGTGAAGTTTTACAAAAAAATTAAGTAAAACAATAAGAGGCGATAAATATTTTTCTAGACAGAATTCTTAAAATTTTTAGTAGTCATATGTTAGTTTGAAAGATAGAAAATTCCATCAAATGATACCAGGTAACGATTAATAAATAAGTTAAACACCTTTATACATATTTTGTTTAAATTGCAGTGTGGTAACTTCAGACTACCACTTGGCTGGCTCATGATATGCCAAATAAAGTTTTCATTTGGTATCGAAGATATTCAATTTATAAATAGAATTTCTACTTTTAAGCTGAAATAGCAAATATGTTCTAGTGCTGATTTGTTCACATTAGCTTTTAATGTCTTTTAGAACATGATTTAAAATTGTTTTGTTTTGTTTTGGCATTCCTGAACAAAACGCTTCAGAAACTTGGAGCAGATATAGCAATGTATAGTCATAATTAGAGCTGTTGAAAAATGAATTCTGCTCATAATCCAACATGTCCTAGTACCTTTTGTAAAATAAATTGTACTATTTATAAAAAGTACTATTTGCAAAAGCTACTATTTATAAAAGTACTATTTATAAAACTACAAATTATAAAAAGTACAATTTATGAAATCAAATATTTATAAAATATTTAATAAAAAGTACCACTTGTAAGAACTTTTGTTAGTCGTTTAAAAAATACCCCTTAATTTTTTATTCTATCAAAAAATGTAGCTTTATAAAAATTGTTGAAGAGCTATTCCAAATGTACGCAAGACTAGAATGAAATAGAAAACAAGTACTTTTATTTTATTTTATTGCAATGAAAAGAGTAGACCATTCTTTGGAAATTACCCATAACTATTTCATACAAATGTGGTTGCATATCAAAATATAGAAAAACTTTCAGTGGCGTAGCGAGGGGGGGTGCCATGGTGGCATGACGTACATGTGTTACTTTTTTAATTGTAATCAGAGAAAATACAGCTTAAAACTCAATAACATAAATAATTTGATTTCCAATAAGTGCAAATATGTACACACTTCTATATCTATGTAATTCTTTACTATAAAAATTATTACGTAAAACTTCGCTCTAAGCATCTTCAGTGGATTCCCGATTTTTGCTAAAATTTTTGGTAAAATGTATACTATAGTTTGAATGTATTTCATAATGTTAGAATTGATGGGTGAATTTTATATATTTTTTGTGATTCTTGATTTTTGATTTGATATTCCGACAGATTGTTTTGATGTAGATTTTTGGTACGAATTTCCGTTCTCGCAAAGTTTGGTTTGGAGATAAACCGGTTTCGGCAATGTGCCATCTTTTTTTTTTGGAATATTTCGTTTATTCGCAAATATATTTCTTTTGTTAGTTTTATTTTATTTGTGGTGAAATTATTGGTGTTTGTTGAATAGTCAATTTGAAATAAAATACAAATAATTTTGTTTTCATTTTTGCCTTAATTTCGTTTCGTAAAATTTGTATTTTTTTAATGGTTTTTTTGAGGATTTTAAATAATTTTTTGGTGAATTTTAGATTTTATCGCAAATATTCGGATTTCTTGTGAATTTCCGATTTGTTGCGAAATTTAAATTTTTTTGGTAACATTATCATAATTTAAAAATTATGATGTAATAAATTTGGTAAATTTATTACTGTTGGTGAAGTTACAGATTATTGTAATTTTTCAGTGTAAAATAGTTTTTGTAAGAATCCGGATTTTTGGTAAATTTCGTTAAATTTTTTACATTTTTAGTAAATTTTGGATACGACTTAACAATTATGTGCATAACTGATCCGGCGCAAAAAAAACCCCGCTTATAAAACATTACTTCAACTCTAGTCGCCAACAAGGTCATCGCACCGGGTGCTAGTTATGCTCGCTGCGCCACTGATTTTAGGATAACATAATGGACAAGACTTTATAAATAATTTTTTCTAGCTGTTTTACATTATTTTAATATTTTCCGTCATTTATGTTTATCTTTTAAGGAAAAATGTTCTTGTTTACATAAATTTTAATTTTTAAAATCGTTGGTTTGGCTCTTCAGAGTCAGCATGTGCCTCTTTGCCGTTTGGTGATGAAATCTTAGTTTATTTCTAATTTTATTTCCCCTTTCTCACTGTTGCTTAATATGTCATATTTTGTTTTCATTTTGTTGTTTTTTGTTGCCAAAGTGTAGCAAGTAAGTGTCTTTAACAATTAGTTTGTAATACAAGATGTTTTGTTGACAAACGTCCGCAAATTGCTGGTTTTCACTTCTAATATTTCATTATTTATAATTAGTCTTCAAAGGCAGACAAAAAAGAAGAGCAGATTTTTTTTCAAATGTTTGAGATTTTAGTGCAAAGTTATTAAGATACAAGATTCATAATGTTTTTATGGTTGTTAAAAAAAGTTTAGATGTTTATTTTTATTAATGTTTTTTTTTTAATTACAGAACATACTTGACCACAAGAAAAAGCAATTATTAATTTATTAACACTTGTAGCTTAACCATAAAAGAACTATAAACTTTTTTATTACTTGTTGATTTTCTTTTTCTTTTCCAACAGCAATAAAATACTTTTATTTATTTGATTTTTATCTTTGATTACTGAAAACAAAAATAGATATAATAATATATTAAAATTTTATAAAGCGTAAGGTAAAACTTAATAATAATGAGATTTTTCACATACACCTTTCCTATTTTCTTAAACTTTTTTTTTATATAAAGGGTTATACAAGTTAGCCTTCCACATGACAGTGGCAATATTTTTAATAAACAATAAAGTATGCACTGCGAGAAAAATTAAATTAAACTTAGTCATGGAGCAATACACTACAGAAGGACGTATTCGAATTATCCAAGTGTAACGGGAAAAGATATGTTCGAGAAATATGTCACATTGTACGAATTTCCAAGCGAACAATTTCGTATTCGGCCCAGAAGCAAGAACAAACTGAGTCACTATGTAGCACAGTTAGAAACACCTGAGCATGCTCTACTAGATCCTCAATCCCAGCAAATATAAGCTTTCGTATTCCACTGGGCAGCGAATTTGACACAAAATTCCCAAGAGTTGAATGTCATCAACAGTGCATTTGCTGAAAGCATAGCTATTAAATAATGTTTTGTAATCGTAATGACTTTTAATTAAATTCCTTTTATTTAAAAGTTAGTAGCAGGTAACTGATTAAATTAATATTATTTCGCAAGATTTCTAATTGATTATGAGTTCAAATAATTACGATTTCTTAAGATATCTGTCAAGTAATAAAAAAGCATCAAAAGTAAACAAAGGAATTATTCGACTACTTTAAATTGCTTTTGATGATTTTAAAATTAATTATTTTAAAATTAATTAATTTTAATTTTAAATATAGTCATAATGATTATATAATTTAAAACTAAATAAAAATGATTATATAATTAAAAATTATATAATCATTATGACTCTATTTAAAATGAGATCTAATTGAGTGCTACTCGTAATCACAATTTGCCAGATATGGTTGAAAGGATGCGTAAACAAGAAGTCGATTTATCGAAAAAAATTTCCTCAAGTGATGAGACAAATTTCCACCTGAACGTATTTGGTAATAAGCAAAATTACCACGTGCGGGGATTGAAAAAGAAGACAGTGCTA
Organism: Phania funesta; assembly: GCA_963932375.1. Classification (NCBI taxonomy): domain Eukaryota; kingdom Metazoa; phylum Arthropoda; class Insecta; order Diptera; family Tachinidae; genus Phania; species Phania funesta. The sequence goes on from OZ010655.1 coordinate 62,078,806, forward strand.
CCAAAAATAAAATGCAATATCAAAAATTTGGTGTGAGTTGTGGTCTGACGGCTTAATGTAATGACACATAACAGGACCATACATAACTGTCAAATTTTGAAATGAAAACTTTTAATAAAAGTTACACAATTTCTTTTTACAAAAAATATATATTTCTTTGTAATTTAACGTGGAGCAGTCATGCCAACACAAAATGTGTCTAAGTGCGTAGTCGGTTACATTTATAATATTTTCACAGGCTGCTTTTTTACACTTCCTTATTACATTCAAGCTAGAATGACAGGAAAGAAAGATGTGTTTAATAGTGTAGCCAACACGGCGCTTTTAACGCGCTTATACGCATAGTAAAAAAAAATTTCACAGTTTGTTTAAGTAGTGTAATCAACGCAGCGTTTTGAGCATTGTTTACAGCCACTGTTTAATTTCTAGACTGAATAAGTTAAAAAAAATTCACATTAATTTTTGGAAAAACTAATTTTACTTTTTGTTGAAAAGGAGTAAATTATAGGGGAGTGGTAGACTTGCCAGCCCTATTTTAATTTTCTTCATAATTCTTGTGGATGTTCGCCTTAAAGTGTTGGCCGAATTTTGAAGAAATTTTTTTACGTATCCATGACTGGCTTAGATTCAATATTGGAAGCAATAGTTGGCACTGCGATTGGGTTGTGCGAAATATTTTTTGTCAGAAAATATATGCGAACCGTAAAATAAAAAATGTTTTAAATAGCTTACATTTAGCGTGTTGGTAAAGTTGAGATTAAATGTTTAAACATATCACAATTTTACCATACAACTGCATGTGTAAACTATTTAATTTCGCACATATTCGTAAATTACTGCTTCAACATGTGATGTAAATATGAATATGAAAGCTCAAAGGCATATTCACCATATCAAAATAAATGTAACACCAAGAAAACTTTAAATATCCAATCATGTTGAGTGTACGTGACATGTTACTTTCAAGTCAAATAACGAGATTAAATTAAAAATTGTGAACATGTGAATAAGTGCGTGCGGTTTAAAGCGTCAAGCTTTAACGAAAGAAGATGTCGATTTTTCTTTAAAAAACAACTACAGGGTGTCCGCCGAGAAGGTATACTACTTTGTTTTGCCCCCATTTCGGTAAATATTAGTCTTAACAGTTCATATTTGGCAGTCGTGAAGAAGAGACGCGGTGAATTTAATATCCGGTACACCAACGTGTTTTAATCGTTAAAACATGTTATCAAAATCAGTCCTCGATTACTGTGACGATGAGAAAGTTACGTGAAATTTTTGGGAGAAACAATGTGCCAACAAGACGCACTATTTATCGTGTAGAAAATAAGAGGGACTGTAGCTAGTAGGCCCAAGCATGGACCACAACGTACTGCAAGATTGGCTGATAACATTACTGCTGTTCAAGAAAGTGTTCAAAACAATCCATCAACCTCAATTCGACACCGTGCTCAGGACCTTGGTCTTCAAAGAACAACTTTGGCTACAATTTTAAACAAGAATTTGCATTCGTTTCCATTTAAGATTCAGTTGACACCAGAGATTCTTCCAGAAGACCATTTACGCCGCCGTACATATGCCAATAGGATGCTTTAGTTCGCTCATGACAACCACGATTTTCTTGAAAAAATCATAATGAGTGACGAGGTACATTTTCATTTGAATGGATATATGAGTAAACAGAATAGTCGGTTCTAGGCACTGGAATACCCTCAAATTATTAATCAGTTACCTTTGCATCCATTAAAAGTGACAGTCTGGTATGCAATTTGGTCAGGAGGAATCATTGGACCTTATTTCTTTGAAACTGAAAACGGCGTAACGGTAACTGTCAATAGAGAGCGATATCGTGATATGATTGAAAACTTTTTAACACCACAACTGCATGATTTGGCTTGACTAACATGTGTTTTCAACAAGACGGTGCCACATCGCATACAGCCAGTATTACAATGGAATTACCGCGTGGCCTCTTTCCACAACAAGTTATTTTAAGGAATGGTGATGTTGATTGGCCTCCACGTTCACCTGATTTGAGTGCTCCGGACTTCTTCTTGTGGGGATATCTGAAAACCAAGGTTTATGCAAACAAACCAGAAACGCTGGAGCAACCTAAACAAAATATTCGTGATGAAATTAACCCATTTACGGCCAGTGTGCCAATTTGGGAACACTTAGTAATTAACGCTGTATTAAAAAACTGTTGGTGTTTGTGAATTCGTTTATACAAAATATAGCAAAGGAAAGTGCTACGATTAAATATAATATTGGATTATTAAATTTCAATTATTTGTGTTGTTGTAATAATCGATCAAACTTCATCAACAATATACCCGTAGAGGTAGGTTCAGGTTGGCAGTAGTTATATTCGGCGTTTCTAATTTACAGATATAATTTCAAATATAACATATAATATAATAAAGAGTGAAACATTTGTGAAGCATTTTCAGTTTGATCTAACAAATGTATAAAATCTTATGAGGCATAAAATATTGCTGTGCCAATTTGGTACCAATGGCTACAAGTATGCTAAAAATCTATTGAAATTGTAAACAAAGTTTGTTCTTATTTTTTTTACTAAATTTGACAGCTAGGTGTGTCCGAAGAAAAATAGCATAATGCAACCCCCTGCCACAGTAACGCCACCTGGTTGTCAATATCCGAACAGTGAATAAGCTCCGAACAGTGAATAAAAACTATGTACATATATAGGGAAATCCCCAAATAATACCAAACAGTTGTTTGATACAGGAACCATTGAAAATCGCACTTAGAAATGTCCTCTTCTAAGTTCAAAGGATATGAAGAAAAAGCCGAGAGCCGATTTCAATTAAAGGTTTGACCAAAATAATGAGTTGTTACTGGTCCGCTGGAAAGATAACAGGGGTTGCACTATAGCTACTAATTACGATTCCTATGAACCAGTAGGAAAAGTAAAAAGATGGTGTTCAGACAAGAAACAAAAAGCTAATGTGCAGATTTGTTCCAAAATTACAACACAAGTATGGGCGGAGTGGATGAAATGGACCAAGATGTGGTCGATATGGCCATATCAAATGCATGGCGCTTACATGGATATTGCAAAGAAAATGCCATGGACCAATTTTCCGTCAATCTAGAGCTATATTTTATTTGAAACAGTCTTCTAAAACACCCTCTGCTCACGCTTCATCATCAAATATAGCAGGCTTAAAGATAGATGGCGCTAATCACGTTCCTGAAAAACTTCCAAAGCGTGTGCCTTGTATCATATGCCACAACAGATGTCGTTGGGGTGCAAGAAATGCAAAAAGACTCTTTGCATTGATAAAAATTGCTTTACAAAATTTCACTCATAAGTGGCCATTGTACCAATTTGGGAACACCCCTTTCATGTCCTGAACAAACAACTTTTTAATTTTTTTTTGTATTTTTATATTTTTTTATAATGCTAATAATAAATATATAAACGAATTTCGAAACTTATCCTTGTAGTTTTTGTTTGGCTTTAAATGGGTTAATGAAATACCGCGTGAAATGTACGAGAATGTAATGAAAAATGTGTTCAAAAGGGCTACTTCCCGGCGGACACCCTGTATTTTGTTGATAAGTTCCACAAAAAAATTAAGAGTATTATAAAAGTCTCTACATATGTAGTTACCTAATAATGAAGGAAGGTCTCCTTTTAACTACTGCCGAATACCTTTCGTTTAGTGAATGTTCGCTACAAGCGATTAAGGAACACACAATGTGCGCGTTCTTACAGTTAGTAAACTTTACCAACAACAGGAGCTGTCGAAAAATCCCCGTTACATTTTTTCAAACCAAGCACAAGTAATTTTTTACTTTCTTTTGTCCACAAAAGAAATTTATGGTTTTTTAAACATTTATTTGGTCAAAAAACAATACATGACACATTTGCTGACAGTTGTTTGTTCATTTAAGGTGATCAAAAAATAGCACTCATTAGCAAAGTGTCTTCAACAAGAAGTTCTTTTTTTCTCCCTTTTACGTTTAATCAAAACAAAATTGTTTTTATTAAAACAGACATTTGTACCTGCTGAGTTGCTACTTGGTGGGGTTTCTTTCGCTGACTTATGACTGCTTTAGCTGGCAGCCAGTACAGACAAGTTTTTTTTCTTCCAGGGAAAATAAAATAAAATTTCAAATTAAATGTGAAATTTTTATGAGTTTGGCCAGTTGTTGGATTGTGATGTTGTTTATTTATATCTTCATCATTTTATATACTCGTACATTCTTTTCAGTTGTCATATTTTTAACTAATGAATTTCTTGTAGCAGATTTTTGGTTGTGTTAAAAAAACATAAGAAATGTTTATTTCACATTTTTACTTAATCGGCCTGGTTAAATTATTATGTATGTCAAATTTAATAACTTAATCATGTCAAAAAATGTTGTTTCAGGAGAATATAATTTTTTTTAAAGAAAATATTTTTTTGATCAAATGACTTGATAGAAGCGAAATGAAACATCACAGAATATAAAAACTAAATAACAGGCAGATGCTTAAAGAATATAATAGTTTATGTTGTGATGTTATTCTCTTAAGTTGAGCATGTGTCATAATTATGATAAATTTACAAAGCAGAAAAATAAATGTCTTGTTTTATGTTGGCGTTGACATGTTTTGTTATTGCGATGAAAGATTTATTATATAATTTTATATTTATAATAAAAAAAAAAATATTTGTTTAATGAATGATTTACTGATACGGGCAAGTGAATGTAATATGAAGAATTTCAAAGTTTATTAAAAGATTTAAAAGAAAATACTTCAATTTAGATTTCATAAGCATTTGAAAAAACTTTTCTAATTAAAGACTATTTATAATGAAAAAATTTATTTGATCAATATGAATATTTAATGGTAAATTGTAGAAATATTTATTACTAAAATTGCTTCATCGCAAAGGGTGATTTATTTCTTTATTCTTAAACTTCTGCGTATCGTTAAGTGCTACTAATAACAGAAAAGACGTAGTACCCCTCATAAAATACAAACACTCAACGCAGTATTTCCAAAGCTGTGCTTGTGCTGCATTTAAATAAGTCTAATATAAACAAAATTCTTTATCAGTTCTTAGAGGACTACAATAGCTGTTCTTAAAGTTGTATATGGATTTGTTTTGTCAATGATCGGAAGAATGCTTTCAAGGAACGGGACAAAAAATGTACTGCTGAAGTCTGGCAATCAAAAAGAGTGATTAGGGTCTATTGGAAACATAGCAAATTGTGGATACTATAGAATAGGCAAAAGGTTTGGTAATGAATGCCAAATGCCTGCCAGCAATTGACTTAGTAAATGTGAAACCGTACGACGTTGCGAACGTTAGGCCCATATTCTAATGTTAAAAGTAAGGAAATAGTGAAAAAAAAATCTAAAATCTTATAGAGCAATACAAGTTAAGATGCAAGGAAAAAGCTGCTCAGAAAGAGCGCAAACGATACGATCACGACTGTTCTGATGGGACTACCAAACATACAGAAATCATAGTACTAACGTCGGTATGTAAGGTGGAAATTGTAGCACCATATCTTAGCTCTTGGTGAGAAATTTATAGCTAAAGATTTTACTACCTTCATTGGCGACTTGTCACACCGATCATGTACTACAAACTTCACGCGATTGGGAACTAGGGAACAGTAACCACGGTACTCAGCAACGTCACAAATATATATATGCAACGAATTGTAAAAGCAGGTAGTAGCGAATAAAATACATTCTGACATGACGTCGAAACAACTAAACATTTTTTTCGCCACTGTAGGGCTTCTGACAGCTATGTTAGGAACCAAATACTTCGCCGACGGAGTTGATATATCACGGATATGAGAGTTAGAAATGCTCTTCTTTTCTTAACCTAAACTATTTGAATGAAAGCAGCGAGGGAAAAGGGTCATAAGCAGCTTCCTATACATAGTTTTATATGTCATGGTACTTCCTTTTCTTTGCAACCCCGCTCACTTCGCGGACAGTTGGAAAACTCCTTAGCTATTAATGGTTTTATTTTTGTTAATAAAAAGTCCATATAGCTTTTGCAAATATTGCAAAATTTAAGGAGCCAAAAGCCATTAATATTCGATATCCTCGTGAATTTTAACGAAAATATAATATGTGAGATTCGCACGCTAAGAGGGCTGAATTTGTTGTTTAAAATATTTATCACTGAAATTAAATAAGGCCTATCAATACTGTAAGAAATCTTCCGCATTTATTTTGATAGTGAAAATTATGCTTGATTGAATAACTTTAATCAGGCTTAAGTGCGTTCGTTTTACTTTTCCGGTTAAAAAAAAAATATTTTTATTAATATGAAAATTTTTTCGAATACTGGAAAAGTTAAGATATTATACAAAACCGTAATGTACTGCATTTTCTGTGCTGATATGGTCTTCACTTGCACTCTTCGTTTCTTTCTACTATTAACCCAACTAGTGAAGGAAATTGAATTTGAGAAGTATTCGCATATTTTTCATGTCGTCAATCTTTTTTCTGTTGGGTTAAAAAGAAGCTGACGTAAAAGGAAGCTGACGTGTCTTGTAACACCCAATTTCAGCTAGGATCAGTAACATGATTTTACTTGAAAGTAAAAGACTCTCGGCATCTGAAACGACAACATTCGCGTAGGCACCCACTTACGATTGCTCAAATTTACACAAAAGCGCAACCATTTGACAACTTTAAAGGACTGCTAGGCGATATTCAGCAGCAATTCCAAATGTCAAAAGAGGCCAAGTTGAATCTAACGTACATAGTAACGATCATGCATGCCGTGTCATTCACATCACTTACGTTGAAAAGGGTAAAATGATAATTGGCAAATTTGATTAATTTGCTGTAGTATTTTCCATACTTTGAATAACCTTATTGCAAGCAAAAAAAACATGGTTGAGGTAACCATAATCTAAGAGCAACAAAATACTCTTGCTCTTAGATAGGATAATAAAAATAACAGAATGATAGAAAATCAAAAATTTTTGTTACTGACCGGCAGTGGCTGAGATATACGCACAGACGACTAAGGCCATCAATTGCTCAATGTGAAATGAGCTCACTACATGAGCCACAGCACCCTCATACTTTGAATAAATACAAAAACAATTTTACACATTTTGTCTATTAAGATCATTTTATGGTTAGATTTATTATATTATTTTTTTATAGCTAAAATACTATGTTTGTGGTTAGAGTTTATTTATCGCGACTAAAGGAATGTCTAAATGTTTTTAGATAACGATTATAATTTTGTCACAACCATATATGGTTGTAGGGAACCAAATTTGTCTCTAGTGACAATGCCAAAACCATGTTCTTGCTATGCGTGTATTTGGAAAAAACTAAAAAAAGCATATTGGAGAAAAAATAAAGAGAAATAGAAAGATATATTGAGAAATAAATTGCGTTCTGGCCGTGAAAATTAACTTGTATTCAAAAAATCAGGAATACTTCAAAATATTCTCATATTTCCTAGACTCTTTTTTTTTGGTAAAAATAAACATCATGTCATTTGTAGCAAATTCAGCGGAAATCCTGCTCTAAGAAAACAAATTATTTTATTCATTGACAATTTTAAAAAAACAATAAAGAGGTTTATATTTGGCAACAAACCATAAGAGCAAGAGAAATTAACAATAAAAAATATTTTTTATTTTAAATAAATGAAATGACTCATTTCTCCCTCAACTTCAGTTAACATGACACAATATACTTGTAGGCAAAAGCCCAAGGATCAAATACAAATACTTTTATAAAAATTAAAAAAAAAAAATAAACTAAAACATTTTACAATAAATTCTTTTTAATATTAGAAAGTATCAGAAAATAACTATAAAATAAAAACCTTAAACTGAACACACTCTTTCCATAGAATGAAATTCAACATTTTAATTAACTCGACTTAACTAAACCGAAAACCACTAGATGAAAACTTTAACACAAAGTACTACGCTGAAGTGGGAGAGAAATAGAATTTGAAATTTTTAAACTTTTCATTAAGAGTTTTTCTTCTGTTGGCTTTTGCAGTCATTCTTAAATTGAGTTGAGCATAAAGCCACAATTAACAGGAGGCACTACAGGATTTGTTTTTTTTTTTGTCGTAAGAGAAAATGAAAAGAAAAGTTTATTCTTTCATTTTTTTGTTCTTATTTTATTTGAAACTTAAGTGCAAAAAGTGGATGTGAGAGATTTTCTTTATTTACAAAAGAACTTGAAAACACTTTAAACTTAAAATAATTTTCTTTAAAGTTTCTTGGTAGAGATTAAAAAAGTCATTTTGGTGTAAGAGTTTTTATTTTAGTTACAGTGCCCTACAGAGGCGTTTATTAGAGCTTGTTTAAAAGCAATTGCTTCGTTCGAAGTAGACTTTGAATCATAAAGTTAGAGACAGTATCTTGTATATGCACTCAAACTACTTGGAGTCTGTCAGGTAGCATGTAACTCGAATAAATAACATAAACACATCGGTAGTGAACTTTTTGGTAAGGACGCCAAGTGTACTTGTCGTGGGAAGAGTTCAGAAAAAATTTAATTTATAAATTCTAGAAGTACAAACTGCTCCTTTAACACGAAAACTATGTTCTAAATTGGCTCTAAAAAATCTTTATCTTGAAGGCAGTTCCCAAGAACTAACAGCATGTAACCTGTAGTTTTATGTAAGCCATATAATTTATGACTCTTGATACAACTCTGTTGGAGGTCAAGTTGCGTGTTTTGCCCACAAACAATACAACTTCTTTGTACAAAACTTGAGAATTACCGTTAAACACCCACAGCATAAAAAGTACCTTTTTCCAATCTGAAAAGCTAAATAATACACTGCAAAAAATTATAGTAAAATCATATATGTGAATAACAAAAAGAGTTTATTTAAATTTTCTACCTCTTATAACTAAAAAAAAAAAAGAATTCTGCACAGACAGCACAAGTTGACTCTATGAATTCTTGAAATAGGGCCTTTTAAGTTAAAGTTCATGTTGATTTTAAAATCTTGATTTATCATCACTGGTATATGAACGCAACGTCTCTGGCTAGCTTTAGTATAATTGCGGAACTTTTCGAGATTCAAGTGGCAACTAACAATTTTTTATTCTTTTTAACGGCTTATTAAAAACTACCACGAAGTCAGATCTAAACACTTTTAATTGAAATAAAATGTTTGACTCGCCTGCAAAATAAAAATATATCTGCGAGGGTCTGGTCCATATTATGTTATGTTATTTCGTGCGAAGGTTATAAATGATTTTTCTATGAAGTCATAGCGTTACTCTCCTGTACTGATGCGTGCGCCAGGTCATCATATGTGACGACATATTGCTATTTTACTGCCTGCAATTCTCGGATTTTATTGTCATTTCCGTTATAACATGATGCCAAACCGGGAGTGTTTTGACATTTTCAGCACTTAAATAAATCAGAATATTTCGATATCAGTCGCAAACGCTGCTTACAATTTCTAATAGAGAAGAAAAAAGGATGAAATTTTTGCAGAGTAAAACCACTGTACTTAAACACTTCCTTAAAGTATACTATACTTTTTCATTTAAAGAAAATAAAAAACAAATCCTGCGTTGCATGCCTAATGACCCAGTTTAAATGTTTAGTAAAAAAAAGCTACACAAACTAATAACTAACTTTGCAAAAAAGGAAAAAAAAAAAACACAATACATCCTTCTAAATAAACTTTAGCTCAAGCAAACTTAAGAGTTTCTTAGTAGTTTTCTAATCCAACCCCCTACAACACTGCATAGTTATGTATGTATAAGAGATAGTATATACATATATAAATACATATTCGTAATTTATATATTAAAAACCAACATGTCTAGAAGCCAAAGGCATCCGGTATTTGTTGTTTCCTTTGTGCTTTTCAAAAAGAAGAAAAAGGAGGAAGGATAGAAACTTTGAAAACTAGAACAGAATTTCATAAAATCCTCATAGAAAATTATTCGATATTTGAAACCAAAACATGTTAACGGAAAATCAACTGCAGTATTTAAAAAATTTCTAAGTTCATACATCTCATTTTTTTCTAACATTCAAACCGTATAAGGATTCGTGTATAACTTTAAGCTTTGTTTGAATATTGGTTGAAGGGTTTTTTTAGGGAGAAAAGGAAAGTTTATATACATATATTAGTAAATATTAGTCGTTTCTTAACTTCTTGCAAATATGAGATGACCACAGGCAATTCAGAATTAAGTACGAAGTGATAGTGTGGTGGCGAATAATATGAAACTGTTTAAGAAAAACTTTGGGTTTTCTCACACAACTTTTTACTTTGTTATTTCGAGTTGTCGAAAAAAACTATGAAAGCTTAAGATGTTCTACTGACCTCTTGAAAATTTTTATAGCTTTTAAGCCACATTCCAGAAGAAAACCTTTGAGTTTTTGAAATTTCAATTTGGAAAGAAGAAAAGGTGTTTTCTTATTTAAAGTGGGTGTGGCATCGTTCATATAATACACATTCCCTTTATTTGTCCAACAAACTGTTAGGGTCTTTTAACAGATTGGATATATTTTTAAGCTGAAATTGTTCTTAATTTATATAGAGAGCGTGACAGATTAGTAAAGGAAATACTTGTCTAGGAAATTGTTAGTTTGGATCTTGACACCTTTTAAAATGTGCTTTGGTATCCGTGCTAAACATAAAGCAAATAGCGACAAAGAAATATGATTAAAATAAGCGGGGGAGCTAGAGGCAACGTTGCTCCTTCCATTTAAAAAATACTCATATTCTTTTGCTATGGCAATTTGAAGAGTGCACGCAAATAACAAACGTGTTGTGGAATGACCACGACAAACGTAGTATGTTCTCTACAACAACATATTGCTTAGGCAAACATATAATGGTTATTTGAAAACATTTTAAACATTGCTTTATTTGGGATAAACAAGTTATTTTAATCATTAAATGATTTACAGCCTCTTGTTATACTAGAAATATGTTTAGGCCAACGCAAGGTGGTGTTTCTTTTCTATTTTATCCTTATAAATGTCGAAAGCCCTTTTAAAATCTGTGTAAGATCCTAAATAACAAGGTGTGTTAAGCAAGTACTTTTTTTAGGGCGACATTATATTAAAGATACTAAATGCCATTAATTGGATATAGAAAGAGTATTGAAAAACACAATTTCTTTCAAAGCAAAAATTGAAAAAGAGTACAATAAGAATACAGCAAGTACAGTTGCAGTATGTAAACTTTGTTTTAATCCAACGGGCGAATTTTTGAAAATTCAGAAAAAAACATAAGAAGATTCTCGAATTCGATTTCCATCAATAGGTTAGACGCTACTTCGTATTAATAAAAAATAATTTTTCTTTCGAAGAAATAAAAAGGGGCTGAAGCTTGATTTACATTTTTCATTCATTTATAAAAAAATGTATATTATTACATCAATATGTGTAGCGTAGCTTACGGGTATAAGAGAGAGCGCATACAATGTTTTGAGAAAGTTATTATACATCTCTTCTTACAAAATGTATTTTTCCCCTAAGGGGATGTGCGGTTTTACAGTATAAATGACCTTTTAACCTGCTATAGATTGACCTTTCTCTTTTTTATGATAAAGTTTCATTTTATTTTATACTATATTTTCTTTTCATTTTTGTTTTATTCTTAGAACAATATTCTTTTGATTTGAATGTAGTTTATTAGAAAATATTGTTAGTCTTTGTTAAAGATTGGATTTTTTACGATACTTGTTTGTATTACGAAATTGCTAAAGCGGGTGTTTAAAATCACACCTTGATTGACAAAGGAAAAATCAAGTGTTTGATTAATTTTTGTTTTAACACAAAAATATCAAAAAATAAGAGCGACAACATATTTTAGATTCTGTTTGGAGCTTATGACGTCATGGTGTTAAATATTTGATGGGGGATCACAGTAAGTCAACAGTCAATAAATTTTTAGATACGACAAATTTGGTCACCGTTATTAGGTTCAGTATATTAATTAATTCATTCAGTATATTAATTAAATAATTTTAAACTTCAAAATATATCAGAAATTGCAGTTACTGTATATTTTATATACAGGATACTCAAGTAATTAAATAGTCCTGGGTAAAAGGGTAGCCTGATGAGAAATTAAATACTTTTGTTTTTAATTACTGAAATATGAAAACTCTAATAAGATTCTAGAAGGATAGGTTTGGCCAGGTTCGTTAGAGATGGCAGGCGGAATAACATCGAAAATATGTGGATCCTTTAGCATATTGTTATACTAATAAATGTGCTAAAGTGTCCTGTCAGCGCCAGAAGTAGGATAAACTTAACATACTTATCATAATAGCCAAATAATCATTCAACATATGGAAGGCATGATTGCCCAGCCCGTTATATAGAAAGTGTATTATACTTCACTTCATAGACAGTTTCCATTCAGTGTAGCCAACATTTTTCAGACAAACTTTTGCATCGCTAAAAGTAGAGAGGTGGCATACTTCCAAATTAATCCAACTAAAATATACATAATTTAGACATGCTAATATCAGACCTATTGACCCCGAGTTTTATAAGTTTCACGACGTTCTTACCGCACCATAGACAAAGTTCTATTGCCATCAGTATTTGTATACCCAGAAATCCCCCACCCCTTCAAATATGTATAAACACGAATGTGTTCCTTGCACAAACACTTTGATTTACAGGCTTTTGAACTTTTGCCAAAAAAGTTTAACAAATAAACTGCAAGAAAACTAAAATATTTACGCTGAAAAAAAAAATATTTCATAATAACAAACTAAGTAAAAACTCCCACACATTTGATCCCCACATACATATACATACATGCCATAAATACATTTAGGCGGGTTAAAGAACTCTTTTGTAAACAGCAGCAGCGCCTACACCTACTCAAGGATGTTTCTTTGCAAATATGAATTTTGTATTTGTGTTTGTAAATAAAAGGACTCAAATAGTATACAATACATATACAATATGTTTTATGTGAGGGTGTATTAGTTTACTGAAATTATTGGCATATGCTATATTTTTCATATCATTACAATTTTGCTTGTGCTTCTGTTCGTTTATTTTGTAGGACTTTAACCCTTTTTTTTTTGATGGTTCTTTTATCTCATCTTTTTTTATTTTTTATCTGCAGAATTTGGAGTATAAATTCAGTTTTGTTACTGTATAAATTTGTTTAAAAAGAGTGACGAAAATATAAAAATGAAACATTCCATTAACTTTTCGTTCTTTTAACAAATTCCCTGAAATGAAGAAGTTTAAGTGGTAAAGATGTTTTAGTAGTTTACATTTAACCCTTTTTCTTAAGGTCAAGTGGTTTTGTTGTTGTTGAAGAATTAAAGAGTTCAATTGACCATTCTATGGTAGAAGATTACAATTTCAATGCCTGTATAAGAGTTCTTTACGGTACAGGTTTTATAAGAAAACCATGTGATAATCAACCCTCTTTGTTTCGACTATTTTGTGTATGATTATGTAAAACGTCGATTGGTGAACTTGTCTCCGTCGATCTAGTGAGTTCTTAACAGACATGTTTTGTATTATTTTTAAAAATTATACTTGTTCAAAGTTAATGTTTGGTATTTCTATAAACATTTATGTATTTTCTATTAACAAGAGGGTCTTTTATTTTTTCTTAGAGCTTCCCTTTTATAGTCAAAAGCTTTTAGAAAATAATTGAAAGAACAAAACGTAGAAAAAAACGAATTTCTCATAATTTTTTTATATAAAAGAAATATAGGCAAAAATGGCTGAAAGTATCTATAAAGAGCCACCTGAAGTGGCCTAATATATTATATAAAAGAAGAGACATCGTATGGCCTAAGTTTGCATTTAACCGGAGATTTTCGAAAACGTGGCAGTAATTCCGTTTTATGACTTAGAAATTAGTTAAGATCATTTAGATAATAAGACTTGAAATATGTTGAAGCATTTTGCGATTCTTTACCTACACAAAATTGTAATTTTGTACGGCAGTTAGCCATAATTGAAAGTACTCTTTCGCGAAGATGGATTAAATGTTTGGACTCTCTTTGTAAAGTAAGAATATACTATTAGTTTTAATTTTATTCTTCACACAACACATTGGAAACTTTCCTAAGGTGTAGGTTCTACTTTAAGAACTTCAATTGCACCTCAGATATACTTTTAGACCTTCACCATCACGTAAGCTTTTAACCATTTTCAATTCCATATAATTACTCAAGTAATTTGATTGCATGATTAACATAATCCTTGCTGATTTATTAGACATCTTTATTCTGCCTTTCACTATATTGCCATCTGCAATTTCTGAATTTTGCTGCTCCAATTTTTATATATTTGAATATTGCTACAAGGTGGCTTCGTCTTAAATATTTGACTTGTTGAGCAAATACTATCGTGATTACGATTAAGATTATATTCGCATTGTAAACTCTAATTCACTTTAAATAATAAGATTTATAAGACCGGCTGGATATTTACCAGCATTTTGTAAATATTAAAAAATATCATGTCTTTTATTAGTAGCAAGCGTGTTTGAGAATAACTTTTGGTTTTTCTGTCTCGGATGAGCTTGGTGCATTACTGCAGATGGGGGCACGATAAGAACATGTTGGTGTGGTAGTCTTAGAAGAGGAGCTGTGGTTAAGAATCAGTTCCACACAACTGAGTAAGAATATACATACCGTGGACTATGTTTACATAATCCCAAAGTGGCGGATAACTTTAAAAAATATGGAAGACATCCGATTATCACAGCACGAACGACTTAGCGCATCACCTATGTTTTTCCCCGATAAACAGGTTGAAAGAGAGGCAACATTTTAAAACCTTGGGAATTGACTGACTTTTAGCGACGCAAACAGAGCCCGTTATTTCCCATGAATGAGAATGCATAGACTTACGACTTAGCTTGTTCAATTATGGCAAACATTTAGGTAGCGTGAGCTCGGTGAGAACATTGCATGTTTTGAACAACGCGAGTAATTCGATGGGAATGGTAACTGGTAATTGTAATAGTTGGACTCCTCCTGTAGCATTATCTGGTAAGTTGTTGTTGCTTTTTCTAGTTCTCAAAAAAAAAAAGGAAAAGCCCTGTTGGAACTATTTTCTTCATAAATTATAGTGATTGTTTTCAAGCTAATTACTTCTCGAGTAAAATTTACTCAACCTCTCTCAATATTTTTCTTCTTTTTCTTTGGTGATGATATGAGGGCACCAGTCCTAGAGTCTTAGCTGGGATCTGTAATTGGAACAGAATAACTTTCGAGGTTTTGCAAGTAAATAAACGGTTCACAAAACGTGAAGCAAAAGCCCTTTGGACAATAAGTCCGTATGAGGTTGTTTACTAGGCCTAAGTGGTTTGTAACGCCTATTGCGTGTGAGCATGATCGATGTGGCGTGGCTTGCCTTGGCAGTATATTCATCAATAAAATGTATATACTGCAGGATAATAGATATATCCAAACTCCTCATTGTTCTTTAAACCAAATAATAAACAGATATATCTCCTAAGACTTCCTAAGCACTCAGATTTTGTAATATGTAGTCGTTAATAAATAGTAAGTCAACAATCATAAACGAATATTGCCATTTAAGCAAGAAATAAAAGACCTTTCACTGAGTAAGTCATGTGTTGCGTAAATATGTACATAAGTATGTACATACATTGCCTCGCGATTTCAAAAATATGTGACACCGGTGTTACGTCCCTAATAAAGCGATCAATTTCAGCACTTGTTTAACTTCATATCATACATACCTTCGCTAAGGAATCCTTAAAAAACAAGACTTTCGCAAAAGAATTTCCAAAAACTTCTCATTAATTACAAACTGAAAGAGTGTGAAACAAAACTACAGCATAAACATGTGCGATGTCAAACGGAAATAGCGCGTTAAAAGTCACTCTCTCAGACTCAAGGCACACTCAGTTACTAGAATTTTACGCTTAACAGCAAGAAGATGGCCAATGGTTGCTTTAAAAACTGCCACCAAGGGTCACTTGTTGTTTTGCAATTGTCCAAGTCAAGAAGGGTGCATTGAGAATGTCGGTCAATTAAGTGTAAGTTGCAAGCAGCAATTGCTTAAATGATGAGTTTAAAAAGTGACAACATGACAGTTGTAAAAATATAAAATATTTGCCGTAAAGTTTTTATTTTAATTCAAGCTCAAGATATATTTAAAAGATGTGTAGGGGAAGTGAACACGTCGCTGTTTTCTTTTTTTTTTTTTTGCTTTGCAGGAATGTAATGAAAAGTAGACAGTCAAAGGAAGGAAGTGCTGACATCAAGCTCAATGTCAAGAAATGTAATATTTGCTTGAAGAAATTAAGAAAATACTCCAAAGCAAATTATTTGTAAATTCAATTAAAGTTCAAAAATAGAAGGAGGGTGACAATGCTATGCTGAGAAAATTTTTAGCGCAAAGAAAAATGTTTCGCTAAAATTTTTAGTTGGCAAATATTTGATGTAAGAAAAAATTTTAAAGTACCTGGAATAAAAAAAACTTGTGACAAAATTTCGTTGATAAGAAAAGACTAATGAGAACATCAGCGAAGAAAATAGCCAAAAAGAATACTAGGTTATTCGCTATTCACATAATAGGTATTACATAATATTATATGCGTGAAAGACCATGTTAGCTTTATCTCTTTCTGTGGCTGATGAAAGGGCTTTAAAAAGTGGAGACTCTCGATTCTCTTTGCTTGAAAATTTTCTGTGATTTTGACAGAAATAAATACATTTCTCAAGAGTCTGCAGAAGCTATCTAATGCTTACATTTTGAAGCACTATATTATGTCAGAGATTCTTTGCGCTTTAGACTCCATAATCGAGTTCCTGCACGATCAATATGAAGGGAAAAAGGTTCTAAACACCATTCGTTTCTATGCACTATAAAAAATTTCGACGGCATAGAGTTTCGCACAATATATTCCGGAGAAAATACCTTCCTTTACCGCAATGCCTATATGTAAAACAAACCCCTCCTAAACATATTATTCAAATCGACCGTTTACAAAGCGATGACTGAGTAAAGTTACACCATCGCCAAATACCTGACTACAATGCCGTCAGTATAAAAAATTTTGCGCCTACAGTCGCTTATATACAGGGTGGGCCAGAAGGGAATACGATTTTAAAAACACTCTTGCGTTTAAAGCGGTAGAGAGGGGACTGTGCGGGTGGTGGGGTTAAGTAGCTCGGTTCTCGGAAACGTGCTTTCTGCGTTAAACAATATTACAAAAATCACGATTCGTGCATTATTGTTCGGCGTTTATTTCGACGTGAGTTTGGATTACATGACCTAAATCAGTGTCCGAAGGAAAGCGTGATTCGATCGTAGGTCAGAAAGTTCGAAGCTACTTGTTCGACTATCAAACAGAAGCCTGCGGGATGCTCAAGGTCAACAAGAACGGAGGACACAATTGAACAAGTAAGAGCTTCAGTACAACGTAATCCTGCTCTATAGACTCGAAAGCGGTCAACCGAACTTGTGGTGTCCAGAACATCGTTGCGTCGCATTTTGTTGAAAGATCTGAAATTGCACCCGTATAAAATTCAACTTGTACAGGAATTAAATCCAAATGATCCAATTTTACGACGAACTTTTGTTCAAACAATGCTAGAACGCTTTCGGAGTTTCAACAATATTCTGTTCTCTGACGAAGCCCATTTTCACATAAATGGGCATGTGAATAAACAGAATTGCCATTACTGGGCTGCAGAGAACCCACGTGCAAAACATCAAAAGCCTCTACATTCGCCGAAAGTAACCGTTTGGGCGGCCATGTTAGCGCACGGAATTATCGAACCCCACTTCTTCGAAAATCGACAAGGGTAATCTGTCACTGTAAATTCTGACCCATACATAGCCATGTTAAGGGATTTTTTCTTCCCGCAACTGCAAAAATTTGAAGCCTATAATCGTGCGACATGGTTTCAACAAGATGGCGCGACATGCCTCACAGCTAGTGCCTCTTTGGCGGTCGTAAACGAGATGTTTGCTGAGAAACTGATATCGCGCCGAGGTGACATTGAATGGCCTCCTAGAAGTCCGGTTCTCACACCACTGGACTTTTTTGTGTGGGGATACCTAAAAAGTAGAGTCTACTCCAATAACCCAGCCACAATTGACCAGTTGAAGAGCAATATCCGGAAAGAAATGCAGATATTCCCCGTGCAATGTGCCAGCGAGTTTTTACCAATTTGAGGTTCAGATTTGAAGAATGTTTGCAGCGTGATGGTGCACATCTCGATGATGTTATTTTTAAGAAATGAATTTCCCAGATGTTAATTTTTGTAAAAATAAAGATTTGTATGTGGTTTGTACGTAGTTTTTTTTTTTAATGATTTTTTCAAATTCGCAATTCTTTCTGGCCCACCCTGTATATTTTTTTGCGTTCTATATTTGATGTGATTGTCGACGATGCTTCAAATTGTAACTCGACTCTTAAATCCTGGTCGGCAATTTTTACTGACAACAAATTGTTGTGAAACACATTTTGGTGAAGCATACTTGGGCGACAAATATGTGTTGATAAAAATTATTTTATACAAAAATATTTGTATGGTGCAAATTGTGAACAAATAAAAAAAATAATAATTTTTAGCTAAAAATAATAAAACAAAATCTGATAAAAAAAAACAACGTTTGACTTGATTTTAAAAATAAATTATTTGTGAAATTATTTTTGAAAAATAATTAAATTAAATAAAAAAGTAAAGAGAAATAAAAAAAAGTTTATTATAGATCTTTGTAAATCTTTTTTTATATAAAGTTATTAATCAATTATTTTTATTCACTATCAATATTTTGCTACCCCATTGTATAGCATCAGCAGGAAATGAAATATTTTTTATGACAACCTCATATTAACAAAGAAATAACATATCAAAAAATATTTGTAACATGATTTCAAAAATGATTCAAAATTGACAGTAAACACAAATAACATACATGTGTATAAAAATAATTTTACATTCCCACAAAAATAATTCAAAAATGCTTCATATTTATTTACAGCAACTTAAAAAATTAACTTTAAAATTAAAAAAAAATGTTATATAACATGACATAAATCAAAAGCACTAAAAAATACTACTTTTTATGAACAATGTACCATTCTGTATCTGCTTTAAAATTGAGTCTTCCTGTAATAGTTAACAGCTTGCAGTATTGTATGGTATTAATATTCTATTGTATTTAAAACTGAAGCATTTTCAAAATTGCGATAATAATTTGACTCAAAACTGTTGGAAGATAATGCCGTATCAAATTGGTATCTGCATTTTGCATTCGAATTATGGCCAGCTATTCCAGTTTTCAGTTTATTTTTCGTTGTACCTGCAATGACCTTATTGCAACCCCCTAGTAATTTCCATTTCATTTTATTTTTAAAATTTGTTTGACTTATCCCATTTTTGAATTTTACCTTTATTAGTATTTGTTTGTATTTGGGGTTGTTATAAAAACATTGTTCATTTCCTGATGATGCTAGACCATGGAGTAGTAAAATATTTAGATTATCTCCAGATGATGCTACACCATGGAGGAGTAAAATATTGATAATGAATAAAAATAATTGAAGAAATTAGCTACAAATATTTATCGAGGAAACACAAGTTCAATAAAAACTTGGGGTTGAAATATTTCATTTTCTTGCCCACTTTAATACAGTCAAAGCTCTTGACGTAAAGAAAAACTTTAATATACTACCTGTTCAAAATATTTTATTCTATATATAAAATGCAACATTTTTATTTTAAATTTAAATCCCATTTCGACCCATCCTACTTAGAAAAACTAGAAATAATAAAATATATAAACAAGACATTGACATCTAAAAGTAGCAAAACAAAAAAAAAATAGTTACAACAACTAAACTTCAAGTGAATGGCAGTTGTAAAACTGCTGCATAAAATTAAATAGTTTAAAAGAAAAAAAAGTGCAAGAGAAGTCATAACAAAGATACAGAAAGAAATAAAAAATCAACTGGGATCATCATGTATATATGAATTGAAAACAATAAAAGTATCAATACAGTAGTTGTGGCAGTTAAAAACGAAGCACTGTGTAGCTACTGTGAAGCAACTTTAAGTGCTTGCAGCAGCAGCAATAATAACAACAACAATAGCCAAACTTCCCAATAGCAACAAACAAAATATTGCTGTTATTACGAGTGCCTGCTCGTGGCTTGCGCTCATACAATGAATATTGACAGTTGCAACAAATGGCCAGAACGACAAACAGACTAACAGCCGGACAGAAAGACAAACAGACAATTGTCAATGATAACGCGTAGTCAACAATAAAAATTTTTGTTATGTATTAAGATTTGCCAGGGTGCGGTAGAATGAAAAGAAATTGCAGCATATAGCTGCGGCAGCATCAAGCAATCATGACAATCGCATGCTTTTTTACAATATTTATGTTTAATACACTGTTATAAAAGTTGGGAATTATGATGTCGATTTTTTATAAATATTTTTTGTTTGAGATTGTCAATACACACATTTTGGGCTGCTGCAAATGTCAGTAGAATGAAACTGCAGAAACCAATATTATAAATGTTGCTACAACTACAGCCAAAATAAAAATAAGTATTTTGGCAGGTTTTGGGTCAGTAGCAATGTTTGTGAAAAATTTTAAAATTCAATAATACCGTCTCTTTAAATTGTTTAAACTAGTTCACCTTCCAAATCACAGAAATTTATTTTTCCGATTTTGTTTGTTCTTTAAAATCCTTTTAAATTTTCTTTTAAGTTGGTCTTTTTCTCGAAAAAAAAAGACCCAACCTTATAAAAATTCTTATATTTCAACATTAATTAACATCAAAAGACGTTAAATAGTGTTTCTACTTAAACTGAAGAACACAGGCACTTAGAAGGTTTTGAACTTAACAAAAACGAAGCCTATGAATGTTAAAAACTACAAAAGTCACGTAAAAGATACTTATGTTACCAAATTGACCATCAGGCAGACTTTAATACATTCGTTCGAAACTAAGCAAAACTGCACATATTTCTGCATATAACTACATACCAGTATTCAGCTAAATATCGATATACATGAAAGGAAGCAACAAAAAAGATTTTTTGAAAAGACACTGAACAACGTGTTTATAGCAATGCCGAAAAGAAAGAAGTACCCAGACTCGAAGCGTGTAAACACGGTATTCCCCTTTATATGAAGTTCTTTAAAACGAGAGGAAACTTTTTGCAAAATAATATTGTTCAAAAGGATGAAACACAAGTACTTTTAAAGAGTAAAATTTTTGAATATAAAAATTCCTTTAAAAAATACATTTCTAGAAGGTATTTTTTAAAAGTTTTATTTAAAAAAATAGTGCAATATCATGGTTTAGTACGTTTTTAAAAAGTACATTTTTCAAAAAACTATCCTGTTAAAAAGGTGCCTTACAAGAATTAATAACCTTATTAAAATTTCCCTTTCGGAAAGGTACCATTTTTATCAAAAGTACTTTTTTGAAAAGTACTTTTGGAGAAAGTACCCTTTTTATAAGTAAAAAGCATCTTGAAGGTATGCATTTTAAAAATCAGTTTTTAAGACGGATTTCTAAATGTGAATTTTTAAAACATTACTCTAAAAAAGATAATCTTCTAAAAGTTACCATATTAAAATATCATTAAAAAGGTAGTCATTTTAAAAGGTTACAAAAAGTACCTTTTTCAAAAATATGATTTAAATTTTTTTTAAAAAGGTTCCATTTGTAAAACTGTTGAAACAATTCATTTTAAAAAAACCTCCTAAAAAATGTGTCTTTTTAAAGAAGTTGCTTGATACAAGTTGCTTTATACAAATTTAGCTTTTAAAGTGTTTTTATTAAAAAAAATTACAAAACTATTTTTCCAAAAAGAATTTTTTTAAATACCCTGAATGATTACCCTCTTAAGAAATCTCATTTTAAAAAGTCGAAAAGCACATTTTCTAAAAAAGTACGTAAGAAAATATTTTATTTCAACCAATATTTTAAAAAGTACCTATTAGCGAATAAAGTATATACTTAAGCAAGCGCCATTTTAAAATTAACCAATTTTTAAAAGTATATCCTACAAAATTTAAAAATAATAAATTCAAAAATAAGACTTTTGGTGAAAAATTAATTTTAACAAAATACTTTTTTTCAAAAAGTACTTTTTAAAAATTAGTCCCAGCCGTTAAGTGAGTTATTAGTTTAGGTATTAGCTTGTGAAAAAATCAAAGCTAAAAGCTTAACGTTAAAAAACGAAAAAAATCATTGGATTATAGATTTCTTCAACTTTCTTACTTGTCCAATCCCTTTTGGTTTAAAGACACTTAAATGCATATCTTGTTGCCACAGAAGTTTGGTTCTTCACGAAGCGAAGAAGAAGAAGACAACACAATATGACAAAGTCAAGAAACATTAAATCTAGCGAATATTTTGTTCTCCTACCAGACCAACAAATATAAGCGAACATGCACACAAACTTACTTACAAACAAACATCGACATAAACCAAATATCCAAGTGAAAAAAAGAATTTGCGTGTTGCTGCAACTTTGGTTATTTTTCACGATGATTTCTATCCTGGCAATGCAGTCAAGCAGGAAAGCATAAATCTAGCTAAACAGAAACTAAAGCAAATTTTGTGTTTATGTGTGTCTGTATGTTCTGGCATTAAAGAAAACAAGTTTCTTTTAGATTAAAGAAGAAACTAAGAATTTTGTTTTATGTATTACGATGTGGCTTGCATACATAAAGCCAATGGCCAACATATTTTTTTTCTTATATTGGTTTTTTTCTGGCCATTTGAAAAGCAAACAGACAACTTTTAAGTCTTAGTTTAGGTTTTTTTCTTTGCATTTTTTCGTACTTAAAATTTTTATAGTTAAGTTTTGTTGAAATCTGTATATAATTTTTGTTTTTTATTTCCTTGAGATATAAAAAATTTGAAGACACAATTTTTTTCTTATTTGTTAGTTTTTCTGGATTCTATTTTCGTTTTTGCTGGTCGTTTGTTTTGGTCTTCTGTTTTGAACATCCTTTAGGGCACATTTATGGTCATGAATGTTGGCAGTTTCAATGTCTCCACGTCTGACCATCTAACTGCTGTTTTTTGCGGGTTTTTCTGTTCTTTAAAGATTAAATGTCATAGCCATTCAATACGTGTTGCCAGAGGAATGTGATTTTTTACACGACTATCTTCTACACAAACAAAAAAAAAATAAAAAAATTGGCAATTTTTCTTTTTGAGGTTTTGTCAAAGTTTTCTTTTCCATTTTCTACATTTATGTACTTTTTGTCCGAGTTTTTTATTAAGAAAATGATAAGGATTTCTTTTTAATTTTTATTTTAAACAACTTTTTTGTGATTCATGTTAGTTTGTTTATGTCATTTATCTTAAGGTCAATTCTGTTTGTAGAAAAACTATCAGATGATTAGTTATTAAGACAAAATGATGTTGATTTGGGTTGGCAGATTTAAAGATTTTCCTCAGTGATGAAATGGAAGGAAAAAGCTTAAATTTTTAATAGAAAAACAAACCAGCTGATTTGCGTTTGATGTAAATTGAATTCATTAAAAAAGGTTGTGGATAAAATAAATTGTAGCTAAAAGAAGATTTCAAGGTTTTTATTGCAAAAGAAATGCTTTTATTATATAATGATCCTCAAATTTGATCAGTTTGCCTAAAAGTAAACATTTAAAATCATAATATCTCAATAATTATATAAGCATTTTGAAAATAATTGTAATTTACTTTAGAGATAGGTAATTAATGGTCTATTATTTTGTGAATAATTAGAAAAGATTATATATAATAGATACACGCCTAAGCGTAGGCCATATTATTTTAAATACTTTTGATAAGAAAATGTAACAGAAGCTTAAAATTAAATAAAGATTTAAAATAAAATATATTGTTACGAAATTGTTTATTGCCGCTATGAGTTCCCATATGATCTGAAAAGCGGACCTGGGCATTTCATTTTTATTACATCTACAATTACAAGCCTAAAAGTATACCTTTAAATTCGTTTATAAATTTGGAAAATGATTTTTTTTTAAATGAAATAAATATCTCGCTCATGCAGAAGATAATTTGTTAATTGACTAAAAACTAGTTGTGCAATTTTTAAAACAGGAAGCCCCTGTACCAGCGGGGTTAGAGTTTTTATTGAATGCCAGCGCTTGAATATTGATAAAATGTTTGTGTAACGAAACACCCGATTGGGGTATTTTTGAGGCATTTTCTGCACAAAAAACTGGTAATAAGCTGCGCCAAAGCACCCTAAGCAAGTGTTCTAGAATGCATCTTAAGCTTTAGGTACTAGTGACTTGCCATGTACACTAAATATTAAATTAAGAAAAATTACAGTTGAGGACTAGTTACTCGCGATGTCAATACTAGTCAGACTAGTATGATTTCCACCGCGGTGTTATTAAAAAACCTTATATTTTTATTTTTGTTATATTTATTTTTGTTAATAATATTGTATATTTTTAGACAAATATTTAATTAACGTTCAACCGTTGCATATTTTGAGGTGAAACGGTTCAAATAAATTTTTTGAACCTATATAGGCTCGCTTTTAATCCAGGCAACTAAGTCAAATGCATTATATCACCATAACCCATTTTTCGTAAAGATTCTGAAACATCTCTTAGGATATATAAGGAATATGTCATTCGTAGTTTCTGGGGGTAATTTTAATAACCATTTCGCGGTCTTTGGAAACAAAAGTAATCTGAGACTTAGTTTCAAGCTGTAACTCACACACTTCCTCGTTAAATCGATATATTATCTTATCATGGGATGTGCTTTAAGTGCTCCTACTCTACAAAAGTTATTAAGGAATCCTAACAGTTATTATTGCTGTAATTGTAGAAATAATTTATTTATAACTTATAAGGGATTTTTTTAAATTTTTTTAATTTGTCAAATGATTATAAATACAAGATGCTGTACAAAGACGTAGCAAATTTTGATAGTGAATAAAAATATTTTATGGAAAAATACCTTAAAAACGTTCATAATTAATTATTAAATTTATTTTACATACATTTGAGTACTTAAAATTTCATTGCAAGTGGTGTTCTGTATTCCAAACCCGCGATATATTATTCTAATGCGGTAATTTTCCAATATTTTAGCTGTTCTGTATTCCACTTCCGAATAATTTCTTTCGTTTTAGTTAGAACAAAAACGTTTGGTGGAATGAATTAAAAGCGGGTTTTCTTCAAACAAAACTTAATTTAAATATTAAAATGACAATTTTGTATGAAAATATAAAATATTTTTTAAAATTTTTCTTTATTTTTTTCAATATATTTTAAAATGCATATATATGCAGAATATGAGGAATGTAAAACAGGCAATTTTCGAATTATTTAATTCCGAGTGTGTAACGACACGATTCCGCTGGGTGCAGGGCTTTGCTCAGATTAAAACTAGCTTACTACTACAGCTTTACTGTTCTCCGTCAGATTACGTAGTAACGCCGTGTGGAAGTTAAGCCGCTGCGGTGAGGTTTGTGCAGTATTTTATACTGCTGCTCGTCTGAACGCCTGCAGTTGACGGTTGGCGACGGATAGTAAAGGGGAAACCCACGAAGAAATATGCGTTCACCACAGCCTACGGCTCAGCCTGATCTGTACGAAAAGAACACGAAAGGGGAAACCCACACAGACGTATCCTTCACGTACAGGTCAGCGGCACCCAGGGGCTACTATCTTATATCTGAATCTACGCGCAAGTATGCTAAAGGGGAAACCCATGCAAAAGCACACCTTCCACTCAAGTTGAATTTGTTCGTAAGGAATACTAAAGAGGAAACCCGTTAAGAAGTATAACTTATAAACAGCTCAGCTATTACTACTGGCCAACTAACAGTTGATCCTGATGGCAAAGAATACAAAAGGGGAAACCCACGCAGAGCATTACCTTTGCCTACAGGCAAATAGTGCAGGGCGTTACTAATTAATCTGCCGTTAAATTTAAACTCAATCTACTATCTTAATACTAATATCAATAGAATAATATAAAAGACAAATAAAGGATGAAAGGGTAAAATAATTCATTTACAGAGTTATTAGTGAATAATAGTAATAATATAAATAAATAACACAATAGTAGAAGAATATATAATTCATTGTGTAGATAAAAACGAGTAAAAACGAGATTTTGCAATTCCACTCGGAATACAGAACAGGGACATTGTTCTTTATTTTATACTGCTCGCGGCATCTTCTACTCACTACAGAAAATATGCTAAAGTATTATTTAAGCCTTAGTATTATTTAATTACTTGCTAAACATTTCACATGCAAATCTTAGTACAAAAATATTGGCAGGCTTGCGCTTTAACTCGCCCAACATGATGTCATACAATTTATTTAATACAAACAATTTAATATTGAAAATTTGAATATGCCACTTCTGGATTACAAAAAAGGAAATTCTATAAACTTGGCCCATATTGTGCTAAGTCACATAAAACAACAATTTAATGACTTAAGGCAAGAAATGGAAAACTTAAGTGACTGATGTTATTAAGAAAAAAAAAACCGATATATTTTTCCCCCCACTAAATGCCAAAATAAATTTAACAAAATTAGATAAACACAGCAAGCAGTCGTGCTAGCAGTGCCAGTGTGTTAGAAATTTTACTAGCACATGCTAAGAGATCTTAGGCCAAAGTCGATGACTAACAACAACAAAGCACGTAATAGGTATCGACAAAGTACGACACGAATAAAGAATTTTTGAAAACGTCACGATATTGATGAAAATTGTACGTGATAGGAAAGTAACAAACAGCCTTTCAATATGTCTGCCTTCCTGCTTTTCGGCGTATAAACGTATGGCTGTGTTTAACAAAGGAAACACGAGAAAACACATTTTCAAAAATATCTGCAAAATTCTTAAAGACTTTGTTCACAGTTGGAAAAGTTTGTTTGCACATATGACATCCTGTAATGTCTCTGAATGAGGAAATGTTTTTAACTTAAAAGCTTTTAAATTAAAGACTTTCAATATCAGCAGATACATTTACTAACGTATTTATACATGTGTGTGTGTGTGTGTGTGTGTGCATTTAATATTGCCTTGTTCCATTTGCCAATGCTAATGACAACTTATGTTTTTGCCTTCCAATAATTCTTTATTCTTTTCTATTTGGCAAACACGTAGGCTTTTTTACAAAACCAAAGCAAAAAAGAAAAAACAAAGTATATATTTTCGGTTCTTGTTTTTGGCAATAACAGAGCATAAGCCGAGGCAAATGCCTGGCATGACAACCAGGAGTAGTGGGCTTGTTTTTAACCAAATGTTACATGATGCTGACATTTTGGTAAAAAATATTTCCATGTTCACAAAACTGTTTCTTTGAAGCAACAAAAGTAATATAAAAAGTATTTTTCTTTTAGTTGTCAGCTAATATTTTAACATCAGTTCGATGTCACAATAAAATTGGTATTTTTAAAGGAATTTCTAGAATTATTGCTTCTACAAAGATAATTTATTTTTCAATTATACATATGTGGCCTGTTATGCTAAAATGTAAAATAGAATCCAATTCGGAAGGAGTAGAAAATTACAATATTCTATTAATCATGTCTTCAAGAATTTAAAAATTAATATAATATTTATTTTGCGTTAAATTGTGCAGAATATAGAGTAAAGTTTACTCCTGCGTTTACAACATTAAAATAAAGGGAAGCGCGAAGATCATCATCACCCTTCGACAAAAAAGGCATTCGTACCGAAAATGGTGGTAGGGTCAATAACTTAAAAATATTTAAAGGATTCAAAAGTTGTTATACTTCCCATATTAACGAAATACTTGAACATGACGATTGTTTTTGTTGTAACACAAACTCCAACATCCAAAGCATGTTATAATCGAGGGTGTGTCTAGGATCGGTACTAGCTTCTAGCTAATGATTGGCGAAATGAAATAATTAACAAAATATATTTATTGGCTTTGAAATAAAGCGCTTACATAACACAAGACACACTGCTGCATCACTGTTCTCAAGTAAGCCACACACGTTGTAAACCGTTGATACAACTTTATGAGGTTGTACACTAGAGTAATAAGTTTGTGAGCTTGTTGTGTCTCCTTTGTACGAAAAATCAAAAAAATTGTATTAGGTTGCTAATTGTACGAACTCCATCACACCATTAACGAGCATGTTGCACAACATCATTATTTGATTTTGTGTTTATTTTCAGAGTACCACACAATAGTAATGGAAATTCAAGGTCTTAAAATGCTACTGAACCTCAAATTAACAAGTACTATTGCCACATTAAAAGTACTATTTCAAAACTTCAGAGACAACTGGTCTTGTCTTTTTAGAATGGAGCAAATTGAAAACGTTTCTGTAAAATTATACGGTTTTATTAGAATTTCGTGCAGTATATTATTTAACGTTTTAGATTGGAACAAAACTACATTTGGCGGTAGTATTAAATCATAAAGTTTTGTAAGTAGTACAATAGTTCTCATTCCACATGACTGGCAGATAGCCAAAGGTATACTTCGGGAGCCTGATTTGCCATCATTCCAAGAAATGACCTAATTGCGAAATGAAGTTAAACAACGAAATTGCACAGAAAGTTGTATTGTTTGTAGGCAAAACACTCAACTTGATTACCAATCAAGTTGTATTAAGGCACAGAGCTTTCATCCCTTATAGCAATGGACAAAAATAGAAGTTGTCATTGTGATTTGAAATTTGCTATACTAGCATATAATGCTATAATTAAGAAGAATAACTCTTTTTGGAAACATCGGGTCGAGAACACGCCCATCTTTCATATGTTTTTAAAGTTATATTCGTATCGAATTTAAAGTAGACAAGTTGAAAGGAAAGTGATTTTTGTTGCTAAGTAGGAAATGTGCGTGAAGATAAATTTTAAAATTTATAACCCTAGACATAAACCATACCGGATAACAGAGCTCTGGTACCGTACTGACATAACTATGTTAGACATTGAAAATTTGGTGTATGCCTTCAAAATGGAATAAAATACCCATTTTTTGACAAAATGGACCAGGGATTTGTGGACAAGGTGCTCCTTCATTATTATCTACAATCAGAAACTTTAAGAGAGCGAGTTGTAGCGAGATTTTGGAAATTTCCCAAATTTTAACATTTTAAATTCTCTGAGGGATGATCCCATGGAACCAAGGTAACGTGGGCGGACAAAAATTAATAGTATTTGTGGACAAGGTGCTCCTTCATTATTTTTGTCCACAAATCCCATTCGATTTTGTCCGCCCACGTTACCTTGTCTTTTAATAAAGGGCACATGTCCTTTTGGAAATTAGTTTTTTTTAAGCCTATGAAAATCTATGTATATACATTTTTTTTTATGATTTTATATTTGGAAATAGCATGAGCTAGGTAAGCTAGTATATTTTTTCTAGTAAATTTTGTCAGAAAATGGGTCTTTTATTCAATTTTGAATTAATTAATTTCATAGTCGAACTCGTATTGGTTTTTAACATTATTAATTCTTGGGCAATTAAGAATAAGTTTTTATGTCGACTTAAGCTGAAAACGATTATAGCTGTAGAACGATTTCCAAACTCAAAAGCACCCCTAAGCAAAAACTCATTTCTTTGGCTCAATTTTTGCTTATCTTTTTCATTTGGAATAGTAGCTTAACTTAACTTACGATTCCGATACGAATAATAACTTAAAAGAACATTAGTTGTTTTACAAAATGAAACATTTTTTTAAACATATTTATTAGCCGGCCTATACAATTTAATTTTTAATGTAACAAACAAACATTTCTTTTTCAAAATTATAGTGATCCTTAATAAAAACGTATGTATAGGTACTACAAATGTTACTAAAAATTATTATCGAAGCTTTCATTATTATGAATTGATAGAACTTGTATACAACACGCTGATACCCTTTCCATTGAAAAAAAAATAAATAAAAAACTCAATACGTTCGTCTGTTAACGACAGTCTGTTTAATTGAAAATCAATTGAACTTTTATGAGGCCTTTCCTGTGCATACAAACAGTTTGAATAAAATAAGTAAAAAAAAAAATAAAAAAAAATACGACGGTTGAAATAAAAGCATAAAGGAAAACTTTTTAATTTAACACATTGATAGTGAGTGGCTGGGGCGTATACAATTTTTTGCAGGCATAAGAAATGTCGGAGTTTTTCTCTGAACTTTTTTTTTGTTAACATACAATCAATAGTTTGAAATTTTTTATATTATTTTTGCTACATTTTATTTTGTTTTTAGTCAGGCCACTCACATATACACACATACATATGTATTAGCACTATTACCCATACCCATACACATGCCCATGCAGCATTTAATAGCAATACTAATAGCTATTTGCAAAAGCATAAATCAATTAAACGTGCTGCTCTTAGTTGTAGTTGCAACACTCGCTAAAAGTCATTGCTGCTGCCATCCAATGAGTTTTGTTATTTTTTATATCTCAACTATTTCTGCTAGTGTAGCTCAGTTTGTGTTATGTCTGTGGCAATGGTTGTAGTCATTTTAGTAATTATAGTCTACGGCATATTTGCTATAGAGACAAGGTTTGTGCAGAAAAATTTTCATAGTGGATATCGATTTTTTTTAAACAGGGGTTGTGTAATTCATTTTGAGGTTAAATTTGCCAGACAATCGAAGTTTCTATCTGAAGTCAGAAGCAAATGTGCCAATGATCCTGTTAATTAACCTGTTTAATAAGAAAGATTTCACTTCTTTATAAAATGCTTGATTCATAAGAACGGCTATCTAGTACTATTCTTCATTCTTGATAAAAACCACTGCCTATTTGAAGTGGTTACCGGAGAGATATTCTACATGTAAAAGTGTATGTAAATTTGGCTTGTATTGTATAAAAATCTCTTCTTTTAAAGTGCTCCGACGGGATTCTGTATGCAACTTGACCCGATCGTATGGCTCGGCTCATGTTTAACTCTCATTGTTTAAAATTGTGAGAAAATAAAACAAGGAGAAGTATCGTGTGAGATGTAGTTGAGTTCAAGCAACGTTGGTACAAAAGGCTAACAGCAAAATTTAGAATGAAGCGGGCAAAATCTAAAATTAATGTTCATTTGGAGTGAAATTGTCTCTCTCGTGTACCACTGCCGTGAAATTAAGTTGCTCCAAAATAGGCAGGCGCGATGAAAATCCGTAGAACTATCCTAAGCTGAGAACACTTGGAATAGCGATATTTAGAAATAAAAAATCATCCATTGAAAGAGATGAACAATCAAAATCGTTTGCAGTTTGCCAGGAAGCATGTAAAATTTTGCCACTAACATTGAACTGAAACAAAAAATTTTTAAATCACTTTTGTGTTTTGTATAAAATTGTTATAAAAGCTTAAACATGTTGTTAATAATTTGGCTCGAATTTCAATTTAGTTTTATGCTATTTACATTTTTAACTATAATAAATTTTTTTTAAATTTTTTACTCTTAATTTAATTTTCAATAATTCGTTTCGGGTTTTTAATTTACATTTACACGGTAACTGGTTGAAAACACATATTGCGGAATACCTAACACATATTTTGTGGCATAAAGAGTTAAAAAAAAATTCATTGCATATTTAAATGTTTGTAGAGCTGTTCTGATATTATGCTATCGCGCTAGTTACCACGGTTAGTTGGCGTGGCCCGGAGATTATTGACAATGCATAAATTCTTATCTTGTTTCAGTCACTATTATTCTTAAAACAATTTGTACTAAATTAGTAACGGTTTTAATGGAAGTTAAAATGATAATAAAAATACTTAAATGATTTTATTTTTTGAAAGGCGAACTCTCCATCATACAATCTTTCAAACGTTGCCATCAAGCCACCCTATTCTGAAATGAAGTCAGACGATTTGTAATGGGATTTTAATATGAACAAATTTGTTGCAATAAATAACTGGCTCTGGATTCCGCTGTGTCTACCGCAGCAAGTAGAGAAAGAAATATCGCTACGTTCTTAACTTTTGGGTAACTTGATAATTCTTCTATAATATTAGTAATCAGCTGATATATGTTGACCGAAATTGTTTCTTTTTCTGAATATTTTATATTTTTTACTTAATAATTAATTTTATATTTTTATTTACAATAATTATTAAAAAAAATTATTTTTATTTTAAACAATTACATAAGAATTACATAGACGACTGTTGCCTAGTTGTAGGAGTCCTCATTAAAAAAAAACTTGCGTACTTTTAGGGTGGTAATAAATTCTTTTTACTATGAAGTTTATTAACGTAAGACCGTTAGATGAAATCACACTTGATTACTGCCTTCTTTTACGTATTTGCAACTTGCTAAAGATCCTGTATATTAAGCAGAAGAAAATGCCCTAAAATTTCGTTTTAAACCTTTTTTCTAGTAAACTTTCAACGAGTTTTTATAATATTTTTTGCCGTCAGAATAATGCTGCTTCTGTATGTATGTGTATGTTCAGAGTATTGAGGATAGTATTCGTATAGATATTTCAGTCGTTTTTGCATTTAGTGGTTGCTGCTGGTGTTAAAATACATCAATAACAAACAGTATTGGCTGCAGAATTATAATTCCAAATGAAAATAATGTTATTTTTAATTAAATTTTCAAATAATATGTGGTTAAAAGGTTTAAAATGTACTCATTTCATCTTGTTTTATGCTCAATTATTTCCACAATATTCTAGCTAAATTACTAAAAACCCCAAAAAAGTATACAAAAAACTGTGATTCATGTGTGAAAGTTTAAATTATATTAAAAATATTGGTTGATTACATAAAAGAAAATTTTTTTTATACCGGAGAGTTGAATTTAAGTCAAAATTGCATATAAAATTTAACGAAGCGCGCTATAATGGAAATGAATTATACAGAAAAACTTTAATAATATATTTAAAAAATTGTATGTAAAAATCGAAATGGTGTAGGGAGTTTTAATATACTGTAAACATTTGCAAAAAAAGATTTTTTTCCAATAAAAAAACACACATCAAATGTAACGTTTTCAAATTTTTTTCCATAGTGCACTCAACGACTTCTTGTGCATTAAATAAAATGCAGTGATGAAGTTACACTGAAGTTTGATGACATTGTTTTGGGTTACGAAAATAATGACAACGTCGCGATGTTGACAACAACATTGCTGATGAGGATAGTGTGTGTTTACGGTGAAATATAGTGGCTGTTGGTGGCATTAGATAATGGTTTTAAAAACATACTCACTCTTTTTTATGCAAGGAAGTCATGTTCATACCAAGTGGAGCTGCGTTTGCAAAAGACTGTGCATTTTGTATAACAG
Source organism: Phania funesta (assembly GCA_963932375.1). Lineage (NCBI taxonomy): Eukaryota > Metazoa > Arthropoda > Insecta > Diptera > Tachinidae > Phania > Phania funesta. The sequence goes on from OZ010655.1 coordinate 62,112,052, forward strand.
ACATTTAATCCACATTATGCATTTACTCACATATACATACATATGTATACTCGTATGTATAGTGTTTCAGACAGACATTTATAGTCATCCAGTAGATGGATAACAAGTGACATTGCACTCACTCCCTAATGCCGCACTAATGGAATTAAGTAATTTTGTTGTATTCAGTGCTGTTTTTTATGCGATTTTATTTACAGCAAACGATTATTTCGTATATTTTTATTCTCCATTTTATACGCTTTATTTAACTTTTAACTTTATTTATATTTTTTATGGCTTTTAAATTGAAGCAAGCGCTTTTTAATATCATTTCTAACACACATCTACACACTACTCCCTTTTGCAATTCGCTAAAACCCATTTTAGTACGAATATTCGTTGTAATTCCTAACATACTCTTGAACTTTTTTAAATGTGCATACGTGTTTATTCTGTATTTTTGCAACCATCCGTTGAGCGGGGGGAACAAAATGTAAAACAGCAAAGTATGTGCCTTTGTACAACAATTTGATGGTTACAAAATTAAATGTCAAATTGTTGGTTGTTTTGTGGTCTTTAGAAAAGAAAGTAGGAAAGAAAAAATACATGCTCGTATAAAATTCAAATATAAATATCTACTTTTACAAGCCTTTACTTATATCTACAATTTAGATTGCTTTTACTTAATGCCTCTAATATTATTGATTCCAATTTTATTTTTTTATGTCAGCAAAAGACCAAAATAATTTTTTGCTTTTGACTGTTGGAAAATTATATAGAATCTCTAGAGGCAATGAAGATCAACTAAACTTTAAATAAAAATCTCATGTGGGAAACTGAGTTAAGTTGTTTCTTAATTTAATTTTCTTGTGGGGTCTTGGGTGCGTATACTTTTGTCTTTGCTGATCCAATAAGAATCAGCTAATATTAAGACTGACTGTTTTTTTTTTTCTGAACATCTTATTTATTTATTGTTTTTGCAAAGAAAAGTCTTGAATACTATTAATTTGAATTATAATTTTTTTGAAAATTTATATCATATTTAATGCCTGTATATATATTATATTCTTACCCATTGCATATGTCTAGAACCAAACATTTTAAAAACGATTGCATACTTTTGGGAGGATAAAACACCTTTTAATATATGTAGCTTATTAATTTCAAGATCGGTACATAAAGACTTACTGACTTTTTGACGAATTTGCTTTTTTTTTTTAGAAGTCTTATGTAAATACTTTAATTCAGTCAACTATTTACGTTTCAAATTATGTATTATTTTTCGGTGTTAGTTTTTCATTTGATAGATACCCGTGTCGGCATTAGTAGCTTAAATACTTAGTGGTTGCTGCTGGTTGAAAAATTTATCAATGGAACGAATGAAGTCGTATTAAATATTATATCAAGAGCTCACTTTATGATAAGGTTGTGAGTATGCTAGCTTACTACTTTTGGATGCTCTTTCGAGAAAACAAAGCAGGAAATTAGAAACAAGTTCGGAGAAGCATCAAATACAAGGATTCACAATAAAAAAGTTTAGACCTTAAATTGTAATTTACTGGATCCGTTTGAAGTATTTTTTAATCACTTATTTGAACATAACGGGCAAAAGCCTGGCCAAAACTTGAAGTGCAGTTGTTTTTGAAACAACAAGAGTTAGGAGATTTTGTGCAGAATACAATAAACGTACAACTCGCATAGTCACTGTTACCAATTCACACCGCACTAAGGGTATGTGTATAGCAATTTTTTTGCGTATTAATGTCGCAACTTCAACGTTTCACATATCAGTTTCAAAGAAGTAGAAGCCTTTCACACGTATGGAACAACTATTAAACAATTTTCGGACAGTTACTTTATTTTTTTTTTTGTTGAAAGCTTTGAAAATTATTTGGTCCTGGCTGAGATATGAAATAAACGTAAGAAGAGAGCTATTGTAATAATAGCAAAATTATTAATTTGCATTAACAAACAGTAATTGATCAATAATTTGATCTCCTAAATTCAGGATTTATAAATTTTCAAAAATATTAATTTATAACTAAACCTAGCTGGGTTTGCCACACCTTGTTTTTTTCCCGGTAAATGTGATATTAATTTACAATTGCCCGGTGTAATTTCAACTAAACCTCTTTTAATTCAAAACTACTGAGCTCCAGACGTACCATTGGGGTGTGAATAGTTGTATGGTCTTTAACATATAAACAAACCATTCCCAAAGCACATGTTTAGTATTTTGCAACTTTTCCAGTTTTATGGGTAATTTTTAAATTTTTTCCTTTCAATGACCATTTAAAAAAATTTGCTTTATTGGTCCAGCCATTCTCGAGTTTTTCAAATAGCATCGCATTTAGGGATTCGATTTTATTCATAAAGATTTCTGAGACTTAAATGTTACACAAATTATAGCACAGCAATATGCAGTTATAGTAAAAAATGACACAAAAATATGTATGTTTATTTAAAAAAATGCACAATTTTGCATTTTCATGCAATTGTATCAGTTCGCCATAACAACTCAATGCCTTTTTTAAGCAAATTCGTTGTTTCTCAACAATATCTCGGACTTGCCGTTGTCAGTCATAGGGAAAACGATATGCATTTGCATGATCTCGCAGTTCATGCTTATGACTCTAAAAAAAATTCGGTGAAAAAAATCTTCATAGTTTTGCATGCTCAGGCGGATTCAACATTTTACAATATGGAGGCCTGTTTGTTGTTTGGTTTTACAAATTTAAAATAAATAAATCAGCAAAGTGTTAAAAGTGTCAATATTGTTAAAAAAAATCCTGAGATATCCTCCTCGTCTCTAGCTGTTCTTGGCAAATTTCCTACTGGCCACTTTTTCTTCACACAATTATATATTTCTGATATTCCTTTTATTTGACTAGATATGTATGATTGTATGAATGTATTTAAATATATATTTTTTCTAAATTACTATTTTGTTTTTATTTTGCATTTCTCAGTCAATGAACTGTCACTAACCGTGTTTGTCGTTATAGACATGCAATTATATGTCATTTTGTGACATTTGATTTGTCGTTGGGTAATTTTTGTAAAAACAATCTCTAATTGTAAATATTTTATTTTGTTGTTTTAAATATTTAGACATGTTGTTCTATAAAATAATTTGAAAAATGCTAAGAAAAATTGGTTTTTGTTGCAACTCTTATGTCAGTTGAATTCGAAATTGCTGGCAGAAAAAAAAATATGTGTATAAAAAGAAGAAACAAGCGTGAAATTAAATATGTATGTATGTATAAATATGTGTGAATATATGTATAAATGCAAATGTACAATTGCTTGTATGTATTTTAAATAAATAGTATTATTTTTATGCCCCTTTGTACATGTAATGTACACGCGTTCAAACGTAGTAGACGTCATGTAGTTATTTTGCATTACAAATGATCCTTTTTTTCTTGTTGTAAGTAAAAGCAAATGGGATGTCAAGTATAAGTCGGGGTTGAAAGATAAAGATAAATGGTTAGATAGTGTTTTTTAGTTTATAAAGGATAAAAGTATTTGATTTTATCTAGAACAAATTGATTGAAAATAATGAAGTGTTACAAACGTGTTTGATGAGTAAAAACAGATAGAAATCCGCACAACGTTATAATAAATTGTTGCTGTCTACAAACTTTCTTATGTGATTATTATAATCAAGAGTAAGTTGCAGTTTAAGGCTGTTGTCAGTTTGACTTATTTGCTGTCCTTAATCGCGCTATATGATGATATTCACGCAAAGAAAAACGTGGCTGAGGAAACCATAGCAAAAAAAAACATATTATGATTAAAGTATGGTTGTGAACATATCATATTATTATTGTAGGTAGCAATAATATTATCATCTTAGAATTTATATTACTGGTTGCCAGCGGCTGAGGTACGAACGCAGACAACTAAAGCCAACAATTGCTTAACGGCCAACGTGTATAATTAAACACCCGAACAATTTTACGTATTATGTCTTTTGAGAACATTTTCTGGTTAGAGTTATTATATACTATTTTTTTAGTATAAGTTTCTATTTTTTAACTCTTCCGTGTTACAATTTTTATGGATGGAAATCATTTTATTATTCAAACGAAACAATAACTTGTTAATCGCAATTAGGCAATGTGTAAAAGGTTACAAACAACAATTATATGTTTATTAATATATGGTTGTCACGAACATGTTACAAATATGATTTTTCTTAGGAACCTTTGTGAGCTTTCAAATTTTAGATACCGATAATTTCCTTCATTTATACTTTGTGCTCTTTCACGCTTTTGCCAGCAGTTTCGGTTAATTATACAGTTCTAAAATTGCCCCTCCTACTGTCGACGACCACTTTGAAAGTACCATTCTCTAACCTGTTACATATTGCATAGATTGTTTGAAATAATATATTTTTGTACTCGTTAGGATTTAAATAGTTTGAGAGCGATCGAGTTTTATTCATTGTGCAATCTTTGACGCTAGAGACATGAAATGTCACGATAAAGCTGAAGGCCCACACCATGTGTCCATTACTTTTTCACATCCTAAGCAGCAGTCAAAAAAGTTGAGTAAAAGTATTTGTATGTTGTAAGTTACAAAGCACCAAAGCGAATGATGTCCTGACGCGTACAATGTGAAACGCTAAGCGCTGTGCGAAGAGGTCAGCTGGTTTCGATAGCCAGGGTGACAACTTAGTTTTTATTTTCAACGCATCGCATGTAACCTGATGTGCAGAAAAGCATAAAAGGCGTAGTATTTATGAAATGTGCTTCTAGCGGAAATGACTCGCCTGGACTTTTATCTTAAAGCATTACCATTGCTTAGTGCATTAGAGCTCGGTACAGTGCGTTTCTTTTTGGAAACAGCTATTAAATTGTAAATTACTTATAAAGAAATAGTGTTTCATGAATATTTATTTTGGCTACTACTCCCATAAAGTAGTCATTTTTGAGAGGAGAGCACTCGAATGTCTTTGATGTTGATATGACTGTACAGTTTATTGCAAGAAGCATATAATCCTTGTAAAAGAAATTTACAATAAGTATTCAAATCGCATCTGTTAATTATTTATTAATTATCAACAATGTAGTAACTAATTTCTTGTATTCAGATCGGAAGTTACTATTTACGATTAGGTTGAGAGCATCGTCTCACCAGGTTCAATGTGCATGTTTCGCTTAGTCTCTGGTGCCCATTAAATTTAAATAAATCCACTAGTTTTCTTACATATCTGCACGGGTATTTTTTATTTCTTCCTGAATAATAGAAATTTTTATGGGTCATTAGAAACGCATATAGGAAATTACGGAAAATTTTGCGCTGTTTAGAATTCAAATTAGTAGGATCTCTCCCGATTAAATTTTTCAACTCTAGCAACAAAACAAATGGACACTTATAATCATTTATCTTGCAGGAGCTGTCTGGCGTATTAGGCATAATTGGAGCGTGCTTTGCTTTAATCGACCTCTATTTAAAGAGAGCTGCATAGAGTAATAACTAAGCAATGCACCATTGTGACCGATATATATTTGATAAAATGCTTTTTCACTTTTTTCTTTGTAACGAAAATTCTCATTTATTTTCATTAAAATAAATTCCTTCTGCGTCTTTGCAATATTTCAAAATACTTATTTTTATTTTTATTTCAATATTTTTTTTATTAAATTAAAATCTTTTAAAAGCAGCCAATAACAGCAACCGCTTTACCAACTGCCACACGAAGTTGAAACAGCCAAATTAGTAGCTATTAAAGCACGGTGGTCTGCAGCTATAAAAAATCGCATTTCAAGGAATATAAAACAGAACTTTCAACACACACAACGCCTGGGTTACACGTACTCGTACATGAGTAGTCATCGTCTATAAGAGTGAAAAAATAATAATAAACAACTGACAGTCAGACTGCAGTAATACATCAAATGTGCAATGCAAAAAGGAAAAATATATAAATTGAAAGAATAAAAAAACTAGATTTATTTATGCACAATATTTCATTCAATACTGTTTGTTGTTGTATGTAGAATTTATTTTTTCATTCTTTTGTTTTATATTTTTATTTAATAAAGCGCATGTGCGTATGCAAATGGTAAAAAGAATTCGTCTATACTGATGCATGTGGCATGTAGAGTAACGCATTCACAAAACTATAAACTATAAAATGCATGTTGTGTTTTTCATACAAAATCTTTTCTTTTTGTTCAGGAAAAAATGGAAAAAGGGGGATATTTGTTAAAAAAATCCAGTGCAAAACCGAAATTTCTATTATTCATATCTGTTGCAGACAAAATGCACATATTTCATAATTTTATGCATGCAAACATCTACCGCTCATTAGGGTGACCCATTAAGTTTTTTTTTTTAAGTAGAACCGATCGTACCATAAAGGAGAAATTATGGATGATTTTCTGTATCAGAATCCTAGACAGGCGAAAAAACGATTGAATAATTCGCCTTCTTACGTCATTAAAAAATATCCTACAGTAGGTACCACTGTAGTTTTATGGTCTTATTATCACGCTTATGTCTAAGCCAATACAAAAACCTGCTTTTAAAACAGTTGAATTAAATTTTGTTAAAAAGTTTTTAGATATTAAGTTTTTACTACTTTAATTATGTAAGGGATGCCCTAAGTCATAATCAAAATATATAAGCATAAATGCTAAACGCGTGTGCTATATACTTCACAGCACACATATTTCATTTAATAACACTACAACAGCTACAAGAACTAAACATCATATGACGCATGCAACACATAGGAGCCAGCATTGCATGTAGCGCAGTTATAGTAGGAAATTTTAGCACAAGGTTAAACAACAATTGATGTTTGTACTCACATGTATTGTGGTAACAAAAAAGTCATAAATAAATCTCTGGATTGATGTTGAAATGTTTGCTATGCTAAGAATGGGGAAACATAAATTTTTCGCTCTACTTTTACATCTGTATTGTAAATAATATAAGTTTTGAAAGATATTGAAGATATTTCTCAGGACATCCCCTAATACTAAACACTAGCTGCCTAAATGCTTTGGTTTTTTCGAACAGTATACGACGATTTTTAGCTACTGTGACTTGAAGCCAAATGACTTTGTCTTAAGTTCGCTAAATATAGGACGAAAAATGTTTAAAGAACCTGGACCAAATCCGATTTTTTAAAATAAAAAAATATTAAAAAAACATATATTTTTGGAAATTACTTTGTTGTCAGCTGGCTTGCTGCAACTGTCAGAAGTTCTGACTTATACCTCCTTGTGGTGGCGGCGGTAACAGGCTCATGTAACAGGTTTATGTAGCTAGGGGGCCTAGCTAGATAAGTAGAGCGGAGAGAACACTCTCTAATCCAATTTCCTAATCCACGGTGGAACATCATACGCCAAGGATGCCTCGGAAGGTGCAAGTTTGCGAACTCCTTATACCAGTCGATGTCCAGTTTTAATACAGGTTAATAAAAGCTATAGTTACCACCAGACGCAATAAAGGTAAGGTAGCATAGGTAGTAAGTTACATATCGATTACCTGAAATCAATCCTAGGAACGAAGGAGGTCGAAAAATAACCCATGACAACGGCCTGCTTCGTCGATATCCACACTCTACTACTATACTATATATATAAAATTGATTTCAGCACTACTGAAGCATGTCGACATATGTTGTTATTTCTTTGTTATTATTTTGGTACCAGTGTGTCCCTCCTTTGTGGACAAAAGTTGATTTGCTTTCACTGAAAACTTTTTATAAAAATTTATATCTAAGAACTAAATTAAGGTTGCAAAAACAATGGGGAAAAATGCATATCGAGCTCGTAGTTTCACGAAACCATATAATCAGTTTAATGATGCTATCGAATATAACCGCATGTTTTTAATTACCTGTTCGGGGCAACTTAAGCCCTCGAATGCCGCACTAACCACTTAAGCCACAGAGCCATTGTACTTTGTTAAACACCAGAATCTACATATTATGCTTATTAAGATCATTTCAAGTTAGAGTTTTTATATTATTTGTGTATAGTCAAAATACTCCGTTATTGGTTCCCATTTTTGTAGAAATTATATTGTTCAACTCAACCATTCAAATTTTATGAATGGAAATCATTTTAGGACTAAATGTAAACAATAGCTTGCAAAAGAAATGTTTATTAAGTTTTCAATTAGCAATTATAATATGGTTCTCATGATCATGCAACGATAATGTTTTTTCTTTGCGTGCTGAGTCAAAGCGTCACAAAATATACACACAAAAAAACATCAACACCTAAATTCTAAATTTGTTTGGAAATAACAACGTATAATACAACGTATATAACAACGACTAGAGGAGAAGGGAAAATAAGATACTTCCATTCACTACAGAACAGAAAAGTTATTATGATTAAGTGTTTTTCCACAACAAAATTTGTTGCTTGATTTCAACTTCCCTCTCAAACTTAAGCTGGTTATACTACGCCTGGTGGCATACAGTAACAGATGGTCTTCATTGTTTCAAATTGTATTCAAATATTTCTACATCCACGTCAAGTCCGTGTAAAATAAGGATTTTTTTCATTGATAACTCTCATTCGGTTAATCATAAAACCCACAGATTTATTTATATGATTTGCTTGCCTGAAGAACAACATGTATGTATATAAAGAAATAAAAAAATATTTATAGCGCATTTGAACTTTATAGAGCCATCCTGCTCAGTAAATTTTAGTTTTAGTAAAAACTATGGTTTTCCCAGCTCAATTATTGTTTTATTTATAAACGTTAAATAAAATTTAATTTGTTTTCACTCTTCATTATAGACGTTGAAATGGTTTCTTTAGTACAAATTCTAAAATAGTTCACGGATATAACACATTGATTGTGTGGCTTAGACCCCCCTAAGTGTTAAACTGCAACGCTTCATTGTTTTATATCAAAGTTTATTCTTTTAATTTTATTATGTTTTTCGTATTCCTTTCATCCTTTTGTTTTCATTTAAAGCTGTTGGTATGAATTAAACTGACATTTTAAACAATTGAAATATTTTTGCACACGTATTTTTTTTCTTCAAAATGCAAAAAATGTTCAATTCATATCATGTTCGCATAGAACGATTTCAATTGTTGTTATAAATTCAAATACATCCATACATAATATTTAAATGGGGCATAAAAAATAATGAAATGTGTTAACAAATGGTTGGAATAAAAGTATTTTCTTTCACATGCAAGTGTGTTCGTGTTTTCTTCTCTGGCTCTTTAATTTGATTTGCATGTAATTTAAATTATAAAAAAAAGGAATGCAATTACATTGAGCGTTATTGGTGTTTGTTGTATTATTATTTGTTTTATGTTTGCAAATTTACATGAGCATGCTTGTGAGATTCGTTTACATGCTTTTTACATTGGCCCTTTTGCATATTGGTATCCTTCTTCATTAACTTCTACTCTAATTTTATTTTATTATTATTATTATTTTTTTTTTGCTTAAAAAATAATCGATTTGTGTTCCTTTGTGCATTTTATTTATTGCTTTCAATTTATTTAATTTTTTCCTTTTTTAATGTTAAAAAAAATGTATTGAGGAGTAAGTCATCTCTTTTGCATTTTATCGTATTACACAATTAATGTGAGAAAGGAATTGTAATGAAATTGATTTGCAACATAATTCATCATTTATCCATTTCTTGAAAGCAAAGAAAAAATCTAAGGCCAGTATCTTGGCTTTTGTAATTCAATTATTATTAATGATTTGATGAATTTCCGCGTAATTTATTATGTTTTCCTACAAAAAAAAAAGTATAACATACTAATTTTTTGCTTGTCCCAAATATATTACAATACTTAATTTCAGTTTTCAAAGAAAACTAGGAAAAATTCACTTTTACGGCTTGTGAATGCACTAAGGTGAAATTGCTATTCCTAACCGCCAAGAAGGCTTTTCAAAATATTTAGACGACGTATTTTCGTAAAAGGTTCTACAAACAAATAATAAAACCAGAGTATGTAGTTTGATTTTAAAATACAGTGGCAGACAAAAGCAATGCCACTCAATTAAGTGCGGCAGATGCCAATTAGTTCAAAAATGAACCATTTTCCTTTTGAAAGCACGATCGCTTCTCAAAAGAGTGTAAATTTTATGCTTTGCAACATGATGAACGAAGCTATTCTCATATGATTTTGAGAATAAATCTTAAGAAAAGAAAAACGTAACTGAACTAAGTTATTTATATGAAACAAAGCACACGACTTAATACGTCTGCCTGTAATATGGCAGTTGATTTGCCAGATAGAGAAGACAAAGCAAGACAAGCTATATAACCTGCAGTTAGAATTGTAGAAACATGTTCCCAATACCATAAAGAACATTCATTTAAAAAAAAAAAAAAAAGATATAGTACCCATTTATTTAGGTATAGAAAATCTAACCATTGTGGTTACAGTTGTAGCTTTCATTATGGGTCTTCTCTCTCTTGGACCGATAATTGGTTGAAGCTGCAGTCGTATCCTCTTTCACTACGTCTTAAATATATTTGTTTTGAACTCCTAATGCTCCTAATTCTTGAAATAAATTGAGTAGGCGGTTTTAGCGTGTAAAGCAAGCGTAGACCAAGGGCTGTTAATTCTTTTTTATTTAAAAAAAAACCACTTAGCTACTTAGCGATAAAAAGTGACACCTATCATCGATAGAAGACAGCATTAATACCTTATTAATATATAATTTTTGCATTGGAAACAGTTAAAATGGTGTAAACTTCATTCTAACCCAAGAAAAAGGAAAAATAGATTATGTTTACAGTGGACACAAAATTTCTAGATAGACACAAAGTTATTTTATTTATATTTTGTTTGTTAAGGAAAAATATGTAATATATGTACATATATATATGCTTACAGTGAAGTGAGTCTACGTGACAGAAAAAGTAGGTACGGCTTAAAAAATCTGGATTATTTTTTGCTGGTAAATATTTTCAAAATGGAAAAGATATATATATAAAGAGGCTACTTGTTTTAGGGATATCTTTTTGGGAGTTGTAAACTTACAAAATTGGAAGAGGAAATTTCTTTTATTTATTACTAATACTTGTATTAAAAGTTGGAAACCATTCGTTATTAAAGTTTTGTAAAACAAATTACGACAAAAAAAAAGAAAATATGTTCAATTATTTAACAATTAAAATACATCTGTCAATTTAAAAAAAATTTCTTCCAACCTTATTTGTCTAGCCTTGATTTGCTTTTGTTTAACATGAAAAAACAGATATTCTTTTGGGCGGTCATAATTCTATGAATAATGGAATCAACTGCTAAACAAAACAATTTAAATTCAAGCAATTAATTAAGTTAATACAATTAATTTACCACAATCTTCTTCAAAAGAAATCGGTTCTTTGTAGAAAGTACAAATTAATATTAAGCAAAAAATAACTTCCACGAACGGAACTGAAAAGAAGACAAACTTTGTTCACTTCTCTCACTCTCACTCTTCGCTTTCTCTGCAGACAATAACAGCTGCAAATTGAAAATTTCCCAGTGAAGTCTGTATCGTAATTGACAACTTGATGAAGTTCAAATGAAATGTCAATTAATGACAATACAACAAATACAACACAATTGCTTGTGAACTTCAGTAAAAGGAACCTGATAAAAAAAATTAAAAATTAAAATTGACTTGAAGCAATTAAAATTATGCTAAATGTAATTAAGAGATTTAAAGTAAAAGAAATTTTTCACAAACGGAATGTTTAATTTTTCCGTTTAGTAACTTTAACAAACAACTTCCTGCTGGTGTTTGTTAAAGATTTTTTTAGTGTAATTCAATATAGAAAATTTTGTGCGTAAGTTTCATTTTTAAATATCATAATTTTTAACTGTCATTTTATTTTTTTTAAATTACTATAAAAAGAGGAGTAGGAAAACAATAAAAAATGCAGCCCGTATAAAACTGTGTAAAAGTTGGAGAAAAGAGGCTGACATCAAATAAACACATCACGTGAACATTATACAGGCTTATTGAATGACAAAAAAGCCAAACAACAATATCCCCAGCACCCTATAGTAAAGAGTTTGATAATTCAAAGCAATTAAAATATGATGTATTCATTTAAAAAATATTATAAGCTCAACTACATATAAAGCTATCGAGTGTCATTTGATCGATTGCTATCAATCGGTATCACATGTCGTTTTTATCACATTCTGAACATAATAATTTCTATATTTATCTTGTCATTTTTCTACACCTCTTCTTTTTTAGGTTTACGATTACAAAATTAAGCCAAATTTTTATTGGAACAGCGGGAGCTAAACATATAAAATTATTAAATTCCATAAGTCTGGTAAGTCTTTAACGGCAATGGTCTGTCTAGTTTGATAAATACCATGGCATTTTTGAGAATTTCTTTTTTCTTTGTTATATTTAATTTCCATAAAAACCCATAAGATTTTAATTTAAATATTTTTTGTTATATTTCGAAAGCTGTTTTTTTTTATTTTCCAATTTAACTAATCACTTTGTTAATTTGTAATGCTTGTAATAAAATTGATTGGCTGGATTGCTTTGTGCGTTTAAGAAATTGAAAATCATACTTGAGTTTAATTTATTCAAGTGGAAATTCGTTTAAAGTTTGTTAATAATATAAATAGCTCAAGTGCTTTTTGAAGATATTGTCATTAGCAATTAGGAAGATAATAGAAAATTATTAACATAGAAAAAATAAAAAATATTAATAATTGTAACACATTACATATTTTATAAAAAACCACTCATTTTTAAGCTTGGAAAAAAGGTTGAAGTGCGGTCTCGAGTAGGGTGAAAGCTTTGTCCTAATAAAAGGATGAGGCAAGAACCAAAAAACAGATTTTTGAGGTCGGTAGACTAACCTGAAGTATTTTATCCACGAAACCTATGTGCTTACGAAGCAATCGGTCTAAAGATTAAGTCCTGTTTATTTCAGTATTTTGGCTTCACAAATAAAAAAAAATATAAGGACAATCGGTTCCAGAAATTCCTCTAGAGCCCATAACGTGTGATCTATGTTAGTAAAATTATTAGAAATTACTTGAATGTCGTGTTAAATTTAGTGGAATATTTTTTTACCATGCTTAGAATTCTTGTATATATTCGTCCTTTTACAACAACTTTAACCTCACTTTCTTTTCACTCTACAACTTCGTAAGTTGTTTTATTAAAATTCGGACTTTGTAGGTAAAAAATCTTGCCACCTACTTGAATATTAAATTACTTCGTAATTACCTTTGTGTCGGCCTTATCTTCTCCTTTCTGTTTGTTTACTAAATCATCTCCAGCGGGCGAATCTATTACTTCTTCGCTTATGTCCTCAATGCCTAAAATCTTATCAGGCATACGCCAGGTCACGTTGTACATAAATATAAACATTTTACTCTTCTCCTCGTAATCGCTCGCATTTGCTGCAGCGACTTATAATCGTTTTAGAATGAACTTGTTGATATTCTCCCCTTAATCATTTGCCTGGGGTCAATATGTCGCTGTTCTAATTACTCATATATCATTTTCGATACAAAAGCACTTGATTTCATCGCTGACATATTATCTCCCTTCATCGGTCCTTATTGTTTTACTTAAGCCAAGTTTACAATGGGAACATAGCGTGGAAAACAAAGTACTTTTGTATAAAAACATTTTAAAATTGATTTTTACATATGGAGTTCAGCTGTGGGATGCTACAACGATATCAATCAAAACCCCTTAGACTTATAGGAGATGTTGCATGGTGTGTAACAAATGAGACGATTTATAAACATGTGCATATACCAAGAGTCAAAAATGAAATAACCGAGTTCAACTCGAAATAACATGTAAATATAAAAATAGGGCCTTACTGAAGCTTAATTTACCATAAAAGAATAAAAATAATAAATTGAACAATTAATATTTAATTACTCCATAAATTAAATCAAATTCACAATGCAACTCTGGTGAAGCGAGTTTAGTGAGCAGCAAATTCTCTGAAATGGACACATTAAATGTAATAAAACACTAAATATACCCGAGAACTTACACCAAAATTACTACGATTATATAAAAAGGACAACAAGTTTTATTATTACTTATTTAGCTGTCTCTTTCTTTTTATTTTATATATCGTTAATTGGAAATTTTTTACGACAAAAAGTATAAGACATGATTATACGGAAAATTTATTAGAAATAAAATCAATATAAAAAAATATTTTCGAATACAAAAAATTTATTTTAAACTTATTTAAAATTAAAAACTATTTTAGAAATTTCTAAAGATTTTTTTTGATATTTTTCTGGTTTTGATGTAACTTGGTTATGTTTCTTTGATTTTCGGTTGCTTGGCAAAATTTGGAAATTTTTCACTTTTTAAAATTTGATTTCTAATTTGTGATGAACTTTAGATTTTTGATGGAATATTAATTTTTTGTTGATTCCTGGCTAAAATTCTAATTGTGCTACTAAATTTTGAATTAAAAAAGGATTTTATGGTGAAATTCCATTTTTTTTAATCAAATTTGGTGTGGTTCGGTTATGTGACATCTTCAGTGTCAGTTATCGTTATATTAATTAAAATTTAATTTTTTAGTAGGATTTTAATTTTTTATAAAATTATTTTTCGGGTTATTTCGCAGATAAATATTGTAAAAATTTAAAGCTTTGTTGAAGCGTATAATAAAGAAAAGAAGTGATTTCAGAGTGCATAAAGAATCGTGCAGCTGCCTGATTCTTATCCACCGCAGAACACATATATGTATGTAGTTCAGTCGATAATGAGCGTAGTCAAAATCAATCAGGAGTTGTAGGTCATTCCAATTTAATTCCATTATTTTATCGTATAAGAAGGGTTTAATCAATGACTCTAAGAATCTTTCCTCATCAGTGACCTAACGCTTGACCAACTAAGGTTAAAAAATGGTTCTGAAAACATAGCCAGATCATCCGTAAAAACATTTCCTTAAAGGTCAGCGGTATTCAGTGCTAGGAAATCTCGGCCAGTTTCTGAAGTGATTCGAAGCGCTCCAAAAGAGGCGTGGATCAAAGTTCCTGTCAAAGTGCTATTAGAAGTAGTTGAACGCACTGCCATTTTCCCAGGGAAATCGACAATATCGTGTTTGGTCTAAAGACGCCTGCATTTGCAAAATCGTGACGTATTTTCTTAACAATGCAAATATTTTATAAGCACAAAATATTCTCCCTACCATGAATCATACAGAAAGCCCCTTATATTAATTTGAAATAAAGTTGACAGTTTGCAGCTTTTATTTTTGTTTCTTAAAAAAGAAACATATCAACAAACTGTTAAATGATAAATATCTTGATATAAATAAATACAAACATAAACAAAAACCTAAAGAACAATAAAATATTTATGTTTTTAAAGAACTTTCAACATGTAATTTAGGGGCAAGAAAAAAAAACTAATTGAAATTTATGCTAAACATCGTTTAACCAAATAAAACAACATGCAACCTGGCACGAACGTACCGCACCGTACCGTACAAACGACCTGTGAAGTACATTTTCTTGTTCTCTCAAACCGCAAGCCACTGACAAAATGTCAACATTACGGAAATAGTGGCTCGTACCGTTTTTGTAGTTTTTTTTTCGTTAAAAATGTGTTACAAACGTAAAGCCTGCGCTTTTTGTTGCACAAAGGCGAGTGCACGCGGAAGCCATAAAACAATCGCAGAACTTTAAAATTTATTTAAACTAAATCGAACTGAAAAGCAAACCAAAACCCAGGGGTTACTTCGCTAAATAAAAAAGCTGTTAATATAAAAGTTTTCTGTTTTCTGTTAATTTTTGATTTTCTTTTATGGTAAATTGTTCAAAGGAAACTTTTATTTGCAATAATTTTAAAAATTAATGCAATAAGTTTTATTTTCGTCCTTGTTGTTGCTATCTTTGCTGCTATTTGTGCCGCGAATCGTTTGAATAAAGTTTAACCACAAGATAAATATACGAGTATAAACAAAACTGTAAAAGTAGTTTGATGATTTGAAAAGAATTTCAAAGCGCCAGCACGTTATCACTCAAGTTTTGCGACATAGTTAAGGATTGTGTGGAAACTAAGGCTCCGGTGTTTCGCAAACTCAGTTTCTAAAGGAGCAAAATCATTTAAAATATTTAGTTGCAGGGCACATAATCTTTCAACGAACTCTTTGCAAACATACAGATTTTCCATCAATATAACAATATAACAAGATTCCGTCAACGGATTTCAACAGAGATGACCAACATAAAAAAGTAGGAGGATTAAAGTAATAGGAAGTCTTGTGTTCCTAACATTTTAGGTATAAGGTGTGTTCAGCACTTTAATGTAAAATGCTACATGGAATATTTGTGTGGAACATTTTAACCCTCCAACTCTTTGATGTATGCATTCTTTTCTGACCCTTTCTAAAACAAGGCCAAAAAAACTCCCCCTAAACAGCAATATCGCAAAATTAGATATATAACATATTAGTCATCAAATTCTACTATTGGCCTTCACAGATACCACAGCTCGAAATTCAACTCGAACGCAAGATATATCAAAACTTAAAATGTGTTTAAGGGTTTATTTCGTACTTATTCTCACTTAAAAGCGATAAAGGAAAATTTGGGTATTTATAAAAGTTTTAAATATTTGAAGTTCTAGCTCTTGGCAAATGCTATATCCTTATCGATCAATATCCAGCATATTTAGCTATAAGGGAGGGAGTACTCTTATCTATTTAGCGTATTTTAATGGTTCAACGTGTTAGTCGGATTATGCTGCTAACTGTTGCTCACATTCATAGACGTAAGGGTATAAAGAAACATAATAACATCTCATTTTTAAAAAGCATTTAACATGACATCAACGTATATTAGAACAGTATGAGAATGATTTTTGCCTAATAAATCGTAAAACATGTCTTAAATGGTTTTCCATGCGGCCAGCTCAATTGGCATTTGCATAGGGTTTGCATAAGTTTTTTTATATCAGGGCCACCAAAAACACACACCCGTTCGAATCAAGAATGAAATGTTTAAAATTTCTTTATATTATAGGCCCTTATTTAATAAAACACGATGCAACGCCAGAATTTTATAACTTTTATATTGTTTTCTTTACAAATTTTTGAGCCTATCAACGCCATAAAACATGAAGCGTTCATTTACTTTTCAAAAGCTTAAACCTTTTCATGAGAAACAATAAAAAGTTCATAGAAATTCTAGCGTTGTCATGCGTTTTATAGCATATGTCATATAAACTTTCAAAACTCAGATACACGTAAATTTTTTTGGTCCTCTCTTCCTAAATCCGCTGTTTAATACTTGTTATTTAAAAAGTTGGCCTTGGTTGTACAGTGTTATTTGCTGTCCTTTTTTCGGGATTTTACATACTTAGCGCTTTTTTATTTCTTTGTCGCTTCTTGTTTCTAATTTGTGTGATTGTATTCTTTGTCCGATGGCATTTTCCGATTTTTGCATGGATTTTTATGATTTAGAACGATTTAAGCATTTTTTCCAATGTAAGAGATTTTTTGGACAGAAGATTATTTTTATCAGTTTAAGTGATTTTCAAAGTTCAGCTCTTTTTCGTGGTTATTTGTCGTGTTTCTTTAATTTTAATAATAAAAATATCATAGCAAAAACAAATTCGTTCACTTTTTTGAATTTTTTCAATTTCGGTGCCTCAAGTTCAATTTCGGAAATATATTTTCAGTTTCTAATTTCTTCTCTCTATGGGCTTCTTTTGTGATTTCAGTGGGCATTTCTAATAATTTAATTTAAATTAAATTTTATGAACAAATATTTGCTGCTAATTCATAACAAACAGTTACAAGAGGCAGTCCCTATTCTCTGACCACATCTTCCTTTTATTTAAAGGTTTTGTTAATTTTTAAAAGGATAATTTTAGAACTATAAATTATTCCGTGTCTTCGGGAAATGTACTTCAACTTCTTCCTAGACTTTTACTTTTTATCTACAAGGAGCCAGATTATAAATGTATAGTAAAGAGGCTTCAAAAGGCTTTAATTAGCTCATTAAGAGAAAAAAATGTGTTTTCTGATTTTAAAATGCATTCCTTTCCAACCCTTGCTACTGCATTACAATGTTTTTCTAAACCTTTAAAAAAATATATTTAACCATTTGTAGCACAAATACAAATGTCTGCTAACAACTATTACAATCACAAAATGTGTTCGCACCTGGTTGCATGAAACATACACACGTTATTTCTTTTAAAGGAAACTTCAAAATGCATTTAACTTTTTATGTGAACGAAGGCAACAGACAAACAAGGGTTAATTCAAACTCACATATTCTGTATAAATGTGTTTTTAAGGGATCAACAGGGGTAACAAATTAACGGTAAAGTAGGGTTTGAACACTTTAATGTAAATTTATACTCGTATTTATAGCATTATGATTCTGCTCGGGGCACGTGGTTAATAATGCTGTGTTGTTGTTCTTCGTGTCTTTTTTTTTTGCCAAAATGCTTAAATTATTTAAGATTGGGATCATATAAAAAAGGGCAGAATTCCCTACAGCTATAGTCCAAGCATTAAACAGAACTCTCATCCCTTAGTTTTGTTGTTGCTTATTTCTTCTTGTAAACAAGGCAAAAATCCCATAAAAATTATACAAACAATATTTTTATTATTATTTTTGTTGTTGGTTGGTTTCGTTGGCTGTGTTAGTAGACACCAGGATAACGAGCTCAAAAAGCAATGCAGCAAATTAGCGTTGAACACAACATTTCGTATGAAGAGGTTGTTTTTTTGTAACTTGCTTTTGGGACTACAAAAATATGTTTAATATTTTAGAAAAATACATGAGTAATATTTAATAATATTTAGTTTTTCTGTATTTTTTCAAAAGTGTTTTATAGTCTCATTTAAGGACATAAATGTTTGTCATGGAGTAACGAAATTCCAAGGAAATGGAAAGGATTGCGTGTTTTTGTTAAATAGCCCTTTAAAATGAAAAGTGGCTGCTATGAATAATAATACTAATAATAATATGTAATAAAATGTAATGGGGTTTCCAGTAAGGGCAGGTCGTTGCTGAAATCGAATAAAGCAAGTGTGTGAATTTCTTTGATGTGAAGACTCATAATATTGCACAGTGCACCCCCAATTGGTCACAAATCTAATGCCACTGCAGCATAGGTGGTATTGAATTTGAGCAACGGTCTACGTTAGTTTGCTTAAAAGCAGGGCAGATCAGATGGATCAAACCGCATAATTCTGGTGGTCAATTTGCCATCACCTCCGGAAACTATAATTTTTTAAAATATCCTATGTGGCGTTTGCTCTGTGGGACATAGCGCCGCACTAATTTTTTGTGGATGCATTACCATCTGGTTCGCTTCGAGTTGGTTGGCACCTCTAAACATTCCTCTCCAAATGCCAGTCGTAAACAGTTATCGGGCGGCACTTACGAACGCTAATTTTTATAATAAAATTTTTTCATTTTGAACTTGTCAGGAGAATGTGGCAGCAGTGACTGAATAATAAGCAATAACACCTTGAGAACTTTACTAACGTTTTTTGTGACACAATGTTATTATTTATATACGATATTTCCCTACGCAAATTCCTTTGACCTGCCCTTGATGGGAAACTTTATATTTTGGTTACATGTCTGCGTATTTTCTTCCTTTCCCTTCTATTTTTTAAATACGAACTTGCGTGGTTCTTGAACATTATTATTGTAAATTTTATTAAGTTTTTTTAATATTTTCTTGTTGATTTTTCTCTTGTTTATTAAAAATAAACGTAATTTTTTTTATAAATGCTGGAAAAATTCTGAATAGTTTGGGTTTCATGGTATAAATGCTTGTGTGCTAAGGAAAGCGTTGGTTACATAAAAAAGTCAGTTTAAAATTAATATTTAACAGTTATAAAACGGAATTATTAAAGTAAGCAAGAAAAGTGTTGAGTAATTAAAATTTATTAATAGAAATATTTTTGGTGAATATAGGGTGTGCTATTTATGCACAGAAGCGATAATAAAAGTCGAGTTAAAAAATTCATAACAATAACGAAAAAGACTTGGAAAAGCCAATTTTACACTCTTCTCCAGTACGAACCGTCTATCTGTATCTCAATTGAGAGCAAAAAGTTTTTAGTTAAATTTCGGAAATGCCGGAAATCTTAATTGTGTTTAGATGTGACATTAAAATATAATTCATACTCTATAAAAATATTAGTGCATGTTCCTACTTTTTCGAAATATTTGTCAGTGAATTTCGGCAAAAGTGAATATTTGAGCCAATTAGAGTTTAATTTATGCAGTCTTGAAAGACATAGTCATTAATAGACATAGCATTTTAGCAAAGATAAATCCCAGAATTTGATTAAAAAAAATTTAAAAGGTGCTGAATTTTGGCAGTGGGTGACAAATTAATATTTTAAATGACAGTATATATTTTTCAAAGGGCTATCCGATTGGTTACTAGGGGGTTAGTGTGAACTAGAACCTAACGTCGAATTAATAACCATCAGCACGACATTCAAGCCGTTTTCAAACCATTCAAACGACTATGTAGTGATCGCACTTAAAATTGCGATTTAATAAACAAAAAAGTAAATGGCCGGTATTTAGGGGTGTGTCTTATTAATGGGCATTTTCGAATCGTCATTAAAAATTATTTTATGCTAAGGGGGAATTGGCGTAATTTTTAATATGTGTGGAGGTCGATTTGGCGTAGTGCCATAGAAAAAGTAGAGGCTCTTAAAGAGAACTTCTGTCTAGAGTACAAGAACTTACCACCCAAAATGTTTGCCACAATATTCGAATATGGCCGATAACACCTTCAAAAATGATTTCAACAGTAACCTAAAAGCCCAAATAAAGAATCTACGTAACATTTTTAGGCACACCCAAAAATTTAAATATGTATTTTATATTTAATAATTGAGTTTATATATTGTTGGTGTTTATTCTATGCACAGGTAAAAAACCATGGATGTGCCAGTACTGCAGCAACTGTATCAAAAATAATAGTTTAGCACATACAAGCCCTTCAATTTAGACTAATACGACATCCACTTGTTTGTGTGACCGCAAAAACAACGTAACTGACATAAACAAATCTGAGAGTAACTAAACACCAAATTAATTATAAAGGGCGATCAATATTTACATATATACTCGTATGTGTATAACAGTTGCCAATCAGTTATTTTGATCCAAAGGTAGAACCGTGAATAACTCTTCACTCACGGTCATGCACGCGCACGATAAAAACATTACTGATTTGCAGCTTTGTTTTTCTACTCACACGCATGCACGCTCACGGGAATATAATTTTTAATTTTTTTTATGGTAGGACCAGCACTCAGGGGATGACCCCTATTCATGCAATGCATTGTTCTAGAACTAGGAAAAGAGGTTGTGGGAAGGAGGGTAGAGGGAATAGTGTTTATTAATATTTGATTTGAACCTTTCTACAGAGAAAGTGGGACGAAAGACCTCTGATAGAAGCTTATTTCACATACGAATGGTCCGGCTAAGGAACGAATTCTGTCTGTAGTGCGTTGTGCGATTCACTGGCCATTCGACCACAAATGGATGTGCTCTTGATGACGTACGTGTGGTGCGTATGAATGAATTGATGATTTTAAGAAATTTATAATAACAAATCAGAATATTTCTGTCAGAAAACAATCATGCCACAATCCTAGCCATGCACGCTAACGCATACGGATTTTTATAGTTACATTATGCATGTGATTGGAGCGAAACATTACTATCGCTCAAACGTGAACAGGCGAGATCAGGCATCATTTAAGAAAATCGCGTGAGTGGTGATCTTTGTTCGTTATAAAATCGATGCGTGGTTAGACTTGATGTTTGACTTTTGTTTACCATTTTTATTTCCAAATATGCGCAGAATATTGGTTGCATGAGATGAGTTGTAGGCTACAATTGAATTTTCATAAAAAAATTTTTAAGACAAAAACTTCTCCTGTAAAATTTGCTTTTTGTGGATTACGTTTTTTTAGCGCTTGTCCTGGATATAAGTGCCTTAATTACCAAATCCATTAATTCGTTAAAAAAATTAAGAATAAAAAGAATGTGTTACAGATTGTTTGCAAAAACTATTTGTTATTGTTTTTAATAAATACAATTAAGACTTGAAAATCGTAGAGAGACTTAACGATTTTCATATGTTCCACAATCTTATATGGTTACCTTAACCATGGTTTTCCTGTCCTTAGTATTTTACCCTGTAGTAATTATTATAAAGTAAATCAACAAAAGAATTTTTCCATTTTATTTACCTGCTAGAATGATTGGGTTCATGGGCAAATGGTTCGGCATATATATTGCGCACTGGTGGCACCCGACGTGGCAGGGGAGGTGGTACGGGATTATAGCCATCCATAATTGTATCACAATCAGAGTATTTCATTGATTTCATAGTCATTTTGTGCAATTGTTTGTATATTATTTATAGTCGTACTTTATTTTATTTTTTATTACGTTTTTTATTAAATTAAAATGACTATAGTTTTTAAGTTGTTTGAGGTGATTTGTAAAACGTTTTCCATTTAATTGAAAAGGAGAGAGAGAAAATTAATAAAAAAATGCACGTGGTTTTTTGCAGTTATTATTTCCGTCAGTTTTCCTTTTTTTTTTGATTTTTTGTGGCACTTTCATCAGCTACACGCACAAACAATTGTTTCCTTTTTTAATTTCGTTTTTTATTATTTACAATTAATGTAAATGCTTTTGTGTTGAAAGGTAAATACTGTTGAATTGTTTTATAATATTGTTGGTCTGACTGAGTGTATGCGTGCATGTATGGATTTTGTATATCGAGAGTGTTTGTTAAATTAAACCGTTTTTCATTTGCGGTTAATAATAATTTCTTTTGTGTATAATTCTCCCCATTTTTTAAATGTTGTTCGGTTGTTTTATATTTATTTTTATGCCATGAAATTCATATTATTTATTTGAGTATTTAGTTTATCTTTTATTTTTAAACAAATAAAATAAAACTTCAGCATTTTTGTGCCATTACAAGCACACAAAATGCTTAATAATTAATTAACAATTTTGTGTATTTTCTGTTTCTCTCAGTGTAATTATGTGGATGTTGTTTTTTCGTATCAGAAAAATGTTTTTATAAATATTTTGTGCATGTATAGAATTTGTTAAAATTAATTAACATTTATACATATGTACGTATATTTATTTATTAACTGCCATTTCTTTCGCACAGTTTTTTATTTTAAACCTAGAAATAAAAAAAATATATAATAAGATTATTTAAAATTTTTTTGAAAAAAAAAACTTATAGAAACTGAATAATCGCCATTTTTGTTTTCCTTAAATGTGTTGAACGCCAAGATTTTTTTTTTATTCACCAAATGCTTTAATTAAATACTTTAACATTTTTTATGCATTTTTATTAGCTGATAGTGTTCGATCGCTATGATTATTGAAAAAAATTAAAAAAAAAAAAACTTAATGACCTCCTACGTTTGTGTGTTTAATACGAATTTCGTGTACTTCAATAATTCAGCCAGTCTTTCATTTTTTCATTCATTCAATCATTTTTATTAGTTTATTAACCCACTCATTTTTTTGGGTCTTTACATACAATCAAATTTAATCCTTTCTGTTGAAAATATATGCTTTTTTTAAATAATGTTTACTGGTTTTTTTTATTTTTAGCTGTATGTAAATGGTTTAACAAATTTATGAATAAAATATAATTGAAAATTATTTAAATTAATAACAGGTTGTTAATTAATAGATATTTTGTGAAACATTTGTATGTTTTTTTTTTAGTAAAACCTCATGAAATTAAAATTTAATAGATGAGGAGAGAGCACATTTACACTATCCCAACCAAGTTTCCAAAAGTTTTCTTTATTAGCTTGACCAGCCTGTACTCAAAATATAAATTATAAAGCAAATTGTTTCCAAAATAGGAAAGTTTTAAAATTATATTCTCGTCCTTCTGTAGAAATGATGGAGATATTTTCGAAATTTATTTTGATTATATAAACTGGATATATTACTTTATAAAGTAGGGCTAACCGTATATAAATATCGTTGTACAATTTTTAACAAGGGCCATTGAAAATAAGACTTTTAAAAAATTTAAAAATTATAAAAGTAAAAAACGGTCCTGTGTCACCCTGTCGATAGAATCATTGCACATACGTTAATCTTATATCCAATCTATCAGAAGAGGGAATAAAAGAATGCCTTTTTAAATGCCATACATCGTTTGGGAGGTCTAATATACACTATATGATGTATGTTACGGATATTTGAAGGTATGGGAGGGATTTGATTTAGCAGTTTTGTAAATTAAAACTTATTCCACACAACAGATTTTGCAATTGATAATAAACAAAATCAATGAGCTGATGGCTTAGATATGGGCCGCAAACAACGGACGACTGCCTCCATTTTTCTCCTATTCATGTTTTTCATTGTTTTTCATGTAGTTGCTTCATTGTAGTGGTCTATCAGTAATTTTCATTATTAACTGCATGAATGGTAAAATCAAAATTTTCTTCAAAAATTTTGTATTCTTTAATAAACTAAAAATTTGTGAATAAAAGAAAAAGTTGTTGGCTCTAAAAAAAATAAAAAAAAAACAAACAAAATTAAAAATTTAGCCACACAAAATAAAAATCATCATAAAGTAAAAACTAAAAATTCAACAAAAAGTGTGAAAGTACTCCAGAAATGTTCTTTTTCAAACAAATTTTTAATTTAAAAATTTACCAAATAATCAATATGCCACCAACATTTTGCAAAAAAACGAAAGATTCACCAAAGGCTCAGAAACTCCCAAAATTGCCAAAAAGGAAATAAATTTTAACTTTTAGGAAAAAAACTATATTCCCCTATGACGCATTTTCAACAATAAAAAATCACTGCATCGCATAAAAACTAAATTAAAATAATTTTCGTCAGAAAAGAAATTAATTAATCTCGATTTCACACCAAATATTAAATAAATCCTTTTATTACTTTCATATTGTGTGAAATATTTGTAATATTTATCAAATCATTTAAATTTATAAACATACTTGAAAGTTTTTAGAAATTAATGAACCACAAAAATTTTAATGATGTTTTACATAATTCCCAGCCCTCATAACATCATACTACTATCAGTGTCGATCATACCTGTATCAAGTCAGACATCAATTGATTATTGAACAAAACCACAAGGTGTGTGGCTTAGTAACATAAACTGTAAAAGGAATATGGAAAAACTCCAAATAAAAGCAATGGTAGCTAGTGAATATTGGCTTTTTTCATTAAACTTAAATTGTTAAGTCATGATATTAGATTGCTATTATAAAGGGTCTCCCAATAGGGAGCAATCGAATCTATAGAAAGTAACGAGTGATCAGGGTAAAAGTAAACCCATGCCGCCTTTCAAACTCAGCCTGAACTATGCCTTTCTTGACCCCACCACTAAGATGCCTCGGCTGCCACACATACATAATGCTGTTAATAAGCCTTTCCAATAATTCATTTATATCTCACACCCAATTTATTTTATAAAATTTTGAGTATCTACCCTCCCCTCTTAAAAACCCTATACACAAACTACATTTGGTGTATTCTGCCTTTTTTTCGTTGATAATGATGAGTATGTTGTTTTGCCCCTCTCTAACAATAAATAAAATCCCTTTACATGTGCCCGTGTAAACGGGAAGTACATTGGGGTTTTACTATTTGTATGTATTTGTATTACATTTAATGTAGCTTATATAACATTCAATGGATTTTAATTTCAAATTAAGTTTATGATAAAGCATAAATGGAGAAATAAGGAAAACTTTTGCTGTCTGTGGATTTACAAACAACGTCAAGCCTTAAGCACATGTCTCGCAACATTCATCCCTAGAAGAGTCATATGCGGTAGAGCGCTAGCTAAAACGACTAATGAATGCCCTAAGGCTTAAGCGGGGGAAAAAACTTGTAGAAAAACATGTTGTTAAGGATTACGCACGTCTTTAACCTTCAGACACACTACGACTACAAATGATTTTTAAGACTTTTACAAATGTTGTCTTTTTACAACGCAGATAAAAAAGACTAATCGAACTTGGTAAATAGGAAACAATTTAATTTCAATAGTTTGTACGCTTAAGGCCATTGACAGGTACAATGAGAGAATGTTAAACCTTTATTGTGTTCTTACAAAGTTTTTACGCCGCGATTTTTATTTTTATAAAGGTCCTTTTGTGAATTTTATCAGCGTTCTCTTTATATTGAGAAGAAGTATATAGCACTCGGTAGACCCTTAGTTAAATATGTTGTTTAAATATTTCAGCAAGCAGGCAACTTTGTATCTACTAATGGCATTTTCGTTTTTTAAATAAAATGTTAACCTTCTAAAGGGTACATGCTTAATTCCAAATAATAGGGGATTTTAAAGAAACCATAAAAGTCAATAACTTACGCAATTTTTAACAGTAAAATTTAAAAAAAATACGACCCTTTGCGGTTGTAAACATATTTCGACCACAAAAAATGTTACATTTTTTTAGAAGAGAAATCACCATAAATTTTATAAATGCTTAAATTAGTTTACAGCGTTATACACAGAATGCTACCTAAAATAGACGACGAATGCTTTACTTCCAATGTTGAGTGTAAAATTTAAGATTAGTCGGAATCGATAGAACCTAATTCTGGTGAACACTTTGCAGTAGAGTACAAAATGGCAATTGTGCAGTTGGTAAAAGAAGCGAGTATAGAAAGGTGATGGCATTTGTTTTGTCTGGGTGAGGCATGTGCTTGGTTTCAGTGTCAGATTCCTCATAGCTCCACCTCTTAATGTGAATTTTCTAACGTTTTATTTTTCGATTTTTCAAGTTGTAACCATTTTCTTGCAATTTAGTTTTTTGTGTTTCTTGTCTCACAATGAAAAAAATGCACCACAAAAATGCCAGCTGATTTCACACTTGTAAAGCATTAAACATCATACTAAAGTTGTTGGATTTGTATTTCTATAAAAGTAAAAGTAAATTATTGATCAACTTGCTACCTTCTTAAACTGTTGTATAATTGATATGCACTAAGCCGCCATACAAAAAAAGTCGCACTATTTATTTCACTTGAGGACACACTCTGTATTTGATTTATTAGTCTTATTGCCGATTCTCAAAACGGCAAATAACAATACCAAAAATTCCTAGCCCGAAATAAGAGAATTTATTTTTAGCGTATTTAACGCCGTTTCGAGATTTTACCTTTTATTAAATTTAAATGCTCACTGTAAATAAAAATGAATTCTCGAAAACGATTGATGGCGAAACTAAATACAAGATCTCAAAATATTATAAAATGAAAGTGTAAAGTTGTATTATATTATCATATACAGGTTTACACTATTGTAAAGTAATACAATCGATACAGCAGTAAAAGAACTTTGTGAATTAGACCGATGTATAACTTTAACAGTAATATTATTATCTAAGTAATCTACAAGGGTCGATTGCCAAGACTTGACGACAGCTTTTGTACTCGTATTATTTGGCAAGAGTGTAAACGTGTTGTTGGAAATATGCTTAAATTTTTAATCTGAGTTTAAATGGCGTAGCTTATGCTAACGAATTGGCAACGTATCCAAAAATTATGTGCTTCTGTCAAGAATTTGCGAGACCTTCGTAAAGAATGTGGAAGCAACTGAAATCAACTTTTAGAACTTATATCTTCGAAACTTTAAACTCTTTTTGTTTTGATTTTTAAACTTTTAATTCCACTTGATGACCGCATTCTAATATGAGCCAATCTAATGCGAGCATTAAATTAAAAAACTCTATCGTCGCATTTAAATAAAAGTTAAGGAATTGAAAATGGTAAATAATGTAAAAAATTTTGACTTGCTGCATTGCCACTTTCATTCTTAATAATTTTTTTAATTTTTAAACTTCGGTACTACTATAGTAATTTTAAATTCGGTTTTGGTCCTTAGTACTTAGTTTTAGCAGCTGCATTTGTCAACAATAGATCAATGCTAGCGCCACTGCTAAGTAAAATTTTTCTTTATACAAATTGACACTCCTTATTTTATTTTAGTTAAATCCTCTTCTCACGTTTATTCTAAGAGTTCTGCTATTTTTATCAAGTTCCTACCCAAGTCTTTCAAATTCCAGCTTGCCTTTTTCTTTCATGTAGAGCACATCACAAATATTGAGGTATGCAACCTTTAACACCATTACAAAACAATTGTTGTAGACATATAAGGATTTTTTCACTTCAATTCTTTAATTTTCTTCTCCACAACAAAGCAAAGCCTTCACTAATACTCTGCAAGCTCGTACGGTAAACAATAACGAAAAAAGCCACAATTGTAATAATTGTAATTGTAAAGAATGGTTTTTTGTTTGTTTTTGCTCTGCAATACTCTCTTCGTTGTGTATTAATATTACCTGGCATTTTTCATAACTTGCATAGGCCTAGACATGGTTCGCCTTGTTTAGCGAAAGGAAAGGAGTTGCAATTCTATATGGTCATGCCACAACAACAACAACAACAAAATAATAATTGTTTAACAAAAGTCTGTTTCAATTTTACTCTTGCACTCTTCGTTTGTAGTTCATGCCTACAATAGCAAAAAGCTTTAACATTAGAATCCCTGCAAAACACCAGAACTGGCTAAAAGAAAGAACACTGTACAAAAACTAAAAAAAAACTCTTAAAATAAAATAAATGCTAAAGCTAAGCACCAAAAAGCCTTTAGGGATTTAAAACTGAACAGGTTCAACAACATGTACCATGTCTAGCTGCAACAAATATAACACGTTGGCTAGGAGAATGCAGGAGCAGCAAATAAAGCCTTACAAAATTATATTGAGGCATTAAATAAAAATGAGAAAAAAGAGAAAATTTCTATTGATGGTCTTGTTGATAGCTGCTGCACTCAAAAAATAAAAGAAAAAAACTTACTTTATTTTGTTTTAAATCAAATAACAACAACATTATAGCATACTAGTTTGTTGTTGTAATCGTATATATCCATAAATATGATATTTTACTTTAATAATCTCAACCGTTTGCCACAAACACTTGTCTCAGTAAATTTTTTTTAAATTTCATGTTCTTTAATATCTTGTTGCACTTAAATCAAAGTTAACGAGCTAACCCAGCACACATTTTGAAGAGCAGTAAGGACATGAGATTCGCGTCAAAGAAGAAATAAGATATTAATAGCAATAGAAGCTGTCCGTTTTTATCTGCCTACTCCCTTACTAAGAAAGAAGAAACATGGTTGAGGTAACCATAGTCTAAGAGCAAAATATAAGATTATATGGTTGTGAACAAATCATGTTATTAATGTAGTTAATAATTTAGTACTCTCAGAAGGATAGGCTGAGGTACGAACACATGCGACTAAAAACATCGCATTCCTGAAAGTCAATGCAATAACCACTTAAGACACAGCACGCTGCTTCTTTCATGAAACATCAAAAGTATACACTCTTACAAGACAAATCCTTGCGCCATTATTAAGGGTTATATCTAAAAAAGAAAATACCAATTTTTGTGGGCGTAAACATGCTTAACCGAGTATAACGAAATTGAACAAAATTTTATATTTTTTCTAGAAAAGAAAACTCTTAAAGATAAAATGTAACTAAAGTAACCATTATATGCTTGGCATAATAGTATAATGTTGTAGAGATCATAATGTGGTTGTCGTGACCATGAAACAACCAGGTGTTTGGTTTGCGTGTATATATATATGTATCAATTTAAATTTGTATACAAACAAATCTATACATAAGCACTTATGAAATTTGTGGGCATCTGTCGAACTACTTTGGCATAAATAATATACGAGTACATATGTTGTTATTCCCTGAAATTATTTGCGTGTAATTATTGACAAGCTTCCAGATTATAAGAACCTGTGTGTTTTTAAATTTGATACGGTGTTGGCATTAGAAGAATTATTGATGAGCCAAACCCACCTGTATGGACATAAGTTGTTTTATCTGCATACACACATAAGGAGTATAATATATATTTTTTTCTTTTTCGCCAAGATATCATTCTTATGGGACTTATGTCTGCAAATTTTGTTCAAGTTTTTTATTTTGATAACGTCCATACCCGGCCCATGTACAAAGCTGGATTGAACTTTCAAGCAGTCAATTTCAAACGTTCCAAGAAATATTCTTAAAGTTTCGTAAGCATTTCTCGTCTAATTTTAAACTGCTTTGAAAGTCTAAAAAATGTTGAAGAATTATAATCGTAGCAAAAAGAACAAGTGGGGCTTAATGCATTTCCTCTCTTTTTCTTGCCTGCCCTCTTGCTTTAGCTGCCTTTCAACTCTACCCCCAGGTAATCGCTCATTATATTTATTATGACTATTTTGTGGCTGTGTGCGTGAGTTTAGTTTCTGCCTTAAAGGAAAAAAAGGCAGACACAGACTGTATTTTAGACTCTATAATATTTTTCGACACATGCGTAGGTTTATTTTTTGTTACCAGTTTTTTCTTCATGGTTTTCTGTTGATTCTACCATTCGCTGTGGCTTAAACATTTTTCAAACATTCTTTGTAGTTTTTTATTGTGAGTTCAAAACTTAAAAGAGGGGGCCTGTTGGCTAATGATTATTTTCTGTTATGTCGATTTGTGTTTATCAAGTGCATAATTTATGTTTGTTCTTTTTGGCCTGTTTATTTGCCTGTACATTGTTCATTGCTTGCTTTTGTTTTTCAACGTTTTTTTCTGAAGTTGTTCTAGTTTGTTTGTGGCCTAGTGTGTAAATCATTGTGGCTGCATTAAAGAAAGGCTTGGTTATGAATGAATATTGTATAAATTTCATAAATCATATTTAAGTGAACGCTGTCAATTGTCATGATATTAAGTTTCGTGCATAAGTCATTATTATCATTATTGCTTTATTCTATTTATTTTGTGACATTTTGAATGGATTGTTTATAGAAATATGAAGAAGATAAATAGCTGGAATTTGCAATTAATTTGTTGTGTTGTGTTGTGTTTGTTCATGGCAATTATTAGGAGAGAAAACATTTTATATTTTAACAAGGCAACCTGATAATTTCTCTCTTATTTAAATTAATTTAAATATTTAAACAAATTCATGATAAAAGTTCATTAATTTTTGAATATATTAAAGGGGGTACATTAAATTAGCCAATTTTACACTAGACATTTTCATTGGTTAGGAAAGGCTTTTAAAAATATTCATGTTGGTCACTGAGAAGCACTTACTGAGCTAAATGTCTTTTTGAAATGCTATTGGCACGTGCATGAGGGGCAAAATATTAAAATATCTTCTTTGCATAACAAATACTATTAATTATGTTATCATTTTTATTATGAATAAATTATTATCTTATTAACTAATTGGACGATTTCTTATATTAGAAACATTAGGAGATTAGTTTTAAAAATTTAGTAAAAGACATGCGTGGAAAAGATAAGTGTAGAGAAATTAAGACTAATTTCGTTTTTTTAATCGGTTTTTCTGAATATGCGCTATATTATGATAATTCCAGCATCATTAGTTGACGTTTTCAACGCTTCTAACAAGTTTTCTATTAATATTTAAAAAGATCATTGATTATCTTGATATTGCAATTGTACCGCCAGTGATTTGAAAAATAAAATGCAGCGACCTGTTTAACATATTTTTATCGAAAAATGAAGAAAAGAAAATGATATTCTTTTAAAGAAAGTAAAGAAAATATCGCTAAATGATTAGACCTGCTTTTTTTATACCAATCTTTTTGTTAAAGCATTGATACATTTTATGGCTGGAATATCTAGTAAGACCTGGTGATGTTAGTCTTTGAAGTCTAACAATAGTTCAACCAAAATTAGCTTGAAACTTCATTTGCGCTATCAATATCAACGAATATCGCATATTTTTTGAAAAGTCTGGCACCGGTCAAGACATATCAAGAATACATTTTGGCATCGGGATAACTTGGCTCCTGAAAAGAACATGTGAAATGTATACATTTTTAAGAGCTCTTTCATGTCTTCCTTGTAACTATAGTTACAACACATACTTGAGAGATTCAAAGAGAGCCTGCGGAGGTTGTCTTGTTATATTTTTTAACTCCAAACTCAAACCTCAAACAGATATATGTTTTATAAAATATAGTCCTACTGATTACATAGCTAATGCAACAACTATTCATGCATCTCATCTGAGTAAAATTTGTCCCCAACCATTATCATTCAACGAAGAAATTTACATCAAAAAGGGTTTGTGGTTACCTATAGAACTATTGAATGCCGAAACCTATTTGAACGAAGTTTCCCTAACTTCATTACGAACAAAAAAATGTCAGATTAGGGACCACGAAGAGAACTTACTTATTAGAGGAGCTTTTAAGTAAAAGTAAGTTTTCTTATAAATAAATCATATAGATGACTAACAATGTAGTATTTTCTTTTGCCTATTACATACTGAGCATTTAAACTGCTATTATTTATTTTGTAATTCTCGAGAAACTCTTCCACTCATGATTTCCTATACACGTTGAAATAACGTTGACCTTATTTCAATTTTATGATAAAAAAAACTAATGTTTTAATTTTCTTAGAATCACATTCCACTAATTAAATTAAGAACCTCATGTTGATTAAAATAAATTTCTTCATCACATCAGCACGACATACGGCGACATTGTTGTTAAGTGTGACACAGTAACTCTTTTTAGATTTTCATTAGATATTTAAACGCATTCAAATGGTCAAAGAATCAGTATAAAATTTAAATAGAAATTTTGTAACAGACTAAAAACCTAAACGTTTATAAACTTGTGCCGCCGGTTTTCTATTTCATTAGAGATTTATGCAGTTTATAAGCACTTTCCAATGAAACGTAGTAAATATAAAATAAAGGCCTAGAGCTAAATACTGCTGTAATGAACGCAGGTGGTGTGGCAAAGTCTAAGGTCGCATAGGAAAAACCTCTTTTAAATTGAACATTTATTGTGTTTCGACCTGTTCCACATATGTGTTAATAAATGTCAATAATCAGCTGTTATTATGATCTTATGGTACGGTAATGCATTCACTGCATTCAGATTATGTGGAAATATGTAGCAATTTAGGGTAGAAGCTGCTGCCCAGAGAAAATTAAAATAACAAAATCCAAAAATTCTTGTCCAAATAATTAGTAAGATTTCTTGGAAACTGCTAACTATCCATATAAATTAAATGCTTACGACACACAGTGAGACCGATCGCGAAAAATTTGAAATAAATAAGTATGTTA
Organism: Phania funesta; assembly: GCA_963932375.1. Classification (NCBI taxonomy): domain Eukaryota; kingdom Metazoa; phylum Arthropoda; class Insecta; order Diptera; family Tachinidae; genus Phania; species Phania funesta. Next base: position 62,145,225 of record OZ010655.1, read on the forward strand.
CAAAGTATGTACTGATCTGATTACAAACTAATATACGAGTACTTAAGAATCGCAGCGAGGCGCTTAAGCTTTAAAAAATAAAATTGCTGTCTAACCTTTTGGAAACTAAGCTGAGGTGCATAGTGTTAAAATTGCTATAGTGTATTTCACATATGATGGATATTATTACAATAAGGTTTTAGGAACACGAGGTGGACAACCTTGGCATCTTCTAGCACACAGTATATTCCAGCAAAGTTTATTTTTTGAAAGTGAAGGTCCTCTTTTACGATTCTTAAGTACATAATTTTTCAATCGGATCAGTAGTTTACAACATTCGTACTTATTTTTACCACTGTTTTGCGATCAAACCCACTGTGCGTTCTCAAATTTTATACTTGAAATAGAATATGTTGGAAGAGCAGCCTTAAAAGCTGTAATTCTTTTTACCCATCAACAGAATAGTTAAAACAGATTTATAGTCTTATTGGAACTTTTCCTACAACTCTCGTATTTAGTTCAAGTTAGCTGGTGTAGAACATAAAAACTACGGTATAGAATTTCTTTAGCGAGCGCAATGCTCCAGATTTATTTTTTTTTCATTATGTTTTGCTTTTCACTAGGTTCGTTCAGATACGTGCGAGTAATAAAAGAAACTTGGTGTGGCATTCAACCTTAACACACAACCTTTAGCCACAAAACAAGAGCAAACGATAAAAAATATATTAACCAACATACAGCAACTCACAGTGAACAGAACGCATAGAATTACACAATATATTTCAATAAAAATAATAACAATGTTGATGATGATTGTGATTATGAGCATCATGATGATTATTGTAACAACCGCCATGAAAACATGCACATACATGAATGATGTGGTGGCATCATGTATCATTTGTGTTGTATGCTGGCTGTTTAAGTAAATTATATATGCAGCGTACTTTTTTTGTCGCCTGCATAGTCTTGAGGTTTGCTGCTCAATAAGTTGGTTGGAATTTTTATTCTTTCTTTTATGACATTTATTTTATTGTTCTTGTTGTTGTTGAAATTTAGCATTTGTCTTGAAAGTTTTATGGCTTTTAAATTTATGACCAGTTTCTTTTTGTTTTTATATGACGGGCAATTTTATTTCTCCTTTCATTTTCAAGAGCAAATTGCCAGGTAAGTGAAATTGATGAAGAACAAAAAAACCTGTATCTTGTAGATTTTTCATAACAAATTTATATTTCAGGCTCTATTTCTGTGTCTTGTTCTTTCTTTTAGAGTTCAGTTCGAAAGTAAACATGATGACGTTGTGTTAATAATTTTGTGGCATTTAGATTTCAAAGTGTTTTTATTTAATGTTCACACCTTTACTGAACTTGAGTTTCAAATAAAACTTAAAGGGGAAGAATTTGTATTTATTTTGATTTCGTGTGGTTTTACTGTTTCATTACTTCACTAAATCAAATAAAAATTTTAATGGTTATTTATTTAAAAAAAAAGAGTGAAGTAGAACTGTATAAGGAAATCATTAAGAATAACATAGACCGGAAAGAGCGTGTTTATACTTCATTAATTTGGGTTAAGGGGGCCAACGAAGGCAGTCCCTAGTTTTTCCCCATCTTGAGAAGAACACCGAAGCGATTTGAGAAGACATTTCTTTTTTTGCCATAATCGCCTTTTACCTGAATATACCTCTTTTCGTGCCTTTAACCGTCTGTAACTGCCAGAAAAGAAAAAAACATGGTTGTTGCATGGTCGCAAAAGCCTATCAATTTCTCTACAACAATATTTTGTTGGGACAAAAATTTAATGGTTATTTGAAAATATTTTATACATTGCTTTGGTTCCTATACAAAAGTTATTGCCACATGATTGAGTCGAACAATACAATTTTTTCTAAAAACAAAATATTTTAATTATGCAAAAATAATGGATTAACTATAACCATAATATGTCAAATTCGTTTGGTTTTTAATCAAAATATGGCAACATAAAAAAAATAAAAATATGGCAACATCAACCTCTCAGCCACTTTCAACGACTCAGACTGAGTCTTAAGGTTTGAAAGAAGAGTTAGTGTGGAAGAAAAATATGGTGGATATTTTAAAATTAGTATCTACATTCAACTGGGAACATTGCTTCCCATTGTCCTCCTCCAAGCGTTTAGAAAGAAATGTTTTCCTAAGCAGAAAATTCGAATAATTTGTTGTTAAGCTGGATTAGTGACTGAGTAAACCAAGTGTGTTTTTCGCTAATTTTAGTCCCATTCCGATCTTAAATGCTTTAATTTGTTCTTATAAAATTATTCAATAAATTATACTGCACGTATCACAAACTATTGTGCCCACGACATTGTCTACATGGCCTGGGCTTCCTTGAGGACCATTCCTTCCTTTGAGCGAACTGTTTTTGTTATTCCTGTGTTTCAGATAAGAAGTTTGCTGTTATGATGTCAGAATTCTTTAAACAATCCTTAATATATGTTTACTTTTCCATCATAAAGAAACGAGTCAACAATCTCACCCACAGCATCATATTCCGCAATTTTTCGACTCTATTCCTAGAACGTGAGCACATCGAGGTGCTGAGGATAATTTAAGAATAAAATAAATCTAGACAAAGCTTTTTGAACTAACTGTGTGACGCTACATAACGGTGCCAATTTTGCCAAGTTTAAAACTTTATAAAAACTTTAATAGGAAACAGTCCAGAAATAAAACGTTACAATAGCTAATTACGAGTTGTTTTCGAACTACCCTCGAACAACGTAACATTTGTTTCCACACACTAATTATTCGGTGTTTAAATTTTCAAACTACCAAGTTTTCTAAACAAACAATTAAAAAACAAACCTATTCTTTCCCTTCAAACGAATCATGGAAATACTGTGTGAGCTTCTGACTTTGATGATTTATTAGTTTTCGGCAACATTTAATTATAAACTTCTTCTCCCCATAAAACCAAAGCAACCACATATTAAATTTTATTTGAATTCAACCATTTTTTTTTCGTTTCATTCCCTTTCACAAGGTGTTTATTTGTGTTTTAAATGTAACAAATTTTTAGTTTTTGTCAAAATTAATTTTAGAAATTTGTGTTGGTTTTAGTTTTATTTTCGAAAAGTATAAAAAAGTTCAAAAGTTTAAATTGTTAAGATTTAGTGGGTCATTAAGTTGAGTGGTTTTATTAGTTTTTGTTGTTGCTATTACTGTTGGCCTTTGAGTTTGATCTAAATGAGTGTCGCCCTATAAATTTGTGTGCTTGCATTTGAATAGCAAAAAAAAAATAACACAAATTGTGTTGGGGTTCTAACATTTAATTTTAATGTATCTTGGCTAAATTTATAAATAAAACAAAATGATTTATGTCATCATCTAAAGGAAATGGAAATTAAATTTAAATCCTTCAAAGTAAAGGAGAGACTTAATTGATACAAAGAGTAAAGGCTTGTGATGCTGTGAAAACTTAAAGAAAGTGCAAAAACAACGAACATGTGTAAAGTGAAAATCTATTAGATATCGAGATTTAAAAAAATATTAGTTAAAAAATTTTTACGATATTGCATTTTACTAATGACAAGTTAGGAATACTCATTGTTACTTCAAACATTTTCCAAGATTCTACATAGGGTTCCAAATCTGCCGCCAAAAAATAGATATTCTCGAAGATGCTACGAAATTGTATAATTGCAGGAATTTCTTGATAAAAACGCTACAAAAATAATCTTTGACAATAACTCCATAGCCAATACATGTAAGCGGTTCAGAAGAAAACGATTTTACGTAATTTCAGTTGAAACCAGCGCTTAAAATGCTAGCTACGAGATAGCAATATCACCGAAAAAAGTCTGCACTATGCTATAAATTCTTAATTAAAAATGATTTTGCAGTTGCTGTGCTGTTCAAGATAAAAAACTGTCAAATAATAGCAAAGCAAAAATTGAAAAAGATTGCTGTCACAAAATAGCATTTTTTCTTGTTAATTTAATCATGCTATTGTTATGCTCGTACGGTTGAAAATACACGAAAATCCCACCAGCACAAAAATGACAGCAAAATCATTGACAATATTTTAAAATTGTACACCGACCGTACTTTGCAGTAAGACATCATTTTTAAATGCACAATATTTCATTTTTATCTTCCGATAAATTCATTGTAATTTACTATTAAGGTTTCTTTGCTAAGTATTCAAGTAGGTAAAATAATCACCCCTATCTTATAAGAATTTATGACTAGACAAAATTCTTTTGTAAATATACTCGATTTGTTTAAGATTTTCCATTATGGTCTTTGAAAATAAACAAACAACAAAAGCGAGAAAGGTGACAGCAAACCTTGGGTTTTGCTTTAATCAATTCTTTTTTCAACAGCAAAAAACCGCAAAAAAGACAATATCATAATTATTTTGCTTTTGCAGCAGCTGTTAAAAAGTAAGTTCTAATTTTTTTAGTTAGCTTTTAGCGTTTTGTTAAAAATTATTACAACGTGTTTGCTCTCACATTGGTATTACTATTGTATTTTTAACACAATCTTCATCGCAATAGTATTAGCAGTTTTATTATAAAGCCCAGATGGAAGCCAGGAATTACTAATGGGAGATTTTAAAAAAGTGCATTTTATAAAACAAAGCTATGATTCTAAGGATTTAAATATTGTTTAATTTAAAAAAAATGTACTTTTCGGATACGGGAAGTTTTTTTAAATACATTTTTGAAAGAAATAAATTCTATTAAAAAAAAATATCTTTACAAGGGTGTATAATTTTGCAAAGGTAAATTTTTAGAAAGAGTACTTTCTGGAAAGGTACGTTTAAAGAAATTCCCTTTTTTATATCATTTGTTTCGAAGAATTACCCTTCCGAAAAATGATATTTATTTATGTATCTTTTCAAAAACGCAACCTCTTAAATCATATAATATATGTATTTATAATAATTAGGTGCTCAATATTTTGGGGAAGTAAATAGAAACTATAGGAACAACGAACAATATATTAAATCAAATTTTATTCCTCCTACGATTACATGGTATTGCAGGTGTACAAAACAAATTTAATTGCAAAATGTTTTCCATTTCATTATCCTATGATTGAATATAAAATAATAATTTTATTTTTCGTTGGTTAATAGCCAACTAATTCAAGAAACAAAACACACTCCTCAAGACCTCGTACAAATCCAGTTTAAGTTGTTATGAATCGAAAACTACTACAGTAATTTGTTTTAAACCCCCACATAAACACGTCAATTCCATTTCAAAAGAATTAATTGTAATTAATAATTCACGTTTTATACCATTAAAAATACGTTGTTGAAAAAGACAAATGTTATTAATTTTGGTTTTAAACTCAATAACTGCCAAAAGGATTTCTGATCATATCTCAAAAGATAATGCAAATATTTTAAATTCAGGTTTTATGTATTAAATATTAACGTATATCCACATTAAAATGCGAGCGGTATGCAGGCATAATGAACGGGCAGACATAGTGTTTCTTTGAATTTTTGTAGATGGTAACGTAATGTGGTAAGCGGAAAAAATTTTACGTTTTATAATGCCACTATTACTGTTGTTCAAACCAGCCAGTAGCTGCTAGCTGGATGAGCTACCGTTCAATGTTGTTGTAGTTGCTGGCGTTTACAAATGTGGTCAAAGTATCGGTTGCGAATTATATTTCAGGTTTTTGTTGCATATTAAGATGCATGGGTCTGTACAGACAAAATCAAAGCTACTTGTATCGGTGCCATGAGACTTTAAAACATGTCTCTGGCAAGTATCTCTTAAATCTTTTTTCTTTTTTTTTGCTTTACAAAACCAAATGTTATCTTTTATATTTTTAGGCTTTAAGTCATTAAAAAATTATGACATAAATTTTTTATTATTTTCTCGAATTTTTTCACTATATTTTTATACGAAAATAAGTTTTCAGATCATCGCGAACATCTGTTCTGTCATAAGTACACAATTTTTAATGATTTTCTGCATGGCTGTAACACCATATGCCGGCCGCTCATTGAAAAATCTTAAAGAAAGTATCTGGTAGTTTGTCAAAACCACAAGAAACTTGAGTAAAATAAATAGTTTAATTTTAGTTCCGCTCTCTTCCTCTCCCTCTCTTTCTTATACTGCCTCTTTGTTTGTCAGTAGAAATTTTCTTATGAATTAATAAAAATATTTTAACTACAAATTTTTATGTCTTTGTTAATAGTGATTGTTTTTAATTTACACATTTTTTTATACTTAGTTTTGCTGTAGTCTATACAATCTTCTTCTGGTGCTGGTGCTGTTGCTGTGTTGCAAGATAAATCTGAGAAAACTTTGTCATTGTCATTTTATGAAGTGCTAAGTGTTCCTAAGGAATTATAAATTTATACATAGACATGCTTGTTGTAGATTTTTATTTGTGTGTTCGTACCACGTATCTGTATTTTAAACATTTTTTACCACTTTTAAGTTTAAATCTCATCAGGGAGTTCGTTTAAAAAACAACAATAGTGTTATACACAACATGATTGTTTTTAGTTTCTTATATTAATTAAATCTCTAGAGTATTTAATGAAACAATGAAAATCTTTAAAACAAAACACTATCATGACATTAAATGAACAAAAATTTATTAAAATGTTTTGTAGCAGACATGACTTCAAGGTCAGTTTGAAATGTGTTGTTGAGAACTTCTTTGGCCAGATAGGAAATTGTTCGTAAGTAAAATAAGCAAAGATGATTTTAGAAGGCGAAAATTTGTAAGTCGGAAATGCCAAAATAAACAAATTATTCGTTGTAGTTTCAAATGAGTCATAGTTTTAAAGACAGATGCGGCAGAGAAGTCTATGTTGACCAAATATGGACGGAACAAAACAGAAATCAAAAGTAAATTTCTCACAAGAACTATTATTCAGGTCTGTTTTTTAAAAGGATTTCGTATCAAATAGAAACCCCTTCAGAATAGTATTTGTGCCCTAATTACACTTCTTAGAATGTTGTACTCTTTTAAAATTATTTAATTTGAAATATTGTTAAAAGATTTGAGAGGTACTTTATGGAAAATACTTTTCTTCAAAATTTTCTTTTTGCAAAGGTACTCTTCTTTAATTTTTTTTTACGGTTTCGTTATATAAAAAAGTATATTAATCTCATCAAAATATATCTTAAATATTTTTTTAACTTTTGCGTTTATTGAAAAAAATACAAAAAGTATTTTATAAATAAGTTTATACTGCTTAGAAAAATCAATCTCCCAAAGGGTAAGAGCTCTAAGTAAAGCAAACAAAAGTAATTTTTGTACAAAGTTAAAGTACTTTTCTAAATAGTACTTATTGAAGCTATATTTTCAGTTAAGTATTAAAATTAACATTTTTAAAAGGATATTTTGTGAACCTGATTTTTGAAGAAAAAACATTTGACACGGTACTTTTTTAACAGGTGTTTCATAAAGGGTACTTTTTAAAAGTTAATTTTTCAATCATTTTTGTAAATACTATTTAAAAATTTGTTGTATAAATCCGTATAATTCGACTTATTGATGTAGTCAAGTAAATTCTTAAAATTTCAAAAAGCCAAAGTTAAGACACTCACTCTTCTTGCAGTTATCTATTATTACCGCATTTTTTCCGAGCACTGATATTGCGGAGCTAGACTTCAACCCGAGCATGTCATGAAGTAAAAAATCGGATTACTTTGTATAGTTCTTTAAGAGATATAAATGAATGACATAAATTCTTTTTATAAAAAAATACCTTTTCCAAAAAGTACTCTTCCAAAAATTATTTTTTAAAAATAGCTAATTTTTCAAGATAAACTTTTCCAAAAAGTACCTTTTAATATGCACTGCTCAAAAAGTACCTTTTTCAAACAATTCTTTTTTGAAAGTGCCTTTAATAAAAAAGGATTTCTCTTATAAAATCTGTCTTCACCTGTCTAATTTTGAATTATAGGCATTTAAAAAAAAGGATTAATATGTAACAATAGGTCAGTTCCATTAAATATATTTCTCATTTTCTTAACACCATATTATTCTTTCCTTTTAACATATAAATAAAACTTTATTGCTTTAGTTATTTTTTCTCTTTCATAACATGCTTTTTATCTGAGCATTATTTTTAAAACTCTATATTCAATATTATTATTGTTATTATCTAAAATTCATGACAAAAACTTTTGTCTTTAAAACAAACAAACTTTCATAGTTTTGAGTGATTTTCCAACAAACTCTAAGAAAAAGAGAGGAAAATGAATCGAATAACAAATTATTTCTACCAACCATATCTCTATGTGTGACTGTTTTTTTCTTTAAAAAAGGGCCAAAACACAAAAACTGAAAGTTTAATGCATTTGCCAACTCTTTCTGCTTTTTTCGACTGCCATTTGAAGTTTTTTTTATCGTTTTGCGAAATTTTGTTGAAATTTTATTTAGGGAATTGAATTTTCTGCTAAAACGTACTTTTTTAGACAATTCCTTTTTTAGCATTTATTTTTGATCGCATACATAATAATATTATTTTTCCGTTAACTTTTTTTTCGTTGTCCGGAATATGTGTGCGTCTGTGCGGAAATTGCTTTTTTTTGCCAGTTTTAGTTGGTTGGTTCTTCGGTCTTTATTCCTTTAACTCCATGTGAAAATGGTACAGCGAGTGTCTAGCAAAATGTTAGAGTGTGTTTGAGAACTTAGCAAAGAAAGGAGAAAAATATAATAAAATAAATATACTCATGGCTAGGAAAGCAATTTTTTATTTGTTGTTTTCACACAATTTCTTTAAAAATAAATGTTAAAAAAATATTAAAGAAATGTTTGTTATTTGACTTTTTGGCTTGCAATTTTATTGTTTTGTTAGCCAGTGGTTCTACAGCTTCTTCTCTAAACCTTGTTCGAACTCCCAACGAACAACAATAAACGAAAGAGAAACAATCAAAAACTTCAAAGCTAAAACAGGCGAAAGTTATGACAGTGAAAATTGCCTTTATATTATCCAGAGGCTAAATAGTACGAGAAAGAAACTAGAACCGCATTTAGAATCTATGAAAAAATGTAGAAGAATATGAAAACAACATAAAACGTTTAATCCAAGGAGTATTTGAAAACAATTTTAAAATTGCTAAAAGAATTTCTTTAAAAAAAGTTTATAATAAAATAATTTTATCATTTGAATTTAAAGGAAAGTACACGAAATTATTAAAAAGTTAGAATCCCTTTTGCTAGACATAATCCAACTTGAGACTTAAAAATCTTGTTGTGCTATCAGTGAAGATATTTTTCATATTTGTTCGATAGAAGGGAAAGGCATGTGTTTTATATCTACTGGAAAACACAAGAAAAAATAATAATTAATGCTAAACATTTTCGATAAAATTTTTTATTAAAATTATTCACGAAAGAAGAAAAAAGTGTGGCTTTGTTAATCCTTAATCGGTATCGTGTTTGTTATTCTTTTAGTTATATTTATTAATTTAGGCGGACATCTACTAACGTTGCGTGCTGAGTTGGTTTTAAGTATTTTCAATTATTTTTTGTCTTTAAGTTGAATTTGAAGTTGAGAGTGATAATGAACCTTGTAGAAGTGGTAAGAAAGAAGCAGAAAAAGGAAGATGCGGAGATATTTTCTCGCAAGGCACACTTTCTCCATCACATATTGTTCAGATGACGAGGGAAATAATACGCACCTCTTGCTTCGTCGCATTTATAGAAAAGTGATGAGGTAATTGGTGTTATATGCCACCATACGAATAAAAAAATACGCCAGTAAAGGAGCAAAAATGATAGATCAAATTGCTATTAATGTTGCTATGAAGCTTGAATTAAAAACACAACGGCGATAGCAACAATTCAAAACTGGCAGCAAATACTGCGCTATTCTATTCCACAATCATATTTTAACAGCATGCTAAAAGCAAATTAAAAAAATATGAATTTTTAATTTTTAAACAGCAGCAACAAAAGCAAAATATATACTATATTGTATTTGCTATTTTTGTACTGTTGCACGAAGGAAACAGCATAACAATACCAAATGTTTGCTATCACCTTCCTTTCTCTTGTTATTTGTTTATTTATAAAGGTTATAAAGGAAAATTTAAAAATGTCGCGTATATCTGCATTTTTTCCGGTCGGAAATTTGTTGATTTATTAACTCCTGGTGTACTGAAAACATATAATTTAAAGAAAACTTAGAATGGAATGTCCGGTACTTTAAAATTAGTAAGTGAAGATATCTCTTATGTCATAGTTGTGCTGGTGCTATACTTGCTGCTTTCATATTGGCAACAATACGACCGTAGCAATATATTTAACAAATTAATATTGTTGATTTTATTTCTTTTCAACAGCACAGTAAAATCAGCATCATTGTAAATAAAACTTTTAGAATTTATTGCATAGTGCAGAATTTTTGTGTGCTGTTGCTATTTAGCTGTTAGTATTTTAAACATTGAAATTGTTATATGAAATGATCACGATGATATTGCCTTCCTTCTCTCCATTACATCTGAAGGGCATATGGGCATTTTTTAGGAAATGTTTTTACAAAAATTATTTATATAATTTTTTAAATAATATGAAATAAAATTGAATCAGACGGAAATTTAAGTTTCAGTCTATAAGCTAAAGGGTTTCAGTACGCGCCAATACTAACTATTGTTAAGCCAGAAATCATTTATATTTAAAAAAAAAGCTATTTTTAAGGTGCAATTTCGAACACCGCGGCAGCCATGTTATTCAATGGGAGCTGATTTATTAGCGTAGTCATGAATTCTTACGTTATCTCACAGTAAAATTACTCCCATGGGCGTCACATTAAAAAATTAAGCAATGTTTAAAACAAATCCAAGGTGCAAATAATTTTTTAATGTGCAGGTAATATTGTGCAATATAATTATCTCACCACTTTGGAAGACAAACTGTGATTTAGGTAAGTAGTTATACAGCTCAGTGGTAATTCATGCCATTTTTTTTTTCAAATTCTTGTTTAATAGTATAAACAATGATATATTTAGTAATATTGCGTGATGTATGGATAAGATAAAGACTGGTTTTATAACGGTCTATAGCCTTACGTTTAAACAACATATGGGCCTGATTCAATATAAAATTACAGGATAAGACATTGAATTTTTTGTGGCGTTTGTCATTTATAAAATATAATATTTGTATTAATTAAATTTATAAAATATAATAACTGAATGAATTAAAAAATTAATTAATATCAAGCTGAAACCAAACAACACTTCTCTGTGGTCTCTTATCTCCTATTTTGAGAAGCTTAATTATCTTTAAGAACTCATTCAGCAGGTTATAATTCATTTGCTCTAAAACATTCTTTATAATTATTTAAATATTTATTTTTTTCATTTCGTGTAAACTTTAAAAAATAGTAGCAGCTGAAAACTAATTGTCAACTTTTAAATGACAAAATCGTGTCGCAGCCACCCAAGTGATAAGAATCGTCACATCTATTCATACGCTCGTAGAAACTAGGTAGACAAGCCATGAACAATAAAAAAACAATCTAATCTTAAGGCTTTTTCGAAATACTTTAAGTAGTTAAAATATTTGTTTGAATAAATATTTATGATTACAAGATACTTAAAGACACAAAGAACACAAAAGGAATGTTTTGATAAAACCAACAACTTCTCTATCAGATTCTACTTAAGGAAACTGATAAAACGACAAAGTACACCATGTTTTGTCACACAAAATGACATGACACAAAAGTTCAATTAACACTAAAGCAAAAACAAATAAAATTATATGAAAAAATAAGACACAGAGAAAAAGATAGGGAGGAAGGTAGGGTACAAAAATGTGTCAAAGAAAAGGAAAACAATATTGTGGTATGTAGATTTAAGTTTTAAACTGGGAGTGTTTTTTTAGATAAGAAAACTAGAAAGAAAATCTAATGACATTAATGAACAAGCGGAAATATTAGTTCTAAGCCAAGCTAGATTTCATTAGCAATATTTTGGTCATTTGTTTATAAAAAACATGTTTGTTTTTAAATTTTTCTAACAACAAACAACTCTTGACCTCTTAGTATGTATTTGTATTATTTTGAGGATTTTTTTATTTAATATTATTTTTGTATAACAGCGACTTAACTCAGTAAGCTTTATTCCTGTTTTTGTATTTTGAACGAATGTGGCTTTAAGCCAAATAGGTTTTGGCTGAGGTTTTAAAGTGACGCCAAAAAACTTTTGCTTGCATTACAAATAAAATTTATTTTGAAACGAACGAAATAATTTCGTGTTATTTTCATAATATTTTTGTTTTGTGTCACAATTTATTTTTATGCCCCAAATTTTTTTGGCTGCACATATTTGCACATAAATGTCAATAAAAAAGTTTATTTGGATTAAATTTTAATCTAAAATCTAAAGGCTTTAAAGAGGTGCAAACAAACGTATGCAAAAGTAAGTGGGTCCACAAATTATTGTTGAACTTTGTATTAGTGAATATTAACATGGGACAAATTTCAATCCGAAACTGCGAAGGAAAATTAAACATTTGACTGGCCTTTGCAAACATCTGATCTTTTTTTTTACTTAGAATTGTGTAGGGTTCCCCACTTGAACACACTTTTCTTTAAAAAAAATATTCCGCTCATTATTAAGTTGGAGGTAAAAGAGGAAACAATGAATTAGCGAATGACGTCTAGAATTCTAAGTTGGCATCATGATATGTGTGCAATTTTAACACCTCTCTGCTATTTCAGCATAGACTTGCGCTTTAACAACAAATTTATTTTCAAGTCAACTCAAGGTTTTATCGTAATACTCTGTTCAAGGCGCTCAATTTTGGCTCCATATTAGTAAACAACATTGCAAAATTTGGGTGAAGGAAAAATGCACGAGAGAAACAGCAGGCACCGCTACAGCTACAAAAATTAATGTTTGGTGTGTTTTATGGCACGGTAGAATCACTGGCCTGTATTTCTTAAAATCGAAAGCAACCGCTATAGGCTCATGACCAATAACTTTTTTGTACCATAATTGAATGTGTAGAATATAGAGGATCTGTAATTTCAACAAGCCGGAACAACATGCTACACAGTGCGTGGCACAGTGCATTTATTGATCAAAAAGTTCGTAGAGTGATTTAACATCTTTGGGCATGTTTTTATAGAGCTCTGTGAGGTCTCTCGCCTACGACGATAACTTACAGACGACTGAGACCTTGGAAGACAACATTCGCTACGTTTTTACTGCCATATGACCTCCGCCAGTGCAAAATGTGATCGGTGGCCACATGCCGAAAACCACATTTCTATAGAAATTGCAAAGAATTATTTTGCGAATAAGAGAAAATTTTATGTTTTATGTATCATCTAAGTTTAAGTAATACATTCTTGAATTCTAAGACATTCTAAAAATTTAACAGAAATAGAACAGAATCTTAATAAGATTTGACGTTGAAAGTAAACAAAATCTTTAGTACCCTTTAGTAACATTTTAGTAGGTGCAAACACTTTAATCTGTATATGAAAATCGAAGAATGACTATGAATTCGAATGTAATAACATAAGATTACATTAAGGCTAGTTACGGGGCCATTAGTACTGAATGAAGTCGTAATTAAATATTATTACATTTACACAATGTAACACTACATTGTGTCAACATATCTCTACATTGGACACTCTGTGCCACCTGTACTCATCAACTGACATATATTTATTCACCTCTCTTTGTGTTTATATGTTCTTTATTAATCCAGTATTTGGTTGGAAAACAAACTAGTGGGGAAACTATTTAAGCGCCCCCAAGAATAACAATTAGCACACCCCATTACCATTAACTAATACGCATATATAAAGTTATTTATTAAGGATAAAAATAATATTCTAAATATATTGAAAACTTTTCCATCTGTTCCCTTCTAAAATATCCTTTAAAAAAGATGTTACTGAGACGCCCTTTAACGCCTCTACAAATCCACTGCTTAACTTAAAATTCCAATTATATTTTTTTAATTTTTTTTTCTGTTACTTGCCAATTTACAACGGCAAGAAATATAACAACAAGGGCAGTAATGGCAAAAATAAAAATAAAATATAATTTATTTACTTAAAAATAAAAACATTTCTGTTTTTGCCATTTTACTCTGTATAATGATAATGTTTCAGAACACTAAATAATGGCTAAACAAATGTAGTATCGCATAGATATTGTTCATAATAGAACCCAACAAATTGAGGTCAGTTTTGGGAGTTTTTTGCCCCACACAAACATACAGGCACACAACTACTAAATATTCGTATTACCAATAAAAGCAAGTATGAAAAAAAAACATTAAAATGATATTAAATAAAAATTATATTGTAAAAGATAAATTTTATATTTTTCCAGTAGTTTTGCCACAAAAGAAGGCAACAGAGGATTGAGTGAGAGAGAGGGTGAGAAAGAACAAAATTATAAATCACTTATTTGCGTGTTTTAGACAGCGATAAAGAAATATGTACTACTGGAAATAAAATTTTATTTTTATAATGATTTTGGAATTATTGCTTTAAAAAAAATAAAGCAAAAAACACTGCAATTGCTGGAAAAGATTATATTTAATAGTAAAAGATAATTTTTGAAATGTTTTTATAACATTTTGTGGAAAATAAAACAAATTAACATGCGTGTTAGAAGACCATTTAAATGATAAATTGGCGGCAACACAATAGGAGGTTAAAAAAACTTTAAATTAGAAAAAAAATACGTTAATGTGCCACAAAAACCAAGGGTGATTAAACATTAGCTAGAGCAATTTTATATAAAGCGAGAATTTTTGTGGCTTTTCGCTCTGCGTACCAACTCCACAGTATTAATCAGTGTCCCAGTTTGAATTTAATTCAACAATGGATTAAGAACTTTTACTTTTAATGAAATTAAAGAACCAGTAATTCCAAAGAGAGCTCATCTAACTCTACAAGTTGGCCGTTAACTGGCAGGCAAAAAGATATGTCTTGCCGTAACTGAGTGCACTGTCAGTAGTTCTGACTTATACCTCCACGTGGTGGCAGTCGGTAACAGGTTCCTGTCTTTGCAAGGAGTCTGGCTAAATAACTTGAGCGGAGAGAAGTTAACGCTCTCGTATCAAAATTACCTAATCCACGGTGGAACAGCATACGCCAGGGATGCATGGCCAAGAGGGTGCTTGGTCTCAAGTATGCGAACTATGGATACCAGTCGAACTCCACTTTTAATAGATTTGGAGCTCTGTGTGAGTGGACATATTTTTCTCAATAGAGGGATGCATCAGGAAGCCTAATCTCTGCAGAAACTACGGTTTTAATTGGCCAAAGGAGCATAAAACTTAGGACCACGGGCAGACACTGGTTAAGTGTAAATGCCATGGTGGAGCAAAGCCTAATGCTAACAATTACAAAAGACTCCATGATGAAGAAGAAGGTTGACAGTCACCAGTTACAAATCGGTTTCCTGGAATTCATTAGAAAAAATAAGTGGGACGAAAGGGATCCATTTTGTGGACACCGATCATATTTTTGTATTGGTATTTGACCTACTGTGCTCTCCATTTAATTCTTAGGTGACAAAGCTAGTGACCTGGTTTAAGATTTAGTACACGTAGTTTGCTCGTATGTCCTTTTAAAGCTTGATGAACAATTTCCCATAACTGGTAGTTAGGAAAATTCTTTGAAAGATTGTGTTGACTGACGAAGCTACTGTCTGTTCCGTCACTATATAGACTTTAGAAGTTACTGGTTCGTATTTCTTAACTGAAAATGAAGTGAAGCCATCACTGGCGATAAATATTGTAACAAGTGCAAGAACTGAGTCTGGTCGTTATATGGTTCCAGCAAGACGGCCCCCTCATATCATACAGCACATAAAACAATATTTCTGTTACGAGCAATGAGATGATGGCATTTTCTGCGAAGAGTCTTTAACAAAAATATATCTTTATTTCCCTAACCCACCCACTCTGTGTGTAATAAATTCTTAAGACATTTCAAACAAAAACCTACAAAATATTAACGAACCAAATACAAGAGCCGTTTTTTCAAAATGTTTTAAATTTGTCTTTTTTTTAACACTTTCCTGGACATTTAATTTGGCTGCTTTTGTTAAACATTATATATGGAACTTAGGCTAATAATCACCAATTAGTAATAAAGCATAGACAAATATGCCAAAACGAAATAAATTTCAAATGTTGCCTAACACTTTGATAAATTGTGTGTAATAAATTCTGAAAATCGAAAAATTTCATAGCCATTTTAAAGTTGTTCGGAAAGCGACAAAATTAAATTGCCCCTAAAGTCGTTTTTCATTCCCACCCATCTTAGAAAGGAAAAACAAAAAACTACACGACTACAGGGCATAGAATTTTATTTATACAAAATTTATCTAATTTAAAAGAAAATTTAAATATGTACATTTTAAAATAAGAGACTGCGAAAACATTCTTTCGTTTAGACAACCAATAAATGTTTGTTCTATAAAACTTGTTGTTCTCATACTGCCTGTGGCCACCATCTTCGTTTGGCTTTTATGCTGCCTGCCTGCCACTATGGGCTGGTATATTTAGAGCCCAATGCCCAGCCCAATTTATTTTCTGTTTCTTACTGCTTACAACATTATAAAAAGATTCCCTTGAGTTTAATTTTCCAAGTAAGCAGCATGCAAAAAGACAAAATGGTTTATGTATGCAAAAAGAAAAAAAAAAAAATGAAAATAAATAGTAAAAACTAAATTAGATAAAAATTGCCTGTTCAAGAAACTTTTGATTTTGCGTTTCTTTTTTTTGCAAATTTTGCTGACACGTTTTACTCGAGTTAACAATTTGTTATTGGTGGATGTTTTAAGGAACATTTTAGAAAAGATGACCAATTGGAAGTGTTTATGCGGAAAAATTTGTTTGAAGTTGTGCCCATAAAAATAAAATACTTTATAAAATCTAGAAAATATTTTCATGTTGTTGTTGCCATATTTATTAATGTAATTTCGAAGAATGTGCTTTGGAGTAAGAAACTCATTACGAAGTACGATAAAAAAATATATCTCAAATACAATAAATAAAATATTTACGCGTATGAAAGCGCCTGTTTGGTTTCAGTTTAAAATTTAATGAAGGTTTTAATTCATTCAATTATTGATTTAATAAAAAAGTGTCCCATTGTTTTCAAATGAAGTTATGAATAGCTTCAGTTTGTTATTTAATGCAAAAATATTAAAATTAAATGTAATTAAATAATTAATTAAATAAATAAAAATTTTAATAAAACTTCAGTCGAAAACCAAACAAAATACGCGATTCATAAAACTTTTTATATTGTGTACTTGTAGCAGCAGGGCTGGCAGATACTTGACTTTTTCCTCACAAAATCTGCAAAAATAAAACCCAAAAAATATTTCTTTACAGAGACTTGGGGCCATATTTTATAAATCGCAAGGCAACGTCAGAATTTATGTAAATTTATTTAATATTGTTTATCGTATTTTATAAAATTTTTTGGACTTTTGAAAACCAAGTCAAAACTTTATATTTCATGACGTTCATAGACAAAATAATTTTTATGAAAAACAATTAAAAAATTTTCAAACTATGTGAATATTGATTTTAATAAGTTCTGATGCTGCCGTGAGTTTTTTTAAATAAAGCCCTTAATAAACTTCTGAGTCACAAAAGAACTTGTGCAATACAATAATTCATCGACTTAAGTCCTCGACAAAAATATGTTATTAATAATGTCTCTAAAATATTAGTTGGTAGTGCCTTATGAATGCTGCATTTTGACGGTTATAAATCTTTGGTTCTGAAATCATTCCAATTGTTAAAAGAAAGTTTATTTATTTTCTTATCTGTATGTATATTTCTTGGCCTATTTCGTGTTGTTGCATAATTCTAATTTGGCCCAGTTGTAAAGTTGCAATAATTTAAACCTGACTCTGTTATTAATTTAAAGTGTGGTTTGATTTAAAAAATTCTTACTGACGGATTTTTTTTTAAACTTTAATATTTCAGTTTTAAAGTTCCGTAATCGTTTTCATTTGGTTTGAAGAATTTCGGGCATAAGCCGGTTAGGTTTTTATAAATAGTTGGGTAAAGGTTTTCTGATGGGTCAGCTTACCCCTCCATTAATAAACTACATTTATATAATTAAATGAATTTAAAACAAAAATTAACTAGAATATTTTTTTAATATTAATCCATAATTTTGTAATCAGTGTAAATTATGCTGGTGCACTTGGTATGTAAACGTTTGGATATCCAAGTATTTATATTGAGGATTTTTAAGAAAATGATTAACAAGATCTGACAAAAATACATTTTTTTTATTTTAATTAGTAAAATTTTTCAAAATGTTTATCACTTTTTGCTTAACTGATCTTCTCAAGATGGTATTAAAATTCTGTTTAAAATATTTTCAATACAAACAGTTTATTTTATAAAATATTAAAACAGGAAAATTTGCAAGGAATTATACCAAAAACCCTACTTTTTTATAATATAACCCCAATAAAATACCGAAATCTCAAATTAAAATTGTTATACTTCTTACGTTGTTATTCTGTAAATAAACGCTATAATTTTAGGTAAGTATTTAAATACTTCACACTTTTTGCTTTCGAATAAGAAAGATAATTATACTTCTTTTCGATCCGAAATGAATTAGGTAAATGCATACGTTTGGTTCAGATAGTTTCGAAGATGATAAATTCTGGCAAAAAGGCAAAAGGCAGTAGCAGAAACAACAAAATGAACGATTACTGCCACTTTGGGGTGTTTAAACATATTTGTCACAGGAATTTATCATTCTTAGTCGAAATAAAAAAAAAAACTATTTCGACAGATCAAACTTATATTCGAAACTTCGAAATCGGATGTTCAAACGGAAATTATTAGCAAGTTAAATTATTGATAAAAAACTAATAAATAAAAAGTTGCTGCACACGTTAATATTCTTCTTAAGAAATTCGAAGTTATGTTCGAAATCAATGCTAGAGCTTTCTTTCCTAGCTTCTTCAAGGTTTATGCAGATTTCCTATAAATCTCAATATGTTCTCTTAATTATAAGGCAGTTTCGAAAATTACAAGTTAGTTTCGAAATTCCTGCATCCTTGCTAAACCTTAATAATATTTTTATAATTAACTAAAAAAACGAATTTGTTTTCCACAATTTCAAGCAGCTTAAAATTTCCCTAGAATAAAATCCTATAAAAACTTTTATTAAATTGCAATTTAAATTCTCTCTTGCATTTTTCCCCTTATTGTTTTGAAATTGTGAAAATTGCGAAAATTCAATATTTAAGTCATAATTTGATTAAAGAAAAATGTAACAGAAATTCTTTGAATGTCTCTTTTATTTAACAACACTTAATTTGTCTTTGTTTCGAGTCACATTTCTGTTATAATTTGATTTAATTTTGCGTTTTTTTTTTTGCTTGCAACAAAAATGTCTCTCGTTCCTTCTGTTTTTGCTACATCAAGCATGTAGCCCAAGCATTTGACTGTATTATAGATGATGTGCTGTTGAGAAGCAAGAAAAGCAAAAAAAAAGGAATAATATGGAGTTTTTTTTACTTATTTTCATTGCGATTAAAAAAATATTTATATGTTTTTTTAAAGTATATAAAAGTTGAAGGTGCTACATGGTGGATGTGCGACAGTTGCAAAAGGCAGGCATCGTTTAATTTTAAACATACTTCTACTTTTTCTTCCTCCTTAGTTTTTTTATTTTATTATTTTTTTCTTATTTTACCATTTTGATGATGTGATGTAGTTGTAGCTGATGTTGTAGTTGTTGTTAATGTTGGCATAGAACATTAACAGACTTAAACCGTTGGACGTCAGAGAACTGCTCGAACTGACACAGATGTCGGCAATTAAAAAAAATAGTGTAGCAGCAGTATTTATTTGGCGACCACCAATAGTAAGTGAAATTTTTAAGTTCGGAAGAAACGCTTATTTAAAAAGGTTTCGGTTCCAGAATTCTGAACACCAACCGAAGTCTAGAAGTCCACATTTTAACGAGACCCAATGCACAGGCTGCTTCCACTAATGCAAACTTGCATTCATAGCACATTATTATAAAACCCTGACAGGCAGTAGCTCAGAAATCTAAAGTAAGCAACTTCACGAGGATGTTGCTATTGAGACCTGAGACGAGCAAGTATTAAATAGATTAAAGAGGCTGAATGTTATTCCGCACTGGCGCAGACAGTTCTTCTGTTAAGAACGTCATAGTGTTAATCGTGTTCACATGCTGCAAGAGATAACCAATGGAGGTTATTATGCGAACCCTTTAATTCGGGTAAACTATAAAGTTTCTACAAAAAATGGCAGTAGGAGAAAATCCAATTATTTGTTCATCACGAGCAATTTATGAACTCGTCATTGCAATAGCCAATTTAAATTATTAAAAGAAGATGTCAATTCATCACGTAACCTAGGCATCCCAGCTAAAAATGGCGCAGAGGTGAAATAAACACTTGTCATGAGGAGTCAGAGAATTAATGACCTCTTCATAAACAGCACTTTGTTAACTATTGCTGAGACGAATGCAACAACCATATAAGAGGTTAAATAAAAAAGTTTTCCTACCATAAAATGTTCTGGCATTTCTTGTTCGACCGAATAATTAAGGGACAGCCCTCGCTTGCCATACACATACATACAGATTTATTATTTTATACATAAATCCCCAAGTATGTAGTACTTCGACTCTATAGAATTCTTAATTTAGCAAAACATTTGTCATTATATCTTTTGAATGGTTGGAAAATGAATGAAGCAAAATACGAATGAATTAAGACTGCTAAAGTTGAGTTCATGTTGCTGCTAAAGGCTGATGTTGTTGTGCTTTAGCTGCTGCCAACACTGAGTGAAGCATTTGTATGATGTCTTTTTTATTTTGCTTTTAATAAGAACAACAAAAATATCATTAAATGATGAGTTTGTTTGTTATAACACAGAGCTTTATATACATAAACGTGAAAATTTAATGAAATATTATAATTATTCAAGCAAAAATATATGCAAAGAAGCAACAAACACAGACAACCAGCACAATGGCAGCAACTTCAGCGGCAACAACTAACAGCAGCACTCAATCAAGCAGAAAATGAAAACAAACAAAAATTAACTGAAAAATAAAATGTGAAATGAATGAACAACAAAAAAAATCAAACAACAACATTCTCTAAAATAAACAAAAATATAAAATACACATAGCCGTAGTACGTCTAAAATGAATACTGTTTTAAAAAGACTCCAATACAGGCAATTTCACAAAGTTGGAGGATATTAAAGGCAACAAAACAGTGTGATTATACAGTCTGTCGTAGTAAAATGTAAACATGTTGTGGAAATAAACACATAAGAATGATGAAACACAATTGTAGTCTTTTTTATTTTGTTAGCAATTTCAGTTCGAAAATATATTTATCTAAGTTTTTAAATTTGAACTAATTGTTCCAAAAAATATTGAAATTCGGAAATACTTAATTTTTTTTTAATTCGAAATTATGTTCGAAGGTGGGCTAGTGCAGATTTTGTCATTTCCAGACTTAATATTGAGCAAATTTTTGTAGTTTTGCGACTTCGAATTTAAATTCGAAAATTTTATTTAATATTAAAACATATGAAAATACACAAGTGACAAGAAACCTGGACTTAGATTTCAGCTCTAATCTCCTAATATATTTGCATAATTGCTGCAATGTATAGGAATTTTTGGATTCCGAATATATTTTCACAAAAACTTTATGTTCGAATATTGAATTTCGCACTTATACCAGGTTTAAAATTTTTGCAATTAAGTTAGGAACAAATGCATTTTAAAAGTACTAAATTTAGATGATTTCGAATTTTCGAACATGTTTTCGAAGTTCCGAATTTTTACACATCTTAGTTTGTTTATAAATTTTAAATAGCATTTTGCGATAGTTATGTTGTTAACACAAAGTTTTCTCGTAATTCCGAAACTTTGCCTTAAATTATAATTTTTTGTACTTAAAGTCGAGCCAGGGTACATTTTAAATGCATCAGCATCAGTATCATCATCTCTTAGCTCTACTGCATGGATAACTACAGAAGATTCAAATTTGTATGTTTATTTTACCAACTATGTAAAGATCCACATGCGTGTCTTTATCGTTACTACACTATTGAAAAAACTTTAGCTGTCTTAGTGTTATCTTTAAAAATTTTAATATTTGTGTTTATTTATTTATTTACTTTCATGGTGCCCCCCTACTCTTCGATATTTACGATTTCGAGACTAAAAACCAGTCACCCATCATCATCATTATCATCAATATTTCCTAGATACAATTCCTCAAAAAATTTGTGAGTTTGTTGTCAGTGTTTTTTTTTCTGTTTGGGTTGGTTTACCAAGAGTGTGTTTCTCTTTTGTAGTTTTAAGATTTTTCTCTATTCATTTTTATTGTTGTTATAATAATAGCAAATGATTAGCTTAAATTGGTTTCAATTGAGTAGAGTTTAATTCCCAAATTGATAGTTTCATTTCGTTTCTGGTTTCTTCATTTTTATGTTGTTATTATTGTTGTTGCTGTGTGTCTTAAATAGTTGTTTTTGTAGGAAGAAAAAAGTTTCAATTCGATATTGTATTCACTCGTTCTTAAACTGCAAAGTAAAAAAAAACTACAGAAACTTTAAATCAAACAAAGCGCTTTGGAGGGTTGTACGAGAATGCATGTTTAATTTGTAGGGGGAGTTAGTTACACATAAGTATATGTATGTACATATTTTTATGTACGAGTACACGAAAATGTTCGTGTAAAGTTTTTATGAGAGGTTTTTCTTTTGATCATACAAGTTTCTTTCTTTTTATTTCAGTTTATTGGGTTATAAATTGTTTGCTTTTGATTAGTCAATGAATAGATGATGTATGCAGTTGTCTGTTGTTGATTTGCTACTCTTTCTGTTTAAACAGAGTTTCAATTTATTCTTTCAGGATGCTTGTTTGTAATGCAAATACTTTTTCAGAGTCTGTTCTTTGCGAATGGTGGTCAATGAACGTTTAAATGTGGAAAAGATGAAAGAGAAATAAATGAATTTTGAACAGAAATTTTCCGATTTATGGATTTCGGAGTTGTATTATTTTTTAAATATTTCGAAGAAACGTGTTTTAAATATGAAAACTATAAATTAGAAAAAATTTCCATTCGCCAGAGTGTTCAAATTCAAAAAGTAAATTCGGTAATAAGTTATAAATATATTTTCTGATGTTAAATTAAAAATAACCTACCTTCGAAATTTAGCTCGAAATTTTCAAACTTATGTTCGAGTGCGGCATATCGTCACCATATTGATTTTTTAATACTACTTAAATTAAATTTTCTAAATTATATTTCATAAAATTGCCCTTTTATAAACAGCTGGTCACTTAGGTAGGAAGAGTATGAGTGACTATACCGAAACTGTGGAGACGTCTTACTAGATACCTGAAGCAAAGGTGCCAGGCAACTGCGGAATCCCGCTACCAGACTCCACTGGCCAAAAGGTTTCCTGTGGGGACCAGCCGCTAACTGACGGCTCTGATCTAAGGGATAAAAAGAACTGGGGTATCCATAGCAAAACCATAGACCGAAAAGTACTTCCAAGTTTCTGACGATGAAAAGGTCATTCAGGAGGAATTAAGAATCAGGAAGTATATCAGTGGGGCTACAACTGAAATCATCATCATCACTAACAGCACACTATGAAATCAATAGAGTCCGAAGCAGACGGAACAAGAACTTTATTGGACTGCAAGATAGTAATAAACGACTACTCGATAAATGAGAAAATAATCTGTCAATAAAATATAGAGGATGACCAGAAATACATTTATGGAATGTGAACCCATTTAAGGTTACTACGAGCAAGTTAAAATTAAGTTCAAATTGACCTAAATCATGCGTTAGAACAGTGAAACGGGGTGGCAATTTTTTAAAATTTTGTAGAGTAGCCTGAAGGCATATTAAATGAAAGAGCCTGCTGAAACATGTCCGCATATAGTGTGATCAATAGCGTTTACTGGGTAAGCAGTAAGATCACCGAAAGGATGGCACATCGTTCACGGTTGATACTTTTCTAGATATGACTCCCCTAAGCGGCATTGATTGAATAATACTGGGGAATTTCGGTCAGAGCAGGGAGATCCACGAACAATGAAGGGTCGGTTTCTGGGTTCATAATACAGAGCTCACTACAACCGAAGTACTGGTTTAAGTATATCTCTGCGGACATAAAACTAATAATTCTTAGCCTAACCTAACCCAAGTAGGCAAATAAACAACAAACAATAAATATGTCTTCAAAATCGTTTATGATGTTTTTTTATAGTGGCAGGAAACTTATTTATTGAAATGAAAGATGAATGTAGATTCAGCTAAAAGAAAAGTTAGTGTTCATGTCCCTTGGAATATAAGGTAAGACAGACAAGCAAAATTGTGACTGTTCTGTATATAATGGCTTGAAAATTATTATTGCTCTACTTGTACAAAATAGTCAAGGACTCTCAAAACGTCTTTTTAAAGGTTTCTGGCTATATAAAATTGACCAAACAAATCCAGTATAATTTGGACTTTTAATCGCTCGGCGGGTATCTTAGCGACTTACAGACTAAAAGTTTTTGAAATTAAAAATTTTTTAAAATGTTAAAATTAAAATTGAAAAGTCGAAAATGTTCAAAATTCCAAATCTAATATTAAAGTCAATACGAACATTCGGTATTAGAAACAAAAATTTATTTCTGGGGCTTACACTTTTAAAACCACTTAAGTTTTGCCAATAAGATCGAAACTTCACTGTGCGACAAATTCTTATAGATTTGTATGTCGGGTAGTCAATTTGTTTGATTTATTTTCCATTTTATTGTGCAAGCGCTGAATAAAACTCATTACCATAAACACTATTCTATATTATTGGTAAACAAGCATACTTACATTTGTTTTCATAATAATTATGTTTGTTATCCCATAATTTATTTCTCTTTTCTACTTTAAGAAAATGTATTTAAAATTTGTATATTTATATCCTCTTTCCAATTTAAAGGTTTCTTTTCGCCTTTCTTTTGCAGCAAAACAAACATAAATTTCCCAACAACACTAGCGCAAACCAATTAAAAACTACAAGAAAATTTAAGAGAAATTCAACCAAAAAACTCAACCACACACAACAATAAAATAAATTTTACATGAAGATTTGAAGATTTTAGAAGAAAGAAAAAGAGCTACAAAATACTTTTGGAAAAGAAAATAAAAATAAATCTTCATAAAATAATTGTTCGTAGTATAAACCCCTCTACGAGAAGAAAAAAAAATAAGGGAAAACTGGGAGAGGAGTTTAAGGGAAATAGAGCACAAATATTAACTGTTTGGGAATGTTAGAGCAAATAAATAAAAATTATGACAAGGCACTCGTGCTAAAGACAAACAGACGGAAGGATGGATGGGCGGTTATTTAGAGACAAATATTTTAAAACAAGACACCCTGCTATAAATAATAAATGCTCTAAACAAATAAATATTTATATAGTCTGCGTAAAGGCAAAGAATATGTATGAGAACAGAGATCTTGTTGTTGTTGTTGCTGTTGCTTTAAGTAGTAGAGGAACAGTTTTTCAAAATTGTTAAGAATTTATTTTTTTCGGTTTTTTCGAAAACGAATGAAGCTGATTTTCATCAACTAACCAAGCGTAACGTTAGCAAACACTTCCTAAATCACTTGTAAAAGAAACACACACACACAACACCAAACAATTTGTAAATAAAAATACTCAAGCATACTTACGTATTTGATAGTTGCTAAATTTATTTTCTTTTTTGCTTTTTATATGACGGAATAGAAACAACAACAAAAATATATGCTGCCTTGATAGGACTTTAGCCCATTTTGAGACCCACTCACGAAATAACATCAACGTTATTGTAATGTTTGCTGCCAGCTCGCACAAAATGCATAAATAATATTAACTACCAGAAAAAATAAAGAATTCAAAATAAATAAATAAATAAAGGCAACAAAAATATTATAACACAATAAAAACTGCAAAAAGAAGAGAAAAACACTTAAGCGCCAACAAGCACTTCATTAATTTATTAAAATAACAACAGCGAAAAACAATAATAATAATGAGAGTCCCACACATTCATTGCTGTTCCTTAACGTACGCTCACACTAACATAATATTGCTACGCGGTCGGTAAGAGAATCACTCTCGCTAGATAGGGTATTCTTTACCTCAAAAGCTTGTGTAAAAGGGGGCATGAGTACAAGTACGTCTTTAAAATTCTTATCATTGACTTTTTCTACAGCAATATCGAACGGTAAAACTCATACAAAATGTTGGTGAACGAACATATTCGTTTTCTCCTAATTCGTTATCTAAATATCAATATCTCAATAACTTTTGAGGCTTGACCAGTAAATAACTGCCTGGTATCACTGAATCACAGTGCTCACGAAAATGCAAGATCGGAATTGATTATTGGTTGGGCGCTTTACGGATAGTGATACGATAGTTTAGAATTAAATTCCAATCGCATTATCCTGATCGCAGTTTATGGTCTATACAGCTAAAAGGTCAATGTATGTAAGAACGTGTATAGGGTGGTAAGATCACCATCGGGAAAAGTTGTAAACCAACTGCCGATGATAAATTCTAACCTTACGTGTATAAAAATTGTGTTCCTTGTTGTAAAGCTATTGAACCCTGAGTTATTTTGTATCTAAATTTAAAAGAAGAAAATAATTTGATGTCTACACTACTGAGGAAAGTAACTATTTTCAACTTTATATAGACAGGCATTTTTTTACTCATTTCTTCTTGACGACTGCTTAAAAGTATGGATACGCATCCCAATATATCGCCTAAGTTACATATATCCCTGATAAATTTGATAAGTTCTTAGAAGCAATAAACAAATAAAATAATATTGTGAAATTGTTTGACTTTATGAAAATTAGTGCAACGGAAAAAAGGTATTTAATTACAATTCATTTTCGTTCCCACAAAAATGTAAAGCAAATTTAAAATAGCAAATTAATTGCAATTCTGCAATTTCCTAAGGTAAATTAAATTAAAAACATTTCTTAAGAATAAAAACATTTCAAGTAATAAAAGTGCAAATGATAGCACTTTCAGTTATGAAAATTTTCATAAAGTCAACCAATCAGAATTGAGCTGATGCCACAATTATGATTGAGTTTAAGTTAAGTTTTGAATAATTTGTAAAATAAAATTCAGTTCTAATTCCTCAGTTATACGTGTCGCAATAAATCTAAATTTAAATAAACATAAACGTGTCTTTTATTAAAAAGGTAACAATAACGGGTTAAAGTGTAAAATAAGAAAAACCTAAAGAAAAGGAATTCTTTTTTTTTAAAACCCCACCATAAATAAAACGTAATTCCTACGAGTACTTTGAACTAAAGTTCAATAATTTAAGTTTTCCCGGCTGCTAGCTTTAAATGCTACTAGCTATATTTTATGTCGAGTACTTCTAGGACCAACCTCTCATAATAATATGGCATACAAAAATTGGGTGTTTGTTTAAATTAAAAAAACTATTCATAAGAGATCCAGTAGCAAGAGATGAAAAGAAAAGTAAATTTACTCATAATATAACAAACAAAAACTTGGTTATTATTGACAAAAACAAAAACAATATCAATTTATTTTTTAGCTGTTTTTTGTTTCATTTAATGCCTTAGAAAAATTAGAAGAAAGAAAAAACTAAAGATTAAAGTCACGTTTGTAGAAACAGAATAAAACGAATAGAACAAGAGAAATAACGAGAAGTTAAACCAGTAAAAGAAGTTTAAATAAGTTGACGTTTATAGTTAATAATTCTACCCTAGTTCAATCTCCAAAGGGTCATTGTATAAAGAAGACTATCGCTCATAAAAATAAAACGTTTTACGCAGTTTTTATTAGGTAAAAAAGGATACGTATATAAATATGCTCTTCTCAGGGGAACTTCGCAAAAACACCATTAAAATGTCTGTTAAAGTTTATGGGCTTTCTAGCAACATTTTAAAGGGTTTGCTTAACTGCCTAATAATAAATAATGGGTAACCATGGTAATAATATTTTGCATAAGACATTTTAATTAAAATCATATACGAAAGTGGTAGGTACCAGAATACATAGCGTCTCTTGAAATGAAAGAGTTTTTAAAAAACACCGTAAATTATTTATGTGACATCCATAAGTATTGGACACATTATGTGAGATTTCAAATACTTTTTAAAAAGTTTCGTTATGTATGCTTGTGCGCCTACAATTCTAAAATATTTGTATGAAGAACTTGGAAAAGGCAATACGAGCTGTGAAACTGATCACGGCTTAGGGCAACCCCTAAGTATGATAAAAGTAGTGGATAAATTGAACATATTCATACTGCATGATCGTGCACTAAACGATCGTAATCCAACTAGCAGATAAATTTAAGTAGGTATTATAGCAATGTAGAGATTTTTGGTACGAATTTCCGTTAACGCTTGTCAAGTTTTGTTTGGAGACAAACCGGTTTCAGTCATTATTTTTCGTAATGTGTTGTCTATCGTATAATTATCAAACATTTACTCACAAGGGAGTAAATGCGCCGCCGATCGGCCATTTGATATATCTCCGTACGTTGACCATGGATGAAACATCATCCAGTACTTCATACCTACTAGTTTCCAATGGTGTTCACAGTAAAAGTTTCCAAACGTATGCTAGTCACCAAATACGATTCATTATTCGACCAAAAGTTTAGTAATTTTTGCAAGTTTAAATTAAATATGTATATGCAATGGCAAAAGGCTGGCATTTATTAAAACTCCTACCTGTTCGCATTCTATGACGAAAGAATTGAAGAAAATTACCAAAGGCATGGGTTTTAAGATTCTAGAAACTATATATAAAGGCTGTGTTCATAGCACATAATTATCTATATATAGTATATCAAAAATAATAGGAAAATATCAAAATGAAATTAAAATTTCTCTTTGATTTGGTTTGAAGAATTTGAAGCATAAGATATTTCTAGTTTTTATAAAAATTTGAGCAAACGTTTTCTGGTGAGCTGGTTTACCAAAGGAACGAACTATGGATAGAGACTTGCCCTCAAAAGATAAATTTTAATTTTTTTATTAAAGAATTGGCATAAAAATCTACAATATTTCGGAATGAAACTTCGGAAAATCTTGATCAAATTACGACGCTAGAAAAAACCCGCGGAACAATTGTTTTGGGTTTCTTAGATCTTTTTAATTAAGCTCCATTTGTTAAATTAGGTTTCTCTATCCGCTCAGTAGCTCCAAAAAATTGCACTCGGACAGCTCTTTGTGCGAGTAGTGTGCAGCTAGAAAACAAACGAAATGTCTTTGAATGCGAAGAATGTACACTAGAATCGCTATAATTCGTATGAAACATTGCGTAACAAACTGTGGGCCCTTTAAACATTTGGTTTATTTCGTAAAAATTTACATTTTGGCTGCATTTTTAATTTGTATTTTTTTCTAATATTTGGTCGGTGTGACCCCTTATAAATCGCAACTGGTTGTTGCTAACCTCTTACAATTCGTAATGAAAAGCACTAAAAATCTTTGAACCCATGTAATTCGTAAACAATTGCTGGTCCCTAGCGATTACGTATAACGGGGTTCTAGTGTCTTTAGAACTGAGCTAAAACAAAGAAGCATAACCAACGAAGGAAGACGAACGCTGAGCAAAGGATTACATAAAGGATTTGGTCTCGGGGCGTCATTTGGTTATGCTTCTTTGCAAAAGAGCAGTAACCGATACAGGTGCTTTAGACTTTGTACAATTTAATTACTGGCTTTTCTTGCTCTCTTATTTCAATAATCGGAATCGTGTCCCTTGATCCCGTGATTTGAGCGTTGGCTTTCTATCAACGGAATTATTTAAAGTCCATGGTGTATGTAAACTCCCAGGACTGAAATTTCTCTGTTGGTGAGATTTTTTAATATCTGCTTTAAATCTTTTTTTTCCCCTTTTTCCATTTTGTTACTCTCAGTACTTCTCCTGTGGTTTGATATAATCCGCAATTGTTTACTTTTGTCTGAAAAGGAAGCAAAACACAACTTGACGAAAATAACATCATCACATGTCTCACTTAAGTTTTTCTCAGTTGCATTGTGTATATTTTGATGAATATTGTTTTTTTTCGCCAACTTATTTGCTTAATTCTGCTTTAAATAAATAAAAAAAAGCTACAAATACATTTAAATCCCAAGATACGTTAGACACCAGACTCCTGGTACTAAGTGCTGAATTAGTGGGACTGAAGAAGTCATCTCCTTCTGTTCTGAATACTCCATTTAACAATTCATGCCTTCTTATAAATTTGGAAGTCATTGCTAATGGTACGAATTCGAAATAATGATGGGAGTAAGAGTATGAGACTGATGATGGGAGGGCTGCTGATATAAAATACTAATAGTCACAGTCGCCTTTTATTTGTATAAGTTTTTAAATCTCTTTTTTTGTTTTACTTTTATTTTTACTTCATCTGCATCTTTGGATTTATATGTTCTCTATGTTACTAAAGTCTATATCATATACGAGTACCTCTTTTATTTATATGTTACGTTAGGTATTCTCTTTTCTCAACTCGTTCGCTTTTGCTACTTGTGTTATGCATGAATGTATGATACACATGAATTTGTTTACACTATACTCTACTCTAGTTGACTATCCTATCAGATGGTACTCTACAATATTAGATAGATTTGTATGGTTGTTGTCTTAATTTGTTGTGTGGCTGTGTGTGTGTGTGTGTATTCATTTATTTAAGTGTATTCGATAGCTACAACAACTTTAGGGAATGAATGAGTGGAAGTACTAAAACTTAGATTGTATCCATGTAGAAGTGCATACTACTCAGCTATTCGTTTCACTAATTAAATATCTATGAATGGCGCACAGTTGTATTTCTTTTTTTTTTGTTTTGTAGCTATTTTCGTCTCTGATATTTTTTTCATTTCGTGCCACTTTTCGTTTATTACATATGAAATGTATGTGTGTGTGTGTGCGTAGTATCATGTGCGTATGTCGTCTTTTGCGGTATGTTCAATGTTGTTGTACTAATTTAGGAACATTTTAAATTGCCAACAGGAAATCACTTAAGTTTAATCCCATTGAGTGTGTTATATTTGCTAATATCTCTTCGCCTTTGTAAACAGATGAATTTTAGATGAGTTTGTGCAAAGCATTTGAATTATATGGCTGCAATAAAGTGTGTTTTTTTTTTTTTTTTTTTTGTTATTTTAACTTCTTTTGTATCTTAACCAGCAGTGAATCTGAAGATATTGCTTGTAGTATAATTATAGTATTTTATAGGCAATAAGGTACTAAAAAAGTAAATAAACTTGTAAATTGTTAATTAAAAATTCATACTTGTGTATGAAGGCGCTGGAACACAGTAACATTTTTTATGAGAATTATCTTAATAAAGTTTTAAAAGACAATTTTTTTTTTAATTGGCCTGTCGACAAATTAAATATTGTTGGAAATTTCGTACTTTTAAAATTAATAAAACTGCGTAACTGTTTTAGCAAATTTTTAAAACCAGAAATATTTTTTATTTAATTCGAGTTTTAGAATTAAAGTGAAAATATTATTTTTCATAAATGGAACGCTTAATTTTTTTTTCAATTTCAAAAAAATAATAAAAAGGATACGAAAAACTTAAAACAAAAGTTGTATTTTAGATGCTATCGAATTCTCAGAAAAACTTCGAATTTCCCAAACACAATTTAGTAGCTTAAATTGTGTGGAAATTTTATAGAACTGTTAGATAAAATTAACTAAAATATGGCAAAAATATTGAATATTTTAAGTTTTATTAAAAATTATTGGTCGAAAATGAATAATTAAAACTTATGCAACTAAGTTTTGAACATTGAAAATTTGAAAAATTGTGCTTTATATTTTTATTAGAAAAATCGCAAGTTTCCATTAGCCTCAAATTAAAGATAAAATATTATGAAAAGGTATGTAAAATACTTTAATATGCATGATGTTTGAAAACTTTGAGGTTATATTGAAACTCGGAGTTTGAAATTGTTTTAAAAATTAATTAAAACTGCAAAACCTTATTACTCGAAGCTACAATGTTTATAAAAATTTATTATAAAATTCCCAGCTTATAATTCAGGTGTTAGGAATTGCCGAATTTAAACCATACGAATTCATAATTATGTTAAACTTTTTTAATATCTTCGAAAAATTTAACTTTCAAAATTAAAATTGTTTATAAGATTTATTGTGTTCCTTTCAAATAAGTAGATATGGGCAAAGGAAGGTGCTAAAGTGAAGAGAAATAGCCAAACCACATTCAAAGGATTGGCTCTTCTATGTTACTCTTTCTTAAAAGGCTACAATTGAGAGAATAATTTAAGTACCTCTCCATTTGGTTTTAATATTTATGGAATAAACAGCTATAGACATCAACAAGGCACATTTGTGATTATATAATCGGGGGAAATTTGTCAAAGCCACGAGGATCATTTATGTGTCTACATCTACGGATGCCACATGTTAATGACTTGGCACACACGGCTCAACCGATAAATAGTTCAAAATGTGGGGACTTGCGGTAGCTGGAAAGTTTGCCCTCTCTGACAACTGTTGATTTTTTGCAGTGTTTTGAAATCGTCATTTTTTAAAAAAAAAGAAGATACTCACTTGAAACAATAACGGAAAGAAATCTAAAGAATTTTGCTTCCTATAAATTAAATCTTGTAGGTAAGTAAAGAGGAATAGACTGCCTGTGTTAGAAATTCTTTTTAATCGTTATTTTAAGCTAAAAGGCGACGCAAGGAATTTAATTCCAGGAGTTTTGAAAATTGGCAGAGTTGGTCCGGGTATATATATCTAAAGAAACTAAAGAGTCCTAGAGAGCTAGAGGCCCCCTGCCTTCTTAAGGTAAATTTTTTTAGTTTTTTGTTCTTAGGTCTATAATTATAAGTTTTAGCAAAAAGAGCTTAATATAAAAGTTAAAGCTGACAGGATTTCTTATAAAAATATTCCTAATTATTTTTTACTTGTAAAGCTATATAAAAAATAAAAACATGTTTTATTTACATTTTCAAACCTCCGGGATTTATTTCCCGCGATTGGCCCTTCTGTGTCTTATTATACTGGGCTATTATCTTTTATAAAATATAAATTATTGAATTATGAAATATTGAAGATATTTGTTTGAAATTGTGTAATCTCCTTGGTTTCAATAGTTTTAATCAAATCATAATCCTTCCTAACATATATGCCATCTTGAACAAACTAAATTTTTTGCTGCTGCTAATCAATAATAATAAATAAACTTATAATTGAAGCCAACATATTTTGATTAATTTAAATAATTGTGAATAAAAAAATTGTTTCCATAAAAACCAGATGTTACAAAATTCCTTTAATCGTATGTGTGTAAATATGTAGAAAATACCAAATAATATAAATATTTTTATGTTTATTGAGATAATATTGCGTTAATAATTTTTATTTTTTTTTTATATAAAAATATTTAATATTTATTTAAGAACATTTCTACAAATAAAAATTCAGTTTATTTGTTTTTATTTGTATTTTCTATAGATGTAAATATTGTATTAAAGACTTTATGTGTGAGTTACTTTGACCACACTTTTCGATTGACATAAATGGCACTCCGTTCGGCACGCAGACAGACAGTCCAACGGATAATATTAAATAAGGGTTTTGAACCATTGCAATAAAACATGAGGGTTGAATTAAACATTTCACGGTTTCGTCTGCAATCTCATACTTTCAATCTTTGTCAGTTTCTATATTTCGAGTAATATGCAGCTGTATTAAATTATTAAGGAGGGTGTTTTTTATATCAGATCATAAGTTGACATCAGGCATGGGAAATTGAAATTTTGTAGTTGTACCAAGCAATAATCAAACTAAAGAATACATTTTGGATACTGATATTTTTTAATATTTATTGCTTCATACGATTTGATGTATCCAAATATGGCAGTTTACTTGATTTCTTTCTGCGTAACAATATTTAATAATAAAATAATTGCCTGAAATTAAAACTAAAATGAGGTAAGTTTTTCAACCTTCTTTTCGAGCAGTTTAACTTCTTCTGACCTTTTTTCAAAATTCATTTTAGCTTTTTGTTTGTTTTCGTGAGCGGTGGATACATTGTATAAATACACACAGCTGATTTTTGTACAATGTTCATACTGTTAAGTAGTAAATAGATACAAAAGCTTAATATTTGCTTAACATAGAATCAAAAGTAGCTGTTATTACTGGGAGGTGAAACCGATGGTACCAACTTAAGACTTCCTTATTATTTATTTTCACTTTATAAGGGATATGCCACGCTGTATTTCTCTTATTAGAGATGCTGAAGTACTGAACTTTCCATCCCTGTTTGAATATCATATAAGTGTTAGTAACTGCGAGTACTGGAGAGAAATATTTTGGAATGCGAGTGGGAGCGAGAGAGAGGTAGACTGTGATGCAAGTAAGGCTTGTAATTAACGTTTTAGTGTTTTAACTAATTATGGGCCTTCACAACTATGTTTACAATAATAATAATAATTTATTTGGAAGGAGTTATACAGTATATACAAATGTTAATGTAAGTAACACTGAGTGTTCCGGTTTAGAGTCTTGATTTGATCATAATTATTTGAAAGTCAGATTTTTAGTTTGCAAGATTTTTATTTAAGTTTTTTTTTTATATAAGTTTTTCTATAGGCATCGCTTCTTTATTAATAACGACTTTTCAACAAATAAGAATTAGAAACATTTGGAAGGAAATGAACTTTTAGTTAATTCAATTAAATGTTAAAAAAAGTTACAGATCGGGTTTTTACAAACCATAATTACATTGTTAAGCAACATGACACACAAAGTGAATTTATTACCATGTTCGAAAAACTGTCGAATTTT
This sequence comes from Phania funesta, assembly GCA_963932375.1. Classification (NCBI taxonomy): domain Eukaryota; kingdom Metazoa; phylum Arthropoda; class Insecta; order Diptera; family Tachinidae; genus Phania; species Phania funesta. The sequence goes on from OZ010655.1 coordinate 62,180,091, forward strand.
TTTTTTAATTTGCAATATATGCTTAAATATGTATATGTGTGGTGTGTATTACGGTTATAGCAAATTGACGAAGTTTCTCGAATGTGGTAATTCTGAAAATGTTCAAAGAGGTTTTGCAATTTTTATATATGTATATTGTATAAAAAGTTTTCTGTCAGAAACTTTCTTAGACAGAAACCAACTTTAAGAGCACAATATTCGTTTAGCAGATGTTTTATATAATATAAAGTATTTTTGAGTTCTGTTTAGAACCAATATTAAGTTTCAGAAGACAGCTAAAAATTTGAATATCAATTGATTGGAGGAAATAATTTTTATAAAATTTTCGTACACAAAAGGATTTTTAATTGCTTTCAAACATATACGAAACATTCGAAATAATGATCGAATTTGTAATTACGTACATAAAAACTCTGAAAGGGCCGGTAAAAAATAATAATAAATAAAATATTTTCATATTGAAAAGTGAATTTATTTTAAAGAAATTACTGTGTAGGATTGCAGCATTTTACAATTTCCACCAAAAAATTTATCAACCTTAAAAAGTTTTGTAAAATTTTCTTTAATGTCTTCATAGAGTTTCTTTCCATTTATATGATATTAAATATTCTAAGCTAATTTAAAAAATTCTTTTATCTTTAACTTCTGAATAGCTCTTAATAGCTCCACAACGGTAAGCACTCTTTTAAGTTTCAAACGAGAATGTGTGTGTATGGGTCCCGTTTAAATCGTTTTTGTTTCTATTAAATTAATTTTTATACTTGAGAGTATTGAAGTGTTAATCTTATGATTGAAATGCAACATGCATACATACACACTCATATGGCAAACTTTTTGTAAATGTGCTGTTTTGTTTTGATTGTCATGCATACAAGAAGCAAGGCAACAACGACAACAACCACAGGCACTTGACTTTTTGAGTGTTGTTTTCCCGCTTCTTAAGTTTCATGTTTTAACAAAATTTTTGTTTTGTTTTTTGCCATTTTTCCAGATTTTTTTTGTTCAAGTGTTGCATGCTAAATAATATCCTGCTGTGTTAGTATAAAACAAAAATAAGAACAATATAAACAACAATGACAACAAACACAATCATAACAACCCAACCACTTAGAATTTTAATAACACAACAAAAAGGATAAGAAAAAAAATTTCACCGAGAGAATATTGTTTGTTTGCAAAGAGCAAGGATATTAAAAACAAAAAATAAATGAAGGAAAAATATGAATATTTAAATATATTTTTGTATTTATTTTCTTTCCAGACATCCTTGTTGTTTTAAAACAAAAACTAGTTGTTGGAAAAAATATTGTTAAATATTTTAATAGAAGCATGATTTTTTTAGTATCCTTCTTTATTTATATTTGTCGCATTTTCTGAACTATTTCACGTTTCTTTGTTTGTGTTTTTATGTGTTTTTTTCGGTTGGATAGGGGCGATACGCATTGGCCTGATTTGTCAAAGGAATATTTAATGTAAGAATGGAGTTGCAAAAAATTTAAAATTATATTTGTAGCTTTGCGTGTTACTCACAAAGCAAATTCACTCAAAATTAAATACTTTATGTAAGTTTTTTCATTAAACAAAAATTTTAAGGTTTTGAGGGTTTGTGGATTTCTCAATTCCTTGTTTATCTACATTTCATACTCTGATTTCATTGAAACACTTGCACTTAATTATTTTTTTCATTGTAGTTTAACTTAAACATGAAGATCATTTCCCTTATTATGCTCGAATTTCGAATGTAAATTCGAAATTAAATTTTAAGAAAACAAAGTTGTCATATTTTTGATTATTTCAATGTTTTAGCCAAGTATACAGCAACAATTTAAAACAAATGACTTACTCATTTTGGTATCCAAATTAAAAAACAAATTTTTGTAAATTGAAATAACGACATAAATATTTTTAATTTGCCCAAATGTTGGCGAAAGGAATAGCCAAATTTTAGGGAAATCATGTATCAAGTTTTCAAGTTGCAAATAAAAATGTACAAATAAAAATAAGTTGAATGCAATAAATGAAAAGATATAGTTGCAAATTTCATGTTCATTGTTAAATAGTTATTCCCGATACTTCAACAAAAAAAATACTATTTTCAAATTGCTATTGCTGTTGCTAAGAAGATTGTGTTAATATAGGAAAAGCAATAACAGCTTCTCAAATATGACAGCACTATTCTATATTCGATGAACAAACAGCAGTATATGCAAAATATTTACGTTATTGCTTTGCTGTTCTTGTGCTGTTGAAAAGGATATCAGCACAGCAATAGCAAGTATTTGTGCATTTCCTACTGTCATATTCTTGTAGGTAAAGGTTGTTTTTTTTTTTTTTTTTTGAACAGTTAAAAGAAAATCTAAAAACTAAATTCAAATTATTATGGAATTCCCGCAGTTTAAAAATTAGTAAATCAAATATGTCTTTAAAAATTACCTATTAGTGCAAACGACGGTTGCAGTACTATTTTACTATGCTTTCAGTGTAATTACTGTCATATTTATCCTGATGCTGTTTTTTTTTGCTGTCGTATTTTTAACTCTACGAGCATAGCAATGACATAAATCAGTTAACGAGAAAGTAGTACTGTTTTGTGACAGCAAACGTTTTTGATTTTTGACTTTGCTATTTTTGGACTGTATTTGCTTTCAGCAACACAGTAACAGCAAAATCATTGTTAATAAAACTTCTAAAGTTATAGCATAGTATCAATATTTTTTCTGTGCTATTGTTATAAAAAAATTTAGTTTCGTTTTGAATAAAATGACAGTCAACCTTTTTTAAATAGGATACGAATTTTAAAAGCTATTGGATTTTTTTTTGAAAAGTTGCTTAATTAAAAATAATCATTAAGGGCCACAAATCATATGGTTGCTCCAAGGGAGTGATAGAGTAGATTAAAATTTGCTAATAATGTAGAAAATTTCATTAAATATTAATTTCTCAGTGTTGCATTTTGTTATAGCACCCATGTTGTGCGCATTACTTTATTGAAGCGTACTAGCGCGTAGAATAGTGAGCCACGGCTTTAAGAGTAGGAATACAACCTCACGGATACGAAGGCGATTGGCGTTTTTATATGAGTATTTGACAGCACAAATTATAATCTTTTTCAATTTCATTTATCGATTTTTCGCTCTTAGTCCATGTTGCCACAATTTTAAAAAATTTTTAAAACACAAAAAACAAAGTTTTATAATTTTCTTGTGAATAAGGCAGGAAGAAGGTTAAAAATATCTTCAAAATAAGCAAACGACATAAAAAAAGCCAATAACTACAGTATTCTAAACAATATTTTATTAAAGATATTTTTTTTTTCTTAATTGAAAGAAGAAAATACGAACATGAGCCTGAATAAATTAATCGCGTACCTATTAAAAATTTCAGTTCGATGAATTTGTAAATAAATAATTGAATTAAATACAAAATAAATTAAAGATGTTAAATAAAAAATTTATTAAAGTTCGCAGCACTTTTTTATTATTTCCAAATTATGAATACTTGGATTCTAAGGACGATTTGTAGAAGATAACAAGATAAGAACTCGGTACACTTTTCATTTCGAATTATTTTAGTGGTAGTAGAAAGGTTTAAAGAAGTATGTATGCGCGTGCTTCTAGAAAAACCTGGGGCAAGGATAATTTCACATCGAATATAAGTAGCGAGAATTTTCGAAAAAGATAAACTGGGTTGAGTTTGAGTTGTTCAAATCCATATTAATATAGACCGTATTAAATAAATGACACAATTTTATAGTACTACTTTCTTCGTTAGCATATCTCTGGCTAGCAAATGCAAGGAATAGAAATGAGAAAAAATAATTTATCATTAAAAAAGGACATTTCTTTCTCCTTTTAATGAATTTCTGCTAATTTAAGAATTTACTCAACATTTGTCTTTATTCTCAGGTATTTCATTGCTTAGTTTTTGCCGTTTGATGTTACCAACCTCTTCCTTAATAATTTTCTGATGCTGTTTTTCATGTCCTTGTGTGTTTTTTCCTTTTTTTGTAATCACACATTGTTCTTATCTTTTTTATTTCACACCTTTTGCTAAATTACTGAATCCTTGTTTTGCCTTAACTGTTTCATCCGTCTGTTCACGTCCATCTACGAGACATTCACGGTTGCTTTTGTTGTTTTGACACTTGAGTTTTCCATTTTGCCATAAAAGGAAAATTGTTGGATTTTTTGTTGTTACTTTTTTCATTTTCAATTGGATGGGGAAAAAGTAGCTGTAACAGCAGCAGTAGCAGCAGAATCTTAACACAAACATCATAAATCATTTCAAGTGCCTGCTTGTTTTCTTCTCATTTCATTTTTCTTTTAAAATCATTTTTTAGTACCTTTTTATAATTGTGAGCTAAAATCCTTTCGCGCTCCCTTTTGGCTGAAAGGGGGCTGCATGAGGAGTGAGTAGCGGTGCAAAGTTCATATGAAACTCACCTCTTCTTTACAATTTACAGATTTTGTTTTCTTATTTTAGGTGGGCATTAAAGTTTCTTTATGTTTCAGTTCCATATTTTTTTCTTTTGCTTTTAAAGTGTCAACATAAACAAGCTGAATGTTTTGTTGGAGCGTTTTTTCTCTTTTGTCATTCATTCGTCCTGTTTATTTAGAAAACCTCAAAAAACATTTATCTTGATATAATCCTGGATTTAAGCTTTGGCTAACATTATCTATTTTAATGTTTGTATTACCTGGCTTCATTTAATATTAACGGATTTTCTTTACAATTTTATGTTGGCTGGCAACTTCCGTAGCCTTTGGAGATTTGATTTTTTCTTTTTGCATTTTTTTCTCATATACTTTATTTTTTGCTTATTTTTTAATGTTGTCCTGTCATGTTAATGTTGTACACATTTTGAAATATCCTACAGGAGTTACATTTTGTGTCACTGTTGTGGCATTTGAAACCACCATATTTACAAATAGACATCAGCAGGGATATAGAAAAAATTTTTGGGAGAAAATACTTTTAGTGCGGAATACTTTTTGAAAGCTACCTTTTGCTAAACAAATTAATCATAATTCTAGTTAAGGATTTGTTTGCTAGGCTTTGTTATTCACTCTTAGGTGGAATCGTCTTTGCTCGGATTGTTTCAGTTTTATAAATTTAAAAAACAAAATTTTTTTTAAAGATTTATAGCTGAATTATAGCAGTGCTTTGTCGATAATTTAATCTCCAACCCCCATTGAAGGTGGTATTTGCTTTGAAACTGCTGTTCTCATACGTAAAAACTATGCAGAATGCATGTAAGGTTTCTACTACTTTTACTGCTTTCCATTTTTGAATAGAAAATTATTTATCAATGAAAATCAAATCTTAATTTAGTTGAAGAGAAACAGATCTCTGGCTACCAAACCAGGGGGTCTTAATTATAATTTTTTAGTATATTACACATGATATTACATAATTGAGTAACTGCGGTCACATAAGGCCTTAGTTAAAACCAAAGTAAAAATTAAAAAAAAATCACAAAATTAAATCCAATTACAAGTAACGAAAAATATTTAAAAAAATATGAGAATTAATTAGTTTTCATTCATTAGGTGGGTTACATAGATGATGGCCTCAATAGAGACATAGCATCCTTAATTAAAAGACTAAAATATGAACTTGAGTCTGAATAACTTATTCACTTAATGATAGATTAATTCAAACAAAATTATTTCTCAGTATATTAATATAGCAACTACTCTCTATCTAGTAAATTTGAAAATAATAATTCAAAAGAAAAATACTACTTTACCGTTCTTCTAAAAATATTTCATTTTTCCCAACGTTTGTAGACAAAATAGAAAAAGCAAAAGTGGCTGATTTTTTTGAAAACGAAATTCATTGGAAAATAGGCAAAATGGGTTATAGAAGTTGGAACAAAGTTTGGAGTAAGTTACTATCCATGACGATTACCTCAGCTGAGGCACTTCAAGAATTAAATATTAACATCTCCGAGTGGACTGCCCGACGCTGTCTCAAAAAACTACGAGCAAAAGTGAACACGAAACTTTTTTTGTTATAAAGAAATACTTTTGGCCGTCGCAAAGAATTTGTGCAAACTGACGTTAATTCTGCTGAGGTCTACTGGAGCAGATATAAAGTTGTTAATTAAAAACTAAACTTTTTTCCTATTCTTAGATCTTTTGGTTTGATGAGACGAAAATAAATAGTTTTGAGCCTAACTGTCGAGCTGGGTAGGGATATAAAGACCCAATACTCCTAACTCGAGAAATAGAACTCAAGTAATGAAGCAGGGTAACCGATTAATTATAGTATAGGGTTATGTTGCTAGAAATTGAGTGGCTCTATTCAACAAAATTTTTGACATTATTTGAAGGGAGTAATACGAAACAAGAAAAAAATCTAGTTTCATTGCTAAAAACGTTGTGACACAGCATGGAATTGACCAGAAATACACAGCCACAAGCGTAAAAAATTCATCAGCACAGCCGCCTGATATGAATCCAATAAACAATTTTTGGCTAAGTCATAACTTGCCAAGTTCCCCTGCTTCGAGTGGAGTTAAAGAAAATTGGGAAGGAGTGAAAGATATTTGGGAGGCGTTTTGTAATCATCATGATGGGAGGTTACTACAATAGTGTACTATTGCAGTGTAGAAGCTCTTAAAGAAAGTAAATTTTAATAGACTAAATATTAAGAACAGCGAATAAAAGAAAAGTTTGAGTAGAATGCCAAAATATAATATTTGTCACCCTTTAAATAATGAACTGATTCTTTTTTTATTCTAATGTTTAGAACTCTTGATTACTTTTTATACTTAATTTTCAATTATATATAGGAGGCTTTTTTAAAGTATCGGGGTAACCCGTTATATTTATGGTCGTCAGGGTGTGTAATAAAAGGCGCATGAGTCTGAATTTTGCAATTAAATGCATAAAACTTGCCTGTACTTGAAACCCTAGAGTATAAGCTGAGATAAAGTTACTTCACTATTTTTTGGTTTACAAATAAATAAATAGAAATTATTCAAAGGCCCAGATTGAAGCAAATACACTGACTAAAATGATATTTGGTGAAATTTTATTCTCCATGCATTTACGTAATAAAACATCTAAGATTATCTCGATTTTCAAATATTTCATTATAAAAAATTATTTCCATATATGTGTAACTACTAAATTAAAAGGGACCTAATACTCGTTATAAGTATGCCAAGGACTCTTCACCTTCTCCTTATTCTCATTTACCTTCGTAGAAAACACACCTGGTTCTCTTTCTGCTTCTTTTTCATTTCTTCTTAAACGTTCAGGTACTTTTCTATCTTACAGTTTCAAGTGTGTACTTATGAGATACTTGATAATTGTTGCTGTTTTAATCTTCTTTATTTTGCAGTAATAAAATTCTTGTTGTAAATTTAAAGATTATTGAACCATAGCTGTGTCGTGCCTGAGACAGGTAGAAACTATGTTTGTGATTTAAGTCGCCGTATTGAAGTGGTTGCATTGAAGTGTATAACGATACTACGCACATGTTACAACAAGTTATAAAATTTGTATCGTGTTGTTTGGCCAGATGTGCTAAACTAAAGACTAAAAAGTATGAGGGGATGATTGCTTTGTAATAAAACATGTTATGAGAATAAACGAAACATGGAAAACGCAGTAATTTTTTTGTAGATTTTTTTACACCGGGAATTGCAATGATTTAATTTGTTCTACAAGAACGCTGAAATTTCCTTATAGCTGCCAAAATTTTTTTAAGTGGTTAATAATCAACATGTGAATTAATAAATAATTGTGAGAATGAAATCACATTAGTCATTCGCCAAACAAGCCCTTTCTCCTCGAAATGAGGCCTTATTATGGACCCCTATTGGAAATATATTACAATTGGGAGTGGCTTTTTGTAATCCATGCAAAAAAAAATTTTGTTAAATTGTGAAAAGCAGGAAAAGGTAGAGGAATTATTTGACGGTCTCCTACTTGCTTTTATTTCTGAACACATTCACTGAACTCGTTGCTTGAGGGACAAAATCAACTTGCACGGCTATTATGATGCTGTGCCTTGATAGTAGACCCAGAAGTATAAGCAAGTACTTGATGAGAAGGCTTGTAATCTAATTCCATTCTTTTATCATCAAACCATAGAAATGACGAGTGAGTAGACCATGCTTACATAATACTTTTGAAATGACAAAGAGTAGGAAGGCCTACTTCAGTAAATAATTTTGTGATTTCTAAAAATTCGATTAAACCCTCAAAATGAAAAGCTATCGATAATAAACGATTTCTTGCGACTTCGTGAACAAACGAGTTTTAAACAAAGTAATTTTGTTGCCGATATTAAATTTCAAGTGGTTTTAAATTATTTTAAGTCTTTTTTGAATTTGATTGAAGTTCTATTTATTTTTTTGTAAGCGCATTTAGTAGCGAGTAAAATTAGACTACATTTGTTAAAGTCGAAGAAGTCTTTCTGAAGATATGTTTTTTTTGTAGAAGATCTTAGGGTGAATTGTTTATAATATTTGAGATATAGAACTTTTAAATCTCGTTAAAAGTTCTTTAATTTTTCAGATTTAGCCACATAGCGTTTTTTAATTTATTATTCCTTTTTCATTGTACCAGCATATTGAATGTAGGCACACAGATCTCTCTTTTTAATCACAAATCACAATGATACGTCGATTTGTGGTGATCCTTACATAAGGCACCGAATAACTTCACATTACACTTAAATGCCCCTGTTCATACGTGAGAGAGTAAATGCCTTAAGTGACATAGTACTAAATCATGAATAGACAAATAAATCAAATGATGTACCAGTGAACTTAAATAGTTTATCTTGAAATAAGTATTTCGTTACATTTATAACACACGAAACTAAGGTCGAAGCTGTACGATCTATCGGTCAGCTGTGTGGACAAACTTGATAAAGTGTTATGGGTACTAAAACAGAACATTTTCATATATTATTTTGTTTCATGTTCCCGGTCTCCAGCGAGATTGGCTGCAAAGCTTAAGTAGGATGGAAAATTCAACATTGAAAATTTCAAAACAAAACAGAAGCATTAAGAATGAACATAGCCTTGGGGTATCGCTGCATTAACAGTGAGCTTGTTTTATTAAATTTCATATTCAGCAATACGTTAATTACGAATTTTAAGAAAGCTAGCTATAAATAGCCTAAAATCATAACCGACACTAAAAGTAATAAATTGTTCCGGGAAACATCTAAAATGTTTATAATAAGAGCTACTCAACATTGATTTCACCATAAAATTAGATTTTAGTTATACCTGAGGCCCTCTTTCTAAACGTGTAGAATATAAATCATATTTCAAAATTTGCATTTATATATTGAGAAGAGTTTAAAATCATTTTCTTTCACGCCAACATAACTTTACTAAAATATGTCTGTTCCGGCATTACAAACATTTTAGTTGAAAAATAAATATTTTAACATGTCCTTAATGCTCCTTAAACAAAGAAAGGAATTTCAAATTATCAAAACAAAAAAGTATACAATGTTATTTATTTGAATTTTAAATCCTTTTATCAAAAAACATAAAACCATTATGTTCTATCTTTAAATTGCAGCAGCTAAATAATTTTTTTTGTGAAAAAAAAGATGTTTGATTTAATTTTTATTAAAACAAATGAAATAAGCTTTAGAGATATTTATTTGAATATTCATTTGTTTGAATAAAAGCAGACGTGTATTTTCTAAGTCTATAAATTCACATGCATATATTTTCGAAACAATAATAATTCCTATTCAAACAAGCGTTCGTGTGTGGTTAAGTATTTGCAAATCTAGAAATTGCACTATAAACCAGTTAACAATTTTATAATACTTATTTCATCGATAACAAACGTACAACGGATAACATCGATTTTTAAACATTATTTATGTTCGGCAATGGAAAAACTAAAAATTCATAATTTAATAAATAAATATATTTAATAAACAAATAAATATATTATTTATATTTAAGACATTAGTTTCAAAAAAGAAGTACGAATACGAGAGAATTTCAGAAAAGTTAGCACAAAATAAATTTCACATAGATTCTTGGCGAACTGTTTTATCAAAAATTGGTTTCATAAAAATGTAGTTATTTTTACTATCTCACTCTTCCGAATTTTCACACTTACTATCAGTTTGGGGAAAATGCACGTAATACTAATGGAAGCTTTCTTTCTGGCAGAAATTGTACATATATGGTGCAGGTTTGCGTTCCTTTCTAATAAATATGCAACATTTATGAAAAACAGTACATTATTTTCTTTATATATTGCAAAACAAACTGGCGAATATGGAACATTTTTGACACTCAACATAAAATTCAGTATGAAATACTACTGATTTTTTAACAATTGCATTAACTTTATTGTTAATAGAAACAAGAGTTCAATTGTATGTGTTTATTTTTTGTGTTGAAACAATTTGAATAATTATTTTTGTTCCATTGCAGCCGTTAAGGGTCTGGGAAATTTGAAAAAAGTACTACCGAAGGCAATATTTTATTCAGAAAGCCTTTAACTTTTGCCAGAGTGCGTTACCAGCCCTGATTACTAAACTTTCAAAATAATGACACTTAAGAAACCACAACATATGCCAAAGTGAAAATATTACATTCTCCCAACTACTTTACAAAAGTCATTATAAGGATTAGGACGGCAGTGATGAGTCTTTCGTCCTAGTAATTTTAGGAGCAGAAAGTTCAAACCTTAAATATGTCTTTTAACAAGTATAAAAATCTAGTAATATATATCCAGAGCTTGCTAAAGAAAACCGTTCATTTGTCGCAATAAATTGACCAATCTTAAAATTTTATTTGTGTTTTATTTTGTAACTATTTACAAATCGCCAAGTACAAACTTATTCATGTTCTCACTTATTCTGGTAACGTCCACTAAGAGCAAAATTAGCGATTTCAGAAACAATGTACATAAGTTCGTAGAGCGCAGCCTTATGTTACAATAATTTGATGGGAGATTTTATTTGTTTCAATACTAGCAGCATGCAGCAGCATTGCCGTTGTCGGATGAAAGTAGAAGTTTTCCTATTTTCTGACTTCCTCCACACATTTTTAGCCTTTTGTTTTTTTTGGCATACATTTTGTCAATACTGCTTTTTTACACATATGTAATTAATGAAAATGAACCCACAAAAATTAATATAAGTAAAAATAAATAATAAAACATAGCTCAAAAATCACCGTGTTTAAACCATTTTTTTAATGAAATTTATTGAATTAATCAAGCTTGAAAGTCTTGTTTTATATAAAAACTCATAAATATTTAAATATTTTTTGCAACAACCAAATCCAGCAAACTAAAATTATGTATATGAAAAAATATTTGTCACAAAATTTCAAAAATGCTTCCGAGCAAAAATAACATGAGCATTTTTTAATTATAAAAGAGAATGACTGATAAAAGAAATGTGTAAATTTAAAAGTCGTTACCGTTTACGTGAATAAAGAAAAAATATATTTTCAACAGTTTTTGACAATTAGTTTATGTGTTCCTTCAATAACCGCTGTAATTTTTTTAATAAATAATACGAAAATTGACGCCTGTAAAAGTCCGGACCATTTTTAGTTCTAAACCAATACTTAACAAATGTTTTTCGGTTCTTAAATTATTTTTTAATACGTCCTTACTCTTTAATAATTGCATTTTCTAATACTTTGCTTTGCATTTTTTTAAAGTCCTTCTAGTCTTGCTAGTGTATGAATTAGAAATTTAAAATTTCTTGAAAATAACTTTTTACGGGATAATCTAATCTTTATTTGCATATCACTGTTTGTGTCGTTGGATTATTAGAGCACATTCACCCAAATTTTGTTTTGAAAAACTTCCTGAACCAAATGCGAGTTGCTGTCCATAAATCTTTAGCAATGTTGTAGTCTTTTTCCGTACTCCTATTTTCTACTCTAAGTCAAATTTCTCCAGTTCTAAATGCCGTTGTAAAAGGTAATAAATAAAAAAAAACATTAAAAACAAAAAGCAACAAAAAATTCATCTTAGAAAACTTATTTAAAAATCAGCTTGAAGTTCTTATAAACAAAAAATTTTTTTAAGTTACCCGAAAAGTTTTAAAACTTGCGAAACCCTAAAAAAATATTTTCTTTTCAATGGGGTTTGTTTAAACAATTTAAAACCGAACGTTACCTTTGGAGATTGTATCTCCAATAGTTGGTACTGCGGTTCAGATGTTTTGAAAAAATGTATTTTTAGTACTCGTATGGCAGGCCCAGCTAGTTTTTAATACAAATAAGAAAACTAATTATCATGGATTAAAAAAAGTGTGTTTCATTTAATTTTTTTAAATAGCTAAACTACTAAACAGAAAATAATAATAAAAAAGACTTTTGGAGCAAAAGCTTAAACAATCCTGAATTTTACTTAAAAAACTTAACAAAAATATATAAACAATTAACGCTAATAATAAAACTATTTTAACTTTGTACTCTTCTTTTAATTTTAAAAACTAAATTAAATATTTTAACTTTCAACAACAATAAGGAATTTAATATTCACAGGAAAAGAGAAACAAAATATATTTTTATAAATTTTGCTTAAAAAAACCTAAAGGCAGAATGTTTAATTTGCAGACTGACTTAAGTGTGCATTGTATAGTCAATGCAGTATACTTTTGGGAGTTAGGTAGTCATTAGAAAATGTGTTATTCAAATTCTGTGCAAATTTGTTGATTATTTCATATACACCAGACATGGGAGCAATTCATTACATTGACTAATTAATTGTGAATTTAATTAGCGTTGAATTTTTAATACTTGTAATGAAAGTTCCAGCATTCCTGATGAAATGTGATTAAAAATTATTTGTTAATTGTTTCAGCTTTTAAAAACAATTGCGTTCATAATTTATGTAATAGAAAACCAAATACTCCTTTTCTAGTTCTTAAAACTATTAGACGATATTATTAACATTCCTTTGTCAATGGCATAACGAACTACAATTGGCAACAGTCAGTAGTATTCAGTGGTATTCAATATTTGTCATTATAATTATTTGCAAAGCTATCCAGTAAAAAAACAATGACTATAAAAAAAGCTTTAAAATAAAACGTACACACAACGAAACGATACCCAATTTATTGCCGGCTTTTTGTTTGACAGATATTAAAACCAGTTTTAAGAGTAAATATTTAAACTTAAATTTATAAAATTGTAATTACCAAATTCAAGTCACTTTTTTTAAAGCATAATTTTAAAGGCTTGCATAACTCTTTTCTTCTATCAAGCAAAAAACTGCTGCCGTAAGCAATTGCTTTTTAATGCCTTTTAGTTACACGTAAGGAAATATATCCGAAGCATATTTTTAGTTGTATGTGCTATTTTAGTTTTAAAAGCATACTCTTGTGCGTTTGCAAACTATCTTCTTCTGTTAAAAAAACAAAAGCGATTGTTTCTAAATTCCTTTTAAATATACCTCGAGTAGGATTTATTTTTTCAAACGGTATTCGAAGCATATTTTCGGGCGCGTTTGCTATTTTATTATATTTTAAAGGTGTGCACAAAATTACTCGTAAATATTAATTGAAGAATAAACAATTACTTTTAAGTTTGTATACTCTTAAATAGATTGAATAAAGCCCTAAAAGTCATACTTAGGAGTTTCAAAGTATTATTTATTGCATGATTTTAGGAAGTGGCTCCGTTTTAAAATCATTTTTTTATGACACTACTTATATTAAAACCTGATTCAGGATCCATGGAAATCAATAATTATAACCCGTTTTTTTACAGAGATTCAGCAAAAATTTAGGGTTTCTTTCAGGTAATATACAGTCATGTTTTTCTATGTTTTTTATGTTTTCATTTTAATTTGTAGGACTAAATGCAATTTATAGCGTTTTAGTTGGTTTGCTAAAGTACAAATAAATTTACTGCTAACTTTCGAGCCCTCTTTGTTCAGTCAGCATTTGAAGGACTGCAATTGTTTATTTATGAAACACTTGTTCTCAAAACTTATTACTACTTGACACTATTTAGTTTAGTTTGCCACACATACCCGAAGTTCACTGTGTTAGTGGAAAAACACGTTAACCCTTAAGTGTTTTTAATATTTTAGGAAAAAACAATTTTTCTAATAAATAAGCTGCATAATAAACCAGGCAGAAGGATTTTAATGGGTTAATGAATTTCAAAACGCGTTAAACACACTCACACATACATAATGGACTTGCAATAAAGGTTGCATATATATCCACTACTCTACTACTGGCAAAAACACAAACAGGTAGGAAAATGTTTTCACATTAAATTTCTAGTTAAAATAGAAAACGTAGGTAAACCTTGCAAATGCATTCGTTGAGATTTTGGTCAACACATTTTGGAAAACAAAAATTTTAATAAATTCCAGATATGGGAATTGTGTATTTATACAAATATATATAACATGTTGTGTTAAGTATAGTTTTGGTTACAATTTATTGTTTTATATGTACCTACTAATATGTAAGTCTTAAATTGTATTTTTGCACATGTGTATATTGTAATTTGTTTTCAGTTTTATATTTAATATTTTTAAGGTAATGAAGAATTTTTTAAATGCAAAAATATGACACGTTTTGGAATATTTTTGATTTATTTATATTTTTATGTAATAGGATTTTTGAAAACATGAACTTTTGTATTAAAATATTTTATAATTTTGTATTCGTTATGTTGTGTAAAATTTCTAAACTTCCTTGTATTTGCTGTATGCGAATGTTGTCATATAAGCAAAATATTAAAAGGATTCGACCTACATTTTTTGTGCTTGTAGAGTTGGAAATATTTTTGTTATTTATTATAAGTGATGAAACTGCTTCTTGCTGCTGTAGAGTTAAACAAGCTGAGTAAATACTTTCTAAGAATTTTTAGATTTTCTCATTATTTTCTTTAATGAACTCCTTAAGTTTCATATAAAAAACTTTTCTACATTCTTTAAGGTTATTCCAAGTAAAACGCACCAACAAAAAACACTCACTTTTTTTATTCAAGAGCTTTAGAAATGCTTAAGAAATTTCTTAATAACACTTGTGGGTTTGCAAAGACATAATGATTTTATTTTTGTCGTTAGATTTCTATGAAATTTATTTAAATCTTAATCGATTTTTCGTAAAATATTTCTCGTTTTCAAACATATATTTATGTATCGCAATATTGTAAAATTATCAAGGGCTAAACTATTTTTATTCAAAACACCATAAAACTTTTCATTTCAAACGCGCGCTATAACAATTGTACGGATACAGACGCGTCTAAACGTACCGACGAATAACACAAAACTAAATTCGTTTCAGCAATCAGTGTATGTTGGAGAGGCGCGCGAGTAAATGTAAATATATTGCTCGTTATAATCAACGGCAACAACATAAACAACAACATGAGAAACAATGTAGACAAGATACAACAACCATAAAAAAAACCAATTCCGGAGAGTTTGTCTTTTATCATCAAGCTGTTAATGGTTTGTCGTTGGATTCCGTTTCCCACTCGCTCCCTACACCAATACACACACATAGAAACCAGTTAAAGGCCTGCTCTTCATAACATAACTCCTTTATCATTGCAGATTTTTATGTTTTGCAATAAATACACAGTTTATAAAAACACTTGAAGTAATGAAAACTTTGCCTTTTTAAAAAATAAAAGCAGTAAAAAATGTTGAACGTTGAATACAAATAATTGAAAACATAAATATTTTTTAATTGGTGGTATACTTTGTTGCATGTATCTGTTAAATATTGTAGAGTTATTACTCTCACCTTCCCTCACTACTCTCTCACAAATCATATGGCGTTCGCTGAAGCAAATTCAAAATAAACTTCTGCTATGCTACCAAATATCCTTTGTTTTTTACATACACCGACCTTTTAAAAATTCTCATTTCTTAACTAGTGGGAAAAAATCTTATTAGGTTTCGTTACAAATGCCAAATTATTTATACTTTTCTCAAGTTATTCTCCAATGAGAGAGTGGTACTGAGAGATCTTGAATCAAATATTTAGAGAGTTTTTCTAAATGCGGCAAAGAAATTGTACGCATGTACCGGCAAAAATAAAACACACGTTTTTATTGTTGTTTCATATTGTGGCAGTGAGTTCAAACAAACTTGGTGCTTGTTTATTTTCCATTAAAGACACAACTTCATAATAAAATTGTATATCAAACATTTAATGTTCAGCATACAACTCCACAAAATGTGGGAGTTTTATTACTTGAAAAAACTGTTGCTTCTGCATTGAATAAAAATTCGAAACATTATTAATTTTATTGTAACTATTTTTAATTAAACATTAGTTTAGACTAAGATTAGGTGATTGTTTAGCTTCTGCTATAGTTTTATTAAAGTAAGTTTTAAAAACATGAATTCGTAGTAACCTCTTGGAATTCACATAATATTATGTGCTCTCGTTTAATAAAAAAATCTTGTTTACATTTACAAAAATTAATGAGAAACTCTCCATTACAAAAAAAAAATAATAATTGCCCTGCTTATTATAAATCATAAAATTGCTGTTTTCATCCTTTAAATACGTAAAAAAATCTTTACGGCATGTTAACTGAATGAGGAGTTATTAGAACGGCTTTAAATACTGTTATCGACTCCATTAAATAAAATAACTCTGTTTATAATTGTCAGAGAAAAACTCTCCACTTAAACGCCATCACTAAAACTACCAAGAGCATAATTGTAAACAAAACAGAGAAAATGTAAACAGACGTGTTTACAATTGTTGAGAAATAATGCTAAAGCAATAAAAAGTTATCTCCAAAGCTATAAAATAAGAGCTAACAAATTTTAAGAGACAGTATAACAGTTAATTTAAGTTTTGTAAATAAATCTCCATAAAAAATTCTCATAAAATAAAAAAAATTTAGTACCAAAAATATGTTTTTTAGAGCCTTAACAAAGTTTAATTCTACCATTTTTCGCCAGGACTGAACTATAAAATATGAATAAATTGTACGAAAATGAAGAAAATATTTCCAGTTTCAACATATTTTCAATTTATCATTACATAAACATAAATTTATTGAAAAGCTATTAAATTCAAATTCAAATGAGATGTCCTTCAATTTTCCTTATCTGCTTTGTTTGAATGTTTTCTGTAGAATAAGGCAATTTTCGACCAATTTGCTGTCATAGCTCTTCTAAAGTTAAATGATTTTTTGAACACAGTACAAAAAGCAAATTGATTCTCTTAAAACCAGTTAACAGTCAAAGGTTTGTGTCTACACTGTGGACACTACAGCATAGTGTCGTCAATAGTAATCGTTTATGTTCCACGCATAGCCTCCACAGTTTATTTTACAGCTTAAAGGACTTTGTATATAGTTTAAGGGTTTATAGCATATTCTGTTGCTATAAAAAGGAATTAACACGATACATAATGGTAACAGAGAGTTAAACAAATATGTAAACTTGTTTGTAATGTCATAATTTATGGACGCATCACAGTCTTCTAAAGAACGCTATAATTTAAGGAGAAATTGGATAATTTTTAACATGATTTGTATTAATGTTTTATTTATTAATGTGCAAAAAGAAAGTAAATTGCAAAAATTAAACTAAATCTCAAGCAACTTTTAAGGAGAGCAACAAGGCTTAAACTTCAAAACGAAAGGCTGTATAAAAAGGACTTATTGACTCGTAGTATTTGCTCACATAAGTGCTTCCATTCCTAATTTCTTTAAGCCAAATAAATTTCATTCAGTATTAGCGACTACTGAACAGCCTGGAAAAATTAAGAACATTGTGGATTCCAATAAAAATAATAATTTGCAACTTATGTGGAACACAACTTTAACACATCTCGGTATCAGGGATGGAAAATGGCTTTTGAGGATTTTGTACCAAGTACTAATACAAAATGTACTCTTTAGACCACGACGGTACTAAATATGTAAGAATAGATGCCTGGTAACTATGCCATATGCGCATATGTGGTCAGAAAATTATTATTTGTTTAAAAAATTTATTTTACAATTAATTTTATAAAATCTATAAGAAAAAAAAATGTAATTCATATGAAACATTAAAATAAAACTCAATTAAATCCCAGAAAAAATTTTAGAAAATTATAAAAACGTAGAAGAAATTGTGCTTGAAAAGCAATTGCTAAACGCCTGCTAGCAAATGGGATACTGGACATTTTAGAAGTTTGTCAACGTATCACCCAGCCTGAATATTGGGCATTCTTTCATGACGTGCTGAACATTTAGTAATTGGTAACAAGTATCCACTTAATGAGCTCCGTATGTGTTAAAAACTCTACCTTTATTGTAAAAAATATTCTTGTCCGGATTTCGGCAATCCGCGCATATTATTGTTACTGTATTATTTTGAACTGATAACAAAATCATCATTCTTATGTCAGCAAGCTCAGCAGACAGGTTCCTGCGAATACCGACAACTGAATTTGTTTTAGTAATAATATTTAAAATTTTACGGGTATTAAAATCTTGCGTATTTTACTGAAGAATAGATAAATTTAACTCATTATCCATGACTAGTTTTTAACGAATTATTCCGGTAGTTCTACGTATGGTTGAGATATGGTCTTCCTAAACATGTTGGGTGTTCTTAGAGCACTTAAACTCGGGCATTTTTATTTGCTACACTGTGGTAACTGAGAATCACCCGAATTGTTGTTGAGGGGCGTGTTCAATGCACCCTCCTCTGGCTCTGTGGATTGCTATAAAAATTGTCTTAACCGGAGATTTTTTTAAATAACAGTATTAAAAAATATAGTTACATATGTATATAATTTTTTTAATTATTTCTTCTGACGCGTCATGACGACTAGAAAAAATTAGGAGTATTGCAAAAGATATTAGTTACTACTCTATTCTGAATTCATTTTACAAGTTAAAATTAAAACATCCGAAAGGAGCTTCAAAGGCCATTTTTAACTATTTATAACGATTTATTACGACATTGTAAAATAATAAAGCTTTAAGAAGAGAAGAATTCAATAAACAAATGTTCATACTGTCCAGAGCTATTTTTAAGGGAATCCTAAGAAAATACTAGTAGTTGAATATTCATGGACAACACAGTAAAGCTGACTAAAGGTGATTTATCTTACTTGAAACCAGCTTTTTTTGTTGAAAATAAAATTCTCCTGACTTGCAAGACTTCTACATTTATAAAGTTTGATGTTTCTATTCTAACGAGAAAATAGAAATTATTCCCATATTAAAGGATAGTTCAGGATTTTAATATCAAGGCCTGGGTTAACTCTTCTTTTGGTTTTTTAATTTTGTTAAGATTCTACTATTAATTTACTTGTATATTTTAACTCTTCACCGAATTAAATAGTTTATATTTTTGGTTGGAAATTTTTGAAAAAATCAAGTTTCCTTGATGATTTTTCTTGTTTTTGTTTCATGTTTTGGCGCAAATTTATGCTTATAATATATTGCAGATTTTTATTTTTTATTTTTTGGAAATCTTAGTACCTTTGGTGAAATAAAAAAAGTAAAATGACAAAAGTAAAATTTTCTAATTATTCGCTGTGTACTCTTAAAGTTATTCGTGAAGATTAATCATTTTGGTGATATATACTCTGATATATTTGGAGAATTTTGTAAATCGGTCAACAATTAGGCCGATAAATTTATTTGCGCCACAGGTAAGTCAATTTGGTGAATATTGCAGTCGGTTCGATAAGGCTCTATAAAATGTATACTTTATTGGATTCTAGATTATTATTTTCCCGAAAAAAATCAAGAACAATCTGGGAGATATTTTTCCTATATATCGAGAATATATGCAGCAATGTCAGTAAAGAGTTTTGCAATGTACAATTTGGCACGAAATGTAAATTCAATAAATGTATTTTACAACAGTGCGATCCTGACCCTTCTTTAGCAGCAATAGCAAGTGAGTGTTATAGCTTCAAAGTCATCTTTTTACATTATTAAATAAATGTAGAGTAGAAATATGTTTATTTTAGTATTTTTCTGAATTTTCGCGAAAAGGTTTAGAAATTTTTTGTGTAATTTTTTAATTTCGTGTTTTAATTTTACCAATTGTTTATTGCTCGGTAGCTAATTGATCATAGAAAACATTAAACTCCCTAACAAAGATCTAACCTGTTTTTTATGTTCAGTATGGTATTAAAACGTTTAAGCAGGTACTCAAAAGCAGACCTTATCAATAAATTTCGTAATCGTCATTATTTTTCCTCATTCTGATACAAGAAAAATTTGTTCTAAATGTTCGTAATACTACTAAAAGTTTTACTCGTCTTTGCAATTACAATTAGCTAGCACGGACAGTTAGAAAACAATCAAAAGATAGAACAAGGCCAAATAAAAATATATACTGGCGACATTAATAGAAAAATATTCATGAAATTATAGCTAAAAAAATATGCTGACTATTGTAAAATGGATGAATACAAACTGTGTTTCCAAATTGAAATTGCAGATCACCGATGCAATATTTTCTAGTAATTAATTAACATTATGAAGATTGTGCATAAATATGCACATTTTGCAGAAAATCAACGCTAACATTGAATCAATTTTAAGCCATGCCATACAATTGATGTTGGAATAAAGTGGCAAAATTATTAATTTTTATAAGACTGGAAGAGTGTTTTATAACATATGGTAACAACAGCCTCTTAGAAAGATACAAATAAAAATTTGAGGTAGAAAATTTTTTCCTCCAATGAAAAAAAAACTCCTCAGATCCTGTCGATTTTTAGAACGAATCTTAGTCATCCGTTGTCAGGTTTTCTTCTCTGCACGAAAAACAACACTGAAGGAACAACACGTAGTTCAAACCAAACATGATAAGGTATGATCGAAATACGTTTCAAAAATTTACAATAAATCATCCTCTCGGAATATCAAATCAAAAATCCTAACACCCTTTTGGTCCTAATGTAGGAGATTTAATGGCTACAAATTCTTTCTCTCAATCATTAATGCTTTAAAAAATAATATTTTTGTTCAAATAAAACTTTATAAGTATGAAGTAGGACGTTGGCTTATATATTCGCAATATACCAATAATAAAAAATGTCTAATTGTATATTTAAAATTTAAATTCAATTTAATATCAAAATTATTAAAAACTCACAAGAAGTGTTAAAAGTTATAAAACACACAACCTTAATATAAAATCGATTTTTCTTCTTCTAAATTTGACTGCATATCTCAAGGTCCATAACTTCCTTCATTGGAAAGAACTGAAAAAAGCAATCAGCAAAAGTGTTAAACAATGAAATACACTTTAGTTACTTTAATTCAACATCAATCATGTAATCAACACTTGGTAAATTTCGACCAAACATTCTTCATAACACATGCCACTTTAAGATATTCATCGGTGCCTCTTTCTTTTTATTCATTATAATTTTTTTGTTTAATATACAAAACACATTAAAGGGGTCATTAATAATCCTCTATTTAAAAATAAAACAATCGTTTACTGTACAAGTGATGAAATAATCAAAATTGTTGTACAAAAACGATTTAAGGAAAGTAACAAAACAAAAAAAAAGTACTCAAGGGTAATGCAGTCATGCAGTTATAACAGGATCAGTCCAACTTAAATGATACAATCAACAAAAGAGACCCAGATGCACACAACAAAAGAAATGAAGTGTAGAAAAAGAGACTTGCGATAAACTCAATCTACATGCAGACAGGCATAGCTGTCAGTTATAAAAGTGACAGTTATAGAGGATCAAAACATCTGATCAGTTGCAAATGCGATTGGGTGTAAATGAAAAAAAAAATATCTTTTTATTATTGTTTATATATTGTTCGATTGAACTTTTGCCGTATTCCCAATCTTTCACTGTATCATTGTAAGGAAAAAAAAAAACAGCATGACATATCAAAAACAATGCGTCATAATAAAATGTGACAAGTAGCGTGATGACAAAATATATTTGTAAGCATTTAAGATAAAAGTTGCATTGTATCTTAATGTCGCATGTTACAAGATAGCTTCATAAGGGTTAAAGCGGAACCATGGAGAGTAGACCGTTTTAATTAGAAAATGACAACGAAGAACTTTTCAAAAAGGGTAGTCTTACGACAGAGCAGTTATACGGTTGTATATGTATATTCTCATCCCAAAAAGAAAATTTTTTTAATCTATCTTAATTTTATAACGAACTAAAGTTTCCTTTCCATTAACACAAGTAATCGCTGATCAATATCCTAGCCCCACTGTGTGCATTAACCACATGTAGTGTGAAATAATGAAAATTTAAATTAATTGCTAAAATTATAGAAAACAGCAGCAGATCTCTATTTCAGAGCAGCAAAGTCTTCTTTAACTTCGAAGTGAAGCAAAAACTATTATGGAACATTTTCTAATTAATTGTTACACTTCAAACGAACGAATGGATGAATGGATGGATGAAGTATGAAGTCAAGCTGCTGGGTAAACAGAGCTCAACTCAAAAGCAATGCCAGGGGTTTAATTAATTTTCTGTTCAGCATTTCATTTGGTTTCATTCTCTAATTCGTAAGCGCCTGGCGTCAATATGTATTTATTAATTTCGTAAACACACCATCAAATTTATACTAAAAAATAGAACATTACACATACGCACACACACTAACATATATATCTAAATACATACGTGTATGTTCACCGTAGACTAGAACAATGTGAAGCCTTTAAAATTAACGACAAGTAGAAAATTGAAAACCTAAACTCTTGGCGAAAAAAAGAAACATACACACTCGCACACACATTGTTTACATTGACACATTTCATCGTACATAAAAGGATCAATTTATTACAATCTTCAAATATATAAGGACAAATACATGCAACAACCAATCCACCACTATTTTTTGTAAAGAAGCCTCAGCTATTCTAGTTGTTGTACCTCTCGATGGTCAAGAGCAGAGTTTCACTCGCACACTGGCTTCTTAAGAAACAAAACTAACAACAATAACAATAAAAATATATGTTAAATATTGTTTGTTACTTGTCTGGCCTTGGGTGTGTTGTGTTGTTTAACAAACATAAATTACATGCTGTTGTTATTCTTGTTGTTCAGTGTAGTTGTTTGCTTGTTTGATCATGCTAACACACATGTATCACTTTAGCCTGCACCATGGCTGTTGGTCTTTATGGATGTCTATCTGTCGCGATCATGTTACATCTGTAATATATCAGTGTAATATGTTTTATTTTGTGATTATTGTACGCTCTGCATTGGACTGTCGGAAGATGTATGAGGTAAATTAATAATACATGCATAAACACTTAAAAAAAGAAAGAGAAAAAAACAATAACTGAAATTCATTTTTGTGTTCGGTTAGTTGTTGTAATGATTTCGGTTGTGATTGTAACTTTCAGTAACAACTTAAAGGACTTTATCACCTTAACACATACAGATTGTATGATTTCGAAATGAGTCACTAAGAAGCAAAAAAAGTGACTTTCCGAAGATGTTTAGCGAAAAAATAAGTGCAATTTTTAAGATCAAAATGTGGTATGTTGGCTTGGGGCTGTGAGGCAATATACCAGCCTTCGAAAATATAACTGGACTCACTCTACTGCATCTCACAGTTAAAAGGCCAGCAGCCAGAAAGCTACCCACTCAAGCTAGACAATCTTACTGGGCAAGGATAGAATATTTCTAAGCACTCTGAAGTAATCATCACTGAACGCTCAGGTTGGGAAAACAATGAGATAGTACTAGAATGGAAAGCACAGTTATGGTACACTGACGGGTCCAAATTGGAAATTGTAGTGCCACACTTCCGAACAGCATTTGTAATACAACAAATCAGCTTCGATTTTGATCAGGAGGTCCACGCCTTAAAGTTCTGTGCAGTACAAGACCAAAGTAAAAATAAATTTCCTTTTAAGTAAAAGCAAAATGTGATAAAATAAGAAAAGTTAAAAATATTTATTCAGTATTGAAATAAACGACTCTCCTGTAGTTTAAGAAGATAGGCAAAATGTTAAATACTATGATGTATAGCTCGCATACAGGGTCATAAATCGACTAAAACATTTTGGTTTATCATTATCTTGTTTATGGTACATTGACGGAAGCTTAATATTTTTTGAAATTCTTAGCCTTCTCCGGTAGCAATTTTAGAAATTATAATCACTGATCATCTTAAATGTATTAATGTCCAATAGTGAATTTTTCTTATAAATGGACTTAGACCTTTTTTATAATTAACGAATCTTAGTAATGGATGTGTAACTCAAACATAACCAAACCACTTAAAATCATTAACAAAAGATTTTAAATTATAATCCCACAAAATTGTTCTATGCTTTCTAACTATGCTTTTGAGCACCTTAAGCCCTAAATTTGTTAAGCTTCTAGTGAACTGGGCACCTATTAATTAATATTTATTTTAAATTGTGTATATAGAACTTACTGCAGTACTGAATCGTGTTTACTCTACACCCACAATTGACATTTTGACTTCTTCTTTACGAACTATTATTAAGTCCATGTCGACTCTTAAATTCCTTTCACACGCGTGTTTTTTCCTTTACTGTTTCTATAACAGTCCCAGCAGTTGATTTGCCAATTCATTGACGCGTTTTATGAGAAAGAATGTCTGTTAAAGCTGTGTGTAATTTGCACAGTCTCCAGCCACTTTTGAGTAACTTTATCTGTCTTGAAAAGAAACAAGTTTTTGGTGTTGTTTTATTTATTTTTTTTTTTTAATTTTAGTTCGTTGATTTGTTGTATTTCCTTTAATCGTCGCGTCATTTCAGAGACCGGCTTGTGGCTGGCTGTCTCGCTGACTGGCTGGTTGGTCGTCTGATTATTTAGTTGATCTTACTTATTCAGTCACATGGTGCTCATCGCCGTTGTTGTGTCTTAATAATGATGTATTGATTTGCCCTCAGTCTGCTTGGTGTTCTTCTGATTTCATTATGTACGAGTGTTGTATGTATGTGTTATGTCGTTGTCATGAAAAAATACAACAACCTCTTCTCCATCTGACAATGTAATTCTTTTTAGTCTTTCAACTCATCAATTTTCATACCAAAATATCGTTACGTATTCTTATGAATCGTTTCTTTTATTATATTTTTAGTTTGCCAGCATCATGGATGGTGCCAGTTTTACTGATACGAATATTTCAGTTAAGTACCAATATCAAATTTTGATATATTGCGTTTCGTATATATTTTTATTTTCCAGAAAGCAGGAGACAATTTTAAAATATTTTTAACAAATAAATTTATTATTTTTTTAAATTTTATTGCTATCTGAATGTGTTTTGTAAAAGCTGTATATGGGCCTGTAAGCAACATCTTTGATTTGGATTTATTGTTTTGAAATACTCATATAAAGGATGTTATTTATTACTCAGCTCTAGTTAAGTAAATATTTTCCTTGGAAAGATTTTATAGCCTACACAATATTTGTCATACAGATACCTTTATTATTTAAGTAAGAAATATGTGATGCGTGTTTAAGTAGAACCATAAAAGTATCCTATTGTGTCTGCAACTGTGGCAATAATTTTAATTTACAGTTTTTCGCAATAATGTGAACATAATATGACGTCATAATTACACAATTTTTAGCACTACAAATCACTCTGTGATTTTAAATTTTAAATTTTGTGCAGCACCTATTAAGTTCTATGGAACGTAACGTTTTTTTAAAACTTCTCACACTCAAAAACTCATAGAGCCGCTATAAGAGGAGTACAAAAACGGTTGTTAGAAACTAAAGTGACAAGTCATATCTATAATATATTTTTCTTACCACGCCCGAGTCGCACGCCCCAATTATATTTTGAAATTCACCATATTGTTCAAGTGTCAATTAGGTATAGTTATATTTAAAAGCAAAGTAAAAACCCGGTACAGTTATATTTAATTGAATATATAAACTGCAACAGAGTTGTACAAAAACTACACCAGCAGTATGCAGAATATTAATTTTTATCAAGAATTGTGGACATTTATGTATGTATACAAATTAAAATATTATGATAAAATGCCAGCACTTGTAGCTACGGCTGCAGCTTTACCCCCCTCACTACGATAAGTGGTTCAAGTTGTAGTTGTATTATGCTTCAGAATGGATTATACTCAGTCCTTAAGTAATTGAAAAAATCAGGGCAGCATTAAATGGAAATATTTACGCTGAAATTCGTTGCCCCCCAATAAAAAAAAGGATTGCGCCCGTCACCACTGGAATGAAAGATATTTCAATGAAGATTCAAAAAGGATAATTAAGAATTTTTTACACGCGCCTGGACCTAGTGCATTTTGTTTTTTATATTGTGTCAGCACCTTAAGTGCGAACACAACATAAAGGATACCATTTTTAATGCTTTAACTCATAGAGTTAAAGCTGTGATTACGAGTAGTAATAAATTTGATTACAGTTTACAATGAAGAGTAATGGTTATATAATCCACCGTTAAACAATTTTTGATTACCAATTGCTTGTGATTATAAATAATATAAAAAGAATCAGGATTACTTGCGATTATTATCAGATATTCAAAAAGAATCAAAAGTAATCAAAAAAATAATTCGACGACTTTCAAAGATTACATTTGATCTTTATTGAACATTTGATAGTAATCGCAAGTAATCCTGATTATTTTTAGATGACTTGAAGTCGAAACTGATAATAATCGTAATAATCGTAACCTACTTAATTACTTCACCTTTGAAAAGAAAGTAATCCAATTATTAATCATTACAGCATTTGGGTAAATACAACTTTAATTTTGCCTTTGGTAGTTTTTTTTATAGAACATCCCTTTAGTGTATGTTTTTAACTTTAAAAGTACATTAAGATTCAAAACTAAAATTATATATTTTTTACAATTGGTTACAGAAACTTTTTTAACAGTTTTGATACTCGCATACCTTGTTCATGGCCAACAACCTATAAATAATTTGTGAAGAAGTCACACGTTTTTTTAGGGATTTTAATTGCCAAATCACTAATAATATTTAATAAATTTAATAACTGAAGTAGTCTCTAAAATTTTATAAATCACTTTTAATTCATTGATATGCTACGTAAACACAACGAAAACAAATCCCTTATTAATCACCAATTCCAATGAAATTATTATCAATTAAGAAGAAAATAAAACCTCGTCGTTGTAATCCTATTTGCGAATGCATGTACGTGTGTACATGTGTGTGAACAAAATATTATTTAAATACCATCTTAAAGCATTTAAGACGCTTATTTACATACATACTTGCCACTTACAGCATATGTGCACACATTCATATGTACATACTTAAGTCTAATTTTATAAACTCACTGTCGGTTGGCAAATGCGTGAGTATGTGAATGCAAGTGTGTGTGTGTGTGTATAAAGTAAGTTTGATTGATCCAAATAATAACTATGGAAATTAAAAAATACCCGATTATCAGTTTATTTGTAATTTATGCCATATGTTGAATATAAAGCAAATCAACATGCAAACAAACTTGTGTATGTGTAAAAGTATGTGTGTATGTAGCTGTTCATATATGTGGTTCTGTGATATGAGAATTACTTCAAACAATTGAGGCATAAAAATACCAATTATAAAGACTTAAATCTAACGATGGATAGACCACAGTAACCATAGACTCACTCGTATTACCAACTGCTGCTGTTGAAGCTTCTGCTGCTGCTTTTGCTGTTGCAACTTGAGTCAGTAGTAAGTAAAAGACATTTAAAACAAACAAACCAACATTTGTTTTTTAACTGGCAAAAAAGTAAAAATTAAAAAGAAGGGCCCAAAACAAATACTTCTCTTGCTTGTTTTATTGATGATATTAAAACAAACAAAAACCGATTAGAAAAATTTTCGAATTGAATATGATTATAATTGAAAAAGGCAAAAAAGTAAGTATTCCTATTGGGGAGTTTTCATTGTTGAAATTCTGGATTAAAATCTCTGGCACAGAGGGGGATTTGTAAAAAAGGATGGTAGAAATAATCAGTATGTGCTAGAAAAATCAACATCATCATCAATAACAATAATAATAAAAATAATATGAAACGAATATATATTTAGCTTTCATCATGTTAATGTAGTGGAAATACACAGTGGCTCGTGGCTCTAGTAGCGATAAAATTCTGTCTTACATTAACTCGAAATCTGCTTTACTATTTAATTATTTCTTTTTTATTATGATTTAATTTTTTTTTGTTACACAGAAAAAGGAGTTGTATAATGTCAACGAGTTTTGTTTGCAATATGTTTTTCCGGACAAATTTTCTCAAGGGTCATAAACATTTACCCCGAAAAAATGCGACATTTTTACTCATTCCGCCGAACGCGACAGGCATGGACTGACCGAGTAATTTACTATATGTACATTTGAGTCCCAGACACAGTTTGTTCTCCAGCCTTACTTTATGAACTTTAGGGTATTTACAAGAACAGCTCAAAGAAAATGGACCTATAGAAATGATAGCAACATTAAAAGATTTTGTGTTTGACATTATCTTTAGTGGCAATACTATCACAACTTATCTAGATAAATTATTTATATTGACGGAACTATGTCTCTCTTAAGGACAATCATACAGTTGTGAAAATAAGTAATGAATGCTTATAGAATTGCTTCGCACACTGGGTTCAATCGCCTCCAAAGTTTGTAGAATTAAGTTTTCTTTTAGTAAAACGTTGTAGTGGGTTAAAGTATATAAAATTAAAGCTCAATATCACATACACTCTTTATTGTAGGACGCACATTTTTTATTCAATACGCGTTCAAATTCGAAAAGTTTTTCATATAATTGTTAAAAGTGTGGCTTGAAAACCATTAGAAATTATTATGTTTTCATACAAACTTAGAAAAATTAAAAAAGCTTAAGCTGAATACGTTAAATCCGTTCAGTATTTCTTAAACGTTTATAATATAAAGTTTAATAACTGAACTATCGTTAACGGTTCAAATATTTTAATTTTAATTTTTTTAACTTTAATTTTATTTTATAGAATATTTAATTTAAACGAAATTTAAAATAAGCATTCAAATCTTAGCTTTTAAATATTATTTATTAATTATTAGCAATGTAAAAACTCATTTATTTTATTCAAATCTTAATAAAATATCTACTATTGGGTAGGCAGAGCCATCACGCCAGATTCAATGTGTCTGTTTTTAAACCTCATATGCCCATCACCGCTTACAACTACATTTAGAGTTGACAAACAAGCAACCAAACGTAGTAAAGCAAATAGGAGGAATAAAATAACAATTTGTTTGTTGTTGGGGCTTTTTGTTAAAACTTTAATGTTTTGAAGTTCTTTAGATGTGTTTCTAGCATAAGACGTTTAAAAAGTTAGGCAAAGGTTTCCTTTTGTTAGGTGGTTTAAGCATCCAGGGAAATGATCGCAAAAATTCTTTTACTATTTTTTTTTAATTTGAATTTTTTATATTTTTGTAAATTTAAACTTTTCCTGTGGTTTTCAATTACGACAAATTCAGAGTATTTTATGTAAAAGTTGGTTTGCTTTATAACACTGTGATTATATAGAGCAATATGTTAGCTTTCTTAAAAAAATTCACGTTTTATGCCAGTTCTATTTTAAAAACTCTTCGAATAAAATTAACATCAAAAACATTGTTTTATTTCTAACTTTTTTCTTTTCTTTTCTTTCGTTTTTTGTTGTTGTTATAATTGTTGCAAAAATTGAATTACAGATTGACGCTTAAGTTATATAAAGTCACACTTAACTGTAGAAAACTTTATAAGTCACATTGATCGTGTATAATTTTTGTGATACATCTGTCTATTGCACGAGTAATTAAAGTATTAACATTATTCACTGTGTTAAGCTACATTTTAAATATGATTTAACCCAGTGTGCATTATGCTGGTAAAGATTTACTGCTTTTATGGTGTCTGATGCAATAAGTGTTGAACTAGAGCATAATGTATTATTCTTCTATTAGATTTTTGTATTATCACAATATACCTACCTGCATGAGTAGGTCTGAAAAATGTCTAATAATTCCCGTTATAAAGTTTCTAATTAAACGTTTTTTTTTATTAAGAAAACTTAATTATATTTATAGAAAATAATTCTTTCTGATTCCATGGAATTACTTTTATAACACTTGTGTGTCCACTGTAAATAAGACAACAAGAAAATAAGAAAAAAACTACCATCAGTCATGCACATAGTTGCGGCTCTACTTCTGCTAACCAAACAAATACTTGATGAGGGCCTTTTTTTTCTATACTTTACTTTTTTGTTTCCATTTCTGTTGCCAATAAAATCTGGTCAATATTGATAACAAATGCCAATGATTTTAAACAAGTGTTTGCATATTGTAGAGAAATATAGAAACAACTTGGCAAAATAAATGGCTTCATATACTCGTATCGATGTTGCACATATGAGAAAAACTACTATGCAACATATACACATGTGCCTTCTTAGTACTACTAAGCAGACAATCAGACACTTAAAACAGCTCAAACAGATTCTAACTTATGGTGTAATGTAATGCATTGTAATGAAATTTGCATATTGAACAGGTTTACTTTTTCACTCGTATAAGAAACAAAAAATATCAATAAAGACCAACAACAAAGTTTAATATTATACAAAATCTTAAGAATGTATTTTGTTCAAATGTTACGAAATGTTTAATTCTATTATATGTTGTATTCAGTTCAATTACGAAAAGCTGCTAACCAATCTCGGGGCGAGGACAACACTTACGATTGTGTTTTTAGTAGTATGGAACATTTCTTTACAGACAACTTGTCTGTAGAAACATTTATGACATGTGTTACATGAATTTATGTATGTACAACCAATAAAGTACAAATGTTCAACTGAATATTGCCAGTACGCTGCCATTTCAAATGCCAATTTTAAAACATTTTCATGGCCACAGACAAAACAACAAACACCGACAACATCAATAAAAACTTAACAATAGAAACAATACCATAATATTGGGAACAATAACTAGATATAGTAAATCTTCTAAGGAAAAGTGAAAAATAAGACTTCATACTCGTAGATATTTTATGGTGTAGTAACACAAAGCTACACTGGCAAGGAAAAATAAACTTGAACATAAGCTATTAAGGTGCACGGTAGTGTGCCGGGCCAAGTTCAGGCCTAATTCACACAGTGTGTATATTACACGCAACCGTTCGCGCTGCTTTTGCCCCCTCATAACTTTGCTTCCTTTAATCATAAAATAATGAAACTTGAAGCATAAGAAAAATGATATACAGGTAGGCCTTGGAGGATAAGTATTGTAAAAAATGGGCACTTTTCATCTAGAGCGACTAGGGTTCCCTCCTGTTTGTATGGAGCGTTTTTACTATGGATAGAAACTGAAATTTTATATAACCCAACCGCCTGTCAGTTTTAAAGTAAAAGAGGTTTTATATAACTGACAAAATAACTCTGAATAAAGGACCCAGATCTGAACAAAAATATAAATGTGAAAATAAGGCCAAGTTCTTATCCGAAGATTTCGACCTTTAAAAGTTCTAGGCAACTTACTAGTTTGGCAAAATTATTTTTTAACTTTCTAATATGGGAAAGGATTTGGGAAAAATGGTACCAAACTAGCAAGTTGCCTAGAATTGGGATAGTATTGCACATAATAAAAAAATTTTCCGTTATTTTTATTTCAGTACTTCTAACGGCCGAAATTTTTCGACAGGAACTTAACTTCACATTTATCTTTTTGTGCGGATTTTATTTACAGAAAATACTGAAGTCAGATTAGTTCGCAAGGAATATTAAAAATCTTGTAAAACTTGAAGTACATTCGATGGGTTGAATCGTATAATTAATTGAATTGAGCAAGGATTAATTGCTACAAACTCACCGATGAATTTTATGATTCGTAAGTACGAATCGTTAAACTGACTCATATATATAATAAATATAACAACAAAAAACGGAATTACAGATAAACTTGAAAATTTGCCGCAAATTCATAAAAAAGATTTAAAAGCTTGTAATAGCGCGTTACGCTTATTCTTAGAACAGTGTTGCAGCGCCTCTGATATTATGTAAGCGCATTAGTTGAAGCTAGTAGAGCCATTTTATTAAGTACTTAAGTACTTTACATCGCCGACGATTTAATGCAATAGAGTATTACCAACGAAAGAATACAGAAAAATTAGGGGCCGACTTACCTCTATGCACATTTCGCTGCTTGCCTAAATTTTAGGACAAACTAGAAATGTCTAATGACCGAATTTTTTCAAACCAAATAGGATTTAACAGAACGCAACAGACAGCTTGTTATTTTATTTTTCCTACTTTCTGTAGGTAGGGGTCTTTACCAATCTTTAAATGTAACCGACAATTTTCATTTTACGAAAAACTTAAAATTTGCAAATTAATTAACTGCTTCTCTCACGTTCACTTGAATTTCGAAAGAAAAATATGTCCGTTAAGTAATAAACTCATTTTTTATTTCTTTATTTATTTGCGAACTAAATAACTCAATTTATTATAAAACACTAAAATATACCAACCCAGTGGTCACTAAAATTATTCAAAACTTTTGATTTTGAAGAAAAATTATTCTAGCATTTTTATAGCTTTTTAGCTTCCATCCCACTGACATGCGTATGTCAAACGCTGATTCGTGGTTCCTAAAGCTCCTTGCACACTATTTCACAAGCGTTTAGTTTTTATTGGATTGTTGCAGAGAAAAAACTAATAGTTCTGAATGGAAACAAAATCTAAAGTAAAATTTTCCCATTATTTTAGTTTAATTTTCTCTATTAGTTATAATGTATTGCAGTGAATAAGATCTAAGACGAAAATATATATATTACCCGGCGTCTTTTATTCCTTTGGTAAATTTCTTAATGTTTAGAGCTAAATGAGCCAAGGAGAGCTACCGTTCCAGTTTGGAATCTTATTAAAAATAAGCTGGATTCCAGTGTCTGAGCGCTGCAACATTATTCTTAAAATATACAACCACTGCCTGTCTTCTCTGCTCTATCCCTTTCCAATAAAAATAACACAATTAATACATTATTAATTTGATATTCCGACAGGGTATTTTGATGTAGATTTTTGGAAAGAATTTCCGTCATCCCTTGCCAAGTTTGGTTTGGAGACAAACAAGTTTCTGCTATGTGCCATCTTCAGTGTCATTTTTCGTTTTCTCTTGTTCGAAAAATGACACTGAAGATGGCACATAGCTGAAACCGGTTTGCCACCAAACCAAACTTGACAAGGGATGACGGAAATTCCTTCCAAAAATCTTCACAATTAATACAGTTAATTCGTAGGCAGTAATTGCCTGAGTATTAATTCTAATTACATTGTTTGCTTTTATCCCATAGCTGAATATTAATGATTATTAATCGTAATGATTACTTATTAAATTACTTTTACTTAAAAAAATGATTACAAGTAATCTACGAATATTGCTATTGTTATCAAATAATCAAAAGAATCAAAAGTAATCAAAACATAAATTGAATACTGTCAAGATTACTTGTGATTATATTGAAAGTTATATATGTATTAAAATAAATTGAAATATAAGGTTGAAAATTTTTTTTGAAACAGTTGTTACATTTTAATCTCTCTAAAAATATGTCCTTCGTTTCAATAAGAACACGAAAAATTACAATTTAAGTAAATGATACCAACTGAACTAAAATAGATAAAAAAATAACGAATGCTTAAATAATTGGGTCTTAGGTCAATATCAACAAAAAATTAACAATTTTTAATTAATTCCAATGTGTGATTGCAAGAGACTTTGAAAATAATGAAAAATAATCAAAAGTATTTTTTGAAATAACTTGAATTATTTTTTTGATTACTTTTGGTTATTTGATACCAATCTCAAGTAATTGTCATTATAAGCATATTAAAATAATTACCTGTTAAACTGTGTTGATTTGTATTAATGAAATCTTTAAACATTTTGCTCTGCCATTAAAGAAAGACAATAACAAGATATTTTTGCAAAAAACATTGGCCTATACAAAGCAGACTCGAGTACAAGTGGAAGCATTCGATTTTTATTGCTTATTGGGCAGGATTATTGTAATGAATAACCTATTATACTCCTGCACACATCCTCTTAAAACTATAGTACTGCAAGTTGAATTGTTTTTATCCCACAGCCATTTACTTTTCACTTCTTTTTGTTTTCTTGTTTTCATGCAACTTTTTTCTTCTCCATAATCCCTGCTTTAGTCCGAGAAATGTACTCACAACAGTCTGCTTAGTTAAAGATATTAGCTGGTTACTTATCCATGTTTGTACAAGTTTGAAAATACTACCTCCCTAAATCTGTATGTATGTATGGATCTACAATCCTTCAAAAATGTTATCAAAGTGTGGGTGTGCATTTAAACCACAAAATGTAAAACACGTTTATTTATCCACCTTGTGTGCATGCATGGCACAAGTATAGGTCTCAGGATTGTTAGATAACTGTTTTTGATGGTGCATGTCTTTCGAAAAATTTCTGAATGTCTATTGTTCCTGTTGCCGTTGTTCCAAAAGAAGATATATTTGTCTGGTTTGGTCAATGCTGACATTTGGTTAAGATGCATTTCATATTTTCTTTTTCAATTGCTGCAGCAAATTATGATTTTGAGAGCCTGCTTGTGTCAATAAGATATTTGTTTTCTGTTTGTGGGTTTGATTTCTTTTCAAAAAAGAAAAGGGAAATTTAGTTTTGCAGAGGCACATTTATAACCAAAATTTAAGATCAAGTAATGTTGAGGGAATAAATATATATGTGTGTCATAGATTTGGGAATAAAATTTAAAACATGTGAAATATAGGAGCAAATATATAACACATATGTAGGAAAAGAAAATTCAAAATATTTTCTCGATAAATTATTGCAGACTTGTAATAGGGAACGTAAGAAAGTTAGAATATTCCTTTCATCTCAAATTAGGGAAATGTTTAAAAGTAAGAATTTTATGAAACAGTTCGCCTTTGCTACCTTTCCAACAAATGCTTTGATATTTTTAAACTTGTATAGTAATCATTCTTAGATGTCAAGCATGTCCTTATTTTACGGGAAACATTTCATCAATATTATTTTTTTATCTAAAACGAAAAGATGGCTTTGCGAAAGTATTTTCATAGCAATCTTAGAAGATTTAAAATTAGTATAATGCCAAAGAGATGTAATTTTTACATTGAGATTACAAAATATTATTTTAATGTTTTTTAGTAAAGAAATATGTACCATAATTTTATAGGACAGGAACACAATATTTTTTTACTCAACTTAATATTTTTGTAATTTAAGAAATAAAAGCAAACATTAAAAGATAATGTCAAATTAAATTCCTACAAAAATCGGCTCAAGTACTAATTGACATGGAATAATTTTTTTAAGAGAGCGACAGTGAGCAAGAAGGAGTTTACGATAAAGATCATACGTTAATAGTTAGTGATATAAATAATTTATTATTTAAAAAGGAAAATAGTAATCTTATGCCAAACTGAGGATTTAGCTTTCGATATATCTATTGGTGGGAGGTAAACTACATCAAGTCAAATTTTGGTTATGTTGAAAATTACAATTGCCTCTGTCTCTGCATCAAAAAATTTGCTGTGCCCCAAACACTTTTTATAACTTTATTATTTTTTTTTTATGATATTAATATCGTTAATAAAATTAATTTAATAAAATGTTAACGTTGATTGATGTCTTTCACCTTCTACGGTGGTAATGAAACACACCAAGCCTAAGAACAAACGGTCTGTTATTTCCCAAAAATAACACAAGGCTTAATACAATTTTTTTTTATTTTACTCCGCCCTTAAAAATGTATTATAACAACTATAAAATTGTTGCTCTAAAAAGCAAAGATTAATTGCACTTGACGTTTCTTTACGTTTAAGCGCTTTCGACTTGTTGTCTTCAAATTCACTAGCTAACAACACTAACTACACTTGATGTGCTTTATCTCTATCTCAGAAACAACATTAGAAAGGAGTTATTAAGATTTTCTTGTCGATAGAGAATAATTCCAACAGTATTAAAAAAAAATTGGGCTTTCCACTTACAGAGATATAGTATAGAGCATTTGTATAATACATTTTATAAAAATAACAAGTTCTTATTATTTGAACAGGATTTTAGAGCTGATGAAGATGATAAGTGTCTCGTATATTTTTGAGATGTAAATGAATTATTTGAATGTCTAAACTAAAGATTATTCTTAGATGGATGGAGTAAAAGTAATTAACGGAACAAAAACATAAATGTAAAAATAAGAGCAAGTCCTCATCCAAAAATTTCGGCCGTTAAAAGTACTGAGACTCAAAAGAGGACTAAAACCTTTATATGTATAACACCATCCCATTTATAGGCTACTTCCTAGTTTAATAACATTTTTCCCATATTAGGAAATTTAAAAAAAAAATTGCCAAGCTAGCAAGTTGCCTAGCAAGGGGATGGTATTTTAAATATGAAGAACTTGGTCCTCATTTTGATCTCAGTACTTTTTACGGCAGAAATTTTTGGATAATTTTTTCAAGTTATCCTTGTTTGTTAATGCAGGTATAAAATCTCTTTTAACTTAAAGCTTACACACGGTTGGACTATATCAAATTTCAGCTCTCTACCTATAGTGGAAATGCTCCACACAAATAAGAGGGAATCCTAGTCGCTCTAGATGAAAGTGTCCATTTTTATTATTACTTATTCTCCAATGCCTAACTGTATACCAAATTTCAGCTCTCTATCTACAGTGGAAGTGCCACATAATATTGATGAGTCATTAGTTCAGTATGTGCCGAAATATGCAGTTTTTGCACCTTCATATCTTCGGAAGATTTTATGGTAAAACTTGGCCTATAAGGGTACTTATACATAGAGTCCTTATGTTTCAAGTTTCATTATTTTATAACTAAAGGAAGCAAAGTTATAAGGGGAATTAAAACAGCACGAATGATTTCCTTTAATATACACACTGTGTACATTAGGAGCACTACCGTTTATTAAGCAAAAAAATCAGTGTTACAATAATATAAGAATCAGTTGCCATCAGTTCCAATAAAGTACCCATACTAAAATTGTATATCTGAAGCAGGGTTGCCAAACGCACAGATATACCTGTTCGTACAGTTTTTTGAAGTGACGGGCAATTTTACAGATTTGTGTTTAAAAAAGCAAAGAAATGCAAAATTTAATTAATGTGTTAACAAAATTTTTACAAGTGTTTTCCGATCATATTCCTTCAAAAGATTCGTCAACTCAAAATTGTTTAAAAGGACATTTTCACTATCATATCGGGCTATATCTAAGAATCGAATACCCACCCCGAAAACGATATGTCTAATCGCAGTAAATATCTTATATCATAATACGCAATAAGCTTATTTTTAATATCTAACAATGTTTATTAAATTTTTTTTCAACCACGTTCTAATATCGTCATATCATTAAGTCTAGACATTGACATTCATTTGAAACATTTCCATGCCCATGAACATTAAAACCCAACAAATCTATTTGTTGCTTTTTTCGAGACACACATACACAAACAGACAATCGGAAACGTTAGATTTGTATGATACATATGCCCACAGCAATATTTTTCTACAAATGTGACGCATTTGTGGTTTTAATTGCTGTTAGTCATACCTTCTAAATTACCACAATTGTTGCCCATAACGACCAATTGTCATTATGAGACCAAAATAAGCGTTTGTCAAAACAAAAGTAAACAGCAGCGGGAAAAAGGACATAAAATAATAAACACACAAGAATCCAAAAAAAAAAACAACACTAACATCATGTGCGTAGCAACAGAACAAGATTAAAAGCCTCTAAAGCAATGATGTGGTTAACTGCTTAAAAACTTGGTTTTCAAAACCATACAAGTCTTTAAAACAAAAAGGTTACAATCAAGGAGGTTGAGGGTTCATAACCTTACTACTGCCACTAATCCTCGCAAGAGAGTAACAACGGTTTACAACAATAATATTAATCTTATTTTAGTACCAGTTAAACCAACCCAATTCGAAATATAGATGTCTGTGCCTACTGCTGCACTTTGTGGTAGAATTAAACGCTCTACATCCACCCACCAACGAATGCTGTTGATTATTTTGTGATGATGTGTATGTAGGGCTGTGTGTGGATTATTTTTAGAGTTTTATTGTATTTTTGTGAAAATAAACATTTGATTTTTATTTGCTGGTGAAATGGTTTTCTGTTCCATTTAAAGCTCAACCATTTGATTGGGCTTTTCGTATAAAAATAAGTGTATATATTTTCTTTAATCGCCAGACATTTGACTGGACTCATGTGTATTATTAGTTCTTCTGCCATAAGTGCCAGTACACATGCAAGACTGTTTTGTTTGTATTTCATAAAAGCTATGAACAGAAAAACCACCAACTTGAAATCACTTAATCCACCTTAGCCGTATAAATCCTTTTTGGGTTATACTGATACTTGGTATTTGGTTGTTATTATTGTTGTTTATACTTCTCTCTCTTTGTGCTACAATTGTTTTCTTAGAAAATAATAAATACAAACGAACGCCTGGGCTTTAATTTAAGTAAATAAAATATTGATAAGACGTTCTGGGAGGAGTTATTTATTAATTTTTTCTTTCTATATAGATTTTGAAGGGTATTGGAAAACCAACTTTCTGCTAATGTAGTATGACTATCTTAAGGATAACTAAAATAAAATTCAAGTTCGTCAAGCAAGCAAGTGTTGAATAAAAAGATCATTATAAATTACTAAAATTAATTCTACTTAATGAAAACAAAAAAAAAAAAAAAATTTAAGGATTTTCTTTATGTTATTTAAAAGATTTAGCTAGAAAGTTTTTTTTAATAAAAAACTTTAATATTAAAATGGTATTTCAGTTTTTGTCGAAAATCAATCACACATTGTAAGTTGTAGAATAAAATTCTAAGTTGTAGTATAAAATTGAAAGTGACAGACATGTTCGTGCATGTACATCACGTTAATGTCTCAAATAAAATATAGTGTTTAAATCGATATGCAAATCCTAAAGCTTAAAGGTCAACTTCTCATAATCTTTTGCCTTAAGGCATTTCTTTCAATAAGTCGTATTTTGAATAGTTGGTGGCCTTCAAACGCCAAAGAACCCCGGAAAATTTTTTTCTACGTATTTGAGAGAATAATTTTTAATTTCTTCCCTGATAGTAGCAACATTTAGGTCTCCATAGATGTTTTCACCACGTATATACCATGGGACGCCGACAACTTTTCGCAATGCCCTATACTATCTACTTTTTAATTCCTACATGTTTGATATGCATGCAGAACCCTGCAACTGAATTCCGTATGCACATATTGGTGTTTTACAATCGGTTTATATAATAAAACTTTATAACTTAGGGCCAAGGTTGAGTTTTGACCAGTGATCTAATAAAGTTGGGCTGATTTTAATTCTATAGCTTCTGTATTTGTTTTGGTGTGGCTAGGTAATGTTAGGCGTCGGTCTAGATGAATTTCTTTATATTTGACGTCATATTCCATTGGAAAAAAAAACAAACTTGTGATCATTTATTCATATTGCTTGAAGTTATTGTCTACCGTGTGGGTTAGATTTTATTTTCCACTTGCTTAGCCTATGCTCTAGTTCGGAATTGCGGATTTGTAGCTGCTGTGAACCTGACGTTAGATTGCGATTTACACTTTTAAATTGATGTCATCTGCAAACTATTACTTATGACGTGTCAGGGCATGTTTAGCTGTTGCTGTCTTGAGGGACATCGGCATATATTCTCTTAGGATGTCAACTGATACTCCGTGGTGTTTAGCTCGTTTAGTATCAATACGGTGGATAGTAAACCAATTGGCATGTACGATAAAATTTGGCTAGCTCCTTTTCAGGATTGGGAATCATAACTATTGTGGGCGGAATATGAACAATATAGTTCTAACAGCAACTATTGGTACATATGTTTGTGGCTCATGTGATGTTAAACCTTTCCTAAAGGTGATTAGCGAAGGCATTTGCTTTTTCGCATGACTTCTTGACCCCAGTGTGGTTCTTAAGTGTTAGTAGGGAATTAAAAGCGGTAGGGCGTTAGGCCATGTTTCTTACTGCTTTCCAAAGACTACAATCAGTGTTCTTAGTTGGATCCGAATTGGTTAAGTAATTTTGAAAGAAATTCGGTCTAAATTTGTTTTGTAATGTTATTGAAAAACGGTTGTTTTGCCACTGCCTTCTTAGTCTCCTTCCTCTGGCGAGAAATATAATGTCCATGGTTGGCTTAGTTGATCTTATGTTGACTGCAGAAGTGCGAAATTCTGTCGGATTATCAACATGTGACTCAACGTGGAATAATCTTCTTAGGGAAGTGTTCAGCGATAGCTAGAATACATTTGTATTTCCTTCGGTTTGTATTCCTCCTTGAGTAGAAGGTAGCGTTTACATAGCCAATGACCAAGCAGCCATGCAATGTAATGAAAGTAAGTGAGTGATCAAAAGGTAGCGGAATGAATAGTTGAGAGTTGGTTTTGTGTGATATTTTTTGTCACGGCCAAATCAATAAATGTCTTTAAGGTCATAATCTTCAGCTGCCAATAAATTTATATCCCAGAGTAAAAAAAAACCTAAGGAATTGGTGTTGTTTGATTGAGGGTGATATTAGATAGATCACTATGTTATTGCCAATCTTCAAAGTTGTCAAAAGTGGCATTAATTTCTGACATCGGAAAGTGCATTCACCATGCCTTTCCATTCGAATGTTTGGTGTCGTAGGTGAATGATCAATTTACTCTGCAGCAGTTTTTTACAGAAAAGTGTGTTTCAGAGTCAAAAAGTGTATCTTTTTACGGCGTAATTAAAAATGTCAACTTCATATTTGTATTAAATTGAAAATGGTGAGGGCCCATTTCTCGTCTGATTTTCTTATATGAAAAGATTCTTTGAAAACCGAAAATGCCTTCAAATTATCGGTGCTTACGGAAACAATTATTATACAATTAGCAGCTCCTACCATTAATTTATAAAATAAGTATATTTATTTGGATAGAACATGATAGAACATAAAATACCAGGTGAAGATATCCAGTGAATGGATATGACAAATTTTACATGCGGTTCTTCTCTCAATACACTCTGTCGGGTTATGCATATTCTCAGTTCGATGTGAGCCACAAAAATGACAAACTTTTTATAAACAAACTAGTTTTTCCTTAAATGTCACAAAATGTATCCCAACTCACAGCAGTATATCATACTTCAACAAATCATAAGCAGACAAAAACCAATTACTAATAGACCAGATAAAACTTCCTACATTAATCTGAACAAAACTTTTCTAATGAAAAAACTGACGAAACAAAGAAAACAATACAAGAAAAACTTTAACAAATTATAGATTTTAAGAGACAACAATACAAAACCATTTAAATAACTATCATGTTGAGATCAAAAGTGCTGCAAGTTAAACTTAATGCGGGCAATTGCAGACAATAAGGTGCTGGTAGACAACCAAACATTTAATAGAAACGAAAAGGGAGCTGGGACATCTGGCAAATATGTTAAAGTTCATTTTCTTACAAAAATAATAATCTTTTCATTTAAAATAATATCTTGTCCTTTCAACGCACGGAAATCATAACAATACCAGGAAATAAATGTATAAAACTTTTATTATTTTACACACACACACATACACACACACATACACTACGCACTCACATGCCCGTGCAGACAAACTTGTTCACTCGAAATATTTCGTTTATGTGAACCGGACACAAGGCAGAAATACAATATAGATAAAAAAGGATAACTAGCTTAAGTTTGTTGTTGTTGCTTTAACATAAGAATGTATTATATGCAATCGTGTTAATATTATTGTTGTAGTTGTACGCATCTTTATGTGGTCTGTGCATGTCCTGCATGTCATAAAATATTTCAAACCAAAATATGAGTACGACCGAATAAACTTTAGTTCAAATATGATCTTTTGGAGTTACATTTATTCTGGATTTACTATTTGCTTTCTTACGGAAATTTACAACAGAATTGTTGCTAATGGCAACCAACATTTAGCTCTCATTTAGTTAAGTTTTATTTGGGCATAATACTTAATGGTGGTACAATGCCATCTTGCGATTTTGAAGGTGATTAGAATTTTATCATCGTAAACTGGATTGGATTTTATGTACCTAAAGTGGCAATTAAATCACAGAAGAGTGTAATTGATGCGATAATATTTTTATAGATTAATTACTGTTTTAATATTTTCTACAAAGTCCAACATTTATAAAGCAATTATAATTGTCATCATCACTACCATCAAAATAATGTTAATCGTCCTAATTATATATAACATTATCGCATTTTTCTTGTGAAGTATTGGGCAATCGTAACTGTTCTAG
This sequence comes from Phania funesta, assembly GCA_963932375.1. Taxonomy (NCBI): domain Eukaryota; kingdom Metazoa; phylum Arthropoda; class Insecta; order Diptera; family Tachinidae; genus Phania; species Phania funesta. The sequence continues at coordinate 62,222,391 of OZ010655.1, forward strand.
TTCTGTCTACGATTAATATTCTTTCTTTGATATTGCCTGCTCGGTAGAATATTAGAAATATCTTCAGTCGACTTTTCCTGTCTGCATTTAAGAGAAAAAATATGTATAAGTTTTAAGATCTTTGATACTCCCATAACCCTTCCACTAGTAAAGGTTTGTGTTGTATGATCTGCATGCCGTGAGTTAAAGACTTATGTAACGTGGGAGCCATGCAAAACTTGAAAGCGAAATTCCGAAAACTTTCAGAATGGATCTTGTAATCACGACAAAAGTTAGTATTCAGTGGAAGTTTTTTAAACAGAACTAACTCAACTATTGTTATTTCAGAATTTTAGAATTATAAATAATACTTGCAATTTTAAAATAACAATTGATACCAGGGGTGAATACGTGAAACACTTTTTGTAAAGTTTTTTGGTTTTGAGACAAACCAAACTCGGCATGAGATGCCGGAAATTCGCTTCAAAAATCTATACCAAATCAAGAATTATTTACAAACATTATATTATTATAAGCCATTTATGGTGATCGATAGATTGATTAACATAAAATATAAAACTTTTATAAATACTTCTCAAGCATTTGACAAAGTTTCGCATGAGGGGAAGCTCATCACAATAACTTGCCACAAAATTATCAAAAGCTATACGATAGGCAAAACGTTTACGGTAATATACAGCTGACATGTCAACAGAGGCAAAGACTCAGATGTCAGTCTTTTCAGATGGGAATGTATTTGTAAGTTTAAATAGAGATCTAGAGTTAGCATCGTGCCAATTGCAGATGAAGAGAATGAAAAATAAAGGTTAACTCGTCGAAATATACTCATGTAATCTTTAAGCTCAGAAGATAAAATTGTTCAGCAATACATCAATAATACATAAATAAATCACATGACTGTTTCAATAGAAAATCAGATAAAATATTTAGGACTTTATCTAGATCGACGCCTGGTATGGTCGCCACATATCGAAACAAATACAGCAGCTATGAAGTAAAATCCATCCAACTTTACTGGGTCGTTGGTAAAAGCTCAACCTGAACTCTAACGTATGGGCATTCGGCATGCGGTTGTGGGGTTCCGCATGCTTATCACTCATTCAGAAATATCGAAGAAGACGGTCTAGTATATTACGACAAATAGTTAGCGCTCCATTATATGTAAGACACCTAAACGTCACTAAAGTAATGGTCCGGGATCTGTTATAGTTGCAAGGACACCAGAAGTTAAAAAAACAACACCTTGACCTATCGGTTTTTTGGCACATATATTTTTATATATATATATATATATATATATATATATATATATATATATATATATTATTACAAATTACAAAATACACTTAAAAGTCAGTATATATCCAGATTGACTTATGCTTAAATTAGATTATAAAGATTTGATTTTTATTTAATTTTTTTTAATATTTTTGTATTATCAGTTGTGGGTAGTGTAGCGAATGTAAAGTATTTAGAGTTTTAAATGTGCTTCTTCCGTAGTTTCTAATTTCCAGACTTTCATAAAGTAAGTAGATAATTGTTGAAGGATAGTTGGGTACTTGAATATAATATTGGGGCCCAGTAATGCTTTATGCGTCAAGTCTGGCATGACCCCAATGATGACATTGTGTTTTAAAAGTGTTCAACCGTTTAACTGTGGCGCCATTTTTCGTGAAGTCATAAATTGTTTTATCTTTCTTATTAACAATACTGTAGCAATGCGAAGTGAAGTCTAACAAATCTTTTCTGTCACACTAATTATAGTCAAGCATCACCGATGAGTCTAGATCTCTCTTCACAGAAAGTACTATTGGCAGGAATCATCGCGGAAATGCCTTCGAATTCGTTTCGCCTTATCCCATCTGGGTGCCCAGATTAGGAATATAATCACAAAATATAAAATATCTAATTATTTCGCGTTTAAAATGCCAACTTTTTATTACATTATCTAGCAGAAATTCCATACTTTCTGGAAATCTTAATTTGTAGGTTCAAGCTCAACTTAGTCAATATTTCTGGTCCACAAAGTAAGAAAAATAACCCAGTTTTGGAACACTCAAAAAATATTGAAAATATTTTTACATATATTGTTTTGAACAGAATCTCATTTTTGTAAACCCAAATTAGTTATTAAATTAAAAGAAAATCACCTTTTTCTGTTAAACTTTAATTTTTATTACTTTTACGAAAACAGTAATAATTACCAGACTTTGTCAGCTTACTGCAAAATGGGTACAGAACGTAGGTAAATAGAATTTCACATCGATATATTGAAGTTAATATTTTTTTTGTTATCAGTTAGGACTTGCTATGACGAAAACTCAATTTATAAACTTAAATTAAGTCCCACTTCTGACGTGTTTCAATCCAGCACTGGCTGGCTATTTTCAATAATTACAACATGCTTTAAGCATATAACTGCTGTATCGGTATTTCCCAACGCATTCCGGCACAAGAATCTTTCTGTGTCTTTAACTACGCATTGATTTTATGTAATTCAAGCAACCGAAAGTGCAATCCAGACCTTAATATTGACCACAACATAAAAAAAGCAATTTGAGCCCTTTACCTCTACAACTTCTAAAATAAATGACGGCGAATATCCCACAACAATGAAATTTTCAAAATTCAAAGTAACGAATTTTGTTCTGCATTTATAGCTGTTTTGTCTAAAATTATACGAAGATAAGTATTCAGAATTAGAATTCTAAGAGAAAACTTTCTCTTTTCCTTTAGAGACAGAGCGACAAGTTCAGAGATGTATAATGACGCTCTCAGTTGTTCAAAGATAGTTAAGATTATCAAAGTTAACACAGTGCTTGTGAGAACCTCCTCTGTTTAGCTAGAAAGTATAATTTAATATCTTTGAACATTTGAATCGGGTGACCCTATGAAGCCTTTATCTTTTTTATAGGTAGCGAAGGTCTGAGCTCTGACGTCATTAAACTAAATATGGGTTCATTTGCAATACGTACAATAACCTGACTTCGGTTTGTAATATTTTCCTTATTCGGTTTGCCCCTTATGTATGTTTGCATCAGTAAGAGTATAATGTGTGATACCCATGCAACAATTGGCTGAATTTATATTTTCTTTATTATTTCTATCAAGCTCTTTCATTGTAATTTTTTTCTCTGCTTCAAATATAAGATTTTATTTATATTTTTTACTTGTACCTAAAGTAGTTTGTAGTTGTATTATTTAACAACAAACAATGCAAAACAACAATAATAGGAAATGAAAAAAATAATAGTTTTACAAAGGTAATAAAATACAACAACAGTCATACTTCAAGGATAAAAAGTACCATGATTATGCTGCTGCTGGTGCAGCAAGTTAAAGACAACACGAAAAGAAATAAAAAGCTAAAGAAATTTATTCTCGTTTCGTTTCAGAATTTTTCTTTGCCAGGGCAGAAAAAAAACAACCAAAAAAATTAAATAATGCGATTTTCTAAAGATGGTATTTCTGTAGATATAAAACTAATTCAAGTTTCTTACAAATCATATGAAAACACACCTACGAGTGCATATAATATGGAGCAGTAGACACAAATCCTAAATCAAATAGATTTTATGTTTTCTAAACAAAGAATTTATAACAATTTTCATGAAAAGGCTCAGTCATCCGGGTTATCAACATCATCTGTGTCTAACAATAAATATTATTTGATTCTATAATTTCGCTTTCGACAAGATTAAAGTTAAACTCTTACGTTGAAAGTAAAAGAGGAAGGAAGTAAATATATAAAATCGTCTTACACTTTTTAATTAAAATTTTTATTAACTTAAAGTTGCTTAATGGATTTCTAGTGCAAAATAATTCTTTGCAATTATACTAAACTCACCCCTGTTGACTCTGTGTATCACTCGTTGATGCAATTGACTTGGAATGACTTTCACTGCATCGTACTGTTGTATCAGCAATTAAATAATCTGCAATAAACATGAGAATTTTAGTAATCCACTCAAACTAATATCAGTGGTATAAATGCAAGTGTTTTTTACTCTACGAACTAAACTTAGTTTTTAATTGTTTAATTACTGTCGTTATGCGGTAGTAAATTGCCAATAAAAGTCATTCAATGACTTAAACTCTTAAGGAAAAAATTACATTGGAATTTTTTAGTTCAGAGTTCTCCTATTTTTGCGAACCTTTTTCTTCTCGTTAAGGTGTTTTTTTAAATTTTTTTCTCAGATTGCGAAATGGATGTTTTGTCGTAAAACATGCAATTTTGTATATAGCATATGTGCAAAACATTTTAAATATGTAATTGAAATTTTATTGGTTTTGCAGTCCTTTATGAACAAACTATTTTATATAAAATATTTTTTACAAAAATTGTTACAAATTTCTTTGATAAATTATGGGGATTTTTTTACTCATTAATAAGTTTTAATAGTTTTCGCATTAATAAGGTCGCCTGCAAAAGTAGGTTCATGTCGGTCTGCTGATCCGGTCCTTTTATATTGCCGAAGCAAGAGAAGATTAAAGAATGAAAGAAACGTAGAGAAAAGTTAAGGTAAGTCGAAAAATTTAAGTTAGATGTATAAAATAGTGCAGAGAAGAAGGGGTTAGTGGTAACTATAACTGTACCGATGTGGGGTCAACCGTTGGCCAGTTGGGACTCCTTGTGAAGGAAAACATTTCCTTTATTTCATATCCGATAGTTCGCAGAGGATAAAGACCTCCGCTGGAGACTAATCCGGCGTTGGTCCTCTACAGCAGGACAGAAGCACAGTGACACCTTCTACAGAACCTATTTCCAATCTCTTGGTGTGAATACGAAATCTGCTAAGTCCGTTAATCGATTTCATGCATATTGGTTCTACCTAGCATCTATGCTAAGCATTGTTATTTGGGTTTTACTGCCAGTTAGGATCCAACTATTTCTACAAATAGTACCGTAGCCACTTTTTCGCTTTTCATATCGCTGATGTTTCAGTCTACATTAATACTCTACGTTAGAGATTCAAAAGACATGTTCACGGCCATATCGCGTATATAAATAACTCCGCCTACTCTGTTATCGCATATGGATGCATCTATAGAATCTAGATCAAATGACTCTAGATCAAAGCACTTAAATTTCTAGTTTAGTATGGCATTTCTTTTCGTCAACAGCTAAAATTTTACTGTCGCTAGGTCATTCAAGTAAGAGGTTATGTTAATAATCGGTGTACTGTGGTTTGTAGTGAGGTCAAGAAATTTCATTTTAACGATATTCGAAGTGGGGAGTTATTTCGACATCGCTATCACAGCATATAAGTTGGAATTATGATCTGGGGTGCTATAACGTATTACGGCACAAAGGCTTAGAATTTTCAAAGTGCAACAAACTTACAGGACTCTGTTCCAATAAGTTTTGCTAAAGTAAATAACATTCTTGAACCAATTCCATAGATTCTGCAACAAGATAAAGAAAACCCCTTCACATAATGCCAGAATTATAACAACAAGAAACAACATTTTTTGCGGCTCTCCTGAAAATTTTTGTTTAAGGATATGGCCGATTATTGGAATATACTTGCTCATTGTTTGCACATATATGAAGCCTAAAATGGGAGTTGGTTGCCTTTCCTCCTTATATTGCCATCTTTTATTGGCGAACACCTTTGATTTTAAAAAACTCAGTTTTAAAAAGCCAATATTTGAATCGCAAAGAAATATGGCGTATTTAAAAAATCCAGCTTAACGCATGCACGTAGCGATGAGCTTGGCTAAATTGATAGGAATATTTATAAGCTCCATTAAATAAGAGTTTTACTCCTAAATAAAACAGTGATTGCAAAAGGATAAAAAACGTGCATCAGTATTTATTTATTCGTCTTTTTGTTCTTTTCCAAGGAAGTGCTCTGTATTTATACAGTACTTTTTTAAAATAGACATCATCTAGTAGCTGGAAAAAAGAAATGACGGAAAAGTTTTAGAGCCATTGGATTTTTTAACTGATTTGTTTCCTTTACATATTTCAATCCTTGAACAGCCTTTGTACAATTTACCATTTAAAAGCTTTCGGGCTGTTGCAACATCCTTCTTTAATCTAACAGAAGAAAACAAAAGCTTTTCACATACATTTTGTAGCACCAGAAAGCACAAATGAAAGCTTTTTTAGCAAAAGTAAGTGTACCAAAAGAATAACAAATGAAGACATGTCACCCCCTGTTACTACTAAAAATATCCCTTAGGAAATATTTGCATGAACTTTAAGAAAAAGCTTCTGTTTCTGTAATTTCTAAACTTACCCTTCTGCTGTTGTTGCTGAACTTGCGACTGCTGTTGCTGTAGCTGATGCAATTGACTTGTTGGTATGAATTCTTCATGTTTCTGGTCACCTTTCTCCTCATATTTAAGCTTATACTCCGAATGCTTTCGCAGCGACATTAATAGTGATTGTGTACGTTGTGGAATTTCAGGCGGTGCTGGCTCTGGCGGTGGTTCTGCGACTTCATCGCCCGACGTATGGAACTCATTAATTTCACCACTACCACCATTGTTAGTAGCACCGTTTAAAACCGAATTTGAAGCATTTGAGCTTTCAATATTTGATTCTGAGTACTCACGCAATTCCATTTGTAGTTGTTGTAATTTAAATTTATCACGCTCATTGCGACTGTTAGCGGTATTAATAGTAGCGTTACTATTGGAAGACGTAGCACTGCTAGATGAAGTCATGCCATTTGCACCACGACTGCCACTGGTACGCCCAGATTTCGAGCGATGTGAACGTGTGGCACTCGGATTTAAAGTATTCGCAGCCGAGCTAGTGGGAAGTAAAAATGCATTGTTTATTACCGTTTGCACCGCTGCACCATTACCCGATAGGAAATCATTGGCTGTTTGCAGGCGATCCAATATGGCCGAACTACCCGAAAACGAAACGCGATCACTATGAGAATCGGAATTTGATTGAGAGTCGTATCTGGAATTCAGAAAAGGATTTGTACTACGTGTTGTGTTTTGGGGCAACCCCAAATTGGCATTATTTAGAAATTTATTGTTGGCAGTCGTGGTGGCTGTTATAGTTGTGGGCGTATGCAAATTGGCAGTAGGCATTTGTTTGAGTGGCGAACAAAGTTCAGTGCTCTCTTGTTGTAGATGTTGTAAAAACGTTTGGTTGGCATTAGCGTTCATTGAGACATCGCGATTTGATGATGAGGGATATTCATTCAGACGTGAAGAGAAGTGTTCTTCATTTTCGAAATCAGAATTATAACGGTCGAGATCTGGAAATAAAATTGTTATAAGTATTTTCACCTTTAGTACAGAATTTAAAAGTTTTACACTTTTCTCTTTTTAGATTTTAATTTTCTAAACTTCTTAATCGACATGGGTTGCTTTATTTCATTGAACTACAATTTTATCAATATTCTGTCACTGATTATTCATTATTGAGAATGGCGTTTGTTAGTTTGTATGCTATTAAATGAGTTTCCTATAAGAACGGATCGATATTGCTAGTCTGCGGAAGTCATTTTGTTTTCGAACCGATTGTCAAACCTGTTATTTTTTATTAAAATAAGTGTGTGTTAAGGTACTCTCAAACTATTGTGCATATGTTACGATTTTATTTAGATTGTAGCAGAGATATTGGTCTACACTATCTCATATCAAATAACCGGGAAAAGACGTGGTTGTTTATTTCGAGCAAGTAGCAAGAAAAAATGACGAAACTATTCTTTTGGAGGTAGCAGCGGCGGTGGCTTTAGAGAATTTTAGGCGGCACAGAGTGTATTAAACAGATTGATAACCGATAAGCACAGTAACTGTTTTTGAGCCAGTGCAATCTGAAAAAATATCACCTGCAGCGCATTGTCAGTGGCAAATCAGTCGCCTTGTTTATTTGTTAAACAACTGTTTATGGTACTATCTTCGTTCGCTTCTAAAAATGAAGGCGTGGTAAAACAAAAAGTCTGAGTGCTTAGAATTTTTTTTAAATAATGAGAAACGATACGACTGTCAAATTTCCCTCCATATTTTTGACATTCTATATTACTTCCTCATTTTACTTGAATTTTTGACTAGATGTGTTATTTGATTCAACAGTGTGAAAAGCGCTTTAGTGGCGACACTTGAGTAACGGGCGTAGTGGCTCTTTAAGGTTTGGCGGTTACATGCAAGACAACCCCTTCGGTAAAAGGCAAGAACGTCAGACAAATGCCAAGTCGACCGAAAATTTGTGAATAGAGTCAACCACAGCCACTCGGACTAGTTCGTTTGCTGAGTAGTTTTGGATACTTTTGAAAGAAGACCTGACCGTTGACAGAAAAGTTCTCCGCAGCGACGACACGCATTTGAAGTAGAATGGTTACGTTAATAATTTTCATATATTTGTAAATGAATGTGGGCAATGTGCTCTAGGACGGCGCTACGTGGTACACAACTAGCGCGACAATGGACATTTCGCAGCAAAGACTTGACTTATCTCTCAAGGAGCTGACATGATTTGTCAGCATTGTCCTTGGGATCAAAGCTGGCGGGAACTAAATTTTCACGGTAAACATAATGCCATCATTTTCCCGAACTCAGGCGGATGTATACGGTGGAGCCATTAGAAACTGAAACTACCATACCCGTGAAGTCGCTTGATGTCATATTCCACAAGTAATTCCATATATGTGTCATTAAAGTAGAAAATAACTTAAGGCTTGTTTTATAACCTTTTAAAATCGAGCCGTGTTTCAGTTTGTAGCAATCTTTTGATTATGTATAACTTCGCTCCGTTTACAAGTAATTTAGAAATGTTATTAAATTATTTTAGTTTTTAATTTTTTCAGGCAAACATTAAATAATTTTCATTTGTTGGAACTAAACCATAGGTCGTATGAATAACTGATTTATTTAGAAGGTTGGAACGAATTTCCTTCATTCCTTGTCCAGTTCGGTTTGTCGAAAACCCACTGTCTGCTTAGAACAATCTTCAGTATTATTTTTGGTTTTAAGTCAGACACTGAAGAATGGCACAAGCCGAAACCGATTTGTCTGTTGGCCAAACCAATCAAATGACGCTATGCTGGAAATTCTTTCCAAAAAGCTATAGCGAACGTTGGAAAATCAAAAAAAAAATGAACGACTGAAATGTCAATTCACAAAACCATATTTCAATTCTATTGAAAGCAGTAAACCTGGGTAATATTTTTATTAACTTGAATATTTCTGCAGGTAGTTTCACCAATAAAATAGTTTCTAGAGTTATGAATTTCAACGTGTTCACATTTCCTAAGCTAATATTTGTAAAAGAAAAACCCCCAGTATTATCATACGAGTATCATACTTTTATAATCTTCATTTAGCACTGAGAGAAATGAAAAACAAAAAATAATAAACTCAACGAATTATTTTAAGCCATTTGGTGCAACATTGCAAGTGAACTCAACCTTAAAATCTTTAAACTCTTTCTCTGTGTCGGTATTCACTATCAAAGAGAAGCTAGTTGAATAGGAATACGATATAGACTGTATGAATAAGATATACAGAAAAAATAATTAAATTATTTTCATCACTTCTTTAATCTCTGTGGAAATCCTCTTATCATAGTATCGCTAATTGAAAAAAGGGAGAAGAGTTTGTCCTTTTCTATGCAGAAGCTTTTAACGAAAAAAGAAAAATTCCGCACATTTTTTTACAGTTTTTGGTTCAAATAAATATAGAATAAATGCAATTTTATTTCATAGATATTTATGAGAACTGCCCATACTCAGTTGTACACAGTTGGTACCGTAAAACATAAAAACCAACACCAATTCACCAGGCAGTATGGGAAACAAACAAAACGTTATAAAAATAGTAAGTTAATACACTTTCGGTGAAATACGCTACAGATTAATGTGGTCGTGCTAGTTTGAAGCAGTGATTTGGGTTTCCGTATACATATTTACTCTAAATGGCATTTTAATTGCCAACTGCTCTTTCTCATTAAATATTTTTTATAAAAGTGATAATGACATTGACTTATGAATGAGAGGTCTTAAAAGTCAAGGCAAATAAAGATCGGGTGTCCGTATTTATCAAATGAAATCTAAGAGGGAAATAACGCACTAATTGAACCTGCTACTAAACTCTAAATTTAAAAAAGTCGAAATTCACTAAAAACTCAAAATTACACCAAAACTCAAAATCTTTTGAAAAACTTTGAAATTTTACAAAAATTTATAATTACACAAAAATGCGCAAAATTCACATAAAACTTAAAACATCATAAAAACTATCTATATTGCTCAACTGGATATTAAAATAAAATATTTTGAATTCACAAAAAACTGAAAAATCACCACAAAACCAGAAAGTTGCCAAAAGAACAGGAAATTTTATGTTAATTCTATGTTTTCCAAAAAAAAAAAACTATCGAAAATTTGAATTGCACCCCTGGTTGAAGAATCACCATCAAATTCAACAGAAAACTATAAAAATAAAAATTAAGAATTCACTAATAATTTGAAACTTTACAAATAAAATTAATAGATTCACCAAAAGTCAGAAATTCGGCAAAAAAATTACCAATAAATAGAATGTCACCTAAATTGGGAATTTCACCACAATCTGCACGGAAAATTTCAAAAACTAAAAGTTTCGCAAAAATAAGAAATTAAACTGAAATTCCACAAAAAATTTGAAAATCTCCAAAATAATATAAGTTTATATAGCCGACATTGGAAAAAATATCTCTTCTATTAATCGATCGGAAATGCTTATATTAAAATAAAAGAAGAGTTTAACTGTAAAATAATACGACTAAGATCGAAGACCAAAATTAAAGATCACCGCTAACAATCCTAGGCACTAGAAAAAATTAGTAGTGAAGCATTTCATTTATTTATTTTAATTATTTTTAATTTCTTACTTATATTCTTATAACATTTGCTACTTTCGAAAAGTTTTTACTTAATTGTCTTCATAAATAATTTTAAACTTAACGATTGATTTGAATTAATGGATTTTCTTTGAATACAACTCTGTCAATACTATTTTTTACAACCTCATTCATTTATATTATTTGTTACTCTTTTTAACAACCATGTTCTAAAACTAGTATATAAGCAGCACCACTTTTATGAATAAAATCACTTTGCTTTCTGCCTTCACTGAATGAACATCTCTGTCCAGTATTTATATATCGGATAGGCTCTGATAATTTATTGAAGAACTGAAATTGAAGTAGTTAAAAGTAAAACATTAAGTTCGTCTACCTTAATTGTTTATATGAACAACTCCTAGAACTACTGTGAGAAGGTTGTCACAGTAGTACATTTAGTTCATACTTTTATGAAGGGTATATAAGATTCGGTTAGGCCGGTAAAAACTCTCTTACTTTGTTTTTTTTTTAATCTGGCAATTATAGTTATAGTAACTATCAAAAAAATCTATTATTCCGAAATCCCTATCAGTAATGCATTTTCCTACCGTTTCCGCCAACGAAGTTGTCAAAAAATGCGTTTTTGTATTAAACGGATGTTATTGCAGAGCAAAATTTAGTAATGCTATCTCCAACTGAAACCCGTCAACAGAATTTCGTAAAGTTTTACTAGCCATCAGAATTCTTCTCAGCATAACGCGTTTGGTTTGTCAGAACCCAAAAGGCGGAAATTTAATTTAAATTTAAGCTGTGTAAAGCAGAAATGTCATCTCTTTTCTTGAGGGAATTGAACAACTCAAGTCAGGATATGGCTGCAATGAAAAGTTAATGCTTCATGCTGTGAAGGCAACTGCATAAGATCCAGCAAAAATGCTGGAAGCATTTCCAATTAGTATTTCAAGAGCAGACAAGCCTTGGGAGATTATATCATTTCTTACTGATGGTCCTGAAATTTTTAATAACACAATTCTGTTTGCGAAAAAGCGAAAATGTCATTATATAATGACAATAAGTATTACTTCTTTAGTCCCCGATTGGAGTAATGTAACGAAAAGGAACAAATTTTGTGTGACATCAAATAACATGAAATTAAAAAGGAATCTAAAATTAACTGCCGGGGGAAAAATATTAATTTTTTGGTTTTCTTTGTGGATTACGCATTCGAATAGAGAACATATAAAAAACTTTCGGAAAAAGGAAGAGAATAATTTTTAAGGTAATTTTCGAAAGAAGGATTATCTCTTTAAGTGAAAGACAAGGACATTTATTGCAATATTTTTTTATTAATTTTTTCCAAAGTCGTTTAAGGTTCTTCAACGGTTTGCCTATACTAGAAATATAGTTTGCGAACAGCAAACGCTTCTTTGCAAATATTTAATATCCGTTTTAGACGTTTAAATTCAATTGTGTAGTCGACTATGATCCACAGTTATGGCTGTAGAATCCCTTAAACATCATCTAATGACACAAATAACGTATACAGTCACATACAATGATATATAACTGAAACCTGCTTAAATATACGAAGGGCTTGGGACTAACTAAACTAAAGGTAGATAGACTAAATAACTTACTTGCCAATTGCTGACTTTGCAATAACAGCTGTGCCAACAATTGCGTATCGAATGCTGATGCTTGACCCGTATTCTGATATTCATCCTCACTGCTGCTATTGTAGGCATGTCTGCTGTGCCATTCAGCTGAACGCTGACGTCGTATGCCATGTTCGCCACCATTAAAATAATATTCACTTCCGCCACTACCGCTGCCACCACGTTTACGGCCAATTGTACCCGAATGGCTGGACATTATAAGTATCGCAGTGAGAGTGTGCAATTTCTCTTTTTTAAGTTTCGCACTTTGACTCCTTTTGTCCGGCTACTATGTCGTTATGGTTGGTGTTCTTATCGTTCGTTGCCGTAGAAGGCGTGCTGCTGCTTCAGGTCATCTATTTTTGAAAGATGGTCATAACTTCTGATGTCAGCCAAAGTTTTTGCTCAGTTACTCTCTGATTCCGTTATTCCAGTTGAATATATTTAAGTGGTTATGTTCTTTGTGTTAAAATTTTATACACTTAATGTTGTTGTTGTGGTGGTAGTAGGAGTTCGATGGCGATGTCAATGATAAGTTTTAGTTGAATGGTGTGTTGTTGCAGTTGTATAGGTGGGTTTCTTATGTTCATATGTTCTTCTTGTTTTTGCAGTTGTCGTCGTTTTACGGCCAACTGTTTTTGATTTATTTACTACCGAAAATAATGTAATTCATACAAAGTGTTTTAATCACATTTGAAACAACAAAAGACATGTCTTTTATTTCTTTCTCTGCCTTTACCACAAGTGCGATCATGCTAGACTCCTTACAGCCTGTTGTAAGCTCTGGAAAGATAAGAAAACAAAAATAATTTTAGTTTAATTAAAAACTTGTTCAGTGTGTGATTTATTTTTTTATGACATTAAAAATGATTTTGGGAATTTACACACAGAAAAACAAAATGAGTTTTAAAGACTGGCTACTTTAACTGTTTTGAATTTGTAGTTATCAGCAAATATTAACTTTTCATCTCCTCTAATACTTATGCCTTAAAATGTGGTTATATGAGACACATTAACAATATACATTAAAAATATAGTGAAAAATATTTTCAAAAATGGTGTTGTTGTGTTTCACTAACTACCTCCTAAACGATAGAATAGCTAGTTAATTTCCTCTTTAATCAAAAAAGAAATATCAAGTGGCATTTCTGCCAAAAAAAAAGGTGAAATAAGCGAAAAAAGGTGAAATAACTGAATAAATAAATAAACTGACTAACACAAAATATATTATGGATAACAATTTTCGGAAAAGTAAAGTAAAAAACATGCTTTTTCCACATGTAGTGCAGATGTATTTACTACCATGTTCATAAAATATATTTCGAACACAATTAACACTGCCCCTAAAAGAACGATAACGTTCTCTTGAATTGTAAATGAAGATACACATTTATTTGTAAAAAATCTTAGAGCCGTCTTAATGAATTTATTTATTTATTTACTAGGTCAGTCAATTAATACTTTAATAAAACATTACACTAAAAAGGCGCAAGTCAGTTTTTTATTCTTTTAGAATAAAATAAGTAGAAAACACACAAACAATTATTGTTTTGTTTTTGTTTCTTGATAATCGTTTAGTTAACAATAAGTGCTGTCCTAACAATATCGCTTGCATAGGTTTCTGAATAGCAACAACCTTAATTTTGTCGATAAAATTTTATTAATAAGTAATTTCCGTCCATAGTGGCTATTCTCTTCAACTTAAAAGCAAATCCTCTAAAACTAAACAAGCAAATTTTTAAATATTTTCTGGAAATAATTTGGAGTACATGATAGTGGGAATGTTGATAGGAATTTCTTTCTCCCAACTCCTAGGGCTAGAAAAGATTATAAATATACTTTTTATACAGTTCCGAAAATGCTGGTTAGCATTTTATTTGAATAAATTTGGTTTCTGCTAGGGTGAAATAATTGCTTGAATGGTGTTGTTAAACACAAATACTTGCAACAAATATAAATCATATCTTCATGTCAGTTCGCCAAATGATAACAGACAACGCACAATAAACACCGAACAACAACAGCAAATATAAATTTTAATAATAACTGCTTATCATAAAAATAAGTAGCTTTCGAAAATTTGTTCCCTGCACAATTATTTGATAATTAGCTATTATTACGAAACCGTCTACATAATTACGACCAAATTTACAAATGTAACAAAAAATCTGTATACTGATATACATATACCTGAACCCTAAATAATTAAAACAAAAATAAAAAAAGTCAAATAAAAATAAATATCATACAGACTTAACAGATGTGGCATTAAAAAAATATATATAATGAAAGGAAACCGAAAGTAATTCAGAATGTTTTGCAAATGTATCCCTTTTGGTTTTCACAATATATTCGTCCTTATTTAATTGTGCTCTTAAACAATGGCAGTGTTTTAAAATGAAGTCTTTCATTTTGCTACTACAGCGCAAATACGGTCCCTATTTTTGGCAGCTCTAAAATCACCCTCTTCCACATAATGTGTGTGGTGACAACAACAAAATGTAACAAAAAAAAAAAAAAGAGATTGTTTGTGTGTATTTGTGAAATAAATCACAATTAGGTAAACTATATTAACAAAAGAACACACCAAAAGAGTGGAACTAATTTTATTTAAGTATTCGAAGTCACGCGGTGGTAATGTTTGTTCAAACGCATCTATAAAATATTCACTTTAAAAACACAAGCAAATGAAATAGAAATTTTAAAGAGTTTTCTCTTTGATCTCTTCGCTGAAATTTAAACTCGTTATTTTCTCGAAGTTCGAATTGTTAAATTTTTTTATTTTTTTGTAATGTTCAGTATTTAAGATCTTTGCAAATTGCACTATGGCTGAAAATAGGTTGTATAATATAATAATATAATAAAACAGAAGACAATATAGTCTATATTTTTAATAAAAATTTTTTGAAGAATAAATTTCTGCATTTTTTATCTGAATATAATTGGATGGTTGTAGCGCAAATTGGGAAGACTGATTGTACTATCGGTTTTGCTTTAAATTAGTAGGTTTATCGCCTGAGTGCTGCAGAAATAATTTTTAACTGTCACCGATAATATTTTTGAGAGTTGGTTTAGAATTGTAAACTATTCTACTATATTTTCGTAGCCATTCATTTGAAGCTGATTATATTGTTAAAGAAGTAATATAGGTGAAGACTGAGAGTATGTCGAATACAGTGGTGCAGAGTTCGATATATTCATTTAAAATTTTAAATAAATTAGTCTATTAGTACAATATAAACATGAAAAAAATTATTTGCAGTCATATCTGTAAT
Organism: Phania funesta; assembly: GCA_963932375.1. Taxonomy (NCBI): domain Eukaryota; kingdom Metazoa; phylum Arthropoda; class Insecta; order Diptera; family Tachinidae; genus Phania; species Phania funesta. Next base: position 62,238,110 of record OZ010655.1, read on the forward strand.
AAAAATATATTTGGTATTAGTTCCCTGCTTATCTCACAAAAAATTGTAGTTTAAATATGTAATCTGCAGATTGAATTCATATCTGAGAAATACATTCCGAGATACATATCTGCTGGGGTCATGGAAAAGTCCGAAGTAAGAGCTTCTGTAAAAATATATGGGGCAAATAAAAATTAGGGACACAAAAGGCTTATAAAAAAATCAATGCAAATACAAAAAGTTTAAAAACAAAATTTGTCGAGGGCTTCTGAACGCACATATCTACCGTGTTGTATAATAGTTTTCAATACGACCCAGGTTTAAAAACCAAACTTTAGACCTTGAAACCATATAGAAAACATCAGTTCTGTGTAATTATTACACATATTATTAAGCAAACATAAACAGAGGAAAAGCAAATGATGTTAGTAATCTGTGCAAATGGTCATCACACCGCAGATCTGCTTTCAGCGAAGTAAAAAAAAAAATTTTAAATAAAAATAGTTTTGCAGTAAAAGGATATAAATATGACTAATTCAGTTAATGTCTAATAAAAATGACATTTTTTGATTTGATAAAAAAACTGCATTTCTGACAACAACAAAAAGTGTTAATTTATCCTGATTTATAATTACTTCTAAAATCCGCACCTTCTTCTAAAGAGAATTTGGCAAATTTTGAACAATGTTATCAATTATTGCATAGAAAATAGGTTAAATAAATTTAAATATTTACTCTTGGGAAAAGTCGCATACACTTCGAAAATCTCCACTTAAACTGATATCTTTCTAGCGTTTCGACAATATTATTGGTTCCCATCTAATATCAATATTAGTTGCAAAATGTTCTATTGCACTTATTGCTTCAAAAATGTATCGAGTCCTTGATCGGCCATTTAAAATGTTTTCAAATAACCATTAAAATAAAATAAACATTGCCACAACAATACTATGGTTATCGAGACCATGATATAACCATGTTGTTTCCTTGCATGTAGATATTGGAACAAAACTTGCAAAAATCCATTTCTCTGTAACTTTTTTTAATGAGAATCGCAATTTAGCTGCCTAAAGAATATGAGTAGTCGATGTATGTAAAAAAGTAAACTTTTTCTTTTATGTTTGTGACAAATGTATTTTCCATTTCAAAATTATTATATTTAGTTTGTTGCCAGACGCACCTGGGGAATTTTTCACAAATTTCTTATGTTCCCTTTTTTTTTGTTTGGAAATATTAAAAAAAAAAATGCTGAAAAAAGAAATAATATTTAATGTTGGGTTTAAAAAATTAGCTAATTTTTACGATTATTCGTTTAATATACTTTCGGTCTAGAACTAGATATAGCGAGAAACTTGAATATATCTTATCTTGAATATTTAACTGGCGATATTTTCTTGCTTTCTATAAATGCTGAATGTGTTACATATGCGAGAATTTGTTCGTAAATATCAAGGATACGAAGTAATATTCACCAGTTCTTTATGGAATATTTGGAAAACATTGATAATCAAGCGTTTGATTTGTAACTATTGTGGTAATAGTCGTATATGTAATTTTCGACCTTATAAACTTGTTTGCCAATCCGCTCTGCTCTATAGTCTTCTTTTGTTAAAATTGTAAACCTAAGTTTAATTTTCTTAAGGGTCGAAAGAAGAATTAAAAAAAATTATCAAATTTTAAAACTCTTTTGATTTCTTGACACCTGATCGAATAATCGATTTAAAATTTCAATTAAATTAACATCACTCTCGTTATCATTTAAGCTGAATTCCATTAAATATGAAAGTTTAGTATTCATACATTCGTCTTCCATTTAAGCTTAACAACACAGACAGATTTAGCTATGTGTAAGTGCAAGTGAAGCTATGATACATACATATGTAAGGATGTACGCCTAAAGGTTGTAAGCGTTTGTGACAGGTATTTTAATGACAAATTGTTTTATGTCTTAGCAGGCTGATTACAATTCAATTTTCTCATTCATGAAAGTACACGTTTTTCCATTTATACGTCGACAAAGTGTATACCCAGCTGACAGAATGTTCCAGATTTAAAATGAAACTTTGTAATGATATTTTAAAAGCTGTATTCACACCTCCCATGACTATAGCTACGGCGACAAATTCATTACAGTTTGTTACGTGACAACCATGTAATCACCAAGGGTATCTGTTAATATAAAAACTTTCATTGAAAAGTTAAAATTAAAATGTTTTAAATATCTATAAAATTGGCACAATTTAAACCCCAATTTAACTAGTTGAGTCTCTCGAATTAAACCAAGTTTTCAAAATAAAACAAAGCAATTCGCCAACGTTGGTTGCTTCGGCATGGGTCCATTGGTGAGGAGTGCAAAAAACAAAATAAATACAATTCGCCCAAAACACGGTGCTTATTGACATTTTAATTTCTTTCGCCTACAAAACACCTGACAACTCTATTCCTAAAAAAAGAAAACAAGACTTCAGCAAAAAAACATACTAAGTCATTTGTCATTTCTAGATTTAACTTTGACAGTCATAAATCTTTTGTCTTTATTTTAGTCTGCCAGATTACACACATTTATTTCCATTTATACCTAGAAAGTTATGCTGGTATAAATTGCACCTATCACTATAGCATTTTCCATTCTACCTGTAAGGACGTCCACAATACTTTACTTGCCATTTCGATATGACATTTACTTTAAATACATTCACATTGGAGTCTGTACATATGTGTGTATCTAAATTCCCCTAAATTATATGTTATTGCCTCTTTGTCTAAACATTAAGATTTATGTTTTAACATCAATGAAATTAATTCAAGTAGGATCAGTAGTCAAGATTACAGGTTATAATATCAAGTTATTAGATATTTGGCATCAAAGGATTTTGCTTATATTACAAAGTATTCCTACTCAACTGAAAAACACATTCATATGCTCACCTATACACACTCACACAAACTCTCTTGTCTTGTGCTGTACCGATGCCAATAAAAGGAGTGTCTTAAATTGTATTTGAGTGACAAAATTTGTAACTTAATGCTACAAAATAAATTATTCGAAGGAAATTAAAGTCAACCATAGGATTTTGTCGTATTACCATTGAGAGTAGGATTTATGCATTAGTCCTGTTTTATAGTTGTGTCAGTTAAAATCAAGAAAGTTAAATAAATACAAAATGTATATTATGGCCAAGGTGTATATTAAACTAATTGCTGTTTAATAAAATGTTTTTATTAAACATTTATTAAATCCTTATGGATTCAATAATACTACTTGTGTACAAGCAATAACACTAGTTCGGGTACGCTCTTGTTAGACAGAAAAAAGATTACATTTGTTAAAGGATTTGTTTAGTTTCGCAGATTTTAATTGATTATTTTAATTATTTAAATAAATTAATTACAAATATTTTTTCAGTAAACAAATAAACCAAGCAATTAGGAACTTAATTAATTTAATTGGTTAATCAAAAGTTCATTGAAGTAATTAAAATCTTTATTAAATTTCCAGCTGCAAATAATAAATCAAGATATTTTTATTTACATTTGTAATAAGTAAAAGAGGAATTTATATTTATGCCCAAAATATTATATACGAGTCTTTTCTGCTTTCAATCAAACTTGGAGGTCTAAGTCCCATTTTGTAATTTATAACTGGATATTTTTTATTATAATTTTTTTAAAGTCTGAATAATAATTCCATTAAGACACAATGCATGCACAATGCAAACTCTCTATAAAATAAAAAAATTGAAATAAACATGTTTAGTTGAATCGAAATTTAATAAAAAGCCTTGATTCTTTTGGAATTTCACCAACAGTAAATCTGTTTTGAAAAACACTAATATTTCTTCGAAATTCGAAGTAACCAAAATATTCGAACTTCACCACAAATCGGGATGTAATTAATAATTTAAAAATTCACCAAAAAAATTTTAAATTCATTAAAAACTAAACATTTTACCAAGTTTATCAAAAATAAACTTTCACAAAAAACCGAAAGTTCAACAAAAACTCATAAAAATCTGAAAATCTCGAATAAAGCTATATTACCCAAGGGCTTAAGGTTATTTAAAGCTCGAAATTTTACTAGAGAAAATTATCAAAATTTGCAATTTTATCACCAGTTATATAAAATAATCTATATTTTAGAAAAAAAAAATCTGAGTGGTACTAAAAGTAGATGTTGTGACTAAAATTCATAAAAAAATTTAATTTTACCACAGATTGAAACCTCTAGAATTTAGCAAAAAATTTAAAAAAACATCACTATAAAATTTGATGTATTTACGATATTTACATTAGGGAAAAATCGATACACCTTTTAGGCGTTACGATACCGATAATAAAGAAAAATATTGGCGATATGACTGCTTTCGATTAAGATACGTATGTTAAAATATAGTTTCATCGGCAATAAAAATACGGCCGATACCGATACATTTATCGGATGCATCCTTAGTTTAAATTAATTTAAATCACTTTAGTCCTGCTATATTTCTGATCTTATAAGTGTAAGAAGGCAACTGGCGGAATTAGGACAGGAAAAAAAGACATAATCTCTACTTAAAATTAACATAATTAAATGATGTAGATTTTTGGACCGAACTTCCGTCATCCCTTCCAAAAATCTGCATCTACCTGTCGGAATATCAAATCAAGAATAATGACTTTATTTTCAGACTCAACACAAAAAATTATAAATTGAACAAATTGCCACATGTTCTTAATATTAAAGCAAAAATTAAAGTAATTTTTCAAATCTTTGGTGTTTGGTATTTGGCTTGAGAATTGACTAAAATTAACAAAATAATGTATGTGATTTCGTATCTTAATGTCCTACACCATGGTTATTGTATTCTAACACTAGCAAAACAATGACACGTACAAATAAATTGATTAGATGTAGCCTAAGAACGCGTAATTTACTATATACTAAGCAATTAAGACTTAAAGAATAATTAATGCCTTTTTGATCTTGACCCAGGTAATTTTTTAAACCCATCTCTTTATAACGCTCAAAAAAAAGCTCAGTACACAGATCGGAGAAATCCGACTGATCGCAAGAATTCAGAATTAAAACACGTCTTCCAACACAAATTAAAATTATACATTCACAGAGAAAATGTGTCGTTGTTTCAACCTCCAGACATAAACAACATAAAAAAGCACGAATCCAATTGCTCCTATACAGAAAATACTTCAGGTTAAAATTATCCTATTCCAGGATTTTGTTGTATGTAAGGGGTGTAATCAAGCGCAAGCCCTGTCTTTTAAGCAAATTATGAGATAGAATTCATTAAAAAAAACATTATTATTTAAAAAAATACGAATTTGTATTCTTTTGTATACGATTTTCCTGTTTGAATTATATTGTACAGTAAAGGAATATTATTTTATAATAAACATTATTTTCCTTGCCCATTTTAATAATAGTTAGTTCAACATAATGCATCGTTTACCTGACTTTACTATATTCAACATGCAGAGATCGTCAATAACAAATATTTTTCTAATATCTTATTAACGACACATAATTCCAGTTAAGCCATTAACATTTATTAGAAAACATTAAATCACTTATTTCTATAATATGGGGAACTAGGTTTTATAAGTAATTCTCACTTGGTTTGAGAAAATTACGTACGAGTAATTTTAAGTTCTTAGCAGGACTTAGCAATCAATAAAAAAAATTGTACTCTATGACTACTTTCCAAGAATTTCCTTTCTTTTCTCAAAGAACTTGCACTTCTAAAATATTGTTACAAAGATAAGTGTGCACAAATAATCTTACTTGTAAGAATTGAATGGATACATAAAGTCCCAGCGCTGTGCTTATACAGCAATAAACACAACACCCATAAGATGATATAAGTTACTCACAGAAGCAACGACGAAGATATAACATCAGCACGTACAGACGAATTACCAGGAATTAAATACCTTGTAAAACAACAGCAACGCAAAGAAGACAGCACCTGCAGCAACAAAGCAGGCTAGTGGTTACAATAACAAATATCGGAGTAAAGACTGAAAAGAAGATGTTTATAACTGAAGAACTTCTACTGGATTCTGGACTCTTCCACAATTTTCGAAGAATATCGATGACTTCTATAATCAGGCTTGGTAGCAAAGCTAAACAGTTTGTACTGAATAAAATCTTAACCTAATAACATTATTATAAGTTTTTAAGTGTATAAATTTTTAAATAAAATAAAGTATGAGTGTGTGTAAAAAATAGGTTCCGTCGTGTATTATTTAAGGAAAACCCCATCAAAATCTAAAGACGTCTAAAAAGATTAAACGTCACAATATTAAATATTCCGATAAATCGTGATTACGACTATAATCAAGTTTCGGAACATTTTTGTAATATCAAAAATACTGTAGTTTGAATGTTTTTTTTATTTAATATAAAGTTTCGTTTCCTATGTAAAGAAAGAACGGTTACCACAACCTACCTAAACTTTTGAAGGGAACCCTTTTTTAAAGACGTACAAATATTTACTAATCCTAATTTAATCCAATCTACTGCATAAAATACCTTGCAATATCATGTTGCAAATAAACACTTTAGTGAATATTAGGTGACATGTATGTGTATATTGTAGAAGTATGTAAAATAGGAATGTTATTTGACTTTGTCATAGAGAATTTGACTATTAAAACAGTTACTAGTTGTCAGTTGTTCAGAACATGAAATTGCTTTCTTAATTGGATTTTGGATTTAAATACTTTCGAACGTAGCTACATAATCACATAAACAGGATGTTTTGTTCTCTTACATAAACTTACTAACACTTGTGTGCAACAAAGTGCCATGACGAGTACAGTCACCCCTACTACTTGAGTGAATTTGCTCGTCTAAAGCGAAAGGCTCCAAATCATTATTATTTCAATTTCGCAACAATAGCACATATGTATGTATTTGTATGAAGGTGTAAGAAAATATGGTATATGTATGGGTTTGCGTGTATGTTGTTCTTTACGCTTCAAAGAGTTACATGTGTTTTGATAGTGAAATGTGTTTTGTAGGGATTTATATGCATCTTAAAACATTCATTCCTACATACTGAATAAACACATGCTGCGTATAGTAGTTGTCAAACAGACTCCGGTAATTCCTTAGTGTTATTAAAGCTTCAATAAAATACATACATGAAATCTTTTGAAGATTCTAGTTTACAACACACACCTTTATGCGTTTAAAAGGAAAAGGCAATAAAATGTTTGAACTTTATGTGTGGATCCGTAAATGAGTGTGATTTTTCAGACAACTATGGAAATGAAATAAAATTCTGATGAAGTTATTAATTGCCTTGAAATTGGTTTTATTTGGAAAACTTATTTGTAAATTTTTACTTTTCATATGAATTAAAAATATGTTTGTAAACTATTTCTTACGCGTCGATGAGAAGCCTAGCTTAAAGAAATTGAGATGCTTAATATCAAATATTAATTTCATTTCTCTAACAAACGTGACGGAAGGAGACAAATGGAGCTTGGAAGTTTTTTTTTTAGTTTACAATTTTGTAATTTGACATAACAGAATAATTTTCTATACCTCCGAATATTATGTAAGTGAAAAGTTCCACAGACTCTTTCTGTACCCTATTCATCTTAAACAACTCACAGAAATTTAGCTCTTCACATTCTATAGAGAACTAGCTATACAAATTGTGTTTATTGTAAGCGTAGCATTTGGTGCCGCGCTTTAATCCTAATCCCGCCTATTTGGAATTTGTTTATACTATGGAGAGGCAATAGAATGTACAAAATGTCAAAGATTATTGTTTTAACGATGCATTAGGTAAAAGTTAATAAAATGTTTTCCAATAACGACGAGTCGATGTTGAGAGTGAGTGGAGATCATTTTGTTCAGGAAGCATCTGGCAAATCCTTCAATGATGCCAAATCACCAATGCATATTTAGCCAAGTGGATTTTGAACCATTAGAAGAGGGCGTAATCACTGACGGAGAATTAGATTTTAGCGACGTCGCGTTGCGACGAAGGATAAAAAACCTTGGTGATCCCATCACTCTTAACAAGCAAGATATAATTGTTCATACGAGATTATCGGCAATATAGTATAAAATTCCTCAAGGATGATAAACCTAAATAGAACACCTATGGCTGTTTATCAGAGATATTTCTCAGTTCGGTTTTCTAGCCTTATTAAGATTTGTTCACTTGTATGTGATAAATTCACTACTATCTTTTACAAGACATCAAGTCGTATTGCATGGTTGCATTTGATCAGATAAAGTATCAAATGCTTTACAAATATTTCTTATGGATTTGTTACTGTGCCTATGCCTACGTTGACAATCTAGCAACACCAAAACCCAATTTCAGAGATGTTTGCTTCAAACTAGTTTCGCGCATTTTTTTACCCTAATAATTAGAATAAATTGGGCGTATGGACAAGTGCTACGCTCTATTTAAAAAGTATAGTTTCGAAAGTCAAATTATTCATATTTCATACAAAAGAAAAACTTTCTAGAAAGTAGGCGTTGTACGTTGAAAGCCGTTGTCTTCTTCTAAAATCAACTATAATTTAATTATAAGGATAAAAATTTAATACTTGTTCTTAAACTGATTTGTTCTGCGCACAGTAAAAAGTGTTGGTTTAATTTTAATGCTAAGCGGGTCTGTATATATAACAATTCCAAAAAGAATTAAAACTATTCCATTATAGAGTACCTATAAATTTATCATGGTATTAAAACAATTCCAATTATTTAAGTTTTCAATATCTGGTTTTAAATATAAACTACTTCGGAATTAATTTCAAATTTAATTCCAAAGAAGTTTAAAAACAAGTATGCTAAGTATTAAAATTAAACCAAAACTGTGCGACAACTTTTGTTTTGGCAAACAAATTTTGGCATCTGGAAACTAACATACCATAAAAACGATATTATTTAAACTTCTTTTCTATTAATTTTTTTTATGAATATTTACACGTGTAAATACGAATTAGCTAGTTAATGTTAATTAGAATCCTAATCGCCCTCGTAGTCTCAAATAGAATTGTCTTTAAGCATAAAATCTAAACAGTTTTTATTATTTCGGAAGTGGCAATAGTGTCTGCGCCATGTTGTAACTAAACATTATTTATTTCATAAAGGAACTTTTTAGCTGCCAGATTACGCCCAAATTTGTTCGCCAAAGCTTCGAATGTGCGAGAACAAACCTAGCTTAAGAACCAACATAAATTTTTAATCGCTATTAATATACCTTAATTAATTTTAAAAGTGGGCGTAGATTTTCAATAATTAAACTGTTTTTAATACAATTCAATAGGCTTTCAAATGAACAAAGATTGAACAAATTGCATGCAATACAAAAAGATTATTCCATCTTCTTAATGTAGCAAAACTCATCAGCCACCCTGTACAAACAAATCATGACAATCGGGCAGATTTTATTTAAATTTTTCCCCCAGAAATTGAAAGCTGAGTTTGGCTGACATAACTTTTAAATAAGAGTATCTGGTAACAATAGACTCTCTTGAATTTGCCATGAATCGAAGTCATTTAATAGGATTTTATTTTAAAGGTAAATCGTTTAATTTTAATCCCACAAGCGGATTACGAGAGACCCTAAATCAATGTTAGCCATTTTATATCAGAAATTCTTATTGAGATTTAGAAATTTTTAACATTAAAAAGCAACACTCTCTATAGAATTGAAAAAAAGCCATATAACTATTTTATAGTTATCCCTACAAAGTCCTACAAATAAAATAATTACGATGCTCCTACACATTTGATATTTTTCCTTGTGTTTGTAAAAAGTACTAAAAAAATGCAATGAAAATTCTCGCCGAATAAAATTATATTCTGTGTAAGTGTTTTAATGTTTTTTCATATTCATATTACAAGTGCAAAGTGTATTTTGTTATTGTAACCCTTTTTAAATTATTCATAATCTATTACACTTTGAAGTTAACCCAAATCTAACAAAGCACAGAGAGCAGAGCATAACAGCATAAAGTAAAACTAAGTCAAACGATTATGTGGAATAAACATCTACATGTGTAAGGATCTGAGCACTTGTGCAAATATCTGTAGCCATATTTATGTTTATCTGAATGGGATTCATACAATACATTATATTATATTGCAAAATGTATGCATAGATAACATAGTTAGGAGTAACTATATGAACGTTTGAATATATTTTTATAGGTTTTCCCAAATACTTGTATACGTACGGCAAGAGGTTGTTGAATGAATTGAAATTTATGATAAAAAACATTTGAATAAAATCCACAACCTGGCATAGAACCAAATTGTGAATGCAAATACATTTACTAATGCACTTACAGCAGCAAACGCAGACACTATTTCTAGTAAAGATATTCATTTTTATATGTTATCGTATGAAATTGGGGGAAAGGCTATTTCCGTTTCTCATAGGGATAGGATTTATCGGGTCGCTAGAGTTTCTAATCCCTCTGGATAAGAGAAACTGGAAAATCGTATTAATGAATTAAATATTTAAACATGACATAAGGTTTTCTATCCATAGGTAGAAGAATGATATATTGTAATAATTTGAATATATTTTAAAAAGGTTATAAAAGTTCAACCTAAATTTTCTCGTTGGATTATAGGAATAGTTTTATTAGTCTTTAATAGTCTTATTTCATCAGTTTAAAATTTTGATTAAAAATTGAATTTATTGAAATTCCGGGTCTAAATCTGGTATTATCTGTATTGTTGTTCTCGTCATATGCTACTACTACTACTACTACTCCAGCGTTTCTGGTTTGTTTGCATAAACCTTGCTTTTCAGATATCCCCACAAAAAGAAGTCCGGAACAGTCAAATCAGGCGACCGTGGAGGCCAATCAACATCACCATTTCTTGAAATCACTTGCTGTGGAAAAAGGTCTCGCAGTAATTCCATGGTAATCCTGGCTGTGTGCGATGTGGCACCGTCTTGTTGAAACCACATGTCAGTCAAGCAAAAACCATGCAGTTGTGGCGTTAAAAAGTTTTCAATCATATCACGATGTCGCTCCCCATTAACAGTTACCGTTACGCCGTTTTCAGTTGCAAAGAAGTAAGGTCCAATGATTCCTCCTGACCAAATTGCACTACAGACTGTCACTTTTAATGGATGCAAAGGTGACTGATGAATACTGTTTATTCACATGAAAATGTGTCTCGTCACTCATTACGATTTTTTCATAAAAATCGGGGTTGTCATGGGCATCCTATTGTCATATCTACGGCGGCGTAAATGGTCTTCTGGAAGAAGCACTTGTGTCAACTTAATCTTAAATCGAAACAAATGCAAATTCTTGTTCAAAATTGTGGCCAAAGTTGTCTTTGAAGACCAAGCTCCTGAGCACAGTGTCGAATTGAGGTTGATGGATTGTTTTGAACACTTTCTTGAACGGCAGTAATGTTTTCAGCCGATCTTGCAGTACGTTGGGGTCCATGCTTGGACCTGTCAGCTACAGTCCCTCTTTCTTCGATGTCATTCACCACACGATAAATAGTGCGTCTTGTTCGCACGTTGGTTCTCCCAAAAATTTCACGTAACTTTCTCATCGTGACAGTAATCGAGGACTGATTTTAACGATTAAAACACTTAATATTAAATTCACCACGTCTCTTCTTCACGACTGCCAAATATGAACTGTCAAGTCTAATGTTTAATGGCGTCAAACCAATGTAGAATATCTTCCTGGCGGACATCCTGTATATAATATAAGTAATTGTGAGTAGGAAGAATCTTGATGGACCCTAAAGTTGTGATATTTTTAAAAACTATAAAATGACCGAGCTGCAGAAATGAAGAAATAAGAACGTGATTATAAAATTAAAATAGTTAAAGACGCTAAAGCGGCGATAGCTTGGTTGTTTCAGATTTGAAATAAGTAATGATTTTATAAGGAGCTTATGAATAATACTCTAAGCTGCATCTCCTTCAGTTTGTATTTACTAAATTCTTGCATAATGACAATTGCGGTCCTGCGGTTTGTACATCGTTTAATTAAGACCACAAGAATTTGATTATTAGTGATCTTTTATCCGTTAAGGCTTTCGAAAAAATAAGGACCAATGATTCCACCGGTCCAAAATACGCTTTATGCAATATATTTTTCTAGATGTATTATCGCTTGGTAAAAATTGCGTCGATTCGCCGAAGCATGTTATGGTGAATTTGTAAACCAGTCGCTGATAAATAAACAATAAATTTGTTAGATACTGACCATCAACATGCTCTTCTTGAAAAAGCCTTTAAAAAAGCCAAAAATTCATTTCATTAAATACATGTTTACAGTATTGTTTATTTCTCTGCCTTTTAGTTCCTTTGCAATCTCTTGATTACATCTAATTGCAACTAAATAAAAAATACAAACTCTTGTGTGTCATAACTTATTTGCTGATTTATCAGACAACATTCATCAGGCCATCAATCTGCAAACACACATCTACGAAATGACTATTATCTCAAGTTAATCTAAACATGCTCGTTATCCTACATGCATGAATTTACACATACACAAACAAATAATTTAAAAAAAAAAATCTCTATAAAAGATGATATGACGGAATTTCGTATAAAAACTGTTCCTAGATTATCTGCAACAAAAATATAAAACGAAGGGATGTTTAAGTGCATCTAAGAAAGGAAATAATATAATATAAAAGCCGAGAACACTACAGAAAAAAATACTTTGGGCTCAATTTTATTTTTACTGATTGTAGGAAGGAATGTGGCCAGGGTTTGCTGGCTGCTGTTGCTTGGATTATCCGCTTAAGTGCAATTGTTACTCCCCTACTTTGTAAGAGTGCAACAAGACAACAAGTTCATTGTTTGCAGTTGTTTTCTTTTTGTTTTTTTTTACCTATACTTCCGTGAATTTCTTGCAAAAGTACTCATTTATCTATACGAGGGTCAACCTGAAATATTTCCAAATTTAAATTTGTGATTGTTTCCAAAAGGATATGTGGATAAGATATTGAAATATATTCTAGGTCATGTGAACTCGAAAATCATAATTCAAAAACAGAATCATCGCAATATAAATGGAAGCTAGCAGATATTTAGGAAAACGCACAGTAGGTGAACGATAAAGCGTAATAAAAGTATTTTTATTGGGTATTAATTCTGAAGTCCCGCCCTCGCCATAATAGCCACAAAACTTTCCCAATTGGAGTTTTGTAAAATATTTATTTTTATTTGTATGTTTGTGGTTTTTAGGATTCTTCGGGATTTTTTTCAACTTTTGAAATTGTAGGGGCACCAAAATGCTATTTTTTTTTTTACAAATTTCAGGTATTACGCCTTCCTTACATGTCCTATATTTCACAAACGATAACCACAAGTGACCAATTAATTATTTCTTTTTTAATACATTTCGTTAATATCAAAGCGGTTTTCAAACAAGACAGGTCGATGAAATGGCCACCGCGGATGGTAAGTAATCCAGCGGGAGCAAAAAGGAAATCAGAATTCTACATTCCTTAGTCACGTGCTCTAGCTCTAATGCTGGATGCAGAGTTAAGAAGATATCAGTGTAAAACAATAAATGTTATCCTGCAAAATGGATATAATATTTTACCACTGTATTAAACAGTACTGGAAGAGAAGATAAAATGTTATCCACATCAAATCTGAATATCAGAGACTAAAGCCTCACGTATGCAAGCCACAAATAATGGAAAATCGCAACAATCTGTTTGGCCTAATGGGCCTCTATCGATCGATGTTGATCATTTCTATTAAATAAACTTTTTATTATATATACTAGCAAGATGCCTGATTCATAAAATCATATTCATAAATTGTTCTTATTTTTAATCATATAATTTATTAAATTTGTTCAGGCTGACAAAAGAACAATTAAGTAGATTAAAAACGAAGAAAGAGTTGAAAAAAATATAAACGATTTTCTACGCTCTGATCGAGGCTTATTATCTTAAATAAGAACTTAAGTCGCTTTTTTGTTATTTGAATTCTACCAATATGCTGAGACATATATTTTAATTCTCTCATAAGGTGTCATTGCTGCGGATGGCCAACTATTTTATATTGTTTGAACATTACATGGCCTATCGACTTTTATAGGAGGGAAAGGAAAACTTAATATTTGCCGCTGAGTCTTATGACCCCTAAATTTATTTCCATAGCTCGTCACGTCCAGAAATTAAAATTTCTTATCAAATATTTTCCTGATCAAAAATCTACGCGGAATCATATTTTTGGAAAATAGACCCAGAACTTTCAAAATTTGTTTGAAGCCCTTTATATATGTAAGTTCTTTCTAAAATAGACTTTTTTTCCGCCATTAGAAAAACGTGTAAATGCGTCTAGTTCTTTTATATACTTTTATTTTTGTATATATTTTCACATCTTGGCAATAGTCTGCCTTTTTTGTAATTGTTTATGGCAGCAGAAAACTCCACAGTACAAAAACAAACAGTTTGGAAGAGTTAAATGTCTATAGAAACCACGCGAAGTATAAACAATAACTGCACGAGTAATAAAGTATGACACTAACACACAACGCCTCCTTATACCCTTGTATGTACACATACATATAAAGAGTGCTCCACATAGATTTATCCCTAAGTAGTTAAACCTTGAAAACCACGTATACATTTATTTAAGTTTATTTTGGCAAAAAGTAAAAATTTCGAACTTAACTTCTTGATATATTTTTCTAGTGAGAATTTGCTAAAGCAAAAGGGAATCTGTTAAACATAGGAACGATGTATTGCTGCTCATAAGCTAATCGTCCACAAACGGCTGAGCTCTGAGTGAAATTTATATGCTATGGAAAAATGTTCACAGGGCTCTCGCGAACAAGTTTCATGTTATTATCAACCCTTGTGGTTTGACCGGTCAGTTAAACACAATCTTAATTGCGGCGATTACCGTCACTAATGACAAACTTCTTATCACCCCGATCGAGTAGCTTTAACAGACCTGCTCATCTGTTTAGCTTAAGTTTACAAATATATTCCCTGCAGTGGGGTGTTACTTATACCAGTTTAAATTGTTAAGACACTTGAATGCTTCATTTGATGCCTAACAAATCGGGGCGGAAAATATGGAATTCAAATTCGATCGAACTTTCAATACAAATTGCCCCTAATTTGGTTCAACGCACGTTGTTGTCAATATTATTGTCTTAAAGTTGCAACCACTAATGGAGTTAAATTGTTTCAAGTTCTGTGAATTGCGGCACCCTAGTAATGTAATAGTACCACAGCCAGTTCCTCCAATCACGTTACTGCGGGACCCATGTTGGATCTATAATTGAAAGGGTTAGGAGCTAGTTTGTATCAGAAAAATGTACAGGGTAGGGGAAGGATTTGTTTAATATATTCGATTAAAGGGGATTAGATTAGCCCATATCGTAATATATTGTATAATGTAGAACGAAAGTGAGAAAGAAACTAAGGAATTAATAGTATGAAATATCAGAAATCATAAGTCTGACCTCAAAGAGGTGAAAATTTGCATAGTGGAAGGAGTTATTTGTGGACTTATTGCGTTTAGCTTAAAGCCTGTTAGGTCTCATTTGTAAAACGGTACCAAAATAGGCGGCAGTAAAGGTCGAGAAATATTATTGAAGTTAAATCCCCATATAAGTTGGTTGCCGTATTCATTATTAACGCCTAGGGAGTCAGCTTTCACGTCATGTAACTCATTTCGATGAAAGCATTGATTTCCATAATTTCGGTATTTCATCCAACGGTGTTGAAATAATGTCATTTTGTGTGTTAACAGTGCTTTAATTGTTTGACTGAAAGGAAGCTCTTATTTAGGCCATCCTTTTATTAATAAGCAAATCTTTACAAATAATTGTTTTGAATTTATATTAATGTTTTTATGTGCATGAAAGTATGTCTATTAGTCTAGGCCTTTGAGTATAAGTGTCTGTATTATGCCGTGGGTGTAGGAATGTGTGAGTAAGTACATATTAGAGAGGTTTAAAAATTTTTTCTCCAACCCTAATGAGCATATGTTGAGTTTTATATTAGCATTTAATTTTTGTCCAAAAAAATTATTAAACGTATTCATGCTACAAATAATCGACGTTAGCGGAGAAAAACTCATAGATCGTCTATATATCTGAATCCATAAGTTATATTCTTTTTCCTAATATATGTTTTTATCTCTTAATATCTTGGCGTCATTTAAGTATCATAAAGGTGGAATATGAGAAGATCAGAAATGATTTCTTGTTTGTTTTATAAACGAAGTATCCAGAAAAGTTATATATTAAAATTCGTTAGACATTTTCAAGAGCTTGTGTAAGAATCAAGTAAAGCCTGATTTATTCTGCCAAAGTTAAGCACAAAGCTAATGAGTCCTTAATAAGTAAGCTTTTGTACTTGTGAATGTGCCAAGAATCATTCTTTATTTTACTTTTATATTGCTGATTCGGGGATATTAGGCTTAAGATCTTTGACCGTTGTTGGTTGTAGCTTTTGCAATGTTTTTCAGGACACGTACTTTTGTATGACGACAAAGTATCCCGTCCTCAAAAAATAAAAGAAATTTTGTATATCCGACTTTTACTGATGGTTCTTTTATGAGTGGCAGGGCAGAAGCAGGTGTATTCTCAGTTGAGCTGAACTTGTCCTGTAAGCTGAGTCTGGGGAGGTACGTATCAGTTTACCAGGCAGAACTGCTTGGGTTTCTGCATGCGTTGGATCACTTGCTTGAAAGCTGAGTGCATGGGAAAAGGGTTCTCATTGCACTTGACAATCAGTCAGTTATAAAATGCATGAGGCAAGTGAACGTATATTCCCAACTGGTGCTGGAATGTGTTCTGAAACTGAACAGATGTGCTTTGTTGAATAAGGTGACGTTGATTTGGGTTAAGGGACACATAGGCACAACTGGGAATAAAGCAGCAGACGAACTAGCAAAAAGGGGATCTGATGTGGATTTCTGTGGACCAGAACCCAGGGTTGCCCTGGGGAAGGGCCTAGTGCGAGCTAAAGTTCTTCAATGGGTAAACTATGCCTGGAAGAGGCTGAGACGGTAGCGCACATTGTGTGTGAATGTCTAGCACTGGCTAGCATAAGGCGTAAGACCACGGGCAGACACTTGTTAGATGTGAATGCCATGGGGGAAGTAAGCCTTAAGTAACACTCCGTGATGAGGAAGAGTGTCGACAGTTACCAGTCGACAGTCTGAAATCACTTTATTCAAGAGTAAAGGCTAGGGCTAGCACGAAACTCAATTTAAAGTAAGGTGGTTGTGATTACGGATCGGTTCACTGAAATCAATTTGAGGAGCGAAATGGGGGTCGAAAAGGGACCCAGAAAAAGTGGTCTGCTTCGATATCCCCCCATACATTAATAATAAATAATATTATATCCGACTAGTATTCCGTTAAATATAGCTAGAACTTTTAGATCAGCGGAAATGACCAATGATTATTGTGCATAATTTGATTTATCGACTGATAAAGTCAAATTTCCTCAGACTTTTTAGGAAAGCCCAGTTCTTGCAAAGTTACCTCGGCTTTATTACAAAACATTTATTCCAAGTAACTTTAAAAACTGATAAAAAAAGTTCATTAGAGCGATTTAAATCAGTTTTGAGTCTTTTGAATCCGTTGGATAGGCTGTATTAGTTTTTTGGTCAATGTGTCACTTAATTATGAATAAAAAACAGATTTGTCTATTGATTCAGTCATGATATATGAGAATATTTATGATGTACGACAATTAAGAGCAACAAATATTAATTTTTCATAAGGAAGTTTTTAGCATTAATTTTTCCAAAACCGTTGGGCAAATAAACAGCTGAAAGGTAAGATTATTCCGCATCCACGCCCATAATCTGTATGTGATAGAAACAAACTGAAAACAGATCTCTATTTAGCCCTTTGAACACTTGAAATTTGCTCTAATTTTATATAATATGTATTGAAGTCCAGTGTTATAGGGTTAATCTGACTCCCAGCATACGAGATATTATTTATTTCGCAACAAAAATCCGTGAATGTAATTTTAGTTACAACTGTTTTGACTACCACTGTATATATGTGAGATGTTTGTAAAAAAATCAAAGCCACTAATTTTGTTTTCTACACCAACTCGATAGTCTAAATCTAAAAACTCAGTAAACTTTGCCCTAATTTATGAACTCTTCTTTTATCTACTGAAATCACACCTCCCAAAATAACTGCTTCATTCAAATTCACCCATAGAAAAACTTAATTTGTGTAAGACCATCATAAAGGATTTACCTTTGGCCAAAGTACTTGTGCTTAAACATTTTTATTCGACTTATTCGCACTCCTGCAGGCATACAGGCAAACTTAACCAAATGCAAGCGCATGCATGCACGCCATGGCGGGCGTATGGATGTATGTTTTGTATAGTAAAAGTGAGTTCATGTTTAATTCTTCCAAGTCTAGGCTTATGTAGGTTTTTTTAGTTTTCTTTTTACGATTTTTTGTTTCGTTTTGTTAAAGCATTCACTTGGATTAACTCGTTTCTGAAAATTTTAATTTGGTTTTTTTTAATTTGAGGGTAAATTTTTTTTGTTTTATATTTAATTTTATTATACTCATGTTACTTCATTGTTTAACAAAGTTATGAATATTATGACACCTTAATAAAAGAGAAAAATACAAAAAGAAATATAAGTTTACATCTGCAAGAGCTGAACCAATTAAAAGGGTTAAAAGTAAAAGCATAAAAAATATTACATAAGAGAAAACTTCAATTAAAGAAATTATAGTTCATCAATGGGACATTGTGTAATGTGAAATTTAATATTAACATGCAGTGTTGTGGCCGTGAGCGATTAAATTCAGTTGGGTATTATGACGTTCATTGCCATAAATCACATTGTGTTCATAGGCTTTTTAACATTTCCATGAATTGAGTTGATATTATTAATGCGCACGGTAGAGCGCCAACCCAAGTTCAGTCCTAATGCATACTGTGTGTATACTAATCTAAACCTTCTGCGCTGTTTTTAAACCCCTCAAAACTTTGCTTTCATTAATCATAAAATAATCAAACTTGAAACATAAGGACCCTACGTGTAGGTTAATTCATAGAAAGTTTTACCTTAAAATCTTCTCTATTCACTGACTCACTGACTGACTCACTATTTAATATTATGGGACACTTCCACTCCAGCTAGAGAACGGGTATTTGATATGCGGGTACGTCTTGGAGAATACATCCACTCGGAAATCATTAGAGATTCTGGTTGGGAGATTGATTTCATAAATGAAATGAAGCACAAAATATCACATTAGGTGTTAAGGTACCGATCGTTGGACCAGATTGAACCCTCTTTATTGTAACCGCAATTAGAACTACATAAAACTGGTATATTATTTATAAATATAGAACACTATTTGGAAATATAATATGTAATCATAGTATGACGTAAATTAACAAATGCAAAAGTATCGAGTATTATGTCAAAATTTTGAATTATGTTGCAAGCAGTTGGGACCATATCGTGTAGAATTTTTATTACATACCGATCATTAAGTCATATACTTGCATCACTTATATTAGTTTGGAAAATGCTACGACTTGACTAGAAGAATGACGTTCATAATTACCTCCACTAGTGGTTTTCTCAGCGGCCATTAAATATTTTAAGACAAACAGTTATGTATGTGTTACTATTTGTTATGTTGCCTGCATTCGGATCCCAACCGCTGCCAAATCAATAGCATAAATTTCACTGCTTGTATTAGCTTCCATTGATACTACTAAATTGTCGGCGAAGTAAAATAATCTATAAAATGGCTACGCTAGCTGCAAGTAATGTGCCTGTTCCGCTTCTTGGCCACCTGTTTTATCTAATCTACCCCTTTACAAACAAGGTAGCACAATTATGCAGAGAATAATTAGCGGACATTTATAAGTTGCCTGAATATGTTAATTTTCGTTAAGAAATAATGTTTTATCATTAAAGACACTACAGATCCGCAAAAGAGATGATAGTTCTCTATGTTTGAGAGTATATGGTGTCAATAAAGTAACAAACTATTTGTGACAACTCTCTTCCCCTCATGATACCATCTGACAATAACATACGTAGTGAAGTATATATGCAAATGACACAAATTTTTCTAGTTATCGTCAACCTTTCTAAATTTTCAAATTTATTTTATTTGTTTAACCAAATGGACGCGCTCTTTCTACAATTTATAAAATTATAATTAAAGCGTTGTGAAATAAACAGCAGCAAATATTGTAAAAACTAAGGCGAAGTTCGATTAAAGCCATTAAATAACGAAAGGAAAAAGTTGGAAAATTGTGTCAGAGTAGCGGCCTTTAAAATCTTAACTTGCCATCCATATCTATCAAAACTTCTAACAAAAGAGATGGGTTATCTCTGCTGATATTCTCTTATCAGTAGACTCTGTGCCCATATAATCATATATTTATATTTATTCTGATTTATATTCAAATACACACTTTTTTAAAGTCACGTATAATTAGAACAAATGAACTACACAACATAAGACAATTAGAAATTATGGCTTAAGATAAGCAGGATTACCTATATAAAACCAGATAATTTAGAGAAAATCCTTTATGTATAAATGACACGTGGACATTGTAGCCTTGAAATGTTTATGCTTCTCAAAATATACTAAAAGCACACAAGGTCCTGGGCAGAATAAGCATTTATTTATTTAAATATACTGTTGAGTTTTCCTTTATTTTGTTTTCATTGTGTTTGTTTAGGATTCTTTGAATTCTTCCGTTTAATTAGCAAGATCTTATGATTTTGTTTTGTTTTATTTTATAAATTATAAATTTGTGTACACGCAAGGATGTTGTAGATAATAAATTATAATGAAGTGAAAAGTTCTCCGCAATAAATTTAATTATGTTCACTCTTCGTTAAGGTATTAAACTGCACACTTTATCAAGCTAAAGATATCTTAAGTTTGTCGCTGCTGCCTGCCTACTGTACGTATGAGCAATAGAAGGTCACTTATACGTCCTACCAAAAGTAAATACATAATTTATACAAAAAAAATATTAATATTAAAACACGTAAAAAATTATGACGACACTAAATGTTGTAAAGAGTTAAGCTTTTACAAAAAATTCGCCATATATATTCTGTTATCAAATATAACGCGAAGAAATAAGAAATAAGAAGCGATTTATTACACTTGTATTACTTTACTACTAAACTAAAAATTTGAAAGCCTACAAAAAATAGAAATCGATAAAAATATTTATAAAAGGCTATTTTTGAAGATAAGAGAAAAGAAAAAATTCTATAGGCATCTAAAGCTTAACAAAAAATTTCAGAACTTATCAAGGAAAGCCAAAATTTTTCAGAGATCGAAAAATTTTACCCCAAAGTTGAAAAACATATAATTTGTGAAAAAATTAACAATAATTAAATCATCAACAATATGATTTGTTTTGTCAAGAATTAAAACGCTACCCTTCAGAAATTATCAAAAATTTTAACTAAAGTTAAAAATTGAATACTAAAGTGAAATTTTACCGAAAAGTCATAAAAAATCCAAATTACGCAGAAAAAACGAGAATACACAAAAAATGTGAATACATACTGACAAAAAAATATTTAAAAAAACCAAAAAAAAAACCACAATTAACAAAGGCCTTAAACTTTTACAATAGGTCGAGATTTTGCAAGCAAATTCAAAAATTTCAAGTGTTGCTAAGTCGAAATTCTACCAAATATAGAAACTTTAACAAAATAGTACAAAATTTACTCAAATTCAATATTTTACCAGAAAGTCGTCAAAGAATTGAAATTTCACGCAAATTCGAAAATTCTTCTGTTGAATTTTTTTAATTAATTGAATTAACACATATACATTTTCTCAAAATTTGAAACTAAACAGACAAATTATCAAAAAAAAAATTAATAAAATAAAAATCCTCAAAGATATTTTTAAGTTTCACAGATCGACACAAAAACCTGCATTTAACAATAACGTTACCAAACACAAATTTTACCATATTTTTAAATTTACCACAACTTTTAAGTTCAAAGTGTCACTGAAAAATCGATATTTTTTCAAATACTTGACCAACAAATTAACAAAAATTTTAATTTCCCCAATAGTTGTAAGTTCACAAAGACATCGAAAGCTTCACCAATATTTCGCAAAAATTCATAGAAATATGGAACTTAAAACATTTTGATATGAAGCCTAAACTTGAAGATGCATCGAAAACTTGAAATTTTCTTGAAAATTCGAAACTTCACAAAAAGAAAAAGATCCATTATAATGTAAAATTTACCAAAACTCGTAAAAATGCAAAAAGAAGGTAAAGAAACCGACATTGACAAAATACACATTACCTTTTAATAAAATAGAATGAAAGAAAGTCTAAATGCAAAATAAGACGAGAAAGATCGAAGATTAATTTTAAAGATCACCAATAATTCTTTGCATAGTGCAAAATCTGTATTCAGCTTCTGACTCTTCAGCATAGCCTAATATAGTTCTCTTACTTGAGTACAGTATTATCATTGATATTAAGGATCAATAAATAACATTTGCACTATTATTTTTGCGTCGGAGGTTAAATTAATTTTGCTATGGCGCAACAAGTTTCTTCGCTACCTTTAACTCCACCTCTGTGGTTACTATTTGTACAAGTTTGATTGAAATATTTACTCTGGCTCGATGTAATACAAACCTTTTGGAAACCTATAAAACTTTCTGATTTTTTATTTATTTCTTATTTTTTTTTATTTATTTAAAAGGCAGCAATTATTCAAAATTAGAAATCTTGTCGAATTAACTTTTCATTGTTTTTTATTTGCAGGTCAGACTTTTCCTTAACTATTCACAGAAAATTTAATCATCTAATTAAAATGCAAGAGGACACCTGGTATGTGATATTTCATTTGAATTTTTCTAGAACTTTTTATTTTGGACGAAATACATCATGTCATTTTAAATCGTTTAAAAAGAAAAAAGATTTATCTAAATAGCAAAGAATTGGTCAATGCCAAAGAGTTAGTTTTATCCCAAAATATTCATCTCGGTGTCATTCGAAACAAAGTTTTTTACGGATTGATAAATTATGCAAAGATTAAACAAATATGTTGAAGAGTGCGCCAATTGAATAAAAATAAATTGAAATACGTTTGGGGTCTTCACACAGGAGCTAGAAATTATCATTGATTTTGCAGTGTGGATACGGCTGAATTTGGGCTTTGGGCTGAATATTGCCAAAAGATTTTTCTTCTTTATTTTCAAAGCGAATGCCTTTTCAATGTTGAGCAAAGTATTGGTGAATTTGTTTACTAGTTCAATAATATGAGAAAAAGTAAGTGATTAAGCCATGTTAGTAATCTTCAAAACACATTTTTTTCAGCGCATATTTCTTTCAGAAAGGTTTTTTTTTGTATTCAAAATACTGAAATTACAATTACAAGATGTTAAAACTGCAGCTATTAATGCATTATTTAAACATCTTTTAAAGAGCAATCGCGAATATTATGTATTAATTTGCGTAATACATGAGGTAAAGTAGAAGATGTAGAAAGCATGAATAACATATTGACTCTATTAAATTGGAATTAATAGTCACAGAAAAATCTGAAAAAATATATCTCCCAATATTAAAACAACCACTGGTTCTTGCTATCAACTACATTTTATTGTTTTAAAAGTAGTCCAAATATAGCTCCCAAAGTACGTAGACTAATTGCGAGACTAACACTGGTCGAGCTATTTTCAGATTATGGACTTGCTAATCTATATACAAAGACATTACAAATAGCAAGTATAAATTCAAAAATGCTATTTAACCTTTCAACCGAACGAAGAATAAAGCTACAAAAGCAAGAAATATGCATACTGACATTTTAGATGCTGAACTCATTGTAAGCCATGAGCTTGTTAGCAGTAGTGATCATACAAGCCGCAAATCATTCTGCTAACGTTGACGTTATAGAATTCGGCCGATCGCGGCTTACTACCACAGATTTGAGGCTTTGGAAAATACCGTCATCCTTCTAAGCTCCATATCGCTGTAATAAATTGTTTTTCATTGCTGGACTAGTTCGCCTTTTTAATTAAAACTGTAGGAACATATTAATGCACAGTTCAATTATTTGCTTTGTAATTATTTTTAACTTCATAAATTTTTTGTCACTAAATTTTAAAGTAATTTCTGGTATAAGGCTCCCGATGTGAGTACTTAACAAATTGTTTTTTCACAAATTAAACTTTTAGCAAGCTGTTATTTGACGCCTATGATTTTGCGATTTATTATTGAGGTTCTTAGTCAACTCAGATTACTCAAAGACATTTTAAAATTAGAAAAACTATTACCCAACTTAGGAAGTTCGAAGGGAGCATGTACTAGTATATAATGATGCCATTCGATCCGGTTCGAAGGACATGGATTTTATTTTTAACCAACTATTTTATTTTGAATTAATTGAGCCGTATAATTTTAATTTCTTTTTAAAGCCATACTCTTCTAAGCAAAACCTATTTAAACAAAGTTTAGTTGAGCAGCCTTAATTTAAAAACATTTTTTATTTTCCTAATAATTTCAAAAAACAGTTATTAAACACTTTATACGTCCAAATTTGTTTCTCAAATTTTGTTTTAAAAGAATATTTTTTACTTCTGTAATCTGCTAATTGCTGCTTAAAAATCGATTCATTAAACACATGTGTGTAACGTCTTTGCTCCATACCTTCAGAGCAATTTAACTTCATAATTTAGTTATAAGAAACAAATTGTTTTGCTTTTCATTAAGACTATAATAATCTTAAAAACCTTGTTAGCAAAAAGTCAGCTCGAGTAATTTAAGCCAATTCAGTGAAAAGAATGAATAAAAAATCTTTACAAAATATAAATTGTTCTTAGAATCCCTCCCGTGAACTTAAAGTAACCAACAGGAAACACTGCGTTTATTTCATTACAATTTTTGTCCTTATTTTTTGCTGCTGCTCCTTTTAATTTGACTTGTTGTTGTTTTTCTTCCTGTTATTGTTTTAGTTGCCCTAGAGGGCAATAAAACAATGTTTAAAATTTAAAGACTTCCTCATTGGGAAAATGTTTTTCGTAAGAAAAAATTAAACCGAAAGTTAAGATGGTTACTGGTGTTGCTGTTTGTACTTTTCATTGTGCAACAAACTCAACACGAAATGAGGAGGTAACTTTGGGCATGAAATAAAAAATAAAATGCAAGATACACCGAGCAACAAACTGCAATCTAATAGGGATATAAAACTATTTTTAAGAAAACTAAACTACAGGAAACCCAAGTTAAAGCAAAAAAAAAAAGAAATAAAAAATAACAATAATATTGTTTTAATTTAGGCCAAAAAACTAAAGCAAGTTACAATCACATACACAACTAAACTTAAAGCTTACAAGGACCTTACGATGTATAAAAAGGAGGATGAAATATGATGGCCAACAACCTTAACTCTGTAGAAATGCTACAGCAGTACAAAAACCAAACCTCTTGAACAAGGAACAACAAAACGCCAACCGGATGTATTAAAGTTAAGAGAACAACAGCCAAACAATAATGGCTCGAGCAACAAACTACAACAATGACAGTCACAATACCAAGAACTATTTGTTGCAATCAGAGATAACAACACGCAAACTTGCAACAATCTACCCAGCAAGGCATGATAACGAAACAACAAAAACATCACAAAAAACTGAACAGAAAAAATGGCAAAGAAAACAGCTCATTTAAAATTAACACAATATTATAAAAAGGAGGCAGCCAACCTTATTTTTTTGTTTTACAACAAAACACTATCAACAATTATACTTCAGTTTTATCGAGCTGGAGTGTAGGCAGTGGAATCTTGAAAAAAGTTTAAGAAGGAACCCCTTAGAAAAAGAACATCTGAGAAGAAAAAGAAGTTGGTCGCTTGAAGACTCTTGAGAAAAGTATCCTTCATTACAAGGATACTTTTCTCACGAAGCAATCCATTTTTTTAATAGAGTAACTTTTACGGACCAATTTTAATTGCTTGCTCTGTTTTTGATAGACAGCGGTCAGGACTCTGGTTCGTCACTTTGAAGGATATAAATTTGGACTTGTACTTGTACCTAAATATTAATTATTTTAAAAAGTGGCACGTTGGTTGTCAGATCACGCTCTCTTTTGTTTTTAAAAGTTTATAATATTACAGAACACATCTTAATTGAGAATATACAAAAAATTTTAATCACTAGATTTTAATTCTTTGACAGTGAGCGTGGCCTTCAATATGCACTCTCTTGACAGTTTCTCTTTTCTGTAGTCTGATTTTTAAAAACAGGATTTTCAAATCGAGCTCAGTATCACTAAAGTTATATTAACCACACGAAATGGGCGTGGCAATTGTCCGACTGCTCTCATTTTTGGTGAGTTTTTTCACTGAAACTAAAGCTGGTTTGAAGAAAATATCCCTAGAATTGTTTCTTTGATTGCATTAGTGGGAAAATGCTCGAATTAATATGTCACTTTTTATTGTTTGTGCACGTTCTACCTTCGATAGATTGTCTACCTTTTAGTAGCCTATTGATGTGGCACACTTTTAATCAAATTCGTCCTTGAAATTATGTCATTCCTGTGATTCAAACTCTTTACTTATAACTGAAAGCCTGTAAATGTTTTCCTCCTTGTGCACTGTTTCTTGTATATGATGGCAGAAAATGTTCAATTAAAGCTGATAAGATGTACACCTCGGCGATTTTGATAATATATATTCCCTCAGATGGCCAGATATCCGGCCAACATCAGAATAATTTTATACGGATGTACCCCCAAATCAAACCGTCAAATAAGCCGAAAATCGGATTCGGCTGATAGACGCTGAATCGGGGCTACGACGAGTATGTTTTCTTCAATTTACATCAATCTTTGCTTGGTTGGTGGCTTAAGTTCGCACAGAGTGTACTATCGCTGAAACTTTATCAATTTAAGGACGCGTCGCGACGTTTTGAGGTCATGAGGACAATTACCTTGCGTATTTACAACTAAGCCTATGCATATTTTGACCGTTGGATGGCATTGGTAACGTGATTTTTTCGTTGCACTTAATAAGTTTCGCTAAAGAAAACTATGAACTTCTTGTGTAAATCGGCAGTTTGCAATACCACCATGCTCTAAAATTTTTATATTTGAACAAAATCTTTAGGGATACCTTCTCCCTTCAGGAACATATTTCCTACCAATATCCACAACGTGTCCTTTGAGAATTTTTGTATGCAAAAAATATTAAAACATTGTGTTTTTTGAGTTCCTTGTTATCTAAATCTAAACAATAGATACCGGATGTTAATGTTCAATGCTGCAGTATTGATTCAAACGACATTTCATTTTTCGTTTGTTTGTAGTAAACGTAACACAGCAGGAACAGTGTTCCCTTGTGCAATCTGTGCAATAGATTTACTTTGATGCTGCAATGAGACAGTTTCTTATAAAATGTATTGTCATCAGGGGTAATGAACTCTAAGTGGGCAGGACTAACTTTACTCTTAGATATTTCAAAAGTGGTCCAGTAAATAACGATTAGTTAAGTTTGATCTGGTACTATACGGAGTATTTTACATGGCCAATTAAAATAAAATATTAAAAGATCAAACTCAATTAACGAAAACTCTCTCATTTGTACTGATCCTCCGATATTACTCGTTTTATTTGACATTTCGTTTTATTTTAAATATTTTTGATCGGTTATTAGTTGAGATGTTTGTTTTCAATTTTGTGTCTTTTAATTTGTTTATAGGGTTTACTTTCTCTCTGACTGTTTAAGATTTATTTGTAAATTCGGAATGAGTTTGTTTTTTCACATTTAGGTGAAATTTCAAAGTAAGATGAAGTCGGTGTTTGGTTCTTTTTTCATGAACTTTGGGATTTTGGAAAAGTGGTGATTAGACTGGTCTTATAGAAAGGAGCCTTAGTCTGGTGGCAGGCTATAAACAAGGCTTCCAAACTTTTTACATTGCTGAACCAGTTACCAGAAAGCTGGCACTATACATGGCGGTGCGGCTAAACGCCAGTAATGAATAGAACTCCAGAATATAGGGCCATTCCAGCATTAATGAGACTTGAACCGGTCGTCGTGCATCTCTAAAGGTTTCAAATTCAAGATCTCGGAAAACCCGAGTTATTTCAATGGCTTCAAATGGAATATTGGAGTATGCGCAGGTGTCTACATAAGGGAACTGGGGGTAAACATTTCCTTCAGAATCACCCGATGAATCTAGTGTTCTTCAAGCTTAGATATGAGCGGTGTTAAGGGGCAAATTGGCTGTGGTGCTATAAAATATATAAAAGAAACATTCAGATCTTCACAGAAAACAGGACTGCAATCAGATCCCTGATAGGTGTCTATTCGATTTTTAAACTGGTCCACGAATGCCGGGCATCTTTATATCGGATGGCTACATATTCGAAGCTGCAGGCTTCGCATATTGATGCGTTCTCTGACGTTTCCCTCTCGGCATGTAAGAAACTAATTCATAATACGCTATATGATATGGCTAAGGCTAGATGATAGGAAGAGCCGACATGTCAAAGCACTAGGCTGGTTTTGCCTAGCTTAGATATGGTTCGGATCTTTTGTTTCTTAACAAAAAACGGGAACTTTGAATTTTCGAATTGTGATAAAAGTTCAATCGTTTGGCGACTTTTTGGTAAAATGTCATGTTTTAGTATAATAACGGATTTTTTGATAAAATTTCGAAATTTCTGCTAAAATTTCGACGTGTTGATACTTAATTTTTTGTGCCATTTGTGGCGAAATTATCGCCATTTTGTGAGGTTTAGAACTTTTGTTATTTTTTTTGCCATTTTCTTATATTTTTCAAAATATGTGTATTTGATGGACCTGTGGCTAATAGTTTCCGTCATTTGTAGACCAATATGGCTGATTTGAAATAGAGAAAATGTGCCAAAGGTTTCAAACGATATCTGGGGCTTCAAAAAAGTCAGTTCGGTCAAACGGGCATCTTTAAATGAACTGCCCAAAATATCAGGATCCGGAATATAACTTTATGGGAAAGTAATATTGTACAAATTAGAAATTACTCTTAGTATAAATTATTTCAGTTTATCCTTAACTGCTGTCCTATTGCGAATATGTCTGGCTCAGAAGTACTCGGTTGTGGAAGATTTGATTTTACCTAATGCTAAACATTTTTAGAGCTTTGTAATTATGTAATTGCTGAAAACAATTACCAGAGCAGAACAACAAGAACCACAAGTATACCGAGCGGATTGTGTGACTCGATCTCACTGCTTGATTATTGTGTAGCTATTGCTAATAAAATCGCATACTACTCGTAAGTCAAGTAAAAACCATCAAAGTGCTAACCACTTAAGATGGATTTTCAAAGCTTTTTTTTAGTCATTTAGAGTTTTAAAATTAAAAAAAATATAAAAAAATTTCTAAAAGCGTTTAAAAGAGCAAAAAGTTAAACTATAAAGTTTCGTTTGTGCAAAAGTTTGGTTTAGCAAGCGAAATTTAAGAGCTTTTGTTAAACGTATCTTTAAGATACTGTGTTCTATTTTTAGACATCCGCATGCCTTTGGAAGATTTTTAGTTAGTGGTAGTACAACATCCTTAACGAAATTAGTTCCTAGAGTTATAGACGAAGTACTAAAGCGTCGTTGTGATGTTTTATACTTTTTTTATATTCCATTTTTATCTCGACATACAAATTATTTTTATTTTCTTTATATTTCAATATTGTGCTCACATTAAATTTCCGGCTATTATTGACAACACGAATGACAAGAAACGTGATTTTTCTTTACTTATATTTTAGTCTTCTTTTATGTTACTTAAAGACCAGTAGATCTTTACCATAGTTTAAAGCATGGGAAGAATGCAGGTGTTTGTGGTACATTAAGGTGTGTACAAACATAGCAGCAAATGTAAGGAAAAACAAACCAAACAATATGAAATCTAAAAATGATGAAAAATAGTAAAAGAAATTGCAGCATTGCCCCTGCATAAGAATAGTGAAGCAGAGCAAAACATCTTGTCAATATGAATAAGGATGCGAAGAAAGATACAATAAACTACATGCCCAGGAACACAGATACACCTACAAAGCCCACCATTGTTTGCCTGCAATATTTTAAGCTTCAATAGTAACAATAACAACAGAATATACAATAGCAATGATATGTTTGCGTTTGTAAAACTTAGTGTGTGTTTAAAAAAGGCGGGCAAAAATATAGCAGAGAAAGCCAGTTTTTGATAGAAACTTATTACAGAATTTTCGTACATCTAAAAATTAAATCGAAAATGGAATTAGAAAATTTAATTTTTATTTTCTTCGAAGAATTATATAAAGAGTACAGAGGGATCTAATTTTTGATGCACCAGGTGGTTTTTTTGGTCCTGAAAACAGAAGCCTATGCAAAAGCTTGAATTTGACTAAATGGTTCAACTAATTGATCGCCTTACGAAATGGAGTTATCAATGGCCAAGGCAAAAATCGTTCCCCTGTTGCTTGATTAAAGGTTATATCTTGTCAAAAATTATATTTTTAAATTCTCAAATATGTTACTTTTTATAGGACATTACGACCGGCGTTGTTGCTGTTTCAGGGGGTTTATTGCCCTTTTTACAGACAGGGACAAAAAAGATCCATTCCACGAAGAGTTAGAGGGTTTAGATGTTGCACAAAAATCAAAATGCGGAACACGCCTTCTCCATAAAATATAAGAATTACACGATTTTCTATGCCAATTCACTGTAAAAAGTTTCTAAAGTGGGGCTGAGGAATTTTAACCCACATTTTGGGACCTACTCAAATCTTTGTGAGTTTTCAATTTTTCATCTCTAGACAACAAATTTGTCTACTGCACAATTTTGAGTTTAACTTCTAATTTTCGAACAAAGCAAGCCTTACAAAATTTTTTCTCAAATATTTTTTTATTTGAATATATATTCAAAATGTTTTTTGGAGGAAAAAAATTAATTTAACATTTAGACAAAGCGGGCATAAGTTAGATACAGTCTGCTGGCATGTGGAAAGACTAGCACTTGATGCGCAGCTTACACGTCCCCAATTGCAAAACTTAGTAACAGAGATTAAGCCTCTTTCTAGCACTAGCAATAGTCCAACAATAATCAGGACAGTTTTTGTTTGTAGAACGTTTGAGAATGCCACCAGATGATTGTTACTATCTAAATAAGATTAAACCTAGTGCTATTAGTTCTTTGACCTCAGAGAGAATGTTTGCCATTACCCGTGAGTGAATAACGACATCTAACTGAGTTTAAATCTCTTCCAGTACTACAGATCATTCGACAGATGCCACATGACAACCAGTTAGCAACTAGTAGCATCTAGGTAAAGCCGATTCCTGTCTTCCCTTCATTCGCATTCACTCGCTCATCCGAGAACTATTGAATTCCTGCCACGAAATTAAGGGAAGTTAGGGGAAGTAGCTGAACTATTGGAACACTAAAGAGCAAATAAAGTTACACATCTGTTATTTTAAATATTTCTAAACCAAAGAACTTTTTTATTGGAACTAAAGTCCACTAAATAAATTAACGACCTCTTTACTGAGACATTCACAGCCACTAGCGGAAAACTTTGAGTTGGAATATTTTATACTTTAGTGGCATGATAAAACTTGCTGGTATTTTCCTGTTTTGTTGTGGACTTTGGCAATGAAGGAAAGCTGTTTTAACTACTACATATAATGAAATTAAACATAAAGTTTGTCTTGCGAGAGATGCGAAAACGTGGACATGCATATTCATAATTTCAAAAATAGATTTAAAGAAAATTTATTAACTAGACGCAGTAACATTTTTTTAAAAACTTGTAAACCCAATAAACCCAAAAACAATATATATACATTTAGTAAATTATTTAAGGCATTCATTCTTAATCTTCGACCATTTTAATTAAATTTTAAATAGCCAAATTATAATCTTTTCAATCTAAAAAATTGCTATATTTGGTAACAATTTTGTAATTTTCCACCATCTTCTTATGTCGACTTGCATCTTTTCTTGGCTAAGTGTGCTTTTATTCGTGTGATATATTTTTGTGCTTTCATATCGTGACATCCTTTCTTTCTAAGTGTAGGTCTATACGTGGTATTGACCCAACATTTCTGGTGATTATAGCTGATCTAGTGCTTTTACATACAATTAAATAATAACAATTGGAAGCATATTATATTTGCTCTGGCTAATTTCAGTTAAGCAGAAATAATGTTTTTAATTAAATTACCACAAATATATTTAAAGGTCAAAAGAATAACAGATCTTGAGTTATCTAACAGACAAGCCTCGCATATAGACGACTGCTTATCGACAGCCTTTGTATAAGTCATTTCAACACCTGTCAGACAGGCAGATAAACATAAAATAATATTGTTGTTTACTTTGTAACCAAATGCTGAAGTAATAGAAAAACATTTACCCGAATTAGAGAACAAATCTTTTTAAACCATACATGTTTTTTTCTTGGTAACATTTTGATAAAACACGGAAGACTTAACACATTGTATTATTTTTGTTCCTACCCCGAAAAAAGCTCTCACTTATTTCAAAACATTCCTCTGAGGTACCCAACTGGCGTTCAAGAAGTTGTGGACCATTTTATAGAAGGTCGTGTCCATCATCAGCGGCTATACAGATTAATGTCAGGGAAGAGAAGACAAAACAGTCGCTCGCCAGACAGAAATATGCAAATGAACTTATGCTAAAAACTCTCACGTAATAATTTGAACCTGAAGTATGATTCCGAGATAGATAACCATATAAAAACTTTTGGCTAACAAAAAACAGGGGCTGTAGCCTGTGGAGAGCTGTAAGGCACTAGCAATGCTCTATTACCTACTAATCCCCATTAAGACTTAAAGACCACACTTGAGGCAAAAACTCTAATAAAAAGGTAATTCCATTGCCCAGAACCGAGTACTCTGTTTATTCACATATCCTTTCAAATGAAAATGTGCCTCGTCACTCATTATGATTTTTTCAAGAAAATCGTGGTTCTCATGGGCGAGCTGCAGCATCCTATTGGCATATGTACGGCGGCGTAAATGGTCTTCCGGATGAAGCTCTTGTGTCAACTGAATCTTGAATGGAAACAAATGCAAATCTTTGTGCGAAATTGTGGCCAAAGTTGTTCTTTGAATACCAAGCTCTTGAGCACGGTGTCGAATTGATGGATTGGTTTGAA
Source organism: Phania funesta (assembly GCA_963932375.1). Classification (NCBI taxonomy): domain Eukaryota; kingdom Metazoa; phylum Arthropoda; class Insecta; order Diptera; family Tachinidae; genus Phania; species Phania funesta. Next base: position 62,271,251 of record OZ010655.1, read on the forward strand.
CACTTTCTTGAATAGCAGTAATGTTTTCAGCCGATCTTGCAGTACGTTGTGGTCCATGCTTTGCCCTATCAGCTACAGTCTCTCATTCTTCGAAGTCATTCACTACATGGTTGACCCGTTGTTTCTCCCGAAAATTTCACGTAACTTTCTCATCGTTACAGTAATCGATGATTGATTTTGACAAAATGTTTTAACAATTAAAACACATTGGTTTACCAAATATTTTTCCATAATAAATTTGCCACGTCTTTACTTCACGACTGCCAAATATCAACTGTCAAGACTAATGTTTACCAAAATGGCAACAACACAAAGTAGTATACCTTCTCGGCGGACACCCGTATCAAATGGATCAATATAAATAAAATACAAACAAGTATTTAAGTTTCTTGGTCAAATAAATATATGTATGTTTTTTACATATCAATATGTTTGTATTTTTATATAATCAATCATTTTTGCCGTCTTTATTTTATAATTCATTTGGTTGCGTTTGTTTTTTTTTTCATAAATTTTTTATTTTATTTACAGTGTTGTCAACTATATTCGTACTTTTAGTTTCACAACACTTATTAATTATCTTTTGCGTTCGTTGTGTATCAACTAATATCCTTCCAAAAAACTCACACAGCGATACGAAATTACTTCGATCACGAGTCACACCATCAGCCCACTGATCGTGTTACATAATCAGTGATAAAATACTTACCTAATTCTGCTGTGAGAATTATTTCATTTCTCTTTAATGCCATGATACAACTTGTGGTTTTTTCATGAACGTGAAAATTACTGAAATCGTTGTGATCGTAAACCAAGAAAGTACTCAAACCAGAGAACGTCATACAGACCTTTTAGCCTACAGCAAATTTTATCAATTTTGTTTGGAAAATTATTCGTTTTGTATTTAAAGCCTTATCTAAATAAGAAAACATTATCTCAGGCTATCAGTTTGGTTTTCGAACAAGGCATGGTATTGTTGAATAAAATTGGTCCCCATATTAGATCGGTATTTGAAAATAAACAATACTATTCAGCTTTATTTATTGATATTTCTCAGTTGTTTGATAGAGTCTGTTAGGATGAGTTTCTCTCAAATCATCAGTTTATGAAAGAACATTTCTGCAGGATTTCCGCAAGTAGTTCTGCCAAGCCCAAATACGTATACGTCCATGGTTGCAGACGACGCTGCAATTATACGTATTAAACAACATCTGAAACTTGCATGCGAACAAATTCAGTCTCATAGAGAGATGCGTCTTCGCTCGGAAAGTAAAATTATCCAAGAATAACAAATACCACTTTTCCTGCGAAAACCTACGGTACATATATGGGTATCCACCTAGATCGGCGCCTAACATGATACGGCGATATTGAGGCAAAACTAATGGCCGTAATATTCAAAGCAAATCAACTACACTGCTTAATAGGCAGTAACTCAACCTTGGCTCTGGAATACAACCTCCTTTTATATAAATCTGTTGTAGAGCCAATATTATCATATGACAATCAGTTGGTGGATACTGCTTGCGTATCAAATATCTAAAAATTGCAAAGACGACAGTCTAGGATCTTACGACTGACTTATCGCTTGCGCCCCTTGGTAAATACGAAGTTAAAATATCAATAGAGATTTAGAAGTTCCCATTAGACAGAAAGAAGTAGAAACATATAGCTGCTGATACGTAGAAAAAACTAGTGGTTCCTCTCAAAACTCTTGTCAGCAATTTATAGCAATTTAGTGGGCACTAGAGACTAAAGAAACATATAATGAACCTGGTTGGACGGGCTTCCGGATACTATAGTTACTAAATTTGGAGTAAAATATATAACATTTTATTAAAATATATTGTTCATCTCGAACATGTCGCATGATAGTAATCATTTAATGCTGAAATGTAATCAATAACTTGTTAGTCGTTATAAAATATTGTTAAAACATTTTTACAATATCTATAATTTGTTTGTCGCAACCATATGTTGTTGCAGAGTCGCAACACTATTTTTTAAGTGTGTGCCAATGAATACAGTGTGTGCCAATGAATACATATGCCAATATAACTTTCCCACCTTAACACAAATCTAGCGATTAACTTAGAAATTATTGCGATCATCCGAGCAGGCATTTTGGACGAGTACTGCTGGGTTTTTATTCACCATTAAACACATACACACGGCTCTGCCTGAACGTGTGCTTTGAAAGTATGAGCTGTTTCTTCGTAACACTTATTCGCACTAACAACATTGTATTCTTTTGTTGCTTTTGGCATTGCAACATTTAATAATGTTTCTTTATTTCATTTCGTTTTATTTGGTTTGGATTTTTTTACCATCTTCGTTTTGGTCGCCGTCATTGTATTCTACAACTTACGAGTCGTGTCTGTGTTGTTAAGTGTGTCTACTTTCAGACCGCTTGCGGTTTGTTTTCATTTATTCAATGTTGTGTTTGCTATTTTAATTTTCCTTTTTGTTGTTGTTATGGTTTTTTTAAGAGATGTGTCTTTGTTGAAGGAAAAATTTTATGTAGTTTTCTTCCTTTACTTTCCTTGCCATTGTGCGTCGTAGAATTAAACATTTATTTTAATTTTGTTTACCCTTTACATAAAGTTAGGTTAAATGTTTAGAAAATGGGTCAAACCATTAACTCGAACAGTGAGTAAGTGAGAGAGTAGTTCAAGCAGCATGAAGTAAGGAAAAAGAAACTTAGCAGGAAAGAAGTTGTACGCAAAAATAATTTATATAAAAAAAACTGGAACAGTAAAAATTGAAGAATTAAGAATAATTAAGATATATTCCTCGCTTTTCTTTATGTCTGCTCTAGGAGAGAAATGTGAGAGAATTGTGTCTGGATGTTTTTAAATTTGTTCATATTTTGTATTCGAAATATTTTATAAAGAAAATCAAATAAAAATGTTGTCTTCATTTTAAAGAGTGAAGAAGCTATATATTTTAAATTATTTACTTTCGTTTTTGCCACAAAACAAATCTGAGTTTTTCAAACAAAAGAGGCAAATAATTTTATTCCCAAACCCTGTAAAGTCATAGTTCGGTAAAGTAATGAAAGAAGTTATAGGAAACCATGTCACAAACGAGGGGTAATTTGAGTTATGTAGAAACAATTATTTATTTGATAAAATTGCCGATCTTAAAACGGTTTTAATGTGGACTTTAGGTTGAGGGCAGATTTCGATTTCCTGAAGCCTGATTGTTTCATTTTAAGTAAGCCCTTGTTAAAGAGTGAATTTATCTTAGGAAAATGTAGAACAATTTGGATTTGTACTTGACAAAAACAATATAATTTTTTAGTTTCTAGAGTGGGTCCGAATAAAAGCGAAAAACCTCATATGAAATGGTTTGCCAGGCAGGAGAGTTACTATCTAATTAATAATTCGTCCTGCTGAAGGGTACATCATGTCAGTAATGCCGTATCATGCAAATTGATTATCAAGAATGTGTCTCCTTTGCCATTAATTTGTTTTGCTAATGTGGCCGTTTATTTAAAAATTTACCTTGTCGCTATTTTGAGCCGCACGGCAAGCTACTGACAGCCTCGGAATTTCCTGCATTCTTTCACACACAGAGGCATTGTTCTGGGTCGATCTGACATTGATCTAAAATTTTAAAAGTATAAGTTTTTTTTTATAAAAATACAGAAAATGTAAAACATGTATTATATTCTGTAAATATTTCTTTTTCTATTCACTCGCAATAAAGCCATGGTGGCCAATCCTTTGGAATGGCCACCACGTTTATACTGGCGTACACTTATATTGATAATAAAGTTTTTGTTTGTTATCAGTGACGGAATAATAAACACAAGTTGATTACTTAACTAAACTTTGACAAATATTGAGTAAATCTTTTAAACAAATTTCTACAGGATTTTCCCTTTTGAACCGACTTAAATATGCCAGGCTCTGGAAGAACGCAGGCTCAACCATTTGGAACAAAGATTCTTTCGGGGCATGCAATGTCCTAGGGATGCGATACTGATGAACCTAAATTTTGCGATAACTTCTAGTTGAATCTAATGGACAGGAAATTCTGCAGTTCTTTAGGGAAATATGGGAGTAGATAGATGGCCGTCTGGGCAGCACAATGGGTCTTATGGCTTTCGAGTACGCATAAGGCGTTGTTGACTAATTTAAAAAGAACGAAACGGACACTGAAGTAGCCCTGATGGTCAAAAAAGGAACACTATACCGAACTGACACCGCATACCAGGCCCTGATGTGGATAAATAGATCTGTATTCTACTTCTTCGATCGCCATTTGTTTCACAGACCCTTAAGATTTCTCTACATAGAAAATTTGGTAATCCGTTAGCGATAGGTTTCAAATGGATTTTTAGGAAAAGAGTTACACAGATTACGATTACAAGTTTTAGACTGACATGAATCATGCTGCGTACTATTGGCTTGAAATATTCCAAAAAATTTATCACATACATTCTATACGTGTGTATGAAATTAAACTCTTCCTAAAACGCTAGACGATTTTGATGAAATTTTATGTCTCCCTGGTGGGTGGCAACCACGCTCAAAGTTAGTGGACGAATTATATTGCAATGTAGATTCATGACATGGATAACAAATGAAAATGTACGATGAGCAATTGTTTTTTATGCTACCTCATGATATATGTATCAAATAGAAAGCGGATGTTGAAAAAATTAAGAAAACCACCAGGACACGTCGGACTATATAAAATGGGGTCTCCATAAGAGAGGGTTAGTGGCAGGACTAATATATTAATAAAAACAAATAAAAAAAATTTTGCGTCAATCACAACATTTGTTACGAAAAATGGTTTAAATCTGAATAATAAGCTGAAATAAAATATTAATTTAAAATTTGTAGGGAATGAGACTCGAAATGATTAAAAATATATTAAAACAAAGGGTCTAAACCAGACGGATAGTCATAATTGACCTGAATATTTTAATATTTCTTTTAATGATTATAAATATATGGGGCTTGAACAAACTGGATAACGTTATATTCGCCCTCATATATTATTAATTTATATTTTAAACAAAATTTAATTATTTGGTTAAAAGTAAGTTAGTCTTTATTCAATGACAGTTTTTGAATTAATGAATCTTTTTGAATCTTTAATTGGCTTTTTATAATCAGCTCTTACAAAAGTGGTACAAAATGAAATTAAATAATTGAGTACAATACATATATTTAGAAGTAAACAGTTAATTGTAACAATATTACAAAATAAAACATTAATGAGTAAAACATGAGTGAAACAAAAGTTAAAATGTAAGAGAAATTGAGTATTTTACATTCAGAGATATATACTCCTATGTATATATATATATAAAATACAGCAAAGGCAAAAAAAATTATAACGCACTTTAAAAGAATTTAATCATTTAACATATAAATAAAGAATTACAATAAAATATTAAAAATATAATTATGATAACATAAATGAATAGAACGAAAGATAATAACAATATTCGGCTGTTACAAATTTGTTTTTTATTACATCAGCTTTACATTTGAAAAACTAAACCATCGATTAGATTATATTTGGGGATGTAAAAGGCGTGCCATCAAAAGTTTTAGATAAAACTAATACTCGGGATTATTTCCCCTAGATCAGTTAGTGATAAAAAATTAAAGGAAATAAGTATTAATATTGCACCAATGTGTACTCAGGAAAACTTAATGCAATTTGATAACCTACACTTGGATAGGTCTGGTATTAGTTCTGAAAGGCAGAACAGAGGCACAGGTTATTGTTTCCTTCTCCTCCCTCGCATATAGGAAGCATCTTCAATAGTCATTATATGCCAGTTAAATTCCGTTAATGCGATTGATAAGTTGCGTCTAATTATGGTTTTTGGAGTTATAAATCTAATTTGGTCCTTTTCAAACTAACTTTCCAACAAGCAGAATTCGGCTGTCTGCCGGCACTTCCGTCAGCTCTGCAATTACCTGCATGTTATTAGATAAAACGGAAAATCTCTTTTCTGCTCCACTGTCCATACATTAAAGTGACATTTTGTTGTTATTACAATAAAACAAAAAAAAAACTATACAACAATGTTGCGTGCCTTCCGAACATAAATTTTGAAATCTATGATGTTATTTTTTTTAGTTTTATTTTACGCTTAAAGAAATTCTTTTTTTAAACAAAATAATTTTTTTTAATAAAGTCTCCTATTATGCTCGTATAGCTTACAAGGCAACTGAAGGTTTTGGGCCATATTTGAATAATACGAGTTACCATGAAAAGTAAAAATTTTTTATTGCTTCCAACTTCATACTTTCAGAATTATTATTTATTATGCCCATACATTAACAGGAAACTGTCTTTAATTTTTTCTCTTTGAAATATTCTTTGTGGTGCAGTAGTAGTTCAAATTAAAAGTTGTAAAATTTCATTTTATATTTGTTTATTAAAAATTGTATATGTTTTTTGATCTCTCATTGGGGGCTAAGAGAAGAAGTATTTGTATGAGAAGTTTATTTCAATAGAAGTCTTAAAGCAGAAATAAGTTTGCATGAAAAATTATGTTTTTATTCTAGTTACATGAACTTTGAATGATAAACAAATTTACTGATAACTACAATTAAAAAGAAAACTTTTTAAAGTCAAAAAGAAAACTTTGCTTACGAGCTGATTTTTTAGAATTTGATATATGCTGTTTAAGGTCTAATATATTGCGTTTTTTTAGATTTGTTAGGAAAAAGAAACAAAACTTTATTTAAGAATTTATTGGTCATGCCAGTCAAAATTTTGAGCAGAAATATTGTTAAAAAAATGAAGTCTACTGAAAGAAGGTACTATATATATCACCACGGTTGTGGCAGAATTCACTCCTGCTTCTGATCAAAATGAAATTTTTATAGTGAAAAACAACACGTTATTGGATAATTTAACTTTTCGAAGAGCTTAAATAAGATCGTTTTAGTAATAGAGCTGCCAAACTATCGGTAGTTTTGATTTTAGCGGACCATCAATGTTTGTTATCCGACAGCGGTACTATCGGCAAAAAGGCCGTTGACTAAATAAAAGCGGCCAATAAGAAACAAATCATTTGGCAGATGAATTCGCCATCTTTAGACTTGCCTACTCATATACATAAATGTTAAAATAAATTAAACATATTTAATTTCCTTCTCTATAAGTATGCTCCGGTACATAAAAAAATTTTAGCGTCGGCAAAAGCGACGGCCAACCAATCTCCGTTTTCCTTTATCAAATTGTAGCCGAATTATCCCGTTTAAATACGATGGAATATTAAAAAAAATGTTTGAAAAATCTAGTTTAATTTGTTGATACAGACGATGCAACCACAAACTAAACCATAATCGAAACATCAGTTCCTTGTGATCATCGTTAATACTGCTAAACAAAAATATGCGGAAGAAAAGCAAATGATGGTTGTAACCTGTTCAAATGATCAGTACAGCATGACTGCTTTCAACGAACTAAGCCAACAAAAACAGTAAACTTTAATACAGAAGATGCAATATTTTATCTAGAAACCCAAATGTATCAAACAATTTTGATATTGGTAACCAAAATTAAGGAAGACACATAGCTACAAACGACACATGCTTACGTTGCCTCTAATGTTGTGTCGTGTGCAACCGCATTATTGTTTGGTTTTTTGGTCTTTTTGTTTTGTTTTAATAAGCTGTGTCAAACAAAATTTGAACTAAAAATTAGTGTGCTAATGAATTGAACTTTGACTTCTAACGAAACCGAGATATAAAAACAAAATTCTATTTAAGATTTCAATAAATCAAAATCCTTTTTATAGATGAGGGGTTAAAACTTTAATTTTTCTAAGCATTCCCTACGATCGATACCTTTACAACAAACTATCGAAACTATCGTATGGCCCGACTATCGATTTTTTCGTAGCTCTACTAAGTAAACACGTGCTGGTTATCTTCTTCTCTCTTGTGACTAAATTTTCTTCAAGAACTTTATTTAAAAACATTTTCATTTATTTGGATTTTCATTGAATTCTACTAATTTTTAATGAATTTTCATCATTAGAAAAACATTATTGCCATCACTATTAAACTATTTCAATAATATCCTTGTTTTTTATTTGATGATATCGTTTCTCGTGCCATATTTTTAGAAGTTAATTATATTTGATATTGTGACTAAAACTTCTCCTTCTGCAGTCTTTGGGTCTTTAAAATACTACAAGCCCTAATTTACATACAGTTTTGTTTTTCAAACATTTTCTAAAAGTAAAAATATTTAAATTCAAACAAATGTTCACTTTCACATGCACTTATGTTCCTAAGTCTGATTGTAGATGTAATTATGATAAATAAAACAATAACAACAGCAACAACGACAAACAATATTATGATAAACAATTATTGACTGCAATAACATCTTTTTCACATCTTTATACGAGTAGATGGTGTTTCTGTTTGAGGAAAACAAAACTAATACGAAAATTATTAACAATAATAATAATTCCTGCTTTGTCAATAAGCATAACTTATCAAGATATCCTTCCATTTGTGTTCAATTGTTTCGCAGCAAATAAACAAGGTACAATTGCAGTTCAATACAATTCGATTTGAATACAATGACAGTTAATTTAGTTTTAGAAATTACAAAGCAACAATTTCTAATAATGTTTTTGTGTTAGTAGTTGTATAAATTAATTGGTCAGATAAGTTCATATTTATTGTTATACAAACTTTATTAGATAAAATAAATCAAGAGCATAATATACAATTTGTATTGGTTTGAGATTAAAAAGAAAGTTAAATTAAAGCAAAAATTGTAATTACGTTTAAGGTATAAAAAGCAGTTTGTATTCAAAGCTTTAATTTAGGAGTAACTGGAAAAATATTTTTTGTATTTCCGTTTGTTACTCCATACTTGAAGACGCTGCTGTGAAAGCTGTTTTGCTAACAGATGAAGTAAAGGAAAATGAAAAGCGTATTGAAAGTTGCGGTAATCAAAAGGGATTTTTAAGTCTACCTTGGCATTCTGTGTTAGAGTTTAATCCACGGTTGGTTTTTTTTTGACCCGACTAGAGTGAAAAAAAAGGTTTCGCAACTCGATTTTATACCGTTACATATTAACGGTCTTCCAACAATACTGCAAATGTATATCATGTTAACCCGAAAGGCAAACAAAGCTGGAAGGCCCAGTTCGTACGAGTATTAATATAACTTTTGATTTGAACCTTTTGCGAAATTTCCCAATTGTACAAATGGGGCTTCGGATAATATCAACAATTTTGTACCATGTTAATACACCCTATACCGCATCACCGTAATTTATTGGAAGAGTTTTTTCAATTCACTGGTTTGCGTCAGCGTTTTCAACTCATAAATTTCATCAACAGCACAAAAATTGAGAAAAGCTAATAGTTTTTGAAAAAAAAACTCTAAACTCACTAAAAGACATTCAGTTGCAAATCTGGGACTTGCACAAATTCATTGAGCTAAAATTGCACTCAACTCCTGCAACTCACGACTTAATATTATGCCGTTGCATAAGGTGAATTATCCGCCATACATTATCAAAACCAGAGAAAACTTTGGCATCTGGTGCAAAATTCCGTGACGTGACTAACGCAACATGCCTGCCATTTCGCCAAAATATGATTAAAACCTTGATAAAAGAATCGACATCTGCAAGAGTGGTCGTAGTGTATATCTGTCCAATATAAATTGTCAATTGTTATTGCTAAACCTTTCTCTTTCACGCACAAAAGTATGGATTATCGTAACTGAGTGCACTTACAGAATTTCTGCGTTATACTGGCTCGTGGTGGCGGCCAGTAAGAAGTTACTGTCTCTGCTAGGATTCTGGCTAAATAAGTCGAGCGGAGAGAGCTTAGCACTCTCTTACAAAAATTCTTCATCCACGTGTTTTTGTTTCGTTTATCACGTAACCATCTGAAGGTGCAACCATGTAGCGGAAGAAGCTAGTACGTCGGGTGTTTTTGCATGGATTGGTAGACGTTAGTGATTACTGTTTTATTGCATCAGAAATGGAGTTTGCAGATGACAGGTAAACGTTAGTTTTTTATTATTTATTATGTATTTTTTGGAAATTTTAAAAGCCTTCCAATACAAATCCGTTTTATGATCTTAACTAAATATTTTTACTGCTGAAATGTTATAAATAATTAGAAGTTACAATAGCATCCTCACAGCAATATTTTTTTGCTGATCGCTAAATTATGTGTTGATATTTTATTTCGTTTAATTGATTTTTTTGCGATATATTTAAGAGTAGTATATATTGCTACATTATTAACTGAATGAGAACAAAAAATTAATCATACTTTTTAACATTCACAATTTAGCAATTTAATATTTTTTACTCTGCAACTAAAAACTCGTATATTTCAGCAGAACACATTTTATGCTCTACATAGTAAAGTATAGTCGCTTTTTACGAAAGGGTAAAAAAATAATGAAATGAAAATTGCACAAACAATTTTAATGCAATAAAAAATATAGATACGATGGGAAATAATGGTAGTGACCCACATGCTGTTTTGTTTTTACTTAAATGCCATGCAGTTGCGTGCAGTCAACAAACAATTGCTGCTGCTAATGCTGCTGCAGTAGCAAATACGACAGCAGCAGGCTTGCTGCGTTAATAGAGCACAAATATTTTGCCGACCAACATAAAGTTTAGCTTTAACTGTTTTTATTTTGTTGTCGTTGTATGAGATTATTTTTGTTGTTGTTTTTAATTTTACGCTTTCATTTGCATTCGCCTCATAAATTTGCTAAAATTAAAATAAAAATAAAAAACGAACCAGAACAAACTATAAAATAGTTTGTGCTATCAAGTTGGTCTTTTGTTTCTATTTTTTATTTATTTTTCACTTTTATCTCCATTTTTTGTGTGCTAAATAATGTTTATTAAAAATAACTGCGGCCAGGACAAGAACTACAAGGCTTAAGATCTAAAAATAAAGTTTGAAATAAGTTAGAGAGTATTCCGTTTTTTTGATTTACCAAAGCGGATATAAAAAGCTTTTTTCTCAAATTATATGGTTACAGTAATGCACTGATGACCCTCAGTACCGAGAATATTTACAAAAAGCAATAACACAATCAATATTCCCAAATAAACGTGCTGATGCTTTTTATTTAAATAAGTCGATTTAATTACAAACTAAAGCAGATAGAATTAAGTTGTCCGTTTAACTACAATATAACTCAACTTATCCATATTTGTATTTTTCGGTAAAATTTTAAAAATTTCTACAAGTAGCAAATAATATTTTAAAGCAAAAAGACTTAATAATATATTGAACTTAACAAAAAAAGTCAAGTCTTTGGCTATTGAGAGTAAATCTAAAGAAGATAAGAAAAATCGACGATCCCCAGAAACGAAGTCAAAGCCAAAAAAAGGAAGAGAAAGTTTAAGTGCCTGCTAAAAGAACTGAAAATTGAGGATGATAATGGCCACAATGGCTTAAAAAGTATGAAGCCTCTAGATTTGATAAATGCTTATGGTAACCATAATCTAAAAGTAACATATAAACGAATTCTATGGTTGGAAGCAAGTTTTATTATTATTGTAGATAATAATAATATGGTTTACTTGGAACGATGGGAAAGAAAAAAAAACATGTTACTTATATGGCTGGCCATTAAATGATAATTAGTCATTTAGCTGACCACTTAAACGCTTCAAGAATTTTATATATTTATTATTTCTATTTAGAACATTTTATGGTTCGAGTTATAATAATATTTTTCTACAGTTAAAATATTTTGTTTGTTGTTAAAATTTGATTGAAAATTGTAATGCTTAACGCAACCGTCTTGCAATTTTTAGGGACTGCAATTATATATTTATTAAATGAAAATAACAACTTGCTTATCGCAACTAAAGAAGTGTTTAAAATGTTTTGTCAAGTTTGCTTTGGACACATACCGATTTTGCAGAACGAAAAATGGCATAGAATATGGCAAATAGCCGATACCGGCTTGTCTTCAAGCCAAACTTGACAAAGGACTTATTTAAGTTAAATTTATTTGAGACTTTAAAATACGTATATCTACAGAAATAAAGAAATACAATTAAATTAAATTACAGACAATAAAACTTAAAACTATATTGATTTCGTTTAAGGAAATCATTGTTTTACAGCACCAAAAATAAACTACACATAAAAGATTTATACCGTCTGTGGGCACCTTGGATTTTAGACACAAACTAAAATTGTTAAATTTTAATGAAATATTAAAAAATAAAGAAAATATGGTTTATGGTAATCGGTACTGTTTTCTAATAGTCCGCAGTAAAAAACGTTTTAACATGTTTTGCCGGAAATTTATAAAATTCATTAAAAAAGTATGCAAATTTATAAAAAAGATTGAAAAGTATAATTTTAAGCAAAAATTATTGAATAGTAGTTGGTGGCTTAAACATATATATAAAATAATTGTAATAAATAATTTCATTTAATTCGTTTCATTTTGTTCGTTTATTTGCCGCTCTTTTTTGGTGCAAACAAGAGTTGGGTATTAGTTGTAATGCGGTTTCAATATGACCTAAATTAAAAAAAAAAATTTTTTTAGGTTGCCTTTCTCAACAATTTATCGAAGCCAATCAGAAAAATATGGCGTTTTCAAAGCTGCTGAGGAATATAACAATTATAAGAAAGAAAATGTTGCTAGTAATGGTACGATGTGATTCCTATTCTTCGGGTAAAGTAAAAATAATATGATTATTCCCACTCTAATTTGGCAAAACCTTGGAGATGTCAAACCAATTATACTCTTGCAACCCTATAATATGCGTTACAAGGGATATGTACAACTTTTCTGCCGATTTTGTAACCTCATAATGTAATTTCATCGTTCACAAAAAAATACTTCAAATCAATAATAATGGAAACGTCAAAAATTTAATTTTTACTATAAAGTGTGTATGGCAGGACCTACAATACTTACTGTGATTATATTGAAAATCGACAAATGAGTTGTTGGTGTTATATATTTGAGATGTGGAAATTTTCATAACTGTGTGATCACACACGTAGCTAAATTAAAATTTTGAATATTAAAGTTCAGACTTTTTCAAGTCTTTATTATTTTTAACTTGACCATTTTGTACTGGGATACCAAATTTAAAAAAAAATGTACGACAACTCCTTCTATTTTTGTCCAATAATTATAGCACTGTGCGGATTATCTTCGTTGAGTTACTAAATAAAGTAGATTTTTTTTGATCTTTGCAAAACTCTTATAGCGGGCTTGAATTAGACTACCAAATATTAAATAATGGATGGGAAACGAGGACGTAGCAAGCAGTCTTTATGAAACAGCAGAAAAAATTATTGTCCTTAGTTTTTTATAACTTTTTAATGGCTTTAATTTCAGGAGCCACTAAACTTTTATAGAAGAATTATTTTTTCAACTTTAACTGCATTCATTAATTTTTTAGTAATTATCTTAGACTTTAAATATTTAAAGTTTGGCTCTGCCATCTAAAGAAGAAAATTCAAAATTTTTATTAAAAAAAGCTAAACAGTTTTATACAAAACTATTTCAAAAAACTTTTATCTTTCCGTGTGCTTACTATCATTAATTTTTTCCATTTTATAGTTTACGAAAACAAAACTGCTCTCCTATTTTAAATATGAAAGCAATGTGCATTTTCTTAAAGGCAAACACGAATATTTTATACACTCTAATTTAATAAACAATAATAATTAAAATTCCCACGAAAAAAACTTTACACAAATGAATATAGTTGATTACAAAAAGGCTTACGAAATAAAATACCGTTTTCTTAAATGTAGTGGCGGCCACAAAATAAATTCCAAAAAATAAGTAAAAAAAAATTAGTTTCCAGTTGCCTTTGAATGTTCAAATCAAAGGAGTATCTGTGGCTGGTTGTGCAAAATGAACAACTTTTTCCATGTTGCCTTTGGGTTTCTCTAACGAACTTATAATATTATTCAGTATTCACAGCTGATAATATGATGTAATTAACTGCTTTTAAGGCATTATAATGAAAGAAATTATTTCAGTTTGCGCTTTTGGATAAAATTTTCCGAATGTGCAGAAAAAAAAACAAAGTACCAAAGAACTCCTTTAAAATTAAAACAATTTTTTGCAGTGAAAACGAAAAGAGAAATTTTAAATCATTTTATATTTACAAGCAGTGCTGCAGTGCTACTGCCCAAAAATATTTATTAATTAAAGTGGCAAAGTAGCAAAAATATAAAACATTTTTCTTTAAATTTTTAGTATTTAATTACACAATAATTTCACAAAATCTGAAAGTGTTAAGAAAAGCTCTGCAAATTTTGTAACAAATATTTGCAGAAGAAGCAATCAATTTAAGGCATCTTGAATAAATCATATGTTTTTAAGGCCAAATCAAAAGGACAATAGAAAAATATAGCGTAGTAGGAAGTTAAAAACCCATTCAGTTGCTAAATTTTTAAATAAGAGGTAAAATTTTATCAAAGAAGTACGAATCTTTTTTAAATGGCTCGTTAAATTGAGGCGATATCTTACGATATATTGATTTCGACGGCTTCAGACGAAAGTAGCTTTCGACAAAGTGAAATTTCACTACCTTGGTGCTAATTCACATCACTTCATCGCTGGTTAATGTAATGAATTATTTCATACAAAATATGCATTGTGTCGTTCGCGGTCTACCACGTAGAAGCGTTTAGCTACAACTACAGGCTATTCTCTTCAATATCGAATCATACTAACCACTGACATAGAGGTCTTTACTGAGATTGAGTGCTTAGGTTATTTTGGATATGGACCTGTGATTTCAAAAAATCTTACAACAAAAAGTCTTGTAACATCTTGTTACCAAATTTACATTCCATCTGCCAGAGATAAACATATTTATCAATCAAGCCTCTTCTAAGTGTCGTTCAATTTGCGCGAAAATAAGAATTTTTTGAATTTCCGCTAACAGCGATATATTGAAAGAACTATGGACCATTGGTGCCGACCCTTCATTAAATAGTGACTCTTTGTGAGTACTTTTTCAGATTTTAGATGAACCTCCTAGTGGTTGGCTCCTTCTAATATTTTAAAATGTTGATTGTTAAAATATTATTTCTATTCGCACATACGTATTATTTCTAGCAACAAAAAAAATCAAATAGGCATGCTTGATCATGTCTAAACAACATTTTCATTGCTTATCAATTTACGATCATGAAATAAATTATGAACTTTTTATGGGCATGCATAATCTTGGGCATGCATGATCTTGTCTTAGCACCAAACTTATGTTTTAAGGCGGTTATTAAGTAATAAAAACATATGATTTTGTATGGATAAACTTGTTCATAAATGTTTGTTTTTTTAATCAAATAACTAACGACGACGTAGAGCTCCAAATGGAGAAACGTTTCGTTCCAAAAATAAAGTTGTGGTTGTATAATAATTAAAATTATTTATAAACTTTCAAATTAAATTTAAATAAAGTAATAAATAAAATTAATAAAAGTAAATAAATTTAATAAAAATATTGTATTTTTTATTTATAAAAATAAAAGGACCAAATAAAAACTGTTAAGGTCGAGCCGAAGTTAAAGTTTTAAATCTTGGTTGATAAAATCTTAAAGCAATATTATTCATATTTGAGGTAAAGCGTTTTATACGTAAAATTTTTTAGAAATATTTTGCTTGGTTCATTAAAAAAATGAATCATTAAACATTTATTAGAAATAAATAAAATATTATTGAAAATCTTTCAGAAAGTTAATTTGTTGTAATCATATCATCGAACAGTTGTTACCATCTAATTCAGAATACGAATCTACACTTGGTTCTGGTTTCTGAGATAAATCAATACCTCTACAAGGAAAAAACGGATTTTTCTATTTGCCTGAGTAAAAAATACTAGAATTTCCATTAGTATTAGCTGTAAGTTATACTAACATAACACAGTTGTACTGAAGTGAGACAAACAAAAAAAACATTTTGGATGAAGAATTTGAATATTTCTGATTTTTAAAAAGATCATAAAAAATAATAAAACCCACTAATCGTACCTTTTTCTATTGGCATAAAGATTCTATAAGTTTCATACAATATGGCTCGAATTTTTTTTAAATCGGTATATAATAGACTGGGTTGCTACCGATACAAACAAAGTTGTGCTGGTCACCCTCTAGGATGCCCGATTTTTCAGTGATGACTTTCAAGCGCCCATTAAAATTCTACCAATTCCATGGACTGCACTGAACTTTATGTTTCTATATTGTATCACCATCTTAATTTCGATCACAACATATAACATATCATTGTTAAGGTTTTAATACAGCTCTAATTTTGTTTTTGGACGAATATAAAAACAATTTTAACGGACGTTTTATATTCGTCATTGAGGTGTTTTTCACCCCAGGAGGAGAATGAAGCAATTTTTTTTTACATTAAGAGCGACCTACCATTATATATGTGGTATAAAAAACGGACAAATTTGCATTTAGGGGTGTGGGGTATAAGAAATGCATAGTCTTAATATATACTTTTTTTGGCTAGTTAGCTATTTGTACAGAAATGTTCATTAAGATCTAGGATATAAGAGGTCGAATTCACAACGTTATGTTCCACCAAAATACCACTAAAGACAAAATTAATCTGTTTTCCAAGAGCTATATACACTACTAATATATAATATATAATACGCTATATGTTGTGATCGGATTTAAGATGTAGATACAATATAAAAAGGAAACGATACAGATGCGAGGGAATAATTTTATTGAGTATTTTAGAATCGTCATATGGAATATCTTTCATTCAAGGGAATGACCGGCACAAGTATTTTTTTTAACCCACCAAAGCCCAACTTATAATTTTATTCACAACAAAGTTAAGGTACCAGATTTTTAACAAAGTTGCCATATGCTTACAATAGTACGACGCTGCAAATTTTGTTTGTTCTGTGCATAAGGCAATATTTATATAAACGAAATTTGCATTCCAAAGTTTTTGTTTTGGAATGGGTTCCACAAAAACTTTGACAATACTGATCTGATTAAAAAATATTATTGTGTGAATTTTTGGGATTTTATATTTCTCTGAAAAGGACGAACCTTTCTCCAGTTATGGTAGTATTTCTTAAGCATCTGCTGCCTTTTGAACATAACGGTATATCTTGAAAACCAGGATCGATTTGAGAAAATAGAGTACATGTTCGAATTCAGCACGTCAAATAACGTTAGAAATAAATTTCCTTGACTCATTCCAAAAGTTGATCTAAAATTCTAAACTTATGATTTGCGAAGGTGTTTTTGACGACATTTTGCTAAAACCTTGTTTGTCCAATTTCACTTGACAGCTGTGTGTATTAAGGAAACAAATTTTGTTAGTTATACAGATTGAAATAAAATACACTAATCTGCTAATCTGTCAATAAGTAATTTGCAAATTATAGCGTGTGGTAAAGGAGGGCTTCAAATTATTCGTTGTGCCACTTAATTAAAAAAATTCCTAAATATTCATTAGCACAACATTATACTAAAACACAATAAAATTTGCAATAGAATTTTATTAATACAACAACTAAGTCCCAGTGCAACTTGAGCACTTATTTTATTTACTTTTGGGTAAATTATTTATTAACTTCCTTTCTAAAAGTGCTTAATG
The DNA here is from genome assembly GCA_963932375.1 of Phania funesta. Lineage (NCBI taxonomy): Eukaryota > Metazoa > Arthropoda > Insecta > Diptera > Tachinidae > Phania > Phania funesta. The sequence goes on from OZ010655.1 coordinate 62,288,866, forward strand.
TTCAAACACACTCTATTACAAATTAAAACATTTATCTTAGTGTAGGATTTCAAACACTGTTTTACTTTAAACGAATTTTCTTTATAGCAGCATCTATTCTCCTTAGGATATATTGTGGTAAAGATATATTGTGGTGAAGAATAATGGCAAGAAACGAAAAACAAAAGCAAACAAGAAATAACCACAAAAAAATCCATTATTGCCAGTACCAAATCTCTGCGCCTTTTTCCGTATTAGAATTTATCTACTCACTAGACCTAATAGCTTTTTGCGCTAATGCAAGTGTAAAGCGCTGGTATTGTAGAGGGTGAATTGTTTCCTTGTTTAGTTTTTTTTTTTCGAAGCACAATTTTTAACAATTACTTTGCGACATGCAACACCAATCAAACTCAATCAAGAACTTACATGGAAAAAGTTTAATAAAATACTAAATTTGTTCTTCTCTGCTCTGTGGTAAATTATTTGCAGCACAGAACAGAAATGATCTTTACTTTTTTTCAATTAGGTCTAAGCTTGAATTTCAGGTTGAAATTTATTTAAGTTTTTCAAAACAGGAAAACGATATTTTAATGGACTCTTGCGGTATGCATAAGTTGACACTTTTCTAGTGGCAAAATTATGAATTGTAAATTAATTGTGTTTTGTTTTATTTAGAAGCTAAACTGAAAAATTCACCCTCTAGACGTACAGTAACAAAGTCAAGTGTATGTGCGTCAATAAAAGCTTGGCTATATGTAGGAAAGTTAGTAGTTAAAGTTCTATGTATCAATATGTCTAAAAATCTGAGTTTATTTATTGCAGCACAATAAATTTCTTTGTCCGCTGAAATTTACGAAGTGAGTATGAAATTTTCCAAATCTTTGTAAAAGTACAGTGTTTGACTTTATAAAAGGAACAACTCTAAAAAAAATTCCAACAGTGTACAAATATCACATGTGAAATATGTGTTTGAGTATGTCCAATAGGTGTGAAGAAAACAATTTTTAAACAAAAGTATAAAATTAAATCTGTTTTGTCCATTATTTTTTTAGCCTCACTGTACTTGACCAACTTTTACAAAAAAGATTTTTGGTGTATTTTACACCCTGAGATGTTTTTACGAGCCTTTGTTTGTGGATTTGTGTAACGATTCTTAGCACCACAAACTTAAATGAGTTTGACAGTAAACAATATTGTTTGGTTACTAAACACATACAAAGAATAGCACATGTACAGTCACATTTACACAAATCCTATTGAGATTTCTCTTTGATTTAGAATCGAAAAAATGTTACGAGCTTAAAAAGCGACAGCCTTAAAAAACGGTAGTGTCAGTTTGGGAAACGGGAGAAGAAACAAAAAAAAACAACAAGCTAAAGAAATAAAATAAACAGGCAAATATTTAATCAAACTGGTTGGTAAATATTACAAGTCTCATAGGGAACGGTTAACGAAAGAACAACATTTCAATGTTTGAAAAAATTGAGGACTTTCAATTTATTATTTTCAATTTTTGTAGAAAAATCTTAATAGTAAATAAGGAATTTCGTGATAACTACCTGAGTTGAATTAACTTTTAATTTTATTTTTTGCAATTTGTACGGATTTTTAAGAAACAATTTCAAAGCTAAAGTATTTAGAGAAAATATTTGCTAAGGAAAATTATAACGACGATAAACACTGTATAAAATTCGATAAAACAGAAGCTTATTTAAAATGAGGGCTTGCCGAGTTTAAAAAATCGATGCCAATATGCTCAAATACACATACGTCAAGGTTTGTAGAAGTGTTAATCAGAAGTCCAATCTTCCATCCGAACAGCTGGCTGGAGAGAGCTGGCTAAAAATATTGAGTATAAAGGTATCCATCGAAACTCAGGTACCCGCCATATTGTGGCAAGCATATTGGACATAAAGCTTCAAAACAGCTAACTATACTGGCTAATAAGTCCTCACTCAATCCTTGCTTTGGAATACAAAGTGATTTTATACCATTCCCTTATAAAGCCAATATGGACATATGACATTCACAGTCTAGGATTTAAAAACTTATCGTATACGGCGTCTGGTGAAGAAGAAGTGAAAATGTCCATAGGGATTTGAAAGTTGCCACTATCCAGGAAGAAGAAAAATATACTTGTCCAAGCACGTAAACAAATTATAGATCCATCAGCACCAAAGAGTAAAGGAGAAGTCATACTTTGTGTCTGGCTAGAGGGCTCCTCCTACCCAATAGTAAATAGTTAGTAATTAGTATATAATATTTGAATTTGAATGAAAATATCCGCAGAGATCTGAATGTCATTACTGACCAGGAAGAAATCAAAAACTGTACTTACAATTATGTAGGCAAACTAATGGCACAGTCAAATTTTATTGCCCGGGACTTGTTACAGTTCGAAGGAGAGTCCAAAAATAACCGATACCTTGAGTCTAGTGAGAAAGCTTTCCTAATCAAATTTAAAAAATAATATTTGTAACATTTGAATCCTCTAAATTAGTTGCTACACAGGTATTCAATTCATAAATAACTATTACGTTAAAAATTCGAATCCTTATTAAAAATTTCATTAGAACAATTTAATAAAACGATTTCTTCCGATCTCTTTTTGGTGAATATTTCGATATTTGAATAAACTTTTATTTTTTAGGCAATTTTCTGGCTTGTCGACTTTAAAAAATTTTCTTATATCTCTATGCTCTCGGCGGTTTAGTATAAACTGGCTTTTCGAATTTTGGATTATAAAAAACATTTTATTTCTTGGTAAATTTGAAAAATTTATTTAAATTATTTTTCAATAAATTTTATGAATTTTAATTTTCTTATTAATACAAATAACGACAACATATAATACACTTTTGCTTTTCAAATCTAAAATATCGGATGTAGGCCGATTAAAAAACTCTTATTCTAAGACTTCTCAGTCCATTTTATTTGTACTTTGTTTGGTAATTTTATTAACATCAAAGAACAATATTCCTTTTGGTCCATACTGAACATATTTGGCAACTTATTTTACAGCATTTTTTATTTGTACATCTTTTTTTAAATTAAATTGTAACTTCGTTTCATTACAACGGTTTTGTTTTTATTTCTTGAACCAAAAATGGAAACCTTGAAAACGTTTTTCTTGAAAAAAAGTTTTTTTGTGAGTGAATTTTTCCTTTAAGCTAAATTTAAAGCAATTTCCTAAATATTTCTTAATTTAAAAATGTATGAGTAAAAACTAGAAACTTAACAAGACTTCAAGGGTGTTAAAATTTTATTGGCGTTACACCAACAGAAGAATTCATGCCAAGTAATGAAAGAAAATCTAGGTTAAGAGTTTATGTGTTTAACATAATTTAATGAAAGTATTTAAACACTTACATCAAACTACATCTGCAAACTACTTAAATTGCACAACACATTACATACACTGGCATTAAACAAACTACAAAGCTTTTTATGCATGAGCAAATTAAACACAATTAGCTCATTTAGAATAAACGACATAAGTAGCAGTGTCACATAGAATATTGTTTAAACAAAATTTTAAATTTCGTTTACACAAAATCCATTATTACTGCTTTTGAAATACATATGTGATAATAGGTAAAAGATTTAGTGATAAATATTATAAAGGAAATTTAAGACTTTTCTAAATGAGAAAAAAAATCGAGACGATGTTGAGCACAATACAGGGAGACCACAATTTTATTGAGATTTTTGTATGACTTAATATTGAATGTAGTAAAAATTAATATTTTTCCCTACACTGAGAAAATTTTCCATCCCTCGTTTAACATGATTTGCAATATTTTTCCCAAAACCAGAAAAAAATATTTTTAAAAAAATGCAGAAAGCAGTTTTATTTAACAATGTTTTACCTCACAATAGTACCACAATGACATTAATTAAAATAGTTTCCAGGTATTGCCAGACAAATAACAAAAATATATATAATAACAAATAACAAAAAATAACTTACGTGTTATTTTGTGGCACTAAAACTATTGACAAGCCACAAAAAATGCATGAGTGCTCTTTAAACACATTAAAATTGAATGAATCTTTCTGTGTATAGAAAACCAGTACACTAACACACTAACACATTTATTACTATTTATTTTACGTACACTAGATTTGCAAGTTTGTACAAAAGTTTGTTTTTTTTAATTTAGAAATATTTGAACCATAAAACAGGACAACGGCAATAGCTACAACCAAAAAAATATTTGTTAACAGCTTTTGATTATTGCAATATTTTATACATGTGTCTGCGAACAGTAATAGTTATTTACAAGTTTCTGTATGTGCGAGTTCTATTTTTTGAATAAAACCATAAAATCACAAATATTTGTGATCTAAAGTAAATAAAGCTGTAAAAACATTAAATCACTTACTGGTGAATCTGTCTATGTAATTGCTAATGAATGTTTTTTTTTTAATTTTGGGGCAAGAGGAAAAAACACCATTTCTTTTATATAAAGTAGTTGGTCCGCAGAACTTAATTTCAGCTACAATTTACTTGAATGGAACTTTTCTCATCAACAAGTCATTCCGATTAATATTATTGACATCATCACTTGTACTTGAAACATCGTTTGTTTAGTGAATGAAACTGAAAAGTGAAGCTTTCTGATAATCTGGGGTTTGAGTTTTGTTAATCAGTGTATAAATATAAGACACACAGCAGTCTATGCACAAAACACGAGAACTCCAATTAACCCTTAAAACTTACAAGTACTGGGATTTATTTATCCTCCTTCCTATCTTCCTTTAATGATCGTTGTCTCAATTAATTTATTCATTAATTGTCAATTCTGTTATTATAGTATTTTAAGATTTATATTTAATTTAATTGTAATGAGTACAGATTTTCGATTATATAAAATATTGCTAACGATCAATAATTTATATATTTTAGTCAAAATGAGGTTTTGGGTCCAATTTGTATTTTGTTTTGTTATTATTTACTCTTGGCGATATTTCGATGGTCTGCGGTATTAAAAATTTTTTAGCGAGTTTTAACTTTTTTCGGTTATTTTTGGTTAAAAATTCGTGGCTATTTTTATTATTTAGAAATATTGATTAAAAGTTTGATCACTGTAAAAGTTAAAATTTTTTTAGATAACTAGCAATTTTATACGACATGCTAACTTCTAAGCTATTTTTTAAGTCTTAGTTCCCTGTTTTTATATAATTAATATATTTTGTAATCTCTAAACTTTAGAAAATATTTTAAAAATTTTTTTATTGAACTTTCGATTCTGGCTTATTTTAATTAACGAATTTGAGGTCATATGATGGATTTGAAAATGTTTGGCTTTATTCCATTATGTGGTGAATACTAAAGTGTTGGTGATTTGTTTTTCTTTCGAAATTTCAATGAACTTAGATTTAGTTTTTAATTTTTTGTCAGTTTAATTTATCCGGGAGAGCTTTTTTCATAGTTATGTAAATTCTCACTAGTTTCGGAATATTTTATTCAGTTGCACAAAATTAAAATTTTTTTCTCGAATTATCAGGCTATATTTTGTTACCCCTAATAAAATAGAATAATAAAAAATTTTCAAATCGGCCTATCCATTTTTAAAGCTTAACGAGAGTATTGAATAGCAACTGATTCCTATATATATAATAAATATATCTTTTGACATTCGGAATATAATCTTCCACACGTATAAGTATGTGTTGCCTGGAAACTTTGGCGCCATTTAAAACGCTACCCATTTGATGAGGTAGCAGATTATTTCTTGCATAGGCTTATCGAGTCATAAATTATTTCATTTCAACATTGATTCGGTCTTATTACAAAATAATTTCAAGTCAGTAATTTATGTAAATTTAAACCCAACCAAAAGTAGTATGATGTATTGGTAAAAAGAAAATACAGAGAAATATCTTTTCATTCGAATTAAAAAATTACAAATTAAATCCTCTTACTCAAATAAAAAATCACATTCACATTTACTTCCGGAGCCGTGAGTCATCGCAATATGATGTACCAAACTTTAAGGAATTAAATGGGTCATTGGAACAAAAAAGAACAGGTTTAATAGCTTAGACATAGCTTCTTCAATTCCAATTCAGCGTTGCCACACTCTCTCACCCAATTAAATAGAACAAACATAAATCATTCAAAAGGTATTTTACTTAAACTATAATTTCGAATTAAATTTTACACTAGCGTACGTAATACGCACGTTATATACAACTACGTAACATTCATAACTATAGCATACTTTTGTGGTGCAACCAATAAATCATGCATCATCATGTACTGTGGCGTATGAGTTCAGTGAAAGAATAATTTGTCATCTCACATCACTCATACGTAGTGGTGTTATTTATTACAACAGTTGATATGTTGGGAATGATATAAAGTTACAATATGGTGACGTATGAGCAAAAATTAATTACATTTAAATTGTTTTTATAAAATTTTAAATATTATCGATGTTTTATCAAAACTAATGATTCTATTTAACAAATTTGTTTATAACAAAATTTTTATCCCAACTTAATTTATTACAAAAATATATTTATTTGAAGAGGGTAAATAAGCCAGTCTCTATAAGCTCATAAATAAAAATTTACCCAATTTTTTAGAAAAACTTAAACATAATATTTGAACAAGTCCAGATCAAATGAGAAATGCGAAGAACTTAAAAGCAAAAGTTCTAACAAAAAGCCCAAACGAAAAACAAATTTGTTATTTTATTTTTCTAACTTGCCTTGTTAGCCATCTCTTAAAGTAGTTATAAGCGGAAAAATAAAATAAAAAATACACAGGCCATGATTTGCTTTAGGTAGAAATACATAAAAAACAAGTGTTGCTAACTTTTACACAAGCTGTTGCACATTTATTAATGAAAGAATTTTGTTAATTCTCTTATTCTTTTTTCTTTACACAATTTTTTTATAAAACTTTTTTAAACTATTTTTGAATATTTTTTAATAATTTTATTGTAGAAATTATCGTTATTTTGAAACAAATTTCTTAGAAAATATATCTACTTAGTAGCTAAATAAATGTCTTGGCCTTTTAACACCCATCTTCTCTTACTCTAAGTTGGTTTTTATTATATGTCTAGACTGAAAATTAATATTTAATTAAATAAGCAATATTGTATCAAAATTCAGTAAATGACTATTAAAATTGTGTATAAATACATATGCCCATTTAAAAGTACATAAAAAAGGTAAACCTGTGCACACTGGATTTAAATCAGTTTTTTCATAAACTGTGTTCCTTCAAGAATAATCATGTATCAACAAATGGAATAATTTCACAGCAAAAACAAAAATAATTTTTAAATCAAGCTAAACAGCGGTAGTAGCTCTAGATTTTTTTTGAATTTTAATCACATTTCTTATAAAATTTTGCTAGGCATGACTTTTGGTGAAAACGTATATTTTTTGTTGTGTGATCTTGCATATAAACTAATAAAAAAATTAACTAAAAACTGATAACTTAAAATATGCTTTAATTGAAACAAGAAAGTTTTTTCCAGACTACTTAAAAATATTTGGTTAATAGAAATCAACCTGTTTCTAAAATGGAGTTTGTTCATTGTCTCATGTAAAGCTTTAGATTTATAAGGTTTGAACATTAAATATTCAAAAATCGTTTAAAAGCTTAAGTTTAGTATATTAAGAGTTAGCTTATTATTATCTTGATTGATTTTTAGGTCAAATTGGTGCACCATTCTATGGATACGGAATATAGACTCATCTCCTTTTGTTAATTTAGTTTTCAATTTTGTTTAATGAACAAAACTACTTACCAAAGATTTTTTATGATCTGTGTACCTAGCCGTGGTGTCTATTACGGTTGTTCATATGTAGTGATTTTTTTTTCGAAAAGTATGATATTCTATTTATCTACGTAGTTGCTTATATGAAATTTCTTGAGCCTGCTGTTTAGAATAGAAAGAAAATCAATATATTCTCTACATGCCATTTAGCCTTTAATATGTTATGGCAGAATAAAATGCATATATAAATGTAAATTCACTAAGTTATCGAATTCTTAAAGTTTAAGTTGGATAATCCGATTTGTCATTGATAGATTAATTTGACTGGTAAAACCTTATCCAATGAGCTTTATTTAGGGCTCGAATTACCACGCCCTCGAAGGTGTCCACAATCGTAGGAAAATAAATTACGTAATTTTTTTTGTATTCACAAGAGTTTTTATCTCTGACTATATTTATGCTAGTATTTTCTTCACAATAGTGGTAGGATCGACCGAGAGTTAAAGTTTAAAAATCAAGTTTCGGAAATAGTGCATAGTGCTTCACTACAACTTATAAAACTTTTCCGAATGACAAAATAGGCATTTGCATTCAAAATTTGTGCAACATGAATCGTGGAAACAAACCAATGTTGGAAAGTAACAATTATTAACAGCATTTTCAATTTATTCAAATCTTTGATGGAATTTGGAGATTTTTCGTATGCACTCGAACTCAGTTTTGTAAACAATTGACAGTTTATGAAAATGTTGCGTTCAGTGTTACTAACGGAATTTATAGTACCGAATTTGAAGACGTGCAGTATGTTCACGCCTGTCATAATCCGAAGAAAGCATTTTTACGTGCAGATCTGTTCATTTACATATATGAAGATTCGGGCAAAGTTCTGGCTATAAGCACATTAAATATTGTAATCAATACATCCATGTAATAAAATGAGTTAGATTAGAATTAGCTAGCAACATTTTTTTTATAAAAGGAAGAAAATCCCAAAAATCCCTTTATTGAAAAATGTTGTATTTTAATGCAAAAATGCATTTCACACTCTCTAATTTATAGAAGAGCTGAACATAATAACACAAATTTTTCCATACAAATATCATTGTAAGCCAATTAATATAATACATATTTAATTTAAAAAATATTTTTTTTCGAAAGTGGTGGCTTTAGAAATAAAATGTTTACGGTTTAAAATCAAGGTCAAAATAATCGCCAGAAACTTCGAACCGCAAGTGTATACAATTACATTTTATCAATGAACCAGTAAATGCACAATTCGATTACCTCCTTTTTAAGTAATCTTTACTTTATTTGTCAAAGTACTTGTCGTTTTAACTTTTGATATTTGTAACAAAAATCCGAAATAATAACGATTTACACCAGTAAATGACATAATTTCTTTGGTTCCTTTAATAACTTATAATTAATTTCAATCAGGGTAGTAAAGGTACTCAACTTCGTTAAATGGAAACCAAAATTTTTTTAATACCGATTTGTCAGAATAAAGGAAAAGTAAATTAGTTCGACTTAGCGTAATTGCTGCAGGAGCCTGTAAATGAATATAAATTCGAATTTATGGCATAATGGACATTTTAAAGAACACTGTGCTCTACTTCATCGAATCGATTAACTTTCTGTTTTATGGAGTAAATCGAATTGTGCAGTGAACGTAAATTTCTTTTCTGTTTGATTGCTAGATTTATATTTGAGGCTGAACCAAAATAAATTCAAAATTAAAAAAAAAAAGATTTGCAATTAAATTCGCAATAGAAAATTTCAATGGTTTGTGGTGATCTTCAATCTCTCCTTCAAAGTTCTTTGAATCATTTAAATTGAATTTTTTGGTAGTACATAGAGTCATTAAGATTCGATTGACAACAAATTCCGTTATCATAACAAATTTGTTTTCTATTCTATAAAAAGTTATATAAGACCAATGTGATTTTTTTCGTTGTCGTAGCAGAGAAAGGACACTTTCCTTTTCTTCATACATACTTTCTGTTACTATTTAACGTTAGCACAAAAATCAACTTTTTAACTCTGTATTTGTTTGGTTTAAGTAAAAGAAAAAAGAATAAAAAGATAAAAAATATAAAAGCAAAAACGAAAGATATGTCCAGCAGTTTTGCTATATACAATCAAGGAGTGTGCAATTTAATTAAAAAGTAATTAAGCTACGATTGCTAAATTTTTATTTTTTTTTATAAAGCTTTAAAAAATATTTCTTATCTACTATAAACTGTTTTCTTATTATTCTTATTATCTTCTATCTACCCTTTTGCTGTTACGAGTAGTTTACATTTTTTTATCATTCAGACTTTCCTAGTTTTTGCAAATAAATGAAAATAATTAAAATTTTGTACAGATTGAAAAAGAAAAGTGCATATAATTTTTTTTTTTCATTTCAATAAAAGGATTCTGCTTTACATTTTGTTCGTTTTAAGGAAAGAAAATATTTCTCTTTGGAATTAGGGAACAATTTCTTCGAATTTATTAATGTAAAGTTATGGTCATAGGAGTAGAATATTTAATCTATATTTCCTGTTGTTACAAGCAAATATTAATTAAGTTGGACAAGCTTTTACTTACCGTAATTGGAATTACACCAACATTATTATATTATTTAACCTCTTTTTATCCCGTATGTGATACGTCTGATCATACCTTTAGTATTTCTGTATTTATCTTTTTATTTTGAAATTTGGCCATAATTCCTTGTTGTGGATTGACAAAGCTTACTGAATCTTAGTGTTAACAAAACAGGCTGTATATAAGAATCTAATGAAATTCTTTATTATTTGAAAGGTACATGCAAACGTTTATGTTAGGATTATGACGCCATTCAATATCCTGTACCACTTCACGCACTGTAGCATATTTCAGAGGTCAAATTTTCAGTGACTGTGCCACAGGGATTTAGCAGAAATGCAGCTATAGTCTGGGTTATGATGTAAAAGCTCTAATCGATTGCGATTTAGGAGCATAGTCCGTCACTTGGGAAAAACTAGCAACGTTAAATTGCACTACATTGACGGCCAACTTATGTTACTCCCCTGAGAAATAATCATGCTATCATATATTTCGTGCAGAATGAGCATTGTGTCATGTAACTCTATTTTGTTAGAAATATACATACATGCTCTCTTCAGTTAGGTCTATACAAAATTAAATACCAGTGATTTGTGGCGCTCTTCGGTGACAGCTCTACCAACGAAGGTGAAAGCAGTGATGCTTCCAAACAGTATTTATTTGGGTGATGCATTGCCTTTGGCTACACCCCTTTTAGAACAGACCTATATAGTTATTGATAATAATTTTGTTTGCTAACATAACCTCGTAGCTAAAGAATTTTTGACGAACGGTGTGGTCGTTTTACAAAACCCATAAGCGCAGGTGTATCTTGTATTGGTAGTTTGCAAACTTAACTAAATAAAAAAAAAAAAAACACTCAAGATACCGTCAACAAAATATAACTGCCACGGATTGTCAGCATCAATGTGCCCTTATTGGAAACCTGTGAATTAAATACTTTTATGCGTAGAAGTATTCTGAGGTTTAAACATACGGAAATATAACAGCCGTAATCGCAATACTGATACGTAAAGAAATTTTACGAACAGATAATAAAACTGAGTTAAACATTTTTTATTGAATTTGTTGTGAACAAGTGATATTTTGTAACAATTCTTTATATGTGGAGTAATAACAACAAATTTAATTCAAATGAAAGCAGTAAGGAATTTCGTAACGATCATTAAAATAAAAAAAAAATGACTCTAATTACGACCGAATAAAGCTACAGCCAACTGTATAACTGTCTGAAACCCTTCGGCAAACAAGTGCCTAAAATTTAGTTCCGCCAGAGCATGTGCAAAATGAATGATTTATCTTTTACGAAACTACATTTTGAAAACTTACACTGTGCTCCGAACTTACGGTCTTGTAAAATTAAACAATTTGTATTTTGGGAGATCTCGTGTCAATTATGAATAAAAGGAACTATCCAAAATATTGTTTAAGTTAAAAATTCTTGGCACTTTAAACAAATTATGATCCAATAATATGTTATGATACCACTGAGTTGATACGTTTGACATAACAGGACATTATTTTCATAGGATTGACTTTCTCTCTCTCCGTCAAAGTTTATTTAGAACTCTGATTAATCTTGGGTTCAATTCGTGATTTGGTGTGTAAAAATTTCAAAAATCCATACAGAGTCTAATATTTTCCCAGGTATAGTATTATAAAACAGTGGGATCAGACATATATTGTCCAATTGTGAATTTTAGCCATTCAGTGACCTATTTTAACATAATAACAATCCTTACAAATTATATTTGCAAATGAATTATGTTGGAATACACATGTATTTATCAAGTGTAAAATACGGTTCTTATTCTAAGTCCTTGCAATATTTACACTTATTTATCAAATAACCTGTCTTTCCAAAAATCTGTCACTTTTTCTTTAAATGCAAAATCTAGGGCAGCCTAAGAATAAATATTAATCTTTTATCAACAATCCATGTAAACGGAATTAAATTTGCCATCAAAAAAATATATTAAAAAAATTGCAGGAAAGAACTTTGGCCTTTTCGGATTTCAGGAAATAAATGTGTAAGTCTTTGATTGTTGGTATGCTATTGTGCTTGTGTACTTCAAGGCAAAGTCAGAAGATAAAAAATGATAAATGACTTTCTTCAGGTTTCCAGGCCGTAGTAGCATAACTACAGCAACAATTTTTTAAGGAAGAATGCAAAAAAAGAACCTGTTTGTACTGAGTTTAGCGATTATAAATTTTAGATTTGTTTTCATATGTTTGCAGGCATGGTTTTACATTAAACTCAGTGTCATACCATTTAAAATAGTTGAACGTTAGTTGTTGGGATTAACTTGTGCTAGTTCTTTGTAAAATATATGTTTTGCAAGAAATATATTCTAAATTTTATTGCAGTTTTTTGTCAGTATTTTTCCGGGTTTTTTTGTGTTTATAAGGAAACTTTTAACACAAACTTTTCGCTATTTGTTCAAGCTTGCAGTGCACATTGGGGCGGAAAGAAAATTATATTATTTAAACTATCGTGACTAACAAAAAGTCTTGTACTCATAAAAAAATCTTTCTTGGTTATTTCTTGGCAATTCAATATTAATTTTTTTATTTATAAGTTATATTCAAGGCTAAAGTCCGTTTTATACTCATATAACCAAGGATTATCTAAGCTCAAGTTCTGCTTTTATTAAAAATTTTCTGAAAGCCAACTAGCTTTCTTTTTGACTCTTGACAAAACGACAGTGACTGCATAACTGATGCAGGTTTAAATATCCAAAAACTTAATTCAGTTCCATTTAAGCAAAAAAATAATCTAAAACTAATTTTCAAATATAGTCAGCAGTAACAACGTATGTGATTGTTTTATATACAAAAATATCTCCAACATTTCAAGACAATGGTTTTGGAAAAAAGTCTTATAAAGTTCTATTAAATAAATAAATAATGCAAAAGAAAAATAAATAAGAATGCAACAAGAAAGTTACAGTGGGTGTGTCTTCGTTCTACCCCCACAAAAGTAATGAGAAGATAACTCAAGCTCGACTTTTATTTTTATTTGGTTTAAATAAATTATGCTTACAGTGGATAATAACCCAGTAGGATGACACAAAGAACGCGGATGAAGCGGCACAGACAATGTTTTTAATTTTTAAGTATTCTAAAGATTTCAATACCATTTTTTTCCTAACGGAATGGAAAATAAAACCAACTCAAGCCTAATAGAAATTTTTATTTAATTATAAAATTGCGGTTTTTAGTCCCTATCTATTAATTTCTAGAATAATGCTAGAGTTCAGAAAAATAAATGCATTTTTTCTACTTCAATTTTAAGCAGTTTAAAAGACCTGCCCTTCTTTGGATTAAATGAAAATACACTCGACTCTCGATAACCTGAAACTTGTTAACTGAAATCTCTCTACAATTTGAATTGTTTGTTATTAGCTGCCTTGAAAAAAGTTTGATAAAATGGACAAAATCGATGGAAATGGAGTGGCAACCAGATTTTCTACACTGTATAACTTGAACTGGTTAATTGCGTCTTCTCTAGAAAAAAGTTCTTTAAGTCATTTTTATTTTATTTATTACTCTGACTTATAAAGAACTCGATAGGCTCACAAAGAAAACCTAGCTGATGTTTCCAAGGATTTTTGTCCAATTGTATTGATTCTGTCTCACTGTGCAAAGCAATATTATACAGGAATTTAAATATAAGATGGAAGGTAGCTTTTGGTGAAGAAATGAAATTAGATTTTTGTTGTGAGAGGATACGGGCAGATATTTTTGTAGGGACCCGCGCGTACGTATTCTAATGGCCAATGCCTTCTATTTAAACTTCTAAAAGTTTTTAATATAATAATTGTTCTTACACGATGATAAAGCGAAAGGCTTATTTCTCGTGCAAATTCACTTGAATCTGTATAAGTTTTAACTGAAATATGTACCCATTTTATAGTTTATTTCAAATTGAAATATTAAGGGATGATACGGGAGAATATTTTTATAAAAATTTTTACCAACGTAACTAAACTAATTGATCCCTCACAATGCATGATGTGCTACATATATTTACTTCAAAGTTGAATGGTAACATAAGGATAAATATTTAAATTCCATAGGAGTGTATATCGGAATTCCATACGATTTTTATACCCTCAAAGAATGTCATAACATTTGAAATTTCTAGAATATTCATTTCCATCCAGCAAAGTATATATCTTCTCGATCCTTATAGGTAGGGAAGTTCAATCGACGATATCCGCCTGTCTGATGTTGAAACTATCCTTTTGACGGCACTAAACAACGAAGAATCTGGAAACTTAGACCACTTGGTCAGTAGGGTTGTGGGATGTTTGCTATTCGAAATCAGTCATACAGGTCAACAAATTTCACACTTGCGGGGAAGCGCTTATATCCAAATCCAAGCCCAAGCATGTTCCGATTCCTTTTAAAATTTGCTATAAAGGTTGTCTAGAGAAATTATCATCGCGAGGCCTCCAAATAACCTACGGATCTAAAACTTGGACCGAATTGGAAAATTTTTATAAAAACCTTAAAATTTCAAAAACTATTAACGAAAACCTTCAATAGTCGAAATTTAACAAAAAAATTTCAAAAATAAGAAGTTTTGCGAAAATTTTAATATAACTAATATTAATTGAAAAATAATTTTTTTAACCAAAATTCTATAAAAATCCATATTTTACGAAAAAAGGCAAAATTTAATCAAATTTTCGAATTCTCAAAATTTTACCAGAAATCTTAATTAATATCAAAAATGAAAAAAAAACGTTAACATAATTTGGGAATTCACCACAAAACCAAAATAAAGTTCAAAAAATATCCTAATTTTACAAAGAATCGAAGTTTTAAAAAACCCGAAGCTGAACGAAAAAAATACAAAATTTTGCCAAATTTACCCAAAGTGGCGAATTCCCCAACGATATAATAAAAATCCCCAAAAAATCACCACAAAATCGGAAAACTGGAATAAAGCAAAATAATGTTTGTTGTAAATATCATTAAAACCAGAATTCAGCAAATTTTAAAATTTCAAAACAAAATTTAAAGTTTGCCAAATTTTTCAGTTTTACAAAAAATTGGCAAAAAATATATATTTTATGAAAATACGTAGCAGTATTAAAAAAATCGATGTTAACATACTTTTCATAAACAAGGAACAAAAGGCAGAGTCCCGATATGTGAAATTTCACGACAAAATTTACCCAAAGACTGAAATTGAACCTGGGAAAATCTGTAGGATATATTAAGTACACACAGACTAGTTTTTATACAAGGTTTATACTAGGTTCCTTTTCGTTGGATTTGAGTTATTGATTGAAATTGCTTAAAATGTTGAGGAAAATATAATAGACCGAAGTTTCAAGATTCAAGAGGCCTATTTGTCGGTCACTCTACTATTGTATTCACTTATAAGGGCATCGATAGATTCGGATTATTACCACATGTGAGCGACGCAAAAGAATATGGATCATATTACTTTATCTTTTTAATTTATGGCAGCTCGGCATTGCACTGTGGGATTTTTGTGTCAAAAGAACTATTTTTCGACCGCTCAATTTCAAAAATCTTATGATGCAGTTTTGTAAATAAATTTTTAAATATGAAATGTGCGTTTATGAATTTTTAAAAGAACTTGTATTATGTGTTTGAAAATTTAACATTAATATGTTTGGAAAACATAACATTTCTCCATTAAAAAAAAAAATTATGAGGTTATCATAAATCGTCATAAATAATCCAGCCTCTCTCTTCTTTCGATTAAAACAAAACTGCAAACTGTAAATTTCTGGTAAAATTCACGAAATTTCTTTGTTGCTTACTTTTATTAACAATAAACAATTTATTAACAATTATGAGATAATTAGAAACAAGACCATGTGATTTTTATGATTAGTAAATGATTATTTTACCATTTTGAAGTTAACAAAAGGTAGAGTAATAATATTTGCGATTTAAATTTTCAAAGGTTTTAACACTTAGTTAGGTTTATTTCTCTGAATTTCAACTGTAACGTCCGGGTTAGTATTTTTAGGTTCCCGCCAAAAATTAATTTGAGTTCAGTTTCACATTTTCGTGCAAGCCAAACTTACTTTAGGTCATGTTGAAGATGTTAAAAAAGCTATTTCAAAGAGGTTTCTTAAGCAGTTTGAGACATAAGCTACCCAAACAGGATTTAGAATATGACAATGTAATCAAAGAAAGTATATATAAAGTTCTTGTCGAATGGCAAAACAAATATTTAAAAATATTCATATCTTGTATGTGTTTCTTTGACGATAGGCGTCGCCGAAATCAACACGTGTCTCGTTTTTATTCTAGAAAGTGTATGTACTAAATTCTAAGTTTTCTGCTGAAATACCAAACACTTTTTGCAAAATATTGCTTTGGATTGCATGTGCGGTCGGCCTGGCTGATTTTAGGACCACTCCAAATATTTCTTGCGCAAAAATGTATGAAGCCATCCCACTGTGCATTGCACTGTTTTATAATACCATATATAAGATATCCGTTATCATTGATCTGTGTCCTCCCAATTAAATATGACGGCCATACTAACGGTATTTTGAAAAAGTGCGGAACAATGAGTACTGCCTGCCTAAAATCTATATTAAGCCGTATCTTAGCTGTCGTTCTATGTATGTCAGTTTTGCACGTTGACTTGGCCACACATTCAAAAGTTTGATTCATATGAAACGAAAGTACGTTGGCTATAGTGAAACATGAGACGCTGGTGTTAAGCGAGGGCTACTTGTAAGGGGTTCTCTTGAAGTTAAAAAACACTTTTGATTTCGACCTCTTTTTCCCTGCATTTGTTTATGAAAATTTGTGTTTGTGAATAGGGGTGTGTGTGTGTGCTTGTTCGAATGTTTGCACAAGTATTTATTTTCAAAAGGATTTCCTTGTATTTTGTATGTCATGTCCTTGGTGTTGATTTGTAGTAACCATTTGTTTTCGGTTATTTTCAAAGCCCTTCAATTTTTTTTTGCACAAAGTGAAAGATATGAAGCTTTTCAAGCTAAAAACCTGTCAAGTTTTTGCAGTATTTTGATTTGTTTTGGTGCCAAAAAATGTTATGAAATTTTTTAAAAATGTCCTTTTGTATTTGATAAAAATGTAGTTATTATTAACCATTTTGCCGTAACATGGATTCGTAGAAATTTCAAACGTAATGAATTGCAATATAAGCAACAAAAATCTTTGAAATTTTCTAAAAGCATTTTATGTAAATTTTATGTATATTTCAGAATTAAAAATACTAGCTAAAATAGCAATGAGAAGTGAGAAATATCAATAAAGTCATCTTTCGTATAAAAGCATTTCTTTAGTTTTATCTTGCGCATACTTGTGCTTGTTCCTGTACTCCCAGTTGTTTGATATCTGCACCGCTTAAGTGTTTCTATATTGTCCATTTTCATCTAAAAAAAAATCCGGTTCTACATATTATATTTCCTGTTTCTTTTCAATGTCAAACTGCATTTACCATTTTATACTAAATCCGAAAAAGCTCCTATTGTTGTCTGTAAAGCGTGATAAATTCAATGTTGCAATGTCTGAGGGTAGGATAATAAGATCCTCATCTATTTAACATCGCAGTAATCCAAGTCTACTCAGGACGACCCGTACTATTTCTTAGTGTAATGTTTTACCTTCCCTTAATAAATTGTTCAATGTTCTTTCAAATATCATAACTTTTATTAAGTCAACTTTAAACTTTTTCTCGCTAGCTACTTACGTGCTTCGAATTCTCAATAGTATCGATAAGTTAAAACCATAAAGAAAACAACTGCGATACAGTAAATATAATATCAATAATGTTTAAAGAAAATATCTAATAAAAGCGAACAGTGGCAACAAGCAGCATTTATACAATCATCAGTATTGGTACTTAAAGGCAAAGGCAACTTATTAGTTTGCAAGTAAACAAAATCAAAACTAAAAAAATTTTATAAAGAGAATATAAAGCGTATAAAATGCAGTCAACTTAAGGGAGAAAAGAAAGTTTATTTTATTATGATACTTTCTCGCACTTTAGCGACAACTGATACTTTTCGTTCCATAAAAAGATGTTAAAAACCCAACAATATATTCATTGACCAAAAAGAAATTGAAAATGGGAAAAGTTTTTTTTCCTAAGAAAAAGTTATTTGCAGAAAAATAAAAATGTGGTAGAATGACCAAACAAACAGATAATAAAAAAAATTCAATAAGAATAAAATAATAAAATTCAACAAAGTTACCAGTCAATATTAAAATCGAAATGGAAAAAAATTAAATTTTTTTAAAACTGGGGACCAATTTATGGCAACAATAAAATGTTTAATTCTTATTTGTATATATATTTTTTTTAAGTTATATAATACATAATAATAATAAAAGGGAGAAGACTAATATAAAAATTGTTTTCATTTATTAATCAAAAATGCGCTGAAATATTTTATAGTGGTCGCTAAGAGGAAACAAAATGTATTAAAATTGTTTTCATTGTTCACGGCACCAAAAAAAAGGATAAAAATACTTATTTGTGAAGTAGACATGACTAGAAACCCTTTTGTTGTAAATTATGAAAATACTTAGGGAAATTATTTTTCATTAGCTGTGAGTTTTTACGTATTAAAATTTTTAGAGAAAATCTCTATCTCTGTCTCTCTCTCTCTCTCTCTTTCTTTTTCATTACATATCAATTTAGCCAAAGTCCGAAATTGTATAGTTTTAGCATTAATCTGCTAATTATATGATATAAACAAAAAATAGAAGATGGTGGGAGAGAGTGGACACTTCTAGATAGTAACGATGAACCGTGGTTAGATATGGGGTGTCTTAATTACACTCCGTAATTAATTTAACATACAATTAAAGGCTTATTTGTAATTCTATTTGAAGAGCAAAATAACCTTTCTTTGCTTCTATTGAACAGCGTCTCTATTATTGTCATTAAAACCGAAGTATTAATAACTTGTTTAGTCACGGCACTTTAGAAACCTAAGAAATCTAGCGAGATTAAATTGCGAAATCCGTTGTGACGTTTCAAGGTCCCGCTTTAATAGCATTTCATTTACATCCAGATCGTTCAATTCCGGTAAAAGAAATTGATCTATAGTGGTAGGCAAACCCCTGAGGCTGCACTAAAATATAACTTTTTGTTAATGCATTGACAACTGGTGATCCTCTTGTGGATTAGCGTCGCACATAAGAGTAGTTGAATAATATGAGCGGAAAAAATTATATTTTTTCATAATTAAATGAAAAATTTTTTATATAATTGTAATCCATTTAGTATTGCTTAATATGACCATAAGCTAGCATATTTTGGTATATCCGAGATTTCTATTCAGTGTGTTATCCAACTTCTTAAATCATAATATTGTTCTAGTAAAATATTCATAGTGTATAAATTTCCATACAAAAATTAAGGTTACAATTTTTGTACCTGGAAATTTTTCAATCGGAAGTTTTCCAGTTTTTTTTTGGAGCACTTTTTTAATTGAATTAAAATCGGAGTTTCACAAAAAACTGGTAAAGCTTCACATAAATTTTACTAGAGAATTAAAATATTTTCGGTATTTAAATGATTCGACGGGCAAAAGTATTCTTGTATAAATCTTTTTATATTTGCCTTAGACAGATTTATTATAAAAAAGTATAGTAAAACTTTATAACATTCGTCAAAAACAAATAACGCTTAGAGAATCTTCACTGCTTAGAGAATCTTTGTGCATTTCATGTGTCTTTGCAGGCATAATGAGTGTAAGGTTTTCGGGAACAAAAGAATTAAATTTTTTTTTAACTTTCCGTATGCTCGTTAAGAGTGGGTAAGAACTCAAAAGAAGATGATATAAAATATCTTTTTTTTTAGTTTTCTCTAGAGGATTCCCGCGTGTTCCGCCAGTTTATATGGATAAATGGGTATAAATTGACAAATATGAGAGCGATTATTTGTCGGCATTAAATTTCTTCTAAAATCAAATTTCACCTTGACATTAGGTCGCTATTGATCCCTGTTATATTCCCAGCAAGTCTCGGACTTGAAAAATTCTCCTGCTCTTCTTGCCAAAATTTTACAACAATCCAGTCTCTTTGCGAAGCCCAACTTTGATTTCCAGTCTGAATGCATAGCTTGTTTTGGGACTCCCGGGATCGATTCGATTAACTCTTACTTTAGTAGGTTAACAAAAACTCTAGCAAACCATAAAATACCCTTTTAAGGCCTACGAAGAGACAGGATATTTTAAACAGGAAACAAGCTATTGAAAACATAATTGAAAAAAAAATAATTCCCGCGAGGATCATTATGAGTACAAAAATAATACCAAACTCAGTATCATATGGCCTTTAATTCTGAGATAACATTCCGAAATTATAAATTATATTTAATGCAGGGGCGATACCAAAGCAGACCGCTAACATTAATTAATGACTACCTTACTTTCATTCAGTCTCGTGTTAAAAATAGCCTTTGCTTTTGACTGAAGTAATTTCAGAGTGTCGACTGGTAAACAAAGTCTCTTGTCATTGCTAGTATTTGTGTAAAGCTTTGGTCCCCTATGGTTTCACATTTAACAAGTGTCAACCCATTCCCCTAAGTCCTATACTAGCCAGTGCTAGATATTCACGCACAATGTTCACTACAATCTCAGCATCTTCCTTAAGAGTATCCTTGGAGACTGACCCGTTCTCCCCTTGCGATTAGTGCCATTGGGCACTAATCACCAGAATTCCTACAGAAATTGACTTTTCCACTTGTTGCAAGCTTTTCCACCGTCGATTAGCGATTTTTAAAAGATAGTGTTAACTTCTCTCAGCTCGACTTATTTAGCCACAATCCTTGCAGAGGCAGGAACCTCTTACCGGTCGACACCACGAAGGGATATAAGTCAGAATTCCAACCCATACCTTTGTGTTTGCTAGCTGACGGCTCAATCGGAAGTTAATATTCGGAAAGAAAAGTACAAAAAACTATGAAAAACATCGGTTTCCATTAGTGATTTAGTTGCCTAAAACAATATTTTTGTCATTAATAATAATAATAATTGAAACTAACTTTTCAATTATAGAATTAATAACTTATATACTGTTGACGAACATCATTTGCGTAACATGTCATAATTAAGGTATGTGTATGAAGTTAAATTTAAAAGGGAGCTATGTAAGTCACTGAACAGTTCTGTCAACACCACATGTCAGTGATGCGAACCGCTTAATTTTCTACAATGCGCATAAATTAATTCTCACTTAAAATAATTATTATAATACAACAAATACTACGTGCGGCCTCATGTGTGCAATTATTAATTTTTCTTTCATTTAATTCAAATTTGCTTAATGACTTGTGAAAGTACCTTATCCACAATATTATGTAGAGTATGATTTTTGCATTTTTACATCCAATAACACAAAACGTTGCATTCATTTGCTTTGTTTTTTCTTTTTTTCTCCAACAGTCCCTGCTGATAACACTTAGTGGCAACAAACAAATTTGCTAAAATAAAAGAACAAAAAAATAAAATAAATAAAAAAAACTTAAATAAACGAGAAAAAACAATAGAGAAACAAATTTACAGCTTGTTACTCGTAGTTTATTTTGGTGGCTGAGTGTCTTTCTTTATGGTTGTCAGCACTTACCAAAACAGCACTTCAGTTAGTTTATCTACGTACATGCATGTCACTCACACACACATATACTTTTGCACAACCATGTTTCTAGGTATGCACTTTAAAATGACTCGCACACACAGAACATAAACATTCAAAACTATATAAAAACTGGCAACCATATTTACGTCTATGTATATTTGTAAAAAGCAACAACCGCTCTTCAAAAAAAAAAAAAAGAATCAAGGAAAGTACGAGTGTGTAAAGGCACGAGAGTATAAGACAAAATAATTCTGCATATTTCACACATTCACAATTTAGTTATTTGAAACTTTTTTCATTGCTGCAAAAACAAAAAAAGCAGAATACACTCCTCCTGAAAACAATTCATTATTTTTATAATTTTGTATTATTCTTTTAGCCCTAAGCAAGTGGTTGGTGCCTGCTGGTGGTTTTGTGGCAAGTTGTCATAAGCATTTTATTATAAAGTGAAATCATGGGAACTTAAATATAAACTTTAATTACAAGTATAAATATAAATTTTAAATACGGACAATTTAAGAGTTACGTTTTGAAGCATTTTTTGAGAATAAATTCACATGAAGTAAAACACCCTTTATTGAGCAAGCTCCAACAAGAAAGGTAAATATTAAGTTAAAGCTTCGGACTCTGGGCAATTTTGTCTCAGAGACCCCATGAACTCAGTCATATATATTTCTATAATTCAAAATTGCAGACACTCCAAAGGATTCTTTAAAAAATTTTAGTTTGGCAGTGATGACTGCGACAACAGTGAGTTAAGTGAAACAAAAACTAAAATTAATTCAAACAGCTTTCAGGCATTTTTAATTATCGCTTTAAATTCATAAGTGTGAAAAGTTTTACTTTAATTTTGCCACGTCTTTATTTTATTAAAATGTTACCTGAACATAATAAAGGAAAGTTTATTCGGTTACGAAAATGCGAATCATTTTTGAGTTTCGCCATTTTCAACATGTTTATACAATCTTGATGAATATTCAGTTATTTGTATGTATATCAACACAACACTGCTATATATACGAGGGCGGATCAATAAGTCCGTGACTTTTCGAACTTCCCTCGCAGTTAAGTGAAATGCAAAGATGTTCCTATTAAGTACCACCTGTTAATAGACTACTGTCAGATATTGACAGTAGTCTATAGTGAACCTGCTCCGAAGAAGGTCTAGGAAGGTTTGTCGGCCAATAAGGTGATGGCAACAGTTCTTTTTTAATGCACGCGGGACAATCCACATCGATTATCTACAAAAGGGAAAAACAATAAACGTCGAATACGGGCTAGGAATTGATATCTCATCCGCTGTATTCTCCGAATTTAGCCCCTAGTGACAACTTCCTATTTCCAAATCTAAAGAAATAGCTCAGTGGAAAGAGATTTGGCTTCAACGATGAAATTATTGGCCAAACAAATGTCCTTTTTAAGGACCTCGAAAAATCAAATTTTTGTTTAGATAGGATACAAACACTGGAGAAACGTTGGACTAAGTGTATTGAGTTAAAAGGAGATTATGATGAAAAATAATTTTTTTTTTTGTAAAAAAAAAACCTGTGTTTCATTCAAAAAGTCACGGACTTATTAATCCGCAGTCGTACATAACAGCAGTAGAGCTGGTAGCCAGTGTAGTTAAGACACATACTCGTCATCATCAACATCAAGAGCGCAGTAGCATCATTTATTAAAATTTACCAGCTTTAAAATCAACATCATTATGTGTGCATTGAACAAACAAATTGAGAACAGATATCATGCATGTTGTTCTCATGCATATCTTACTTTTTATATACGAGTATAAATATGTCTGTGTGTGCATGTGTGCGTAAATTTGTATAAATGTATGCATAAAACCATCATACATATTTATGAATTTCTGAATTATGTGTTGTGTGTTTATATGTAGATGTTTTTGTATTTTCTTATTAACATATACGAGTACACACATATGTTAGTGTTGATGCCGGCAGTTGTTAAAGCAGTGAAGAAGACTGGATAATATAAAACTTTATAGAAAATATACATACGAGTGGCTTATTGTGAAAATGATATAAGTCACCTTTTCAAAAATTTAAGTTAATGATAACATTAATTGAAGTTTAAAAAAAGAAAAATTTCACTAATCAGATTTTGTTGGAGAAAAGTTTTGCAACTTAACGGTATAACAAACCTGTATGTTTCGAAAGTGTCATAAATCACTGTACTAAGGAAATTAATTGCGGGACTATGTGGAAAAGAGAGAGAATTTAAGTGTTGTTAAATTGGAGACAAGTTAAAGTGAAGTATTGTTTCGAACTATTTTTAGTATTATTTAAAAAGCTGTGATCAATTGGCGTATTCCTCGAAGTGGCAATGAATAGTTTAGTTTTGTAAATTATATTATAGCAATATTTAATGTATTACAAATAACTGGCATTCTTTTATGAAAATTATTTTGTTATAATGTTATTTAAGTTTCTATATAAAGTGGCTTTCTATTCTATAGAAATATTCCTTGTATTGTTACATAGAGAAAAGGTATATGACAGTGATTTTATGAGATGAGGAAGCAACTTTTATTATGTGAAAAAAGGAAAGGAACAAAAAGAAAGGTACAGAAACGAAAAAGTAGATATTGTTAAATATATGAACAGAAAAATATAATGTCACGACGGATTTGTTTCATTGTATGACCCGAGTATTATGCATTATTAAAAAAATTAAATATTCAGTAATAAAAATGGCAATTTTTTCAATGACAATACGAAATTATGTATACTGAAAAAAGATAAGTCTCCATATAACAAATACATATTCATCTTCTCGAAAGGCGACATTAGTATTTTTAAATATATTAAACGCAACTCCTTTAATATTTTAACTTACTAACAAAGTGACTTATGCCACATTCATAATAAACAGCCCATATGTACAGTGTAGTAGAAATTTATAGTATAAGTAAGTTTTTGGATTTTAATTCATTTATGAAATAATCAATGTTATTGGTTTTGTTTCTCACAAAACTTTTGATTTCTAAAGAGTTGAGGTTAACAGTGATTGTCGTACGTAGGGACATTTCAATATTTTTTGAAAAAATCCGGTATTTGGCGGAAAATTTTAACCGAAGATCCAAGAGCATAAATTGTAAACCTCTATTTAGTCTTACGGCTTAAAAGAAGAAATATTCGGTAAATATTTTATTTACTGGATTTGAAGTTTGACTTGCGCCGGGTCTGTGTAATATTAACTTTTAAGTTGAACTACATCTCTCCTTTCACTTGTTTTTGATCTGAACGCTTATCAACCTTTAATAAACTCCTGATTTTTTTAAAATATCAT
Organism: Phania funesta; assembly: GCA_963932375.1. Classification (NCBI taxonomy): domain Eukaryota; kingdom Metazoa; phylum Arthropoda; class Insecta; order Diptera; family Tachinidae; genus Phania; species Phania funesta. The sequence goes on from OZ010655.1 coordinate 62,314,101, forward strand.
ATATTAAAAATTATATTTGATAAAATTTAATTCTTACATGTTTGTGAAAATTACGTGTTTGTTACGATACGGCTGTTTTGGAACATTCGTAATATGGGTTTCGTAAAATTGCAACGTTTTTCATAAAATGTTGATTTTTTGCGAATTTTGGTATAATTTCAGAATATTGGTAAAATTAAAATTTAGTTTTGTTTTTTGTGTAATTTTTGGAATTATTTGCTTTATTTGAAAAACTAAACGTTTTTTGGCTTTGTGAAGATTTTTTAAATTTTAGTGAATTCACTAATTGAGTTCGAAATTTGGTGCTTTTTTTACATTCCAGATTTATTTAAATTTTTTGTTAAATATTTAATTTTTATGATTTAAATTTTTTTTTTTAAATTTGAAATTTCTTGGTGAATTATAATTGATATATTGATCTATTTTGGCGTGTTCAAAACTTTTTTTACTTAAAAATTTGTTTAAGCTGGAGCTTTGTGGGGAAACTCCAATATGTAGGAATTTTGTTTTTTTATAAAATATTATCGGTACATAATCGAAATTTTGGTGAATTTTTTGATAAATAATTTTGGTGAATTTTCTAATTATGGTGAAATAATTTTTTTCTATATATTTAGAAAAATTAAATATTTGGTAAAATTTAACATTTTTATAATATTGAAAGTTCTTGGTGAATTTTTAAATTTTTTGTGATAAAATTAGAATTTTTTTTATATTTGTTTATTAACATTAATTTTGGTTTTATTATTTAAATACTTATTTTTGTGAATTATCGGCTTTTTGGTAAAATTGAAGTTTTTTGTAGTGAAACTTTAATATTTCGTAAATCTGTTTTCCGGATATTTTGGTAAAACTTTGGTTGTTTAATAAATATAAATTTTTAAGAAATAATTTGTTTAATTCCAATTTTTCGATTATATTGTGAATTTTCGAACTTTTGGACTATTAAAAATTGTAGAAAAATATCGAATTTCTTGCCAGTTTATTTGTTTAGTTTCAGTTTTTTTAAAAATCATAGATTTTTCGGGGTAATATTTTATTTTTGTAATTTAAAATTTTTGGACAATAGTTTGATGTTGTGTTAAATTTTCGAATTTTGGTGAATTTTTACATTATAATTAATTTTCCTGGAGATTAATTTAGATTTTAGTAAAGTTTATATCTTTTACGATTTTTACAGCTTAGCTTTTTTAATTTCGATTTTTTGGAGAATTTTGTATATATAGTTTGATTTTGTAGTGAATTTTCAAATATTGGTGAATTCCCAAATTATGGTAAGTATTGTTTTTTATTTTTCAGATCATTTGAGATTTTTGAGAAAATCGCAATGCCATCGTCTCTATGATTATTAAAAAAATGTTCTGGCTTGCGACCCTTTTGACCCGGGCTGTAAAAATAGACGCCTAAATTGAAAGAGCTCAAAAAACGAAGGCCTCTGTGATATATTAGTAGTCAGCAGCGGATGAAGTACGAACAGAGGTTCTTTAAATTAACATATATAATGCGCGAACTACTAAAACCACAACAGTTATGCATTAACTACACGTTGTTATGATTTGGATAGAACAATTTTATATATTAAACCGAAATAGAGTAAATTGAAGCCTTATGTGTTATGTGTCCGAACGGAATTTAAATACAAACAAGTTCCTGTATGCTGCACTTTGACACATCACTGTTATTCCACCACCCTTTCACTACATCAGAGACCAAACCAAACAAGATCTGTTTGCTAAATGAAGCATTGGTTCCTGTGAAGTATAAAAAATCAATGTATAAAAATGTGCGAAAATATGTACTCATGCATTTGTATGGGTGTGTAAGTGTGTTTCGCCACTGCATATACCGAAACAACGAATGCAGGTGCTTGTGAGCATGCATTTTTCAAAAATTATATTTACCATACGACGGGTTTGCAAATGATTATGATGGATTTATTACAGGTTCGCAAGGTCCAAAGCCTGTTGGAGATGATGGAAGGGCAATAAAACGAAATAACTATGCTACAAATTTCAAATTATGATAATTAATCCAACTGATGCAGGTATTTCCATAAAATATATATTTATGTACAAGCATACATATTATGTATGGAAATATTCGTTATCGGAACTTTGTACAATGTAAAGTGTGTTAGGGCGTTTATCTCATTGCATTCGTTTTGCAAAAACGAGCAAGAGATATAATCAAAAGTTTGTCGAACACTTTAAATAACATTAAATTTATTTTGCACCTATATTAAGATTAATTAATTTAATTAGTAAATGTAGTGTTTGTAAAAGGTTACCTTTCAACAAAACTCAACTCGGATATGATTTCTTTATACCTTTCCATGAGAAAGTTTGCTCTTAATCCAATCAGTATTCAGTAGTAATTTTTTAATCAATTACATACATTTTTCTCCTCGTGTCGTTTAGAGTAATAATAAAAATAAAACGTATATCAGAGTTAAAAAGACATTCAGGAATATATTTAATTTATTAAGGTAAATTCGGCACGAATAGCAGCGCTTTAGTGGGTTCCAGATTAAGGCAAGAACAAAGCACCAGGGATCATAGAAGGGATAGTGCAACTGGATATAAAACTGGGCACTTTCTTTACAGGCGTTTCCATGTTTTATGTAGTGTATTTCTATAGAATTTATTTATTCGTAACATATCATCGCGTCATGGCGAAGAGAGGATTGAGTGAGAACCTCGAAGACAAAGCTAGTCGCCTCACATTCGTCATGATGCCTTATGGTCATGTACCAACTCAGTATGGCATGAATTAAAAATATACGCAAACAAAACACACGGTTGAGGAAACCCTAATTTAAGATCCACATAATATAATAGAACTGTATAGTTCTTCCTGACCACAACTAAAATTCTTCAAATTCTGTCTACAATTGATCATAATTTCACCCAAAAATTAAATATTTTAATCAAAGGCATACAGAACGTAACCGATTGCTTAATAAGCTAAGAATTTATAATAAAATATACTGCTAACTTCAACCATTTATCTACATATGTAAATAAATCCACCAACTAGTTTATTGATCTTAAAAAGGTGTTTTTTATTCCCTCCATCGGGTCTTTCTGATAGGCTGCGTATAACAAATAATTTGTGTGCAAACATTTTATCAGCAGGGTGAAACAGGCCTTTTCACCCTAAAAATAAACTAACTTCACTCCAAGTATTTAACGGCGGTCGGTAAAAATTCAATAGCTCACAATCGCCAACGGTGGCCAAAGGAAAATGGTTAGACGCCCATACTTGTTAACCTGGAAGAGTTCATCTAGATGCCAAAGTTTTTAAACCTTTTCGGGACTGCAAAGCACATGTTCAAGAAAATTTTCGAGTCCTAAAATTGCAAACCACCGTATACAGTTAAAAACAAGAACAAATTATTTTTTGTTTGGAAAATTTTCGTTGAAATATTTAATATAGCTTAGTTTAGAGAATTTGCTCGAAGACTTATATCCGTAGCTTTCTGGAGAATAAATTGGTATTCCTCCTCTTGATACGACAATATACTACTAAAGTAGGTCACAAGACCCACCATTCATTCTTTAGCATCATTAACAACCAAGAAACCTTTTAATATTCTTAGCTTTTGCCGCTAGATATGACTCAATTTGTTGCAAAACATGTGGGTCAGCTGCAAAAAAAATTTATAAAATAAAAAAAAATTTATATTTTGCAAACACTAACACTTGAAAATAATTTTGGCCAGATGGCCACTGTTCTTGACGAAGCGCACTCTGGACCTAATTGTTTTGTTTATCTTTGAAGAAATAAGTTCCAGTATTGCGTATAAACTACAACAAATGGAGTCTGTAGACTCTGTTGTGCATTGGTTTCACTCCATGTTCAGAAATTTTTATTACTAGCAAGCCGGTTTAGCCAATAATGAGCCTCATCGCTGAACCCAATTTTTAGATAAAACATCGGATCGGTTATTGGCTTATTTTCAAGATAAATCGGGATAAATTAGTAGCGTTATTCTAGCGGCAATCTATTTATTATGATTTGCCAGAGTATACTGATCGTAAGTGTCAAAAAGTAAGAGCAGTCTGACAGTTCGTTTGACAGTTAATCATTTTGTAATTTCTATCGGACTCAAAAAATACACTCGTATTTAAAAACTGCAATTCCGCGATCAACGAAGAGTCAGTCACTGAAAATAGCAGGAATTGATTGATTCTCGCTTGGTAACTTTTATGTAACCTATTCGAGTCTAAAAAAGATTCCCCAGATTACGTGCCTGATGATCCACTTGGGGATGGCGTTGTATCTTTTAAAACAGAGTTGATTCAATGATGATTTTTCAGTCAAAAATGGAGTCCTCTTTACAACACTGAATAAAAAAAGACTGATTTTATAGACGCCGCTAAAACATGTGACCGCCTCAGATTCTCACCATCGATCCGGCCTTTGTGAAAACTTCTTTGTATTCATTCGTTTTATTATCAAGTTGAAATTAATAAAATTGTTCCATAGCAGTTTCATGGTAACGCTATGGCCAGTCAGCATCAAACTCGAAGTTAAGCAAACTTCCCTGACAAGTTTAACTTGCAATATATGATAAAGTCTTACCTAGTGCCTAATTCTAATCTAACTTTTATATTCTTCAGTTTTTTTGTAGACGTAAGCATATTTTATTCACATATAATTCAATTAAATTAATAAATTCATTTTTAGTCGATTTTAATGCCCTAGAATTAAATTTCGGAGATGTGGCGCGAGCTTTGCCTTAAAAAGCTTAAGTTCTTTGCTTTAAAAAAATTGCCGGAAGCTTTACTATGTTACTGCTGAAAAAAAAACAATAAAAAATTTCAAATAATAAAAAAAAAAATAATTAACAAACTTTTTCCTTACAACTCATAGAAGATATTATAAATACAAGAAATATCACAGCAAAAAAAGCTTGAAATCCTGAAGAACAAAAGTCAAGTTTTTTTTAAGTAATCACGTTGATGAGACTAAACTAGTTTTTCGAGGTTTTAAATGTTGTAATTAAGAAATACTCAAGGAACTTTTTTTAACGAAAAACTTTTTATTTAAACATTTTGTTTTGACATTTATTAAGAGTTAATTGCTGGTGCATAAAATGTGTAGCTATGGGATTTTTAACCACTGCAGCTTTAAGGCCTCTTTAAACCCTTTTAGAAGATGTCTTTTCAACTATATTAGTGCTAGTTTGCGTTTTAAAAGTATTACGACATTCATTTTCTTAAGAAATTGTTGTTCAAATATTTTACCTGCACTGGAGTTTGAATGAAGTATTTTCATTTTAAAAATTCATATTATTTTATGTGGGACTTTTTTTAGTTGCTGGTGAACTTCCTGATCAGAAGCTATTAACTATTAAAAAAACACATCTGTTAACAAACTTGAGCAAAATTCGTATGCGGATATACTCATGTGCGTAGTACTAAAAAATAGTAAGCGAACTTGCCATTCAATCAGCAGCACAGTCCAATAACTGAAGAAACCACCTGAAAAGTTAGTGCAATTCCTCTTAAAATTTGTCGCAAGAGCAGCAACGAGATATCCGGCAATTCCGATAGCTTGATCCGATAAGTATAAAATGTGACGAGAAGTCAAGCTTGAGCCCGTTTAAAACTTACTTGGTGCTGCTAAGGGCATGACTGTTGGGCCCAAAATATTATCGAAAGAATTATTATTGGTAGCAAACCACAAATCTATGAATATATTCCGGCAGGCTGTTTTGATGTAGATTTTCCGAACGAATTTCCGTCATCCCTTGTAAAGTTTGGCTATGTGCCATCTTCAGTGTCATTTTTTGTTCTGTCACAAAAGATAGAAATCTAAATATGTATAAACATTTTTATTCACATAATTATTTACAGATATATATTTAATTCATGCATATTAAATTCGGAAAGGCAAATCCACATGATTTCTTTTAAGCCTCCGGACTTTGTTGTTAACCTCTAGCAGCGTTATGGCAAATAAGCTGGAATAATTGCTTAATCTTTCTTCCTTCATCATTGAATTTTTTTAACAAATTTTTCAAGTTTGTTGGCTTTTTTGCACCACCTTGTTTGAAATCCTATTTGTTTTTTTTAATTTTCTTTAAATAATATAAAATTAAGCCAGGGGTTAAAACGCCACATCCGAGAACGTACAACACGTATCGCACCAATACGTTTTTTGGATTACATACAGGATGATGACTCACAATATTGGAGATTATAACATACGTTACCGTATGACTAAACGTACGTTTTTTATAAATTATCATCCGTCAACAAAACTTAGTTCGACTAAATTGAAATGTGCTGGAAATTCGGTAAAAAAAAATTTAACTCTTTTTTTTTCATACGATTGTCCATACGATCACGGAATGTAACGATTCCACGCCAGAACTGTTCAAATCTGAAAGGTATTTCTGAATATATTTAAACTATTCTAAGAATAAATATTTAATTATTTTCAGTATAAATACTCACTTTGTGTTTATTACCAATTACTGTTAGACGCATGCTTAAAAATGATAATGAAACATAAATGAGAATTTTGAATATTTATCCGTGTCTAGTTATGAGAGTTTTGATCCTTAGAAATTCACTATCCTTCTGTTCCAAATAAAACATTTGTCATGGAACAGCACTGGGTCTTAAATATGGATTATCATAAACTTGTCCGCGATATGAGCTTGCCACGAAGACAAACCAAGGATACAGCTATCCGGTTGAAGCGGCGATTTGAGGTACACTTTCAAGAGATAACAACTTTAATATATTCGGGCAAGTTTTTAAAGCTAATGAATATAATAACATTCGAATTGTGCAGATATAAAACAAGTATTTGACTTGACTATAAATATCAGCTAGATGACTGAAAATTATTTTTAGATAGATCGAAGAGAATTAAATATACATTAGACCTAAAACTTATTAGATTTTTGTAAAAATCTTCACATTACTTAGGTCTTAAAACAGTATTAATAAACAAAAGGAATCATTTGCCATCTGTTTTCTTGATCATGTTTAATTACACTATTGACCAATTCAAAATCGAGTAACGGAAGCCCAATTTTTTTTTCTATTTAACAACGTTTAATAGTGCTCTAAGAGCCCCTCAGTAGGAAGGCTAGTGAGGTGCTTAGACATGATCGGAGTATCTTAAGCTGGATTACTCGGTTAGGCATGGAAACTTCAAGTATCATTTGGACAAGATTAAAAATGCAAGAATATGATACATGCAGAATATGCCTGTAAGAGGCACCTTGTGTGTTTATGTCCAGCACTGGCTAAGCTAAGGATGACGTGGAGACACGTGTTAAATGTAATTGCTTTGAGGGACCTCAGCTTTAGAGAAATTCTAGCATTTACAAGAGACTCCGTGATAAGATAGAAGGTCGAAAATTACCAACCGAAAATCTAAAATCACTACACTAAAGAGTAAATGCTACTGTTAGCACGAGAAGTAATGAGTAAGGTACTCGTAGGCCCCTACATTAGCATATATAATACCGTTTAATATTTCAAAATCGGAAGAAATCTTTGTGATAGCTTACAATTTTGAGGGTGTAATAGAATTTCCAAAACCTGAAGGCTACGCTAGGACATTTCAAGAGTACATTTTTACTGTTACACCGTGTAAAGATTATTCTGTAAATGTATTAAAGTTAATTGAGAAGACATGTTCTTCGCTTGTAAGCGGGTTTGGTGAAAAACAAGTTCCATAAAAAGGCCCCTGTCCAAATATCTAATCCTGTACGCAAGAATTTCAAACTAAAGCAATATTTACACCATAACGCAAGCTTCGTATTCATATTTTGTGTTCGTTCATACACTTCAAGTTACTAATTCAGATATTTGGAACCGATTGTGGTAATCGACCAATGAAGAGCAATGGCCGTAAGAATTATTACCATTTTCATAAAATTTAAAATGTTATTCTTATTTCGTGATTTTTTATTTTGTGGCAACTTTTGATTTTTAAATCTACATTAAATTGATGAAAATGGTGTGTTTGACAAAGTTCTTAGATAACTTCTTGCAACTGCTTTTAATTGTAAATTTAAAAATAATCATTATTTTTAGCCCTCGATGGAAAGTGAGTAGAAAGTCGAGATAAGTGTTGGGAATTGCCTCCTGCCTTGAAATCAAGAACTACATTAGTTTTGTTGAAAAAGTTAGTGAAACATTAAATTGCTATGTACTGCGATGGTATGAAACAAAAGTCTAGAAGAAAATAATTATGCATATAGATTGTAAAATGTTCCTCCTTTATGACATCAAGAGAAGAATTGGGCCTAATTTTGTGGCCACAAAATTTTGTGCGGTTGAATTGAGTGAAAAAAAACTTAAAACAGGGTTTGGTCATGAAGTAAGTTTCGAAGAGAATATTTAATATAAACATTTTAAAGTAATAAGAAGTCTATTGTTAGTTGTAGCCAAAAGACTAGAGTATAGAAGCAAATTAAATTCTTTGGTATGAATACATGTAATTTTTGAGCTTGACTTTTGAAGGAAACTATACTGCGAAATCTCGATCACACTTTTCAAAATAAATTTTATTAAAATTTTATTATCATGATTTTTATTCAACGAGGGATAGAAAAAAATCATAAAGTCAATTGAAGGGAATAACAGCAGCGCAAACATAAATTTCTAGCTCACAAATACATTTATTTGCATTTTTCTATACTGAAGATTTCAAATAATAAATAAAATGAATCTATTTTCGTCTGATTCAAATAAATACTTACCCATACATATACACACACATACACTCAAACATCCATACAGCTTCAAGTAGAAGAATAATTTTAGCGAACGAATGGAGAATGAATAAATGAATAGATGAATATCTTTAGTTTGAACAGCTGACGCTAATACGACAACTAACATTTTAACACAGAAGCTGCTACTTCAGTTACCGGTGCCAGTGCTGGTGTTATTGTTGTATTCCAACTATCGTTCGTGCTGTATTGGCATGAGTATTAGCAAAATTGAGATGACAGTATAACAACCGAATATTATTTAAAAAAACACATTTAAATATAAACAGAAATACATGCATCGAGTAGAATATTTGCATGAGCTGGTTTCATGCACGCGACTGAGGTATAAAATATCATTAAATAAATCACTACTGAAATCAGTTGCAGTCGGTTGTGAGTTAATTCCTTTGATCAAATATCGTTTTAAAAACTCTTGTTTAATTTTAATAACTTTAAGAATTGTGGTGGTTGAAGATATGTTTTTGTTATTGGAACAGGTTGAGTTCACTCTGTTAATCTGTTGGACAGCTTAACATCTGCGCGTATTATGACCATTCCAACTTGTCGTCACTCGATGATGCTGTTGTTGTTATTGAAGTATTGGTAGTATTTTCCGACAGATATAAGTTAACGTAAAACACTGTGGAAGATGTTTAAAATCACTATGACCCCTAAAACAGGAAAGGACTTAAGTAAATCTTATTAATCTTTTATTATTCGTTTCGTGTTTAAAACCTTATCTTAATGGGAAAACATTATCTCAGACCATTCGTTCGATTTTGGAGCCAGGTATATTTTTACGGATATGTAATAATAAGACATATATGTTGGCTTTATTTATAAATATTTTCCAGGCGTTTAATAAAGCTTGGCATGATGTGCGCTAAAATAACACAACTTTTCTGAATAGCTTCCTTGCCTCAAGCTTCTGAAAAACCAATAGCATATATACAGATGTTAAGCAAACAAGCCCGAATGCATATACGTCAGCGTTTGCAGATGGCACTACATTTATATGTGTTAAAATTTTTGCCTCACATTCATAAGCTAGACGACTACTTCAAAGTGAAAAGTAAAGGTAAATCCTTCGAACTGTGCTCACATAAACATTTCTCACAAAGGTAAAATTGTCCATTAATAACAAGTGCCGCTGTTCCTGGAGAAGTCCACGTTAAATATTTGAGTATCCCCCTAGATTATGGCCCTAGCCTAAGGCAAAAATATTGTCCATAAAACTTGGAACAATTCAATTACACTGGTTAATAGGTCCGGACTCAAAACTGACTTTGAAATGAAAAGTTCTTTTATACAAATGCATTATATCTCCAATGGGGACATATGGCATATATGTGGGGTACTGCCCCTTAAGTAGTGAAAATATCCATAGAGATCTAGAAAATTTCTTACCACCAGAAAGAGTTCAACACATACTCGTGCAAATACGTAACTAAATTATTGGTCCATTCATGTTCAGTACCTGACAAAAAACAAACTCTTTGAGCCTGGCAAGACGGCTCTCCTAATCCAGTGAAATAAGGTTTGAGTACAATGAATTAGATATTGCATTGGTAATAATTATTAAAAAAATTTGTAAGTATAAATGGGACGCAATTTTGTTTTCCGTTTCATCTCCCCTCCTATTATCAACCCAGTTTGAAAAAGCAGAATCATTACCCAGTATATTTCCTAAGTTTTTAGAACACAGAAGTTTTTTCCCAAAAAAAAAAATGGGAATAGGGAAAAAATTATCTGAGAAAATTCGTAATTGAACTGACTGTTTCTCTGCTCCATAAATGCGCTATATGTCGGGAAAAAATATTTGTTTAAGGTGTTGTTGTTTTATTCCCTACCAAGTGTTAAATTATTATTTTTTGTTACCTTCCTTGTAAGAAGGTAGTCGATTGGAAAATTGAATTTTTTTAAGTTTCAGAGGAATTCTGGTCCTAATTGCAGGACCAATCTAAACGATACTCCTTCGTTCATATTGACAGAGTAAAAGGGTGGATATAAATTTCAATGCAGCCAACTATAGCTGAAGTACTTAAGATATGAAATCGCCTTTTCAAATATATTAAAGCTAGAAGCTCTCACAGAACTTGTTTCAGATAAATGCATATTTCTATCTAGTATGTTGTCATCTTATCAATTAGTGTTGCGGCATAATAAGCAATATATCACTACTTCTGTGATCACTGATATATTAAACTCCAGAATTTTGCAATACGTGTATAACTATTGCAAAAATTAGCAGCAACTACAAGAGAAAAAATATGGTAGAAAACAAATCATAATATAATTGTAGATAATAAAATGGGCGATCCTGTTCGAACGAAAGAAAAGTAAAAAGTGATATAACAGATTGGCACTAGCTGAGGTACGAATACAGGCGACTAAAGCCATTCATTGCTTAACAGTCAGAGTGGTGACCATTTAAGACACAGTTCTATCCTACCTGGATTAGACACAATATGAATTTTATATATTATCTCTATTGAGAACATATTATGGTTAGGGTTAATATATTATTTTTGCATAGTTAGTATACTTTGTTTGTGGTTAGAATTTCGGCAAAACATTTATTGTTCAACTTAACTCTGTTGGAATGTAATCTTATATTTGTATTTCAAGTAATCATTACATGTTGCCACAACCATATTTTTTCTTTGCGTGTATTTTATTAATTCGCCCTTTTTATTCTAAGGAATGTTAATTATTTAATTTTTGGTTACAACTTGACTTTTCCTCCTCAAATGGTCAAATGATGGGCAAATTTAAAAGTATAAATCAAGCAATTTTCTTTTTCTTCTCACTCCCCAAAACGTCAAATAGTAAAATAACATTGGCATTTAAAGACTTCGCGAGCCAACACAGCAGGTGCAAGCTTTATGATATTGTTTGTGTTTTAAAAATACAATTTTTCTTGCATCCTGTGTGAAAATACATTGATTCTATTCAAACAGACTCTTCTGTATGTGTGCCGATTTGACTACGAATGTGTTTGTTTTTTTATTTTATTTCAATTTATTTTTCATGATGATCATAAAGTTAAATTTATCTCTACGTTAAAGCGCTGCAATGGGAGCCTGTATATGACTTTTGTCATTTAAAAAATTTAATTTAATTTCATATATTTTTATGAAGAAAAATTTGTTTTTATTTATAAAGTTTTATTACCCGGCTTTTGGGGTAAATGATGCATTTTGGTTTTATGCGATTGTTTCCAATTATGCAACACAAATGTTTGTTAAATCAGTTTTGCTGTTTTTCATTAATATTTTCCTGCTTAGATAATTGTTTGTGGGCACAATGTGAGTAATTTCCAGGGTATTGTTTTTAGAATTCATTTCTTTATTATTATTTATTGTTTGACATGGGAGAAGAAGAATTCATGGCTCTCTGAAGCAGCAATGTTGAAAACTGTAAGCAAGGAATATTGGTTTTTTTTTATAATAAATTGTACGTTAAAAATGCAAAGGCAAAATAATATTATTTATCGGGATAACCGTGTATGTTCTGCAAATATTTTTAGCAGAATTATGAGAACAAATTTTAATTGTATCTGTATGTTTTCCTGCTAAAACAAGTAATGACTGCAGTCGCTTAGCTCTTTCTGCCTTCACCAACTGCTACCGAGTCAACTTTTAGATTTATTCAGGCCTCACGGCGCAAATAACAATCTTATCTACGCTGCCGTAAACATTGATATGTTCCTTTTACGAATTATTGATTCTTTTCATTTTTTATACAAATACAATGCAGGTCAAGTACGGGAAGGTTTGGACTTACATAATTACGTTCTACAGTTTTTTAAACGTCCCAGTGCTTTGCCGTCGAAACTTCGTCTTCTCAACGTTGAAATGAAAGAGTATTTTATGAGGCAAATTAGCCTTAGTTTTACTGCCTTTTGCTTTATGGGACAAGATTAATTAGTGAAGTAAAAACAAAATTTAACAAAAGCATCACCAATAAATAGGTGTCAAAATATTTTCCTCTACGACTTTCTCATACTCAACCAAAAATACGTATGGTAAGTATGATGTTGCAAAGTTTATTTGTTAAGTAGAAGCAAAAAGTACCATTACTTATTCTTTCTCTTACAAAATCTTTCCAAAATCTGGTCTACTTAGCAGAACTGCGGGATCTCATCGTTTCATTAAACCAATATCTGTATAATGGTCCTAAAACTGGTTGCTACTGCAGTCGAAGACGACTGGCTGATGTCATTAAAACTCAAGAATTGAGTGGAAAAAATACGTCTTTTATCAAGAACTGCAACAATACATTCTCAAGAATGTGACGTTGTTTACATGACTGCAACTATTACGGTTAACTAAAAATTGTCACACACATCTTTCTATCTCCTGCCATCAAATTACAAAATTTTTTAGTAATTAAGGATCACTGAGCGCACACATCTTTTATACAACTCAGGCATTTTCTGCTTTTTTTATCCACTTTTTATGGTGTTATTATCTCTGATGCCAAAAGATTATGCTGCACAATGGTCTTGAATAATTTTGTTTTATATTTCGAAATGCGTTCCCTTTAACATGGAATAGTAAGACTTTGGATGGGATTAAGTAGGTTTTTGTAGTCCCACAAATTTGACGAAAATTTTAGAATTCAAAAAGCGTTACACGAAAAGAAGTACTATGATCAGATCGCAAAATCTTTATGCCCAGCACGTCACTTTCACTGCAGATAATCATACCCTCTAATCCTCCCATTCTGGCATGTGGTGCGGGATACATAGAACCAATCTGCTAAAAAACATATTGTAACTGAGTACCAATTGGAATGTGGCTTACATTGATATGTAGCGTTTGCCGTGAACGGTAATGATCTCAGCAACATTGCTCTCGAAGAAGAATGATGCCGCGGGTACTAAATCGGCTTCAAAAAGTAGCTTTTTGTGCAACCTCGTATATATATATATATATATATATATATATATCTATAAATTTTGCTTCTTAATATAGTCACTCAATATATAATAAATGTGATCTATAAGGATGATTTTTTTTGGCGAAAATTCATATCTTCATATCTATTATTAAAATCTTTTAGGTCCTGAGTTAATTGCATATTTTAGAAGTAGAGGGGTCTAAGCCTCGATACAAACTGGCTTGTTTGGAATATGTGAAAGTCCGACTTCTTGTGTATGGTCCGGGAATGGACTGCCATTGTTTCTTCTGCACAATTTGAAGAAATAGTTTTAGCTGGTTATCAGAGGAGCTCTAATATGTTCATAAAACACTGAAAAGTAGCGCTTGAATGACCACTATGTCCGCCTTAAACCGGCCATAAAGCAACCATTTACTTAATGAATTTTTAACACTTAGAAGTGCAGCTCCACCGTGTACTTGTCATGGCGATTTTTTCTATACTGTATTTTATTTGATTGAATCTTTCTATTAAAAGAATTGGCATTAAAAACTTAACCTTGAAAGCGTGACAATATATATGCGTCCATGGATTCTCTTGAACTTTATTTGACGACTTAGTGATTTAGAGTTTAATTTCAAATATCAATTAATTGCAAATATCATGACTCTGCTAAACATAAAAAGTTCTGCTTTGGCAGAGTTTAGCTTTAACCTTTAAAGTATTTTCTTTATATTTCTATTGCTTGAACATATATTTATTCAAAAAGTAAAATAAACTTAAACATCCAATTTGTTGTTTCTCATTTGCTGATATCAGCTTCATTATCAGTGAATTATTAATGTGTGTGGCAACCACACAAGCGTAAATTGTAAACATCGTTTTTGTTTTCGTAACTTAAAACCATTTTCCAGCATCTATTTACTGTTACACGTAGCAAGTAGAATAATTTACTTTATTTCATTTTGCTATTGCAATTTGTTTGCTTTTTAGTCTGCTTCGTCAAGTGTTAAGCAAACAAGAAATTACTATGAAATTTTAATTTTGTACTTTAAAGTTTTCATTTTGTAATTGCGTTAGTGAAATTTTAAATTAATACTGACCTTTACACTGTAACTCCATTAGAAATCTGCAATAGAAGGAAAAAAATGAGAAATAAGTGCAAGGAAGTAAGAAATAATTTTGTCAGTATTAAAATAGGAGCGGAAAATAAGAAAGGGCACACATATTTGTTCTCTAATAAATTTTCTTTTCTGTAATAAGGATTTTTTCTCAAGTACAGATGTTCAATTGATTTATTATAGTTCGAAGTATTATTACACTTTTCGTTTACCAAAGTTCTTCCTTTTATTTTTTTATTAAAAAGGTCCATACAGAGAATGAAGAAATTATATTGCTATAGCCTGATGACATAGCGAAGTTTATATTATTAATTATCTTTAAAAAAATAGTGAAATCAAACAAATCATTGGAATTCAAATTTGTGGTTAAATGTCGCAGAATCAACTTTTTGGAAAAACATATTTGCTTGTTGATATAACTGGCAACAGTGGAGGTACTTCATTTCAGCCATGAAATTGTAGAATTCTCAATGGCCATATTCAGTGTTCTTGTGCAAGCCCATTTGTAACATACACGGAATATGGACAAACTTAAAAAAATATATATTCAACTAAACCTATTTGTTAGAAGTAATTCATAAGTCGGGACAAAAACATGAATGTGAAAATAAAGGGTCTATCCAAGAATGTTAGCCGCTAAAAGTACTGAGTTCAAAATGAGGACCAAGTTCTTCTAATATACAATTCTATCTTATTTCTAGGCCATTTGCTACTTTAGAAAAAGTTTTCCCATAATTGGTTGTTGATTTGCAGAACGATGAAAATGGCACTGAAGATGGCAACTAGCCGAAACCGGGTTGCCTCCAAATCAAAATTGACAAGGGATGACGGAAAATCGTTCCAAACATATATTTCCCATAATTCTTTTCCCTGTTAAAAATTAAAAAAAAAATTACCTTATTTCCACATTTATTTTATTTTGCATATCTGACTCCTTTTTATTAAAGTTATTTGGTTTTGTAAATATATATATACGAGTATATGACAATCTAACTATGTGTAAAACTACTTCCAACTTTAAGTGATCAGACGCCTCGGTTATACCATATTTTAGCTCCCAATCTGTAGTGGAGATTTATAAGGAGTACCTTAGTCCCCCTAGATGAAAAGTGACTATATTGAGATTATTATGATTACCTATTCCCAAACAGCTAATCGTAGAAGTGCTACAGTGGAAGTGCCCCATAATATAGATGATTGAGTCAGTGAATAAGCTTTGAAGGCAAAACTTTCAAACTTAGCTTATGATGTTATATGTATGTACTCGTATGTCCTTAAGTAGCAAAGTTATGATGGTGGTTAAAAGCAACGCAAATAGTTTCATGTAATACACTACTGTGAGCATTAGTTCTTAACTTGGTGACGGGCGTAGTGGGCCGCGCCAATATATACAGAAAAAATCGCATTACTTCAACACTTCGATAAGTTAGGTTAGATCGTTGCGGTCGTTTTTAATGCGTAAAAATTACTCCTTTAGAAAAAGTTATATAATGCGATAAATAGCAACTCTGGTATTAATAAAAACTATTTAGCAATAATTACAAAATTCAACCGGTATCACATTTAAAATTTTTTGTCAATGGAAGTGTAAATAAATAGATTTTGAATATTGTTAACTGTTTTTTGTGTTAAGGTTTTTCCTATTTATGAAACATTTAGTCGAAAAAGTGAGTGCATTAGATGGACTTCAGTGGAATGCTTTTCACCGTACCTTTATAAAGAACTTTCTTTGTGGTAACAGAAAGAGGTTAATACATTTGGCCTTCGGATACAAAAGATACAACTACTGTTAGCCAAAGAAAATGTTTGATAGAGAAATTTTCGCCTTCAACAAAGCTAGAAGAAGACATAATCGTGTCTTGTGTTTCATATGTGAAAATATTAGTACAAGAAGTGATAACAATTTAGATATTTCTTCATTAAACAATAATATTTTGCCAACAAATAAGATGAGATTTGTGAAGTGGAATGCTGATTAGGTTGGATTTAAAATTGATGTAGCTAAATTAATTTGCTACGTCATAAACCAATCAAGCAAACTGAGAAAAGAAATTCTTTGCTAAATCTGCATTCATAAGACACTGAAAATTATAAATGTATTTTGAATTTCAATAAAAAACTTGAACACCTCGTCATATTGATGTTTCTATGCTCTTCCGCATGATACCTATCATGAGAGCTTTTAATCCATTGTTTTACTCCGTGACTTTCTTCCGCCTAATGGTGGCCACTTTGAATAAGGAAAAACATGTAGCCGATATTACCCGAAACGCGATAACGAATCGATTATCACTGCACTTTTTAATAGCGCCATGATTTTCTCCACAAACGTGTTATAGTTTTGACAATATCTTTTAGGTGTCCGCGAAATGGGATAACTACTTCGGACTTAGTTAAAAATAACCAGATATTTTTACAAAAAAACTTTTCGCAATTAATATGAAATATATTTGCGGAAAACAAACTAAAGTTCAGGTCAATAACAAACTTTCAAAATTCAAGCCAAGATTTCCATTAAAGTATTAGATATGTGATAAAAATCAATACAAATTTGTACAACTAACGAGCAGTCAAAGTCTTACCAACCTAAGGTGTTCGACTGTGACTTTCTGTAGCACACGCTTTATTGCAACGGAGTGGTTAATGTTTGAAATTCCAAAAAGCGCGATAAGTAATTATTATACTAAAAAACATTTACGAAAACAACTAACACATTGAGCTTGCCGAGACAGCGCTCGCAATAGTAGATAAGTCTTTTATCACTTAGTTTTGAACAAAACTGGTCATCGCATTGGTAATATCTTATTATTAATAAATTAGAGATAAGATTTGAACACATATTGTAAATTTATTTAAATAAAATGAGACGAAAGATAAAAACAAAAATTGTACGCACTACAACTTTTCTGCTCTTACCAGTGAATAGAGAATAGACGTGATGATACTGTGAAATCGGTTATTACCTTTTCGGTTTTAATGTTCGAGCTTATTTGAAATAAATAAATATGTATTTTCCCCTCACAAACACATATGTACGTTTTGTTCCCTTCTGTCAATTTACTCAAACCTGCAGACATTCGACTAAAATAATTACCTTTTTCATGGACTTAAATATTTATTACTTATTTATGGCCAACAGACTGAAGTGAGAGATATAAAAGCCATAAATATGTGAATATTTTAGATGAAGAAAAAAGAGAAAAGTACGTAAAACTGCATTTACTCACATTAAATTACGTATTTACAGCTGGAAACACATACAAACAAAAGAATATTATTACGTCCGTTATAGTTCAAACAGATGCTCTCATGTGTGGACTAGAATTATCAAGGATGGTCAGTTTGTTTTAAGAATTATTTGCTTTAAAAAATAAAATGAGTAGCAATCATAAAATGGAAAAAACAATAAATTATAAAGAACATCTTTAAAATCTGGCAATAAACCGCAGAACAAAGCAGGAGGTGTGCTAGATGAAAATATCATCAATAATAAAATATATTTATTGTTGGTGTCTGTGTGACCAGTAAATTTCACATATTTTTGTGTTGCCTTTAAGTGCAAATTAAGTGTAAATTGACTGTTTTTTATTATCACACACACAGTTTTCGGGCAAATTATATTGGGTTTTAAATGTGCGGATGAGTTTGTGAGGATTTAATTTTTCTTAATGTGGGTGTGGTCGGTTGTTTCTGTGGTCGGTTTCTATGTTTTTTAGAAGACCGAATATTGCTTTCTTTATGACCATAAATATTTATTTGCTTACATAAAATTAGAATTATCTAAAGCATTTAATTTGTTAAATAACGGTTTTCTTTTTAGGAAATAATCTCTGTCATATGAGTTTCAACAGAAATTAGTTCTGAGGTATCCTAATACTACAAGTTTAGCGGCTACCTCACTGGTTGAAAACGTGGTTCAAAAACGTCCTTAATAAGGCTAATATAGGGCACATAAGCCAACCTGTACTTCAACCATAGCCCATATGAAGGCTTTAAAATTCAAGAGCGAAAGAAACGCTAATCAATGCCTTAAAGCGAATTCATTTACGCGGAGTCTAATGAGTCAGTTAGTTTTTCATTGGAATGAAAGTATGATGAATATAAAGGGTTTAGCTTGCTTAATAATAATATTATTTATAATAACATACCCACGTTTTTTAATAAAGCTATAACCAAAATTCCAGAGGCTTTTTTATGCTGAACAGTTTCAGAGTTATTCAGAAATAGGTGGCGAAATTGAAAGTTGAATGAATCAATATTGGAAGGACGGAAAAAAATTCAACTTCCTCGATTTGCTCGGTTTGTGTTGCTATTATCAATAGCCGGGCACTATCTACCTGTGCAACATTGATATCCGATAGATACTGCTAGTCAAACGAAATCCCAGCGCAGATACTTGTGGGGACCAGCCGCTACACTGACGGAATTAACCAGGGCACGAAATTGGACTATACATTTTCCCAGAGGCAACAGACATCGACATATACTTCCAATTACCTGGTTATAACACATTTCTTAATCTGTGGACAATCACAGATTAAGATACTAATGTCATCTACAAATTTTCACTATTAGCCAGATGATTATCAAGGCAATTGTGCCCGAAAAAGTAAGAACAAGAACGTTATTTGACTGCAAAAGAGCGATCAACAACCACTTAATGATAGGGAGACTGCACAAGATCTTGGTGCCAGCCCACCAGGGAGTATTTAGTAATGAAAGACTAAATACTGTGGCAATAAATTGCAACAAGTAAATTAGAAAATATCTCTCAAGGCTACGAAAACCTAGTAATAACCCATATTGAACTGTAAAACCATCAAACGATAGGAAAAATTACACGAATCTTATGGCGTGAGCCAACTGTAGGTAAAGTAAAGAGCTTGCTGAAACTAAAAAAGTCTGAAATTCAAACAAAAATTTAAAGCGAGAGTACCATACTCAAGCTTACAACCACGAACATAAAAAGCAGACATCGAAACGATGTAATGTCTTCCAGCTCACTGCCACATCTGCGCACAAATAATAACCCAGTATTTCAAAAATTTATCAAATAACTAAACATATTCTAGGAGAAAGTTCCTCTAGAGTCATCTGGTTCAACGCAACCGTTTTTTACGTATAACTTTATTTGCAGGTTCTTTTAATTATAAAGATTATTTAAATTATACACATGGCAGAATTTTACTTTTAGAGACTGTTACTTTATTTAACACTGTAATGCAACACGGTTACCTCTTTATATTTAATTGTTGTTCACAGCTTAACGTTTCACTCGAATAATTAAATCTGCTGTTTTTTTTATTGTGTTGTCTTGTTTTTGTATCTATTGTCTGCTTTGTTACTTATTGTGTTGTTTATACTACTCAATTCCTGGAATACATCTTTACGTGTTGATTTTATATCGTTGTTATTGTTCTTCGTATAAGCACTTTCCTAGAAACTTCGCTGAGCTTATAGGTGTTGTGTTTTATGGTTAAAGTGCAGCGCTGTCTGTACAGTGGGTACCAAATTTTGTCGCACTCTTCATCACATCAATTTGATTTGGTGCAGATAATATGGCAGCCTAGAGGGTAAATTTCATTACCTATTTTGTAAAGCATAAGACTATGTTTTAGCATTAAATTGTTGAGTTTCCTGTAGTCAACGGTTTCTGCTCTTTTTCCATAAAGATGCCTAATAGAGTTCATTTGTTCATTTTCTGGAAATAGTCAACCTGTGAACAATACAATCTCTGTACAAGCTGTAACTCCTTCTGAATGAAATAACACTTTGGTTTTGGATTGTGAATTATCGTTGTGCCAAATGGCTTCTTGTCTGTCGAAAAAAACGTATTTTGTTACGTATTAACATTTTCCAATTAAATGCCAAGTAAGGAATTGAATTGAAATGCCGTGAGTTTTTTAAGCTAATTGATAAAATGATATAAAGTAGTGCAACCGCCGCTGCCAATTTCAAATTCTGCGCTTCCAGATTTGAACTCTCTGTTTAATGTGGGTCTTAGACATTTCGTGTGTTTAGTCCTTCAGTGTAACGAACGACGTTTCGTATCAAAAGTCTAATCATTTTAAATTTCTAACGAAATTCTGACCATAAAACACAGTTTTATTATTTAATTGTATTTAGAGTTAAACTTTACCCTAACACAGCCCCGCGTGTAATTCAATTTAATAGCCCCACAACATGCTAACTAACTTCAAATTTCTAAAAGCTAAAATCTCATATTAATTACTGGTTACTTTTTAAGCGTGTTTCTTCTACAAAGTGACACTTTATATCCTTTACCCACAACCCAAATAATAGTTTTGTATTAAACTTTTTACAAACACTACATGACGTTTTACACCTTTCACCTTAAAACTGTTCTAACTTTTTTTATGAGATATTGAATGAATTTCGAAATATCTAGTTACTCTAATAACACCTAGTTAAAAATTGTAAAATTGTTAACTCGGCCAAATGCATAAAACCACAATTTGATTTAATACTATAAAGTGGAACAAAAATTACATGATAGAAACTAAAATAAAACTTTAGTTTGTTACTTTATGGGTGGGTATTTGTTCTATTAGCCTTTTTAAAGGTACAGTAAAGCAAGACTAAAATAAACTGTAAGTGGGAGGAGAAAGCAAAAAAAATAATAACAGATAGATTTTCCTTTTGTAACAACTTTGTGGTAAACATATGACCTCACAAAAGACTTTATAAATTTACAGAAAAAACAAACAACTTTATTAGAGAAAGACTGGTCAGACATACCCAAACAGGCAAACATATTACAAGAGTACAAATTCAATATGGCCTTAATCAAACTCATGACTCTATTAACACTCGAAAAAAATATAGAAAATTTCTGTTCAAAGGAGTAGTTTATATTACCTTCCAGTAAATCGTAAATCGAAAGAAGGGAGAGGAGTTACTACGATTGCATGGATGTACATAAAGTTTTTTTACTGCTCTGCTATGTATTCAGATACCACATGTATGGGTGTTATATACTCATAAAATATGAAAAATATATTAAAGCATACAACAGGGATGGGATATTTGGAAAGTTGTACTTAGTCCCCATTTTCATAAAGTCACATTTAACAACGATTTTTGTTATTCTACAAAATCACTATAATTATCAGGTCCTGCAGTTTGACTAGATCTGTGCAATCTTGAGGGTTCATGTTGACTACCTTTGTTGAAAGAATATAAAATTATTTTCTGATTAAATACAATTTAGTTGCAGTTAATAAGTCATTGACAATTGCATTTTAGTCCCGTACTTAAAAAAAAACCCTTGACAAAAATATACAGAATTATTTACGTAGCCGTTAGAAGGAGAAGTCTGTCATATCATTATGTAGCGATGCAGCCGTTGATTGGCAATGACTAGAGATTGAACATAGACAATAAGACTCTACCTAACATAAAATTAGAACTAATCGGGCAATCCTATTTTGTGTAGATATGTAATTCCTTCAATAACTTAGTTTCTCAGATGTACGATATTACTATTGTTCTCAAACTAGGATTTCTTGTGTTTTCAAAGACTTTGAAATTTTTAATTTCAAAAAACTAATCTCCGAAACCATTTACCATTCCTGTTATACCCACTTTCTTTTAAATGAAAAAAAAAAATTGTTTTACAAAAACAATAACAACAACAACACAATAACTTTAAAAAAAATAAGTCTCGTGCAGAACAATAAACTACAAAAACTTAAAGCCCAAATAAATGCAAACGAAAAAAAAAACAGATTTCCAAGCTTGAAACAGAAACCAAACACATACATATGTACAAATATAAATAATAATGTAAATATGGAAAATATGCTGTTGATTTATTGTCTAAGAAAATCAAAAAAAAAAACGTTTCATGGTCTTAGACATGCTTGTACATGTTTATGATAAAACAAAAATGAATAAAAAATAGTGTGTGAATGAAATTATAAAACAGGACAACATTTAAAGCTATAATAAAGTTATAAGAAATTAATCTTGAATGGACCTCTACAACTTTGAGCGTTTAAAAACCCACTAACACAAAAAGTAGCAAATATATTATTACTATTGTGTGCATTACCTTTTCTACTTAACCACTTTTATCGAGGCATATGCTGCGATATTTCACTTTGGTAAAGTGGCGGGAAAAGCTTCCATTTGCATGTGTGAATATGAGGCACTATACTTATCTTTTATATCTAATATTTTTTTCGTCTTATGTGAGTTTTAGGAAGAGAGCTATATTCAGCTTCCATTGTATAAATTAGTGTCTTATCTAGAGCCATCAAAGGGGTAATTTTAGAGTCAAAATTATGGTCTAACGGACCTCAACAAATTAGCTACCGATTCCCGACAACTACAAGAGAAGAATATGTAATATCAATTCTAGTTTGCAATAGAAAGTTTTTCGTGTGAGTTAGTTACCAGATGCGCCATTCGACTAGACCGTAATAAAATTAACTTTCAAATAGAAGAGACGCTTGGAAAGGAATCGTGAATCATACTGCTTGAATTCTGAAAAAAAATTTAAAAAACAACAATGTTTATAAAATTCACAATTTCGTTACTGTCAATATCAATGACAAAGAATGTTAAATGTCAGTTGAAAGTTTCATTTTGTGTAAATGTCAGTTGAAAGTCTCATTGTGTGGCATCGTTGTATATTTTGTTGTTTCGCTAAATTGCTATAAAAATAGTTTTATCAACACTAGTGTTGCTACTTATTGTGTTATCTAAATATTTTTTTTAAGAGAGTATTTATTTAAAATTAAATAATTTTATTGTGAGGCTCAATGCGTAATTTTTTTAATAATTATTTTAAGTAAATTTTTAAGGTGTAAAAATACTTTCGAAATAAAATTTCAACAAATTATTTTAAAACTGTTAGTTATTTACTGTATTATATAGTATGTATAATACTAAATAATTAGCCAATTTTAGTTTTGTATCAATTAGTAAAGCATTATTTTTCTGTTAACTTTTTCAATAACTTGACTTTTGCCAAGTTCATTTTTTATTTTACTTTTGCTTATCTATGAACTAAGTTTGTCGTTAACGATAGTCTTTTTGTAATACCGTAATTGGGTGTAATTTATTTACTTTGCTTAAAATCTTGAATTTTTCGTATTCTGTTTTCTCTCTTAATTTCGTTGACTATAGCTTTTATTGTATAAAAATTATCCTGTTAGTATTTATACTTGCTAAAACACTCAATTCCAAAAATTCCAATAATTATTGAATAATTTCCAATATGCTGTACCACTATAATCTTTCTGCTTGCTTAACAACATTTCCACAATACACATTACACATAATCTTTTTATTAAAAATAAGGATTATTAAAAACAAAATCTACAACAAAAAAATTAATTAAATTTGCTGACGAAAAGGAGATTTCGTCTCTTTAAGCCTCAAAGTATAATCAAATAAAAAGAAAAAACCCTAATTCAAATCTATTAAAGAGACTCATCCTCTACAAAATAAAAAATAAAAAGTTGAACACTTTACATTTCTGGAGGTCCTCTGCCATGCATCTATAAAATTCTATTTTATCCATCCCACCCGTTTGGAAATTAGCAATTTACTTTCATAACAAGTTGATCATTACATGTTCTCGAGGGCATCAAATGGATACAATCAACATATAGCAATATGCAAACTGACACTATAACCAAATTAACTTCAGAGTGACAACATAAGGACCCATCGAAAAATGTATTTTCCTTCAAATAATTATAGAAATTGGATTAAAGGAGCCGTGCGACAAGGGGTAACAGGTAGAAGTCTTTAGTATTTCTAAATGGAAATATACCATTGTATTGAAGCGAAAAAATTATCTAAAACTCAAGCCGGTGAGGCAAACACCAAGAATAGTGAAGAATGAAGGACTCCAGGCGTATGAGTAATTAATTGCATGGAAATCTGCCTATAACTCAGTAGTTATACATAATTATAATTTTAACAGGTTTGAATTGAAAAATTATGTCCTCGTTTAACACACTCAACCGGTATTAAACAGAAGAATACGCGATATTTTAAGCTGCATATAATAAATCCATTTAAATGATTATTTTTAATGCACACACTCACACGTTATTATTATTGGCAATTGAAGGCATAATGAGACTTGCTGCTGTCTTAAACAATGTTAATTTTATTATTTCGACATTTGTTCCGTCCTACGTGTCAAACTTTATTTGTGTCAATTTTACTTTGACATTGAGAAAGTATAAAAGGATATGTCATTAACTTTATTGCACTTTCACAACATAAAATTATGTATATTTTCTTCTGCCTCTTCAGCATACTTTTGTTACTTTGTTGTTGTCATATTGTTTCACATTCTTTACTGTCATTTCCATTTTAATAATTTCTTACTATTTGTGTTGTTCTCTGCCACTTTTTATTTTCAAGAAAGAAAATGACTGTATAAAGAATATAATGAAAAATAAAACTATGGTGGGTTTGTTATAATGAGCAAGACAATAATAACAACAACGGATGATGGCAATTACTATGAAGGAAGGCAATACAAAATAAAATAGAGTAAGAGTAGTAAAAACAGTAGACATTATTTAATGACTACAACAGAAAAAACAATCAGGCTGATGGACTTCAACTCAACTCGCTCGTAGTTGTAGTATTTTTTGTTGCTTTTATTTTGTCGTTATTTTCTCACTACTTTATAGTTATTAAAACATACTATTACGTCTTCCAATTAGTCTATGACAGACTGAAACATTTACTTAATGATCGCTACAACTTGATCGGACTTATACGCATTTCGATGGCTTGTTTATGAAATAAAGGGTTCCAAAATAGTGCTGTTTATGTGGCTTCTCAAGCAACTACCATTATATTGTGGAAAAATAAATACTTCTGGATCTACTTAATATTATCCCATGTAGCCGATAGATCTACAGTACTGTGCATAAAAAACCAAAAGGCTTATTAAAATAAGAACTTAGTTAGGCAATAAGCTACTTAAATTGAATTTTTCCCTAACGTTTGTATATAAATTTAATTGTGTGGTTAGGCAACTTGCTTCCACTCTGATTTGAATTTATTTTTAAACCGTCCAGTATGCCACTCTTTTGTATGCAAAAAAGATTTTTACTTAAATATTATATATGTCGTCTATAAATATCCTTAATGTAGTTCAATTATTAAGTAGTAATATGTATATATTTAACTTACATTAATATTCCTATTATTTATATTAGTTTATACATATGTAATATTTCTTTTCTCCCATTCCAACAAATATATTATTAATTACAACAAACACAATCGACGTTACCGGGCATGCATGATCTTGTCCTTAAATCTATTATATAATAAGATCAGTGCATAAGAAATCCCAATTTAACACATGCCTAATCTTGTCTTAGAAGCTTGTTACGGTGTACACAATAAACACACATGTGTGCATACACAATTAATTCTAACGAAATTACCGAAAATGGGTAAAAATCAAAATTTTTATGCATGCACGATCATGTTCGATTTCTGTTTAATATCATTTACTAAAAAAGATTTTTTGTAAGAAAAGAAATATATTAAAAAAAGGCATCACCAATAGAGCTCTAAATGAAGAAATGTGACGTTACAAAATTAAAGTTGGGTTTGTATAATAATTAAAATTATGTATAAAATTAAAACTATAAATGAGATAAAAAATTCTTTTTTTTTCACAATTTTTATTTGCAATCTATCAATTTAAGGATAATAAGTAAATTTGATATAATAAGGTAATATTATTTGTTGTCCTCCACTGAGAACAATAATATACTAATACAATTTGTACACTGATATTATAATACAAAGGTTGTTATATGTACAATTCAAAGAAATCCAAAATGTGATATCTTTTTAATCGGTTTACTTCATTGGTGTCATCTAGAAGAGCAATGGCTAATGGATTGTTGTGATAAATTAATCTTTGTAAATAGTTTTCACTTAGCCTTCTTATTTCGTCAGCAACCTTAAGAATAAATAGATCATTGTGGATTAAAAAATTTGAAACAAACCATGGACTTCTCTAAAACTGGCAATAATCTTTTCATAAATATTCTTTCAAATATTTTGGAGAATAAAGTCAGTAAACTTATTGGATGTTAAGTTATTTTCAGGCTTATTCGGTTTATTTACCATTAAAATCTCTGCAAACTTCCATTGCAATGGGAAGTAATTTAATCGAAGTATTGAATTATATATATATGTCAGAAAAAATATCCCTTTTTTTGGCAATGCTTGAATCTCCATTTTTTTTTAAGTTTTTTTTGCAGTTTAGTTTTATAATTTTTCTTCTACGTGTTTAATTAAATAATTTATTTTTTATCTAATAAAAATTTTTTGTGCTTAATTTTATTTTATTCAATCTTTCTGCTAAAAGAAATTAAAAAATTATTTAATTTTATTGTTGTTTTTATTAAAAAATAAGGAAAAGGATCAAACCAAAACTCTTTGAGCGGGCGATTGTATTGCTAAATTAAGGACTTGATACTCACATGAAATATTTGGCCGACTGCGATAAGGTCACTACCATATTGACGCAAAATTTTCATTTATAGGGCCGCAAGGATCCACGCTCTGTAGGGGGAAGTGTAAATATAAATGAACGAACAACTGTTAACATTACGTTCTGTCTCGCCAAATTTAGAGTGCCTAACAGTCTCTGTATGCCTAATAAATTTTTTTTAATAACTTTAATGTTATCATTTAGTATTTCGAATTGTCTGTGTTCATAATAACTTTTAATAGATGTGACTTCACTCTATTTCTGTAAGTAATTGTTTATTTGTCGTTCATCGAAATTTACATATGCATGCAGTAGGCTGAGAGCTTACTTTGGCATAATTACAACATTAAAATATGAACTATTTCTGTTATTAAATATCAATTGACACACTTAACTTTATTTGATTGTTCTTAGTGGATGTGGAGGGTTGCCAGTATCCTCGTGTTTGCTATTAACCCATTTAATATTTTTATAGATTCTGAAGTAATAATAATAATAACTTTATTATTATAATTTTTTATTTATATTACTATTATTATTATTATTATAAATTTTTGTATATTTCAATTGGCTTTTTCACTAACTGCTTCTATTTCTGTTTCACAATAGGTTAAAGCCACCAATACTTAAACATGACACAATAAGCATTGTTTTCGTCATTTATACAAATGAACTTCATTATTTAAGTGGTGACAATTATTTCACTTGTTATACAGAAGGCGGGCGTGAATTGAACATTGTCCCCGGGGCTGTGATAAAAAGTCAACTTGTGGTTATGATTTTGGTTTAAGTTATTGGTGTCGAATGTCATACAATTTTAATAACATTTAAGTATAAGAAAAGCTAAAATAATTTGATTTGCAGCGCAAATAATTTATATGAACAAGAAAATGTGAAATGCATAAGAAATTTTCAACATACGTATTATGCGAGATGTGTTCTTAAAATAAATCTGTTGGCAAATATTAGTACAATTTAATTAGGATTTTGGCAAAAGTTTTAGCAAAAGAAAAAACTTTCGGACAACAATTTTCTAGTTCTCCAGGTACGTAATATTAAATATTTAATTTATTCCTATCAGCTTCTGTGGAATTAAGACCTCCGCGGGAGCTGAGCTGATAGCACAGAGCAACCAGAGGTGTAAACTTTGATGTTAGAAAATTGATAGAATCAGCTTTTTGCCGCGGGCAGTCCCTTAAAGAAAGAGACAAATATAACATTTGAAAATAATGCGAATAATAATCAAAACAAAAACAAAAAACCAGAAAAATTAAGCAATGAAAATTTAACTTATTTTTTAATATTTGCAGCATAAGTTATGTTCTAATTTTATTTAAAATTAATCTAAACTTTTCAACCCTTATTTTTGCCTTTGTGCATACGTTTTTTATTAATGGTCAGAAAAATTATTTCAAATAAAGAAGAAAAATGTAACAAAAGATATTAGGAGCGGTCAATCATTTAAGAAAGAGACAGATAGAAAATGAGATCACTAAATTCTCGTGACGCCTCTGTTTACTTTGTGCTGATAGGTACACGTTCGGAGCCTATAAGTGACAGGACGAGTAGACACCTCATCTTGACCCAACTCGACTTATATGGGAAATACTTGGGCTTGGTAGTGGAGGCACCATGGCTGGCCAGCGATAGCGCTCAAATGATTTCAGAGCAATATTGGACTCCTTACAGCCATCGAAGAAAATCTGACAAAACGTCAACAAATCAATAACAATTGAATACATATCTCCTAAGAAGTCAGGGACATTCGCTAAATACTCCCCTTGCTAAGGCGACAAGCTCCATGCATCTGGGTGGAGATATTCGATTGAAGCCTTATGGTTCGGTAGGAGTTAAGTGAACTAAACAGGAAGATGTTAACAATTTAAATGGGTCGTGAATATCGCTGCTGTCGGTGACAGTGTGCTGAGAATACTACTGCAGAATTTCTATGTATATTGCACAATTCAACTTAAAGTTAATAACCGCTTATTGGCGAGTAGGATTTGGAACATTTCGAGAAGAAAAAGTTATTGTTTTTTGTGCAGATCTTGGGGTAGTGACAATGATATTTCGTGTCTTTGAGATAACAACGTCCGTGAAGCTATTAGCACTAATGGCGAGACCTGCAAATTATATTACCTTCCACTGGAATTGCGCGTTGTATTCTTGAAATGTATGTGGTTCCAGGAGGATTTTGCTGTATATCATGGTATGGTTTTGCTAGATTTCTTCCCCAGCACGTAGTCTCTTGTAATTACTTGTATTTGTGTAATGTTCAGGTCCTTCATAGCATTCACATGTTACAAGTGTCGCTGGGGCATGCTATTCTACCGTGTATCAGGAATATTTTATAAGAGAGTGTTGACTTCTCTCCGCTTGACTCATTTAGCCACCAGACTTTTTGCAGACATAGAAACATTTTACCGGCCGCCACCACGAGGAATATAATTCATCACAGCATTGCGGTAAGTCATATTTTTGTGCCTGCCAGGTAACGGCTAAGTAGTGGAAATAGAGAAACTTCTGTGCAATTTCAATAATTTTCCATCTACGGCAAATAAGCTAACTTCTACTCTTACAAAGCGGAAAACTTTGAAACCCTCAAAATGACTACCAAGCCATTAATAGGCATTCTTGAGAGCAGGAAAATACTGCATCGTAATATTATTTTTGCATTATACTTTTGTTCACGTCAATAGTGTTAGTTATTTAGACTATTGGTTATTAATAATATATAATTTTTTTTAGTCGCTTAAAAGCTTAAACCACAAACAGAGTATGTATCTAATATTCTGTTATTTATTGTATTCACATATTCAGTGCCTGTTGGTAGTGCATGAGTGCCGAAAACAAATATGCAATTAACTACATGTACATATATATGAATGCTTAGCAGTTTCTTATGCTCTTAACATATTTTTATTGTTTCGACCACCAACTGACCGATATCCTATTAGTGCTGCAACAGCAGCTACTGCCGTTGTTATGGCCACTACCACTGAATTTATCACAGAAATATCAACAAAAACCAAATTGCATTAGTTGTGGTAGTAGTGTAAGTTATGCTGTAGATTGTGTTGCTGTTGCAAATAGTGATGGTTGTGTCGCTAGTGGCCGTAGCGTTGGTAGTATTGTTAATGGTGGTGGCTTTCCTGTACTTATTAACCAAACAAGCCAATCTGCAACATGACCTGCAGAAATGCTGGCACAAGCGATAATTTGTCAAGCGGCGTTTGCTTATAAACCACTGGGCTACTTTAAATATTTACCACAATTCAAAGATTGTGCTGGAATATTTAAATGCTTAAACAGGGAAGTTTAAAAGTTAAAAACATTTATTTGGTTGCTAGATTTAATTTCTAAAAACATAATTGGAAATTTGTATTAAAATGTTAAAATTATAGATTTTCTTGAACATTTTTAATTTAATTTATTAAAATTCTTCAAGCTTGAAGGTCTTTTGTTAATAAATTATATTTTTATTTTTCGATATTTCGCTACTCCATTGTGTAACATCATCAGGAAATAAAAATTTTACCAAACAACAAACAAATAATATGTTTATGAAAAATTATTGTCACAAAAATGCAAAAATGTTTCAAAGTTAACATAAAACAAAAATAACCTGAGGTTTAAAAATAATTTTAAAAAATGTAACAGTAACAAAACTTAACATTAAAAATGTTGTTAAAATAATGATACAATTGCATTAACAATGTATCAAACTTATTTAAATAATATAAAATAATTCAAAAAAAAACCCTAAAAACATTCTTATATTAATTACCTTATTCTATGATCTAAGTGTCTATATATCTGTGCAACATTGTCTGTGTCTGCCTTAAAATTAATTCTTTGTTCTTCATGCACTCAAAAATGCGAAACTTGTTCCGTATTTTAAATCTGCCTCAAGAATAAAAATTTTGTCTTTTTTGCAGCGACCGCAAAATCATTATTAATAAAAACAAAATAACCAAAAAAAATCTTAGTGAATGGGAAGTGCTACAAGGTTAAGAAGTACAGCAACGGAATCCTTGTTATTAATTTGTATTCAATTGAATTTTATTAAAAAAAGTTAACTTTAAAAATTGTATTTCGAGTTTTCTATTTTGATTTCAAAATAACAAATAAGAATTTTCTGCCTTAAAGTTGATTTACGGTTAATATTACCTCCAGTGTGGGAACATTCTCTAAGCAATAAATGAAATTTGAAAATAATTCTTAAAACGTACTTTTCTTAATAAAGCTTATAATATATATACACGGTCTCTGCTTTTTGGCATAATAATTTAATTTTAATTATAAAAATTAAATTATTTAAGAATGAAAAATTTTAAAAAATTTGTTCTATTTCGCTGGATCAATGATATTTTGGCACAATCCTGCTAGGACGAAATTATGAAACGTTGCGAGTGCATTTATATTCAACAGAAAAATTTGAGTTTCCCGAACCATAAATATATCAACCTCTATGAGTCACAAAAACATCAAGGTAAAATCCTTATTCATGATATTTACAGGTAGATATTTAATAAATCAATCTTTATAAGACCCTTTTCGACCTCCTTCTTTCATCAAATTGATTTTAGGGAACCGATTTGAAATTTACGACTACCTTATTATCACTCAAGTCTCATTCTACTACTAGCATTCAGACTTGACTCTAGTAATTTCAGACTGTCGACTGGTGACTGTTCTTTCTCATCACGGAGTCTCTTGTTAATTGCTACCATTTATCTAAAGCTTGCGAGGCTTCACTGTCCATTCTTATCGGAATCTCGTGGTACAACGCCTTAGAGGTTCCTATAAATATTGTTCCGACCACCTCCCTCGCGCGGCAGTCTTTTTAAACTTTTTCGGACTCTTCCCTCTGCCAATTAAAACCGTAGTTTCTGCAGAGATTAACCTCTCCGCCTCTTGCGCGGCTTCATAAGTCATCCTTCATATGCATGGGTAAGTCTGTATTAAAACTGGAGATCGGCTAGTATCCAGAGTTATCATTCTAAAGACCAAGCATTCTCTTGGCAATCAATCGCTTGCGCATGCATTTCCACCGTGGATTAGGAATATTTTACAAGAGAGTGTTGAGTTTTCTCCGCTTGACTCATTTAGCCTGACTCTTCGTAGATAAAGAAAGTATAAGCTAGAATTTCTGGCAGTGCACCTATTTACGGCAAACCATATATTTATGCCTGTCATCTGACAATTTAAGACATCGATATACAAGTGACGGCGAAAAAAGTGACTTTAGAAAAAAATTATTTTGGATTTGTTGGTTAACCTTTTTTTTAAATCCATAAAAATCTACATCAGTGAACAGATTTAACTAAAGTCTCAGATTGCTTTGCTAGATAACAAGCCAAAATTACGAGGAAGGAATTGAAGGAATGATTTCAGGCTTTGGTTATCTCTTGCCAAAGCTACGTAATTGGGTCACCATATTTGTGTGATTTAAGCCAGCCGCAACGGACCGATGCCCTTCAATTTAATATATCCCAGCTTGTCTCCTTATTTCAACCTGATGTATGTAGCAGAAACTCTTGGGAAATGTGCCTCTGTGCGCACGGCGATATATACATAATGGTAAGCTTGGGCCTATTTATAATTTAATAATAATTTTCATTACCATCCCACACAGAATTTGTTTCATGTCACTTAATCATCGACCTGCCCTTATTGATGCAAACCCCTTTCCAAGTAATTAACTTCAAAATGTACTTGTCGCTACTAAAACTGAAATTTCCAAATGAATGAAGCAAATGTTAAAATCAGCGCCTTTCTGAAGCTTCACTGAAAATATATTGGGAAAAATAATGTCATTGAAAATGTTTTTTCCCTACGATAATCAGTGTTAATGCAAACTTAAATAACAAATGTTCAAACATTTATTACTTTCTATACAAATTAAATTTTTAATCACATTGGAAGCATATCAAATTGATCTTCCACTGCTATTTAGCTTAACACAATATACATTTGTCATCAGTTTCTGAACTACTGGCTAGTAAATTCTTTAAATGAAAAAAATTTAATTTATATTTTGTAGCCATTATATTTAGTGGCTTTTTATATGGCTGTAATGATAAAACTTTCCTAAAAATAAATTTGAATAAAGCACTAGATAAATGGGGATGCGGATATGTTGCACTCAATGGAAATTTATTCACATTAGAATCAGTCGAGTACATTTCAGCTACAAATAAAAGGTAGTAGCAGGCACTAAGCTTTTATTTTAAATAAAACAAGTAATTAAATAATTTTTTTAATTTAATTTTGTTGAATATATTTTGTAAAAGAAATTCACAATCTTATCCCTAAAACATTGTTTAGTAACTATTACCAATGTAGTAACTAACTTATTCCATTCAATTCCTAATAGTCTGTCTACTATTGAGTAGGAAGAGCCGAATCGACAGGCTCAATGTTTCAGTTTTTTCAGTCGCTTGTCGCCATGAAATTGCAGTACATCGCGCGCTAGAATGTTGGGATGGATTATTAGTTTATTTACGTATTTCGACACGTCTAATAAAAGAGAGAGAGAGAGAGAGTGGCTAAATAAAATAACCTTCTTTGAATCTTCAAAACCTATATGAATATTTTCATATCTTATATACCAAAGGGCGTATATGATAGGTCGTAAAATCCTATTCTTTCTAGCTTCTAGGTGTTTATGCCCGTACTGTCGTTATAATGGATTTGTAAAAAAGCACATTGCAAGCCGGTTTAAGTAAGGACCTGATAACTCATGTTTGTTGAATTATTCTAAGCTGTATGACCTAAATTTTTGCCTCAATATGGCGGGAGCAAGTTCTAGGTGGATACGCAAATATTAAGCGTATATTTTCATTGTAGCAGTAGTACTTGTTATTGCTATTGGTGAATAATTTTGCCTGCTGGTGGAAAACGTTAAAGGAAGCACATTTCGAAGCATTTAATTAATTCAAACTGATGGTCCGTGATATTGCTCTGTTTATTAAAATAAGGAGTTAAACTTTTAATGAATGATTTTTAAATAACTTAGACGAAATTAAGAGCAGTCTAATGGGCCTCTGACAAAATCTGGCCTAGAAATCATAGTAATTTCAGACAACATCCAATAGCGATGGGAAGAAGCTAATATGGCATTAAATATGAATACTAAAATTCTCAAAGTAGAATTAGGTAAATTTCTTGTTATCGATCCTGTTATACGATTGAGTCTTACATATTTATACTTTTAGTTGTCGCGTTTAATCAAGATAATCGAAATTTTATAGGATCATTCACAGTGTCATTTGTGAATGATGGAACTACTTATGTCATGCGTGTGAAAACCTTTTCTAAGTGTTTTTATTGCAAATGTATTTACCTTTTTAATAAAATTTTTAGTCCACGTGCGGAGTTTTAAGTACCTTAGAGCTTTCCACAGGCTGTAATTCATGTTTTATTAGATGTAAATTTTTTTTAAATAACTCGAACTTATATTTCCTTATGGCGAAGTATAAACACAGTTAACTAATTTTGTTAAAACAAAAGACCTTAATTTTATTTCCCTTTGAGAAAAAACAGACTGGAATATTTAGTAGGTCGTGGGCATTATTCGACAAAAATTAAAGGCGCAAGTGAAGTATGTAAGACCATTCGTCTTACATACCAAGTGATAATGTGTTTAAACTAAACAAATTATTTACACAGGAAATATATTTCCACTTTTTAAAGACTTATTTCACTTAGGTATTCAATAAAATGTTTAATTGACCCAATTAAATATTCGATTTAATTTGATTTAATATACTTTTGTAATTAAATAATTAACTTATTCAATTAAAAAGTTAATTCAAAAAGTGTTTTGTTAAATATAAATTTAATTCATTTTAAAATTAATTAGATTTTAAACTGAAACTAAGCATAACTTTAATAGCCAGACCATTTCAATGCATGTGAGATCTTAAAAACAACAATTGTAGTATTCGGTCTATTTTCCTTAAATAAGCCGCTACGTCGTGATCATGTTTTCTATGAGATTTACCACATTTTATAGTGTTCGGATGTAGAAAAAATTGTGGTCAAATGAATAAATTTAATTTATGATTCATACTTTAATAGTTCATGTGAGCATATCATCTCATACATAAGTGTATTCAACAACACTACCACATTCTCTTTATATGAATATGCATGTGTGCAATATTAGATAGATTTTTTTTTTTTGCCTTTTTCTCTGTAGTTTTTGCACATAAATTTGTATACAAAATTGTTTTAGTTTTGATATGAAAGTTTTTATTAAAGTTTATTTATAATAATTTCAATGTAAACGATATGCAATTTTATGAAAATAGGATTAAATATTAGTATTTGTGTTTATGTGTGCTATCAAATAAATATTATAATAGAGAGGAAAAAGCAATGAAATAGTTTTAATAATAATTTACTAACGAAATGCGATAAGCACTAAATCGAAATAATATATGGATAAATATTGAATATAAAAGCAAGGAAACTTATATTCAAATTTAACATTCATACACATACAAAGGCTGACTTAAAACTTTGTTAATTTTTTTATTAAAGCTTTTTGCAAAAAGTATATTTCTCATATATTTTTTAAATTTGTTGTCTCTACCCAGGCATAGAATATCTCAAGGTATTAAGAACAGGTATTGAGTTGCGAAACGACTAGCTCGTCGGGAAAAATTTTCTTTACACTTTACCTTTCATGTTGGTTTATAAAAAGGTCTATATTCGGAGAATTTGATAGATAAGTTTGCAATTTGTCTTTGAGTTTCTACATTCTTTTATCTTGGTAATCGCACTAGTAAACACAAATAGAGAACTTGGTTGTGGCATGCATGCGCTAATCAAATTTTGTTCTCTACAACAATGTATTTTTATGGCAAACATATGAGGAGATTATCATCATATGACTTCCATCCATAAATGTTGCCATATGATTGAGTATTTTAACTATACCAAAAAAAAAGTATTGTAACTCTAACCATAAAATGATCGTAATAGACATAATATTAAACAATTTTGTGGTTTTTAATCAATGTATGAGGGTGCTGTGGCGTAAGTAGTTAGCACGTTGACTATTGAACATTCGATGGTTTTAGTCGTCTGTGTTTGTACCTCTGCAGCTATCAAGAGCATAATATAATTATTATCCTCATTAATAATATGATTTGTTTACAACCATATAATTCAATTATAATGTGTTATATATGGTTATCTCAAAAATGTTTTTCTTTTGTGTGTATTGAATGTAATCAACGTGAGCTATGGCGCTTTAATTTTGTCAGCCGGTAAGTGCTCCCTGGACTGAACTAAATTCAATTTTGGGAAATTCACCGAATTAACAATGATTAACTTTAAAAGCCTGACACAGTATTTTGCCCTGTTGATTTCGGTATAATTTCTAGCATATGAAGATGTTGTTAATTTGAGTGTATTGTATTTGGCGTGTTTAATATTCCATACCCGTTTCTAGCTTATTAGAGTTGATATTGCACATGCCTTCGAAGAAAATAGTCTAGCAGCGTTATATCACACAATCTTGGAGGCCAACTCACAAGTCCCAAAAGTAGTCACTTGAGAGCAAACATAAAATAATAATTCAATATACATTTTTATTTATTTATTTATTCAATTGCACTTAATCGTTTCTTTAAATTAACCAATTTAAATAATTAAATAAAAACTGCCTAAGCTAGTTGGTATTAAGTTTCTGAGTTTATAGAAGAATAATCTGAAGAAGAGATCCGTGTATAAAGAAATTCCTTTCAGGTACAAGAAAGCTTTAAACCGCTTTTATTACTTTTTTTACCTCAACGTCACCAAGGCCATAAAAGCAAGATAAGCATTTGATCCTCTAAAGAAAGCTTGGCGAATAGAATTCACACGTAAATTCAAATATTTAACTCATGTCTAGAATCCACACGTTTATATGAGAACGAAACTTGGCTAATGACAAGTGAGTATTTGCATATAAGTGGCTGAGTATATGTGAAATATTACAGCCAAACAATACAAAAATACAAAATGCGGAACTATTCAGGAGGAGAAGAGAAGATCCAATTACTGGCCAAACAGCGAGGCGAAAATCTAATTCGATAGACGACACCCTACAAAAACCAAGCATTACAAGCTGTATTACAAGATAGGCCTTCAAATTTAATCCTCAAGGTAGCAGACGCCCAGGCTGCCCAAATACACATGGCGAAGAACAATTCTTAGAAAACTAAGAAAGACAAACAGAAGCTTCAAGAAACGGAAAGCATTATTTATTGATTGACTTGTAGAAGTCCTATGTTACCAAGTCGAATAATAATGACAAAAACTGGCCAGGAATATCGTATCTTGTCGGCGAGAACTTGTGGAGTTTCTATATTACAAACTGTTTGTATTAGTAAAATATATAGTTGTACATTTACTATAAATTTATTTTGTATGTTAGCTACTAAGTTATTTTAACAGTGTACATATTCTTATTGTAATAGTTTTTTTTTAATGTGTATTATACGCTGTTTATTTTAATGTTCCTCTCTAGTATAATCTCCATAGATATCTCTTTTCTTCTTATACTAATCGTTTTATGAATAATAAGCGAGTGTATTAAGTTAGAGTTGGAAAGTTTGGTTTTGGGAATGATGTGACATGAATAAAAGAGTAGCGAAACAGAAAAGATGTGCTTATGGACGTGTTTAATTGAATCGCTTGCAAAAAACAGATATATTGATATAATTGTTGAATGAAACCCCATAAAGTTCTGAGGAAAAATGTGAAACATGATCATATATTCTTAAGCCATGAAAATATCGAAGAATATTATTAAAAATATTAACTACGGTAAATTAAACACGGAAGAATTATATTGTAATAATTTACCTTATATTTAAAGAAATATAGTATTGTGCCAACCAAAGACATCTTTGCTAAACATAAATCCGCGAAAGATTGTACTGTGCTACTTAGAAAGAACTGAACACATCATCTGCGTATTTGTTAATTTTGCAGTGCGAAAGTTTGCATAAATTGGAAAAATAAGTGGTCCACTGGGGTACTCCTCTATATAAATTCTGTGCTAAAAATTGGACATTTTGCGAATGAGAAAATTGCCAAAGATTATAAAGTTATGAAGATATAGACCGTGCTAAAGTTCCTCAGAACTTAAAAACTTGCCGAAGCTTCATGCAAAGTTTTTGCCACGCTTTCAGCAAAAACCTGTTTTGTTATTAAACTGTAGGTGGTTTGGGTTGATTTATGAGAAAATTTTAATGTGTAAAATTTTTTCGAGGATTAAAAATAAGTAACACAGTAAAGCTATTGCGCTAAGTTCTGAATCTGCTTTCAATAATGGTACTAATTTTGTCGATTTCCATTCCATACTGGCTTCCATTATTCTTTTTTTTTTCTATTCTATTAATCATAAATATAACTGAATTTCATCTAAAATGGTTTCAATAAAATTATAAAAACAATTCAATAAATCCTCAAAGAATCTCAAAGACACAGAATATTTTTGGTTAAAATTGCAATGATATCGATCGCACTGCTATTTAAGTAGTTGTGTATTTTTGTAAGAAACTCATGTTTTGATTTTCCATGTGAGAAAGTGTTGAAGATTAAATGTCAAATTATATTCTAATTAAATTAATCTTACTTTTGCTTTAACATTTTTATACATCACCTCAGTATCGCCCTAGTATGCACGTTCTTGTACTTATTCCATGAATTATTTTTATCCCAAGAAAAACTACTTCATCGAAAAAATATAAAATTTCAAACTTGTTCTTTTTTTCTAACATATGTATTTGTTCTTGGCATGAACATGCAAGTGTGTTGTTCTCTACTTTACTAGTTTTATGTTTTACGTTCAGATGTTTTGAACATGTAAAGGCTTTTACACAGAAGGTGGGCTTATTTCGGAATGGAATAAATCAAACTAAGTGAGAGTTATCAACAAAATTCTTCACTTATTCCGATTGTTACAGCTAGTCCGGGGTAAAGCTTGCGAAGTTTATCTCGAATTTGCGTGCAGCTACTGGAATTTGCGTGAAGCTACTTCGGCTAACATTGACCAGCATTGGTTTCGCAGAAGCCTGGAAGATGCCGTCAGCCCTAAATTTTTACTATATACATTCAATTGCGCCTCGTCTATAAAGAGATTTTGTTCAAAATTGCGAGCCTATTTCTAACCTCATTAAGATGACCAGCTTAATCTTGTTACTTGTCACTGTGGCATCAGAGACTATTTATAAAATTAAAAGATTCAACAGACTAATAATATCACCCTGGCCTTATTGGAAACTACTGTAGTTTTGTATTTCTATGCACGTCTTACATATATTTTGCTACATAATTTGCATGTTTACTCTTAGATTGTAGCTGTGTAGTCGTGTTATGTTGCCTGCGTGTGTGTTGAGAAATGTCAAACTAAGATTTATTTGGGGTTAGAAATTTCCAATTACCACCTGCATAAATAACAAATGTAAAACTGAAAAATGTGTGCTAGTATATGTGTGCATGTGTGTGTGCATAAAATATACAAATGTATTGACAGCAAACATTAAAATTTATTTGAATACAGTCATGTATCTGTTCTGTTTTCAGGTTTTGTAGAAGATTAATAAGGAAAATATTTACATAAATTTAGAACAGATTATGAAGAAAACTTTATTTAATTGGAAGGGCGTGTTATTTAGATATTTAATTATGGGGGTAAATATTTATTTTTTTTCCAATTAAATTTAATTTTGTTGTCTAGAGACATTTAATTGGACATGTTGGTCAATTGCTCAACGCTGACTAGGCATAAGTGAGTAAATAATAATTAACAGACTTGGCAGGCGCTGTCGAAATAACATGACTACTTAGACACGCCTTAATCGTCAAACATTTGTCTTCTACATGAATAAACAAAACTAGATTCTTATTCATTGATAATCTTTTTAAAAATAGAAAGCCAAAGAATGGCATGATATTTTAATATCGAATTGCCACTTGGAACATAGAAAGCGTTATTTGTCGTATTTAAGAGGCCCAACATTTTTCAAATAATCCCCAACAGGATACGTTCAACCTTCAAAACTATCGTTCAAAGGGTTCATGTCGATATCTAATTCGATCAGTTGAATAGGGAATACGCTAGTTGTGAGTTCCCTAAAACCAGGTTGTCCCACTCATATTCGCTTATAGAAAAGCTGAGTTTTACATATAGGATTAATAGGTATGTTTATAGAATGCGCTTCTGCCTATCATCCGCACAGATAACTAAGTTACAAAAATAAGCGATTCTGGAAGAGTGTGATTTGTCATCACTAAAACTTTTAACTGAAAGTAGTACGAAAAAGGAATCTTAAAGATTGAGTCGCTTGGAAAGAAGAGGGAATATACTATTAATTCAGTGTTTAGGATTGTTGTTATTATGAAAAAAATTTAATAGGACTTTGAGGCTGCAGATCAAGGTTTTCAGCCAAGACTTTCCAGTCAATACCTTTTTTATGGGTTATGTTTGGTAAAAGCAAAAATAAAAAGTACTGGGTTCTTACTATTAGTGCTATAGTTAGACAGTGTCATTAAAATTGTTCCAACCTTTTGAGCGTAAAAGCTTAAGTACACCGCCAGAATACTTTCCATATTGCTTTAGTTTTGGTCATTCCAAAAGGATTCTCCTTTCTTCTGTATTTCCTACCGTTTATAAATCATCTTTGCCAAATATTTTCAACTTAGTTCTCGTGGATTAAAAAAAATTTTTGATTTTCCACTTTTATTAATTGCCGTTCACTGATTTTTAGTCCTAGTAGTATTTGCTCGATCTCTACAAAACAGACCCTGGTCGCAAAGCTCCAAGATGACACGCAATCTATAATGTGAAGGGGTAATCGTTAGCCCTAGTCCAATACTACTAACTAATTTGAACCCTATTGCCTTAAAAGTTAGTTTGATGTCAGTCAAAACGTAGGTCTTGTAATTCTACAATTTCAATTTATACGCCCGTACATTCGTATGAAGAACCTTGTAATGGTTAGGAAATCGGAAGTAATATAAAGTCATCCGGAAGTATTGACCCGTCCACCCATCTCTTTATATCCTTATTGGAATTGCACGGTCCAACGCATTTTAGGTACCTTTAAAGATTGCTCCCTCCATTACTTTCGAGGCCTACTTGTCGACGTCTTCCGGATTCCTCCCTTGGCCAATTTAAACCGGAGCTTCTTCAGAGATTAACCTTTCCGCCTCTTGCGACGCTTCCTGATTCATCCCTGTAATGGAGAAAAAGATGTCCACCCACACAGAGCTCCATGTGCACGGACAAGCCTGTATTAAAACTGGAGATCGACGTGTATGCAGACTTCGCATACTAGAGACCAAACATCCTCTTGGCCTCGTAACCCTGGCGCGTGTTGTTCCACCGTTGATTAGAGATTCTTTTAAGACAGTGTTAACTTAACTGCGATCGACCTATTTTGCCAGACTCCTCGCAAATACAGGAAGACGCTGACTTTCATTTCTGTTTAAGACCGTTTGGAAAAGTTGTTTAATTTGAAGCTTCGAAACAACTGTAATAAAAAAATATTAATTTAAACTCTTACAACAAATGTGTTGCAGATAGAAAATGATTGCTGATATCAAAGAATGCTTTATAGCTTTTATTGCTCTCTGCTTTGTTGTTTCTCAACAATAGTAACTAACACAGGGCCTCTATCGAAAACAAACGGCTGCCAAATTAGCACAGCAATAGAAATGGTAACAAAAGAAAAGGTTAAACTACTGGATTATTCAATAAATATTGACACTTTAGCACATTATTATTATTTATGCCACAATACGAAATGAACACAAATATATTTCTAAACACGAACTTGTGCATAAGTAAATACATTACAACTACACACAAACAAAAAACATAGTATGCTTGAATTATATAGTTGAAAACAAATCACTTTATTCTAGTAGATACAAATAATAGGGTCCACTTTGAATGCTAGAACAGAAAGCAATATATTTTACTGATTGCCAACAGTACAGACACGAACTCAGGCGACTAAAGCTATCGTAGTCAACGCGGTAAACCATTAAGCCACATCACGCTAATACTTCGCTTAAACACGACCAAAACTGTACAAATAAATTTTGTGTCTTAAAAACATGGTATAGTTACAATTATCATATTATAAATGTATGATTAGAATTTGCAAAAAATTGCGCTGTTCAACTCAACCATGCTGCAATTTTT
Organism: Phania funesta; assembly: GCA_963932375.1. Lineage (NCBI taxonomy): Eukaryota > Metazoa > Arthropoda > Insecta > Diptera > Tachinidae > Phania > Phania funesta. The sequence continues at coordinate 62,356,580 of OZ010655.1, forward strand.
ATAGAGAGAAATCATTGAATAATTAAATGCAACGTTTAAAAAGTTTTTTAATAACCACTTCATGTTTACCACAACAATATATTGTTATAAAGAATATAATATGGTTGTTGTAACGATATCACATCTATGCTTTTTCCTTGCGTTTACTTCTCGTTTACTTCATATTGCCGCTTCCTCTTAAATGGGCACGCGTAGTTTTGCTTTTGCTGCTTTTGGGTTTATAATTGAGACAATATACATGGTTTATGAATAGGCTAGGGGGCTGATATCTCTGAATCGATTAAACAATCAAACAATTCTAATAGAGTAACATAAAATTAGATTTGTTGGTATTTTCAAATTTTTGCGGGTTAGGGGACTTGGGTCCTCATTGCCTGATCTTACTTATGTAATGATATTTCATTTATTATATTTGCTGAAATTTTTCATTACTCACTACATTTTAAACATTTTAAAGACATTATCCTCTTATTTACTACGAAAATTAAAGAAATAAGAGCAGTTGCAGCAGGTAGAACAACAAATGTTGTAAGAAAATTAAAAAATGTCGACGTTGTTACTATTATTGTCATGAAATTGCTTATGAAAGCGTAAAACTGGAACACAATGGCAACAATACGATTTTAATGAAATTGTTTTCACAACTCGCTGTAATTGCTGGAGTAGTTGTAACAGTAGTTGTAATAAAAATATTCGTACTATATTTAGTTTTAGAGGTTTGAGGGTTCTGCGTATTAGTAACACATTTTTGAATTACTAAGTTTATGGAAACTAACAGAGTGAGCTGTATATTACGATACATAAGGGTAATTGTATTAAAGGAATAAAAATGCTGTGGTCTAGTTCAAAATCTTTGTAGGGTTTTTTGTGCCAGTTTTTAATGATTGGTAATGTAATTAATAAATTATAATATTTGGGATTTATTTAGTTTATGTTAGCATGTTTTACAAAACATACTATTTTTCCAAAAATGCATTCAGAAAGCAAGATGCCTTCTGCTTTAATGACTACTGGAGGCAATGCGAAACTGCCGTATTTGGTTTGACGACTCAAGTGAAAGCCAATTCATGCAATCCAATAATATAATAATATTCTACCTAAGGCACAAGAACTGGATATAATACTCAGAATGTGTGAGCAATATATCGCATTTTTCGTGCAAAGCAATGGTTATTTATATCGGGAGATCTTTTTCCGTATCTTAGATTAAGTTCGATATATCGAGATATCTCTAGCATTTTGAAATTGACCCTCTAACACCAACCGCATATGACTTGGTCGTTCATAGTCATGTTATTATTCTATGGAAAAAAGTGTAAATAAAAAATATTCGATTAAAAACCATACTCGAATAAATAATAAACAAATTATTTTTATTAAGAATAGACGGACAGCACTACTACTCTTTTCAATCGAGCCTTTGTTTCCCATTCATTTTTGTTTGTGGACTTATCTTTTCGTCCTTCTGACTCGTTAATGAGATCCGTATAATCATTCAAATTTGGCCTTAGTGATCACTTTCTGTCATTTGGTAACTTTCTAGCTTTTGACCCAATTTCCCATTACTTGGACAGCATAGCTAATCGCTATTATTAAGACTGGAATGCCTATATTTGTTAAGTGTCTGCAAGATATTTAGCCTAAGTTGGACATTACCGTCGAGCGGTAGAGCCGGAACAACAAATCCTTTCTCTTTTCGTACTCTTCAGTTTAAATTTAGTATCATAAAAGCTGCGGCATAACATCTTTTCATTTAAATACCCTTTATTCTTTCCATCTGTAATATTTATTAGCCTTCTTCGAGCTACCTTTTCACTTATGGAGTTAAACTACTTATGTCTCATACATAAGATTTATTCGATTCAAATATTAAGTTTTTTTTCAAATAAGCGTTTAGATTAGTCGAATAATAAAATATTTTGGATTTTTATTCAGGTAAAATAAAATCTTTTTGCGCAAGGGATTTTGCTAAGCATTTTCTTAGAATTTAATTTTAACGACTTTCACATGTAAAAAATTTATGGGAATCCTTTGACTTATCTAACATATAAAAACTGTTGACAAGTTATTGTCTCTCTCAATATAAGGCCTGGTAACAGGAGTAGCCGCCCCTGTATTTAACAATACCCTTAAGTCATATATGCACTGTTCATTGCGGGATCTGGTATGCGGCGTTGAAACAAAAAGCAAATATCATTCACAACTGTATAATCAAATGACAAAAAACTGTGCTGGCCCTGCTAACTACAAGTCATGACCAGTATTATCGACGGCCAAAATTTCTGAGCTTTAAAAAATTTAAAAAATTCCAAAGAGTATATACTAAAGTTTTGAGTTATTTATTCATCATAACTTCTTGCCCTACTTTAAGCAGTAAATAAAATTAATTGTCACACTTTGAACAAAGGTAAAATGTATTTCCGCTTTATTTCTTACATTTTCATGAATTTTATATTTTCAGTTTTTAATGTATTTCCTGCATTTTAATTAGCGAATTGTTTTTAGCCATTTGTGAGTTTAAACCTCCCGAGAATGCTACAGAAACTGTTAAAATATAAGCTGCAAAATGTTTGCAATATTTCTCTTCAATAAAATTTTAAAATTTAAATTTTCAACCTTCGCATACTTTACTTGGTTTCATTTATTCGTTTTTGCGTAGTAGGAAACAAATTTTTACTCTGTTTTTTCTTTTGCAATCATTATTGCCCCATTGCTCTAATGCGCTGCATATACATCCAACTATCATGTGGGAAAAAGTCCATACCAGTTTTACCTTCTTTTATGTTTTCGCTTTGTTCAATAAAAAAATTAATATTTTGCGCAAATTCAACTTTTCCAGTTTTTTGTGGCTTCATTTACAAAAAATGCAGTTTTAATAAAAATAAAATTTTGTTCTTTTGCTTTCATATTTTTATCGTTTCTTGTTTCTTTTTCTTTTTTTTGTTACTCAAATTATTTTAGTTTTATAATTAAATTAATATCTGAAGTTTTTTACCACCTAATTTAGTTTGTTTTGAATTTTTTTACAATTAGCACATTGATTCTTTGTCATGTCACAACTGGCCTAAAATATCACGATTAATTCTGGATTCATAAAATTTTACATGCAGTTATAAAATTAAAAATAATGTAAAATGCTTGGGATTTAGTGACACAAGAAATGTTCTTGGAACAGTAGCACAGTCATTTTTAGCTTTTTTTATTGTAATTAAGGACACTTATACCTGTCATATACCTTCTTTATGCAAATTGCTATAAAAATGCTAAAAGTCATTATTAAAATGTTTTAAGCTGTCGGGTTTTCACCTGAAAATTCGTATAATTTTGCGAGTTTGATAAACTTAAAAAAAACAGAGCAAATTAATTAACTCTTAATTTTTTTTAAACGAAGTTAACTTTTCTTTTATGACTAAGAAAATAACTAGCACAAATAAATGCTTTGTTTATTGCAAAATTTTATTATTTTCTAAATATTATTCAAAACAAAAAAGCCAACTCATTTGTTAATTGCGTGTTTTTTCTTTAAATTGAAATAATACACGGATAAATGGATAATGGAAAGAGAATACCTTCTATTTTTTTAAACGTTACATCTGTCATTTTACGATTTTGGCTGGCCCGCAGATTGCCCAATTTTCGATCACTTTTTCAGCAATCATGGTGGTTTTTCAGTGATAGTGTTGCCAATGTTCTCTGCCAATCGTCTGTCACTTATCAGCGTAGACCAGAAACTTTACATAGCCGCACAAAAATTCGTAAAGTGGTCTTAAATCGCATGATGTTTTAGGTCTATTTACAAGTCTACTAAAGCAATTTATTCGTTCACTAAACGTTTCTTTTAATAAATCAATTGCGGCACGTGCTGTGGGGCATGTTGCACTGTGTTGTTGAAACAGCATCTCCTCTACATTAAGGACATTCAATTGTATTACAAAAATATCAGTGATTCCCGTATTTTCATTAACTGTAACATTCTGGCCAGCATTGTCTTGGAAGAAATATCAATCGATGATTCCACCGGCCCATGCAACACGCCAGGTAGTAGCCTTTTATAAATGTAATGGTTTTTTAATTATGTCAGCTTATATATAAACCAATTGAGCCACAACTCAGTATTATCACAGAACAGAATATTGCAATAAAACTGTGTATAATATTTCTGAACTGAATCGCGATTTTGAAATTAAATTTGCACAATTTGCCTGTGTTGTTCAAGTTGTTCAGGTTGTTCAGGTGTCAGTCTATTCATAATGAAATAGCCAACGAAATTGAATACAAAAAAAGTAACAGCTGTCAAAATGGTGCACATATCCAGCACTTTTGCCAACTTAAAGTTCTGTAACTCTAACGGCAAGCTCCGATTACTTCTTTTTAAAATATAATGCCAGATCCTTGAATAATTTCTCCGAAAAAGTTGGGTTAGAAAACAAAAATTTTTTTTGGAGGAATTTATATTGACTGTGAACCAATAGATTTTAACTATGGCAATACTGATATTTAAAAAAATATAATAATTATAATAAAAGTTTTTAAAATGAGTCATTGAAAATATATTTTTGTCTACAATATGTAAAAAAAGAAGTAGGAAAAAGATTATTTTTGAATGCGGCATAAAGACTCGCGCCTTTACTTTTGTGGTGAAAGCAAAAAACGCGCTATATTGACTAAAGATTAAATGCCAATCTCTTAAGTGCAGAACTTATAATCGAAGAGCTATTTACAGACTTGTATAATTGAAGTAATATTTTTAAATAAAATTTCATTCAAATCAATGGTGGAATATTAAAGTCTATTTAGTACTAGAGCTCAAAAACTCCACTTACAAATATAAATCGAACAGCTTAACAAGGTTGAATTAATTTCAAAATTAGTCAAAAGAAAAAAAGAAACCCCAACAATGTTTTAAAAAAGAATTGACAAATACGAGGTAACAGAAAACAGTACAACCAATATAAAATTTTATACTAGGAGCTGGATTTTACAACACCAACAGATGTGTAGGGTGGCTCAAAGGTAATGTCAAAATTAAAAGTAATTGCCACTTTTGCAAGTGGCGCAAATGCCACTGTGCTCAAACATTAGCGATGTAGATATATAAAGTAATAGCCGTCAACAAGCCATAGAGCGATATCCACGACGAAAATTTTTTATAAAGATACCGCTCTTTTTTCCAATCATAACAAAACAACAGCGAGTTGAACTGTTAAATGCTTTATTAATAGTACACTTTTTTATAATATAAGAGACCTAACTTAAACAAAATAAAATAAGATAATTTAGTTAAATTTATCATAAATCAACACCTCTTTTTATATGTGTATATGAATTACTTTTTGTTTTAAATTTCTTTTTTTTCTAGCTTAGAAGTTGTATTTGTTTTTATTAAAAAAATATATTTTGTCTTGAGCCCATTTAATGAAAAATATATGTTTTCTGATATTCACGGAAATAAAATATTTAATTTCTCGTTTCCCATGTAGGAGAAATTTCTGAGAAATTGAAAACCGTATCTTAACCTTGAGCCTGTAACATCATAATATATTTTTAATCAACATTTTTTATTTATAAGGTAATTTATTTTGGCTACTTTAAACTTCAATGGAGTTTCATTTAGAATATTACATCGTAACCTAGAAGTATATAGCTTTCAAATTATGAGATATTATTTATAAAGCATTAATATGTTTTATATCCATGTGACTTTTTTCATATCTATGTAAAATTTAATTGTACAAAAATTACGAAATTTAATAACAACTTTATTCTTTAAAATAAAATTCAGCATTCAATTAAAAAAACTCACCATTTAATAATGGCTTTACAGTATCCTTTAATAAATATTAATCCAACTATTCCTGGTTAATGCTTATGATGCTTGTTATTTGTGTGTATTAATTTTAATTATAATACTTTGGCATACATTCATCCACATAACAAAGTATTATATCTTCGTTCACAGTATTTGCTACAATTTGTTTTTTCTCTTATTTTTCCTTTTTTATTGCAAACGGTTTACAAATCATTCTGAATAATTGCATTAGTATAATTTGACGTATGAGTGATATTTAATTAATATTAATATATTTATAATTTTTTCTACCAACTATTGACACACTGACACTTTTTCACTTTTATTAAGAGAATATGAATTAATGTTTTTTGCTGGTTAGTTTAAGATTTTTTTACACTCGCACACACACACACTTACAGCAATATTTGTGAAACTTTTTGCAACAAAGCATATTTCTGTATATAATGGATAATAATAAATATTAATCATACGCAGCGTTAGTTAGTGATAATTTTTGTGTTTTTTTTTTAATTTTCAAGCACTTAGATTCTTTTTAATATTTTAAAGCTTTGCATAGAATTTAAGCTTTAAAATTCTTTTTATTAATTTTATTTAAAAAACAATTTATTTAAAATTTTTCATTAAAATGCACTAACTTGATATGTAACTTTAAATTATTTGGAAATTTATTTAAATTAAGCAACATTTCCTTACAAATATAATTGAGAACTTTTGCCGCTTTTTTAATTTTTCTTTAAAATTTCAACACTTTTTTTTTCTTTTTTTATGCAAATATTTATTTTCAATTTTTTTTTACTGCAAAATTTCACTTCTAAATTTTTTAAAATAGAATTTTTTTTTTTTGATTTTCATTTACACGTCGCGATTATTTCAAACTTCGTAACGAATCGAAATGCGTCAATATCCTTGCGTAAATTACTTTTTCACCAAGAAACACGTTTACGCCTTAAAATACCGCCATTGACTGAATGTTTGTTAAAATTACACAATACTTGGTTTGTCAGAGAATGTTTAACACAGAAGAAAAATCTGTTCTATATTTGGGTAAACAGTCCTTCCAATCCTTTGAATTTCACGTGGCATTAGCAAACAAAAAGCTTTTTTGTGAAACGAAATCTCTTATAATCATCTCTAAGGCAATATTCTCTTTTAATATACAACCTTTTCATACTTCCCATATTAAAGTTACTCTCTCTCTCTCTCTATCTCTCTCTGTCATTTCATTTCGTTTTCTACATGCTAAGCTAAAGAGAATCGAAGTGAGAGAATAAAAATAATAGAACGTGGACTACCACAATATTGTTAAAATTGTGCTGCTTTTGTTAATTGCAACGTTATAAAGTTAGTTTTTGATTTTTCTATTGCTGTTTGTTTTTGTCTTTCTTAAACTTGAGCTACGTATTGAGACAGCATATTAAATGCGCACAATTTAACTTGTCTCATTTGTTAAGTGGCTGTCATTACTTCGTTATATTGTGGTAGCTATTTATACAAAACAAATTCTTTTAAGCTGTAATGAAATATTTCAGAAATGAATTTTCTTGTTAATTTTTTTTTCTTCTTTAATTTACCGCGGAAACTAATTCAATGGAAGAATATTTCATTTTTCTTTACTTCTATTGCATCTAAAGCTACGATTTAAGAGACGGAGTTAAAAACCTTATTAAATGAAATAATTCTTTTCACTATACCTTAGACAAGGATTTTATAACTTTTCATTTGTAACCTTGGCAAAACAAGGGAAATCGTAATATTAAGAATAAAATAAGATAAATACAGTTTTATATTAAAAATATTATAAATAATGTACTGCTTAAAAATTATCATTATATTCTGAAGATGAATAATTTTGGAACCGATTTCTGAAATGGTTTACTAAAAAAGCAGTGAAAATCGACATATTATGAATTCCTCGAATTGAGTTATTTTAAAGTCTAGAACATAGAAGGAAAAATTTTAACCAAATATTTTGCATTACTTACCACCTCACCAAGGATTCTAGAGAATGGGTGAAAATAAAAGAATCCGTATTTATGTGCACCATGTAAAAATAATTCATAGTTTTTCAAAGATATGGATTCGTTAAAAGACTTATTCCTTAGATTTAAGAATGAACCAGAATTAAGTTTGGTTGCAAAGGATCTTTGGGCCATGTTGTAGGCAACCAAAGTTCGTAAACTGATGTATGCGACAAAAATCTGATATTTCTATCGATGGCACCTTGAAGTTTACAATCAAATACTAGAGAAGAATACTGGCCAAAACAAATTTCAGCATCACTCAGATACTGGCGACTTATTTTATTTAATTTTTTAGGTACATATAAGAACAATTTTAGCAGTTGTTAAGAAAAGGAATTTCGAAATAACTGTTTTGAGAAATGTGGATGTTACAGTGACAGGTAGATAATTTAATTTTAAACACATGTTGGCAAGACGGCATAAATAATTGCAGGTACTACTTCTGCAGACGTATGTTGAATTTATAACGCAAAGTCATCCAAAGTCATTTTAAGCCAAGCTATTGTTAATGAAGTGTGTACTTTCATCATCACACACTCCAGTTGGATTTATGGAATATAAATTAGATTTTTTAAATATTCTGCTATTAAAAAAAAACTGCTCTAGAAAGATGGTGTACAATGCAATTATTATTTATAGAACTTAAGTTGCCGACCCCTTTAAAACCTCAACTGAAATTCAAAGGGAAATTTCAACAAAATTTGGTATCGACGTCTTCTCACGAACAATTAGAAGAAGACTTCATGAAAAAAATGTGGACGTAATGTACTACACAATCCACACGTGTCTAAGTAAAATTTAAAGTCCCGAATTTTATTCGCACGTGAGCACTTAGGTAAGCCGCTGCTTTTTTGGAAAAATATCCTCTGGAGCGACAAATCCAAATTGTGTCGATTTGGTTCTGATGGAAAACGTTACGTATGGCGTCGTCCAAACATGCAACACAATCCCAGGTACACCTCGAAGACCGTAAAGCATAGTGGTGGAAACGTGATACTTGGGGTTGCGTTTTCAATGCACGGTGTTGGTCTAATAAATAAAATCGATGCGCGAACAGAACAGTACGTTTACAAAACTTCTATTTCAAGTACAATGATTCCATATGCAGAGGAAAACATGTCACTTAGATGGCGTTTCATGCACGACAACGATCCAAAACACACTTCACGCATAGTGAAGTGTTGCTTGGATCAAAGAGAACCTTTGGAACGAAGAATGAAGAGCAACTATTAACTGCTGTTAAAGCCAAAAATTTGAACGAATTATGGACGGAAATACAAAACGCTTGGTATGCAATACCAAAAGAACGCTGCATTAGACTGGTATGCCCAGGAGATGTGCAGCTGTGTTAAAGAATATGGGCTAACCTACCAAATATTAAACCTTTTGTGAAATTAATATTAGAGTTTTTATTTTTATCTTGTTGAAAAATAAATTTTGTTGATTTGTGCTAAATTACTGTCTGGTCTTTTTTGAGGGTTCATTATAAAAAATAATATAAACGAAAAAAAAAATTAAGTAAAATAATATAGCATATTCTTGACACCGGGATTAATACATTAAGATATAACAATGATAAAAATAACGAATATGTAACAACAATTTTTAATTATAAAATTACAAAAAGGTATGTGCTAAAATCATGGCCACTTCTGTGTTTAAGGAAACGTCAAAGTTTTTCCATCAAGCATGATCCTACGTTTTAGAAAAGGCTTATATTTAAAGATACATCTAAATTTAACTCTTTCCGAAACGATTAAGAATGCAGGACACTATACTGAAAAATAGGGAACAAATTAACTCTAGCATCCGTTTCCTTCAAAAATTGCTACACTGAAATATAATCGAATATTAATCACCCCATTTAAAGCAGAAACTTAAGAAAATCCGCAACTCGCCAATTAAATATTTCTCTCCAAACTAAAAAGTCCAGTTTTTTTTTGGTGGCTTAAAGGCTTAAAAGAGCTTTCAATGCAAATAGAGTTTTTCTATTACAATTACTTGTGGCAATGTGTAGAAAATCCTAGCTTAGGCCTACTGAAAAACAAGGCTCTCATTCAGAACATAATCTAGTTAATACACTCCACCGCAACGCCATTAACAAAATAAAATTTTTAAAATGCAAAATAGAGTGTATCTTATTTTTATATAGCGAAAGCTAACTGCAAACTTATTTCAGTCTTATTTATAAATGTATTGATTTATCGAAAACGGTTACAATTATATGCCACAATATCTAATTTAAATTACAAAATAAAAATATTTATAAATATAAAGACCCAACAAACGTCTAATTTCGAATTGCATAAACAATTAAAATAATGCAACGTTTTAAAACCATAAAGCTTTTTCTTAAATGCCACAAATTACATAAATGCAAATGTATGAGTTCTTTCCTTGAATAGAAAAAAACGAACATGAAATAATTTTTATATTGCTGAGTGTTTTCTCTCAACTTAAGTCTAATTGCACAACTGTGTATTAACAATTACATGACTACTGTGCAAAAAAAAAAAAATAATGTCGCATAAAAACTGTAACCAACAGCTAATTATTTTTATGTTTTAAAACATTTTCACATTTTTTTAACGGTTTTCTATTTTTTAATTCATATTTGGCTTAAAGAGTTTTAGTTTTTTTAATTTTAATTACTGGGAGAATAGAAACAAAAACACAGCAACAATATTTGTGAAACAAACAAAACATGAAAATACGAGTACAAGTACAAATGTTAACAGTCGTATTTATTTCTGGTGCCATTAACGTTGGAACATTTACATATGTACGAAGTGAGTCACGAAAGTTGTTTTACTTTGTAAAAACATCATAGCGTAGACAAGAAACGCGGTAGAATACTGCGGATAGTGTGTTAAAAATTCGTCAAAATTTTTTTATATATTTCTGACTAAATATGTAGATGTAATGTAAATATGTAGAAAAATGGTAAAGACATGTTCACGACAACAATGTTCTGTTCTCTATAATAATATATTGTTGTAGCATAAAGACACCGGTTGTTGGTAAGCATATTAAACATTACTTTAACTGCGTTAAACAAGTTACTATTTACATTTAACAATTAAATTATTTCCATCTATAAAACCCAAAACATGGTTGCGGTGAGCAATAAACTTTTAAAAAAAGTCTACCATAGAACAAATTTTTTCAACAATTCAGAAATATTAAAATAACTTTTACTAGTAAATGGCTTTAATAGTTATAATATATAAATTTCTTTTGTTGTTTAATCAAAGTGTGACTGTTAAGTATTCGATGGCTTTTGTCGCCTGTGTTGTTACTACAACCGCTGCCAATCAGTGACATAATTATGTTTCTACCGTTCTTTTGTCTCAATAAATATAATTATATATTTTAATTTTTATATAAATTCTATTTATTAAACAATTTTCTTTCATTAATTTCTTTCTACAGTTTTCTTTTCTTTCAGGAAACAAATTATAGTTCAAATATAATATGTTGCTTTTAGATTGTGGTTACCACAGACATGTTTTCACTGTTTGGGTGGCTTCTAATAAACCTGAATTCGATACTTGTAATGCCAGTATTCAAGCATCTCTTTGATTATACGAATTAAAATCATGCTTAGAATAAATAATGGCTTTGTCATATATAAGGATCAACTGCGTTTAGTAAAATTGTTGGAGGTTAATATACTTGGTTGTACAATTAGAGCATGGAAACCAAACAACAGGCAATGGTATGGAGCCCAGACCATACACTGCTTAAAAATAGATAGGTGAAGCAAACGAACAAAAAATCACACTGAAGATGGCACATAGCCGAAACCGATATGTCTTCAAGTCAAACTTGACAGCGGATGACGGAAATTCGTTTCAAAAAGGATCTACAAAAATTTTTGTAAATTTATGGGGAACCCTGATAAAAGTAGAACTGCTGAGGTAGGTTTTAAAAAAATCTTGCGGTGAATAATTTTTGATTTTTTAACAGAACAATTGTGATGCATTAAGCAGGCAACCGACTATAATGTGTCAAAAATATAAGTCACTCATTTATATGAGAAAGATTACTTTGACGACAACAAGGCAATATGGCTGCACGCTGTTGTCAATGCTCCTTTTGTCGCTGTAGTCAAAATAAATTAATTTATATTTTTGTCGGCTACCAAACAAAAACAGTGTTGTTAAAAGAATATCATCTAGTGAACATATTTAGCAACAATTTAATAGGAAAGCTTTGCATAATTATCATATTTTCCGATCATTTTTCTGCTGGCTTAGAATGAATTATGTCCCCACTGTAACTTTATATATTGTATTATTTTGATCAATTTATTTTTTGCCAGCTCTCAGCTAGCACTGAAAGCAAGGGTTTATTATGATTAATATTACTTCTTTATGTAGATATTTGGAACGAATTTCGATCATCCCTTGTTAAATTTGGTCTGGGGACACACTGGTTTCGGCTATGCGCTTTCTTCAGTGTCACATTTCGTTCTCTTTCGGTATATGAAATCATTGATTGACTTTTATAGTTGATGAAGATTTTTTAAGCCGGATTAAATTATCCATACTAATTTCTAAAATTGATAAAAAAAAATTCGATAAAAAAACAAATAGTAAACACAATCTCTTTATGCCACAAGTTCCATAATATCTCTGAAACTACTGAGCAGATTATAAAGCAATATTGGGAAAATATTTCGTATTTCTTATTGAACTGGAAAGGGCATAAAATCTTCCAGTTTTATCAATATTTGTTGTATAATTGCTTTCTTTTTGATTGAACGGTACGTGTCAAAAACTAGAAATGAATTTGAAGAAAATGATTGGAAGTTTAAATGCAGAATTTCAGATGAAATAATAAACAACTTTCAGTTCCTCCAGTTCAAAAGCTAACCTGAATGTGTAAACTTGTGTTACTGCAATAAATTCTGAGTTTAAGTTCATATATCCATTTGGCTTAAAAGGGTATAGAATAGATTAGAAATGGTTAAGGTTATAGTTACTCCCTGTATCTAAATGAGCCACCTTTTGTTACACCCATCGTATATATGAGTATGAAATAATACATACAGATGTGCTAATTTTTGTTAGCATGCATGGAAATATTCGCAGGTATAGCATACTATAGTCCCTTTTTAAGTTTGGGCATTATTATAGTAAAATAGTTGTTAAGGAAAAATGAACTATGGCAATCTACGGATTCTCTAAAGGACATTTATATTATTTTATTTTAAATCCAGACATGCATTTGTATCAAAGCATCTTTTCAGTGGCATTAAAGAAAACTTTCTTGGCTAATTCAAAGATTCAGAACGTCCCATTTTGCACTCAACGAAATGTGTCCTTCTATACAAATCTCTTTTGAAACCATTAAAACAAAATAAAAGAAACCAGTCAAGTAAATATTTTCTTACATTATGTTTGGAACTTGAAATATGTGCATCTGTTATCACAAAATGTTTATATTCTCGATCTTTTAAATTAGAAACGATGGCAAATAAGTGATTCAATGTCCATATCTACGCGATGTTAAAAAAAGGCGAAATTCATAGAGCGATATAGTTGGGATGAAATCGTAGTCCTTTACTGCATGACGACGGAGATCATCACAGTTCCCCACCAAATAAAAAAGAAGCATTTGGAGATGGCTGTTTAAGTTTAATGTCAAATGAATCTAGATCTAGCATACTACCCTGCATGTGGCAAGCATTATCGTTCATAAATAGATATCACAAATTAAGCTGCCTTAAAGGATACACTTGTGAAATTCAGTTATGTGAAATTAGAAATTTCCCCATTGGCAAGCGGATAATTATGTTTATGGCGGACAGGGCAATAGCAACACGGAAGCCCGTTATATGAGTGACTTGGCATATTATTTCTTGTTTGTGTAGTTCCTCCTACGGCTACACCAATACAGGTATGATCGGTGGTTTCCCGTTTTTTTGTTTAATTCTTTTTTAACAGGGACTTCTCGTGTTCAAGCTACTATCAAAAGTTCTTAACAGACTCTTAGCCGGCAACAACATTTATATACATGTGCGATAATATGCCGCTAAGAGTAGTAAGTTTGTGTGGTGGAACGTAGAAAAAAGAAGCTGGTGTGATGGTGGTATGTTGCCAGTGAAAATATTTTTGTTTGCGGGAGGCAGGCGTTAAAAAACTGCTGCACCAACAAAAAATGTTATACACATGTGACGAAAACTGTGCCTATGTGTGTGTGTGTGCAAATGCGGTGTGTGTTTTTATCATTTACTCTTGTTGATATGAACATGAAACAAAAAATAAAATTAAAAGTCAACGAAATATATGAAAAATATTATAGCTGCAAAACTCTATATAGACCCATGCCGCTGTAACAGTAGTGACGGTTAAAGTTATTGTTTGTAGTGGTAGGAATTTCAGTGATAGCGTTGTAACCTTGCCACATTCACATACGAGTGTAAGTATACCCACATATGGCGATCAAGAGGCATCTGCTTTCGACACCTTAATATATGCGCAGTATTTTGTTGCAGGTCCTTTAGCATATTTTGCATTCACTTTATGTTTTTTTTTTTGTGCTTGCACTTTATTAAAATGCAGACAATTGGAAAAGGACATAAAACCCCTTTAAAAAATATGTTGACATAAATTGTAAATATAATTTGTTAGCAGCGGTTATTTGGCCGCTGTGAAGTACACAAGAAAAGTAAAAGTCGGTTTTAAGGGCTGTTACTTTGTATGACAAATTAGCCTCAGTTGTTTGCAAAAGGCTTCAATAAATAAGTTTAAAAATTATTAATTGCCTTTCTGAATTATTTTTTTTAAATTATTAAAGGACATTTCACCCTGCAGGATGCTGTGAGAAATGTACTCAGCTTTAAGTTATTCAAATAATTTTAAAATATGATAGTTCTGCAATGTACATTGCAAATGCTCCAATATCAAATTATGCGTATGAAATTTGAAATATTTTTCTTTGTAAGACATTTAATTTTGCAAAAAGGTATCTGGTCTATAATGGTTGAAACAACGGATTTATAGTAGACTGCTTCACTCAATATGAGCTGTTGAGTTTTAATATGACTTTTAATGTTTTTGATGCTTTGGAAAGCGACAAATCCAGCTCTGGCAAAATGTTTCAAACGAAATGTTTATCGTTATGCCCCACCATAAGAATTTATTGAATAAAGTATTTCTACACCTACATCATCTGCAAAGTCTCCAGACTCACCTTTCTCCAAAACAGGACTTGATTTTAAAACTTCAATGCGCTATTCTTTCGTACATACACTTTCACCGATTTCAAATATTCGTCAAAGCCATTTTATTGACTCAACACTTCTTGTAACTTTGCATACATTGCTACTGATATATCATTCTCGTCATAGAAATCTTGAAGATGATAATTGACGCGTAAATGTCCAGCTTTGCGAAAGCAGTTTTTGATTGTTGTAGCAAGAGGCTTTAATTTTATAGGCCCGAAACAGACAATTAACACGGGACAAATAAATAATTTCTTTAAATAAACATCTACATTTGTATCAGCAGGATTTTTACCAATATTATTGGCATTAATATATGTAAATATGAATCAAAGTTGGTAAAAGGAGAAACTACTGATTTATTAGTTTATATGATTTTGTTTGACAGAGTAGACCCTCTGCATAACATTTCTCTTAGTGCTTTAGTTTTGACGGGATCTTTCTGTAATATATTGCAAAACCTATGTTACATGGCCTTCTTGAATAGCACACTGATATTAACTGCGAGACTACAGTTCCACTTAAAGCGCATTTTATATTTTAACTGTTTCTACTTTAACTACCTGTATACCTCAACTTGCAACAACATGTTTTAAAATTCATATTAATATTAAATGCATTAAATACGGACTTTATACCCAATGTGCGCGATTGAATAATAAAATTGTTTTTTGTGAAAATTTTTAGGGTTCATGCATGTCATTATTTGCAGCATATCAGTTTGTTAAAACATCAGGTTCAATTTAATATGAGCGATTTTTTGGGCTATATAAAGTTTTAGGCCGTCAACCATTTGCAGTTGGCATAAACCTAGAAATCCTTACAAGAAAAATTCTCGCATGATCTTAATGACCTCCGTAAGCGTTATTCATACCCTAAAGTTATGACAATAGCTGTATTGTATATAAGGACCACATTAATATCGTTTAATACGGAAAAAAGAAAATTACTTATCTTTAACAACCTCGCTGTTGTTTGTGAAGAAGCGCGGCCCCATGATGCCGTCGGCACAAAATCCGCACAAACATTCCATTTCTAACATATGAATTGCTACGTAATGAAGCTCTTGATGGAAGATCCTTTACCGAAAAATGATTTTCCCGTCGAAGTTGGAGACCTCTTGCAGATGCTCCGAAGGCAACTCAAAGAACAACTGTCGTTGTTTGGTCGTTAGCTCAGTTGAATTTTGTATGGGTGCAATTCAAAGTTGCTACAAAAAATCGTCGAGCTAATGTCTTCAAAAGTTTGAGTTCTTGTGCACGGTATTATATCAGCTCGAATCTGTATACACTCGAACGCTATTAAGAAGGTGGACAATGCCCTTAGTCGTCAGATCGGTAACTATCCCGTCGTATTGGTTTTGGCTGCCAAACGGTTGTAACATGTCGATACAAAACCAAATACCAGCTTCTCATAGACTAATAATAGATACCAAACATATTGAAAAAACACTGTCGTTCTGCATTATAGTTTTCAGTAAGTTAATGCTAAACATTGTACATGGCGTGGAGGTTTGACCATTAAAGATAGAGCTAGCATTGCTGTACGAATTATAGATGGTAGTAGGGTTAGCGTAGTTTAGCTGCATGGTAGAATAAAATATAATCCCCCGAAATTATCGCATATACTTGAGTATCATTAAAAATATTTTCCTGAAAACAAGATCCCTTGAAGTTTTGTTCTATCTAACAAAGCTTAGCCTATTCCCAATTTGACGTATATACATCATTAAATTATGAATAGATAATTTTTCAAATACTAGATCCATCGAAATTATTGCGTCACTAACCTTAGTAAATAATATACATGTCCCTCATTCATTGTTGTAGTTTCGTTAACACAGTAACTGTAAAAAATAGAACTTCACTACACGATAGAGAGTCAACTTTGAAAAACTACTACGTCTGCCGAAATATGGGTGTCGAACGCTAGGAAATACTTCTGCCGAAATATGGGTTTCATACGCTAGAAAATACGCTAGAAAATACGCCTGGCGATATGTGGGTGTCATACGCTAGGAAACTCGTGAGTGTTATTGCTATTGGATACGCATCTCAATAGGGTAACTAGCTTTGGTGTTTTGGCATCAGCTGAACAATAAATAAGAGATTTGAAAGCCGCCGTCTAAACACCTTGGCTCCCATGCTCTTTTCACATTGATCGTTATCCCTTTAAAACCCATTTATTATGGATTTCAAAATAAAATATGTCTCACATACACCTGTTGGTCAGATAAGGGTTAATACATGCAGCAGGACCTCGGGTACTTGTTGCAACTACACTGATGTCTATCATAATTTATCATTCATTATCATTTTTAATTATGGAGTATATAACATGTGGGTGGGTTTTTGGCAAAATTTTTCACATAAATAGTCACAGCCTTAAGGGACAGGCTTTAAAATAAAGTTTAGCCTTATTCTGGCGTAATGCGGCACCTACTATGCAAGCAAATCTGCACTTAGGTTTTTGTTTACACAAATTAAAACAGAATTGTTAGCAACATTTGACGACCATAAACATCATGTTGTGAACATGAACATAGAACATAATTTATGCGCATATTGGTCGGTATTGCAAAACTGACGAATATTTAGTCATACGCACATGTGCCAGAAAATCGAATTTTACAAGCAGCTTTTATTTAAAAATAAATACATATGTCTGTATATGTTCGTCTATGAATAACTTATGCTACGGTAAATGTTGCTGGCATCAACATCGCAAGTGTTTGAACAAGTAAAACTAACGAAAATGAAATCGCACACATACACTCACACAGGCACATACGCACTGTGTTACTGGATCACAAGTAAGCAAAATGAAAACATTGTATTTGTTAGCGGAAACAGATACAGCTAAAACAATATGAAACAAAGACTACATTGAGATGGATATTGTTGGTTGATAAACTGCATTGGGTCAATAGTTCCAATAACAATACAGACACATACTGAGACACTTATACACATACATGCATTGAAACTAACTTTTCAAAATGTCATATAACGATTGTCGTTTTACACACGCACGTGTATGGAACATTGTAAATGATTGCTAAGAATTTTTTATTCCTATGCCCTGTTTATTTGCAGGTTTCTCAGTTTCGTAGTCAATTAGCTATCAAGGTAAGAAAAATAAATACAGATCTTTTGAAATCTAGAAATTATTGGTTGAAATGGTAATTTTAATTAGCCGAATAGTGATAAATATAACTTTTTCAAAACTACAATTTAAATATATGTTATTCATTTCTGTATTTAAAACAAAATTTATTTGAATAAGTTTTAAACAAAGAAGAATAAACGGCTCCATCGAATCGTCTCCACTTTACTCGACTCTCAGCTAAGATCTGTACCTGCTTCCAGGTCATATTACGAGATGAACATTTGTTCTTTACCATCCTGATCCATGTATTTCGAGGCTACCAGAATTTTTATGACCTGGTTGCTTCTGATCAATCGATTGTGTTGCAATCTCGTCAGGTGGTCCTTTTAATATAGCGCCTGCAGATTTCGTATTCAATAGGTTTAGAGAAAATTTTCAGGATTTGCCTTAGATATTTTTTAAATAACTACTTTAAACTCAGTCCGGGCTTTATGAACTCTACCGCAAAGGTCAGGTGTATGTCTGAACTAAAATAATTTCACAATTGAGGAATTCTTTTTATTTATATATTAATATATTATAATTAGAACTAAAATATCAGTAAAATAAGAAAGAGAGTCTTAAGCTCAGAAGAATTTTATATCTAAGCTGTATGGATATTTAGTCCCTTTACCCAATTTCTTTTAAAAATAAAAATAAAATTTTATGTTAGGACATGGACTGGGCTAAATGCGACTGGCAAGAAATCCTGCTGTCACTCGAATCTATTTCATCTGTGTGTGTATAATGGAAATTATGAAAAATTTACCGCTTCATTCACACGTCAATATTGGTATTTGCCTTATGCTGTATGAAGGACAACTTTTTACGGATGCAGGTTTTTTGAGATCAATTGTATTGTACGTTAGACCTTTAGTTGTTTCTAGTTATGATTCAAGTCACTGCGACGTAATAAAACCAACAGTGCGCTAAATTCTAAAGGAAACTAATCGGTCCTAACTTTTTCAGTTTACCCATCTCTATTACAAAGCGGTGGATGGTAGATTTGAAATGAAAAACAGAAAATATAATACACGACAATACAAGAATAAGACCATGCGAGACACATGTGCAAATAAGTAACATACTTAAGAAACTAAAACAAAAACATTTAAGAACCAAAATTGCTCTCTTCTCACCACTGCTTTGCGCCTGCTATCATCCAATCGATATACAAAACTTGCTATAAAATTTGATACTTCAAATCCAAAAGTAATAATATAACACAGGTTATTGCCAGTTATTATGATTCCCTAGTAGTATACGAATAATAATTCAATATAAAATAATAAAAGCAAATTTTAATTAGAAAGTTAGCCGTTGCTGAAAACCTGAATGAATTAGAAGTTGACTGTGTTAAGTTAATGGCATTTAGCCTTTTGTTTCACTATGTTTATGACAATATACTTAGCTAGTTTTATTTTTAAGTAAAAATCTATAAATGTGAACAAATAAGGAAGTAGTCTCTTATAGTAACAGAAATAAAGAGAAAAAAAATATTTAAAAGAAAAATTTTATTTTCATTTCCCTAAGGTCGTATTTGACATTTAGAAAACTTTTTTTCATACCCATCTTAAAGTAAAAGTCATTTTTTATATTATCCTGCAATTTTATAGGATGGCAAATATAAAAAATACGTCAAATAAATTCTACATATGAAAAGCACAGTTTGTATTTGAAGTAAATAAATACTCATACGCCTCAATGTTACTTTAATAAATATTAAATTCGCTGCCAACAACAACATCAACAACTACAACAGGAACAGCATTTTCCTTCTAAAGAATGTTCGTAATTTAGCAAAGAAATAGTGTACAAAAAAAAGTCAACAAATTACACATTTGAAAATTGTTTTTGCATCGTCAGAGTAAGGACCAAGTTTTATTTTATAATTTTTTATATTTCAAAACAAACGTATGTTTACGATGTAGAATTACCAACATGTGGACAAACCAGAGACACACACATAAAATACAAGGAGTTAATGTGCGAGTGTTTTTTGTATTTAGTAAAGATGTGAATGGTTTTGTTGCTACATAACATTACACTATCGCAGATCTTTCAATTTGTCTCTTCTTAAAAGTATACTTATGTTTTATAAACATCTCTAACACAACAACAAACAAATGTGCAAATAGCAGCGTAGCCAAATATAAGAATTTAATGATGTAAGTGTATAACATAAACAGTATGGAGCAAAACTGTAGATAATATTGAAACTAGCCTACACGGTTTTGCAGGTTATATTAAGTAAAAATCTATGTTTTGTGCCAAATGTTTTTTTTTCGCATAATAATTTTAGTTTGTTGATTTTGGTTGTTATAAAAACACATCTTACTTCCTGATGATGCTACGCAATAGAGTAACAAAATACAGAAAATATTAAAATTATTTCTTTTTAATGGAAAAAAGTTCTTCAGGCTTAAGAATTTTAACAAAGTAAAAAGTAAAAGTTTTAGCAAATAAAACATTTCTCGTAATAATTTAGTAATCTATATATGATTTATTAAAAGGTCTCTATATTGAATCACATAAGTGGACGATGAAAGTGTGAATGTTTGAAATAAATTACTCTTTTGTTTAAAAATATTCTTCACTGTTTCTTGTTGTTGTTTTGCACTCAAGATTTTAAATGTTTGTATGTACTTTACTTTTGAATATTTTACTTTTACTTCAATGTTCGTTCGGGCTTCAACTATTCAAGTGGTTTAATTTTTTTCTTTTGAATGCAGACATTTAAAATAAGTATGCACGCAAAGAAGTTTACTAAATACTAAACATATGTTTTATATTACTCAGTTAAAATGTTGCTGTAAGAACCGGATCAACTAAACATGCAACTGTGTACTCTTCACCAGAAATTGTATGGAAAAGATACTAATTTTATTGTGGTTAAAAATAATTACAGCTGACTTTTAATATGAACGCATTCTAAGAAATATATCCAAATCGCTCATAATAGCCAAAATTACGGTTTGGGATATTTAAAGAACAATAAGTGACCTTGAATATAACCGAAAGGTGGTTAAGGTCATAAATTCTCTATGGCGCATAGATGATCAATAACAAACTGTTCAAGACTTATTTTACCCAAGTCGTTCTTTTATTCCATCATTAACTCGAATACTACGAATCATATTTATGGTGTGACAGAATGCAATTATAGGTGGCATTTGTAAAAGCCTTGTAAAGTTTTATTTATTGGTTTTTCTCTTGTAATTTTCTTGCTTTTTAGAGCAGTTGAAGTTGAGGGCTCTTGGTAATTTTTATAATTTTCTGTTTGTTAAGTTGTAGGTTTTACGGCGAGTTTTTAACTTCTTCTGAAATTATTAATTTTGATTATTATGTTCGGTAATATATTCGGACTGTTTGGTTAAAAGTGTTATCTTGGGTTAATTTTTTTTCAAAATTCAGTTTGGGAAATTTGTATCCTTTAGTAGTGTTATTTTTTTTTTAACTCTTAGTTTTTCTGTAAATTCTGCAGTTTTAATAAAATTTGTTATTTTTTATATTTTTTTTAAATAATATTTACAGTTTTCAACATTTCAAAACTTTTTGGTCAATTTTAATATTTTAGTGAAATTTTTATTTCGCTTAAACTGAAGGTGAAATTTTCAGAGTTTAATGAAGTTAGAATTTTCGGCAAATTTTTGTGAAATTTTGCTATTTTTGAAGTAATTTGCATATTTTGGTAATGCGGGCAATATCAGAATTTTGATGATTTAACAAGTTTTGGTAAAATTTTTTCTTGATTAATTTTAATATTTAAATATTTCCCGGCGGTAAAATTATTTTTTTTTAATATTGTTTAAGTTAATTTCAACGTTTTTCATAAAATCTGTCCTTTAAAGGGAATTAAATTCAAATTTTTGTGAATTTCTGTTTGTGTGGTCTTTGGTAAAATTTCGGTTTTTAGTGACATATGAATTTTTATTCCAAATTTTTAGTCTTCGGTTTTATGGGAATTTTAGTTTTTTTTTAGCTGATTAGGTTTTATGTTAAATAATTTCTATGGGACGATAGCAAATTGGATAAAAATTCAGATAATATATGTTTTATGGGTTTGCGGAACACCCATTTCCCGTGAAAATACCAAAAAACCCAAACGGTGGATTGCTTATATATACTCGTATATCGCCATTTCACTTATTATGAATTGTATAAAAAAGGAATACAAGTAGTTTTGCTTTTTTTAGATCTTTTAAAGTATGAATTTTTATTTTTCGTGTTCAGCCTTTCTTATTATTATTACACACATACATGTACAATACTCTACATGACAAGTAGAGTTTAAATACACTTGTCCGTGTCATACACACACTGATTATTTACTCTAGATGGATACAGTTTTTTCAGTTCTTCCCGTCTTCTTACATAGAGTCAGCACACATATCGAAATCAATGCACATGGCTCGAAAGAAGACGAATTTTTTCGCCTGAGAAACTTTCTAAGAATTCGGTGGAATTCTTCTAGCGCAATTCTAAATATATATTTGATATGATAAAGCAGAATATTGCAATTAGGGCACTTGCGGAAAAAAGAATAGTCGATAAACGTTGAAAAATAAACATTTTCCCCATAGGAAAAAAAAGCTTAAGTCGAATTCGCACCTACAATAGCGGCATCTGTATTTTATTATTTCTTAAGTTAAGAAATCTCGTAACTATAAGAAAACAAATTTCCTTGTTGCAATCTGCAAACTTGTCTCACCTTAAACCGTCGAAATTTTAGAAAATTTAAAAAATTCCCTACCAGTGTCAGATAAAGTTTCTTATTTTTTCAGACACCAGACGAGTATGCAAAAAATGTTTTCTGGGTAATTCCATTCCTTTTTTAAAGACATATGTATTTGTAGATGTGAATATGTTTAAACGCTAGAATTTTTCTATAGTCTTTTAAACTTTATTTAAACCTTTTTAGCGTAATTTGCAGAAACGACAAAACACACAACAATAATACATTTTCTCATTAAACATTTTAGTTGAGACGGTACCAACGCATTGAGTAGAAATGAAAAAGGAAGAGAATAATTTGTCATAAACTCTTGGCGCAAGTATGTAATCTTACTTCTGGGTACTTTTACTAAATGACATCGTTGTAACTCTTTTACTAGTATATAATAATTTCCCTTTAGATGTTTCTGCCGTTACATTTCGTTGTGAGGCTGAAGTTTTCCACTAACTTTTGATTTTTTGAACGAATAAAATTTGAGATTAATTTACCTGTGTTTAATCCTGGACTTATTTTTACTATTGCTTTTTTTATGCAAGTATTTTCTAATTTATAAGTTAGAATTAAGATCTCTGCCTACAAGACCTCAATAATGTTATTTATTAATATCTTTTTTCTAAAACAGTTTCCATAACTTTAATGTAATTATAGGGTGTCCGCCGGGAAGGTGTACTACTTTGTTTATAATTTTTGATTAAATGAAAGAGAATGGATCGCATATTGATAAATGTTTTATTTAATGTCGGCAATTATGTATGGAATACAATATCGGATAAATGTACGCCTCTGTTAGCCTCACAAATGAGAGTCCTTTTGAACACATTTCTCATTACATTCTCACACAATTCACGCGATATTTCATTAATTTCATCACGAATGCAGTTATGGCGTTAAAAAGTTTTCAATCATATTATGATATCGCTCCCCATTGACAGTTACCATTACGTCGTCCAATGATTCTTCCTGACCAAATTGCACACCAGACTGTCATTTTAATGGATGCAATTGTGACTAATGAATAATTTATGTGTTTTTCATTGCTCAGAACCGACTATTCTGCTTATTCACATATCCACTCAAATGAAAATATGCCACGTCACTAATTATGATTTTTTCATGAAAATCGGGGTTGTCATGGGCGAGCATCCTATTCGCATATGTACGACGGCGTAAATGGTCTTCTGGAAGAAGCTCTTGTGTCAACTGAATCTTAAATGGAAACAAATGTAAATCGTTGTGCAAAATTTTGGCCAAAGTTGTTCTTTGAAAACCAAGCTGTCGAATCGAGGTTGATGGATTGATTTGAACACTTTCTTGAGCAGCAGTAATGTTTTCAGCCGATCTTGCAGTACGTTGTGGTCCATGCTTGGGACTATCAGCCACAGTCCCTCTTTCTTCTAAGTCATTCACTACACGATAAATAGTGTGACTTGTTGGCACGTTGTTTCTCCCAAAAATTTCACGTAACTTTCTCATCGTCACATTAAGCGATGATTGATTTTGATAAAATGTTTTAACGATTAAAACACGTTAGTTTACCGAATAATTTCCCTAATAAATTCGCCACGTCTCTACTGCACTAATGGAGAGTTTTTAGAAACACATCATTTGAGTTATTAATTTTTATATGTGTGTTGCTATGCTGTTTTCTTTTATCAACAGCAGAAAAACTACAAAACAACTTTCGTAAATGTGTTGCGTTTGTTGCTGCAGTTTAGAAATTTATTTTTGTATTTTTTAATTTGCTTTTTGAGTTACTTAAAACAAAAATAATGCAGCTTAGTCCAGCAAAGGGTTAAAGACATCTGTAATAGCAATTTTAATCAAATATTTTTTAAACCCTGGTATAGAGACTTCAATAGTACTAGTCTACACTTTTAGAACTTTTGGTCAGATTTTCACAATAGCAATATTGGAATGGGTCAAGGCAATAAACCTAATACACATTATGTGCACGTGCTTTTATTGAAGTTAGAATATTTACAAGAAAAAAAAAATTATAATAATAGAAATTACAAATTTATGTGAGTTTTATGTTGATTGTAAGCTCATGCGAAACACGACTATTGACTATTGTTATCTTATCGAAACCACGTGGTAACAACCTAAAGTTTTGACATGTTATTATATACATATGTTTTCGATTAAAATTGTTAAAAAAGAAGGCTAATATTCGTGAATGTCGGAAGAGTCACATTTGTTTTCATGCTGTCCCTGGCTTTGCCGCAACTGCTTGGTATAAAATATTTTTTCTTCTATCGTAGGAAAACTGCTTTCAATGTCAAATTTAGAACTGAAATGCCATCGAAAGGCTGGATACCGAAATTTTGTAGTCTATGAGGCCGGGGAGATTGAATTCGTTAACAACAACACTGGAATGTACCCATAGTCTATAGTCCACTCATTGGTAGCGATTAACCGAATCGCTGTATTTAGCGTCAGCTTTCTTGTCAGAACATCTTCCAATAACCAGTTCAGCGTGGCAATAAGCGCCTTTGTTAGCATTGAGTGAATGGCTTCCGCAATTACGATCGCCAGGCTGCGTAACACTATCTTAAAAAGCTTACTATCTAGAATTGCGTCGCGATATTTCGTTTAGTTATTCTTAGGTCCTTTCCGAGATTCTGCTCACTCAACTGAGTGAAAATAGACCTGCTTAATTTTGTACTCTGAGCAAAATATTATGGTTGAATAATTTAATCGTGGATAAAAACATGATCCTCCTAACGACGCTCTTCACGGGACTTTTATCACTAAATGTATGCAACTGAATCTTGATTCCAATCAGGAACCTATTGCTGAACTAATAGAAAAGTATTCACTACAGTTTCCTAACAAAATTTACTCCGAAGATAAACTGTACGTAATATTTTTGCTCGTGATATTTTCCATTGACGTCAGAGTGGTAATTTTGTATAGTTAAAATAGATCGGTTTCAAATTAAAAATAAAAATAATATGGTAGTGCAAGAGCCTGACAGCCCAGACTACGAAGGATTTTCCCCTGTCGAATGCAAATAGGAAGCAGTATTGAAATTATATTTTATTAACGGAAATAGTTTTTGCTTTATATTTTCTTTTTAGTTTCAACTCCACCCTTTACTTGTACTTGAGTTTTCAATTAAAAATTGTATTTTTTCATTAAGTTCTCATCAAATAATTTTTAGCTTGCTAAAATTATTTCCTTGAAAATTAATTTCCCGTGCTTTTTATCTTTCATGCTGTGGCTTAACAATGAATTGCGGAGATTGCAATACTAATGAGCTTTTCGTGGCGAAAGGAGATGAATGTAATTATGTGATTTTCATGCAGTGTAGAAAACAGTAAAAGTGCATAGAATTGAAAAATTACTTACCAAGCCGAATATATTTATTTGGTTTAAATTAAAAAGAAAAAAACAATTAATTGTCGCATTCTTTAAAACAAAAAAAATTAATGATCTTTAATTGGGTTTTCTGCACATTTCTAATTATAATTATTATATTTATAAAATCCTTTAAACAAGTGCAGGACTACAACCACTAATACAACTGCATATTCTCTCTTTCACATTTATTGAATAGATTTATTTAATTTATTTGTAAACAACAATTGCGATAACAAACAGTTAAAAAACCCTAATGACTGGAACAAAATTATTCTGTTTCTCATTAACGCAATTCTTTTTAATTAAATTCTACTCATTTGGCATTTAATTAATTTATATAATAGTACTTACTCAATTATAACACTAATACGGACGGGTACGTACTGCCAAGCTCATGCACTCACGCGCACACATGCACACATATGAACGCGCTACTTCAGCATCAATAATAAAATAAAATGGACAAAAATCATCAACAAATTAAATATTTAATGATTTAAAAAATTTAAAATTAAACAAACAAGCGACATGTGTGATGGATGGCTCAAAGCTGTGAGGGATGGTCGCATTGTAGATTGAATATTTCCTAGGGAATTTCATGTGATTAAAACTCAAAATAAAGTATAAAATATATTTAGTTGTTTAGTTGCTGACTTCGCAGTTTTATCAGTTGCATGAATTTAGTACCAAACTACGTGATAATGGAATAATCGAAAGTAGAAAAATATATATCTGTTTAGCACCAACAGCGTATGTGTGAAAATGAAATGATGGTAAATTTGAAAATAATGATTTGGTAGAAAATTAGTTGAGGTTTTGTAGCAGTTATGTTCGTGAAATACAAAAAATAGTAAGACTTTTTAATTTAAATTTCGTGTGAAAATCCATTCGTCGAAATTGACATCTGTGCCAAATACCACATTAAAGTAATCATTAGTGTTTATTATATGCTTGTCTTTCTGAAGTACAAAATCACTAAATTTTCTTGAAAAACAGCGTCGTCTGTCAAGCAATGCTTTCCTACTACCAGGATGTCATTAAACGTATTGTAACTGGCGACGAGTCCTGGGTCTACGCTAACGACCCGGAAACAGACGATTTATCGACCGAATATCGTGCCAAAGGTGAGCCGAAGCCGAAAAAACCACGTCAAAGCAAGTCAAAAATCAAGGTCTTGTTAACAGTTTTCTTCGATGATCGAGGTGTGGTGCACTCCGAATTCCTTTCAACTGTCAACAAGGAATACTATTTGAGTATTATGCGTCGTTTGCGCGAAGCTATTCGTAAAAAGAGTCCAGAATTATGGGCCGACAACTTTTGGTTTTTGCACCACGATAATGCACCGCCACATTGATTCTTCATAAGTTTTTTGCCAAAAATTCCACAATCACCGTATTCGCCTGATTTAGCTCCGTGTGACTTCTGGCTGTTCAGCAAACTCAAGCGACCGCTCCGGGGAAACCGTTATGAGTCAATTGAAGACATTAAACGTGAATTGCTACGTACATAAAACATTGGAAAAAAACGTTGTCATAAGCTGGGGGGATTACTTTGAGGGGGACGAAATAAATTTGGCAGAAAAATGTAATACGAGCGCTAAAATTGTATGGATATAACAACGTATGTCAACAATGACAGCTATTAGCAATAAGAAAATTTATATAAATATCGACTAGTTTTTGAAGAAGACTTTTTTCTGAAGAAGTTCTATATGTTGTTATCTTCTTGGAATATATGAAAATGGGATTGTGGAGTCGATTCGCCTTAATTAATATATAAGTGCCTTTCCATTGATGTGGCTCTAAAATGACATAGGAAAACCAACACTTTTGCCTCAAGATGTGGTTGTGAGCAAAATTTATTTCCCTGGAGGTGCCGGCATTTCACCTTAATAAGATTCTTAGAAAAACGCCACAACTAAAAAGGAAATATTCAACATATAATTTTTTCTAATTTTATTAAAATATAATATTTGGTATAAACTTCAGCGTGACATCTAAAATTAGCTTTGTACATAATTCCTTTGCTTTGTTTTTAGCCTTAGAAATCGGGATGCTGCAACACCTTATATTGCCTTTGCCTCCTGGTACTTTTATTTCGGCATCCCACTCCTTTATATTTGGGCACTATTAATAAAAACACACATATTTTAATACTTACTTTTGAATATTTGTGATTTTCTTCAACAACAAAATAGTTTCGTATAACTTGGTGTCTATACATTTAGCTAAAACAGCATTTGGATTCAAAGGACATATGGAAGAGTGGCGTGTCCTGGGTCCGGTTTTTTAATTAAAAGTGTTCTTAACTAAATTATATTATGCTTATGTACTAAATTTCAAAACTTATTTTATTTTTGTCCCACCGATATACGGAGGTTTTACAACCGTAGTTGTCTTATTGTTATATATTATATTGTATATTTTATATACATTCGTATTCTAAAATCAAAGACAATAAGCTTTAATATTTTGCAGTTATATAGGGGCGAACAATTTTTAAATTTGGTGCCCGGCTCGCTCTAATGCAGCCGTGACCGACAAATAATGCTATCAATTTTTTTTTATAATCAGAAACTTATAGTATGATTGGGGAGATGCACATTAGCGCGACTTTAGCCGAAAATCAGACATGAGGCCGGACGTGAACGTAAAACTCATTCAATATTATAAAAATACAATTAATTATTTTGAATACATGTACTCGTATATAACAATAAAACAGATGAATTTCCCTTCTTTAAATCTTCTTGATGCATATACTTTATATTTTAACATTTAAATTTTGTAATTTTCTTTTTACAATAAGAAATTTTTCAAAGCACTGATTTGCTTCATATATTTTGTTTTATTGTCACTATTGTTTTTTGTAGCCATCAAAAATGGAAATTTTTTTAATTTAACTACAACGACAAAAACAGCATGGCCCACAACCTGCAGCCTTGTTGACTTTTTATCGTTAAAATAATTGTACTCATATAAACGTCTGTACTTTAATTTTGACAGATAGCAGTCGGTAGCCTGCTGTCGTCTATGTGTTTAATGCAATACTCGTCACGAATAGTGTTCAAGTAGGTTATTTGAACGCCAGATGATAAATGTGCAAACTTAAAATACATGCGACTAACGTACAACCTCCACCAACATAACTTCTAGCTTATTGCAACTATCAAGACGTTTAGGTTGTTGGCTTTGTTAGATCAATTTTTGAAACTAATTTATTTTATATTTACAAATAAATTATGTAAACTTTCACATAAGTCTTTAAAAGGATTTGGTGCACATCTAGAGTACGAATTTGTGACTTGGTTTACTGCCCGAATTTCTAGTAGTTGCGCTAAGCGAGGTTTCACTGTATTTGTAACCCAATTGCGATTCTGAGTACTTCTTGTTCAAAAACAAAAGCATTTTAAAATAATTTGTATTATTTAAATCACTACTCGTGTTTACAAGGTAAAATATGTTGTACTCAGTAACCCGATATTAAATAAATTTCTATTGCAGTTATTTAAAATTTTAGATTTTATCGCTTTAATCTTCACTGCCATACAATGACAGATAGAAAAGAAAAAATTTAAATATGTTTTTTTATACATTTTTTCTGTGCATGCGTTTGATAGAGAACCCCTTCTTAACGGCTTGACCGATTTTTGAAGAAATTTCGTGTGAGTGTGTTTAAGGGTAACACAGGACGTTTTAAATTCACAATTAAACCCGGAAGGTGGAGCTGTGATCGGATTTAAGGAAAACATTTTTTATGAAAATTTGATTGGGACCTTAAATCGTGTTGATTCGCAATTGGCGTAATTGTATTAGTGTAATTTCAGGATTTAATAAAAAAATACATTTGTATTATTTTATTTATAGCAATTTCAATGTAAAAATAATCCAAATATCTTGGTCATTGATGCAATCGTTTTTTAACTTTCTTTCATATGAAATCATTATTGTGGCGGCTTTGGAATATTTGTGGTTTGCTTTTTTTATACACGAATAAACCGAATTTAACTTATAATTATTTAACAAAAAAAAAAGAAAGGAAAAGTTAAAATTATTACAGAACATGCATAAAGTATTTGTTCATTCTGCATTTCATGTCATTCAATGTTAATAATAATAATATTTATGTTTTTAAATAAACACTTTAAAGTCAATATTTAAAAATTACTATGTGTGCGAAGAGAAATATAATTGAATGACAAATACAATTGTATATTTAAATTTATTGTATTTCAAATAGTATTTTGTTGTAATTTTATTAAACTGTTTTATTTAAACTTTGTTTGAAATTAAGAGATACATATACAAAAACTTTTATTTTTATTTTAATTTATATTAAGCTTCTGCCCTATTAAGGTATTTGTAGTAAACCTAAAGCAACAGAATTAATTACTCAAGGTTTCCTGTTTTTTTCTTATTGATAAAATTCTAAGCCTTACTCAACACATATATATTTCGCAATTACTATTTTATTAAAGGATATTTTTTGAAATTTTGTTTAATTTTTAATACCGTGTTTTCTGCCACATAAATAATTCTCATATTGTTTATAAATTTTTACACGTAATGTACTACGGAAATTGACTTAAGAACCTTTTAAATTGAGCATAAATACGAAATTCTTTTCCGACAAACAAATCACTTGACATCAGAAAATCTATTATTTTCGTATTTTCAATAATGTTATAAATTTGTTAAAATTGTTGCCACCAAGCCCTAAGTTTACAAATGAAGGTCAACTTTTAGACAAGATCAACTGAATGTTGTATTTTATGTTGTAAGGGGCGCTGAACTCGAATCTCAGTTTCTTCAAATTTTGCTTTGGAGAATACCTTTATGGCAAATAGGAAGCAGTAGCATGACAATGGCAAGCGATAGCCTGTTGGTGCAACTTGGGGAGGTTGTAAACTAGATTGGACCGTTTGCGGGCTCGTTAAAAAAAGGTGTGTCTCGCTTATAAGAATGCTGTACAACCTCATTCTATTATTTGCTAGCTATCGTTGTAACCACATAGATAGTCATAAATACCATAAGAGGTTTATAGTGAAGAATGCAAAATTAAAAAATTTGAAACACTCACTAGCATCCTAGAAGTATGCAACAGTTTTATTCATGTTAATAATACAAATTATTTATACGACACGTAATAAAAGTCGAAGTCGCATTTAAAAATAACGAAATATGTACTTTTCGAACCACAAAACCTCACACGTTACAGAATAGAGCAAATGTCATAAATTTAAATCCAAACCACTTTACAAGTCCGTGCGTATGTTCATGAAACATAAATACTTATGCAATTTGTTGTTGTTTTTGTTATTTTATATAATTTTGTGTGCAATTTCATAAGTGGCTTAACAACTTGACCTGTATTTTAATTTAGAATATAAATTACGTTGAGTATACAAGATGTATTTAATATGCTTAGTGCCAATTCACACACAAATAGACACACACATAAATAAATACAACCATAATTGAATGATACAAGTACACATTTACACACATGTGCATATTATGGTGTATATTTATTTAAAGTGATTGCAAAAGAGAATACGTTTACGTTTGTATTTGTTTCAACATGTGATACTTATACAGCGTTGTGCAAAACAACAGCAACAAAATTTCTATTTTACGATACGATTTTGACCCTTTCCGCCCACTTTGGTATGCGATCATTGCAAAAAACAAATGGACTTCCTCATTCTCCGATATTAATATCAACAACAAATTTCCGATTTCCTAAAAAGAGATTGTGCAAAACAACGACAACGAATTTAAAAATTAAAAACATACCAAACATTTTTTAAAGTCAGGGTACATTTCCAAAGTTCAATCATCTAAGTAAGGCTTAATTCTTTACATGAATTTAAAAAAAAATAGTTTTTAACCTTTTTTCATACTGCTTGGTGTTAAAAGAAATAAATATTCCAGTACCTTAAGATCTTAAAAAAAAGGATCCAAAGATTGCAGATTGCTAGAGAAGACCAAGCCGAAGAAACTTCTACACGTGGCGATAGGAAAATATAGTTCATTTTCAAAAAAAAACCCATTTGAAGGAATGAATGAAGTTTAAGTCCTTGATTCACAATCTTCGACTTTAACCCTATTGAAAACCTCTTTGGCATATCGAAAGGGAGCGTTTTCAGTAAAGAATTTAAAAATCGGAAGGAACTCTTTGAAAAACTTAAAACTGAATGGAAACCTATTTCAGAAACTGATCTCACTGAAGCTATTCGTCGCAGATTTTCCGAAGTTATACAAAACAATGGATCATATACGAAATATTAACAGTTTTATTTGGTTTGCACACCTGAATATAAAGACCGGAATTGTCTTAGTGTATTTTTGATGAAACAATTAGCTTAATTTGACTTTTACTTCATTCGTTGTTTGGAGTACATAAATATAAGTAAATCATGAAACATGCTTTTGTTGGAAATGAACTGCATTAAAAAATACATTTATTTTTATTTTTGTATAGTTTGTTTTGCATAACACTGTATACATATACAGTTGTGAATGTGTGTTTAATCACGTTTGTTATATATTCATCTGTGTGTGTAAATTTAATATTTTCCAATTACTTGTAAATTTAAATGCTTTTTAAGCCCACTAACTAATTAGTGATTTAATTTTATTTTAATTTTAAGCAAAAGCAAAAAAAATTAATTAACCGTTTCACAGTCTTCACTCGGATCTATCCGTCTACATAGGTACAAAATTTATATTTCGCAAAAAAAAAATTACAAAAAGAAAGAGAAAAAAATAACTGAAAAACGGAATAACCAAACGTAAAAGTTTTACAAAAATAAAATCGATATAAAAAACGCAAAAAGTACATTTCACCAAAAGCTCGACTCTTAAGAAACAAAATTTTAGAAAGTCAGAGAGTTGCAAAAACTATTTTACCTTTACGCTTGTCTAATTTTTCCGAGCTCCAGGTCATCAATAAAATCTTCTTTATTATAAATTATAATAAATATTAATTTTAATTTCTCCAATATTTCGCTACGCCTTTGTGTAGCATCGTCAGGAAATAAAATAAAATAAAATTATATTTCACAAACTTCGAAACAAAAATCAAATTGTGAAAATTACAATTAGAATAAAGTTTATTTTACCTTTACATTTTTAACGGAATGTTAAAATATGCTCACACATGCACGTTAATAGCGCAATTACGAAGTTTTGGCAATTAAGGCATTAATTGAGCTTCATTTATTATACAAGAATTCAATTAATAAATTGATCAATTAGTACTATGTGCGAACACAAAATTTTAATTAAATTTTAAATTGAGGTTGAGTAATTGGTATTCATATGTAACTTAACTTACTCAATTAGCATTTCATAGCTGAAAAACTTTTCGTGAAAGGGTATGTATTCCAATTTCCAATTACCACCAGAATATTAAACTGATAGCTAAATTAATAACACTAATATTTGTTGTCCCTTTTATATAATCGTGGTAATGTTACTGAAAATTGTCGGGTTAAGTGGTCTATTACATTAAATGTGTGTTTAGCCGAGTCTTTAGCTCACTAAACGAATTTCGAAATGGTTGCAAGGGTAATTTGATACTATTTATGGTGCAATTAATTATTTGCTCAATTTATTAATTGAACACTTGTGTGATAAATTGAGCTCAATTATGGCCTGAATTACATAAAGATCGTGAGTGCACAGTTAAGGTGCATGTCGAATGTTGATTTATGAAACGAATTTCTGTCATCCCTTGTCAAGGTTGGTTTGCACACAAAGCGGCTTAGGCTATGTGTCATCTTCAGTGTACATTTTCGTTCTGGAAAGTTGGTATCAATTGGTTGGTGTTTTATTGAACATCGTTTATGATGTAGGAATCTGTAAGATGTGAATAGGTAGCAGGTAAAGCTCGGTCCGACCACGCAACGAAGGCTATATAAGCGGTTGACATTAACTTATCATCTAATAAAATATGAAAGCGAAAATATATATAGTTCTGTAGTTAACGGTACGTAAATTTCATCGAGTGTGACAGTGTTACTTGAATTCTGTTAGAAAAAAAATTTAAAAAAAAACCTTTGGCTTTTATATAATACAATTATTTCGGAGAAAAGGTTACACAAGTATATTTTACGTGTAGTGAAGGGTATATAAATATTTTATTTAATTTGGCCTATAATTAAGTTCAAAACCCGTTCCATAAAAATGAACCTTTTCTTTTTAATTATTCGCCTGCCCCATCTAAACGAACAAAAAATCATTGTTCAATGTAACATAATACTTTGTAATTATATTCAGTAAATATAAAATTAATCAAGCAAAGCTCGCAATTACAAAAAAATAATCCAGTGTTAAAAGGGGCCGGCTTAGAGTCAGCAAGTCGCAAAAGAAGTTTCCAAAGAAACTTTGTGTTTACAAAATCCATAAAATTTATATACACAGAAAAAAATTTTGTCTCCACAGTAGTAAAATTGCAGAATCTCTCGACTGTAGCTTTTGCCAACTATAATCGAAACAAAGTTTTGTGGCTGTTATAAAAAAGGATTCAGTCACAATATAGCATTTTTATTGCTGTAAATATTCGATTGGTTTTCTTTCAGTGTAAAGGAGTATCCAAATAATTACATAGTATGTCTGCACATACATATAATAAATTACTGATGTATTATTTAGTGACATCATACCTTTTGGTCCTTAATATTTGTTTTTTTTTGTGGATTCTTGCTCTTGTTTCACTTAATTTTATGTCTTGTAAGTTTATGTTCGTGTAGATACGTGACTGTTGAAAAATCCTGCTTAAATAAGATTGATGAAGGATGTCGTTTTATATACTTTTTTTCTTTTTCCGATTGTAATTGTGCAGCTACGTACATACTCGTATTTATAAATGAATCTACAGCAGTGTAAGCCAGCATTAAGTGTATGGTTCTGTGTGTGTTTGTGTGTGTGTGTTTAAGTATCATTAGTAAATGAAAATGATGTGAATGTGTAATAGAGGAGCTGCATGTTTTATTTAAGGATTTGTTTTCTATTTTAAGTTTAATGTTAAGAGCATGTAACACGTGATATCGTGTTATTTTAATTGTTGAGTATTTATTTTTTTTTAATTGTGTCGCTTTGTATATGAGTGTAAAATATTAAATTCTTAAGACTATCATCCACTTATTTAGACCAGTGCGACAACTTTAAACAAATGGATTTTTATGGGGTTTTAATAACGCAGAGCACATAATAATGAAATAATTTAAAAGCTTCATGAACACCACCCGAAGCGGTTATGAACCTGTCAAGTTTTATCTCTAATTTTGACTTTTTTCTCTTACTACATTATACTTAGACCTGCTCTGCCGTAAAAGTCTCATGGGTAACTCTATAAATAAATCAATTTTATTTTCGATATTTTATAATGTATTTATTAACAATTTTTATTCTATATTCTTGAAGCCCTATCACCTACCATTTCCCTTAATTTGTTAAACAATATGGTATCCTAAGGAACTTTCTTCGCTAGTAGTAAACGGTACAATGAAACTTGTGTGTGAGGTATTCAAGAATTTTAGATTCTTTTGAAAGTCCGACAATCTTGTTACGATTATAAACGTTAATTTATAGGGTTCGATTAATTGCAAATATTAAAATACACAGTTCTTTATAATTTTATCAGTTCACAATTTTATTCGGCAATTACGACTCTTATATAAAACTCTTTAGTACTAATTTACATCGTACACTTAACACTTTTGTACGCACAGATGTTCACTCTATGTAATCTCAAAGTCAACTATACCTTCTGCGATGGACAGCGCCTTTAAATACAGATCACGGCCGCTTCTTGAAATGTCCCGAACATACGCGAAATTGCACATCATTTTTTTCATTAGCTGTCCTAGTAGACTTGTATATGTGTATGTGTGTGTGTGTGTGTATGTGTGTATCTTTTGTTTACTTTTTCTTTCCGTGGAAGTTGTTTTTGTTGCCAACTTGAATTGCGGTTCGGGGAATTTCCGCTACGGAATTGTTTTTTTTTGCTTTATTTTTATAACATTGTGTATTTGTACAATAGGTGGCTTCACACATCTTCGATTATTACTTCGTAACAATATGTTTGGATTATAATGCAGATAATGGAAATTATAGCAACCTAAGCGTAGGGTTGGGTATTTCTTATAATACAATATATTTAGATGGCTTTCAATTTTAGTGGCGTCAATAAGACTTGCATGTCAGCCAACGCTCAAGTTATATGTTCCCTCTGAATATTGAAGTAGTTATTGGATACTTATTTCAACAGGAGGACATAAGTCCCAACGCAATTCTAGACTATTTTAAAATTTTGGTAAAACTTGAATAAATGATTCAATATCAACTCCAATTTGATTTTTTAATGTAGTGTTCTTAAGAATGTGTTGAAAAGTATACATCATAGCACTTCTGTTTTGCATATAAGAGAAGAATCTGAATACACTCTCTAATTTCAGCACCCATTACTTTTATTTTCTTTACGTAAATGTAATCCTTTTTCTTTCATTGAAAGAAATCCCTTTCAACTGATATATAAAAGAATTAAATATCCTTCCAAGTACGTTGTTAAAAATCCAACCAGCAAATGTTGCAACAAATAGTGAAATGCGTTTTGCATAATCGTCATTACGCACTGGCCTGGATATCAAAGAAAGTTTGAAGTGTTGTGCATTTATTACCTCTACGTTCTAAAATTTTTTTATGCAGTATTTATTGCCCTATTAACTTCTAAAAAAACTCCTTTACTCCACCTTAAATTTCCAAAAAAAAAAAAAATTGATTGACCTCTGGATTGCTGTTTCACAAACTTCACCTGATAGCAAAATCATTGATTTTCTTTAACTTTGTTATATTTTGCTTTCTTCAGTTTTTCCTATATCCTTCGTATTTTCCCATTCTTTTGTTGTTTGCGTATTTTTATGTTTGTTGTTGTTGAACACAAAAAAAATAAAAGGAATTGTTTAACAACTTTGATCAGGGTTGAGCAAACATACTCAGGTGTTGTAAAAAAGTTTAAATTTAAAACTTTTCTTTGTTGTTTTTATTTTGTTTGCCGAAAAGGAAAAAAAGCTAAGAATATGTCAGCAGGTCTTATTTTCATGTTAAGAAGGTGGTGTATCTTTATAGAAAACCTGTGAATCAAAATATTTTGGCTTTTGATTTCAACATTTTGGGAAAAAGGAAACTAAAATAGTTTCTACGTTTAACTTCAAAATCAACTTTTTGTTTTAAAATTATGGTTTTCATGAAATTTATTTACAATTTTCCTCACAGTCAAATTACTTCATTTCCAATGAATGTGCCGAATATTATATACTTAACCTGCAAAAGTACCAGAGATGATTTAGGGTTTTAATATGTTTTAACTTTCAAATTTTTGATGAATTCCCATTTTTTTTTTTGATTTTAGATAACAATTTAAAACTTTCAATAAAATTTTCGAATTGTTAAGAAACTGATCTTTTTAGTGAATCATAGAATTTTAATAATTTTTTCGAATTTTTTGAAAGAATTTAGATTTTTTTGCGAAATTTGGCCTTTCTTGACGATTTTTATAAGTATTTGGCAGCGGATTTCGGAGCAATTTTTAGTTTTTAGTAATTTTATTAAATTCATAATACCAATTTGTTTCAAAACTTCAATACTTTGCCGAGCTTCTAATAAAACATTAATTCTTGTATATTTTGTTTTTTTATTTCCCTGTTTTGCTAAAATTACGGTAGGGCTAAATTTTTGATTTTCTGTTGGATTTTCGTGTTATTCCTAAACTTTATTCTTTTGGTAAAATGTTTTTGTTTTAATTTCGATTTTCTGCTAAAATTAAGATAGAGTTAAACTGTTTATTATCGAATTTTAGTAAAAGAGCGATTCTCTGGTTTTATGAAGGTTTTTTTTTTGTAAATTACCAAAATTTTTATTGAATTTAAAAAAAAATATTTTAAAATTGTTGGGGATTTTTGTGTTTTTTTTGTGAATTTTTAATTCTTAAGTGAAATCATGTAAATTTCATGTAAACGTTGAATTTTTTTCATAATTTTGGTAATACAAAATTTTGATAAAATTTTCACATAATATTTTGACCTTTTTACTAAAATTTTTAGTACAATTTTAGACTTTAGTGAAATTCGAATTCGTGTGTGTTACTCTTCTGAAATTTCGCAATTTTTGTAGTTTAAAATTTTTTTGATGGTATTAAAATTTTTGGCGATTTTCAAAATCAATCGTGATGATAATTTCATTTTTTGT
This sequence comes from Phania funesta, assembly GCA_963932375.1. Taxonomy (NCBI): domain Eukaryota; kingdom Metazoa; phylum Arthropoda; class Insecta; order Diptera; family Tachinidae; genus Phania; species Phania funesta. The sequence goes on from OZ010655.1 coordinate 62,395,140, forward strand.
TAAATTCCCGATTTAAATTTTGTTATGATATTTTAGTGAATTATCGAATTTTGTTAAAATTTCATCGTTTTTCATCAAATGCGTATTTTGGTGATTTAAGTTTTTTGTAGAATTTACAAATGTTGGTCAAATTTAAATTTTGCTTGTGAAAGTTTAAATCTTGATGGTTTTCGGACAGGTATGGTTATATTAACTTTGTCACTTAAACACAAAATTGGTTTGAATTTTCTTTATTAAGTTCAGATTAGTAATTAATAGAAAGTAAATTAATTTGCTTAAAAATTTAGCTTGCTAGGCATTGAATAACTTTTCTTACAAATTTTGGATGTTCTTGGATACAAATCCGGAAAATTTATAAAACGATAAAAAACTATGTAATTTCAGGTACCCACCTAATCGCTTCATTACAATTTTGCTCAGTATAAAAAAACCTTTAACCAATACAAATTTAACTAGATTATAAAAATCATGAAACCAGTCTAGCAACTAACTGAGACACGCACTAAGATAAGAACAAATAAAATGATCATAACAATCATAAATTTTAAACACAAGCAAACCTTATCATTTTCTATTGATCAACATTCTTCATAATTACGAGTATAACATATTTTCTATTACAAAAATATAATATAAAAAAGGCTTTTAGACAAATAAGCAACTCAGTTGCAAAAATGAAGTTCACCATAACACTTGTGAGCCTGTTTGCCTTCGTAGCCTTAACTAAGGCAGGGAATATAAAAAAATATGTTCCTAATTTTCTCAAGTCCTTAAAACAATCGCACAGACGCGCTGCAACAGTCACGGGAAACAAAAGAAATAGCGTAGAAACAAAATGGATGACACAACCTCTAGATCATTTCGATGAACACAATAAAAGGATTTGGCGAATGGTAGGAGATTTAGTATATGAAATATTTAAAGGACTTCATTTCTTGTACCTTTTAGCGTTACATGGTGAATGAAGAACATTTAGGGAAAGGCGGTCCCATGTTCATATATGTGGGCGGTGAAGTTGATATAACAGCTGGCGAAATTCAGAGTGGTATTTTCCCCGATTTAGCCAAAGAACATAAGGCTGTTTTGTTTCATACTGAACATCGTTATTATGGTGAAAGCAACCCAACAAGGTAACTTAGAAAAATATGTAGGGTTTGTCGGCTTGTGAACAGTTAAAATATAACAAAAAAGCCAAAAAAACTACACGCTAAATAAAATTACGACAGAAGCAAATCCAGATGAGTATTTTCATGACATAGCTAGATTAAGAAACACTATTGATTTTCAGAAAACCTCAAACAGTTTTAATCACTAGTTATTTTCTGGACTTATAGCGACCTCTCTTTTAAAAACCTACAATATTTGCACACAAAGCAGGCTTTGGCGGACTTGGCCCATTTTATACGCACGCAGCGTGCAACAGATTTTCGTCTAGCCAAATCTAAAGTCATCATTGCAGGCTGTTCCTACGCCGGTAGTTTGGTTGTATGGTTTAGAAAACTATATCCGGAGTTGGTAAATGGTGCTTGGGCATCAAGTGCTCCAATCTTGGCACAGCTTGATTTTAAGGAACTCAATGAAGTGGCAGGAAAAGCTTTTCGAGACTTGGGTTCCCAGCAGTGCTATGATCGTATCAAAAATGGCATGGCAGAGTTAGAAGCCATGTTTGGGGATTATCGCTGGGCTGAAGCTAAAGCAAATTTGCTTTTGTGTGATTCTTTCGATCATAAAAATAATATGGATTTGGGATCTTTATTTAATATTATTGCAGGTGATTTTGCGGATATCGCGCAATATCAGACGTAACTTAAAGAAAAGATTTTGAACAACAAATAAACTTAGTAAAGCTTCTTTTCAATAGTGGAGCAGAAATTTCTGATATGTGTAGCTCCATAATGAGTTTTCAGCATGATGTGTCCGCCATAATCAACGTATATATAATTAAAAACTTGATTGGCCAAGACTGTGTAGATATTGCATACAAAACTGTTTTGGCCGATTTTAGGAATTTGAAGCCTCAACCTGGAGATAGTGAGTAGAATAGTTAAGCGGTTCCGCAAAATATATTAGTATAAAGAAATTTTTACTTTTTTAGTTCGTCCTTGGCTTTATCAACTATGCAATGAATTCGGTTGGTTCCAAACAACAACTTCTAGAGAACAACCTTTTGGCACTAAAGTTCCCGCTAGTCTATTCACAACATTGTGTTATGATGCGCTTAATTCCAAATTTACTTACGAACACATACGTAAATTAGTTGCTGAGACTAATGAATTCTTTGGTGGATTGCAATCTGATGTGGGAAATCTCTATATGACCCATGGCGCTTTAGATCCTTGGAGTCCATTAGGTCAAAATGAAACTCACGGAGCCACGGTTATACCTTGGACCTCTCACTGCCCTGACTTAAATTCTATTGCCACTTCTGACAGCGTTGAAATGCGTGCTTCTAAGCACCGTTTGGTCAATTTTGTACGAGAGTGGTTGGCTTAAACGTTTGTTTTTAATCACTTTTTATACTTTTTTAAATGTAGACTTTTATTGTAAAAATTTTTTTGTCATTGCTGAAGATTACGAAAAATTAATAAAGCTTTTTCTTAAAGTATTGCTTTGGAAAGCATCCTTAATTGTGTTTGTGATTTAGTATTTGGTGATTTAGTGTAACTGCCACATCTATTTGTAACACAGGTTTTCTCGAGCGTAATTACTCAAGCTCCCATATCTTCGTTCGGTGCTCCTAAAATCCCGATATAGAAAATTCACAACCTATTAAAACCCTAGTTTTTTAATTTGTAAAATTTGTTTTGCGGTTGTCAAGCAGATAAGAATAAAAAAACAACAGTAGGCACACAAACAAATAACAGCCATCGTAACGGGCTGTCAAGGACTACTATAGCCTCGTCTTACTTGCAGCGAATATGGGCCAAATAGTCCAAACTCTAATGTAACCGCTCTAAACTAAAATCTCTTCCTAAACCATTAATGCAAATTGTAGTATTATCTATATCCCGTGAGTAGATGATTTTTGTCCTCAGGTTTGCTTCCATAGCCACAGTCCGGGGTGCCACAAAATCTCTGGTATGCACAAAATACACTAAGGACTATGAGCATCATAGTGTATAAAAGCGAAATTTAGTCTGGCGCCAAATTCAAAGTGTGTCTCTACTAACGTCGCGTCAGATATAAACTCGTACGCTAGCGGTGTAATTCACTATTAGTTCATTAGAACGAGGAACGTAATAATACTTTGGAAGCGGCAGTTCTTTTTTGACAGCCTGCTTGGACCCCAATTATTTTTAAGGATATGCAAAACTTTTTCCACTTCGGCAGTCAAGTTTCCTCTGACGTGAGTAAAGTGATCAAAATCTATTTCCTTCCACTCATTTATTTATTTGTTTCTACACAATAGACCTCAGCCGCACTCTCGAAATTATTGCTGCCAGATAAAATAAATCGCGGACGTTCCATCGCCGAGCTGTCTTTCAACAGCATTGTGACAGCTTTGACGACATTCCTGCTTAGTTCAAAGTCAGTTCTAAGCATACTTCCAACTTTACCCGCTAGACCAGTCAACTTATCTCTGACATCTGTAAAATGCACCAAAATATTTAACCTGTCAGCCATCACTATACTCGGCTTCAATCAACAATTCATACGAGTGGTGAATGACCACGCAACAACTTGCCGTTTAGCTGCAGCGACGTATTCACATACGCTATGCCCAACATGTATTCATCTATTTCCGACCAAGCTATCTTCTCTAAACCTACATTGGTGAATTCCCAAAATTTTTGTGATTTTCGATTTCGAAAAAATGAAAAGGTTATATGGGTTACTTTCTGATCGCACTAAGGAACCTACTACCTTGAAACTTCTAAATTAAACCACAAAAATTGTTTTTATTTTACACGAAACCAATTTATAGTTTTAATTTTAAATTATAAAATTTTTCAAAATGCAAAGTTTTGAATCAAACCGAATTTGGCCGAAAATTGGAATAAAAAAAATAATTGAAAAAATTCAACAAAAACCAAATTTTGAAATTTTGCGAAATGTTTGCAAAAAAAATCTTTAGTTTATAAAATAAACGAGGCAAAATCGATGTTGGTCTAAAGATTTTAAAACACAAGGAACCAAAAACAAACTTTACCATATTTTGAAATTTGCCGACAAAAGGCTAAAATTGCACCGAAAACTTGAGTTTTTTTTCAAATTTTAGAAAATTTTGTAACAGCCTACTTCCGCTATTATTTACAATTCGTACATTCAGGGCAAAGAAAAACAATCTCTGAGAGCCGTATTAAAAAGCAAGGAGAGTTTAAATGTAAGTTAAGACAGTACGAAAAATTACACTAAAAATGCCAAATAGCCGAAAACTTGACAGGGGATGACGATAATTTATTCCAAAATTTTTTTACTGCGATTTTCGAGTTGTTGATGATTTATCAAATTTATTTTTTGCGAAATTTTTTATTTAGAAATTTTGATTTTATTTTGTTAACGCTTTGCTATCCATGAAATATGCAAGCAGTAAATACTCTTTCTGGTACTGTGTGGTAGAATGTATGAAGTTTATTATATTTCCACGCATAGTAATAATCAAAGCCGTTCGTCCCAGGATGCGCTACTGTAAGATAATAAAAACAAAATTATACATTTTATGAACAACACACTACAAAATGACAGTAATCAGTCAGGGAGTCTCAAATATCCTACAAAGCGATGAAATACTTCAAAGTCACACTTGGGAACAAATAGCATATTATACGGAAGCAGGTTTGTGTGCAATGCCAAACCATAATTTTTTTACAAAGCTACTGATGAGGAATCAATAGTTTTTCTTGGATTGGGTAAATAATTTTTGTAAGAGAATCGGTACAAAAAAAAGCCTAGAAAAATTGTTGCACATATTTCGGGAATTTGTGGAGCTCTAGTTGGTTTTCCTAGGACATCGAGATTGTTCAGAAAATTCAGAAAGTTAATTTTATCTTCGAAGGGATGGAACTCGATAAATGAGCTTCCCTAATTATAAGGATCCGGACTATATGTAATAAAGGGGGTTGGAAATTAGTATTGTACGAATTACAAACGTAAAGACAACCTTGTACATACCGTTTACACATTTGTCGAAGTATATAATTACCGTTTTTCCAAGCCTAACATAAGACCGGAAGATAAACATAAGATTAATTAAAAAAAAAACCATGCACTTTACGGGATGAAGTTCATTTTTACACTGATAGCTTCGCGAATCGTTCAGATTGTCGAACATATGGTTGCATGACAATTTCAAATGCAAGTAGAAAACCGAATGTTTTCACCTGCTACTACTTAGAGCAGATTTTGGTGGCAGGCGTCACTGGAACTCACTAATTTCGAAATAAATATTCCAAACTTGTTTTACCTTCTGTACTATTCCTAGGGGTCGTTATCGTTTCTACAAACGACTAAAGTCTCTAGCTTTGTATTACCTACCTCATTTGACTTTAACGGGCATTTAAACCAATACACGGGTAACGAGAATATGAAAATCGTAAAAGCCATCTAGCAGTTAACTGCGTGTCCCTTACCGTGAGATAAGAATAAATAGAATGACCACAACAATCATAAATTGCACGTGTAAGAAAATCTTATCGTTTGCTTTTGATCAATATTTTTCATAAGTATAATAAGGGGTTTTTTTATATTAAAAAGGGCATCCACACAACCAATTAACTCAGTTGCAAAAATGAAAATCAACGTATCGGTTGCTGCTCTCTTTGCCATTGTAGTCTTAACAAAGGCGGGACATATAAGAAAATATTTCCCTGCTTTTCTCCAAACCTTAAAACAAACGCACAGAGCTCCTACGGCAGACAACGGAAAAGTGGATACTAAATGGATGACACAACATTTGGATCATTTCGATGAAGAGAATAAAAGGACATGGCGAATGGTAGAAGATTTAATCACTAAAATAATTAAAAGGATGTAATTTGTTTAAACTTTTAGCGTTATATGGTGAATGAAGAATATTTTAAGAATGGCGGTCCCATGTTTATATATTTGGGCGGAGAGATTGGTATTGACGGTGATGAAATTCAATTTGGTTTTTTCCACGATTTAGCCAGAGAACATAACGGTATTTTGTTTCATGCTGAACATCGGTATTATGGTGAAAGTAACGCAACCAGGTAACTTAGAAAAACATGGACCTTATTTACTCTCAAGTGTTTTAAATCGCTTAGAAAATCTTACGAATAATTGTGCAAAAATAAGTTACTTCTTCCCAATTACATTAACAATTTATTGAAAAATTGTGATTCTATGAATTTACAGCGATCTTTCGATTGAAAATCTGCAATATTTGCACAGTAAACAGGCTTTGGCAGATTTGGCCCATTTTATACGCACGCAGCGTGCAACAGATATTCGTCTAGCCAAATCTAAAGTCATCATTGCAGGCTGTTCCTACGCGGGTAGTTTGGTTGTATGGTTTACAAAACTATATCCGGATTTGGTTAATGGTGGTTGGGCATCAAGTGCTCCTATCTTGGCCCAAGTTGATTTTAAGGAACACAATGAAATGGCAGGAAAAGTTTTTCGAGAACTGGGTTCCCAGCTGTGCTATAATCGTATCCAAAATGGCGTAGCAGAATTGGAGGCCATGTTTGGGGATAATCGCTGGGCTGAAGCTAAAGCAAATTTGTTTTTGTGTGATTCTTTCGATCATAAAAATACTTTGGATTTGGCCTCTTTATTTAATATTATTGCAGGTGACTTTGCGGATATCGCGCAATATCAGACGTAACTTAAAGCAAATTATTTTCAACAATAAAGAAACTTAACTAGTAAAACTTCTTTTTAATAGGGGAGCAGAAATTTCTAATATGTGTAACTCGATAATGAGTTTTCAGCATGATGTGTTAGCCATAGCCGAAGAGTTTATAATAAAAAACTTGTTTGGCCAAGACTGTATAGATGTTACATACCAAGCTGCGTTGAACGAATTTGTGGACTTATCGCCACAACCCGGAGTTCGTTAGTATAGTATTTAAAGCGTTTTCGCAAAACACATTTATATAATTTTTTATATTTGTTTTAGCACGTACTTGGTATTATCAATTATGCAATGAATTTGGTTGGTTTCAAACAACAACTTCTAGAGAGCAACCTTTTGGCACCAAAGTTAATGAAACTCTGTTTGCAGCATTGTGTTATGATACCTTTGGTCCCAAATACACCAATGCGTACATACATCAAGTAGTCGCCGAAACTAATGCAATATATGGTGGCTTGCAACCCAATGTGAGAAATGTCTACATGACCCACGGCGCTTTAGATCCTTGGAGTCAATTAGGCCAAACTGGAACTCACGGCGCCTCGGTTATACCTTGGACTTCTCATTGTCCTGACTTAAATTCTTTTGCCGCTTCGGACAGCACTGAAATGCGTTCTTCTAAGCAACGTTTGGTCAATTTAGTGCGAGATTGGTTGGCTTAAACGGTTGTTTTTAATCACTTTTTATAATTTTTTTAAACGAAGACTTTTATTGTCATATATTTTGTCAATATTAAGGATACCAAAAGATTAATAAAAAATGTGTAGCCAAGTATTGCGTTGCAAAAGAAAGAATTTGAAATGCTTATTAACCCTTATGATTTTCTTGTCAAATATTTCCTCTTTCCGAACAAATGTTTTACGGGAAATTTTACACAAAACACCGTATGTTCGCTTAGCCCTCTTAGAATTCCACCCTAATCCATTATGAAAAATTCGCTTTCCATTTAAATCTCTAACATCATAAATTTTGGAAAGTTTTGCTTTGCAAATCATTCGATAGGGGAAGAAATTGAAAGGAAATTGTTGATAAACGAACTTTTCCCGTGATTTGTGAAAATCGCTCTAAAACAAAAAAGAAAAGTTCCGTGACCGGTGAAAATAGAACGTATTTAGATACATATTTAAAACAGAAATTATAACTGACACCAGTGCCATAGTAACCGAGACTGGACCAGATTCTTTGCATTTTTCATCTATCACACAATGTCCAAAAGATGTTGGTTTTCTTCCCTATGACAACTTAATGTTAAAGTGACAGGGCCCATCGTTCTATGAGATAAAGATAATTTTCGTTAATCGTCAGAATATACCTATTTATTGTTTGAAGGAACCCAAGTGCATCCACAAGGCAGAAATAATTTTTAAATTCTCAAATGTAATCGGAAGTTTCAGAGACAAAATTAAAAAACTCTTTTATAGAATTTGAAATTTCTAAGGAAAACTTGAAAGCTCATTTTCCCTGATACATATGAGGGAAATTTTAAAACTGCATGACTTTTTTTCGGCAATAAAGCATTTGGTTTTTCCCAACATACTCTTCAATTAAAGGGCGTTCCACTCTATTCCAGAAGTGTTTAGGTTTTCGATGGATTTTTGCAGAAAGAAATCTATTGACAATCGCTATCACTGTCAAAATATCTCATTACACTGTGTGGTATTAGGTAGTTCCCTACTTCGCGCAAGTAGCCGAAGAAGAAGCCGAAACTATACTTTAGATCAATTTCGAATAGGTAGCGACAGCGGTGGATCTGAGAGTTTTCAGCGGCTCAAGTTTTTGATTAATTTATTTAAGTAAAATTGTAGGAAAATTAAATGGTAAAAGAAGTGCAAAAATGTTTAGCACTGGAGCGAACAAAATCAGGGAGCGAAAATAATAATTATTTTTAATATTCAAACAAAAAAAAGCAGTCACAAAAAATTTACGGTTCTGCGTAAACCTATCAGATTTAACCTATCAGATTTATAACATTGTGTTTTACCACTATAACAATTACATATTTTATTTGGATTTTTTTCAAGTCCTCTTTCTAAGTCGAGTAGGGTAAAAACAACTTAAGTGCGTTACATTCAGAAGTTCCAGGGGCTACTGGTTCCCGTGATATCAGTTGTGTATCGTTACTGGTCGAACTTAGAAGTGCTACCTTCTTCCAGTTTCAGGCACCTGAAAAGCCTCAGGGACTGGTACCCCTATTTCCTCCAGTAGCAATTCATCAAGGTGGCGGAATCACCAAGATGATATGCCCCCGGGTGGGCATTTCTTCAGCTGCAGCTGTTCTGGAGTATATATTTAATTTGGTAGGAGATTAAAAACAATATATTATTTTTTGCACTACAACGACATACGTGGGCGCCGGTGCGCTGTAATTATAAAATGCGGAAATTCATTCCCAAAATCAACATCAAAACATATTGTCGAAATATCAAATCAAGAATCAAATTATCATGTCAAATAAATTTTCTTTCTGAATAGAAATAATAAAGAAAACGAACTTATGCCTAAAATTAAACTAAAATTACTTAACATTAGAACATTCAAAGAAATATTTTTTAATATAATATAAAATACAGAATGACCCAAAATTAAATAAAACAATAAATGGTTTTATTTTGTTCACAACAATTTTATTCTTGGCCTTCGTTAAGGCATATTAATTCAGAGAACTGTACTGCTTTGACTGGTCCCAACTGTATTCTGATAGATTCATGTTTCTTCCAATATTATTTCTAAACGTGCGACGTTACATGCACTAGTACTTCAATGTGGCGACAATGATTATTGCCATTATAAATCAAAATTTGTTTGTTTATACGAATATATAAATGTATTTTTAGTTATTACATGTTATTGTTATTGTTACTTCTTTGTTAACGCTGCTTCGGCAAGCTAACAGCAAAAATAACATGTGATAATGAAACATTGTACGATAAGAATATAATAAAATAGTTACAGTGGAGTAAACTTCGGTCTAACTCAACAGAAAAATTATTATAAAATATAAGGTTTTTCAAGTTCAATTCTCAGCATTAGTGGTGTTAAATAGATAATGTTTCCAGTACACACTAGTAGAATGTAACTTGACTTTTTCCGTTTTCTAAAAGTTTTCGTATCAATAATTCTTAATCGAAAGAATAAAACCGAAATCAAGAGCAAAATTAAAATGATTTACTTAATTATATAATAATTTTAGTTCGATAAAGTCAGTCACATACGAAGAATTCTTACATTCAAACTTAATGAAACAAATAAATTTTAAATGTTCAAAATTTGTTTTCCTTTCTATGTAAATGCTGTCGTTGCGTTGCATTTTTAATTTTTTCATTTCATTTTATTTATTTACCCTAATCGAGTCCACAGGGTCATATATGATGAATAAAATAAATAACAGTTGGAATGATTGAATAACAAAAAAAAAAACAATACTCAGATGTTAACGAATTCAATAAATTCAATGACAAGGATTCAAATTAAATGATTGACAAGAATAGCCAATGATCCTTTCGCTTAAGATTAAATAAAGAGTTGGTAAATGAAAAAAAACGACTTCTTAGTTACATAATGATACTAATTGCAATTATTATGTATTAATTAATTAACGTATGTGAAGGTCACTGTAAGGTCTACATGATCTTCCTACGAAAGACTTTACAAAGATAGAGTTGCTAATTTGAGGTACTATTAGCTGTGAATAACGCGTTGTTCTAGAACAGTGATTCTCAACTACTGTGCCGCGGCACTTTTGTGTGCAAAAACTTTTGCAAATTTAAATTTTCCTCCACAAATCAACGAAACAGCAGTTCATATTTAGAAGGAATTAAAATTTTTTGGATGTCATGTATTGGCATTTGTACAGATGGTGCTCCAGCCATGACTGGACATCTAAAAGGATTTGTAGCATATATTAAAGAACTGAATGGTGATATATTAATTACCCATTGTTTTCTACATCGAGCAGCACTTGTTACAATATATTTCTCATCAGAATTGAAAATAGTTCTGGAAAAATTTGTTGATATGATTAATTACATAAAATCAAGACCATTCAAAAGCCGCTTATTTAGTAAATTATTCCGAACTCTGAAAGCGAAAAAGACAGAAGTGAGGTGGTTGTCCAGAGGAATTATTTTATATCGTGTGCAGGAATTAAAAGACGAAATATAAATGTTTTTTGAACAAGATAAAAATAATTATTCTTGATTTGATATTCCGACAGGGTGTTTTGATGTAGAATTTTGGAACGAATTTTCGTCATCCCTTGCCAAGTTTGGTTTGGATACAAACCGGTTTTGGCTATGTGCCATCTTCAGTGTCATTTTTCGTTCTCAGAACGATTTTTTTTAAAGTCATTCAGAAGAAACAATTATTTGCGTGAATTCGGATTTTTAGCATTCACCTACATTAAAACTATAAAAAAAGTCAGGATTGACGATATGAGAACAGCATTGTCATTTTTACCACCAATGTGCTGCCAAATTTTGAGATCGTTAAAAGTTAGCCGCAACAAAAAACAACAGGTTGAGAGTCACTGTTCTAGAGAAACGATACAAATATTTCAGGCATGGTCTCGTACTGTATTTTCTAACATGATAGAGATTTCATGGCATATTCAGAAACATGATCACAGGTTCTTAAGTTTATATGATTAAAAGTTATTTTGACTTGACAAAGGTTAGTTAGTGAGCAGCCACTGTAAATTTCTAGGCAGTAAATAATAATAGAGATTTCACTTCTATTTTTATTTTTGGTAGTATTCTTATTATATTAAGTAATCAATTGGAATCCAATGTAACGGTTGAAAGTAGTCCCCAATTTCCCTCCACGAAAATAAGACTTTTTCAAACGGTTCTAACAATTACCTGCTTATACCCAACCGCCAGATAAGCACAAACAATACGATCATAAATTATAAACTTGAGCATATCTTATCTTTTTCTATTAAAAAAATAAAATTTTTGTTTTCACTTTAAATCTTGGGAGTAAACAACCCTTGCAAACCTTGCAAATGTAGCAAGTCTAGCAAATATGCTACATTTTGCAAAACCATAACAACAAAATATATGAAAATAAAATTTGTTATACTTTAGCAAATATGCTAGGGCAAAAATCGTTGCAGATTGGTAATTTGCAATGCTAAAACAGTTGTGTATATCATTTTATTTTTAAAATCAAAGCAACTAGACACCAGTGCTTACAAAGTTTCACGGCGGTAGAACCATCTCAACAACTACCTATGAAAACTTAAAATTGAAGCTAAGACTATTAAAATTTTTTTGCTAAAATAATAAGAATTACATTATGAAACAAAACTCCATTAACTAATAAAAGTTTTTAAAAAGTTTATGCACACACCAAATACTTTCTTTGCGTAAACATTTTAGAGGCGGCGTTAGCATTTATATGCTGGCTGCGGCTTAGCTTATTGCATGCGGCAAAGTTACTTTATGCAACTTTGCAAGAAATTTGCTAAACGCTTAAAAAGGACACTCACGAAGTGTGTAAAAATTCCAGATATGCAATGAAGAGTGATTCCGCTAATGTAAAATTGTATGTTACCAAAATAACAATTAATGCAGTTGCAAAACTGAAATTCATCTCAAAGGGCGTGACACTATAGTCTCAAATAAGAAAAAATAAGCAGGTGACGCTTTTGTCGCTTCCTTGAAATAATCTCATAGCGTTCCCGAGGTACTCACAACTTTTTGATCATTTTGATAAATAGAACAAAAGTCGTGGATAACGGTAGATACTTAAGAAATAAAGTTTTAAAATTATTCATTCTGTTCTGTATATTCAACACGGGTTGGTTTGGAAACGAAATTTAAATCCATTTCCTATTTACGGTTGGGTTATACCAAATTTCAGCTCTCTAACTACAGTGGAAGTGACCCGTTCAAATAAGGGTGTCACCCTGGTACTCCTCAATAAAATTTGTCCGTTTTCAAAATCTCTGCTCTGTACCGTGCGCCCTAAAAGATTTTATATCTTTGCGATTACGCGTAACGTCAAAATTAAGTAGCGCAATGTGTGAATAGCCTCCTACTTCAAACCATAATACTTTTTTTCCTTTACGCGAAAGCCCATTTTTTCGCAATTAATCCCGGCTTTTAATTGTTTTTGCTTTATTGGAGTCGACGTGTAACTTTTAGTGATCGCATATAAAATAATCTAGAGATTTTTAGTCACACAAATGGTCCCTTAAATTTGATCAAATTGTTACTTTCAGCAAATTGAGTTTGCCACGAGCTGTTTTGTGAAATTGCAGTGCCCAAGCCACATGCCTGTAATTTTAAAGCTTTCCACTTAAGCCAAGAAACAATTATTAATTAATCTTGTAAAGCAATCATATCGCCTGTAGTGACCGGAAATGATATACAGTTGGCAATCTGCGTAGTCTGTCTGTGGGACATTTGTCAAAAAATTATAACTGGATTATCTTCAAGGTTAGAGTTTGTAGCTAGTAAAGACTGGCTGCCTGTACTTTATTTATATAACAAAATAAAGAAAAATATATATGATATACATATATGATGTCGAAATGGTATTACCAAGGAATACTTGGTCTAAGATCGGCAGTAGTGCATTGCTTAGGAATTTCAACAGTCACTTCTGGACACTACAAAATGAATAGGAACCTAGATGGTTTCCGTTTCGAAGTACACATCTGTGAAAACCCCGAATTCCCGTTCCATTTGTCAGCATTGCAGTCGTTTAAGAAAATCGCTTTGTCTTTTAATATTAAAAGCAGCGATAGCAATATAAACAAAATTAATTCATTCTTGATTAATTTCTTTTCAGTTTATAAATTCATATCATTTAAAAAAATATGTTTACAACTTTGAAAATCCCTTACACCCGAAAGGAAATGATATAAGATATTTTTGTTTTCACCTCTTTCACCAGATACGAAAATAAGAATTTCGCCAAATTTCATTCTCCTAAGCAAATCAGATTTACGAGGTTCGAATAAACTTAGAGTAATGAAAGAAGCCAGTGATCGTAGTTAAGAATAAATTGTTGTAAATTATAAAATTGTTTCGTATACATTTTGCTTATATCACAACCTTTGCAGCTTTGTGTGCTAGTGTACGTCTGACATATTGCCACCTTCCTTTATTCATAACTGCATCATATGGGGTTTCCCAAACAATATTAAAAGTATATTTGTTTTTCGGAGACTAAAAATTTCAATATTTTCCTTCCATCGTTTATGGTTACACTTCATCTTATTCCTCTTCAAAAAAATATAACAAAATAGAAAACATTTTGTTGTATTGTGCTTTTAGCGAAATTGTATTCTAACATATAAAAAATATTTCTCAGAAATATTCAGGCATTAACTAACAAGCCTCTGGCTGGAGTAAGGAAGACATTTCATAAAATGCACCCACATGGTAGTTGGGTGCTTGGTTATATTTTCAAGACAAACAAGTCAAGTGAAAAGACATAATGTTGATTAAAAAATTCGGTTACGGAAATTTACATATATGTGTGCATATATGAAATGGAAAATTGTTAAACTTCAGAAAAGAGAAAGTAGAGTGAAAATCATAAAAATCATTTAAATATTATTCAGTTATACTTATATATATTCAATTCAGGTAGGTATGTATGATAAGGTTGCAACACATAAATATAACACACTCAGTATCATCCACCAAAAGGCCTAACTGAGCTAGATGTTATCCATAGTTCCGGTGAGATTGTAAATCCTATTCTGTTTTAGAAAATTTTGTGGTTTGCATTGATAACATCGCGTAGGTCTAAAATCAATTTCTATAAAGGTATTTACTGCAGCGACTTATGGGGATGTCGACATACATACAAATAAATTAAGCTCTCTATAAACTTAGAATAAAACTAAAATAAATCAATAATGTTCATTTAGTCCAATAAATCCATATTATTCGTAACACTTGTTTGTACTATATATAGAGCGTTAAATTCAATTGGACATATCCGGTTATTCCTAAAAACTACACAATTAATATTCTCCTCTTTACGACTAAAGCAAAAATTATTATGTTTCACTTCTAATCATTTAATAAAAATAAAATCGAATAGTTTGTTTAATAACTTAGATAAATTTTACTTAATTAAAATCCTTCCTCAGATAATGGTGGAATATTGTTAGTATGAAAATAGCAAACAATCTTTCAAAGGTTACTGGTATTTTATTAAAGTAGGAGGGATATCGAAGCAGACCTCTAACTTTATGAGACCCTTTTCAACCCACCTTTTTCCTAAAATTGATTTCAGTAACCCGGTTTTTATGTCGCGACTACCATATTCTCATCCAAGTCTCGTGCTACCACTAGCCTTCACTCTTTACAGAATTGTTTTCAGATTGTCGATTAGAGACTGTAGGTCTTCTTCCTTATCAGGCTCTTGTAATGGTTAGCACTTGTCTAAGGCTTAGGTCTGCCATGGCCTTCAAATTTATAAAGTGTCTGCCCGTGGTCTTAAGCCTTATGCTAGCCGGTGCTGGACATTCACACACGATATGCGCTACTGTATCACCCTTTGTCTCTGAAATATTTTTGGAGACTCACTTCTTGAGAGGTTTTCCTGTTAATCTCTTCTGATGTCGTCTATTGGGGTTTCTTCAGAGATGTTTGAGTTTTACGTCGGCACTTGCTTTAAGGCTGACCTGACAACAGTGCTCTCAATTTTTGCTGTAGTTGTCAGCTACTTGACATTAAAAAAAAAACGGTTTTCGAATAGATTAAAACCGCACTTTTTAGGAAGCGGTTTCGTGTTGTTTAAATACCTCAATGCCTAAAAACATAAATAGCTACTTATGCTACTTTCAAAATAAACGGCTCATACAATGATCCTTCTTACCTTAGTAGTTGTTAACGCTTTTTCTACATTTTTTTATTCGTCAGCATAACTTAGATTTCTCTACAATCGAACACGAATGAATCCATTCCTTAAAAAGCCAAACATGAATTTGCTATTAATTCAATTACTATTAAAAATTTGTAGATATTCTTATATCCATTTTGAATAATTACAAAATTTTGGTATAGTCTAGAATTTTATAAAAAATTGTTGGAGTCTTCATATGCACCAATTGCTTTGTTGCTATTGTTGAAATAAGAATAAGCAGTTGCAGCCATATTTTGTTTCGGAGAACATAATATATATTTGTTGTGACCACTGGACCAGCATATTTTATCTCTGTGTTCACGAAGTAATTGATAATTTTCTCAGTCCAGTTTTAATTTTGTTGATTAAAGTATTTCCATTATTTTTAAAGCACTACAGAAAATATAAAAAAAGTAAAAGTTTTTACTTTCCTTAATACTCCTTGAACCTGCAAATAACCCTCTAACCAGCCAAAGTGACCTAAGAACTCAAAATGGTGATGATATGTCCTTTAGTGTTTTTGTACGTTTTCTTTTACTTCATTTACAACTCCCCAGTTGGCTGTGATGGCAGAGCATTAAAAATACTTTACTTTTAGTACCTTTTCTTTACGATTTTATACAGCAGCTCGAACATGTGCATGAAAATGTATTAAACAAGTTTGATGGCAGACACAAAGTTGCAGACAAACTTGGTTGTTTAATCCATGGCTTTAAAGGTTTATTGTCTTTTTTAAATTTTTAATGTCAAAAAATTCTTCAACAAATTAAAAAAGATATTTCTCAAGTTTTTCTTCAATCTCAAGGAAGTAATTAACGCTAATAAATGGCCCGATTACCAAATTATTTTATATTAAAGGATTAAGTTGTTGTATCTTAAAGAAAAATTATTTCGATGATGAGGATTTTGTTCCCGTTGATCATTTTTAGAAAGCTGCGTGGCGGAAAGTATATGCTAAGGTAGATAGACATGTTAGAACAGATGCGGATAGGTAAATCATGCGCTAATAACAAACGCACCAATACGCAACGCGTAAAGGCGGAACAAGAAATATTCTCTTTTTGTCAGAATTAATTCAGTCATAATTGTTTGGCCTACCACTGTAACTTTTAATACCAAAAATAGATGACATATTACTTTTCATTTCCAAAGAACAAATTATTTTGCTCCCAAATAAGTTTTAAAATTGTTTAATATTTTATTTACGACACAGTACATTTTACGACACTCTTAATACTGTTTATGTATGAGAAAGAATATATTTTTTGCAATCTAGAATTCAATAAATATATTTAAAAGTGATAAGTTTCTATGGTGTCTAGACTGGCGTATAACGTCATACACATTTGTTCAGTAGTTCATCTTGTAAATCAATTGTTAGCTTCCAAGTCAAATTATCGTGAAGAGTATAAGTGTAAAAAGCTTTCTAATAAGGGCAGTTCAATGTCGAAAAGTTGGTGTACCCATGTTCTTTTGGCGGCGTCTGTTAAATCTGTTTTCGATTAGTAAGCAGTTTTCATAACTCATCAACCATACTTGTAGTTTACTACATAATCTGCAACCACCCTTTTATCTAAGAAACGCCAGATCGGTAGGGTACGATCAGTTTCTTGGCTAACTGGGTAACCCACATGAGATTTCTCCGTATCGACCACAAATGGATGAACTCCTAGTGAAAAACATTTTAAGTGTTAGCATGTGCATAGAAGTACTAATGAATCAATACCCTACTCCCAGCTATAAGAACCTTTGTTCTTCCTCATAAGTAACATATTGCGTGCTACATGCATGCATAAAATAAGTTCATTAGGACAATATCAGAATCTGATTTCTTTTAGGTTCCCATCTATATCAGATAGTTAATTGCGTTTCCCGACCAACGTCTATATAAATCGAGAGAAGACATAATTGCAACATGCCAGATGCAATCAGGTGCCTTGGCAATGTCTAGTGCACATTACTTTGACTTTATTGAACCATTTTTCCGAAACAAAATTAAGCTGCTGGACTCAAAATATTTGGCAAGATGGAAGTTTTTGTTGCATTGCATAATTACCAAAATTGCAAATTGTCATTACAGTGGCAGCATTTTTCGTACTTTAACACCAGTGCTGCTATCAAGAGAATTGTGTTTCGCTTTCTATAAAATTGCCACTATTAAATATTGAAATGGAGAAAAAAATTAGATTTTAATTAGAACGGTTTCTCCAAAAATAAGTCACTTCAGCCTGTCAAAAGAACAAGGTTCTGCGAGCGGATTCCGACAGATGGTGCCGAAAAATATACGTTTATCAGAATTGTGAAAGTTGGCCTTTATTTGAGGGGGATGTTGCAAATTGTTATAGTAAATCGGAATAGAAAATCTTTTAATTTTTGAAACAATCGAACCCTCTAACTCTTCGCTCTATGAGTTTTTTCGTCCCTGCCTTGAAAAAGCGTAAACAACTCTCGTTACACATCAACATCTTTCCGTTGCACAGTGTGTTTGCTATACCGAAAAGAAATTTGGTATATATAATGCCCCTACAAAAGTGATGCGGTGATGCTCTGATTATTGCATTAATGGCGCAACCGTTTGGGCCAGTGACAAAAACTCAAACCCTGCTACATTCACAAACACATGGCTACACTTTTAAAGTCTTCACAATTAAATCTCATCTCTTCTTAAACGACGTTTGTGTTCCAAAAAAAAAAAAGTAAACAAAACAAACTTCCATTAGGGATTCTAATTATGTAGTCGTGTGTATGAACTCACACATAGACGCAAAATATAACAGACTATTTGAAACAAAGAAAAAAATCATCAAAAAGAAATAAAACTTGCAAAGAACTTTTGTTTTCGCAAAAAGCTTGAGTGATGTTTTAAGTGGTAGAGATTTCCTTTTTTTAACAAATAATTTTATTTTCCATACACACACATATTCTACGGCAAATATTTTACAATTTGTGTTGGCTGTGCGAAAATGTGGGTAACAATTCTCTTGTGGGAAAAGTGTCTTCTTAATGCATCCATATATCGTATAAGTAAAATTGCAATGTTTGTTTAAAAAAGAGACAATCGAAATAAATGAAATGAAATGAAGCAAAGCAAACATAAGAATCTACTCAATCTAAGTGATATACGATGTCGAAGGAACGCTTCGTTAAGTTGCTGTAGTGGCATATTTTCTTTTATGTCATATAAAATAATTTTATATTGCTTTAAATAATGGAGCACTTGTTTGCTTTTTCAGAACAATTTACCACAGAACACAGAATGAGAAGTTATAGGTGCGGTCAGATTAGTCAAACATTTGACGAAATATATTGATTCAAGCTGAGATCTAGGGTAAAATTCGAATAAATATTAATGTCGGTATGTTTAATTGACTCAATATTTTTATTTTATATAGTTTGTTTTGTCAAATGTACAAAAATCCTGACAATTTGTGAATCGTTATTTTAAAAATACATATGCTAGAAAATCAAACTTAAAACTAACAGCTGGGGACAAGCTTTAGGTTTCGCTGGGTTTCTATCATTCCACTTCGAATCGAATATAAAAAATTCTTAGGACTTAATTGTATACCACAAAACTGAAAAAGGACAAATATGGCTGTGTTTTGAAATAGGGCCAAGAACAGGCGATGACATATATTGCCTCTAATAAAAGTCCGCTTCGCAAAATTTTTCAGAGGAAATGTTAAGAACATGATAAAACGAAGTGATTTACTAAATTGCTCTTTAATGTGAAATGCCTCTACAATCCTTTATATATGCAATATGACACCGTTCAATTGTTAGCATAAGGTTCGTATAATGTCACAAATCCAAGTCTAAACTTAAGCGATGGCCTAGGTCCTTGATTTAAGGATATTGCTCAATTGTGGCTTGATGACATAGATTAGTTGCTTCAGGAAACCGCACATCTGAAAGGGATAACGGTACCTTGAGCCGTACATGGGGAATTTCCGTCGAGGCATTTACTGTATGTCGTGTAGTGTCGTACTGCTAGAGCAAAGTGTCGACCATGGTCATATTGCTCAATTCGGGGGAGAAGAATTTGATTACCAACGAACCCTAACGAACATGGTTGCAGCATGGTCAGCATAACCACATTTTATTTTCTGCAACAATATATTGTTTTGGTAAACATATAATAGTTATTTGAAATAAATTTTAACATTACTTTAGTTTCGAGAAACAAGTTATTGTATACAATTAATCAATATATGACTTTCATTCATAAAAACTACAACATGGTTGAGTGAAATAATAAAAATTGTAGTTATACTCCAATCACAACGAAATTGTTTTGGCTAAAAAATTAAATAGTAACTCTAACCATAAAATGTGTTCAGATTTAATTTCGTCACCTAAATTTAGCCCTAATCTAGTCACGAAAACTTTATAAGAAATCCAAGCAAAATATGACTGAAAGGCAGATGCCGTGAGTCTACGTATTAGTTTTGTTAACTTCTGTACATTTGATTTTATATTTTATTTTACATCAAATCAAAAAAAATTAAGAGGAAGATCATATGCTAAAATTTATAATTTAGCCAAGATAGACACTTTGAACCCCAACCCATGTGCATGTGCTCCTCAAGTATATTTTACACTTTGAGATTGTAAGTGCCTGAAATTTAAGCTGTAGTTCTGGCTGCTCCTTGATTTTCTTACTACAATTTTGTTTTAAAATTAAAAAAGTGTTTAATTTCTATTAATTATAATTAATCAATTTATTTTTTTTTGGTTCTAAGTGAGTGTGCCCTGAAGCTGTGAAAGGTGAAAAATATTTTGTTAAGTTTTAATTATTTATTACTGAAAGCGTTAAAAATTTTAACAGGACTTGCGACATGCATGGACACAATGATAGCCTCAACAGCGAAAACCAGCTTTATACTTTTTTCACGTACTTATTTCCCACTTTATATTTTGAAGTAAATGTTTAATTTAATTTATTGTATTAGAAGCCAGCTTTCATTATCATAATTGCTAATACCTTTGGATTTTTTGATTTTTTTTTATAAAGTGTAACCGTAAAGTAATAAAAGTTTTAACCAACAAACACGAATAAACTTTTGATGGTTTCTTGTTGTTGCTTGCAATGTTAACTTGCTTCGTTAGCCTCTCTTACTACTATTTGCTGAATGCAGTTTTTCAATTAAAAGTTTGCTGCCAGCCAAATGAAAGATGTTGGTTGTATTTTTTTTTTTTTTTTTTGCATTCTTTACCAATTCCATCACATACAGCTGTTTGTGCCAATTTGTATTTATTTTTGTCCACTACTACAATGGCAAGAAGTGTGTCAATTATTGTTGTGGTGGCGTCGAGGTCAGAAGAGAAATGAAAAAATTGAAACCCAAAAAACCTTAACTAACGATGCTACTGGTAATGGTATTCAACCTCAGTTATCATTGTAAATGTATTTTGCGTGGCCTCTACTCACAAACAAACCATACAGCAAACTCCAAAAAAAGAAAAACAACTACAACAACAAAACCATCTACAAGGGCCAGAATTCCACTACTGCATACAACAACAACATACGAGATGGGATAGCATACGAATCCAGCAATAACAAACTGGCATAACTGCTGGTGTCTGCTATTTTGTAGCCAGCCATGCAACAAGTGTGTGATGTTATGATGAATATTTAGTGTTTAAAACAAGAAATTGTTTTATGGTTTATATACAACAACAGATTATTTAAATGGTAAAAGTATAAATATCCTTGTGTGCGTGTGTGTAGATGTAGCAAAAGCAGCTGCTTGTATTTTAGTTATGTATATGGATACCATACGGTTGAAAAATTTGTTTTTAAAATTTTAATAAAAAGATTTTAAATAAAATAAATTTTATTTTACAAACGAAATGTTTTTTTGCCGGTCATCTGCAAAATATGCACAAGGATATTTAAAGAACATTGTTCATTTGTTGAAACCAAGTGATAGAAATAGTTTTAATCAAACAAATCATGCTTTGAATATGTTTGCCTGATGAAGATATCGTATCCCTATTCTTCTTCTAGGAAGCAGGTGGTTCTTGATAAAAATTGCAAACGAAATCTGTTTGCGTTAGGTTTTTTTGTTGCATGTTTAGTCGGCTCTATGTACTTCTTTGACTACTGTGATGTTACACATTTACTTGATTGTTAGTACTGCTTTGATGACGGTGTTTTTTTTTTACTTGGACTTGGTTTGTTCTTCAACGAGGGAAGATTTTTTTCTTATGCTTTGCCACATTTATCAACTGATTTATCTTAAGTGTTAATTTCTTGGTGACTTTATACGGTTTGTAGTTCTGTACTTGCACTGTAATTCACACTTTTAAAGCACAACAGGTTTATAACAAATTAAAAATGTTTTAACAGCCTTTATAATTTTCGCAGTTAATTCCATTTTAAACTTTGTTTACACAATTTATTGCGATCTCACCAGCTAAGTTTGCATTTGATATTGTATATTTTAAGCAACAGAAACTCTTTGTGGTATCGGCAACACTTAGTTTAAAATACTGGGGCATTTTTATGTAAAAAATACCACTTTTTCAAATACCAGTGAAACAGTGAATGATCCTGTGAAATTTCGGGTATCATTAATACAATCGACTATGAAGACTCTATACATAAGAAAATCGCTTGTATGTGCTCATAATAAAGGACCAATGAAGATGCGTAAATTTTACTATTCGTTTTTAATTTCATGCTGCGAGTTGGCTTCTTCCATTCTCTTACAAGGTCTCTAAAATTGTTATTTTCCCTAAACCAGGAATACGTTATACAGGACCATTAGCCTGTTGTGAATTTTATCAAGTATCGCTTTAAACCTTGTCTAGTAAATCATAGTACTATTTAGCAAGTCCAGACAATTGTTACCATTATTAGATCGCCAAATAAACAATACTGTTCGGCTTCATTTATAGACATTACAGTCTACTCAATCAATTAGTAGATAGAGTTCTTCCTCATAACTCCTACAGGCTTCTTGGAAGCTATTTGGGAAATAACACGTTTGCAGTAGTCATTTATTTAGAGCGGCTTTTATACAGAGGATATGCCTACAAGTCTAAACACATATACGCCAACGTTTGTGTTCATCAAGATCCAAGCATGCGAACAAGTTTATGCTCATATTATTCAGATAGAGGACTTGCCTAAAAGTGGAGAATAAACGTAAATCCAACGAAATGTGTTCTGAAGACAAAATGTTTCTCCAATAAAAATAACCATAACGCCATTCTAGTTAGTAATAAGTGCTAAATCAACCCTGGCCTTGGAATACAAAGGTATATGGTCATATGGCATTCAGCTGTACATCCAGAGGTCACAAAGACCACAGTCTTAGATTTTTAAGCTTATCGTATCGTATTTAAGAAATATAAGTATCTATGAAAATCTAGAGGTTCCCATTATCCAAAAAATAAAAAATACTCCTTCTAATATGTAAATAAATTATTGGTCCGTGTCAATTGTATACAATTAGAGCAATTTGATGGGTACCAGGGACTAAAAACCTCCCACATTGAGACTGGCGAGACGGCTCTTCCTACCAAATAGTAGAGAGTTTATTAAGAATTGAATACAACTAATTCGTTAATAAATTTGTAATAATACCTATTAATGTAGACAGATATACAACCAAATGGCTTACTTCATGAATCCCTGTTCCACGACTTGATTTCGGGAAACTGATTTGTAATTTACGATTACTTATCTTTTTTTTTGGTTTTTAACAAGTGTCTACCTGTGATGCTAACTCTTATTCAAGCCATTGCTAGATACTTATCCACAATGAGCGCTGTGGTTTTAATGCAAAGCTAACATTGCAGTTGACCTAATCAATAAGTCCAACGGTTGGAATCCCAGCATTGCCTCGATTGCCTGTGTTAGTGCCGTACCCATTGCATCACATCTACTCAGACAGACAATCCTCTGAACACCATCTCACTTACTTACGATAGGTAATAATTAATAAATAATATTTTGGATGCAAGACTTGAACATTTATTACGATTTTCTTTTAGAAAGATTCAATAAAATAAAATTAAACTCGAAAATTAAATTATTCGGTTTGGCAAAACATATCGTATGATATAAAACCGTCAGATCAGCTAAATAGTTAGTGTTGTTCAGATCAATTAATATTGTGAATTGCGTCAAGTGTATCCCCTCCTGGACTTCGTCAAGAACAGTAAAAAGTAAACGCCTTGCTAATTCGTACAGAAGGTTTTTTGTATATCACAAAAGTTCCAAGAAGCGATAGTACCACAGTGCTATAGAACATGTTATATTGCCAAAAATTCCACCAGTATTTTACAAAGTAAAACTTAAACGATAAAAACAAACTTGAGAGTAGCAAAGAAAACAGTCTACAGTATAAGTACGCACGGTTTTTCATATCAGCTTTAAAGCAAAATTGAGAAAACACGCAATCAACTCACTATCTGTATAAGTTAGCACTTACTAAAGAATTGCTCTAATACAATTTCTTCCAGTTGCATATGGTTTTTGATGCACTTGAGAAGTTCCATAACTTCGAAGGATACTTGTCTTCGTTCGAGAGTTTTCATGTTTTTATTTTTTTACCGAGATCTTTGTCCACATAAATTTCTGCCAATCAGCTGTTAATCAACTGACAAAGTGAACTTTACCGAAATGACAAAACACATACATAAAATCTTAAATACAAAGGAAATATCCAACAACATTGCCGAAAGCATTAAAAAAACATACATAAAAATTAATACTAATTTCTGTAACTCGTTTCTACATAATTCTCTAACCTTCGCTGTTGGTATATGAAACAAAACTAATTGAACATTCACCAAAAAAAAAAAGTAAAATAGAAAACAGTTGAACACTTGAACACCAAAAACCCAGAGTAGTAGTCAATTTGTTGCAAACCAAAAATTAGTTGTGGTCTCTGCTTAATTTAATGTACGAATGCAAACATAAGGTCCAAATGCATGTAGACGTGACTATTTACGCTGTCATTATATGACCCAAATAACAAAAAATAAAAACTTAGACGGCAAGTCTTTTCACTCTGCAGTTGTAACATTAAACAAACTAAAATTTTATCAGCCAGGACCAATACATGCAAATATGTTTTTGAATTAAAAGAGCAAGCAGCTTCTAACAATACTCGTGTAGAACGCATGCATGTATATAATTGTAAATTTAGTATATAATTGATGGAAATAAATTTTATTTATGTATGATTGTGTGTGCTGGTGTGAATGTATATGTGTGCTTTTTTTAAACACGCACATGTTATTTGTGCAACAAAGATATGAGCGCATACTCGCACTGGATTACACAAAGGAATTCACTTTCAAATTCAATTTTATTTGAAAACAAACCGAACTCAAGCACAAAAACAGCAGAATGCAATAAAATACACGTTTGCATATTTATAAAATTTTTTCTTTTCAATGTAACAAGAACCAGGAATTAAAGTTACCAGATGATGGTGTATGGATTCTGTCTAAGATTGCTCGGCTTAACAAGGAACTAAAATTTTTATTCAGTATTTAGGAAAGAAACAAACACTTGCCATTATATTCACTTAATTCGTTAACATAAATATATATAATCGAAAAACTTTGAATAAAAATTTCAAATTTCGAAATTTGTCAAAACTTTGATATCGGAATTTTCATAAATATAGGATGAAAATTTATTACTTTCCCATATTTCAACCTGCTTTTAAAATTTTCCAACATCAAAATGTGAAGGCTTTGTAATTAATGTTTTACCTAAATTCGAAATTTCGTTGTTTTAAGATTTTTTCAAAATATGTTACAGTCTTTTTTCTGGGAAGGATCTCTTATATTCTAAGCTGTTGAAGAAAATAAAATTTTTGTAAGAAGAACGAAATTGTTTTTTAGGAAAGATTATTCTTTTGTAGACAATTTTATCCTTTTCTTGAAAAGTTAATGAAAAGTTGGTATTATAACTGGCGACGAGTATTGGATCTGCTCTTACCATCCGGAAACAGACGATCAATCGGCTGAATATCGTGCCAAAGGTGAGCCGAAGCTTTTAAAAACCACGAAAGCAAGATCTTTTTGCAAGTTTTCTTCGATCATCGAGGTGTGGTGCACTTCGAATTCCTTCCAACCGGCCAAACTGTCAACAGGGAATACTATTTGAGTATAATGCGTCGTTTGCGCGAAGCTATTCGTAAAAAGAGTCCAGAATTATGGGCCGACAACTTTTGGTTTTTGCACCACGATAATGCACCGCCGCATTGATTCTTCGTGAGTTTTTCGCCAAAAAATTCAATCAGTATCGTTCCACAACCAACGTATTCGCCTGATTTAGCTCCGTGTGATTTTTGGTTGTTAAGAAAACTCAAGCGAACGCTGCAGGGAAACCGTTTTGAGTCAATTGAAGACATTAAACGTGAATCACAACGCTCTATTCCGGAAATTGACTTTAACAACTGTTACGAGGTTTGGAAAAAACGTTGGCACAAGTGTATTGCAGCTGGCGGGGATTATTTTAAGGGGGACGAAATAGATTTGGCAGAATAAAGAAAGGAATTTAAAATTATGAACAAAGTCTTACTATTTTTTGCCCACAGTAGTATTTCATTCAAAAAATAGGTAAGTCTACAATGTCCTATTAACGGATCAGTGTAGATTTTAACATCATACCAGTTGGGATTTTCAAAAGGTTCTACCGTAATCAGTTCGAAGTCAAGGAGTTTTTTCGATTTTCTCATGCCTGCTTGAGCTCTCCAGCATTCGAGTTGACGTAGCTTTTGCACTTCGCGCATTAGGTTATTTATGAAGCTCTTGTTTACCATAACGAAGGCTTCTGGATGATTTAAGGGATTGTCTGCACCCTCTTTGGCTATTTCATTGCCTACATGTCCCTTAAGTCCCACTATTCACATTGGAGTAAATTAAATTCATCGCTGCTTTGATTGGAATGAGTAGTTTGCTAATGAATATAAGGCAATCTGGCGTACATATTCTTCTAGGAGATAGAAGCTGATTTCCTCATTGCAACTGCTTTGCGAAAATGTGACCCTACAATTCCCGCCCCAATACTGCCACTGTGAGTCCTGTTCTATTTTATCTTATTATTTCGCCAAGCTGAGCGTTCATGGATGATCACTTTAAAGTGCTTATAAAAACTATTGATCCAGATGGTATTTAGAATCGTTCTAAGCCCAGCAAGATTGCTTCTTGATTTGATATTCCGATAATCTCTCTCACAACACAACCCGGTCTCGGCTACGGCTATGTGCCATATTCAGTATTATTTTTCGTTAAGAACGAAATATCTACACCCAGTAAGATTGACTGCCTTCTAATCAGCTGGATTGGGTAGCATAGGCTGCTCTCTTTTTAACTGTGGGATGCAATGTAGTCAGTTTAGTGAACATTCCTCACACTACGCTTTGCTTTGGTTACACTCTAGCAGGTAATTCGACTCATCTTGTTTAGGATCATCCTAGCCTGTAATTGTTCTACTATTGTACTATAGAGGCATAGGTGACTTTTGGTACTAGTATGGTTTTAGCCATCATTTTCGGCTCCATAGTTTTATCATAGAGTCTTTAACACACATATCTTTATCTTAAGGCTTTATTTGTTACGAATGCTAAGTGTTTTTTGACATTAAGAGTTTTATCTAAAACAACTCCTACATATTTTATGTTCTCTGATAGTATTAAGTGTGTGTCCCCTAATATCATGGCCCTCGACTCAGCTTCCTTCTTCTGGAGAAGGGTACTCCAATATTCTTTTTCGGATCTACATAGAGTTATTTTTCCTCACACAAGTCATGCATGATGGGATAAGATAGTTGCATTCGATCGGTTATTGCAGAGTCAAATTTGCCTCTGATCTGAGATCATCCATCATCACCAATAATTATAAATTTAATAGTTTTTGGATTTTTTAAATTTAAAACGAATTATTGTTTTTATCGATATTTAATTAACAGTTATGTTTACTACATTTTGGTTTTGTGGTGAATTTTTGGAATATTTGGTATAATTTATAATTTCTGTGATCAATTATAATATATAAATTCAATGGTTTTTCATATTTTTGGTGAATAATTTTAAGTTTCAATTTGTAGTGAATTCGAATTTTTTATGAAAATTTGGATAACAACGAAATTTGTGAAAAATTTTTTAAAAATAAATGTGAAATTAAGTGAATCTCGGTTCTTTAATAAAGTTTAATTTTTTGTAAATTTTTTTTTTGTTCCAGTTTATCGATTTTGCAGTGCATTTAAAATTTTTGCATAATTTAGAATTTGTTGTTGGAAATTGGGGTTTTTAATGATTTTTTTCGGTCGGTTTGTAAAATTTTCGGTTTCTTTTTCTTTAGGTAAATTTTTAAATTGGTTTAACATTTACGTCAAGGACTCTCGAGTAGGTATTTGTATAACGCTTTGAAAGCAAATTTGACAAGAATTCAGATTATGTATATTTTATTTTTGGATAATCAATTTATGCAAGATATTGCTTTTTTTAACTTTTTAGTTTATTTTGGGCCAACAAAAATTGATTTCAACATCGTGAAGTCGGTAAAATAACTCCATAGGCATCCAGAATATATTCACTATTACTATGGTTGCAAAAATTACAAGCGGAATAACAAACTTTTATAAACCGATTCACTTTTTGTTACGGGTATACAAAGTTGTTGTCTGGTAACGTTGTTATAAAATGGGATTTCGAGGCTATAAACGATTGTATAGCAACAATTGGCGTCCTAATATCTTACTGCCCATCTACATACATACTCAAATATATAGTGTTGTTTATATCTAATGTCGGTCTGTGTTTGATGCAGCACAAATACAGCAACATTAGCAAATAAAACAAAAATATGGTTTGTGTACGTTGTACTGTGGACGAGATGGCCAATACAGCCATGTCCAATGTTGAATTGAGATTATTGTAATAATATTTTTGTATGAATTGGGAAACACCGAACTGAATAATTTTTTTTTCTATTTAAATTCTAGTGTTGGAGCAATTGTTTGATTACAGATGTTTAATGGTTGTAAAAGTAAATCTTCCCGTTAAATCTAGTGTGTTTGAAGGTCATATTTCTTTAAGGATATCACTTATTTGTAGCCAATTCATCCACTGTGCATTGGACGAGATAAACGCTTATATAAAAGTTCTTTGTATTGGTAGCACTATTTTGTGTTCATATTTTTGTCCGTTCGCTTGTTTATTCGCCCGTCTGTTATCCTTTTTGCATGCCTAACCGGATCAGCATTTGATAAGTAAAACATGAAATAGTGCAAATTAGGTTTAATGTTTTGTTCAGAAGCCACGATAATACTGTGTGGGGCTTTATACAGAGTGGTATTTGACATTTGTAAAATGTAAGCAAAGTATTTTACGTGCATGCACATGAAACAAAAGAAACAAGAAAACTTAATGAAACACTTTTTAATAATTCGTCTGAATAGTTGATAAGTGGTTGTGTTTTAGAATTTCAAAGCCAGTACATTGTGATATGTTAAGCAGTTATGTGGCTCGTTAATTTTATTGGAATTATATTAGTAGTTTCAGATATAAGAATATTTTAAGCTGGGAATGACTTACGCTGTTATGTATACATTGACGAGGGAGTTATAAGATACTGTCAAATGACTACCGATTTGGATAAATATGTTAAGCTAAAACACAAAAAGAACCATAATGTATATCCTTGTTTCTTGGTAACCCTAGATATATAAAATTATATCCTTTAGAAAGCAGAGACAATGCGAGAGGCGAAAGATTATCTACTTGATAGGTTTTCTTTGTGGTCAATAGTATAATCAGTATTTATTTTTAACAAAATTCGGTCTTTAAATCTGACGCACGATAGATCATGTTAATTTATTTACCGCAATGGGTATTAAAAAAGCTGGATGCCTTTTATGGTTTTGAATATATTTAAATGCACTTCGATTTCTGGAAATAATTTAAGTCCTATTCACTCGATTTGAGCTTGTTACCAGCCGGTGTCATAGTTAGCCAATTCAGAACCACAAAAGATTAATTTTACAGATATTTTCTTAAAACCTTGTATACAAACTCTATGTGTCCATCAAAAAAATACCTTAAAAAATTAGAGGTTGCGTACAATTTAAAAAAATCTGGTTTCGAAAGTCAGATTACCGTTGCATCTAAGAAAAGAGACACTGGCAAATAAAATAGACAATGTATATCCAAGGTCGAAAATTATAGATATGAAAATTGTGTGTATGTATAGCTTAAACTAGATTTGTATTGCCAATCAAAAGTAGGCGCGTTAATGCAACTAACAGCCACTTCTTAAAATAATTAATATTTAAGTCTAAAAAAGTCTCGAAAGTAGTATGTATTCCAGAGAATTTGAAAACTGCTCTGATTTTGTGAATGGGGAGAATTATCATTAGGAATAGGCGAGAGAATCCGATTTTGGTTAAAATTGTTAACGCTAATTATCGTGTATATTTGACAAAACATTTGTTAAAACAAAATCGATATAACCTAATGGGTATTTTTTTAGCTACATGAGAAATCCAAATGATGCACAAGACAGAAATATTGTTGAAATTAACTTTTTTTATTATAATCTGGTAGATAATTTTCATGATCTCCGACATATGTTCGGCGCGTCTAGTTACCATCCATTCGATCAGTTCAATCTTGGAGTACTTTCTCAAGTTACTGTGGCCGCATGGCGACAAGGGTGGCTTGAATATTGGCTTCCAATGCTTTAAGGGTTACTAGTTTGTCGGCGTAAACCAATCACTTAATATAGTTCCGTAAAATGTAATCCAGAGACGATAAATCGCACGAAAGAGGAGGCCAGAGAACAGTACCACTTCAGGAAATAAAGTTGGCAGTAAATCGATGTTTAGCTGATTAATTTTTAAAAACAAAAAATCAGTTAGCATGGACCGAAAGTACTCGCCATTCACAGTAACAGCAAGTCCTGTCGCATTGTGAAGCACTAGTGTGTCAACCGCATAAACCGCATATATGTAATGGGGATTCGGTAACGGGGGTGAGGATTATCTTCCCTCTAAATACGACAATTTTGCTTATTGACGTAACGATTTAACCAGAAATAAACTTAATCACTAAACACAATTCTTCGATACAAATTGTCATCTTCAGCAATTTTAATTGAGGGCTCTCATCAACAATGCGAAGCTAACGTTTGGCTACAATTCTTGCATAAGCTGTATTTTATAGGCACATAAGTCAAGATTCTTTCGTACATTTTTCCCCGTAGTAGGCGGTCAAAGGCCAACAATTTGAGAACAGCGACGGATCGCTATTTCGGCGACGTCTTCAATATTTCGCGCTACAGCAGCAATATTCTTTGGTACGCACATTTCTTTGTCTTGTTGACGGTTTTGAAACAAAACGACCAGCAACTGCACGCATTGCTGGCTCACTAGACCGAGTATGTTGATCGCTGGCCAAGTGCTCTATGACCTTGGAGAAGAGGGTTTTTTACAAACTTATTTCTACAATTTGGAAGCGTTGTTCTAGCGTTAAATGATTCATGATGACTTGCCACTCCATCCTGAACAGACTTTTGATATTCTCAGCTGTCTAACCATAGTTATTGATATCGATAATTCTCGTGCAGCTAAAAAATTATTATATTATTAATAGTATCGAGTATTAATAATATAATAATTTTTTAGCGTACTTCTCGTTAAATGTCTCTACCGAAATCCACTGACATCATAAGAATATAATCGTAGGTGTTTTTAACTTTAAGCTAAATACTGGTTATTAGGAGAACAAAATTGATAAAAAAATAAGTAAACATTATTCAAGCACAAATTTAATACTGAAAATTAATGAATTATATTCCTCCATTTCTACAATCAATTTAATCTCTTTCATAAATTTGTTGCTTTTAATTACGAGTAATGTTTATTTTCAGAAAATAATTATTCCATGTTATTGTGTTGTTAAATTTTATTAACTACAGAGTAAACAAATTAATTAAGATAATTTGTAGATGTGTTGCTTTGTTTTATTGCAGTGTCGACTGCAGCGTATGAGTAATAAAAAAAGTATATTTTTCCTTCCTTCCTTGTTTAACATGACGTATGAGTGAGTATCAGGTTATTTTCCCGAATATGTATAGAGCACATAAAATTTCACTTAATCCCATTAACCTACTTTAATGTAATTAAAATATATTTTGCCAATATTTGCTGAGGTCAAATTATAAAACATTAAAGAGTATTACGCAATAACAACATTTACACCGAACAAAAGAATATTCAATGAGATAAATATTTACGTCCTGTCGTGCCATTTCATACCAATTCAGTGCAATTCGTTCCGTTGGTGGTAATCTTATTAAAGCTCAGCTTGCTGTGAAATTATCGAATGAAATACAAAAAATTAATTTAAAATCAAGAGAAACAAATTACTTTCTGTTGTAAGAGGAAAAAAATTAAATAAAATGAAACGGCAACATCAGTGGCAACAACAGAACGGCTAAAGCAAAAATAATCATTAACAACATGTTGTTGCTGGTTGCTTTCATTATTAGTTAAAAATAAAGCAAAGAAAAAATAAAAGTAACAATTGAAAAAATTGCAATAAAGACGAGCTGCTGGGAAGATATAAAACTATGGAAACATCTTCTTTGTGTTGTTTCTGTATTCACACCCTATAGAAGAATTTAAAAATAAATTTTTGGGTTACAATATTGTTTCAAGATTTTCTACAAACTTCTGCAGCTTGTTTCTCAGTGCTGTACTGAAACCTTATCTGTCAATATTCTAACCTACTAAGTCAAAGGAGAAAGCTTCCTGTTAATTTTATTTATTTTTTTTTTAAAGAAATTGAAAAGTAATCCTCTGCAAATGCAGAGCTAGAAGGAATAGCCCTCGAAGACAATGAACCGGACGATGATGAAGTAGGGACACCAATAAAGTTGATGATCAACGAATTTGTGGCAAGAGGTGGTACTGACCAAAGCGTAAAAACAATTTATTGTACAGCAACGCTGTAATCTATCGACACATCGAAGTAATATTCATGGAGCAAACGTATAAATATTTTGTGAGCTTAGATTTGGTGGCTATTATTATGCCTCACACCAATACAAAGGCAAGAAATACCAGCAGCGTGTGGAATTAAAGTCACCACAATACAACTCAAAATACATGGCAGGAAGTGACAGCCAGAACAATATATATTGTTCTGGAAATTAAATATAGTTGGAACGTTTAGGAAAAATAAAACCCAGTGGTTCGACGACATTTGCCTTCCGACAAAATATGTCAACCAGTTTAGAAGGTCCCTACAAAATATAAGCTGTGGTGCTACTTACCTCACTTCACTATGATGGCGAGATAGCAATGGCAAATCTGAAATTATCGAATAATAAGATCAAAGATAGGGTCGAAGTCGTGGACCAGTTGTTTCCAAAGTACACTGCCAAGCGAGTGGCAAGACCCACTAACTGGGTACTTATGTTACATGCAGGAAGCACCAGAAAGAAAGCAAACACGAAAAGCATGAAACAGCTACTAAAAACCGATGTGCGTAGAACACTTGCTTACCTCCCGTGGCTACGCATTTACGTTGGTGACAATTTCGGAATCTTATGGCTGAGGATCCAATGAGCCACATATCATTAGTGGCTACTTAAACGATGAAGACAGTTGTTAACTTTCTAATACCGAAGTTTCAGTGCTATACTAGTAGAGGTTTTGTATGTGATTAGTTTGCCTTTAGTGAGCGTTAATAGCTTAAATAACGTGCCATATGTGTGCTTTAAGTTTTAAATTAGTGTCAAATGCTTCAGATATATTGTTCTATTTAAAGTCGTTATTTACCAGTTCATATTTTTCTAAGAGTTTTCAATATATTTTTTAGCTCTGTTAGTACAGAAGAATAAAACCTGAAGATTTTCTCACTGATTTCTAATATTATGTATAATAATTTGTGCTCTTTTTTCAAAGACTTTGTAGTTGTATAAAAAATAAATGAAAGTAAAATGAAAAAATGTGGAGGCAAGAAAATTAAAAATATTTTTCCATTTAGAATTCATCAAAGACTGTACAGACAGGTAAGGCCAACATGTTTGGCCACTAATTATTTTATCAGAGTGACTTGAGCAAATTGCCTTATTGAGTAAATCTAAGAAAAATTGTTTATAAAACATTAACAAATGTGTATGTGCTTGAGAGAAAAGCTGTGCCAAGATGCTAAATTTTTGTGTTATAAAATTCTATTTATGGCTTCAAAATTACTAACCAACTACGAAAGGACTGACCATAATAATGAAATATTATTTTATTTTTATGTTGAGTTTTAATAAAGCGAAATTCTCATTTAGTTTTTAGGAAAAGTTTTATTTTTATTTTTTTTATTTTTATTAAGTTGTGGAACGCCGGCGGCGACTTTTATATAGAGAATCAATACCGTAGACCCTAAATAATAAATTTCAGTAGCATTAAAAATTGTATAAATCAAGTGTATGAATATCAAAATATTAATTTTTATTAAAAATGCAGTCAAAAAAAATAAGAATCTGTTGTTAAAAAATTAAGTCCTAGTAACATTTTTTTCTCATTATTACAATATTTTTTAATTCATTTTGGACTTAGAAGTCTTAAATTTAAATAGGTTCCATCTTGTTCATAAAAAAAGTTTCACCAGTAAACCCCTAGAAATAAGATATCTCAGTGACGACTCAAAAATGTCCTTTAAAATCTATTTGACACGCCCCTGAGTTACGCACTTTTGTACACTGCGTCGCCATTTCTAGTTCGCTTATAACAACGTTGGTAGCGCTTTGAAAACAGCTTTGGTAATTATTCAATCATTTGTCAAATCCTAGATTCGGATTGAAGCTGCTGAATAATCTTAATACTTTGTAGTATTTAAAATCTTCATTTCTTGCAACTCCCTTTTTTTGCTTAATCCTTAATATCACTTACACCTGAAATAGCTTCTTTTAAGCCTTAATAAATAAGGCTGCTAATATATTAATTTTCCGGTGCACTCAACTAGTTTTAATTGTGCTTTCTGATTTGTTGAAAACTGTACATAATCCACTGAGTAAAACTTCAATTAGAGAAATGTAAGTTCGGGTATATTCTTTCTACTATGTAACTTTTCAAAGAAGCGCATTGCTAAAACTATTGAACAGAGGTTAAATATTATGAGTTTAATTTATGTAGTGTTAACATAAGCTTCTTTTCGTTTAAAAAAATTACATATCAGGAAATATAGACTAGATGTACCAGAAGTGATATCAAGAGTAATGAATACATCAAAGCTCAAGACACATAGTTATGAAAGGGATATGAAAGGGCTATCTAATGGCTTCGAAGAACTTAGTTATTAAAGTAGAAGAATCTGAGAGTTACGTCCCCTATCTAGAATTAGACGTCCGACTAAAAAATTATCGAGGATAAAATGGAAGCTGTTTTCAAGCCAATAACACAGAGAGTGATAGGTGAAATTTTTTTTATGAAGATCGATCAGGTCTAGTATTGATTTTTTTTTCAAAATGGGAAAGATTATTCCCACTATACAAAGCCTGCAATTGGTGAACATTACAAGGCAGGTGATTTTAAAATATTGGTAACTTCTTGTGGCGAAATTTCTATTTTTAAAAATTTTCGTTTGGGAACATATTAATTTTTTAGGGGGGAGCAAAACACGATACGAGCATGGTTCAAACAAACCTTATTGCATATATTCACAGAACTTTCCCAAATTCACCGTAATCTATATTATATCAAATTTTTTTTCCAAGAAAATATTTTCTTATGCCATAAAAAAATGTTGAAACTTCTGCTATAAAGAAATGTCCTTAGATTAGTGTTCAGTGGCACTTGCTAAATTTGTTTGCCTGGGTTCAAATCGTTAAAACTTTAGCAGCTTACTACATTGATGATTCGCACTGTTTTCTTTTCTCTTTTAACATAAAGGGGGTACTAACGTCAGTTAATTGTTGAGGGAAACGGCAAAGTTGTATATTACAATATCCAATGCCAAAATTCAAATGTTATGTGACACTTGGCTCAGTTATGCTTAGTGAAAATTTTACCCAGTTATATTGTAAATCCTTTTGTAAGCAACAAAATAACAGGAATATGTGTAAAATCATAAGTGGGTTAGGACATTTCTGTCAAAACTTAATATCGAAAGTAAAATCAAACGCCACACTTTACTTTTATTGCAGATATGAATGTTTGGAGAATACAAAATATTAATGACAAAATAAAAGCAATATCGACAGACATTTCAAAAAGAACCAAAGTGTGTGTCCAACATGTAACAACACACAATTGCACCTGCTAAATGAAGGCTAAGCTACACGGTTGTGTTTGTTTCAGTGTATTCGTGTGTGCATCTAATGTCAGCCAGTGTATGTTGGAAACTGAGATTATGCCAGAAATTCACACTGCTTGCATGTCTCAAATGACCATTATATAATATGTAATCGTATGTATTGCATTGTATGTATAAATATCTATTCACACTCGTGTGAATAGTGTTGTTAGTTGCCTTGATTATTATTGTTCTCGCACTTGAACACCTTTGTACTTAAGCAAGAATGTTGCTTTTATAAGCACACTCACACATACTCATTCTGAAAGGAAGTAACTATTGCGCTTAGCAGAGATATACACACCATACACAATATTCACTTTATATTAATGTTACGTAGTTAAGGCACGATAGCAGAAGTTATAGCATTCGAAACTTAATGGCGCGTAACAGTGGTTCTAAGAAAGAGGTTACTTGATCTTAACTTGATTTTATGTTTAGAAGTTAAAATTTCTAGTTGCATTTTCAGTTTCGAGCCAATAATTTTTCACTTAGGGTTGCCATCTAAATGACATGATCTAAAGACTTGTGCACAACAAAAGAGTGGATCGGTGAAAAGTTGCATCAGTGACCCTTTTAAATGGAGTGTTTTTCAATGTTATATTGTAAATCGCTCATGACGGAACACCAAAGAATACAAAAACAAACTTAGAAAACGATTGATTGAACTCTTTCGAAATTAATTTTATAAATAAAACCATGATACGCATGGTGAAAGGATTTTTCCATTTCTCAAGAAATAGCTACTGTAGAGTGCTTAAAATGGAGATGAATGCCACCTTGGAATTTAAGTAACGAATTTGTGGAAGAATGACCTGCCTTAAATCCAAATTGCTATGCAATATTGTGCATAATTATTAAGTATTCCAAAGTCCATTTTGTCACGCAAAATTGTTTCAAAAATCTTTCTTACATTTGAAATTTAAAAAAATAGGTGGCAGATTATTATTATCTATATCATACTAATTTTCGGATAACTAACTCGTCATAATTTCTACGGATTTTAGGTAATTATGCGTTGAAGTCGTGTCGTATCACATTAAAAATGTAAATAAGAGTAGAAGCGTTACATTCACCTGCAATGCTGTAGCCAAACGTATTTTGAATAATTAACAAAGGAACTTAATGCAAAAGTTAACTAAACGTGGAATTTTATTAGAAAAAAGGAGAAAAATAGCCGGGCATTTAAAAATCGAGATAAAAAAGTGTAAAATATATTTCGGTGTGGGATATTTAAACGTGGTATACTGTATTATACTTCTTCTGGATAGAAATTATTTCAACTACTTTCCACTGAATGGAAAAATATAAGTGATATAAAATGATACGTTATTCAAACGCAGGAAATTGTGGAATAATGAAATTGGAAATATTACCAAACACGCAAGTCTCTTGTCTTGTTTTTTAGGCGATAATTCAGCCTAATGTGCTTCCCCTAACAGTAATTATTGATGTTACAAAATCCATATTATCTTTAGAAGCCACTTTCTCTATATTGAAACTTTTTTATGGTAGAGTGATCTCGAAATTTTCGGCCGAAAGTCGGCAAGACAAAGAGCGATTCAAGTTTATTGGCAATTATAAGAATTTGATATTTTTATGCGAATTAGAGAATTAACTTTTAAACCGCGCAATTTAGAGAACTATTCAGGTTAGGGTACGGTTTGAATGCAATCATGTCTGTACATAAAATCTATATTTTTTACTATTTTATTGCTAACGTAGACAGTCATCAATTTCAAATAGAAAACGCCAATTTTTAGAATTTATTCTGTCTGCCTCTTTTTTATTTGGCATGCATTTCACACAGACCCCGATGCAAGGGGAGAAAAAGTTTTGAAAAAATCAAGAATTGTTTGTTTTGGGGAATTATTTATCCCTAAATGTTTAAAATGAATCTGTGCCTGACACTGCAGACCTACTTTATAAAATATTAAACTATCTATCAACAGAAAAAGATGCACTTTATGAATAATTTTAAGCAAATAATATAAAATCATGGATACATTGATTTTCAGTTATTACTTCATTAAACTAATAAAGCTATCGAGAAAACGTAAAAAAGGGGCCGTTAACGAATTCGCTTAACTTTTTAAATATCGATTATGACTACAAATCCGGAATTTTTTGACAAATTGAGAGACCAAATAACGAGAAGTCGCTATTATAATAAAATCTTTGGACTTCACCTTGAACACTGTCTTCATCTACATACATATTTAGGAGCTCTAATACAAGTTTAATTGAACATTCGCTTGCTGAGGATTATTTGGTTGCATAAACGGTATTATCAGATTAAATATTGTATTGGTGTTACAGTGAAATGTTTTGTTATATTTTGTATTAAGGTCACGTTATCTAACAGAGTTATCCACAATGACAAACACGCACAAATGCACGTAACGTAATGTATATAAAAAACATCTAAATGTATGTATGTATATGTACAAATGTATATGCACATATGTAGAAGAATAACTTCGACTATCAACAAAGCTAAACCTTATTGACATTTTAGATAATTGCAAAACAGAGTTTGCCATTCGAGAACTTTGCAAATACTGTCTAGTGTCAAGGTAAAAACAATTCCATATTTTGACAATTAGAAAAGATATTTTTCTTCAGTTTTTATATGATGCATGTATAAGGAAAATTGTTTTATCCGCAATAATTTTATCTCTTCACCAGAATGCATTATTATGCTGTACCTGCAAATATAGGAAAAATATGGTTGTCAGCGTCACGACAAGCATATCTTATGTATTCTTTACAACATATTGTTGTAGCAAATATATAATGTTTATTTGGAAACATTTTAATCATTACTGTTATATTTAATCATGAAATGATTTCTATTTATAAAGATTTAATTTTTACTAAAATTCTACACACAAACGAATAACTGTAACCAAAAAAAATTGCTTAAGTGCTTAACGCGTTCATAACTCAGCCGCTGCTAATCAGCAACACCAACTTCTTGTTTTTCTCCCGTTCATATATGTTGCTCTTAGATTCTTGTTGTTTTTCATAAATCATCACGTCCATCAGGCAACGAACATATATCGGTCTCTAAAGAATCCTCATTTGTACATAATACCGAAATTGTTTTTAATCCCCTTCTCCAAAGCGACTACAAATGATACGTTCATTAGGAGTAGTTAGTCTATAGTTTTGTAATTCCAATTTCGTGGCTTTTGATGTTAAATCAAGCTTCATTTTAAGTTCTTGCACTATGGGTTGATCTCTCTTTGTAATTTTCAATCCTTTTCTACCATAACATCATTTCTTTTTTCAGAATCGCTCTGATTTCTTTTATTAAGCCGATAGTGCATCGTTTGCCTCGATAGCTAGAGCAAATTTCTCTTACAGATTTATGTTTTTCAACTATTTGAAATTCTATTAAACTTTACTTCCTATTTTTGTCTAATTATGTTTAGAAAATTACAAATATAATTTTATTTTGTTTGACACTTAAAACCAAGAAAATATATTGCCAAATACTGGAATTGAATTTATAAAAATTTTTGTTAGTAAAGCGTCAATAGTTCTTGCGATGGAATAACATTTTTTTTAAACATACGCCCTTATTATGGTTTACAACACTTAAATGTTGTGTTGTTTCGTCTACAACACAACGTTAATATTTTTTGCGATTATGGTTTACATTATTTAAATGTTGTGTATGTGACAGAGTTGTATTTCATTATCAGTATAAATACTACATAAAAATGCATACATGCGCACAAATAAGTGTCAATTTTAAATAGAAAATAATTAAAATTTACGACAATCTAATACTTAAATAAACTATTATAAATAAGTAATATTAATATGGATATAAATATCGACTTATTTTTTGATGACGATGATGACAGCATGCAAAAAACCCATATGGCTCGTATCCGAAAAAGTATTCGGGATAATTCTAACCCATTAGAACTTCCAATTGCTAAGTGAGTAAATTTCGTTTTAAATTGTCAATTTTTTAATATTTTAATTTGCAGTTTTATTAAACTTTTCCGCATAAACAAAGATGGCTTTTTGTTTTTGCTTCAGGATGGTTTTTTAAAACCATCAACACGTTGTTCTGCAATTCCACCAGTTATCAAGTTGGCTTGCGCATTAAGATTTTTTGCTGATGGAAGTTATCAGAGAAGTAGTGGGAACGATTTTAATGTTGGTGTTTCGCAACCAACTGTTTGTTGCATTTTGAAAGAAATAATTGAATTCTTTGAAAAAATTATCTGTAAAAAATGGATAAATGCTCGAATGACTGGAGAAGAAATAAATAAAAACAAAAGCTCTTTTTTTGCAACGACAAGATTTCCAGGAATAATTGGATGTATAGACGGAACCCACGTGAGAATTGTATCACCTCCAAACGAAGTACAACATTTGTACATGAACCGTAAAGGATACTATAGCCTAAATGTCATAATCGTAAGTATTTTGGAAGCATATTGATTTTTGTTAGTAAATATGTTTTTATAGTTATGCGACTCAGAAATGAATATAAGATATGTTGATGCACGTTATCCTGGCTCAAACCACGACTCATTCGAGTGGAATATGAGTGAGCTTAAACAATATTTGCAGCAGACACTAGAGGGAAACACTTGGATTTTAGGTAAAGTTTGTTTATATATATGTTTATTTCTTTTACATATTTAGGTGACTCTGGATACCCACTAGAACCTTTTTTAATAACGCCCTTTCGAAATGCCACTGAAGGTTCACAAGAAAGCCGTTTTAATACAGCTCATGCAAAAGCAAGGAACATAGTTGAAAGGACAATTGGTATTCTCAAAAGTAGATTTAGATGTTTGCTTTCTGCTAGAGGGTTACATTATTCCCCTGAAAAAGCGACTCAAATCACAAATGTGTGTTGTGCATTACATAACTTGAGTCTATATTTTAAGACGGAACATCAGGACGAAATACCTTTTCCATTAGAGGAAGATGTGGATGATGGAGTTGCTGCAGAAAGAAACAATGAAAACTCTGCACGAGAAATTAGAAATAATTTAATGCGGGCCATTTTAAATGAATAATTGTTATACTTTTTTTTATAAAATTCAGTCTTTAATTCATTTCTTAACACTCAAAAACAAAACTAAAATATTCACTAATTTATAAAACAAAAACAATATTTCACATCTCAGTTAAGTAATACTAAAATAAATAAAATAGAAAATATTATAAAACTAAAACAAAAATATTCTACATTTGCATTCTCAAACGAGTCAGTTCAAATTTGGCCTTCATTAGCTCCACTTGCATGTCAGTCTTCTTCTGCTTTAACTCAAGCAATTGCTTATTTATTTGATAGTTTTTATATGAATTTGTCTCCAGTCGTCTTAGACATTTCAACATCAGTTCTTGGTTTTTTGTCTGCTCTTTTAAAATCTTCAAACGCTCTTCCTCAATTTTATTTTTTTCATTTGAACGGCTCTTAGGGGTCTGTTGCTTCTTGCTGCTTCCTAAAACCGGAGAATGTTGTTGGGCTTGTGTGAGTATTGATTCTGCCGAATCAGAATCTTCTTGCCTTTGCAGACCCATTTCTAGCCCATTTGGGTTTATTACTAGCTCGATTGTACTCTGCTCTAATGGACTTAAACTTACTTCAGTAGACGGGCCCCCACCAGTGGCTTGAAAATTTCTTTTGTTGGCAGCCAGTTTTCTCTTCCAAACCTAAATTAAAAACAATTAATCAAATACATATCATAAATAATAATGAAAAATCTGCTACTTACTCTTTGCCATTCTTTAGGTGTTCTAATTGGCGGACCTAAAGAATTTAGCTGCAACGTAAATGCATCCCATTTTTCTTTAAATTGCATTTTACTGAATCCAAATGGCCGTTTTCCGCGGCCAATGTCAGGATTTTCGGTCATCAACTCCACTAACTTCTCCATTTGTTTCTTATTAGTTATTTTTCTTAAAATATTTTTTATTAATTAAAGTTTAATAAAATTAAACAAAAAACTTACAAATTTTTTTCCATTTTTTAAATTTTGAATTTTTCCGGTAATAAAACTCATAACAGGTAGAAAGCAGTTGTAGATTTTTGGCAGTGCTGACAACACATAAAAACATATGTTGTGAACCATAATCGCAGTAAAATTACATAGACAACTCAATTTACAACAGGGCCGGCAACAGTTGTAAATCATAATCGCAATTTAAAAATTGCAACACTAAATACAAACACTAAAAACAACAGTGTTGTGAACGATGATCGGAGCAATAACTAGTATTTCAAAACAAATTAAAAAACGATAACAAAATTGTTTTTAAGAACCAGGTATGTAAATCGCGCGAAAAGTTTTGATCAATTTCATATTCAGATTTTGTGTCACTTTCACTTGTCTCTTATAAGTTAAAATTTTTAAAATTGTATAAGACAATTCTGAGCTGTGTTTTTGCGATTGCCATTTATTTGTGAGCTTTTATTTAAAAGAGGTTTAAAAGAACTTTGTAACATTAACACAATGACTTTTGCTCTTACAATGTCACCAAACATACCACACTATCCACTTTTTCATTACAGTTCGCATTTTTGATTTGCTGTATACGTTTACACAAAGCTGTGTCATCATTAGCTAAAGTAAACGAGGTTCCTAGTATTGAGACAGAGTTATTTCTTCCAACAACCGAGATATATAGTCCACATAATTGATCATTTAGTTCTTCAAAAAGTATATTTTGCTGACAAAAATTGTTTCCTTTACACACGTTCTCCAGTCACGCCTGTTAACAATTATCGCGTACTCTAGCCTAAACTTGCCTATATGCAACCACTTGCATCATAAGTTCGCCGCCCAGACCTATTTAATTCAGTAGTTAAATTTTCTACAAATCTTCTATGTCTACTCTGTAGCGTTTTGTAAATCCCTTAACATATCCGGGAGGATTCCACAAAAGCAATTTCGGTGCTTTTTAAGACTATTCTGATGCTCACAGCTAATTAAATAATACAAATTTTTTGTTATTATACTTTTATTAATATTTACATAATTTTTTTCTGATTATTTAAAATTTCGTTAAAACAAACTTAAATGATTTTAAAACGAATTAAAAAAAACATTATTAAAATCCATCACATTGTAAAAATATGAATCTAGTTATTGAAGTAAAATAGAATATGGAATCGATAGGGTACATCTCGACTCATCATATTTGTTGTGGATTTTAAACATTTTTAGCGGCGAAATTGATTTTATTCACCTACCTGCACCTTTTATGCATTTGAGGGCTTGAATCACATGTAATCAGTCGTGATACGTACATACATGAGTGAGTGAGCA
Source organism: Phania funesta (assembly GCA_963932375.1). Lineage (NCBI taxonomy): Eukaryota > Metazoa > Arthropoda > Insecta > Diptera > Tachinidae > Phania > Phania funesta. The sequence goes on from OZ010655.1 coordinate 62,438,462, forward strand.
TTAATAGAATTAGTTTTTTTTTAAATTTGTTTTCACTAAAGAATTAGATAATTTTTTTAATACTATGTTTAAGCTATGTTTTATTGCTGATTGTGATTGCATCACTACAAGTTACAAATAAAAAAAATTAATTGCAATCTATAAAAGGGTGAAGCGGAAATGTCGAGCTGATGCGTAAAAGTAAATCTTACAAAAATTTGTACATACTTTCTCCCATAAACTGAACAAAATAACGCATGTTGAAAATCATATTCTTGTGATTGCTCATAATACCGTCTCTGTGTAGTTCTAAATACATTAAAGCGATTGATATCTTAACATGTGAAACTCAGACAAAAGGCAACATCAGATTGATTGATATTTATAGTCCTTTCAACAAGAGCCTTTCTCCACACGAGTTTTGGCTTGTAGGGGTGGACAAATGTACATCTACTGTTTAATCAATCACCTGGTTTGGTCAAAAAGTGTAGTGTATTAATGGCCATGATCTAGAAGAGTGCACACAGAATGATGTTTTGTGATTGCAATTTTTAATCAATTTAAAATGTATTTGTATTTATTAACAAAACTTTAAGGAACCTTGTACGGTTTCTTGTATTGTCCGGCTTTAAATCATTCTGTTAAGTGATACAAGGGCAGGATAATTAAAGCAAAACTTGTTTAATTTTCAAATTAATCTCCTTTAAGTTAATTGAAATTGATCGACATTTTTCGAGATATCGGATTACTCAAAGCCTTCAAGATGTGTGTTTGTTTGCTTAATGATTTCACTACTGGGTCTAAATCTCTTTGTGCGGGAGTAATGACCTCGAAGATGATCGGTTTAACATCTTCCATTCAAATTGAAGTTGTGGCATCGTTAAATTATTATTTTTATTATTCATTCTTGGATTAAGCGATTAATATTTTTCCATACAATAATGTAATGATAGCAGCCGCATTCCAATATTTTTTTAACTTTTACCAAAGACGTTCGCTGCTGAGATTCAAAGAAAAATTGTGTAGAATATTTTCTCGAAATTTTGATAACATACATAAATAAATGCTCCTGAATCAAAAATGTAAATGAAGTTTAATAAAATAGAAATTCTGCCTCTAAAGTCACCGAAGATTTGATATTCAAAATATTTTGTAAAAACGTGATTTAATCATTTGACTTGTTTTTAATTAGAAAACAAATTATTGGAAATTTCAGTCGTGTTTTGCGAAGGAAAAATTTGTTCCTAATATAGCTGCCATAAAACCAATAAATATTTACACAACCCCAAAAACATTTTATAATTAAAACATAATTTAAGAGTTTAATGACATTAGAATTATTCTCAAAATTTTATTTCAAAAGTTCATTTAAAATTCATTCATATTTTTATATCCTGTTAAAATGGGAATAAATTGTTATGAAATGCTGTTTGAACAAATTTTATTATTAAATAATATAATTTAATTGGCACCAAATGCGATCAAATAATTTCTTAAAATTTGATACTACTACAATTAAATTTATATTTTAAAATTTATTTATGCATGTGCATGGAATAAGTGAACATAAGTAATATTTTATTTGCATAACAAATTTTATACTGGACAGAGAAAATTTTAATAAAATGTATATAACAAATTTTGTTGACCACTTGCTTTAGCAGAAATTCTAATTGAATTTGAGGTAAACTAACAAATCTCATTTTAAGAATTTTGTAAGGCAGGTTTGCTTGTTGAAACGATTTATATTTGTCACTAGATTTGCGTTACACAATTAAACTTTAAATTTAATAAGCGAATGCAAATAATATACTTTGACTATAGTTAACCCCTAAATAAATAATAGATTAATTCCAATCCCACTACGAACTTGGCAAAGCCTAAACTGTACCGACGGCTTTACCTCAAAGTACTCTATTAACGACGGTGATTAAAGTACCAAAAAAGAAATTTCTCGAACTATTTTTTATTTATTTGTTCGGTACTAATCCAGAAGCCCCTGTAGGCCCACATAATTACATGGTGGTAGTATGAGTAATAATAATGTTACTTATTACCTTAAATATAATTAACTGTATAAAAAACGTTTACCAAACGTCTTAATCTTACAAATACAAACTTTTTAGTTGAACATAAATCACATAACATATCTCGTGTCACTGTAACTATATGTACTATATAAATATTGATTCGTCTGCTTGTTTCTTGCACGCAGAGGAAGATTCGAGAATTCTAACTTAATCTTACCGAGCAAAGTCGGTTAAATCTTTTTAAAATTTCATTTAACCGCTCTAAACAAGTCCTACTTGTTGTAGAAAACAAATTCTGAAATCGCCAACTAATTGAAGAAACTGAGGCAAACTCTATTATTACTATAAAATCCGAAAGTATTTTTTTGTCAACTCAGGGATAGTCAATTCTTTAAACAGTAAACAGTAACAATGTACAACACAAATTAAAAATAAAAGTTTTTGATTCCGTTAAAGATGACCAAAAAATTGTAACGTGGATTATAATAAAATATTTTCAAATATTTTCAGATACTGTAAGTAATTGTCCGCCGTATTAATAATGTTAGTATATCTAATGTTCATTGACTTTTTGTCAGATACACCAACTGAATATGATACAGCTCTCAGTTGGTTTATGTTTAAATAAGTATAAATCAGCAAAGTTATGTAACAGAGAGGGGTGGTTCATACACGACACACAGCTTCATATGATATGATTGTAATATCATATGAAGATTTACGTTATTTTAAGACAAGATACGCGAAATGACGAATCACCCGATCTTAAAACTGTATCGATTAACCGAACCCCCATTACAATAGAGAGATCCATCCGAGTTATCTGAACCCAATATTACCACAATTAGTTATCACCAAAGCGCGAAACCCAACCTGTAAACTCCAAATATTTCTCTAACGATTCTCAGTTAACATAGAGAGACTATTATGTCGTAAGAGATTTCAATATTCAGGTGTATATGAAATAAATACAATTTTAGAAACCCATGACTATTTAAACCCAGGAAAGGGTAGTAAATACAATTGACTAAAAGTTGTTTGGATTTGCAAGTAAAACCCGGGACACGACTAAGTTATCTCAGACGACGAAGAAACCACTTTAAACGAGGTAAAGACAAGAATATTTACTCTCTCATGGCAAAAATATAGTGAATATTGTTTGAAAACAGCACAGAATTGCCGAAATCTAAAAAAATAATAAATTTGTAAATACTTTCTTAAAAATCCGAATTTGTTTTATAGTTTTATAAAACATTATTAACGGCCGTATGCAAAGAAAAACTTTATAAACTATTATAAGGCAAAACTTTACTCAACTTCGCTTATTATGAACGATTTTTGTTGTAGATTTAAAGTAAGGTATAAACTAATAGTAAATTTTTTTCCCAAATTGTTTTTTTTACTCCGTTCTAGATTTTACATCGATATATTTTAAAGCCCTTCTTTTTAATTCATCATTTTCATATTTTTATAATTTTTGGTTTGTGAAAAAGGAATTAATAAAATATCAAAGTAAATATAAAAATTATTTTAGTGTTGTACACACGATCAGAACAAATAAAAAATAACGCTATACGAATAGAATCTCTCCATTACAAAAATAAGTTGTGGGAATTACTATTTATTCATTTTATTTTCATTTCATACAACATTTTATATGGATTTCAATTAAAAAACAAAAGCTACTTGATTTCAAAATGATAAAAACATATTTATAGATTCTAATACCAGGATAATTTGAGACATTTTTGAGTATCATTGGCTTTAGGTTAGGTTAGGTTTTGCTAGAGGTCTAATAAAGCATAAATTAGCCAAGGGTCCTAAGAGTCACACAAGTGATCCAAGATTTCAAAGCCAATTACCATAGACAACTCGAATGCTTTGTTGGGTGAGCAATGTATCTTTTGGAAGAATACTCCAAATTCCCCTAAAATGTTATCTCTAGCGCGATCCGAGTTTTTTAATGCATGATTACGTTATGAACCCAAATGCCTCCTAAACTACTATTCATGGGAAGTTTTTGAGTTTTAATAGCAGAGATAATATAGAGAAATTTATCCAATACATCAATATAGGTAAACAAAAATAAATTCAGTAAATTGTTGCTAGGTTTTTGTTAAAGCTTTAAATCTTGTGCTAAGTTTGCTACAAAATTCTAATTTTATTTATGAATCTGCAGGCATAAGATACGATATTATTAGTATTACTACACATTTTGATATTTCGTAATGAGCTGGCGTAACCAACCAACCAACAAAACTTATCTGTGAATTCAATCTGGTACCCAAACTATAAAACTATAAAACATGAGAGACAGCTAATCAAATGGCAAAAACTTATGAATTTGCTAAATTTAATTGGCCCCACAACAAACACCTGCACATATGTTCAATTTAAAAGTGTTACAAGTCAAAGGCCGATAATAAAATTAAAATTTGTATTTCCTTCTTTGCAAATGTTTTTGATGTGATTCCAGACGAAAGTGACAACATATTTTGCATACAAGTATGTCTGAGAAAATGAATTGTAAATGCGAATATATATATTTATTTATTATGTCGATAGATTTTATGAATTTTCTGTTTGATTCCTTGTCTTGTTGTGTCATCTCAATTTATTGATTTAGCTGTCTGTCGACTCAAGGATGCAAACATTTGTTTAGAAAATGTGTTAAAATTCAATATTGACATAAAGACATCTTGACAAATTTACATTTTTTATTTATTGCCAGCAGTTTTTGTTTATTATTAGATTAATGGAGAGACATATTTTTGTGATTTATTGTGTATATTTCATAAAAGTAAAAAGTTTAAAAAGCAAATAAATAAAGGTTTAATACAAAAAATGCCTTTATATTCGTTACCTTTTGCTTGTAAAAAGGACCAAGAAATAATAAAAAGGACACAGAAAATTGATATACTTTTAGTCTCTGTTATACATGTCACGCTAAAAAAAAGAGTCAATTGATTTCTCACATAAGATTCTAAACGTCATAGCGGAAGGACAGGTTGTGGTACCGCCGTCATAGTGCGGAAACACGTAGGACACTTTCCAGTGTCAGAATTCAACGAAGATTTTATATAAACAACGTCTATAAATCTTTCTGATTGCAGAATTGCAGCTTCATCTGTGTACTATCCGCCCAGACGCAAAACACCACCAATTTGCCACCTTCTATGCTATGCTGGGACAAAATTCGTTGCAGCTGGCAACTACAATGCAAAGCACACGTATTGGGGCTCCAGACTTCTTAGTCCAAGAGGAATACAGGTTTACAATACGGGTAAATCAAGTAATCTAGACGTCGTACCTGGAGGTAAACCCACCTATTGGCCAACAGACTTTAACGAGCCACCAGATCTTATTGATTTTTCCATTGCAAAAAAAATATGTATGTGAATAATTATGAGTCACTTCGTTCTATGATCTATCCAAATATTCACCCAGAATCGCCGTTTCACGGGAGAGACTGCACTTGAAGCACCTCTTTGCTATTCAAATTAAAACACAAATTGGTTGATATATAAAATCTATGTGAGCTCTGATTTACGTTCGAACATCCAACTTAGTAATCCGGTTGATATTCAAGCAACTTAGGGTCACTTTACGAACGTCGTGATGCCCGCAGTCAGAAATGCAACATCAAACAAACGATCAGTTAAACGGAATTTTACCAAACACTTAGAAAACGCTTTCACATCAAATGACACAAATAAAAATATAGATATGAGAAAGTTAGCCGGACCTGATAGTGTTAGAGGATCAATGCTGCGAAAATTTTACTACTAATTTTCTATTCGTTTTCAATGCAATGTTGCGAGTTAGCTTTGATGACTGAAATTAATATTATCCCTGAACTAGAGAATGATTAGAGTTAGATTATTTTATACAGGCCCATTTGCCTACTTTAAATTTTATCAAAATCTTTAAACAATTATTTGTTTTGTGTTTAAAACCTTATCTTACTGATCAAAATCCCTGATCATTAGTTTGATTTCTGAACCACACAGGTCCACATGATTGTCACCATTATTTCATCTCCATTTGAAAATAAGTAATATTGTTCAGTTTTATTTATTGACTACTTACAAAAATAACTCGAATACTACCTAGAAACTCTTATAAGCTTTTGAAGAGCTACCTGTCGGATAGAACGTTCAGAGTAAGGGCAAAACGTCAATTTTCTAAAAAGGGAAAATCTCTTCAGGAGTCCCTCAAGCAGTATGCTAGAGCTACTAGTATACATCATATGGACAGAGGATATACAAATATATTTACGTCAGCAATTGAAGATGATACTCCTTACTCGAAATAAAAAATTCTACACAAATACTTCTTTCGACGGAAGTCCACGTGAAATATTTGGGTATCGATGTGAATTTCTTTTAGAAGAATTCACTAAAGTCAAATTAAAGCTTAAAAAACTCAAATTTGCATAATAATCCATTTAAAACATAATTCATGAGAAAATATGCAGGAGCACAACTCAGTCACCTCTTTATTCATTTTCTTTCTGTAATTTAGTGATCAGTGCATTGTTTCATGGCTTTTCTCGCTGGCGGTCGTTCTTCATGCGCCTCAAATGAAAAACATATTTTTTTTTATTTTACTCTACTTCGTTCTCCAGATAATAATAATTAATAAATCACCTCAGCACTTGTCCCATCTTACCCGAAAGAAGCAACACAAATATTTATTAGCAGCAGTAATTGCCGGAAACTATAAAATTTAAATTTCCCTCATTCTAAATTCCTGCAGATCAGTTAGTACTTTTCTCATTTTGTATTTTAAATTGCGTTTGGAATATTCTTTGCCTCCCCTGCGCTGGTTTTACAAAACACTAATAAATAGTCTAGACTAATAATTGGAAAATAAAACTTAGAAAAGTTACATACATTGACCTTCTGTTTATAGAAAATCAATATATTTTATAGTGTCATCGCGACGGGATACGAGTATATGTAGAGCAAGGTATATTTGATTTACAAGGTAGAAGCTTTTGGGAAATAACAACAATCATTTCAAAAATTTACAAGGGAAAAGACTACAACAATGTAAATATATTGAGAGTTTGGTTTGTCTAGTGCTGCCGAATCGTCAAAAACATTTGATGGGAATGAAAAAGAAATAAAATTTTTTAGAATTAATATGTTGATGAAAATTTGTTTCTTTACGAAGGAAACAAATTTTAAGAATTTTGACTATTCGCTGGCACAAATAGTACAGCTGAGCTACTGCTTTTACCTTGTAAAGTAAACATGCCTTGATGTGGGCCTCTTGCCGGGCAATATTTTTATATAAATTTACTGAAAATTGTAGAAATAAACATTATTGAGATATTTTGAAATTTTTGTTTTTTGATACCTGAAATAGTCAGCCTTTGGTTTTCATGCAGAACGAGGTGTACCTTGGTTTGTAGACCTCAGGTAATCAGAAGAGATTTTGTTGTTATTGTTTATTTATTTTCTGATATTTGTTACGCTTCACATCTTTTTCTTAATAGCATACAGCGCAGAAGTTACTTCAAATAGCGCACACTGGTCGAAATCAATGGTCTAGCTGCATTTTTTCGAATATTCGAATATCTTTTTTTAATTTTTGTTCGAGGAAATATAATTTTTTAATTTAGAATTAAAATTTATTTGAACGACTACTTAGTAAAAATTTCTTCTTAAATAAAAGTCAGCAAAATTGCTTTTTAAAGGTGATTTTTCATTGCATTTTTCGACATGGTGATTTGATACAGATCTTGGAAACGGAGTTCCGTCATATCTTGTCAAGTGTGGTTTGGAGACATCTTCAGTGTCATTTTTTGTTCTGATACCTCCTAAAGTGCTTTTAAGAGTTAAATAGGATTAACACCAAAATATAGAATAAATTAACAAATAAAACAACTCCGTGAACAGTGCTCCAAATGATGTAAAATATGAATAAAAGGAATGAGTAATATTTAAAAGTCTACTTAATTTAAGAATTTTAAACTTTACCGGATTTCTTTCCCATTCACTTAATTATCGTTCGTATCTCTGATTTTTCTTCTCTGCTCCTTTTCATTATTCTTGGCATAGGTAATGCAAATTTCATATCCATTCCTTTCCAACTTTACGTTTGTTCAGTTGCTATTGTTTATGCCTACCAAGGCTTTTGCATTGCCTTCATTATCCTTTATAGTGTCTCAAGTATTATTGTCCTTATTGTTGATTCTGGTGAATGCATTGTATACATGGAATTTTTATTTATGGTTTCCATTATAAATCTTCATAGCCCAGTAATATGCACTCATATACGCATCCAAAAAATAAAAAAATATGAGAACAATAAATCAAGAAACGTTCTGTGAAAGCAAAATATGGAAAGCCAATATGTACATGAACAGTAAAGAGCAGAACTTCGTGTTAAGAAAAACAACCTTGAAGGATGAGAAAAATAAAATTGAGCGGAAATTTTGGCCATAAACCATTTGCCCTCCATTGTTTGGGCCATAGTGTTGTTAATGCCCTGTTGTATTGATGTTTTCATAGTAGTAAAACATCCAATACAGACAACGATACATTTTGCTGATGCTTGTGGTTAAAGATGCATTCTATGCGAATACGAATTGAAAAACATGTCGGTCGGGGTGTAAGTGCAACATTACCAGCAGCTGCAGTTTCTGAACGTAACGTAAACTTTTCATAATAATTTTCTGGCTTTCTTCTTCTTTAAATCTATCTGTGCTTGTTATAAAAAGGGAGCTTTGAAATCGTTGTATAAATATTGTACATAGATGGATAATCTTCAAGTTTGTTTATTTCTTCTTCGGTACACAGCATGACTTTTAATTAAAGAAAAAGCGATTGTATGCTGGACTCTGAATGGCAATTGCAACAGAAATTTGATTTATTAGAAACTTTAATAATATGATATCAATGTAAATTGTAATTGAGACTAATCGTATCAAATAAAAAATAAAAAAGTTAATAGTAATAATGATAAAACGTCATTAGAGTTAATTGATGCTATAGTAAGTTAAAGCAATTGTAAACCTGATATTTTTGTACGCTGAAAAGATATAAAAATTAGAAGCAATTTTAGGTAACAAGAATAATTTAGCAGAATCTTCTAACAAATTTAGTATTTCGTATACTTTTTCTCCGCTCAAAATTAGCGCGCATCTAACTTTCCACTACCTTTGAACTGAAAGTAGGCAAATATTGATTTTATATAAAAAGTAAAAGATTATTTTCTCAATAAATAAATTTAAAGGGCGCTTTAGACGGTACGACTTTATGTATGTAAAATACAAAGTAAAATAATATCAAATTCATCAGTTTTTTTAAATAAGAGGAAATGTTGTGCCGTTTTATTACATATTTTACATGTTGTAATACATCTCATAATACGTGTGTAATAATGTAAGTTTTGGAATATTACTTTCCTGAAACTCAGCAGCATATTTGTTTCTCGACTCTGTTCCTAGATTCTGTAAATTAGATTATTACTCTTTGTTGTTTTACGATTAACTATCGCTCGATATATTACGATTGGGCAAAGTTGGAGACAATTTAATCACTTCGGACTTTTTTCATTATTTTGAAGTTTGATACCTGCAATTCTGCTGTTGATAAAAAAATAACTATGGAATAGAACGAGTCGAGAAAAATTAACTCCACCAACACTAAACATTAAACTTGGGCTTATGAAAGATTTGGTGAAAACTTTCGGTAAGTATGACAGGTGCTTCAAATATATTTGCAAAATATTTTCTGGATTCGGTAAAGAAAAGTTAACACCCAGCATTTTTGGACCACAAATATATAATATAAGAACGCAATTTCAGATTTATAAAGAAGTTTTAATACATCGCTTCTAAAAGTATGTAATTTTTTATATACTACTGTGGGCAAAAAATAGTAAGACTTTGTTCATAATTTTAAATTGCTTTATTTATTCTGCCAAAATAAAGTAATCCCCCCCAGCTGCAATACACTTATGCCAACGTTTTTTCCAATTCCCGTAACAGTTGTTAAAGTCAATTTCTGGAATAGCCTTCAATGCGCGTAGCGATTCAATTGACTCAAAACGGTTTTTTTGGAGCGATCACTTGACTTTGCTGAACAGCCAGAAGTCACACGGAGTTAATCAGGCGAATAGGGTGGTTGTGGAACGATATTGATTGCATTTTTGGCGAAAACCTCACGAAGAATCAATGCGGTATGCGACGGTGCATTATCGTGGTGCAAAAACCAAGAGTTGTCGGTCCATAAAATAGTTTTCATTGATCCCTCCGATATTCCAATGATATCACTAAGATCTCTGCTTGTTAATCGTCGATTCTCGGACACCAACTCCTTGATTTTATTGACGTGTTGATCATCAGTTGATGCTGATGGCCGTCTTAGACGTGGTTCGTCATCAACGCGTACTCGAACTTCTGTGAATAATTTGTACCAATCAAAAACACGACATAGAATTATTACCGAAGCCCTTTTGAAACATTCTGGTCGTTGCGGCACCATAAATTTTATTCCGCACACAACATTTAATGGAACTTCTTTGTCGAATAATTCAACTCATTGTAAAAATCGAGGAATGCACTTGTTGTACTTCAAAAGGACAAGCGTATACTAAACACAAATGATTACTTTGATGTGATATTTGGCACAGATGTCACTGACAGTCATACCAACGAAGAAAAAAAATTTCGACGAATCGATTTCCGCGCCAAATTTAAATTAAAATGTCTTATTATTTGGTTTTTAGAAAAGTCGGACCAAGGAAGTGCCCACCTTCCATATGTCGCTTATATTTCAAATACTACTTTAGCTACAGGTGTGAACGCAGAGTTATGAAAAAACTACATATGTAATACAAATACCAGAAGCAACTAGCATGTTGATTTTTAACGTAATCACAGCAAGAAATCTAGGTCCTGCCATATTTCCTTTATTGTTAAAGTGCTTTAACTGCCACAAAAATTATCCGATTACTGCAAAACTTTGCGCTTAACTCTTGTTTTCTAAGACCGTATTTGTGCTGAATAAAAACAAATTGGAATAATTAATTAATTAATTAATCATGAAGTAAATAATCACAGTCACAGTCAGCCAAAGGCAAATAAACTGTATGTAATGACATTTACTATTTATGGATAAATTATAAAAAACACATTATTTTTTTTTTAAATCAACTCCAATGTTAAACAATTAATGAAAATTCCTTGAACAGGCTGAAGCACTTAAATAACCCATTTTTCGTACTGACTCTCTAACAGTCTAAAATTGAAATTAAAATATTTCAATAATTAGATATTTACTGCCTAAATAAATATTTCACAATCTGAACAATTTTATTCTTTGTTGTCCACAATTATTGTTAATCATTGGCTTTGATCTTATTTTATCCCTCCAATAAATTATTTTTGAACACAACTGGTGACAGTGTGAACTGGAAAAGATGATTCAATTCCAGAAACAGAAGCAGACTATTATTTAAGCAGAAACGTCGCATATAATGTCACAGATAAGCCCAGTTAACAGCGCACCTCGTTTGTGCGATTTGGGACTACTTTCATTGAGAAAATGCAAACTTAGGCGCCTACTTCGATAAACCGGAAGAATTTGCTAATTTGAAAGCAACCTTATTATCAAAAATACAGCAAAATATTATGTAAAGTGCAAAAGTTTGACTTAAGAAATACGACATCTATTCGCCTGTCACGTTAGCCATTTCCCCGAAATAATTTTCAAATAATAAAGAGTCAGTACGTATTTTGAAACAACCGCCTTTTAATTAAATAATTAGTGAATTTTTACCACTAATACGCTGGTTTATATTAGTAGCGCTACTTTGTTTGGAAGTAGACAAATGAAAGAAAACGTACCATATTTCCCGCCCAAAGGCATTTCGTGGAAAATCCAATTTTTCTTAGACTTTTAACTAAGTATTTCTCTAAACTAAATAGTTTTAAATTTAAACTTACATACGAAATTGATTTATTATTATTTTCTTATTCAACTGCTGTCTTTAATATAATTTAGGCCTCATAGCTGTCACATAACTTTATTACAGTAGAACACGTCAATCTACTTAATATTTCATTTATTTTTTAACACAACCAAATTTACTCAAATTAGCGTTTGTTAAAGTGGTCACTTAAGATTATTATCAAATGCTCACCCACTCATAAAATTTCGTAGGTAACTAGCAACATAACAAAAATGTTTTCTAATTAACTGGGTAACTGTTCGCATATATAAATCTATTGCAAACCTCACACTGCCAAACTTTCCTGCCAGACTGTCCCTCTACCTCAATATGTTTATATGTGACACAATAATATATTTTTTGTACGCAAAAAAACAGTAAATTAAGCAGCTTAATTGAGCATTTTTCTAACACTAATTATAGATTTTTATCTAATGCGAACGAAATACATGGTCACTCACGCATATGTAGAAGTTATTTCAGGTATATTATTTGACATTTACAGAATTTTTTTCATCCTCGAAAAATTAATTATAATTCCAACATTCCACAAAGTATAAAAAAACAAATATTTAAAATTACAGATACAAGCGGTTCTGTTTGACACAGAATTGGTGAAATAGTAAAATTCGTTTCCTTTTCATGATCAGTAAGTGGGAAATTTGTGATTCGCTTTGATCTGCTATTGACAGATCATATTAATCCCGTCCTTAGTGTTCAAACATTGTTTTTCAACCTCACATTAGATTATTCAGAATTTCTTAAACCAACAGGTCTTTCCTAATAAAAGCTACGTTGCGAGACTGTAAGGCTTGTGGCAGCAATTAAGGGTTGGCAGCGTCCGTTAAGCCACTTGATTATTACCAAATTCTTAACGCGAAATCTTAAGAGAGCTCGTCAACAAGTTGTGCACTGCACATATTTTACGGCAGATGTATTGACCCTTCCATATCGACACTCAGGCAATTTATGGGCATATTCCAGTCGACCAGCTTTGTAATCAACTAGCCAACATTCGCAAATCCGTAGATTCCATAAACATTTTCAGAGCTTAAAGAGCATGAAAATAGACTACTCAGATTAATTGATAAATTAGCTTCGGAGTGTTGAGAATAGGACCCAATCTTGACTGAAATATTGAGTATTTTTTGTATACATGATATATTAAAAAGCGTATTACCCTATAAAGAACGACGCGAACCACAGGAGCGTAGTTGATAATACATCTACCAAAAGTGACGGTTGATATTTTAGACCATTGGCATCATTGAGTCATACATCGTCGAAAAAACATTGTAATTTCTTCCAAATTAAACGAGAAAATGTAGTTGCCAATCGACATTTTACTATATGTCGATGACCCTGAGTCGATCAATAGCTCTTACGTCAAATTAATGCCGACCACCACTTAAATTCATTCGCTATTATTGAAATTCTCTTTATTACTCCTACTAAGAAACAAATCCAAGCAGAGAGAACTAAGAATTAATTTTTACCTTGCCGCGTGCCCATTTTCGACATGAATATTTGCTTAATGTTAATTATTATTCGTGTTTTCTTACAAAGATTAAAAACTACAGACCTTGTTTTTATTGGACTTGCTAACATAACTTCCTGTTTTCATTTTTTCTTATTTTATATTTGTTAAATTATGTGAAGAAATTAGTAAACTAACGTGTTTGTATAAGTAAGAATACAAAGTTATCATGAAAGCCCACACTTCCACACATTCTTAACTACTCACATACCGGTGCCTTCTATTAAAATCAACTCAAGCGTAACTTGTAAACAAAAAAGTTATTCAGCTCTATAGATGAATATGGGAAAATTAAGTTATTGATATAAAAAGCGTTACCACGTGAAATGTTAAAAAGCCACTTAAGTTAAATGTCAAAAACAATTTGTAGCAAGTAATTTCAGAAAGTTTTTTGATTTTTGCATTGCTTATGTCTGATGTTGTTTGGAAAGCTTTTTGAAAAAACCAAGAATAGATTTTTTGGAAAGGAGCAGATAAAAAGTGTACAACAAAAGCAGTTTTCAAAGTAATAAGGTTAGGATAACATTTCGGCAGGGGGGCCAAACGAATATAAACGTGAGTCGGCGTTTTGAAGGTTTACATCTGTCTGTTCATTTAAAATTTGATTTTGTTATTAATTTAAATTAACAAAATTATATGATATTACCAACATATAACTATCTTCTGTATGAAGAATGTGCTGCATTCTATTCAGCTGGTCGAAGAATTTAATTTTTCTGTATTGCAATAAAAGTTATTTTTAACAAAAATAAATTTTAATTCCTAAAGCCTGAGACAGCAACATTTACGCAAAATTTATTTTCATACGAAATCGTTGATATAAACAAGTCATGAAATTTAGAAAGAGCCACTCAACCGAAAGTAGCATTTTGCTTCAGAAGACAAAACGCCATTAAATTCACTGCTTATAATTTCAAGAGGATGCGTGTCGTTTATTGGTTTGACCAGCCAAAAAAAGAGCCTTTTCGAAAATAATTAAGAGCACAAGAAATTTGTATAAAAAGTAGCCAGCTGCTGAAGTCTGAGTAATTTATGCAAATTTAGTAAAGTTACGAAAACAATTAATTTGTTATGCCCTGAAATGTTTATATATCAACGCCTTGATCTCTCTTACGAAAAGACGATTTGATGGGTCAAATCTTTTCGAATTACCTTATCCACAAAAAATAACCAAGATCCGCTCTGTATCTCCCTTATTTCATAAATTTTTAAATAAAAAAGCAGAACTTTTCGTTCTGCCAGGTGTTGTTTTTTCATTGGGTAAAGTTCCACATATTCCTTGCTTTCCTTTTATTCAGGTGCTTATTTATTTACTCTGCATTTCTCCGAAAGGCATCAATTTAGGTGTGTTGGGAATCTGCTCATTTAAAGCTGCATTTGCTTTGCAAAGTGTTTGGACATGATTTGGTAACGAAGATTATTATTTATACCAATTCGTTAGCTTATAAGTCTAAAGCCAAATGTAAAAATTAACTTGTTGAACTGTTCATCTGTTTCAATAAAATCTGCGTATTGAGGTGCGTCCATTACGGACAACAAAACATTCAGAATTTTTGAGTCCATAGTCCGTATAGAAACAACATCTTTTTATCGCCAAGCGGTAGTTACTCTTTACCCCTAATGATGCTGTAAAGATAAATAAATTTATTTGTTATGGTTGGGTTCACGTCAAAGGCGACTAACTGCGACATTGAATATCTTATCCGAAATTTCGACACAATTGAAATGGAAATTTCAATCGGTATAGAATGCCGTAACTTTAACGCTGGTCTTCTTCACCATGAACTTTTGTTGATAAGTTATTATGATAAAACAACAATAAAATAATTACCTAAACTAAAATGTTAAATACTATATTTCGGCTATTGTTCACTAGTTCAAGTTACACTAAACTCAAGTGAAAACTGCTTAAAAAATATATCTGGCCATTTGATAGTCTCTATAGTTTCTGCTATAATCGGCTGTAATTTTCATTGTGCGAAAATGACGAAATTTTCGAAAATGTAAATTCACCAAAAGTTATTTTGGCCTTCAAATTTAAACAACTAAATTTAGGTAAACAAATCATGAAACTGAATATGAATGTAATTTTTTAATTGCTTATAAAGCCAAATCACGTATCTATAACGTAGACATGTAATTACAGTGCAAGGATAAAATAAAACGAGGAAAAATAATTGAAAAAAAAACTGATTAAATATTTTGTTTTACAAATACGAATAAAAGGTATGATGTTCCTTAATGGTTTCTTGGGTTGAACGATTACTTTTACACGTCATGCATACGTACTTGCATACAGACGTGTGTAAGAACGTTTACTGGCCTATCACGAGGTGTGTGGGAGTCGAAGCATAAATATGTAAATTTGTTGGGTACGAGTAATTACTTATACGCACGAACCAACTAAATATTGTTTGACTGGTGTAAAGTTGGTAACCAGGCAAACATTCTAAAGTAAATCTTATTTGGTGGATTACGGAATATCAGGATTAACTGCCCAATAAAATGCACGCCCTAATTTTAAATTCTAGTAGTTTACTCATTTTAACAACGATATGAATTTTGTTAAGTTAATCTGACTTCATGACATTAAGTTTAAATTACAATTCTAATTCAGAATGTTTGCATAGTACGCATGTATCATGTAGGTATCTTTATACAGGGTGTTACTTTAAACGTATAAACATTTGAATTTAAACAAAATATGCATGCTTATCCTCAGAAAATAATCTAGCAGTGCTAAGTCATGCTATTAGGAAATCCAATATAAAATATTGCTGCAATAATAAAAAAAGAAATATCCCAAAAAAAAAGTAGTTAAAAAGTACATAATTTAAGCTTTCTAGTAAAGCCGTATTCATTACAGTTATACCTTTACAAATACACCCTTTATTTAACCGTACATGTATGTAGTTTACTTCGTTTGTAGGTAGTTGTAGGTATAATCTTGTACATATGATATTCTTTACATGCGCACGTGTGTGTGTGTGTGTCTGTGTGTTAATCAAGCGGTTGATTTTGTTGGTTTTGGGTTAACTGTCATTTCAAAAGACAACTTTTTAATGACCACAAGTCGTTTTATTCGGCCACACAGACTTGCACATATATGAAGTACGTTTTTATGTTTTGTTTCCATTCTACATTTTGTGTGTTTGTGTGTGTGCAGGTCTAGTTGTGCGTAAACAATTTCTCTCTTTTTTTTTTTTTGGTTTTAACGTGAATTTCCTTTTTGTAATTAATGGCTTTGTATGGACACTACCATACACCATTATATTTATGTATAAAAGCATTTTAACTGACTCTCCGACTTCAATCAGAAGCCAAAATGGCTGATAAATAAATGCAAATAAGTACCGAATGTCAACCATTATTTCATATATTAGTGAGGGCGTATAGTCAAGGACGAAATTGTCGTGGCATCTGTTGTACTGTCAAACGAACTGTCATACTGGCGGGGTCCAATTTATTTCCTTTGTCACAATTTTTAAAAACCGAATCTCGGTATTTTTCAAATATCAGATATTTTAATTATCTGAAAGCCGGTTTTTTTAGTAATTGCCAAATAATCGAATTATTAATTAGAAATTAAAATTCAACTGTTCATTTTATTATTGCACTTTGTTTTATAACCACATGAAGCTTCTAGTGGAATTTGAGATTTACCTTCATGACGAAATTGCTCTAGGTCTATAATAATTGATATTGTATTTGAAAAAAATATTAATTAGTTTGTAATGAGTTACGGGCGTTAAAAAACTGAAATTTCAATCCAAATCATCAGCTTCAACTCTCACAATCCTTGTATTTTAATTCAATTTTTCCATTTTGTAAAAAATGCAAAAGGTTCTTTAAAAAAATTATTTGAAAGAGATTAATTAATGAAAAACAAATACGATAGCTGAGTTAATAATATTTTCACCACCACTGTCAATGTACACAAGATTACATATACACACACACCTGCTCATTAAAATTAAATAAAATTCCGTTACGAATCCGATAAAGTTATTTACTTAATTAAAATTAATTATTGAATGAAAAACGATAGCAAACAAATGAAGAAGGGTAAATTGAAACTCACTTTCATGAAAACGAGCAGAAGATACAAATATTAAAAAGCAAAACCCTAGAAAAATATTGTAATCGCGAAGGGAAAAATTTACATTTCGTGGATCCTTGATGACATATGCAACCGGTAAACTAAATAACTTGAATGAAATACATTGACTCGTTAATACAGTTTCCTTAACGTACGATTTACGCTCATTGGAAAATAAGCATTTATTTCATTTTAATTTGTATTTAAAGTTCAATACACAACACTTCATATTCACAAAGAGAGACGAAAGTTGTTTTCTTTTATTTGCATTTCTTTTAGTAAACATTATTTTCCCATAAACACCATCATTTCCTACAATATTTCTCTTCTCAACCACTTGCCAATACATGTGTATTAAACATAAGTGTGTTGTATGCAACCAGGCCGCAATTGCTTTTCATAGTGGCAGTCAAGCACTTTTCATATTCGTTGCAAAGAGTTAAAAAGTATGGATTACTTTTGTAAAAAAAAATATTTTTTATGCAACAACACACCAACAATTACATGTAAGATAATTTTTAAGTATCGTCGCAGATGCAACTACAAACGACAGCTTGAGTTTACAGAGAGCAATAAAAAAAAAATTTTTTCACTTTAAATAGCAGCAACAATTCCTATGAAATGTGTTATTAAAAAAATATATTTATAGGGAATTTACATTTATTAATTGAATAATATTTTGTTGAACAATATTTCAGATATTACCGCTTCTGTTTATTTGAAGATTGGGAAAGGATGCTTGGCCTGAATAGAGCTAGCAAACTATCGATGATCACTATATTCGATATTTTCGATAGCTTGTTGGAAAACTATCGATATTATTGAATTTTCTTAAGAATTGTTAATGGGTTCAAATATAACAGAAGCATATAATTTGCCGAACTGTTCTTTTCTAAAACTATTCGCCTGATTTAAAATAAAAATAAAGTTATTAAGAAATATATATATCAATTTCTTTTACCTTATGTTTACGTAAAATACCAGCCTCACCGGTGTTTTGCCAACGGAAAACTTTACCATTTGTCTAGCTGTCGAAGCTCAGCCACCGTTGCCAGTTAGAAAACTAAATTTGAAGATATACTTTTGCTTTTTTATACTTTAGTATAGTATTGGCATTCTGAAAAAAAAATAAATATAGTAACGCTATCGAATAAAAACCATCGATAGTCCAATGAAAACAGAACTATCGATAGTACTATCGATTCTTTGCCACCTCTAGGCCAGAAGCTAACCTTAAGAATTTTCGTTTCCGCAATACTGGTCTCATACTAGAGACATTGCAATCAATATCCCTGTATTTTGTTCTTAAAATTCTGCACGGCATTAGTTTTATACAGGCCAGCAAAAAAGTATGTTTTGTCCAATTATTTTTTGTATGCGTGATTGTGAGATACTTTGAAAAGCCAAAGGTCGTAGAACATATTTTTACCAATATTCTGGTAATGTTCTGTTGCTTATAAAATGTTGATATTTTGCCATGATATTTACAGATGAACTAGATGATCTGGTGAACGTAGTTTCACATACAATTTGTTTGATTATAACTTTTCGACGATTATTAATCTTGATTCACCTGCAGATCTAATTAACTGATACTAATGAAATTTAATGAATCGTGGTTGCTAACAAAATGAATTCAATCCTATGTTACTCTTTTTAAATAAAAAATCGCTTTTTAAGGGTAGAATCAATATTTTTTGTTCAGAATTTTTATTTTTTTATAAATAAAAAATCCACACGATTTTTTGAGGTTTGGATTTTAAATGAAAAAAAAATGATTTTTGGCTTTTTTAAATCAAAAGTCGATTTTTGTTGTAAACTTTGAAAGCGGCTTTTTAATATTTCAAAATTTTTTAACTGAATTTTCAATTTGTATTTTTAAGTAGATTATATGACGAGTTTTAACATTGTGTTTTATTCGAATTATCTTGAATCGCCCACTTGTGGTTAGTTCTTTTCAAACCGTAAGGAGCCATAGAATAGAAAAATTACCTTTTTTAACTCACAGAGTAGAGTTGTGGTTACACCGATATTATAAGCAAGCAACCTCTACCAGTTATACAATAAGCACTTCAACTGGTGAATTAGAGGGCTATATTCTTACGAACCTTCAGGGATTAAGCAAAACAAGTCGAAATAATGTTACTGCGGGCTGCATTGTTTATGGTGTGTGGTTAAAAATGAAAAAACATGTAACAATATATACATTACTAAATCACATGGTAAGATCTTTTAATTTTGCCTCCATGATGTTGGACCAAATAATTTCCGAAACTGCGATGAAACTATGGGAAAACTTTTAAAATAATCCTAGCGCTCAAGCAAAAAAAAATATAAAGAGCTCATGATCACCAAAAATTTTAAGCAATAACTAAGAGCTGCTGAGATTAAAGCGAGATCAATACAAAAAAGAAATACTTCAAATATACTTAAGGCACTATCAACATCTCCGCCAAGAGGAACCCCAGGAAATCACGGCCTTAGTAGCGAATCAAGCGCTTAGGTACATTATCGATACTAATTTATCGACTTAATACAATAAATTTTCTTAGAGGAAATATAAGTCCGAAAATACATCAATATTATAACTGCATAAGTACCTCGAATCGCTTTAAAATCACGCAGAAAGTGAACTATAGTTGATCATACTTACAGATATTAGAATCCACGCACGGAGAATTAATACAATTTTTAAATGGGGTTGCGCTAATGTATAGGATTTATATAGTATGTACCGAATTTCATTTCGACATTTACTCCAGTACGACAGTTATTAACTTCGGTCACCTAAAATAGCAAAAAGAAAAAAAAACACACTGTGCAATCATATGATTGCAACAAGACGTATACCAACTGATTAGTTGGGGGGTTTAATCCATAGGTTAATTAGAGGGTTAAGTTCATTGTCTCAAATGCACTATTTTTTAAGTCACAAAATACAAACACTACTGTATTTCAATATTAAATTTCACTTTTATTTATTCTTCTATGAACATATATTAAATTTACTGATTATTACAACGTCTGCGTACATACTGAATTTTTAGGTAATTTCAATATATGCATGAACCAAGAAACAAAAGAAATTGTAACAAGAGAGAGGGATAACACAAATGATATTCCAATACACTTTGGTTAATAGTTACAAGGCAATTAATAATTCAAATGATAATTGTAAATGGTACAATAACTGCCACGTAAACATCCCGGCCCCCTTGCGATAACGCAATTAATCGAGGCAGAAATGCAAGTGGCGTAGAAACATAAATGTACTCTAATTGTAAATATACATTAAAGATATAATAAATTGCATAGACAAACCTTCATATATAAGCTTCGTACTTACAAACAGTGTTTGAGATACTTATATAATTATGAGAT
This sequence comes from Phania funesta, assembly GCA_963932375.1. NCBI lineage: Eukaryota > Metazoa > Arthropoda > Insecta > Diptera > Tachinidae > Phania > Phania funesta. The sequence continues at coordinate 62,459,454 of OZ010655.1, forward strand.
ACATTTTCAGTTTAAGTTCATGTAACTTAAAATAATAAAATAATACTTTAGGAATTTTTACAAACGCATGTGTATAAGTATATAGCTAAATACCAAACTTTCCGATTAAGGTCCATCCCAAAAGCGTGTCTTGTGCCATTGGCGTGGAAAGTGTTGCTGGCTGCATGGTGGATTTGACGATCTGAGGATATATATCCGCAGCTAGTATAACGGTTATATCGCAGCAGGTATAGAAGTTGGGGTCAGCTAAACGTAAATTTTGATAAGGAGCAGCAATTCGTTCATCAAGATCTTGTGAACGTAGTTTTCGAGGTAAATCGTTAACGATTTGAGCCATAATTGTTAAAGTGGGTCCATCGCCGAAATAAGATTTAAATGTGATTTTACATAAACGATCTGATCCTGATCTTTCAATTGGCAAATGATATCGTTTTGGTATGAATTCGGCAATTTTAGTATTTTCTGTACACGGATCTAAAAGGCCACGAATATTACCCCAATCGTTTCCTAATTTCATTTTTATGATGACGGTAGGGATTAACGTCACAGGTCGGATCAAGGATACCGTATGGCTTACAGCTTCGTTCGGGCGTGAATGAGACCGAATTCTTTCGCGTTGGTGAAGTAATGTATGGTGTCTTCCACCACATTGGCGGCACCGATCAATGCTGCGACATTTGCGAAGTAAATGACTGTGAGCCAGACAATTTTCACAGTAACGGTGTTGTTGGACAACTTTAATTTTTCTAGATACGGGTAATTTTCTAAATTGACGGCATGTTCTTAACGGATGATCGCTTTTGCACAAGCGACAATCAGGCAATTTTCGAGGACGATAATGGGGTCGATTCTCTTGCAGAGGTGAAAGGCTTCTGGAATAGTTTGGTGTCATAGTGCTGGAAGTAATATAAAAACAGTAAAAGGAATGGTTACTTAAGTATTATGAGGTGAAGGGAGAAGGACTAGTTTTACGATTGGCCTGACAATAAGACCTGATGACGTGCGTACAGAAACAACTCTGACATTATTATCGATGCCGCGACCTAATTTCTCTATACGCCCGATCCGCCATTCGTGCGGAGGGAGGTTATCTTGGCGTACGACAACTAGATCACCCTTTTCAAAATTTCGGTGGGGATACTTCCATTTTATGCGCTTATGCATTTCTTGAAGATATTCCCTCTTCCATCTACATGCAAAATAGTGATGAAGAACCTTTAGTTTTTGCCAGCGGTTTATATAACTTAAGGTGTGGCTGCTGAAATCAGGTTCCGGAGGTGCTAGCAAGGGTGCTCCGATTAAAAAATGTCCCGGGGTAAGTGCACACAAGTCTTCGGGGTTGTCGCTCATGGGACTCAATGGTCGCGAGTTAAGGCATCCTTCTATTCTAGTGAGCATCGTGGTAAACTCCTCAAAGGTGAAATTTTGAGCATGGGTTATTTTCTTGAGGTGGGTCTTGACACTTTTGACCCCTGCTTCCCAGAGGCCACCCATATGAGGCGCGCCTGCGGGGATAAAATGCCACTGTACATTTTGAAGTGTCTGTTGAGCTAGGAGGCCATTTTTTACAGAGGTTAGCAATTGCGCCAAATCCTGTTTGAGTGCATTTGAGGCTCCTACAAAGGCTGTACCATTGTCAGAGAAAATGGCACACGGAGTTCCACGTCGAGAGAAAAAACGCGCAAAGGCTGCCAAGAAGGCTTGGGTGGACAGTTCACTCGTAGCTTCCAAGTGTATCGCCTTTGTGGAGAAACATACTAATACCAAGACGTAGCCTTTACTAATTCTACATCCCCGGCCGGCAAATGTTTTTATATTGAAGGGGCCCGCAAAGTCGACGCCGGTATTTGTAAAGGGGCGCGATAACGTGGTCCTTTCAGGAGGTAGTGATGCCATAATTTGCTGGCTGCGTTTACGTCTATATAAAACGCAAAGTTTACAATTAAAAATCACGGTTTTTATTAAATTTTTTAGTTTTGGGACCCAGAATTCTAGCCGCATTAGACGTAAAAGAAGAGCGTTTTCGCCATGAACTGAGTATTTGTGAAGAAGTTCTACATATAGACGTGTGAATCGACCTTCATAGGGAAGTATTTTCGGGAATTTTTCTTCATATGATAAAGTAGGGGATTGCGATAACCTTCCGTTTATTCTAAGAAACTCCTGCGAATCAATAAAGGGATTATAGGTCAGGATATTACTTTTACGTGGCAAAGTTACTCCTCGTGATAGCAGGGTGTATTCAGGGAAGTGTAAACTTTGGCAAATAGCTACCAGACGATACTTAACAAATGTTATCTCTGACTGTTGCAACTCTGTACAGGGACGATTATAAGATCGTTTAAGAAGGGGGTGAGTAGCGTTATAAAACCGGAAGATATATGAAATAACACGTACGGCCCTGGCGAGATCAGAAAAGCGACTAAGGATATCTTCATCGGATAGTTGCACAACAAGTGTTTTGATTGGTCGCTCTTCTTCATGTGTTTCGATAATAGTGATTCTAGAAGGCCAGTTATTATGTGGGCGACGCAGCCATTTGGGCCCATGGCACCATAGTTCATTAGAAACCAAATCTCGGGCAGGAAGTCCCCGTGAACCTAAATCTGCAGGATTATCTTTAGAGCTAACATGGTTCCAATGTTGATTACCTACCGTTTCGACAATGAATGCAAGTCGATTGGCGACAAACGTATTCCAATATGAGGGGTGCTTTTTTAACCAGGCAAGGACAATCATCGAGTCTGTCCAGAGATAGAGATCGCATGCCTGGAGATTAATTTGGGAACGATATGACTTAACGAGTTTGGCCAATAATTCGGCGCCACATAGCTCTTTCCGTGGGAGAGTCACAAATTTAACTGGGGCCACTTTAGTTTTAGCTAGAAGTAAGTGGGTAAAAATCTCTCCGTTAGGGGTCTCAGTTCTTAGGTAAATAGTAGCGCAATACGCCTTTTCTGAGGAATCGCAAAACCCATGCAATTCAACTGCGAATGAGGGGTTGTAATTAACAAATCGTGGTATTTGAATTTTAGAAATATTGGGGTAGTCTTTCAAAAACGAGCGCCATTTTCTAAGGGTATCGTCGGTGATTTTTGCATCCCAATCTGTTTTATCAACCCATATTTGTTGCATAATCATCTTAGCAGTGACTATTTTCGGTGCTAACCAGCCGGCAGGATCAAATAGTCTGGCGATTTCGGAGAGGACTTCTCTTTTGGTAGTAGTTTGTACAATAGGCTGTTCAGACGGTGTAAAATAGAAAAAATCTTGCCCAGCATTCCATCTTAACCCTAGGGTTTTCGTCGTGGTGTTATTCGACAGCTTTAGGAAATCATGAGTAAGCAAGTGATCGGGGTTAAGTCCTTCTAGAACAGTCTTTTCATTAGAAATCCACTTGCGGAGGGGAAATCCAGCTGAGGCTAAAACTCGGATGAGATTATCACGAGCAATAAGAGTGTGAGATAAATCGTGACAACCGGCTAAGACGTCGTCTACATACATATGGTTGCGAAGAATATTCGAAACATCGGGATGCTGATCTTTGCATTGATGAGCAAGTTCTAGTAAAGTCCTTATTGCAAGATAGGGGGCGCAATTAATGCCAAATGTGACGGTTTTTAATTCGAAGTCCTGGGGTTCTTCATCGGGTGATTTTCGGAAGATTATCCGCTGAAAGGGGGTGTGGGAGGGATGAACGAGTATTTGCCGGTACATCTTCTCGATATCGGCATTAAAGACGAAGCGAAACAGACGCCATCGTATAATAAGAACCGTTAAATCTTGCTGTAGGGTAGGTCCGGGGTATAATAAATCATTTAAACTAGCACCATTCGAGCTTGGGCTCGATGCATTGAATACAACGCGAAGCTTGGTAGTGGTACTTTCAGGTTTCAGAACTGAGTGATGGGGTAAGTAATATGAGGTGTTGGGGTTGGCAGAGTGAACAACCGTTACCCTTTTCATATGGCCGAGTGTTGCGTATTCTTCTATTACGCGATCATAATCATGCTTCAAATTTGGATTTTTGAGTAGTCGGGTTTCATTTCTAATGAATTGCGATAACGCCACACTTCGTGATTGACCAAGAGATACAGACTCCGGAAAAGTCGACCTAAATGGAAGTGATACAACGAATCGACCGCAAGAGTTTCTAAAGGTAGTGGTTTTATATAAAGTTTCACAAAATCTATCTTCTTCCGATATGGTTGATGCATCTGGAACCTCTTCTAATTCCCAGAAACGGGATAATTGCTTATTTAACTCGATGGTATTCATTAAAGACGAGATAGAATGAAAAGGTTGTCGTGAAAGGGATGCTATCTTACCAGTTATGATCCATCCGAAGATAGTTCTCTGCGCAACAATAGACTGATTGGAATCATATCGAATTCCAGGACGAATAACTTTGGGGTAGACGTCTCCCCCTAGTAGGAGGTCAACATGAGAAGGTTTGTTGAAAGTATCCGCCAGCTGAATATCGGGGAATTTAGAACTTATAAACGAAGAGAGGTTCTCGTATGGTAGTTCCGTAATCAGCTTTTTAACAACATACGCATCGAAGGTGGTTTTAAATTGTTTCTCAATTGGGGAACTAATAGAAATAGTACAGCTACTGGTAGCTGTGGCAGTTAAAGAACCGCTTAAACCAGTTACAGACGTTTTGGTTGATTTGGTGGGTATAGAGAGCATTGTTTGTAGCCTTTTGGAGATAAAAGTTGCTTCAGACGCTGAGTCTATTAGAGCGCGCACAGTATATCGGTGATTATACAGACAAATGTCTACGAGGGCTGTGCCTAATATAATGAGATTATTTAATGTGGACTGTAATTGCGTAGAGAAGACTTGTTTAGGTCTTGTTTCAGCTTGTGCTGATGTCGTGGGGGTTGCTTCTAGGGCCATTGTTGCATGGGGTACATCTATTGAGCGGGGGTTACTAGGAGTATATAATTTATGTATTGTGTTTGTACTCGGGTGAGAACATTTTGAGTGATCTTGATTGGGAGGCTCTGGCCGATGAAGTAGGGAGTTATGTTTCTTTTTGCATAACGAGCAGACATACTGGCTTTTGCATTGCTTAAAGGAGTGTGAGGTGGCTAGACAGTTAGTACAACGTTTTAGCCGTTTAACGACGTTCAATCTCTCATCAACAGTCATTTTTAGAAATGATGGGCATAATCTTATGGGGTGTGAAGAAGCGCAGAGAGAACATTGTTTTGGAGAGTTTAGAGTTATATTTGTTTTATAGCTATTAAGCTTCCGGGGTTCAGAAAAATTTACTTTTTTATTGGGGTTAAATTGCCTATTAGAGGTTATGGAATTATTGGTAACAGACGATCTAATGTCAGTTACGGATTCGAGTGTTTGGTACCTGGCAGTCAGAAAAGCGTCCATCTGTTTCCAGGTGGGTAGTTCTGAACTACTGCGAAGAGATTGCTCCCAGAGATTGAGTGTTAAATCAGGAAGAGAAATGGAGCACACGAAAACAAAAATTACATCCCAGTTATCAGTTCTAATGTCGAGGAGCGAAAGATTAGTAACACAGTCGTTGATTGTTCTTTGAATCTGTTTTATATTGGGCCCTGATTCCTTAGTGACAGGGGATAAATTGAAAAGTATTTTTAGTTGGGCGTTGATGAGAACTCTTTTATTTTCGTACCTGTCAATGAGGTTTTTCCATGCCAGTTGAAAGCCATCATTATTTAACGGACATGTTCTTAAAATATCATGAGCTTCTCCCCGAGTTTTTTTTAGAAGGTGACAGAGCTTTTCAATATTGGTTAGACGGGGATTATTTCCATAGAGTGCGGAAAACATATCGCGAAAAGTCGGCCAGGAGACATAATCTCCATAAAAAACTTCCGTGTCGCATGGGGGAAGGCTAATGTTCGGAACACACCCAACAGGGAAATCGGTAATCTGCGACGGCGGCAACTCCTTTTTAGAAAGCGAATCTAGAATCTCCCTGGCGTTTGATAAAGCCCTAACATGCGACGCGTATGTTTTATAAAACCTATCCTTCAGCGACTCCAAGCTAACTTTTTCCTCTAGGGACTCATATTCTATCAAAATTTTATCATAAGCTGATCGGAAGGCAGCCCATAGTATCAGGATCTCATCTTTGTGGATGTCTAGTGTGTAGACATTATGACTCGTTATGGGGAGGCTAGCCAGGTAGGCTTCAAACTCGACTACTTTATCTGATGTTTTGATAAAATTATCTAGTAAGGACATTCTTGTCTTATTAATTATAAGCAATTAAGGAACAAGTGAAAGTATCCGGTATTTATACGAAAGACTGAAAAATTTTACTGATTTATGTTTTAATAAATGAAGAAATAGGCGTTTATGACTAAATAACGACGTACAACATTAAAGGTGTGTGTTGTCAATAACTCTGTTCGTAGACCTTGAGATATAAAATAAAGTTATAAATGGGGGGATGGGGTTAGCAAAAATTAGTAAATGCATGTATTATACAACGCATAAACAACGACACGTTTGCTTAAAAATTCATATCTATATATGAACTTTGCCGGCGAAATTAATAATGTTAACTCTGAATAAAACAAGTATTAATTTAATTCCTTGTGGTTTTAATTATGGGGCTGACCAATTTTGTTCGCCACTGTCAAATAATATTGACTAATAACTTCACGTAGTACAAGCAAACGAAAAACAAAATCAATGTTTGTTTTTGTGTATTATATATTTGGCTGTACTTACGTTTATGCACTTGTTAATTTGTGTGTTTGTTGTAAAGTATTAAAATAAGAGAAATTGAAATGATAAAAAGTTTCCATACACAATTATTTTAAGAGTACATTACAACTTTACTTGAGGGAACAATATTTATAATTAACGACGTTCGATTCAAACAAATGTACATACGTAGATGTTGTTGTGTGTATGATCTTTCGATTGAGAAAGAGAAAATATTTCATTTGGTCCACTTAAGAATGTATTTGCTCTTCAATTAGTTCTCGTGTTGAAAGAGCTTAAGATGTCGTAGACTGAGAGCGATAGTCGTTGTGTAACACTAAAAGTGGATTTTGTTACCAATTGATTTTTTTTGTGTGGGGATTTTATTGTTACTGATGAAAGGAATTTTTAAGTTGAAGAATTTATAACGGTTGTATATATTTTTTTGTTACGTTGTTGGTAATTTAGGGAATGATGTACATACATACATAAGTAAAACGAAAATATTTGCTTACCTTGCAGAATCTGTACTTACATACATATTTCTTACAAATTATTGTTGTAGCACTATATTTTGTGGCCGTTTACCTTTTTTTTCAGAGATTCTCGTGGGATATTTTTACACTTGGGTTTTACAATTTTTAATTGGGGGTTTTAGTTTTTTTGTAACAATTTTAAAAATAAAGCATCTGAGTCAAATGATAATAATATGGGGTTCTTGAAATCCGGCTCGAAGGACCAGAAAATGTTTAGTTGGGGGGTTTAATCCATAGGTTAATTAGAGGGTTAAGTTCATTGTCTCAAATGCACTATTTTTTAAGTCACAAAATACAAACACTACTGTATTTCAATATTAAATTTCACTTTTATTTATTCTTCTATGAACATATATTAAATTTACTGATTATTACAACGTCTGCGTACATACTGAATTTTTAGGTAATTTCAATATATGCATGAACCAAGAAACAAAAGAAATTGTAACAAGAGAGAGGGATAACACAAATGATATTCCAATACACTTTGGTTAATAGTTACAAGGCAATTAATAATTCAAATGATAATTGTAAATGGTACAATAACTGCCACGTAAACACCAACCTTTTGAATTTAAAACAGACTTCATACAGCCATATGGCTTAGTCTGTTTTCTAGCAGCGTGGTCAACGACTTAATTTTGAGGAGCCTACGTCACCGTCTGCGATTCTTATTTACAGTATTTTCCAATCGGACAATGCTCTAGAGGCATTATTATGAAACTTGACTTTTTTAATGCTGAATATTTTTTCAGTGTAATACGAAAATCTGTTAACAAAACATTAAATTCCTTTTGCAAAACTTTTAGCCGAGCCACATAAATAGCAGCTGCTGGGATTTGTATAAAAACTTAACCAATTTTTGGCTAGAAAAACCGAAAACAAATTTTGCAATCGTTTATTTTTTATTCTGCATGTAAACTTGATAAAAACGTACCACAAAATTTCTCCAAACTTTTCGAATAGTTGCAAATATTTCTAAAAAAAAAAAAGCAGAAACCGATTAAATACAATTTGTATTTTGGTCACATTCACAGGTGATATTATGAAAGTTTTACCTAAAATACCTGCTTTAACGATAAAAACAAAACAAAATGAAATCAAGCAAAACAAAACCCATAATTTCCATCGATATAATTGTTAAAGTTTCTTTTTTTTCATTTAGCCAACACATGCAATGTAGAATTTTTTGAAACATTTTTAGTTGGAAAAATATAAAACCATTTTTTTTTGCACAGAATTAAATCAGATAGTAGCTATTTAGTGTCGTTTGTAAGTTGCCTGTATTTGTTCTCCTATTGGCGACTTTATGTGCAACCTTTTGCATGTCAACACATGTAAATCGATTTGCAGCAACAGAAAAAAAGCAGGACTTTTGTGTTTTAATCTTGGTAAATCTGACTTTTAATGGCATGTTGTATTTGATATGAGCTTATAAATACAGTGAATTCATACGTAAGCTTAAAGTTTATTAAAACTATTAAAAAAAATTATTCTTTCTCCTTTTTCCAAAAAAATACGATTTCTTGATTTAATCTTTCAGTCAACTGGTTACAATTTTTACTTAAATAATTTTTTTGCTAATAGTCTATTTTGTGGCTTTACTTTCTCTTGTTTTTATTCTTTTTTTTCATGACAATCTACTCATTTAGATTTTATTTACAATTACTTACTTTTTCACAAATGTCCACTTTACAGCAGACAGTACTTGAACTTTTAATACGAGCAAGTACAAAATTATTGTCAGTTTTCAAATGCGACGTTTTTTAAAGAGCGCTAATACGAAAATTTACGAATGCTTAGTTTTACTCAAACCTAAATGATTAAAAGTTTTTCCTTTGATTAAAATTCACAAGACTACAAGCAGGAAGCATTAAATACTTAACAAAATAATTTTGTAAAAAAAAATTAAACTTTAAGTGCTTAAAATACAGCCAACATAATTTCTTTTTATTTGCAAGAAAATCATTCAAAGATATTCATTTAAAGGTTACAATTAACTCGCTTCCAGTCTGAAATGCGCTCGGCCTCCTTGTGCTGTTTCCAAATATAAAAGCGACAAAGTAGAACAGAGAAAAGAGGGAGCATTTACAAAAACCTTGTTAAGACAAAACATTTAAAATATTATTTCAACTCTTTTCAATATGCATTAAAAGAAAAGCTGCGAAAAAATGTTTAATTTTAAGTCGATATTTTAATTTAATTTTAATTAGATGAAATATTAAATGTACGTGAGCTATAACACTATTACCGAAAATCCTACTCAGAAATCCGGCTGATATTCAACCAGCAGTAAAACATTTAACAGACGTTGTAGCTGCTGCAGCCGAAATTGCAAAGCCAACAAAGCAACCCGTTAAATCGCACAATTCGACAGCTGTGATACAAATACTCGTCATTGAGAAGAGGAGGCTTAGAAGGCAATGGAAAAATAGTCCTTCTCCACACACAAAATGTGCTCATGTAACGCTTTCCCTCAGAAGGCAAAGCTGTCGACCAACAACAATAACAAACTTCACTATTCCAGTAGAAACAGACGTTAAATATTCGGCTATCCGCAAAAATAAGGGGCATAAAATTGCGAACAAATCAACTAACTACAAATTTAGCCATGAGGAATAAACTGATGTGCTGTTTTTTTTCCAAACAGGCCTTCTGCTTTGAATTTACTTATAATATAAGTTATTGTAAGGACATTTTAAAGTACTAACAACTTCCTGCTGCATACAGGCAGAACAACCTTGGGCGTACATTCCAATTCACTACTTTGTTTATTCTTTCCTTCCCACACCCCTTGAATGACCAATCACCAAACCCACGGAATTTATTTCCAGGCAGTACATATCTGATGCCAGTTATGGCACTCAAAATCCTTTGTGACAATGGCAAGCATTTTGTTGCCCATCGTGAGCTCCTTTTTCAGAGGGCATCTAATAATTTTTTTCATTTGCATTACACATTTATGGCGAGACCAAATTTATTTGTGACCCAATGCTACTCGTGTGATCTCTTTTATATTGTGATTGGCAGTTTTCTGGTCATTATAGTTATTCTAAATAAAAATGCAGACGTATAAAGCAGCTCTGGTTTGATATTTTTGGCCATTCAAACAATGTACTTAATGTGTTTAATATCTAACTAAGGCCGCTCTCCCTAACAAACAACAAATTTCTTTTGGTATTGACTCCTAAAAATAAACTTTAGTGAATTCCAGCTTATAGCAACAGCTTAGTATCGCTGATTATTTATGCTCGATTGATTAGACAAATAAAAATTAGACAATTAAAAAAACTGATGAACTGCTCAATGTTACTAATGAAAGCTAATCCTGGTAATATTATTGTCTCTAACTTCCAAACGATTAAATTTAAAAGTTTTTGTTAGTATTTGTACCTTTCTTCAGGAGTAAAATCTCTAAAATTTGTTTCCCCTATACACAGTTCATTATATGTTTTTTTCAATTATTGTATTTATGTGATTTTCTTTATACGGACATAATTGGTATATTTCATCGTTAACCTTATACAATACGAGGAAATGACGAAAACTTATGCGTTTTTGACATTCTAGAGAAAATTTAATCGTACAGAGGAGCATTGCCTTGAAATCAAGCTCGACTCGGAGGTTCGTTATAACTGTGGAAATATATACTTGGTACCGTTTAAGTTACGTTTGGGTATCCCAGAGTATATATTTGTCATCGGAATATTGACGTGGTAAGATATTTGACTGCTCGTTCAATTGTGACTCTAATGATATCCAAAAAAAATATACAAATATCCAATATTGGCTCAGGACTCACTGTCTCCACTAATATGCGAAATTCCTGTCTGTTCCCTCGCACCTGTATATGGTATTCTATCGATTTATTTGACAGCATAATTCAATTTAATTTGCTTTTTCCATTTCACATTTTCTTTGAATCCATACATTTTATTTGTTTTTCCTTGTTTATATGTTTCCGTGAAATTCAATATTTCTTGCTGTATACTTTTAGGTAACTTTACATTATTGCAAGTTCAATGGTAAACCATCGACATCAGCAGAGAGAGCACATTACGGGAAATACATGAGTTAACTTTAGCAATCTATGAAAAAATATAATGTATGTACTCATATATTTAGGTAATAGAAAACGTTTGCCATTAGAAAACAAGCAGCAGGTTAAGAAGACAAAAATATGTTTTTCTTAATACTCCGCCGATCAAACTCGTTGCCGATTACATTGAAGATGACTTTGCATTATTTCTAATGTTAATTTCGTTTGCTTTCAACTCCCCGCGTTTTTGTGTTTTATTGTGGAAGAGTATGACTGACATTAGTATTAGAAATTCGTAGGTAGTTGTGATTTCAGCTTTCTTAGAATTGGTACACACTTAACCAGGTTTGTACATCAGATACAGCAGGGACCTTTTGTTATTTTTTTTACTTCGTAATATTGATAGTTTATGACATGTAGTATTATGGTTTTTTTTCTGCCCGAACAAGACGTAAGCTATGATTGCTTATATGTGCATCCGGATTTCGAAGTTCTCTTTGTTAATTTTTTAAAAATGTGGCTGGCTTAGTAGAATTTGCAACTTTTCTGCAAATCCTCAAATCGATGCTGCGGTGGAGCCCTCGTACTGTCAATAGATTGTCTTCCTATTGAACAACCAATGTTTTTACCAATATTTTTGTCCACGGCCAAGTGTCTCCACAATTTGTCCCTTTTTTTGCTGCATGTGGTGGCATATCACACTCCTGCGTGCTGGATCACACGCCCAATTTTTTTAATTTTCGTAGAATCTTCATTACTATAAAATAATCTTTCTTTTTCATTTCAACGAATATGCAAATTCGTTTCGAAGAGGTATATATTTTTTTTGTTAATTTTATTCGCCTTAAATTTCCTTGAAATTTCCTTTTTGTTTTCAAACAATAATATGTTGCAGATGTAACTACTGGTACAAAATTCGCTTTATATTGTAAAGGTTTACAGCTATAACCAATGCAGCTCAAATTATTGCACAGACAAACAAACTTCCGTTCGTACAAGGCGGCATCGCACAGTAACAAAAAGGCGCTTCAAGACATTTGTTAAGAGAAATTTACTAATTGAGCAAGCGACCGAACGTAAATGAACAACTAACAATTGAATTCACTCTTTTTGTCGATAGCTTAGAGTTTTATTGTGTTAAAAATTAAAACCAAAATTGGTTAAATCCAAAGAAAAATTAATTACATTGTGTCATGTTCAACAATTACACAAATAAAAAGAAGTAAATTGTAGTCAAAATTAAAAAGAACAAATGCTTTGAATGCTTATAATGGATAAAAAATTTTAATTTGGCAAATAAAGGAAAATGGATATTAAAGAATGTTTAATTATATAACTAAAAACTATTTATTTCTTGGCATTGAGGAACAGCTGCTAGTTCTTTAACTATTACAAAAGAACTTTTAACAACCTTCACAAAAATTAAAGGGTTTGTCATTCCATTTGTAATTTCTGCATTATATATTGCAAGAAAGTATGTATATTTTGGATCCTTATAGGCAGGGAAGTTCAATATATTTATCCTTCTGTCGGTCTGTTCGATTTGAAAACCAGCTTCCTGACGGCGCTAAACACCATAGGATATGGGTTTATTTTTTTGTTATTTACACTCTTGTTGGGAAACGTTTATACAGGAGACCATAAAATTTACATATGCTGAATCCTTATAAAATGTGCTATAAAATTCCCTTGCAGATTTTATCATCCTTAAATCTTGGACCGAATCCAAAAATGTTTTCAAAAACCTAAAAATTTTAAAAACTAAAAAAGAAATCTGAATTCCTAAAAAAACTTCCATATCACAAAAAAAAATTTTTTAATTTAAATTTAAAACTGGAACAACAAAACATTTTTTTTTCGAAACATGAAAAACCGAAATTTTACGAAAAAAAACCCAAAGTTTGCCAAATTTTGAGTATTCACCACAAAAATTTTAATTTCACCACAATTTTGTAATTTCAGCGAAAAGCCGAAAATCTCAAAAAATCAGAATATTATGACAAACATATAAAAACAAATTCAAAAATTCACCAGATGTGGTGAATTCAAAAACATTCAAAATTCACCAAATTATTTAAAAGTAATATAAATAATAAAATTTATTATTTAAATACTTCCTAAATAATCGTTTTTTTTTTATTTTTTTAAACAGGTATCTCTTAGGTTTATAAAAAATAAAATTAATTTAATAAGAAACTCACAGTGTTGCATATAAGTAGAACCAACCAATTACTTTTTAAATATACTGTACTTGTTTCTCGAAAGTGTGAATTGAAAACTTGAAAATTTTTAGTAGAGGCAGGCAACTGTTTTTTTTTCTAATAAAAAAATTTCATTATTTTGAAAATAAAAAAATTGCGCACTAAAAAGCAAATAAAAGCCAGGATATCTTTATATAAAAGATAACTTAAGACAAACTTGAACTAAAATTATATATTTAAAAGTTTGGGATTTTAAGAAATCGTTAATTTTACTTCTAAGTGCAAGATATCTCAACATAATTACAAGTTGTCAAACCTAGTAGTGCATACAGCGTTACCGCTTGTCAAGTTTCATAACATCTTTAGATAAAGTATGAAATTCCAATAAGTTTTTAATTTGTATTTTCTGATTTTTTTTTTCAAATTTATGCAGTCTTTCTTAATAATAATTATGATTTCTTTTTCGCTGGCTCAATCTACCTGTATGTTAAATTTTTGATGTTTTATTTAGTTTTGTAAAAAAAATTTTACTTAAAGTTTTGTAAGTAACGCTGAGTATATGACAAAATATTAATCATATAAATATTACTACTGTCTCCCGTGAAGTATGCTATACCAATTCATTCGTTAGTTCTTAAAACCGTATGCGTATGATTGTTAGAATATGTAAGATTATTAACAATAATAATACGTCGCGCTTCAATGTTAAGAACTACAATTCCTATATATACAGTATCCTGTCATTGCTGATATCGAATATTATTACGAATGGCTGTATGTTTTCCTGAGCATATGTTTCACGAAACCGTTATTTTCTCCATAAATTTTATTTCAGTTCCTGAAGCCATATTGAATTTTGATGGTACAATTTTGAATTATAGGTATTAAAATATTGAAGCTTAGAAGTCTCAATAGTTTTCATTTCAATAAAACCAAAAAGCCAACCTTAAAATAAGCCAATTATTTCTCTGTTGATTGTTAAACGATATGACCTTTTATTGTAGTCGCGAATGCTATATAATATTCTTTGTACATATAGTAAACATTCTGGTTAAAAGAGAAAATCTTTAACTTCACACAACCATTAAAATAAAGACGAACGAAAGCAAAAACAAAAAGAAAAGCGAAAAAGCAAAAAAGAAGAATATCATTTTAAGTCAACGATAATATTGCCAGAGCCATTAACAGGATATTAACAACACTTGCACAATATAGAAAGACTTGCAAACCATAATTTAAAGCTGCTACAGCAGATTTATTATGTGGTTTTTGTTGCTTATAAACAAATTGCCTTCAATGCATTGCACTTGCTCTTAGCTTTGTTAACATTTCACACACACATTAACATAATGCTGCCATTAAATGCCGTTATTTTCTTATACTTTATTTTCATTATATTCGTGTTTTTTTTTTTTGTTTTTTGGTTTTTTGGTCTTTCAGCTCTTGGCCAGACAAGAGGAAAGTAAAGAAAATAGGTATACAAAAATATAACTTGAGTAGGTAAGAGAATATAGACATGGTTTAGGTATGTTAATAAATATATAGGGTGGTTTTCCGGTGCCACGGTTTCTAAAGTAGAATTTAGAACAGTTCGCTTTTGTTCCATGATATGAACCAAAGAAAAACATCCGAATTTCTCCAGCATAATAGTTAAAAGTTATCGTCATACACATTATAATAAGCTCGTGACTAATTTTAAATTCTGTGGTTAAATGAGTCAAAGTTATCAAGTGATGATGCAGATTTTTGGGTAAACTGTTATATTAATAAACACAATTGCCGAATTTTAAACAATGATGTTGCACGAGCCAGTTCTGACATAGAAATCCAGAAAAGGTTACTATTAATGTGCGGAATTGTTGGCCCATATATGTATTTTCGAAAATCAACATATTCAGAACGTCATAGTAAACGGTGGGAGCTAAAGTGAAGTTTTAAACTTAAATTAATTGCAAACGATGAATCCACGAAATTGATCAACCAGCAATAATTGAGTCATTGAAGGCCATTGTTGAAAGGGTTTCGGCAAAAAGTGTTATGACGCAAAGAGTGCATGAAATTTATGCTATAGCATTGGCCTACCCAAAAATGTGTCCAAACATTAATTGCAAAAAATCATGTATATTAGACACATTTCTGGGTTTTGTTTCAACTAAGATAATCTGCCATTAAATAGGTGCCTAATATGAAACAATTTTAGGTTATAGTAAAATTTTCATACCATTATTAAACGACTGAACGACGATCAAGCAGAGGCAATGTAAGACTTTTTAGTGCAATCAGGAAAGTGTACAGTTTACTGCTGCTTATTGCTCCTTTTCGCGTCCATTTTTATACGCGGCATCGTAATAGACCGCCTGAACATTAAAGTGGGCGACCAATTTATCATAGTCCGTTATCTCAAATTACCTAGTTGAATTAATGGCCTGCATCATTTTTTTAACCCCCAACGAAGCGTCTAAAAAATTGTATAAAATCATGCAAAACATGTTTCTCTCGAAATTCCAACCACTCGAATATTATTTTTAAAATTGATCTCTCATAAAATTTGTAAATTTTTTTGCGCAACTAAAATTGTTATAAATTATAAAGCATCCCTTTAAATAATCACCTTCTACATGCGCACATATGCTCTTATACGCTTGAGGTTAGCAATTACAAAATACAATAAACATTTACAAGGTTGAACAAACAACAGTCTTTTATGACTTCTTTAAGTGTGTAGGTACACACCTACGTGCGAGCTTACAAAGCAGTATGGCTGTGAACAATAAAATATCTCTGCGCTTAATGTAGACATGTTTGAAAAGTGACGAAAATTTCAATTAGGAGATAAAATTTATGTTTATTTTATGCCTGGGTCAAAAAACAAACATACCAATTGTAAATGAAATGTTTAGATTAACTCATACACATAAATCTTAGAAGCAAATTAAAGTATAAAATAAAAGCATGGTATAATAAGAGGTTGGGTTGCAAATTGTGATTAAGCGTGATATATTTTGCTTTCTAAATATGCAAAGACTACAAAAACAACAAAAGCTGAAATACCGTGCTTTCAGAATATTCAAGTACGAAAAATATGGCGACTTAAAAGGACAAGTTCAATACAAGATTGAAATTAAAGCAAGTCAAGATACACAATGGTGTTACACTACATATCACAGCAAAGCTGAAAAACTTAGTTGTTTAAATACGTGGATTTATACCAAACTCATGCACCAAATCAAATTCAGCATAAAATATTTTCTGCTCGTGGAATCTAGTGATTAAACCACTTGGGATGTTTCTATAGAATCATTTGAAGTAAAAAGTCAAAGCGTAGATTTAACGCTGTATAACTTAATTTCAGTTACATTTATCTAAAATGGTTATGGAAAGTTTTACAGAAAAGAGTGCACAGATGGCAATAAATTCCCGGGATACGTCTTGCTGTGTTCTGCCATTTGTAGGTTTTACTCGTCAAGAACTGAGAATATTAATGCTTTGTAGTGTATACGGGGTAAAGTGATTTGCACTATATAATTTGAAATTTAATGTCAGCTTAGAGCTAAAATTTTATTATAGTAAATATTCAAAAACTTGCGGGCAAGTAGTACCATGAGTTAACACTGAAAACTTCGATTAATAAACAATCTTTTGCGCTGAATTAAAAGACGCTAGGTATCAAAAATATAAAAAGAATTAAAATTTCTTTTCAAATAATTTAAGCAATCTTGAAAACAAATTTAATATTTTTTAATTTTTTTGTTGCTGTTGTTTTCGCTTTCGCTTCCGAATTAGAAACAAATTATAATTAGTTCACGCCCTATTTTCTACATCTTCACATAACTTAGTGCAGCAAATATAGACAAGTGTTACGTTTAAAAAACAAACTAATTTCGATTAAAATAATAGACACACGAGCGTACAGGTAGACATGCACACAAACCAACTGAGTTTAACACCAAATGTTCAACTATCAAACTAAAACCACTAAGCTAGTGTGTCATTTGATACTTGTGAAGCCACCCTTGCCTTGGGAAATGTTAAAAAATACAAAGTACACAAAACAAAGGAGCAGCAGAACGGACATATACAACAGCCACAGCAGAAGCAAAAAATAGAGACAAGTAAATAATAAAATAAAAAAGGGAGACATTAAAGTAGAACATGGATTTTCCTCGTCTAGTAATACTCGTATCAGCCACAGTAGGAAGATGTTTTTTTGCTACAAATGACTGGCTTCGTTCGATAGTTGGTACTTTTGGTCAGGATGGCATAGTTTAGACAATAGTGCACAACAAAATGAGAAAGAGAGAATAAAATAAACAAAATTGCCGAAAGGTCTTTTGGCATCATGCCAGAGTTTAATAATGGAGAGGCAGGCTCGAAAGGGAGAGCGCTAAAGTGATGGAACGGAAATGAAAGGCTGAATTACAATTTCAAATAAAACAATTAACCACCGTATTTAGAGAAGATGAAGGAATAAAAACAATGTAGGAGATTACAAACACGATAAGGTCGTAGATAAACTGCACTCACACACACACACACACACACACTCATATATTTTATACAGCCACATAAATACAAGCTTTCGAAAGCCAACAGCCACACCAGACATTATTTGTTGCTAATGTTGCAAACAAATGGAGGATAAGAAATTATTTTCCATTTAAATACTTTAGTTTCATTTTAGTGCAAATGGTTTTTCATGCTGGTAAATTTAAAAAAAAAAACAGCAAAATTTTCATTAATGAAACTGATTTTATTTTTTATCTCCACTTTTCATTTCCATATTTCCATCCCCTCCCTAAAACAAGACAATAATGAATAGCAATAGCAAGAGTAAAAGCAAAACTTTAATGATAATGAGTTCAGGGCTTATGTATGCATAAAAGGGTGTACAAAGATTTTTTTTAACTTTGTCTATTGACTTTTTACTGCAGCTGCAATGAATTCGTATGCAAAGTGTTGCATAAGAAAATAATTAAATATTTTCTGCGTAGCAATTCAAATAAAACTTTTGAATTTATAATGATTCCACGCCCGATAATGGCTTCGGTTAACAGTAAAAAAATTCTTAAATAGGCCAAATTTTTAATTTCGTTTTTTTTTTCTAATATAAACATTATTTATCCCCCTTTCGAGGCAATGCCATCGGGTTTTTTTACATTATGTTTATGTATTCTCCCTTGAGAAACTTGTCGTTCAAATAATCTTACAATTATCAGTTTATTATGTCGGCTGTAAGAATCTTTCTCGTGGATTGAGTTCTTCTAAGAAATCGTCCAAATAAGTTCGGGAGGTATTAAAATTTTACACAGCCTAACTACAATTGCTACCATGACCACTGGCAAAAATAACTTCTATACAAATCATAATAATGTCATATTGCTGACGATCAAGTCATCGAAATAGATTTTCAATATATTAAAAATATTTTCTATGCAATTTTTTTTACGAACTCGCAATATGAAAAAGTTATCAAGGGACAGAATTTATAGAACATACGACTATAGTTGCTTATTACCTTGGCAAAAAAGAGGGGTTGCTCCATGGTTGAAAACAGAACTGTCAGACCCCCAGGCAAGAACGCTAAGGCAGTTTAACACCGAGAGTCTTAGAGAGTAAACATTTTAGGAACTTCTGTTAAAAGATAGCTATTATTACAGTGGTGGCTAGATTACACAAGGTCATGGTTAAAGTCCGATGAGACTCGTCAGCACAACTTAAAAGTGCAGATGGTAGCTACAGTAAAAATGAGAAAGATAAGGCGCTAATACGGCTTTAGACTTACTTTCCGGCCAGAGAAGAAGGACTGTCACCAGAGCCATCTGCATAATATAGAGGAATTGAGAGATTCCGAGATTTATCTGGTGCATTCACCACTAAACAGCGCATAGAGCAGACGATTCAACCGTCCACCGGGGGAAGGGTACCGATATTCTCAAAACATGGTAGATCAGAACTAATGTCTCGCCCTATCAGGATAAATTGGAGCCTTTGACTCTTTTTACTTTACAATAACAAAGTTAACTTTAGATTAACGTCATTGAACTGCTGCAGAAGCTGAAATCTATGCCAAACTTGGAAAATGTTTTGGAGTTAGGTACTAGAATAAATATACTCTAATCGTTTGACAACTTAGATTGTTTCATTCCGTGGATAGGCTCCTTGTATGTTACATGCAAATGAGCACTTATTTACGAATAAATAAATAAAAAACAATGCGTTAGTAGATAGGAAAAGAAAACTTGGACACAATAACTTAAACGCATAGCACCGGCACCATAGAGATTAATTTAAAGGAAACAACAGCAATATTAAGCGATACTTTTTAACACCCCTCGCACATTTTTTAATGAATATCATAAAATGAGAATAAGTAAGAAATTCTCAATATTTTCCTTTTATTATTATTTTACTGAAGAACTTAAAACAAATGCAAAATTTTATTGAAACTCACTTATTTCGTTTTAAGATGCATCTTGTAACGTTCTTATATTGCGTATGACTGTCAACATTATTACGATCATCTTCATCGATACCATCATCACCATAATGGTCTATTCAATTGATGTTACTACTGTTGCTTCAGCTTCGCTATTCGTTCTTGTCGTCAACATATCCCTCGATGGCAATAAAAATTTGACACACACGTGACATTTTATCTGATGACTAGAGCATAAAAATAAAATGAATAAATAATACACACGAAAAAAATTGAAATATTGGGGATTCTGCACTACCTCTCCTTTTTTTTGGTTTTATGTCAGCAACGTTTTGGCAGTAGCATTAAGCTTCAGCAGTATAAGTTTTTTTTTCATCAGGAAAGTAGATTTGTAAGACTGTTCAGAGTGTGCATAGTAAATTACTGACTATTAAAATTTTTTTCCAAAGAATATTAAGAGACACGAATCATATGAAATGTAGTTATTAGGGTATATTTGATAGCGTTATCTTGTAAGATAAAGACTAAAAGCTTTAATTGAATTTAAAATGTAATGTGAATTAAAAAGCCATTTGCTATATTTTCTACTTTGTCTTGTCGTTAGAGACAAGTTAAAATTTGTGGTTTTTTCTAAGGTTCCACAGCTTTGTATACAACTAAGTAGAAGTATTTTTTGTAAATAATACTTTTTAGTACTAAAATATTCTATTCAATTTAGCAAGTAAGGCAGTTGCGAGATTGTTGATGGCTAAAGAGATCGCATATTGCTATTTTCTCGGCTGCCTTGAAATGCCATGTTTCTTGTAAAGTCACGCTTCTTTTGGAAACACTTTAGCAAATCTCAACTAGTAGTTGAGACTCCCTGACCTGATACCTAGCTAGAGTGGTCATAAAACCAACCCTGAATTTTGTGGCATTGATTGGTTAACGGTCAAAAACCTTGACTAAACCCTACTGATGCAAGAGTATTCTAGAATTCAATTGGAATGACCCTGGAATTTTGATTAGTTTTTTTATCCGCTTATTTGTGACTATGGCGTATATGGCTGGAGGATGTGTTGTTTTAGTTAGCGATAGAAGCATACTTTTTAACTCTGAGCTCTTGTATTCAGAAAACCTTCATTCGATGTATTGTACAGATATTAGTTGAATAAATAATATGAGGTACAAAAGATACATTTGGTGTCGCATCGACACTCGGTGGACCAGGACGAGCCCTATTTTTATTATTATTTTAAATTAACAATGGAACCAGTCCATTACTTTGTAGTCGATAATTTTAGTTCACGTC
Organism: Phania funesta; assembly: GCA_963932375.1. Taxonomy (NCBI): domain Eukaryota; kingdom Metazoa; phylum Arthropoda; class Insecta; order Diptera; family Tachinidae; genus Phania; species Phania funesta. The sequence goes on from OZ010655.1 coordinate 62,480,659, forward strand.
CTCCGAATTTAAGTAAGTTGGCAACAAGTACGCCGAACCTAAGATTGCTTCTTAAAAATTTATGGATGTATTTTTGAGCATATCTTCTTTAAGAACAATTCAAGGTAGTAGTGGTTATTATAAACACAAAATAAATAACAAAGTTCTGATAATGGATTCCACTTTTCATCGCGCATAGTCAGAAATATCCTATAAGAATATGTGTCATAATATTCTATCTTCAAAGGTACCAAAATCACCTTCATTAAACTTCGCGGACCTATAGGAAAAATTCAAATATTATACCATATTATATTCGGCTATATTCGGCTGTACCTAATCTTATATATCCTTCAAAGTTATGAACTGCTGCAAACATACTACAGATTTTTCGCAGCAAAAAAGATTATTTGAGATATTTTTTTTTTGAACCCGGTTATCTTATTTTATATTTTAGTTCACCTTTCGTGAACTAAAGTTCACTAAATTACGGCTCTTTAAGTTTACTTTTCTTTTCTCTCTCTTTACATATTATTATTATTATTTATAAATTTTTGATAAATTACCAATATCTTTGGGAATTTCAAATTGTGTAAATTTGTTCGTTAAATTTTAAAATAAAAACTTTGTTTTTGGGTCCTTGATGTGAATTTTAGGTTTTTCATTAAGTATTGATCTTTTGTAACTTTTTTGGCGAATCTGTAAAATGTTGGTGGAGTTGAGAATTTTATTTTAAAAATTTACAAATTTCGTGAATTTTGGGTTTCGGCTATATTTTGGCAATTATTTTTTTAATTCCTAATTTTCTATTTTGTAGTGAATTTTCAAACATTTACTAATTTAAAGTTTTTCGAAATTTTGAATTGTTAATAATTTGTTGGTACAATTTCGTTGGCTGGGAACTTTGCTTTTTCGGAATATTTTGTAGTTTTTGAGAGTTAAGTTTGATTTTGAAAAGAAATTTTAAGTTTTATTGAATTTATAAACTGCACTGAAAGACTCAAGTGATTACTTTTTGGTAAGATTTTAAATTTTTCTGTTATTTGTTTTGCAAAATTTCGGTTTTATATTAAATATAGATTTTTTAGCAAACATTTCTCTTTCAGTCTCCGTTTGTATCGCGACTCTTGAATTTATGGTGAACTTTAAAATGTTATTAATTGTTTAGGCAGTTTCAGTTTATTTTTTTTTAATTTAGATTTTCTGCTAAAATATGTTATATTTGTAATTTAAAATTTTTGAATCATGGTTTGATTTTATGGTGAATATCCAAATCGGAGTGAAATTTCATATCTTTTTCAAAAGAGTTTTGATTTCTGGCAAAAATTATATTTTTTATGATTTTTAAATATTTTGGTAAGTTTTTAATTTGTTGTGAATTTCGATACATTTCGATACATTTTTCTGATACATTTCTTTAACTAAGATCTTGATAAAATTTCATGAACTTTTGGATTTTGTGAAATTAAACAATTTTGTGAACTTAAACTTTTGTGGTGAATTTTTAAAAATTTTTTAAACTTGTTTCCTTTGGTAAAACGTACGATTTTTAATAAGGCCTGCTTTTTTTTAGCAATTAAATCTGTTTATTCCTGTATTTAAAAGTTAAGGTGAATTTTAGAATCTGCCAAAATTTCAAATTTCTGAAAATTGTTAATACAATTTCGGATTTTTTTACTTTGTGTCTGAAATATTATGTTTTTTTTTATAATTTAAACATTTGAGCTATAGTTTGTGCTGAATTTTCGAAATATAATAATTTCTGAAATAATTTCAAATTTTATTATTTTTCTTTGATTTTTAAATTTGGTGGTGAATTCTTAACTTACGATCTGAGCTTCAAGAGAAGGGACAAATTATTTTTATGTAAAGTCACGAGCAAATCACTTGCTAATGCTGACTACATTTGTGACAAAATGTTTGGTTATAATTCTTAAAGAATTTTTTTAAGCTTTAATTCTTTGTACATGCGTGTTTGTTTTTCGTCATGAATCAGTATTTTCTTCCAAGAATTCTAGCACGTAAATTGTTTCCCCTACACACACGTTCAGAGTTGTGTAATTGGAATGGCCTCTATTCACGTGATTGTTACACAAATTTTAATAAAAAAAATTGCCACCGACTGTATAATTTTAAATAGAAAGTTTTTTTTTGCTTTCCTATAAAATTTTGTTCTTCTCAACAGACTTTTATATTTCAAAATAACGCAACCATTTCTAGAGCTATTTTATTGTGGCAGTTTTTTTTTCAAAAACTTTTTGGGTTTATATTCAAACTAATGAATGGACTTATATTCGTTTTGCCCTTTTGACTTTAGTAATTTTTACTTTTAAGAAAACACTTTCGCAACATAAAAATCTTATAATATTTGCCTTCCCTAACCGTCTTTTTGAAGCACTGTAGATTTTATTTGAACTTTCTTCATTTTTCCTTATTGCCTTTTCACACCAAACTTCACAGAATTTAAATCAATCGTAGTCAATACTCAGCCTTCTCTTTTATCACTCATTTCATGGCTACGTGAGTTTAAAACTAATGAAGCTGAATTGGGATAAGCTTAGATTTATTACGTTATTTCATCATCTATTGTTATTTCTACACCAAGTACGCTGACAGTTTGCGGTTCATACCGAAAATATTCTTGTTTCCTTCCCGCGCAATTGATGAAGGTGTTCAAACATAAAATGAACTCAAATAAATTAAAATTTAAATAATAACGAAACACCTTTAATCCTTACGACTGTTCACCAGAATTTTCGCTCGTGCTATTAACATGATGAAAGCCTCTTAAGGGAAATATATTATAAATATACAGTAAGCGCCATTTGCTTAGGCGCAGTTTAAAATTAAAGTGTGGCATGGCATGGAAATTCTAAAGATCAGCGGACTTCCATTTAATATTACAAATTGCCAATCGGTAAACACAAGACTTGAGAGTAAATTGGTATTTTCTAAAGAGCAAAATTAGGTAATTGAGATCGAAATTGATTGTTTTATTATAATTCAAGACTATAGGCGTACTTAAGCAAAATTCGCGAACTGTCTCATACATTTTGTACAATTTTTCTAAATACCTCGCAGATGTCAGTGAATATTGAGTTTATGTATTTGTGTATGTGTGATGGATGGATGGTGGTTATTGACAAGGTGTTGCAGTTGGGCTTCAAAATGAAAATCAAACAATTTCGTGAGTTGTTTTATAGTTTTCCTCCGTTTATTCTTGCAAATAGTCAAACTTGAGGTGAATAATAATAAGTTGTTGGTTTTTGTTTTGTTTGGAATGTGTTATTTTCTCTACCCGCACACCTCTCATATTGTAAATCTAATCAAAACGTGTTTAGAATTAACATGATTGTTACGTTATCAAGAAAAAGAATTTATAAAATATTTTGGTACATATTTTTACAAATACTGAAGGAAAAAAGGTAATAGTTTTAAAAGTGACTTTTTTTGACAGTGTGACCACATAGGCCAAGCTTAAAAGGTTTACCAAAAAAGCTTTTTGAGATACGGGATAGCTTTTGTATAATATAGCAATTGCAAACATTCCTTTAATAGATAGAAGGGATAATGTCTCTTAAATTGCTTTCCACTTAAGTCAAGCAAGACCTTATTCGATTACCAACCCACCGATACAGGTCGCAAGTCAAACTTATATATCAGACTTATCTATCCTTTTCCAAAATAAAATTTGCAAAGATATTAATTATCTTATAAGCTTGTGTAAATAGGCAGGACTGGATCCTATAATCAAGATATACATATCGTACTGGCTCGCTTATGATATGACGGCTTGGAACTCATCCTATCTTTATAATTTTAATTATTCTGCTTTACCCAAAATTCACTAAAGCTAAAAAATACATAAATTCCTCTGTCACACAAGTTTCATAACAGAAAATAATAATTACTTTTATATCGAGATTTATTATTCACACAATAAGTTGTCCTGAATTTTTTAGTCTTTCACAAAAACTGTCAAACATTAAAGAGTGTTAAAAATATATTTTATGTTGTCTAATATCCATACTTACATAGATACATACGTACATATACATATATATATATGGCAACTGTCTTTTTGCAACAATTCATCAGTAGTCTCATAAACATGTGTCACATCTAATGATGTGACATATTTCAAATATCAGGCACATAATTCATGAACTTTTATGAAATAAAATTCCTTTTATGAGATCATTTGAAGCAACTATAAGTTTGTGACTTCTGCCGGGGCCACAGCTAGAGCTTATGTGTATCATAAACATAAAAGGCATTAAATAAAGTGCAGCTGCGTGTAAGTGTGATGATAAGCTTTAGAATCTAATGCAACGTGCAACATTTGCTAAACATTTGGATAGCACAAGCAAGGATTTTTTTTTATTTTTCCATATCTTTAGAAGATTGTTTTATTCACAAATACAAAGGCGGGCATATGAAATAAAGAGTTAGTTTGCTGAGGGTAGGGGGAAAAATATGCTGGGAAGCTATGATATTTGTTTTATAGGAGACACATTTTACAGTGTAACGCTTCACGTGTAACGTTGTCACAAAGCAAGCAGAGGTGTCGATGAGTTTTTCTACGCGTCTGTTTTCCACAGAGCCCTACTTGGTTTTTGTGTTTCATTGATTTTTTGGAAAAACAATTTTTATACCCTTCACATAAATTGAAAGGATATATATAGGTTTGTCATTCCGTTTGCAATTTCTACAATATTCTCTTCTGACACAACACGGTATATATATTCTTATAGATAGGGAAGTTCAATTAATGATGTCCGTCTGTAGAAATCAACTTTCTGAAGGCATCAGACAACCTAGGGTCTTGCAACTCTGACCAACTCTTCAACGCGTTTGGCGAAATTTCGTCCATCAAATATGCATAGTCTGCATCCTTATTAAATTTGTTATAAAGTCGTGTAGGAATTATATTCCCGATGCCATCAGAATATTTACGCACCTAAATCTTTGACCTAATTAAAGAATAAAAATAAATAAAACTTCAAAAACTAACAAAGTAAACTGAATTCCTACAAAAACCGAAATTTCATTTTAAAAAATTCGAATAAAATCGAAAAAGTAGAAAAAAACAAATTCTATCGAAAAATACTAAAAAAAACCGGAATTCGCCAAAACGTAAACATTCACTACAAAAATTTAAATTTCATCAAAAACCACAATAAATAACAAAAATCAATATCTTAGGGATCACAGGGAATTCGACGACAATCAAATATTAAAAAAAAACAATTTCATCACAAATATATTTAAAAGTCATAAAAATTATAAACTCTGAATAATAAAATAAATAAAATGAATAATTTAAACCAAAAATTTTTACCATTATTTGGGAATTAACCAAAATTCGAAAATACACCACAAAACCAAATTATATTTAAAGAATACTAAATTACAAAAATATTACAACTTTAAAAAAATCTAAATTTTAAGAAAACCGAAACAGCACAAATAATTACAAATTCAGAAATTCATCATAGAATTGAAAAATTGAAATAATTTTTTTTTTTTAAATTTCACCAAAAAGCTGATCACTCAAAAACCAATATTTTATGGAAACGTCAAAATAGAATTGTAGCAACAAAAATTTGTTCATAAAAACACGTAAAAAAATTTAATAATACAAAAAATTAAATACTTTACCAAAAACTGAAATTTAACTGAAAAATAAATAATACGAAAATCAATACAAAATAGGAACTTAAAAAAAGTTAGAAATTCTGCACAAAATGAAACTATTATTTAAAAATTTTAAATTACGAAAATAGCAACATTTTTAAGAAAAAAAAAAAACGTTTTAAGAAAAAGAAATTGCGCCAACAAATTACAGAAATGAAAAATTTTAGCAAATTTAAAAATGTACAAAAAATTCTAACATTCACAATAAAATCGAAAAACTGAAATTAAATTAATTAATTACAAAAATACTATAAAATCCAAAATTCACAAAATCTTTAACTTTAAAACTGAATATATAATTCTACCAAGATTTTTCAGTTTCACCTAAAATTTGCAAAAAATAAATATTCTATGAACAACGTTTCTCCAATTCTAATAAAATCGATGTTACACAAGTTCCTAGAACAAATTTCAATGTATTTTAAAATTCAACGACAAAATTTATCCCGAGGCTGAAATTTCACCGTAAACTGAAAATTGTATCAATAATTAGAAAATTTAATAAAAATCCACTTCCGCTATTATCTACAATTTGCAAAAAAAATTGAGATTTCATCAAAATTGATAAGCATTCGGAGAAGAGAAAACCAAATTAAAAGTCATAATTAAGAAAAACATCTCATCCTTTAAGCAATCGAAATCGTTGATATTAAAACCAAAAAATTTATATATAAAATAAGACGACTAAAATCGGAGGTGAAAATTAAACAGTGAGAAAATCTGTAGTACATTTTTAGTAGTTCATACTTTTCTGAAGATTATATAAGATTCGGCACAACCGCATATAGGTCTCTTAATAGTTTTATCTAAATTGAAGGGTGGAAAAATGTTTATTTCTTTGAAATTTTATTGAAATTCATTAAAATTTATTATTATATTTCATTTGAAGTGGTTAATTCGCCAACATATTTTGAGAAGTGGCTTACACACACACAGTCATTTAACAAGCGGATTTATTGTTGTTTTGTAAGCAAATGTAAATTCAATTTTATACACTTCTCATCACTTTTTTATTAAAATTAAATATGTAAATGTTATAATATTTTTTGTGAAACGAGTTTTCTGCATCAGGAAAGCAATTATCAAACAAACCACATATATGGAACAATCCACTTGAAATTTATGATTTTCCGTAGCTGAATAATAAAGCACATGCACAAAAGCTAACTTAAATTTAGTTTATTATATTTTTTAATTAAAACATATAAAAAACTTATTGAAAAAAATTAGTATTACAGGTTTTTTTATTTTTTAGTCTTATTGAATTAGTTAGTTCTTAAGCTTGAGGTATGTAATAAAATTTTGTTCCAAAATAAAATTGTATTAAAGACGTCTAGAACATTAGCAGAAAGATCAGAATGTGTGTGCGACTTTACAGCTCATGAAAACGTGCGCATTCATGAGCTTGAGAGCAGTTGTTGCACATGTTGCTTTTTGGTAAGAAGAATGCTGACGAGTGATTTTCTCTCCTATTTTGCTTCTAAACAGCTTGAGCGCTAAGTGCAAAGACAATACTTCTGTGTATTCTTTGCCCTCAGAATGAACTACTTGAGCTGTGTATACGGTATACTTCTGTATAAGTTTCGCCTATGGTATTCCTTTCGCACGGATTCAACTATTGTGGACCAGAGGAACAGTTGTACTGTGTAATTTTTGTACTTACTTCTGTGGATTTCCCCTTTAGTATTCCCTTCGCACAGACTCAATGGCCATAGCTAACCTAAGTTGAAGATATGCTTTAGTGTGTTTTTCCTTTATTGATCTGGCTAGGCAATGGACATGTTGGCATGTTGTACATGCATACCACTGCGTGGGTTACCCTGTAATTATTCGTCGCCAAGAGTCAACAGTGATAAAATAGTCAGCAGTGTTATGTACTGCACAAGTGTCTCCACGCGGCATTACTACGTACTCTTACGCCAGAAACGTGTCGCCACAACAGCAATTTCAATGAAAAAGCGCCAACTTTTGATAGAGCGTTAAGTAGTTACTTTGGTTGAATATTGTGTAAACATTCTGCCCCGTATGCCACGCTATAAGAAAAATATAATAAATTATTCAAAAAAAAAAAAATATTATTGGGCTTTTTAAAAAAACCAAACCAAAGATTAAAATGAATACTGAAGCAATAAACTGCAAACGCGCTATGCAACACCAAGTTTAATGCCAAGCTGTAGAAAATATCTTGTTCAGAGCCCCTGTTTATTTTAAAAGTTTAATTTAAAAAGTTAGTAAATATTAAATTACTACTTCCACGACATTCATATCTTATATGATTTTTTTTAATACTTTTTAAATGAAGTCCTTTCTTATTCTCCAAATATTTGAAACAAAAACATGAGAAATGTTTTAAAAAAGGGGACATTTTATACAGTCTTTGTCTCATATTTGAATTCGGAGTACTGCAAATATCATTAATACCTTCTCATACAAAATTTTTAATTCATTTTGCATAATTGTAACCTACAATTGTAAAAGAACGTAAAACAAATTCGTTGTAAAACACTCGTTTGTAAATGTATTTGATTCATCAATAATCAAGCTACTTTTTCATAATGAGAAATCGTTACATTTTGCATTCCGCATTAATAATTCCTGCTATTTGGTTGCTTGAAAATTTGTTTAATTTGTGTTGTAATCAAAACAACTTAAATTTTAATTAATTTGATTTTATCAATATCTCGATAAAGCCAATTAAAATTTATCAAAATTGTTTGTGGTACAAAAGTCGATACGGCAAATTATTATGCAAATAAAAGCGACATGAATTAAAGCAGCAGCTGTAGAGTACAGTATCTCATGAAAGTTATAAAATACAGAACAACAACATCAATAAAATTTGATATATGTTTCTGGCTAGAATTTATGACTAAAGATATTTTTGTTTACTAATGTAAAAAACCCACCATAAAATTAAACTGTGTAAGAAGACTTACTTACGTCTGTCTTTCAGGATACGCCTGAGTGAGATTCAGATTTAATTACATCATTGAGGTCTAGTCGTCGAGTTTTTTAAGCAGAATATTGTTACATGTATTACTGCATTTAATCCACCTATTGACAAAAAATTTTATACCAGAGTTTCCCATAATTTTTGATAATTTTTCTGTTGGTAAACGGTACAGGAATCGTATGTATTCCCTTCTGCTAGTACTTAATTAGTTCAGGATCTAACCTAGTTACATTTATAATCTTTCCACTCTTACCTTACAACATGTCTGAGAAAGGAGTTCATTTATTTCAGAAACCTTAAAGTTAGAATAGTCAATTTAATAATGTCCTTTTTTAAAGGCTTCTAAAAATGGTCGTCAGCTAGGCAGGCACAAAAATATGACTTGCCGTAACCGTGTACACTGTCAGAAGTTCTGACTTATACCTACATGTGATGGCAGCCAGTAACAGGTTCCTGCCTCTGCAAGAAGTCTGGCTAAATAAGCCGAACGGAGGGAAGTTAACAATCTCGTATAAAAAATCTCTAATCCACGGTGGAACAGCATACGCCAGGGATGCGTTGCCAAGAGAGTGGTTGGTCTGAAGAATGCCAACTCAGGATACTTATTGGCTAATTGAGGAATTCTGAAGCGTTGGAGAAGAAAACCGCGCAAAAGATGGACGGAGCAGCTTTTAAAGATAATCCTGAAGAAGAGGCTGAGATGCTAGCACACATTGTGTGTGAATGTTCAGCACTGGCTAGTATAAGCCTTAGGACCACGGGCATACACTTGTTTAGAGTAAATGCCACGGTGGACTTACGTCTTAAACAATTGCTCACAATTACAAGAGACTACGTAATGAAGAAGAAGTTTGACAGTCACCAGTCGACAGTCTAAAATCACTATAGTGGATAGTAAAAGCTAGTGGTAGCACGAGACTTGAGTGAGACTAAGGTAATTATAAATTACAAATCGGTTGCCTGAAATCAATTCGAGGTACGAAGGGTATCGAAAAGGGATCAATAAAGTTAGCGGTCTGGCTCGAGATCCTCCCTACCTAAAAAATTCGTTAAATATTTAGCAATTATTAAAATATACAAATTTGGTACAACAAAAAATTAGAACCCAGTATTTATACTTCACTAGAAACTCACGAAAATAATGAATATACCCAACATTCGGTTTTTTTACAAAATAAAAATGAAAAACTTAGGTATAAAACAATAAAATTTATTTCCAAAAAACAAGGCTGTCCATAATTTTTCTAAACCCCTTTATTAAAAACCCAATTTTATCAAAAATTCTAAACATTCGAAATAAAAATAACGAAAAGATAACAAAGTATTGCGAATTCCATAAAAAATCAAACAAATTTTCAGAAATCAAATATTAACAAAAATCTTCTGAAGAGATCAAAAAATTAAATAATTTGCGAACATCAGCAATATGCACACAAACAAATACCATGGTTGCGGCATGATCACGACAGCCTTATTATGTTCTCTAGAACAAAATAATGTAGTTGCGATAAGCAAGTCATTATTTACATATAATGATTCACCTACATAAATACTGCAACACGATTGAGTTGAACAGTACAATTTTTACATAAATTCTAATTACAAACAATGCATTTTAACTCTACAATAATAATTTAACAACTTTAACAAAAATAATATTCTTCTTTTTCTTTTATTAGTGATCAATCAGTTTTTTTAACAAAATTTTCTCTATTTCCGGCGGCATTTAGAAGAATTCGTTCATCTCGATATACATGTACTGTCAAATTTTGAATATTTTTCAACCAGGCACTTTCTCTTCTGCCTCTAGTGCGTGCAATTGATGTCGTTTACGTCAGCTGTCCCAAATAAGATATCTTACGGGTTTTAAAAGTTTTAACTTGTTACAGATCTGGGTTTATTCTTCTTAATACTTTAGTATTTGGGACATGATCAGTCCATGGTGTCTTCAATACAAATCGGTATACCCACATTTCAAAAGCTTCCAATATATTCTCGCCAATTGTTTTAACTGCCCATGCTACCAGAAGTTGCTCTTTATAAACTTATAATATTCTTGATAGGCATAATATGTAAAATAGTTTTGATGTTAAACATATTACGAAGGTGCTGGGATTGCGGGTTGACTATTATGCTTTGCATGGCTTTAGTGTTCGTAACTCAGCCAATGACAATCTGTTACATAATCTTTTGCTTTTCTACCATTCTTAGAAGACCGTAATATAATTATCTGCAAAAATAATATAATTTGCTGGCAATCCTAATATTCAATCATAACTTGTTGCTCTCAGATTATGGTCACCTCAAACTATGTTATTTCTTTTCGTGTGGAATCTGAATAAATCGTCAGCCTCGGAAAAAAACTCATTTAAATAAAATGCTTAATTTGCAGAAATAAGGAATTTCACAAAATTCTTTGTTTAACATCATTTAATTATTATTGTTACAAAGTAATAGTAAAAGATGTGTAAAACGACCCATGTACAAATACGCAATATTATAAACATAAAGCAAAAACAATTGCGTAGCGGAAATTCCCCGAATTTCGATCCAAAGTAGAAACAAAAACAACTTCTACAGAAAGAAAAAAAGTAAACACAAGATACACACACATACGCCCACATACACAAGACTACTAAGCCAGCAAAAGAAATATATTATGCGCAATTTCGCGTATGTTCGCGATATTTCAAGAAGCGCCCGTGACCTGTATATAAAGGCGCCGTCCACCGCAGAAGATATAGTTGACTTTGAGATATCATACAGTGAATATCTATGAATATAAAAGAGTGTTAAGAGTACACTGTAAATTACTACTGAAGAGTTGGAAATAGAGTCTTAATTGCCGAATCAAGTTGTGAACTAATAAAATTATAAAAATTAAAATTTTAATACTTGCAATTAAACGAACCCTATAAATTAACTTTATTGCGGTAATAAACGTAACATTATCAAATAATTAAAAGAATAAAACTGTATAAATAGTTCAATCAGAGATTAAAATACAACAATTATTTGGTATTGTATCAAGTCGATAATTATGATTAATTGAACAAAGAACAATTATAACTCCTTCACAATTTAAAAGAAAGATATAGAAAAACACTAATTTCTTAAAATCGGTTTAATTCAATTTACTGAAGGCTTGTCGCCTTCTGAATTTTCTAACACACGTAAATCGTAATATAAAAACCAGCCACGATACTCGAATCTTTATGTTCATTTATTGCGCCAAGCAAATCTTCCTAATAGTTCCTATGCAATCGAATTGTTGAGTAAAATCATTTCGAAATTTAAATATAATTTTCCGATTTTTATTTGGTTTTATCTGCAACTACTGCAATTAAGTTTTTGGACATATTTATTTACTCTTCCATAGAATATAGTGGGTTCTATACATATTATTTAAAAAAGTTAAGTATTTTAGTGAAATGTATAACATTCAAATAAATACTGCAACTAAAATGAGACATACAAAAATTAAAACTTTGTCAAGGAATTAATTTTTTTACGGTCAAAACCTTTACTCGTTGTGCCCAAAAAGCAATTATTTACTTTTTAGTGATTTGGCAATTAACGTTAAACAGAACTTAATTTATTTACAACAGCGTATAAAAGAGCAAGCGTTGCGATAACTAGTCTTTGCACAATATAGAAATTTGAAAACTACATATTAATGTGAAGACTGGACACGACGGCGACATGTTCTATAAGTCACCTTCGCCGATGGAAAATATTGTATAAATTATGCACACGCACAGTATTATTGTAATATTAAACTTACAATAATAATCCTTAGAAAAACAAATAGTTTCGGTTTTTGCTTGATATATTTTACCTAATATCGTTAAGATATTTTAAAGCTTGTACAGGTTAAAAACTATTAAGATTTTTTTTTTTAAACCCTTAAAAAACTTAATCGCAAGCAATGATATAAAAACAATATGCATACATAAAAACAAAACGGATGTACTTATTCTAATTTCCAGCAGTGTCTGCAGTGTCTAACACTAACAATTATGTATATTTGACTGCAGGTATATCTGCAAGTATACATACATATACATGTGAATATAAATGTATTTGTTATTACATTATTATTATACAACCATTTACACTTATGCACTAGCATAAATTTATAAAATTGTATCGGCACGTGTTGGAAGCATTAAAATTTTAAAAATCTCAGTCACGTTTCAACACAATTTAAAAAAAAAATAATTGAAAATAATATGACAAACAAAATTATACTTCAAAATGTTGTCAGGGCTAAACGTGTGGATGTGTAATGGAATGAAAGGCTCAAAATTCTAAAATTAAATATATTTGGCAGAATTGTGTTTCGCTCTACGTTGGATAAAAAATATTTATTAAAAAAAATAAGACACCGAACCGCCAACAAGTTCTATTAAACTAAAATTTAGTGAATTATAAAATTTGATTCTTGTATTCAATAGTAACCTGAAAAGATAAAAATAAGCCGGGTTGTATGAACTATAGCACCTATCTTTCGTGGTTATGATGAAAAACTTAAAATAAACATTTTCAGGAGAGCGAGGAAATAAATATTTTAAAATGTTCGAACACATAATTTCAAAAAATTTTCGAGTAAAAGTGTGTTAAGGATACTGAATGTCTACGTCGACGCAACAATTTATGTCAACACAGGCAGTGAAAGCTGAAAAATTCCCACAAATAAATGAAAGTTCTTACAAACTGAAATTTAATAACTGGGTAAAGCAAGTGTATGATGTGACCACAGACTATTGCTTTTTGAGTAACTCTCAGAGTCAGACAAGTAATTGTGCAGCAGCATAATTGAAATTTTCAGAACAGATTTATAAAAATCCCTTTGTTAAATGGAATATATTTTATCAAATTAAATTGAATATATTTTATCAAATGAAAATGTAAATGACATTTCACCCCTGTTTGGAAGGAGCCAGGATATGTACATATTTGTGTTTGTAGTTTCTTTTGGCTGTACATTAATTTGGGACTATTTTATCGGCACTGAATGACAACTAATTATCTGGTAAAACTTAGAACAGAAGCTACACGAGGTCTATTAGCGATGATTGTCTTATGCCGTGGGTTATATTTCAAACATCGCTTTCCTCTAAATCCCTGTCATAGGCAGTTGCATCGTTAACCTTTTGGGGTCATATTATTAGTGATAGCAAAGTCTTTCTTAACTACCAGAGTAAAAAAACCTTGTTGAAATATTGACTTCAAATATTCAATTATCTATATTTGGGGCACATGAGAGCAAAACGTTGTAATGTCTCTTTTGTTTAAATAGTTTCTATTCTTGATACTTCTTCACCTAATGTGTTTAGAGATTTAAAACGCAATTAAATAGACAATAAATACATTTTTGCTGCGAATTTTTACACAAAATTAATGTACATGGGCACCGGTAGCACAATGCAAAAAGTTATCGCGAAACTTGGTTTTTGTTTGAGAAAAATTTTAACTTTTACAACACTAAAGTTTCTTTGTTATTAATATTATTTTTTCATAGTGCACATTCGGCGATATAAACAATCCATAATTTATATCGCTTGCCGTAGATGGGTGCTCTGTCAGAAGTTCTGACTTATACATGCACGTGGTGGCGGCCTCTCTGCAAGGAGTTTGTCTAAATAAATCGAGCGGAGAGAAGTTAACACTCCCGTAAAAAAAATCCCTTATCCACGGTGGAAGAGCATACACCAGGGATGCGTGGGAAAAAGGGTGCTTGGTCTCATCTATGCGAACTCTGGATACCAGTCGATCTCCAGCTTTAATACAGACTTACTCGTGCATATGAAGCTCTGTGTTGGTGGACATAATTTTCTCGATTAGAGGGATGAATCATGAAGCGTCGCAAGAGGCGGAGAGATAAATCTTTAAATGTCCTTCTAAAGCAATGAAGCCTCGCACGAGGTGAAAAGGTTAAGCGCTGTAGGAACTCCGGTGTTTATTGGCCAATGGAGGATTTCTGAAGAGTTGGACAAGAAAACCTCGCAAGGGGTGGACGGGACGGACTCTAAAGATACTGCTGAGGAGTGTGTGAATATCCGGCACTGGCTAACATACGACTTGCAACCACGGACAGACAATTGTTAAGTGTAAAAGCCATGGTGGACCTAAGCCTTAACCAACTGCTAGAAATTACAGGAGGCTACGTGATGAGGAAGAAGGTCGACAGTCTGAAACTTCACTGAGACTAAAGTAATCGTAAATTACAAATCGGTTGCCTGAAATAAATTTCGTGGAACGAATAGAGTCGAAAAGGGATCCATAAAATTATCGGTCTACTTTGATATACCCCTACATTAGAAAAAAATTTGTCTGAAATTAAAATTAAGAATCAAACTGCAATATATTTTTATATATTTTGAAAAAATTAATTAATTCATTAAAAATGTTTAAATATTAATTAAAAGCTTCCAGAAATTTTTTTTTAATGTAATGATTATTTATCAATCAATGATAAATAATCAATGATAATAATCAATCAATGTTGATTCGTAAGTGGTTTGAAATTGCAAGTCCAAATGTAAAATACGTTAAAAGGAACCAAATTTATCGACCGTGGTGTCAATAAATTTGGATTATCTGACACACTAATAGAAGCTATATTTTCGGCAGTGCGCATATCGTCATGATGCAGAGGCTTGACAGCATATGTAACACTTTTATGCTCTTCAAATTTCCCTAAAATACTACCAGTTCCCTGCACAGTAGATCAATTATGGTGACCATAATCACCCCGTAATGCTCGAAGAGTGGTCACGTTCACACAACGACTTTTTTTTAGTAAGTTTTAACTACTTCTACGCGTTCTCCGGTGGTTAAATAATCCATATTCGTAAATGGTAAGCGTTTCACTAAAGAAAAGACATTTCAAATGACAGATATTTAGCAGCTGACATTATTGATAGACCGGCGGTTTCGGAACCACTAAATGAATAGCGCGCTCACTGCACAAGTAGATTACTTTGGCATTTGAAAACCTAAAAATTAAGTTTCAAAGCACTTGGTGTAGCATACGATTTTTATATGTGTAAGAACTTTCCTGAATAATAAAGGTTTAGTTCAGTAAATGACAATTTCTTCTTTTATCAATTACTAAATAATTTATTACAGAGCCCAATTTGATTAACTCCCTAACCATTAAATCAAATTCGTTATGAAGCGCTCAATTGATTACAACAACAAAAATACTGCAACAAGCTCATTTATTAGTAGGAAAAACATTTTTTAATCCTGACCACAGGGTCTTTATTATAATCTAAAGACACAAATGAACCTGCTTAAATGCATCCGGAAAGGCAAGTTCTCCCATATAGATGATTAAGATGACAGATATCATTTATAATATAACAGACTATAATCAAACGGTTATTATTCATTTTTATATCAAATCCATAACACGACTGAAGTTTTTTTTTTTGTAATAAAAAAAAAATAGTAATGCAAAAATTGCAATTATTTCCTTTTTTTAATTGTCAAATCGGTTAAATCCATCAGTCATTTTAAAGAACATTGTACATAATTTCATTGCTTTTTGTTTAATGGAGTTAATCGATTTATGCTATAAATGCTTCATCTTTTCCCCCAAACTTTTAAATGTTTAAACTAGGAGAAAAAATATTTCATCATAATGTTATTTTACCGTTAACTATAAGCGAAACTTCGCTATTTAACCTTTTTGCATCTCAACTTTTATTTAATATTGAAAATTTGTTCACGATTAATATTCTTGCTGGTCTTGTTTGCTGCTCCACATACTTATTTAGACTTGAAATACCAACAACAACAATGCCAGCAACAAAAACGCATAAAAACAGGGAACTAACTTTGTTAATCACTGTTAATATTTCTTCGAGCATAAAATACATAAACGTGGTTACAGGTGGTAAATACCGAACAACTTTTTTTGTTTAACCGAACACCGCTCGCATATTTAACAACTATAACAACAGTAAGAAAAAGTTTTTCTTACTAACACTATAACAACTTATGTGTGTATGTCGCAGCAGTCTACGACAAAACTTAAGTTTAAACAACTCCTTCATGGCACCACAGTGACTACTGTAGCACCGTGCAACTACTTCGTGGCATAACAAATTGTTTATTTTTATTTTTTATTTTTTTGCTCAGTAGTTGTTAGTTTTGTTCCACAAGGAACGTGCTACTTGCCGCTGCATAAGTTTGTTTTTTATTTTTATTTATTTTTTTTCTTGTTTTGTTTTACTTTCGTCTTGATTTTGCTTGTTTTACCTACAAAAACCTTGAAGCTTAGTTCTGCGTTAAATTATAGTTCGCGGGTACACAAACTTTTAGTTCAACTAAAGCAAAAAGAACTAAGCTTTAATATTTCAATGTTTTTACTTGGAGTTATTTAAATTTAAAGTGAACAAGATTATTGCAAGAATTTTAGAAAAAGAAGTTTAAACTTTAAAATTGTTTTGCATAATGACGGCGGCAATAGAAGCGATGATTGCACAAGAATACGAGATTTTGGACTGAAGCAATTGAAAGTTGTTTCTTATGTTACGGAAGGTTATATTATATTGAATTGATTCTGGAATTCAAGATATACCGTTACCGCCAAAATAAAAGGAGTGTCACTACATATATGTAGGCATATAAATTGAACAAACCATTCTAATGTTATACCAATATATAGGGTGCTCTAACCAAAATGCACAATAATTATTGTAAATAAAACATAAAGTTTTTATAGAATTAGCTTAATGTTTTTTATTATGATAGCAGGATCTATGAGAATTATGTGTGAAACAAAATATCGGCCAGCGAGCATGCGCAGGTGTTTTCACACTTCCTACAGACCCGGTGTTCTAAAATTTGCCGACCCAATTTACGAAGTTTACGAAATGCATTTTGATTTGAACCCCCATTTTGTAAAAGGCTTCAACAGTCTTAACGCACTGCTCAATTGTTAAAGTGTGACTCAAAATTAGCACCGTGCATTATGGTTGGACCACCCTCTATATTAGTACAACATTAGAACGGTTTGTTCTATTTGGCTGAGTACAAAATGCCGAAAATTTGCATTAAAGTTTAAGTTGTAGTAGATGAAATTTTCTTTTAATCTGTCTGAGTAGTTTCGGAAACATCGAAGAAGTTGCGGGTGAAATCATAAAAAATCTACGTATATGCCAGTGGTAAAAACTGATATTTTTGTTGTTTCTCTTTGTTTTTTAACATTTTCCTAAAAACAAAAAACTTTTTTGCCACATGTTCTACGATATCTCTGAAACTACTGCCAGAGGGTTTCACTATTATTAATGTAGGGGTATATCGAAAGAGACCTTTTTTCTTTTTCGGATCCCTTTTCAACCTACTTCGCTCCTTAAATTTATTTCCGACAACCGACTTGTACTTCACAAGTACCATACTTTTATTGAGTCTCGTGATTCTCCTAGCCTTTACTTCAACCTGTCGGCTGGTAACTGTCGACACTCCTTCTCATCACTTAGTCTCTTGTAATTGCTAGCATTTTTCTAAGGCTTAGCTTCCCCATGATATTCAAACTTAACCTGTGTCTGACCGTGATCCTAAGCGTTATGCTAGCCAGTGCCGGTCATTAAGACACAATGTGCGCCATCCTCTCAGCCTCTTCCAGGCACAGTGTGCAATATTCTATGATTTTCATCTTGCCCAGATGATACTTAATGTTTTCATGATCTGTCACTAACGCAGATATCCAGCTTAAAGTAGCCCTTTTATATCTAAGCGACTTACTGGCTTTCTTGCCGGGGGCTCTTTGAGCACCATTTCACCCGGTTTTACTGATTTTTATCGATTCGATAGTCGCAACATTTTTCGACAATTTTTGTTGTTTGCAGTAACGATTGTGTGATTTACAAACTGCTCGTAAACGATAGTAGGCATTGCTAATTATCTGTTTATTCAAATTGATTGACAACCATTTTATGTCAAGGGTAAATATAAAAAAGTAAGGCTTTTTTCACATATAGTATGTATTTACATATTTACTTATTGTCAAGTTCATAAAAAATATTTCTGGATTGTTATGACGGCCCCTAAGAGATGCCAGTTTTATCAATAATCATTTAATTAAAATCATCATTAAGTCAGTAACGATAGCAAATATTGTTTAAAAAATGTTACTGAATAGCAACACCGTTTATTTTGTTGTTGAAAGTTTTAACCAATTCGATTATCGTAAAAAAATATTAGTGAATCGCACTACTGATAAGATAAAAATGTTCGCATGGCTTAAAGCAAATATTGTTGTTGACTTTCGCATTTTATATTTAACTAATTTGGACAGAACGTTCTCCAAATATGTTAATATTTGGAAGGAAAACAACCAATGCAATAATTTCCCTTAACTTTTTTTTACAGCAAAAGATAAATTTTTTATGAATCTGGACAAGAAAATATAATTTGTTCGAACTCCGTTCCATGATATGGTTATTCCGATAATAATACAACCATGTTTTTTTTTGGCGTATTGTCGTTAACTGTGTCAAATGGATCTTGCGTGGATTCAGGGCTTACTTTAGCGTCAGTGTTCGCTAAGTTGAGGTCTTTGAAAACCCTAGTCCTTCAGCAAAATTAAAAATTTTCACAGCCATCAGCCATGTTCACGGCCAATCTGGCGTTGCTTCGATAGTTCATCAAACCTACTATGGTTATCAAGAGTTAATGGGTTCATTATACAGTGTTGTTCTGTTTGCCCAGTGCATGGTCTGCGCGAACGAACTCTTATTTTGATAATAACGTTCTATAATTTTAGACTTACTGCTGCAGCTTGTAACTTTACATCAGAATGCTAATATTGTAAGAAAGTTATAATTACTCGAGAATTTACACTTTAGCTTTAACACCAAATTGAATTTGTTAATGAATGCCTCGTATATAGTTAATCGTCTTGTATTATTTTTAAGGACTAAAAAGACACTATTTTATCAAAAGAAAGAGGCTCCCTAGCGACATGAATTTTACCCGTTTAAGGCTGTCAGTTAAACACAAAGCCTCATGCATATGTAAATTAATTATCTCAACTACTTATTCAGTGCAAAATTAGTTTTTTTTTCTAGCACTTTGTTGCTCACAGATTTTGTTAGCAGAATCCATTGCTAATTTGCTTGGCAGTCGTTCATTTTTATATACGTGCATACATGCATATATTTCTAATAAGACAATAGAAAAAGCGTAATATATTTAAAAAGAAATAAAATTGTTAGAAGATTTAAGTTCCTTTTTTTGATAAAGTAGAAAAGAGTACTTCTTTGTCTTAAGCTGCAACTAGAGAACTTTTCTTCAAGTTCTTGGCAAATATTTACAAGGCTTTTTATGAGCTACAGAAAAAAGTGTGTTTGGAACTTTATTGTTTGAAGTGCTTTAGAATAATGCAATAAGAAACTGCAATGGATTTGTAGAAAGTTCAGATGGAACATTGGCAGTAACAGTATAGGGATATACAAAACGGGCTGCAAGATTTTGATAGTTTACAATGATGATGTATATTGAGTAGTCAAAACAAACCAACTACATGGCGAGATACCAACTACATACCAATTCTTGAAGCTTCCCAAAATCATTGCTCATATACCACAATCAATGACATGGAAGACTTTCGAAAATAATCACACTTTACACACAATGTTATTGATATGCTTTCAGTAAAACGAGGAATCCGCTAATATCTCACACTCAACTGATTCTATGCAATTTTATCATTCATATTGTAAAACTCTATAAGTGACATTTTTATAAAGAAACCAACTGAAAGTTTTTATATTTACTCCTAGTCATTGTATGTTTTGTATACTGTGAGATTTTTGAAGTGGCTTCTCTTGCAAAAAGACACATCAATCAGAGTTCATTTACACTGCCATGTCAACTTATAAAAATGTGGTTTACTGAAAGGTGTAATTAAGAATGAAATTAATATACTCATTTAAAAAGCACAATTTAAGATCTTCTGGAAACTTGTATGACAAGACAATGCATCAAGGGTTTATTTTACATTCATTATATTTTTAGTTGTAAAAAATAGAACTTTGAAATTTAAAGAGAAATACATCCCGTATACGCGCTTAATACAATAAATGAGAAAGTTTTACACGAGTATTTTAGGCATCGACGTATTTTCTTTAGACTATTGTATCTTCGACCAATAGCAACAGTTCTCTTTTGTAATTCCTCTTTGAGTTGTATTTGAATCTGAAAACAGAAATAAAAACTTTAGCTTGTTTTAAAAGATAGCAATAATTCTACTAAATGCACTCCAGACAAGAGATGCTCGCCTTGACAAAATTCTTGTACTGTTCTATCGAGTGTATTTTTATACAATATTGTATTTTTTGTTAGTAATTTGCATATAAAATTGTGATATTATTTTATTGATGCACTAGAAATTAGAGTGGGAGAGAGATAGGGACATGTTTTTGTGTGGAGTCTAACGGTGAATTGACGCTTTTCTGCGGCTGGTTGTTAAACATCATGAAAAAAAAGAATAAAACAGTCTCTCTTTTCAGAGAGAGGAGAAAACGAAAATGGTGCTTGCGGCGAAAGGATTTCTGACTCCTTTTTACCTTCCGATCAAAAAACAAACTTGCAACGGTTTTCAAGTTACATCGACAATACAAAACAATAACGATCTCTTTTCGGTAGCAGGAATTCATTCTGAGCAGTATAAGCCGACTTGGATAAACACCAACAATTAATATCGAATACATCAAATGCGTTGGTTGCATTCTTGGCATTTGAAGCCTCACGCCAAGCTGCTTTCTCTGGTGATCACTTGCTTTTATTTTCTTTTATTTATTAAATGTTGCAGTACAATTGCAAATTATCTAACTTAAATTAACGAGCAGTAGTTTAGTATAACAGGGCAGATCCTTCGATGGGAAGCGAACACACTACGCCCAGACTGATAGACTGGCACACTACTAAGCAGACTACCGGCTCATCCCTTGACGCTCACTCAATTCGTTAAATATCATAAAATCTGCGTAAAAAAGTACTTTTAAATTATTTGCATATCACTTGATAATAGCCCATATTCTCAGCACGATATAGAAAAAGATTCCAAGCTACACAAAAATTAAATGGAAACAAATTTCAAAGCCCTGGCATTGACGCCGAGACTAGCGGACTCAGGGACTATAAGTCTTCCATTGATTGTAAGAAAGTCTACCCCTGGCGAACAATACGAAGAAAGAATGCAGACTCGATAACCGATAATATGGTATCAGGAATTTATAATTCCAAGCAAATGATGAAACTGCGGTAAGCGTTGATCACTGCTCCTAGTTTAAAAAATATATATTGAAATTTATCTGGAATTTTTTTAACTATTTAAGAAAATGTATCTCTTTCGATAAGGACTTGTCGTCTATAAATTGGAATTAAGTGAACATTTCGTGTTCAAAATTCCTACTTATTCTATTGCGTCGCCTGAAACTGCACACAGTGTTGGGTATACGAAAGGTACTTTCTTATATGAATGTGCCGCGTAGATGGTTACTTTGAGAGCATCGCGCGTTTGCGGCTTATTCCCATTGATGAGCAATTTCAAAAACCTTTAAAAAATATTGTTGGGTTAACTTGATGACCAATTCATCCTACAATTTCGAACCCAGTTTGTCTTCAATGGATTGTAGCAATTTCCGTTGTCCAAGCTGTGTTATTTTCACGGAAGTACACACCAATGGATTGACGACTATTTAACTCTGAGTAAATGAGATTCGTTCCATATACGAGTATGTCCAGTTTGATTATTTGCATAGCGATCGACGCAAAGAGATGATTTATTGGAAGCAATTGTGAGTCTAATCCAAACACTGGTTTAGGCACAATCGAATGCTAAACAACAAATCTGATATATCAGCCACATAATGGTAACATCTGCCTGACTATATTGCACACCCCGGTTATTTATGTTATACAACATATTTTTATTACTACTTAACCAAAAGTAATTTTTAAAAAGTTTCATCGAACTTCAAAATCCTTCCGTCAAATTGATTCTGCTAGAGTTTCTCTTTATTAATCTCTACATTTTGGCACTAAATATAAACTCCAATGCATATGGATTTTAAGTGAAGCAGAAGTTTTATGCCCGAGAGTTATTAAATATTTGTGGCTCTTTTTTTCCACGAATCCAAATGAAAATTATTTGGCATGAGCAATTGCAAAAAATATTAATCTCAAATGCATTTGAGTAAAAGTTGTTCCTCTTCATCAGAATTAAATTCCGTATGTCAGTAAATTTTTATTCACATGATTGTCGTAGACTCATATAAATGTTTGTACATATTCATTGGATAGTTGTGGCACAAATGTGGGTTTCTGCGCTGCGTTTTTGTTATTTCAATTGCAAGAAATAATACTGTAGGATTAAATCAACAAAATATGAAATAAGCGTTATTAAATTAAGTCGCAGTTTTATTTTCTTCTTTATCGCAACGTTTCTTACTGAAGAATTTATTTAAGAGCTGTGTGAAATATTGCTGGAAGGGGATTGTCTTTATATAGTCGATTTTAAAATTATATTTTTACGTAGATATATTAAGGTCGGCAACTAAAAGTTGGCCCAAATTAAATTATGCTACCAGTGGTACTTTCGTAATTGGCATCGCATGTCAGTATACTCAGAACATCTATAATGTAAATTTAATTTGCATTTGTTTAAAGAAACCATGGAACGCTATACTTACCAAGAACATCGAGTTGTGAGTTTCATCGTCGGTTTGCTGCTCGTCCAACGTCTTCTGCAGGAATATTCCGGCACCAGTTTACTTTAATCGACTGGATCAAAAAGAGATTTATTGCACAGGGGAAGTCCCCAGACTGCTTGTTCTGACCATAAATTTGCTTCTTTTTCTCAAGATGTGATGGAAGACTCAGCAATACCAACCGGCGTATTTTGCATAAACATTTAAAGATGTATCCTGACAAAGTGTAGACAGCCCCTTCAACTATTTTCTGTTGACTCTAAAACGGGCTTAATACATTCAGCCAGAATTTTTCGAAAGCCTCTGGTGAAATATTGAATCGATAAGAATAATAGTGACAAATTTTAACATAACATCCAGATTTTTATGTAACCGCAAATATAACGTGACGGACATAAAAAATATGGGATTCCCCAAAGAAATAGCGAAATAAAGAGATCTACCAATCAGTTATATCAATGCAAACCTGGGGACGTAAACAACTTTTCACTCTCGCTTAGGCATATAAATTTTACAAATGCGCGGATTTTTTTCTACAAGATACTTACGAAAAAAAAAACAAATTAACGAAATCAAATCTTTTCCTCTTAACAGAATTTACCCAAATATTTTAGGCAAAGTTGCTGCCAACAATGTACCACTTTTATTTGTGTTTCATCAATCTCTAAATGAAATATTAAAAAGATCAGAACATTTCAATTATGCAAATATTTTACCCATGCTCGCTGACGCATACGGATTTTTTATAGTCACGTTCATATACGACACTTTAGAGGGAAAAAATACTCACGACTAAAAGCGTTCACACCAGCGCATTCATGATTAATGTAGGTCTCGTGGGTGGGGCCCATCTCTGTTTTAATCTTTTTTATGTTCTTTGTTGGTTATAAAAATTACGCTTGAAGTTTGAACTAACAAAAAATAAAAAAATTTCATGCGGAGGATTTTTTCTCAACAATTTGAGAAAATATAACAATATACCTTCGCCAATAACAATTTTTTTTTACAGGTTATGTTAATTTAGCGGTTAGGTGTCGTTATAGTCGTGCCATCCTGTGTCTCAATGACATCCTATACCTGTCTTCCTAAGTTAAGCCAAGAGTTTGCGGAAACTTTCTGACGAAATATCAAGAGCCGTAACATGGCAAATTCTAACCAAAAACAGAGGCGTTTCCGAGTAACGGCAAAGGTACAAGTGCACCAGTTTCTAAAAGAGTTCAAAATCCATCCATCTTTAGAAACAATGAAAATATTCAAAGTATTTGTTGACTTTTTATGGCTTCCAAAACGTACCTTACTACTAACGGGGCAATGCGCTGCAACGATTTGGACTGCTAAAAGGGCTTAGGAAAAAAGTTTTTTAAAGTTTAGAGGAATCGTTTGCAGTAGGTATCCAAATAGAGATAAATAGCTGAACAGTTTTCGTTTCAGTAACAAGTTTCACATTTTAATGAAATATAACAATAAACGTACCACCTGACACTCACTAAATGGGAAGCTCCATTTCTTCTACTGGATCTGTGCAATGTTATTTCAGTTCTGTGTAAAAATAAATTAATTCACTTTAACAAAATTTGGAATTTCTTTTCTCATGTCTTCGAAATTACATTTCTTATACTTCACACTGTAAACGAGGATATATTTTTCATAAACCAGACTTTATGACTTTGGCTTAGTAGCTCCACGTTTTATTTGTTTTCACTTGATAAAACTGATTGTATTTTATTACGACCTCAAGTCGTCCCAATACATATGGTGATGGAAAATTGCAACTACACGAACAGAAACTTCAGCACGAATACCCAAAAACAATGTTCGTGCACTAAATTACAATAGTTTTTTCAGTATTAAAGAGAAAACTTTTTCGGTGTAGAGTAATAAATATCATTTATATCTTTATTAAGTTTTGTTTTTGTATTTTTTATTTTTTTTTTTTGTTTTACTTTTGCTTTATCTATGGCAAATCAATGAAGGAATTGAAATCTAAGAGAAAGTTGTTATATTTATTAAACATAAAATATTAGGGAATTTGAAGCCTGTAAATTTACCACTCTCTTATGACTTTCTTTTCTTTGTAAGATAAATTTATCTATTTTAATTACTCCCAACGGTTTAGGAGTTTAAGAACCTACTTCGTATTGGCGTAGTTTTTGGCAAACTTTCACTTCACTTCTAAGTATAAATCATTTTTATATTTATAAGCTCCAGCACTATAGTTAACTTCTTTAAATAGCCATCCAATGCCGTAGATATCAGACCAGACTTGTTGGCGAAACTTTAAACAACTCGACATTCTTCAAGTTCAGGTTAAGCCACTATATCTGTCAGGTAGCATCTTTGCAGGTGATGATCTTCCATTAAAGTGCTTATTTTGTATACTATCATCCAGTATTACATTTATTTATATCAAGGTGCAGACTTTCTCAGAGTAAACCCTAATGCTGACTTTATATCGGTGTGACTATAACACATAAAGGTTTTTTTAATTATTTATTGAATCTTTCTTCAAAAAAATAACAATAAGTTTTCAGATCTTAACCCTAGTTGTTATATTTATTAATAACTACCAATGTAGTAAGTAAATTGTTGTATTCAACTCTTAGACTATTTTATAATGGGTCAAATCAGGCTCAGTGTATCGATTATTCTTAGTTTCTGGTGTCCACCAAACTACAGCAAATCCCGGGCATGGGAGTTGGGATCCACTGACAGTTTCGTAACGTATTTGCAGGAGTAGCTTTTAATTTCTTTTTGTACTGTGGGTATATTTAAATTCCTAAGAATATTCTCATTTCGTATGTATCATGGAACATAAAGCCAAACAGTTTATTCGCTAATAAGAAACCATAATATTCTCAAACATTAATTTAAAAATTAATTTTTTTTGTTTGCCGTGCACAGTGTAAGATTTGTATGTGTTAGCAAGATTTAGCTACAAAAAAAATTACTACTTTTTTAAAAAATTTTGCTAATGCAACAACAATTAACCCTGGTATTAACAAAAATAATTTTCAAAGCAATTTACATATATAAATAACCAAATAATTATAACGCTATCAAACAACGAGACTTTTAATTGACATTTAACATTCTTTGTAATTGTTGGTGAAAATCACTAAACTTCCAACATTAATAACTTTGTCACTTTTGAATACTTTCTGACAATTCCTTGCTGAAATTAAACTAAGATATCTTAAAAAAATTAAATGAGTTTTAAAGTAAAGCCAAATTGGAAGCAATATTGTTGGCATATATTTAAAGTAAAGTTTTTGTTTTTTCTTATTTACGAAAGTTTAAATAGATAAACGTTGTTGAACTAATTAAGTACAATTATTTTTAATAAAACAGAAAAGACAAGTTATTCGAACTCCTCCCCAGATAAAAGGCGACCATAAAACTACAATGATCAAAGAAATTTTTCATAGAGAAACTCTAGAAGTTTGTTCAAGTTTTTGAATCATATCAGTGGACAATGTGATCAAAATGTAGGTATTTCTATATTAAATAATTTCGTAAGCGTTAAGTGCCATCAATTAAGCTTGAGGTGGAAGAAAGCAAATCGTAATAAGAAGAGATTTTTTTAAGTGAAATGCTGATGGGCTTTATTTTTAAATTTACGTAACTGTATGAAAGGCAATAAATTCAATAAATGCAAATTGCTGCAGTAAAAGTGGTCCTTGATTAAAAGATTTTTTTATTTTACTTTAAATTTGATTTTTGTTTCTACAATTTGGTCTAAACTTGTTTGTATCTGTCAATTGCTTATGATGAAAGTTACAGAGATTTGCTTTATTTCTTACTGCTTGAATCATGTAAAACACAACTTGGACATAAGAGAATTTCATGGAAAACTTGAGTGCAATTTAATGCCAATGTCAAGGAATCAACAACCGCAGTAAACACTTAAAATGTCTGACATGAATTTCCGATGTGCAAGTTTGTATATCCCAAGTAGAAAAAAGAAGAATTTTTGTTGTAAAATATCAAGGGATTTGTACAAAATAACAAAACAAAAACGAATACAATGAATAACATAAATTTAATAAAGAATATTACTGACCATTCGCTGATGCAGAATCATAACGTCAAACTGGTAAAACCCTATTTACGATAAAAGTTTTTGTTAGTGCACAAGTGTCCATTAACATTTCGTAGCCAAATACGAGACTTGAACCTACACAATGATAAGCAATTTCTTTCAGGCCGAATGGATCGACATGATCATAGACCACATGGAAAGGGATTGGTTTTTCAACTTTTAAATACACACCCGTAACAAGGTATTTTATCAGAGTGCCATTTTTACAGAAACAAACAAAGTAAATACCGAAAGCAACTTTTGAAATATACAAGTTGACTGCTTCGTCGCCGACGGCGCACCTCCGCAGATATTTTTTTTCGCCCACCGGCAAAACGAAACGCATGCTATTCGATAGGTGGTATGCTTGCGTAGAAGACCGCTAACTTTGTGGATCCATTTTCGACCCACTTCTTTACTCTAATTGATTTCAGGCAACCGATTGGTAATTTACGATTAACTTAGTCTCAATCAAGTCTCGTGCTACCACTATCGACTAAAGTAATTTCAGACTATTCAGACTGGTGACTGTCGACCTTCTTCCTCATCACGGAGTCTCTTGTAATTTTTAGCATTTGTTTATGGCTTAGCTCCACCATAGCATTTATACTTAACCAGTGTCTACCCGTAGTCCTAAGTTTTATGTTAGCCAGTGTTGGATATTCATACACAATGTGCGCTACCATCTCAGCCTCTTCCTCAGGAGTATCTTACGAAGCTGTCACGTCTATCGCATGGGAGGTTTTCTTGTCTAACTCTTCATAATTCTTCCATTGGCCAATAAGCACCAGAGATAAACACCTTGTGCCAGGCTTCATTGTCTATCCCTGCCAGAATCTCACGGTCTGAGACCTTAGAAGTACCGTTAAAGATTGACCCGTCCATCTGTTCCGAATTCCGCCTTTGGTTAATTAAGACCGTAGTTTCTGCAGAGATGAATCTCTCCGCCTCCTGCTATGCTTTCTAATTCATTCCACTAATGGAGAAAAGTATGTCCACCCTCACAGAATTTCATATGCACAGGTAAGTATGTATTAAAACTGGATATCGACAGGTTTTCAGAGTTCGCTTACTGGAGACCAAGCACCTTCTTATCCATGCATCCCTAGCATATGATGTTCCGTGGATTAGGGATTGTTTTACGAGAATATTAAATTCACTCCGCTCGACTTGTTTAGCCAGTTAAAGTCAGAACTTCTGACAGTGGACTCAGTTACGACGAGCCATATCTTTGTGCCTACCATTTAAAAAAAATTACTCGAATATTTCAATTGTTGTTGTTCGAATAACAACTCTTAGTTTCATATATTGCTAGATTTATTAAACTTATTTCATCAAATATATTTATGCCGAAATCATATCGATATATTGTGTGTGTAAGGACCACACACATACATGCGGTTAACACACCACATACAAGACCTGATGAAATATTAGCTCCACGGTTGTTGTTGTTTGCTTATGCTGACATCAAATTTGCGGTTGCATTCACCATTTTTGAGTTTTCATCAGAGCAAGTGTCAGTGTGTCAACGTTTGTTAGTTAATTTCGGAGTCTGCGTTTGCTTGAGTGAGCGTTTGTGTAAGTAAATTACTGCACATAATTGTTGGCTGTTTTGCCTTGTTCCAAAGTACTATGACATTCGCTTTAGTTTGTTTGGCTGTTAATGTTTCCTTGTTGAATGAATGAAAAGCAAATGCAGGAAATTTTGAAGAGTTTTATTTTTGTTTCAAATAAAAGTCTTAAACGGGACATATGCAGCACATAGAAGCGTTTATGTTTTTTTTCATCTTCAAAATTTTTGGCCACGTTCATTTAAGCTGTTAAAGCGTATAAGCATAAATTCATGTTTTAAACAACTGAAATCACAACTAGGTCATTCATGTTCTTCACCATGGTATTATTTACTCTACTTTCATACATATAAATGGGTGTCCGTATAGCATCAGTGCCTTGTCATTTTGCATAAAAAGACAGAAGACATGACAGAACATGTCGAACGTGTATTGCTGACAAAAAAAGTATTGTGGTGAATAGATGAATGTTATTACAGATGAGCTAATTAGCTGTCATTTGTTTTTTCTTCTGTTTTTTTTTTTTTGTTTGCAAAAATAAATCTATAATGTGAAACTCGATAGTCGAAGTTTGAGCTTAGTAGCAGGATTTTTATGATGGTTAAGTCACTAATGAGTTATGTTTTTTTTTTATTGCTGGTGACTTATAAGATTTCCATGTCACTAATTACAAAGTGTTATACAGCTCTGTTTCAAAATTATAACAATGACGAAAGTAAATATCGTTCAACAAGTGCGGCTGTATGTTAGCATGGCTTAAAAAATGCTTTAGCATCTGCTGCAAAATATTAACTATTGATCACGTAGTGAGTGAAATTCGTTTACTTTACGTCTAAAATGGGGGTGAAAATAAATTTTTGTTTTATTTATTTGATATAGCTTGTACAAAATAAAACTAAATAAAATGAAGGAAAATTGGTTGACAAAGGAGAAAATGGATTCTCCACTTTTATGGTTTTGCATTTCTTTTTACATTTGCAGCTAGATCAAAGCAGCTATAAGGTTGTTTGAAAAAAACCCATTTTAATGATTATTTGATTTGAATCATTCGTGTGATTGCTAAATTTATAGTGTCCATTAATCACCGCGACGATGCTCCTTAATTGCGTCTTCTGAACTCTTAAAAGATCTCTGGTTCGAACCATATCTAAGCTAGGCCAACATGTTGACCCTTCACATCATCTAACCCTTACTATATAATAAAACGCATTGTGAATTAGCTTCTTACAGGCCGAATGGGGGACGCCAGTTTATCAGTCATACAATTCCCAATTTTTTATCATTTTAGATGTCGACACCTGTCAGCGACCTGATTGCTCCAGGCTGTCGATGAAAATACCAATATTTCTCCCAAATATTCTGTAGTACCAGAGCCAATTCGCCGCTAATAATACCGCTGAACATTACATTCTTTGGAGATTCTGTTATTATTCTGTTAATGTTCTCTAATTATGTTAATATTTAACGTGCAAATGCTTCCTAGACTTGAATTTCGTTATTTATATTAGTGATTTAATTAATCCAGTGTTTTCAGTCGAATGTTTTTTTGTAAAATTGTGTTAGTAATGACAGTGTAGTTCAACTTAACACAACTTAAGCAAACAGTTACCACATAAATTAATCAATCAGTTAGCATAGACCCAGGTATCAGTTTAACATTTCAAAAGCATATGAAAAAAGTACTTAGAAAAAATTACAATGTTGTATATAATACAACAAAATAATGGATACAACACAAGGTGCTTGTGAATTTAATAATTATCTTAAAAAATCGTAATCAAAAATTTCATAATTTAGATAGAATAACCCTCCACAACAGTGTTTCAATAAAAGGAGAAAGTTATGATGCCCAAATTAAAAAAAATAAACGCACAGTAGAATTAGTCATACTGTTGGCATATTTCCTGTAGTGTCGTAAGACATTAAAACAAACACGAGCAGCTGCAGATGCTTACTGACTAGCTTTATTTATGTGTATTCAATATTATAACAATTGAAGTTAAAAAATTACAACAACTATGAATGTCTTATTAGTTTTGTAGCATTATTTGAAGTTATTCCTCATATTCGTAGTATTAAGGCGGCGTGTAAATATCAATACTCTATATTTCTATTTGTTACCAAAATAATCACTAAATATAAAGTTTTTCTGATCATCTCAATATTTTTTTTTTTTTGACATTCACCAAATGTAAGATATTCGCTTTCCTATACTGCAAATGAGAAAATAGATCCATGTATCTCAGTTTATAAAATTTTTGGTTATAGCAGTTGTATTGGAGGATCGAAGTGCGACCCATAGGGTAAGCGGTCTGCTTTAATAACCCCCCCTTACAATTGTATAATAATATAGAGCAAGGTTCACTATGTCCAACGTTAACGATCGCTTAAATACTAATAGAAAATTATATTCACATATTCACCACTCCACAAACTCATAACCCAGTTCATTATAAATATGTAAGTGAGTGCTATTAAACTTCAAGCGAACATTAACGTTCGACATCCTGGACCTGGCAGATAATGTTGTTTAGATCAAATATTTTTTATAAAAAATACACAGGCATATACTCTGTTAACTAACAGCTCATTTTAACTATGAGCCTCATTTTATAAAACGCAAGGTACCGCCAGAATTTATATAGAAAACAAAAACAAATTTTAAACATTTAAAATTTTTTTGCATCTCAACGCCGTAAAACATGAAGCGTTGATTTTCCAAAAAAATTTATGAAAGCAATAAAAAAATGTGTAAATATTTTAAATTTGCTTTTGTTTATCATATAAATTCTAGCGTTGCCTTGCGTATTATAAAAAAGGCCCTATATTTATTTTCATAAGAACTTATGTGTGCAAACGCAAATTTTTTTCTTGGAAAATTGTGTTGACATATGCGGTCTTGCACCCTAAAATCGAATACGGAATAAATTAGTTTGGCGTCCTCTTGAATGTACTAAAACGCCTTAAACAAGTAGGCAAGTGGTTAAACAACGTTTAATTGCTTAAAATCCAAATTTGAGACCGCATAACTACATATGTCATTCATTTCATGAAACAAAAAAGCAGAGTAACTCAATTAAATTGCCCACTTCTTTGAGCATATGCGGGGCGTATGATTAATTCAACAACTGGATAAGTATTAATCATACGTCATCTTGAAAAAATTTACTGTTGAAAATCGATAACTAATTTTATTCATTTTTGTTATAAAATTTAACAAAACATAAACCTTTTTAATTAAACTCATTTCGGTGGAAATTTAAATTATGTAAAAATTAATTACAAAAGTATAACGTTGTGTCGCTCACATTTTTCTAGGAATTCTTTTATTATAAATTCAAGTAAAAAATAATTATAATATTTCTACACCCAAAAGAACAGTTCAGAAAGGAGCTGAGAAAGCGGAAGCTCCAGCAATTTAATAAACTGTAAAAATCCCAGAAAATGAAAAATAATTTCAATTAAAAATTTGAGCTTTGATATTACTTTAATGTACTATAATATATTTAAAAAAAATCTGCAAGCAAAAATCATTCTCCTTTTATGAAAATAATTGTAACTAATTTTAAAACAAATTAGAAAAGTTGCTTTTCTGGTTTAACCTTCCAATCTTCATTGGAAATGAATTTACAAGAAGATTTTAAATTGTTGTCCGTCCTTAGGGATGTTGAAATTACCTTAACCAGGGAAAGTAAAATATGTTGCGCTTATTTTATAATTTTTAATGGCGCGGTTAACATAATTTTTTTTAAGCAGCCCAAGCTTGCAACATGGCGAATTGGCAAAGAACAAAAGTTTTTCCGTGAATATCTAAACAAGTTTTAATAGAAATATTATGAAATTGTCATGCGTGACAACAAGAGTGGTCCAAAAATCTGTTACTGAAAGTTCGAATAAAAAAAATAAATTAAATTGGATGTAATTAATTTGTGCCAAGAATACAGATCAATTTAGAATTCAAGAGATTTGATCATAAACAAATATTTATCAGAAAAATGTTACTAAGGCGTTGATAAAGAAATTAAAAAAAAGAAAAAGTACCAAGAGCCAGCCATAAAACCACAGTCTAAATTTCGTGGTAAAAAGCTAAATTCACCTTTGTAGAACTAAAACTGACAATGCTGATAGAGAGACAAAGTAAAATAAAATTCTAATTCTTTTTATAAATTCTAATGCTACTTCTGCCAAACCCACTTTGACACAAAAATGCAATAAGAAAAAAGCCTGTCTCCGTGCGCATTACGATAATTGTTCATCAGAAGCACTCCACTAAACTTTTTAGAAAAGATACAAATGTTTCGAACTTCAACTTTCTTTAAACAAGTAGGAAATTTTAAAGAATTTTCAAGTCAAAACACTCTAGTTTTTAGTTTTATATAATAATAAAATTCCTTTTGAATTCCCTTTATAGACATAATAGAGTATATTAGTAGGCGTTGGAGGGAGTCTTTGGTCTAAGATACCATTTTGTACCGTATTGCAGAGTGTACTCAAGAAGATAGAAGTTATTGGCCCGCTAATCGCGTAATATGGTCTTTGTACGTAATATTCGTGAATATATCATAGAGTTTTCGAATATTGTTCAGCACAATGTCTTGCTACCTCTATTCAGATATTTGCACCAACAGTGCGCATCATACTTTTGAAAGTACTAAATTTTGAACACAATGCACGAAATTGTGACAACGTTGATTCACTAAATTTATATTGTGGTTTTTTTGGCAGACGTTGTTTTTAGGTATAACACTTATTTCGTTGCAAGGTGGTAAAGAGAACTTGAATAAGCTGTTTCGATGTCTATGACCTATGGAGAGATTTTGTTGTGATTAATAGTAAAGTAATCATAATAAGTTATTGCGAATTGAGGGAAAGAAAATACGGAAGATTTATTTCTTTTCCTTGTGTATTAAGGACTGTTGTACTATTAAGGACTAAGGTAATTGCAAGTTATAATAAACCCTTAAGTTTTAGTCTTTAAAATATTTCTAGGTTCGTATCGCTAGCTCACTTTCTTCAAATAAGTAAAAAAATTATTAATTTCGCCTAGTACCCAATTTTATGCCTTAAGCGATCGGCATTTTTTTAGTTTTACGAAATTCGAATTCGTGTGTGTTTGACTATATTGCAAAGTACTAAGTTCAGCTCATTTTATACATTTTAACAAGATGAAGAGATTTAGTGATTATTTCATTTTTAATACATGTAAACCATAAGTAATGCAGCAGACAATGATACTAATATAAATTTTAAATTCTATTTATACTAACTAAATATTATTTATAAAATAATAAAATTTATTTTTAGAAGAGTGATCAAAGTAAGTTATAATTCCAGTTTTATCTCTTACACTCTAAAATAAATAACAACAAGCAACAACTTTCACCTTAACCCTGCTTAGAAGCAATTTATATGCTATTTTCGTTTTACAAGTTTAGTTTTTATGCATCGCTTAACTAAATAAATATGAATGCAGAGCAAAAAAAATATTTAGTTACTTTTAAGTGCAGACACTTGTAAAACATTTCGACACAGAATGTGAAAAGCAAAAGTTAAAACTAAATAAAAACTTGACCAAATACTATTCAAATGATTTTTCAATGAAGTACAATTTTAGTTTTAGGATGTTCCATAGTTTTTAAATAAAAATTTCGGTATAAGAGAAACGAACTAGTTCAAATTTTATATCATTCATTGTTTTACATTTACGCGACAATAAAGAGGTTGGCAGACAAAATTTTTTTTATACTTATATTTCATTTTATTGAATCTCTCTACTAAAAGAAATTTACAATAAGTATTCAAATCTTATTTGAAAATTATTATTTACCAGTTATTACCAATGTAATAACTAATTTGGTATTCAAATCTTATTAAATTATCTTCTATTGTGTAGAGAGAGCCGCCTCGCCAGGCTCAATGTGGCAGTTCTTTTTAGTCTCTGGTGGCCGTCAAATTGCAATAAATTGCATGCTAGAGTGTTGGTATGTGTGACTAGTTTGTTCACGTGTTTGGACGTGTATGTTTTAACTTCTTCGTGGATAGTAAGGACTTTAAGATCCCTATGTATGTTTTCGTTTCTTATGTACCAGGGGGCGCATACGATAAGACGTAAAATCCTAGACTGTCCTCTCTGTAACTTCTGGATGTTTGATGTACAGGCAGTACCCCACAGCTGAATACTATATGATCATACTGGCTTTATAACGGATTTGTATAAAAGGATTTTTATTCCAAAGCCAAAGTTGAGTTAGGACTTATTAGCCAAAGCCGTTGATTTGTTCGAAGCTTTATGGACGTTATTTTTTCCTCAATGTGACGGGACCAAGTTGGGCGCCGATCTAGGTGGATACCTAAATATATAACGTCCGTTTCCGCTGGAACCGTGGTATTAATTATTGTGATTGGTGGATAATTTTGCCTTCTAAGGGAAAACGTTACATGAGCACATTTTGATGGATTTACCTTTATTCTCCACTGTTTTAGCCAGTCTTCCAGCTTATGAATATGGGACTGCAGCTTTTCAGATGCATCCTTTGGATCATTACTGACACTTATAATTGCAGTGTCGTCTGCAAAGGTTGATGTATATGTATGTGGGCTTGTCGACATATCCGCTGTATAGATGATATAGAATAGCGGCCGTAGCACACTACCTTGAGGTACTCCTGCACTGATTTTTCCATTTCTTTGAAACTAATCCTTTGATCTTACTTTAAAAGTTCTATCTGACAAATAGCTTTTTATAAGCTTGTGGGTGTTTTCGGGTAGAACCCGAGCTATTTTAGTAAGTAGCCCATCATGGCAGACTTTATCAAATGCTTGAGAAATATCTATAAATAAAGCTGAAAAAGAAAAAATGATCATTTAAAATTATTATCTGAAAAGTACACTCTAATGTTGCTTTTCGTTCCAGGATATTTGAAACTTCAGAAACTTTATTAAAAAGATTTAAAATAGAACGATTAGAATTAAATGTGTAAAGTTACAATGAGGATTACTATACCAAAACGATCGAAATCATTAACGCTTTTATTTCATTCTCAAATTATATTTTCATTTGTAATTGGAAGAAATACATGTTGTTTGCAATTGACTACTCAGTAGAATGACTCAGAAATTACATGCATTGAATTCTGCAAGGGCCGAATAACTTATTTTCGTCAGCATTATCGTATTAATAAAAATGATATTTCTTTTCTTAACAAAAAGTAAAACGAAGCCTGAATAAACTTTTTTATTCAATTATTATCAGTTAGAAAAAGTCGTTCTAACGTTAATATTATAAAAAATACCTCTTTATTGCAGGTAAATTCTATTATATATTATTCACCGAGTAAAATGTTATCAATGACCTAGAAATGCGGATATAATAGCATATTTTGTAGAAAAGAGGATCTTTGGCGTTTTAAATGTTTTCATTTGGTCAAAATACTTTATTGTTTATAAAAGAAATACTTGCCGTGTTCCAAATTTACTCGCTACCCAGGTAGCCTTCGAAATTCTGGAAAAGTTCACATTGTAGTAACGATAAAATCAGTGGAAACGAAAGCTACGGTAGTGCTCTTTTAAGCAGTGTCTCCATATTTTTCGGATATTATTGGTTGAAACTGCCTGATGATCCTTACAAAGCCTCGAACAATCGCAAAGATGTATTAAAATGTCTCTTACCGCACATAAAAGGAAATTACCATAATTTTAGCACTTGCATACAAACGTCAAACACCCAGATGTACTATTAGTTGGGACACCAAAAAAATTAAACAGATATACATCAGAACTCTCTGCTAAACAAGGACATAACTGAAACTAGGTCCCTCTTCGGTTTTCAAAAAAAAATATATTTATATATAAAATGACAATAATATCGTATGTTTCCAAATCAAATAAGTTGTTTTGGTGCGTTTTGTCAACAGTAAAATAGAAGTCACGGAGACCCACTGATCAGTTGAAAGGATCATGTAATATAGGAAGGCAAACTAAATGAAAGCCAGTAGCTATTTTCTATAATTTTATGAACGTCACAGGCATAAGATCAAAAATAACCAACACAAGTCGTAAGTTTTTGCGGTAATTGTCTGAAATATGATTTTGCTATCGAGAGCTTTTTTCAAAGACTTGGATCCAATCTGTCGAAAAGTATAAGGGACTTGATATATCCAATTTCCTAGGAATCCTTAGTAAGAATAAAAAACTGTCTGAGGGCTAAAACTAAAGTGAAAAGGAATATATGGTCACCACTCACTTAGAGAAGGTTTTCACACAACATTACATAAATAGTTCCACTATACCAATTATCAGTGATACCGTGAATGATCCCATCTTTGAAATCACCAATTAGAAATACAAATATGAGGAAATCACCCGGACCTGATCGCATTACAGGGTCAATAATAAAAAACTTACCTATTTGTAATGTTTATATTTAATGCCATGATGCGATTCGGTTTTTTCTGCAACTGTTATGATCCCTTAAACAGTAAATGACTCAATACATATTACATTAAATATTCCCACTCTCAATTCTATCAAAGTTGTTCGAAAAAATAGTCGTTTCGCATTCAAAACCTTATCCTAATGAACAAAACATCATCCCGGTTTGGTTTTCGTGCAAGATATAATACTACTGAGAAAGTCCAGTATTAGAGCGGCATTTGAAAACAAACAATATTGCTCAGCTTTATTTATTAACATATCGCAGGCACTTGATGAAGACTGAAATGTTGGCCTACGCACGAAAGTAAATCACGTTCTTTCAGAAAACTCCCGAAAAATTCTTAAGTGCTATTTGACAATATAGAATGTTGAAGCTAACACCAAAGGATATATTTTCTAAAAAAGGGAAAATCTCTACAAGGGTCCCTCATGGGCAGCTATTCTATCTTATATATTCAGCTGATATGCCAATATGCCCATTATATGAACAACATCGAAGTTCATGTTCATGTCAAATATCAAATACCACTGTCCCAGCGGAATCCCATGTCAAATATTTGGGTATCCACCGAAATTGAAGCCTAACTTGGTTCCGCAATATTGTGGAAAAAATACAATAAATTAGTTATTACAAGTTGAAAAATAATAAACAATATTTTAGGGATGAGATTTGAAAGATTAGAATAAAATTTTAAAGATTCAATAAAACTTTACTTTATTTTTAAAAAATTATATTTTATAACGTGGGGTCATCTTCGACCACATGCCAGCAGTTATGTTATTGTCTTGGTGCAGGAAATCAGGGGTTCATGTAGATGGAAAAACATCTATCACAAGATCCAAGATACTAGAATAGAACGTCCGATTGAAAAACCACAAAAGAAGAAATTGAAATCAATTTTAACGCATTAACAAAATTACGCTACCAGTTGAGATCGGACTTAAAACGGCGACACTATAAACAAAACACAAAGTACGCTGTATTTAGGGGCGTAGCAAAAATATTTTCATGCGCATATTAAAACCGTGATTAAAATATCTTTTATTCCAGGAGGTAACTGGTACCACTTTTTTATATGAGTGCCGATCTGTACTTAGTATCTCTCACTGGAGCCCCCTAACAAACGCGCACGAATACTTTTTAAAGCCTACTAAGTTAAATATATTTGCTGTAGCTTCATTCAATTTCAATTACACACAAATGCACACAAATATTTTTGAATCCAAACTTGTACACTTACATGCAAAAAGGTTTAAAAAGTTTCTACAATCAAAACTTCTTGTTTGAATATCTCTTTTTTACAGCCCACTTTTCCAATGCAAATATTTTTACATACTTGAATGCACGTTATTGCCGCATTTGTATGTAGCAAGAACAAATGTGCACACTAGTTCTTTTACGTTTAGTTATTGCTATTGCTGTGTTGCACTAGCACTAGCACTGTTGCTGTTGCTATTGCACTTGTTGTTAAAGTAGTTATGAGTTTGGCATTGAAAGAAAAAACTGGCTGAACAAAATATGAAATTGATTGGATGGTTAAAGTTTAATATATTTCTTTTGTACATTCATTTCAAGGTTGAACAGAAATGCATAATTTATGTACAAAGAAAACGAAAAACGTGAAGAACAAAGCAACAAAGTGGCCTACAATTGTATGTGAATGTTATTTCACAAAGACGGAAATCCAAACAAAACGAGTTGTGTAGTTAAATGAACAGAGCAATGCTACATATTTTGTAAGACAACAAAGCAATAACATTTTGCGTTTTATAAAATTCCACGAAAATAGGACAATATATATTTTAGCTTTTGCAGGCGAAGTAAAAAATTTTAAAAATTTACAACTATCAGCAGCATCAGCAGTGATGTTGCAAGTGATTGTAGGAACCACAAAGAAAACGTATAATAGTTAGACACTTTTTATGGTGAATACTGAAATATTTTTTATTGTATTAGAAAACCTTTTAAAGAGACAGCGTAACCTAACAGAGCGTAGCCTAACTTATCAAACTACTAAAAATGTTCCGTAAACTTTATTAATTTTTTTTCCCGATGCAAAACCTTTAGACTTAAATTCAAAGTTCTTTCCTTGACAGCTTGCAAAGCTTTTATGTCTTTTGAAAACCTTTGATTTCTTTGTTGTTTAATTTAACTCTTAAATTACACACTTCCTCTGTTTTTGCTTTTATGCTTTCTTCTTTTTTTCAGCCAACAACACTGAGTAAGAAATCATATTTTTTTCCTTTTCCTTTGTTCAAGGCTGTTGTGCAAAAAATAAAACAAATTTATAAACGTATAATCTACAACAGGTTCTGATGTGCATGTCTATATTAACACACATCTTTTATTTAAACACGTGCTTATGAAGATTTTCCCATCAGACACAGTTGCACATGATGAAGAGTAGGATTCAAATGTACTACATATTATTATTGCTAACATTTTTTGTTATTTTAAATATAAAGTCAGTCAATTACTTGTCAGCATATTGTAATATTGCATACTTTTCGTAAGTTAAATTGAGCAAAAGTATAACTTTTGTTTCCCTTTGCAGCTGGTTGTTACCTAAAATGTTATTAAAATATGCACACATATGAATGTGTGCATTATAAAGGATAAGCTGTCATAGTGAATTGAAAACTCGAATCATGCATTTTGTTTGATTTTCGCGCAGCTTTTTTAAACCTAGTTCAGAAGTAAAAAGGACATATTGCATCTAAGAATCACGTATTTTTAAATGAACATTTGAATGCGAAAAGTACGCCCCAACTAGCCTCGTAACTAAACAGATTTTTTGTTTTTTCAGTCACATACTCATTTTTGTTCTAATTTTAAAGGCAGTAATAATAATGAAAAATGTGAGTGCAATAATATACATGATGTTTTTTGAGAATGTCCTTATAAATAATTATATAAATTAATTATTTTAAATATTCATTATGATTATTAGTGTTAATGCATGTGAGCACCTGTAACAGGCTTTAAAAACTTAAATTTAATTATGATAAAACTTGTATTGTTGCACAGGAGATCAGGTTTCATTACTTAATTGCAATTATCTACCATTATGGATTTATTTCGTTTACATGCACGACCGTGAGCGTATGATTAATAAATTAATTGGTTTCCTTATACACTGTCGTATGTGTATCGTTTGAATTTTTTGAATTAGCGGTTTTGTAAACGCGTGTTTTCTTCTTTAATAACTCGGTGTCTGATTGTTTCTTTCTTCTTTTTTAATTGATTCCAACAGGTTCTAATTCATGGTAAGTTTGATTTTCAAAGTTTTACCTTTTAGATATATTTTTACTAAATGATACAACATTCATTAACGGTCAAATGTCACCGTTTCTTGGCTTACTTAACGTTTGAAGTACTCTTCTCCATATATACAAATTCGGCGACAACAACAGCCGTCATAATAGTCCCCATTAAGATCGTAGCATGTTGGCCTGTTATTAGAATATATTTATCATGTTGAGAAATACTCCCCTGCCTAAGGATCAAAACACATACGCATGTATTCGAATGTAATTTTGTAAGTTTTTTCACTCACTATTTTAAGTAACGAATAAAAGGAATAAACGATGAAATACGAAAAATTCCGCAATTTTGTACCTTGGTTAATGTGTGGGCGTGGCACTAAATATAAATAAATAAACGGTGAATTTTGGTTTTTTATATCCGATTAACTATATATATGTTTATATCTGGGGACTATATAAAACCCGGTTTTTTGGAAAATATTATATAGTCGATCACCCTAATATGTTTGTATGCTATGGTACTTTACATTCCGAGCAAACAAAACAATGTATAGGAGTTCAAAGTTAAGCGTAATTTTTTCAATTTCTTAAGCGATTAAATATCAGCGTGCATTCTTAATGTCTTTCGCAAGACTAATAATATGATCCATATAGAATTTCTCACAATGTTGCTTATTTTAATCTGAACCCAAAAGAAATAGTAATTTTTTTATTGCTCATGAGCATTCTTTAACCCAGCGGTCAATGCTTAATACTTAAAAATATACATTAGTCAAAGACCGGGTACACAGATGCGCTTATGGACTTTTTCGGGCTTTTGTGCTTAAAATTAAATTTTTGTTTAATCATTTATCAAAGACATTGTATAATATTGTGTTTTTGATTTCTTTTCATCAACAAATATTCTCATGTAAATCACTAGTAGGTAAAAAATCTATTTCATTAGGTTTGATATTTATGTTATAGGTCGCTACGTTTATCTTAATTGTTTGTCACTAAAACGAGTTGTAGGTACTAAAAGATAGAAAGCTGGTAATGCGAAGATAGACCAGGTAGAGTGCAAACAAATCGTGTGATTAGACAAGGAGAAGAGTGGTTTTCAGCTTAAGACGCCTGCTTTATAATAGTGGGCGAAACATCATACTAGATAGATTTCTTCCCATACTTGCTTTGGCAGAACTCCTTCTTTCGTATAATTTAATAATGACTTGAACGCTGTGAAAATAAGAACCCGCTATTTCAGAAATAATAAGGAATAAAAGAAACGAAACAATGAAATAATATCAAAGAATAACCAATTCTTTAATACTGTTATCCACAAAGTAAGACTTCAAAAGCTCAGATATGAGCTTTGAATACCTGTTATGTGCAAATCGGCACTCTTCTTCAATGATATTTGGGCAAGTCAACAGACGTGGGAACAGCCATCGAACTTATGCAAACTATATCTGCATCTAAAATAGTTTTATATGAGTCATAAGTACTTAAGCAACTTAATTGGAAAATCTAAAGCTACTTCACTTTTAATCACATTTAATATTATTTTTAGCCTGCTTCCATAATATTATTATCGCAGGAAATTGTACACATTTTATGGTAAAAAAAACTAGTTAAACAAATCACAATTGTTTTATTTTTATCAGAAATATTTATTTGTAGAGTACAGGGAAATCTACATAAATTAAATAATTTATATATAAACAAAGGGGAATAATTTATTTGATTTTTTAAAACATTTCTGTGTTTACAGGGTGATCACTTCCTTGCGGTAGTTTTCAGTATAAAGCTTTTTAGAGTTCTTTTTCTAAGTGTGACATGGTTCAAAATTATGCTCAGTTTAAGCCACAGATATTTGATGTGAAGTCAGCTTAAGTCTATTTTATATTAAACCAACAAGCGAGTGCAGTTGCACACCCCAAATAACATATGCGATATTGACCTGAATATGCAAACTGGTGTAATATGATTTGTTTATAACCATATAATCCAACCATACTATGTTTTTCTTTTCGAGTATGCGTAGCGTATATACAGAGGAAAATATATGCTGCCGTATGTACTAGTGTTGAGGAAGACTGTGAGGTGGCCATTTTCGATAAGTGGAGCTTAAAAAAACGGACGCAGATCCAGTTTTTGTAGAAGATTCAATTCTAGTTATAAGGCCATTTAACGGGACGTGTTACGGAGCGACATAGTAATTAAATTCTGTAGCTATTCTGTCTATAAGTGGTTTCGGCAAAACATATTTTCAGTGTTACCATAACGCTGGATTTTAATACAGCTGGGAAAGTGGCGAAAGTGCTTTTGTAGAGCTACATATAGTCAAGTAAAAAATTGCTTCAGTTTTGGTAACACTGTACACATCACAGGAAACAATTAAAACTGATGGATGTTTTTAATCGTGTTGCTTGAGGACGCTTGACTACCTTTTAAAACGATCGGAAGTTTGTTTCCATGTTTGCGAGCACAAATTAAAAGTATCAACCGATTTGCTAAAAATAGCAAATGCTCTCTATAAAACTTGATCTTCCATAAATTTCTTTAACTTGAAAAGCAACCACATAGAAATTCACCATGTATATGCTTGCTAGCGTTATAGATATTGAATAACTCTTTAAATCGCCACAACTTAAATATTTATTTATCCAGGGAAAAAAGCTAAAAAAAAATATAACACAAGAGGAAATATCGAATAATAAAATGCAAATTGTCTGTATAAATTAATAAATATCTGTCTATCTGTCAGGCGGAATGCATGGCTTTATTCTATAGACGTTTTTGTTGGTATATTTTTTTGTGTAGAAAATGAAAACAATTTTAATTCTGTTTTCATTCCAAATACATTTCGGCAAAGGAATGTAGATTACAAGGTAGTTGACGAACAGATACAAATGTTTGTTTGTTTATCTGATGCAAGAATTTCTGTTATTGTTATTATTATAGTCTAGTTTCTTTCTGTGTTATTACAAGCTTGCATTCTGGTTTTTACTTTACTTTAAGTGTTTTTGAGTTTTTGTTTAGAATTTGTTGTAAGATTTATTTATTGTAGCTACTGCTCGCTAAACATGTGCTGGTGGAACAGATTGAAATGTTCTTGCAGCTATAAATCTTATTACTTTTGGTGTATGTGTTAAGTTATGACTCTATACATACATAGATGCTTTCTGTTTAATAAAATACATGTACTCGTGGCAAAGTGTATTTCAGGTTGCCATAAGTTTAAGTTTCTAAAGGAGCATTTCCGAATAGAAGATTTCATGTTAGTGATAAGAAAATATTGGAGCTTGCGTTGTTGACTATTTTTGGTGGCCTTGTGGCTTTGGAGGTGTCTATCGACTTTGTTCTTTATTATTCAATCAGTGTTTCAAGTTACCATGTTATCTAGCAGGATAGAGCAGCACTTCGAAATGATAAAATCTTGTAATGAAAATACATTCACCCATTCTCGCTTCCAGTCGTGGCTATTAAAAAATTACCTCTTCAATATCAAATGCCAATAAGACGTAATAAACGGATGGTCGGGCCGTAACTGCTAAAGTAGCATAAACCAAGACAAAATCTCACAGGAAAATGTTCCTTCACTGATCCATTTAGAGAATTGTTGCTAATAGTAGATAGCAATAATGCCACTGAATTGGTTAGAGCTACGCCTTTCCTCATTTTCGTGTACGGTTTGTCAAGAAATATTTAAATCTCATGAAAGAAAACTCGTTGCGTTGCTGGTTGGAATTTTCATGCAGTTCGGACTAAATGGCGAATAATTTACGAATTAGAGTAAATTTCGTCGTAGAGAATCTTTGGCGTCTGCTTATTACGTCATCAAGCCAAATAAAACGAATTATGTATGGAATTATTTTTTCAATATTCGCTCTCTAAACATGTTCACTAAGGAATAAGTCGAATCTTGTTTCAATCTTTAATCTAAGTTATTATAATTCTAACTATAGCCTTCGGTTTGTTTCGTAGAAAAACATATACCCCATCAATATAGCTCTAGACTGTGGCAAGAACGAAAACTCTCACATAAACATATAAGCAAATATCAAGTTTGAATCGGTTTCGATATAGTTGTCCCCGCATTGCGCCTTTACATTATGCATTAAACCTTTTTCTTAACTGGCGGTGGGAAAAACAATATCTTTTGTGTCATCGATACGTGAAACACAATATCTTGTTGTGCCTGTACGTATATTGATCACAAGTTCCGTAATTTTCCAGCATGATTGGGGAATTTGAGATAAACAATGACATTACCGTTCG
The DNA here is from genome assembly GCA_963932375.1 of Phania funesta. NCBI lineage: Eukaryota > Metazoa > Arthropoda > Insecta > Diptera > Tachinidae > Phania > Phania funesta. Next base: position 62,525,629 of record OZ010655.1, read on the forward strand.
ATCTACAGATAAGGCTCCTATTGAGTTCACATCCTCAACTTGTTGCAATGCATTAAACTCCGAATCAGCTTCGCTTTATTCCGCTTAATAATTTTCTTCCGGCGGGTAATTTTCATCACTCTTGGGGATCTAATTATCAAAAGCATTTTCAAGTTCTTCGTTAGTAAGATATTTCGGTAAAGTCAAAACTTTGACGACAAATAAATTACAAGCTGTAAATAAATTCCTACACTATGTTCGAATAGAAGTAGAATTTCATGAACCTTTCTTACTCAAACAGCGCATTATTCCACCAAAACATAAAAATAAAGAAAGCTATCTTGAAGGTGGAGGCTTTCTCAATATTATATTACACATGCAGCCTATTATAAAAAAGAGTGATAAAATAAAAAATTAGGATTTCTTCTTGCCGCTGAGGTATAGTATCATTTCAAAAATACAAAAAAAAGAAGATAATCAGAAAAATAACACAGGTTTTATTATTCAATAATAACTCTTCCATAACATCTTTACCTGTAAATGCGATAAAGTGCAAATTTTGCAGGTGCCATTTTTTGCTTGGTGCTGGTTGTGCAAACAGAGTCTGTCAGAATGTCAAATTTCGTGTGTGTAGAAAACCATACAGAAGGATACGCATCGTAATTTGTTTAAATATCTCCGCTTAAAAAATATTTTTCAATCAATTATTCCGTTTTCAATGCTAAATTGATTAGGAAGGAAATGTCAAACAATTTCGTAAAGCTCACTAAAATATGTTTTTAGAATATGTATGAAAAAGACTCATTTTGTGTGGCTTTCCACACAACTCTGATGTGCAGGTAAGGAAAGCCCACGATTTTAAGGCGTAATTTTTATTTATATTTTCATAACTTCCCGACCAGGTTCTGTCATAAGCACTCGAATATGAAATCCCAAATAAAATGTCAACTTTTCCGAAAAACTCTGCCAGCTCTGCCAATTACATTGGCTTTAAGTTTACCCAATTTCTTTAACCAAAAAAAAACGTTGACTAACTGCATAATTACGGCTACATTGTTAGCAAGACATAAGGAGCCAAATGATGAAACCAGCATTTTAAAAATTTGCCCTCTGATTAGATTTATTCTAAGTCGGGCCATATTAAAAAAGAAATGTCAAGAGATCATGATTCATAGTCATCCAACTCAATGAAACTGAAAAACTTAACAAATTCTCCTTCTTTAGTGTAAAAATCAATCCAGAAAGTCACAGAGCTGGGCCAACGTGTACCATTAATGTAATTGTTTCACAAAACCCTTAAGGTCATGGCTAAAGCACAATAGTTATTCAGGCGGATTTTCCGTAATTTTTTTATTTAAGATTGTTAAAGTTTCTTGGCCTCCGAATTTTCGCCACTACGGATGAAGTTGTTACTTATTTCCGTCACATTTAAAAAAATTGTATTAATGAAAATGCATACCGCGATAGAGAGAGCAAAGATGGTTGCAGCATAATTCAATTTATAATTTATAATTCAATTAAACAATTCTTATTTAAACGCTTCTACACTAAAAGGTTTTCGTAAGAATTAAAAACAATAAAAAAAAAGCCAGTAAAACAACTGGGTTATACTCCGTTTTCTAGAAAAACTTATTCAGAATAAATTCATCCATGCACAGTGTTTTCTGTTTGTACCATTAACTGCTTGTATAGCTGTAGTTTTCGTCGAAACAAATTAATTTTAATGAAAGAAGATTGACTCTGGAGGAATGAATAAATAAAACATTGCAATAAATGTGCTGCTAAATTCCATACTTAGTTTTTATATTCCTTTGAAAACACTTGGCAATTAAAAGACAGAGCAAAAAGTGTCCAACCGTAACACAATTATCATGTTAAACAGACTTTTGATATTTTAACTTTCAGAAAATGCTATAGGCCAGCTTTTCCTTAATGAATATATTTCCAAATTAATTTTTACAGCATTTGAAATATATTTATTTTGCTCATCCAGCTCCATACCAAACGATGATAATGATTAAAAAACAATATTATAATTGATTCTGCAAATCGCCTTGAAATCCAAAAGTGAATTTCTAACTTAACAATTTTTTTCGATTTTTCATATAAAATATATGTATTCAAAAAAAGGCTTTAACATACTCGTTAACATGTATGGCAACATAATTTTAGCACCTGCCGTCTTGTTAGGTCTTTAGTATGCAACTAACTCTAACAAACTACCATCATTATTTAAGGACTTCCTTGTATTTTTACTTGTTTGCTTTCCAGTGGAATCTCTTATACTTTGAGAGCCATGCGCACCATCTTGTTACTCATAATACTCTTCGACTGGGACTGAAGCAAATAATTTGATTTGTAGTTGAGTTAAAGGTTAAACATTAATGTTTGGCAAAGTACACATACTTACATGGCCCATTAATTGATGAATGTGGCACAGATACGTTAGGAGGTCAATATCCAATGAATTAAGGTGAATTGTTATAAATTAACTTTAGTTAAATTGCACGCGAATTGAAATGTTGATGTTTGAAGTGATTTAGAGTAAGTAAATGTGCATTCAAAATGCGACTTGTATGGGAAATATTCAAATTACTTTTATAGGGCTTTCTCACACACACTTCAAAATTAAGACTTATTCCAAGTATAGCTATTTGAAGTCGATCACTATTCTACATAATTTAAAATCGTTTTATAACAATCCAGGTAATATCAGGTAATATATAACAATACCAAGAGCCAATTTGGTGCTGAAATGCAATCATTCAAACAATTTTGTTTTTTAACACAATTAGTTGCGCTCATTTATACGCAAATCACTGCGTTAGCACTTTTTGTCAGAAACGTTCGTAAACACTTTTTCCAAAACTTCAGTTTTGAATTCTTTCAAATCGAAAGTGTGGTTTGTAAAAAATACAAAGTTTTTTCGCAACAAATCGCCTTTTTTATTCTTCATCAATTAACAATGTTGTCGGGACAATGAAAACTTTCATCGTTAAAAGTATTGCACATATGAAGCCACCTGTTTTCAAATAGGGAAAATTCCTTGCACAGCCACTATAAAATATTTGTTGTGTAAAGATATTTTATCGTGTGAATTTCAAATAAATATTAAAAATAATGTGTTGAAAAATATTTAATGAAGTGTTAATGCAATGACCCACTATCAGGGTTAAAGAAGGTTCGTCTCATTAATAGATATTTGCAGAGCATATTCCCAAACAACATATATTAAGTTACACACAAAAGCGATTTCCTTAAAACTTTATCTTTTAACTACGATAATATTAGCTGTATTAAAACACTTATAATCAAAGTTTTTGTGCTGACTTTGTGTAACAAAAGTATAGAAAAAAATAAATAGCTCCTCTTTATATAACATTAAATGAGTGCTGTTATTTAGTTAACGCTTCTTTTAATAGTCAGTTTTTGAAGGTTTTTTCCACACGCCACTCATTGACTGTTTGTTGCGCCTTATGGAGAGGAGGTGTCATCGGGCCGTATTTTTTCAAAAATGAGGCTGGTAGAACCGTTGCCGTCATTTCAGAGCACCATGGCCGTACGATAACCGACTTTTTTGGCCTGAAAATTGAAGATTATGAATTGGACGATAGGTGGTTTTAACAAGACGGTGCCACAAGCCACACAATACAGCCAAATTCGGCTTTATTGCATGATAAGTTACCAGAACTCGTAATTGCACATTTTGGAGAAGTCAGTGGGGCACCAAGATCATGCGATTTGGCATCGTTAGACTTTTCGTGGGGACACGTCAAAGAACGTTTCTACGCGTATAATCCCCTAACGTTCCAGTTTCATCGAAATTATAGATCTTTGTGTGTTTTATTTACTTTAGTAACCTATACCTAAAAATGTGTAACCCTATATACATAAAATGTTTAATAAATGTTTTATAAGGCCTTTTGTTTCACACATACTCGTGTATTTTAGCTTTAGAAATGTGTGCTTGCAACAGTGTTACACATAAAAAACTTGAATATAATAAATAATACACTCATATCAATTTTGTTTTTTACAAAAATAATAAAACAATAAACGGGACGACAACTAAAAAAAAAATATACTGAAATAAAACTACAAGCCTAAAATTAATTACACTACACACAGTGCAAATAAATAAACCCACATTTTACACTGTGTATCGGTGTGCGTGTGAGTGTGTTTGTTTACTTGGATTTACTGGTATAGGCGATCCCTTTATATTTGTATTCCAGTTTTATACACAAACATGATAAGGGGGCATGCATGAGTGATTGTAGTAAAGTTGTATTGGAACTAAATGAAGTGTAGCTTATTGTAGTCATTCAGTCAGTTACATTGTAAAGAAGTATCTATAGCCAACAATAACAATAATAAACTGCACTAAATGCAACAACAACAACAACATCTATAAAAGCGAAAAATTTTGCTGAAAATAGCAACAATGGCAACAAACTAAAAGCCTGGAACATTGCCAGCTTATGAAAAGGGTCTGCAAAATAAAAGTGTGTTTAAGGAATATTCTTTTATTATTTGCTTCTATGGAAGCTCCGAATTCGAAAATTTGGTTTAACAATATTTAAAAAAATAAAACAGTTTCGGGTATACGGCAGCAAATATTTTTTTTGGAATCTGTAAATACTCTCAATTTTTTATAAGAAAATCAAGCTAGAGGAAGTAATCCAAATCGGTTATGCAGAAGAGCCATAAGTACAGCACAGAAATGGGCACAACCGAGGAGGATGAGGAATGTAAAACAAAACAGGAGGTCGCGTACTTCGAGGCACTACGTTCACTACATACCACAATTAGAATGACCAACAAGATTAATTACTTTTGTGAAGTTCTAGATCGGAAAGTGAAATGGAAGCCCCACGTCGAGGAGAGAATAAGAAACTCCCACATATGTTGAAGCCATGGACTCAAAATTGGGTATCAATCCAAGCATGTCATACTGGATCTAAAAAATAATGATAAGGCACATGTTTTTGTATGGTAACCGGCAGTGGAGAAAAGGTCTAACATATTAAGCTTGCAGGAGGTTCAAGGAATGTGCAGCACTGGAATTAGCGGTGTAATCAGAACTACACCAACAAGGTCGCTGAACAATATATTAGACATCCATCCAGCAGAAGTTAATATAAAATACGAGGCGGATGATCAGCATGCCTGCAAGCGATGGGTAAGTTGATCAACAGAGATTACAAATCACGACATCTGCAAATATGAGAGGTATTAGTCCCTGATATGTAAGGCGTGAACTTAGCGGACATACAAGACAATCGCCCATTGTCGAACGGAACCCTAGCAGAGATGCTCGAGGGAACCACAGATTGGGCTTTGTGAATTTTTGTTGAAGAAGAAGCAGTTAAAATATACTGCGCGGAAGTTCGTGCGATCATGGTGTGTCTGAACGGGCTTAAGGGTACTGATATACGACTACTAAGCTCATGGTAAACTGCGCGTCATTTCGTTGCTGGGTCACTATGGAGTGGTCCGAAATGGAGGAGTCAATGGTCTGGTAATTAAGGTCAGCAAGCTTCACGAGATGGGCGTAAGTACCGCGAAGCCGCATGACCCTACGAAAGTCGAGCTGATCTGTTAAGCAAAGAGGCACCATACAGCACTGTGAAATATAAACACAATGCCGAAAATTACAAAGATCCTATAGGGAGACCCGTACGGAGATAAAGCAAGGAGATTGCTGTGAGTGAGAATATCTGAAATCTCTGAGAAAGAGAGTGTACTGGCGGATCAAATGGGCTTGCGGGCACATCTTAGAGACTTTTCCATATGGAGAGCGCATAACAAGCCTAAGTACTGGCCTAGGTGTATTCCTACGGGTATGGGAAGATTACCTCCTCTCCCCTCGACCTAAGCTAACTTAACTCTATGAACACACTTATATATTTTTCTGTATTTCAAGTGTTCTCAAGGCCCAAAGGACATTTCTGGAAACGTATCGTTTTCACTTTTAACTTCAATCATCTTGGCTCAATGATCAGCAGATACGTATACATAAAACTGCTTATTCGCCAGTAGTAACCACTAAATCGCTATGGTAGCTTTAAGGTGATTGGTAATAATACCAGAGGCTCTAAAATACGGATCTAAGAGAAAACATTACGCGCAAACGCAAGGATGTAATATTGCCAAAATATTATTATCGAGTAGAAGTTGACTGCCATAGTGTCAGTTCTCTTGAAAAATCAAACATATAAAACACGACACAAACCACGATTTAAAGCTACGCCAAAAATATTATTGCTTTCAGATACTTCTATGTTCGGAAACTGCAATGCAATAGATTGCTTAGTGTTCCCAGCAACTCCACTATTACTTATCGCTTCGATTTTTGAAAACACATATACCACAGTTCACAATAAATTCAAACAATTCTGGGGTATGATGGCTTGCATTTTTACATGTTTTGCATGTGATAAGTATTCAGTTTATTAAAAATCGAAGTCAATAAATCCTCGTTTCCACACCTGAAAAATCATGTTTACCATGCAACAACTAAAAGCAAGTAGTGTGCTGGCTTTTGCTTTGACATGTAAAGATTGCAGCCATAGGAAAAAAGAAATGCAAGAAATATCTGAAACCACGATTTGTATTTTCTCCCAAAGAAGAATTTAATATATTCTAAAATTGCATTCGCCTGTTGACACACCTTTTAGCCCTCACGAGCAAGTATGCATGTGTGCACATATATGTAATTCGTTACCACAACTGCCGTCACTCGTAACGTACAGCGTAGATTGCAAACTGAAAATGTGCCAACAACAAACACTTTATTGCGAATAATGCAGAGCAAAAATGTGCACATAACAAAATAGTAAAAGAGCGGAAACTATATTTGAAAGGATATTTATATAAAAACGAAAGGATTATTAAAAAATCACTCTATTAAATATTTATCAATACACATATAACATACACCCTGACACAACACACTTACATACACAATTTTGTCACACATTTTGATGTAATGAAGTGTATGAATTGGATGCTCAACAAAAGATTAGTAGTTTAAGATGACTTATTCTATAATAACTGACAATACAGAAATTTTTACGCATAAAAATAGGACACGGGATTTTAAATGTCAAATTTATTTAATTGATAGTTGTTTATTGTGGAGTTTCTGTCGCAGCTTTTGGTTCCAAATATTCACAAATAAACGTGAGTGTTACTTTTTTTGATAAGTTTTAGTTGAAGGGCTTTAGTTTTAAAGCCCTTATGGATATAGGAATTTTGCTGAGAAAATTCGTAACGCAATAGATATATTTGGTAGAAGTGAAAAACATGTCATGTTTTTCCACATGTAGCATATACTTTCTGCCTTGTTCATTAAAAATATTTATTGTGTATAAAATATTTATAAAACAATTAACCCTGTCCTTAAGGATATCATGAATTTTAGTTTCTCGAATAAATAAACAACACAAAATTATATGTCGTTTAGTTTTCTCCATAATCATTTAGATACCAATAACAACTGACTTAATTATAGCGACTATCGAAAAAAACGCCTTCAGTTGGCAGGCACAAAGATATGTTTTGCAGTTACTGGGTGCACAGTCAGAAGTTTTGGCTTATATCTCTACGTGGTGGCAACGGGAAACAGATTCACGTCTCTACTGTGAGTCTGGATAATTAAACCGAGCGGAGAGAAGTTAACACTCTTATAAAAAATCCGTAACCACCGGTGGAATACCATACGCCAGGGAGGCGTCGCCAATAGGACAGTATGCGAAATCTAGATACCTGTTGATCTCTAGTTCTAATACATACTTACCCGTGGGTATTTGTGTGGACGGACATCTTTTTCTCCATTACATGTCTCAGGTTTTAATTGGCCAAGGGAGGAATCTGGAAGAGATGGACGGGTGAATTTTTAAAGGTACTTCTGAGGCCTTGATCCGGGAGATTCCAATAGGGGTGGACAATGAAGTCAAAAGTTGGAAAGGCTCATCTCTGTAGCAACGCCGGAAGTTATTAGCCAATTGAAGAATTCTGCAAAATTGCACAATAAAATCTCGCAAGTGGTGGACAGGTCTGTCCCGAACGATACTCCTGCGGAAGGGCAGCGCATATTGTATGTTATTATACTGCATTGGGTAGCATAAGTCTCAGGAACACTGGAAGATATTTGTTAAATATGAATGCTACCAATTAACAAGAGATTCTGTGATTAGGAAGAAGGTCGACAGTCTGAACTCAGTACCGTCGAAAGTAAAGGTTAGTAGTAGCACGGGACTTAAATGAGGGTAAAGTAGTCGTTAATTACAAATTGGTTGCCTAAAATCAATTACTGGAAAGAAGGGGTTCGAATAGAGACCCATAAAGTTAGCGTTATGTTCGATATCGCCCCTAGATTATAAATAAAAATATTTTAGCAACACAATTATAGCTAAAAAATATTTTGAGAGTTGTCAAGTAACAGATAATAATGGACAGAAGCATTGTTGATGTTTAACTACGAAGGAAGTTAATAAACTACCAAGTTTTCAACCTACCCTCATATAATAATTTAAAAATTGTGGAGCTTAACTTAGACATATTTGTGTGTCATTTGGCATAATTCTTTCCAAAACTAAAACTAAATTTTGAAATCATAAAAACAATATTTTAACAGGGCTGCCCCAATAACTAAATTTATTTTCTTTAAATTTATATATTACACATCTTATTAAAGTATTTTCGAATTTTATTATTTAAGATTTCTTTTAAAAATCTGTTCAAATCGATACCCCAACTTTGAATTTTATTTATGATGCCAAATAATTTACACCCACCCCCAAAAATAACGATTTAGATGTTTGACTTTTATTTCAACTTGCACCACAATCAAATTTAATCATTCTTTAAAGAATAAAATAAAAATAAATTAAGACAGAAATCACAGCAGAACATTAGCTTCCACTAAATTGTGCTCGAAATAAATAAAAAAAAATAAAAAGAAAGTTGTAGAAAATATAAAAACGTTCGTATAAATTCATTTATTATTGCGTTACTCCAAAGATAGTTTGGGAAAAATAAGTTAATTTAACCCATATTCACAAACAACACGCACATAGGCACACCAGCACACTTTTACAGTCACACCAACTGAAACCAGAACACATGCAAACTTTCAATGAAAAAGCAATGAAGTTGTACTTCTTCACCCCGGTAGATCAAACTGAAGTAAAGAAAATATAGCAGAAGAAACTGAAAAGACAAAGTTCTCACATTAATGTGTGCAGTCACATGTGAACTTGTTTTATATTTTCAATGATTTCTCTTCCGTTGAAACATTCACAAACACATATACAGAAGCATACATTTAAATAAATTCCGCTTCCATATGTACAGTAGAGTGGCACAACAAGGTTAATTTGAAATCGTAGGAGCTGCAATATTTGGCAATAATTTTTAAATATCGGATATCACATTTTATTCTGCATCCCTACTTATGGCAAATGTATTCCATTTAAATTTAATTAAGTCTTCGGGAAGAGAAAAGTATATCAAATAATAATAAATGGGATTAAGAATCTATTGCTGAGCAATGTTGCACTGACAATTTTGCGTCTCTTATAATACCTTTCGATCAGATAATGAGAACAACATAAATTTCTGTTTTCAACAGATCATATCTTTTCAAAGCAAAGATCACCTTCCTAAGATTTCAAAAATAAGAACAACTAAATTTTAACGCAATAGTATTTTGAAGGCCCTTTTCCAAAAAACACAAAAAATATATTTTTCCCTACATGTGATTAGAACCACTCACATTTTAAAATTTTTTGCAACTATTCGGCTATATTTTAAATATAGCGGAGAAGGCCAAAATCTATGTGTACTGTTCGCAAGGATATTCCTATCGAGCCATAGAGCAGTAGCAGAACTGTGCTTTGATACTTAAAAGATACTGAAAAATATGGAGGAAATTACGAAGGAATTTTTCATTCCGCTTTAACGCCAACACGGGTATTTCAGCGAAGTGTCTCAATGGTAAATAGAGCCATTGAAGCATTAATACCTGAAACTAAAAAACAAAAGGCGGCAGCACAAAAAATCTATGGGAACTTGAAAAAGAGCGTAAGAGGTCATGTTAATAACTGGCGTACTGTGGTTGTTAGTGACGAAAATTATTTTAATTTGGATGGCTACTATTAATATTTTCATCATGGTTTCAATTAATATTTTCAGGTGGCTACCATTATTATTTTTATGGTATGAGAAAAAAATATCTAATTTTAAATTTGTATTATGGCTCAATCGATTTAGAATTTCAAACCTATAAATTACTAGAGAACTTACAAGACTCTTAAAGTAAGTGATATTTTTTGGAAAACATCCATGGATTCTGCAACAAGATAATGCTTCTAGACATAATGCCGGAGTTGTAAAATAATACGTTCGATTTTGTATTGGCACCCATATTCTCCCGACCTTAACATAATTAAAAGCGTTAGAGGTGGGCTTTAGAGCAGGGTTTATGAAGGAGGAACGCAATTCAAAGAAAAGTACTCACTAATTTAAGCCACTAAGTACTCCTGGAATTAGATGTTTTAGATTATTTAAAGTCACTTTATTATTCAATACAAAATCGTATGTCTGAAATTATTTCAAACAGGAGAAGTAGGCTATGTTCCATCTTCAGAGTCATTTTTCGTTGGTACTTTTTTGTTTATTCAGAATCTATATATATATATTGCATGCAACTCACAGTGAAGATTGCACATAGCCAGAAACTAGTTTGCCTCCAAACCAAACTTGATACGGGATGACGGAAATCTCATTCCAAAAGTCTACATTTATATTAATTCTTCCTCATATCGCATTGAAATATAATGTATTTTGAACTTCAATTAGTTGAATGGTCTTAATCATATAAACGGAAAAATTGGTAATTTATTTACTTCTTCTAGCAAAGGAGCGTTAAAATATTGTTAATACATACTCAATTTTTACATTGATATTTCTATAATCCTGAAGAAAATGCTTTTTCCAATGGTAGTAAAATTATAGCTGTCGACAAGAAAATGAAATAGATACGACCTACTTCAAACAGAAATTTAAGTGGTCGTAATCCTCTGACGGAGAGGGTTACTCTTTTGTTTCAGATTGATTTCATATCAAATTTGCGATTAATTTTACTATATAAATTATTAATATACAGTCGTTAACGCAATAGATAACTAAATATGATATAAAACAAAATTTAAGTAAAATTTCAAAGTAGTATTTCCGAGAGTTTTTGGAGGGCTTATTTATTTAATCCATCAGGCTTGTTTCAATTCGCTATACTGTTTTTACATACAAGCAATGAAAAAACTTAGTTGAGGTAACCATAATCTAGCAGAAGCATATTATGATTGATAAATATGGTTGCCAACAATTTATAATATTATTGTAGGTAATAATAATATGGTTGCAAAAAATGAATTATGCTGTTTGGCATCGGCTGTGATATGAACGCAGTAACTAAAGTTATCAAATACTTAATTGTCAACGTGCAAAGATCTTAAGCCACAGCGTTCTTATACTTTGATTAAACAGCAAAAGACTTTTAGTAGCTATTTATGGTTAGAATCATTATGTTTAGAATTTAAGAAAAATGTTATTGTTCAACGGAACCAGGTTGCAATTTTAATGATTGGAAATTATTTAATGATAACATAAAAAAAGAACTTGTTTATCGCAACTAAAATAATGTTTTTAAGTAACCATTATATGTATGCTACATCAGCAAATATTTGTAAAGAACATAATATGGTTGTCGTAACCAAGCCACAACCATATTTTTTCCGTCTTTTGACTAGAGCTAAATATGTCAACCTTCAATAGGAAATATTTTTCAAATATTTTTTTTTCCTAGGTTGCACTTAAGTGGTTTATCGAAAGTTTGTGCACCATAGCTACGCAGAGTTACTTTCTCTTGTAATATTTGAATTTTTTAATAAAATGTAGTTCCTGGAAAAGGTGAAAAATACTGGCGTCTTTCTATCGAATCGTGGTCCTGTGTCCTTTTAACCGACGAAGAGAATATTACGAATATTATGAATATAACGCTGATCGTCGCTTGAACAGCAGCCAGACAACAGCCCACCTTCATCCATGTGGAGATGTGAATTTTCTTCATTATGGTAACATTTTGCCGTAAAAGTTAAGGCTTTTGTTATTTTCTTGTCTCGCTGGGTTACCCAAATAAAAGATTACTCACAGTAGTTGCCGTTATTCGATCAATGGAAAAAATTGGTTTTAATTTTAAAGATTCGATGCAATTCTGGACTTTTGTCGATAAATTTATGTCACGTTCGCACGTTGTGGTATCACTGGCTATAACCTATTTAAATTAATATTAATATATATTTCACAGTATTCTCATTCACATACGAGTACATGCCTCAGTATAATAACAGATTTTTTCCCAAGCAAACTACTGCCCCACTAATGTACAAACCTACACATTTTGATGTAACAATATTTGCATTTGTAAGCTCTTATACGTGAACACACTAACAGTATGCCAGACAGACAGATTAACATGCAAAAGAAGAACTTCTATATCCTTCAAACAAATAAACTTTTAGTTCCTCTACTTTTTGTCTTGCTTCATACGTGAATATTTAATAGAAATTCAATCCGTATTAATCGGATTTTCAGCGCGGATTTAAAGTTCTTTGACTTTTATTTTTATTCTGTTTTTTTTTTTATTATTTTAATTTGCAACTTGTAATTTGTTCTATATTTCTTCGTTTCCTTTCGTTAGTGCTTGCAATAAACTTTTATAGGTGGATGGGTATATGTGTGTAATAAGTGTGAGCTTGTATGTGTAAAAGTTTTTACAAACTTTTATAGAAAAATAGGGGCAGAGAGACAGTCAGTGTTAAAACTTTCATAGGGCTTTGAAGGTATTTCCTTCTATGCGCTACACTTTGTCTTTTTGTAAAATAAATTCACTTTGTAGTGGCGAGTCAAAGGCTACCAGCTAACGGAACAATTATCCCTCTCGACTCGTACCGCAGATGTCATTCATATATGTAGATCTCTTTTTTGTTTAATGCCCAGGCGTTTTCAATGTAGAGTAAATTGGAGGGAAATAAACTTAAAAAATTTAAAATTCCAGAAGATAAATCAGATAGAGATTTAATATATGTATAATTGTAAATAGTTCGGAATTGTTTGGATTGCAAGCACACCCGACCACTACTTATAGACATATTGTTGAAGTTAAAAAAAATCTACACGAATTTTAATCATTCTCAAAGCCTTTGAAAAATTCAGAACGAAAGTTAATAGCGATTGGAAAACAAAATTTTTCACAAATTATATTCGGAACATTGATTGAACTAAACAAAAAGAACTTAGGAATTTCACTGAAATTAGATAACAGGGATGTAGTGCGTCAGTACCTAGGTGACAGATCAGGAATATCATATCACTGAATACTAATTTCAGACTTCAAGATATGCTTTCAGTTACTTTATAATTTTAACTCAGAAGGCGACACATAAATATTATTATATGGTTTTGGTTCGTTTTCTGAAAAATTACATATTTTGAGTTGTGTCACTTTGGAAGTGAATGTACTTAATGGGCACAAAACTAAACTTCGTTACGTGGGCTTGCAGTAAAAATTTGTTGGCTTTCTTAAGTTCTTGTTAAGATCCTTTTGGATTAAAACAACAAGAAAATTTCCCAAACTAAGTTCTAGAAAGATTTGATCCCAAATAATACAAGACTTTCTTTTTAGAATGCCTGTCAATTAGACAGCGTGTGTTGTTTAGTAAATATTTACTTCTCTAATCTTTTGCAATAAGGAGTTAAATAAAAAATAAAACTACTTCGTCAGATTTCTTGCTGCCAAAAGAAACAAGGTGTGAACTGAACATCAATTAAATTTCAATGCTGCATGCCTGTATGACTGTGTCAGTGTGGGTATGTGTAGGTGTATGCGGGTGTTTAATTGTAACAACAGAAGTATAAGCAGAGTTACTTAGTTTCCTTAAAGGGCAAACGTATGTGTTTGTATAGCATTTCATTGAATTCGAAATGCGCAAGTATTACACTTTCGAAACTATTTGCGCTGCATACTTTTCTTTTGCAAATAATAATTAAGTTAATTAAAAAATCTTATCACGAAGTTAACGCTATTTTCGACTGTGGCACACAAAAGTTTCATTTAAGCCAGCAATTAGTATTTAAGAGACTGAATTAAAGATCGAAAAGTGTTTGTAGGAAAACGCAAAAACGGGTCCAATGAATAGAGAAATATATATTAATGAAAATAGCCAGAACTTTTATTAAACACAAATTATCTAAAAAATTTATTACGAAAACTTTAATTCCGCCCTTTTTTAAGCTGAAAAAGGAAGTTTCTTATTATAATCTAAACCGTTAGCTTTGCTGTTTCAAATAATGCAAATCAAGTAGTAGTATGTGTAAATACAGACACAACAATATTTGCCTAATACAACATTAAAGGATATTTTCCCCTCTTTTTGTGCTGTTTGAATAGAAACTGCAACCTCATTTATGTTTCTTTGTACAACAGAACAAACTGCAGAATTTAAGCCATTTAATAGAGCAGGCACTCGAGATAATAGAAATTGTAGACAGTAGACAGTAATCAAAATGAGTGACATAAGTTCACTTTGAAGGAGTAGAAACGCGCATACGTGTGCATGTGTGTACTTGCATATGCAGATCTGAAGCAGACGTAATCGCTAGAGCCATGGTGAAATAACAACTACAAAGTTCATACGAACGTTGAAATAGTGACACTGACAGCTGCCGTGATATATTAACTTTTTTACCAAAGTTGGCAGTGTATCTTTAACTCTAACAAATGTATTTATTTCATAAAATGCGAGAGTTTAAAGAAATCTTAGCAAATTTTTATTCAAAATTAAATTGTTAAAGACTTTAACAAATATAAACAATAATTAGCTGCATTAAATTAAAAAGAAAATAGTTAATTTTATTTACGATTTTGCTTCCTATGTCCTTCGTCTTTGCTTTTATAGCAACCAGCCAGCAAATAAATTCTTAAATTATGTGGCCTAAAAGTAAGTTCTATATTTAGACAGGCACATAAAAACGTAGTGGGGGAAAAGCAGAGCAATGGAAGTATAAAAACTATGACAGCTGAAAGAAATAGAGGAAAAACTTTCATTTACCATAATTAAGAGAAAATTTTTTGTGCCATTTATAATCTGGTAAAAAGGGTTTTGAAAAAGAAATAGAAAACTTTTGCTTCCAAAATAAAAGGGCGCAAATCACGATAGTAAGAAGGAGAAGTGAAATATAGAAAAGCAACTCCATAATAATAACTGAGAACTAAGATTTCAAAACTAACTTAATTCATTAGAAAAAAATAACAATAGAACTTTTCTAACAACGGCAGAAAACAACATAAATACTTAAAACATGTACCACTGTTGCTATTCTTATATTGTGCACAGTGGTTAATGATAAGTGAAGATAAATGGTGCATGATGGATATGTGAAAAATAGAGTTGTTCTAAATTTAAACGATAATATAATTACCTTGAACTTATTCTTATCTGACCTCAGAATCCATTGGGATTTTCCCTGAGGCAGTTTAATAACCCTGTTTAATTGTTCGAGTACGGCTTTAATGCCGAGCAAGTTCCAACTCCAGCCTAACAGGAAACAGTTGTATAGCCACTATTTATTCCGAAGAAAAGTTTCGGTCCCATAAAAACATGATGGATTCCTCTGTTTACTAAGCAGTTCGTTACCCGAATGACCACTATGCCCGAGTACTCAGCATAATGTACTTTCATTTCGGGAACCAAGTTCGTTTAAAGATTTGCATTGCATGACAACTCCGGACTTCACTCATACGACAATAAAGCCTTGAACGCTGTATGTATGTCCGACATTATGATAATTGTTTAACCCCCTATTA
Source organism: Phania funesta (assembly GCA_963932375.1). Lineage (NCBI taxonomy): Eukaryota > Metazoa > Arthropoda > Insecta > Diptera > Tachinidae > Phania > Phania funesta. The sequence continues at coordinate 62,541,539 of OZ010655.1, forward strand.
TTGTCCTAAGGCACTTGATAGCACAGCTGGGGATAGCGTAGGTTTCAGCTTGAAAAATTTGTGGGCAATTTCCCATTGGAATCGCCCTCTGGAAACCTGGTCCAACTATTGCCTTTAAGTATCGCCATTTTCCTGACTGGAACCGTCAACATAACTCACTTGATCAGCATATATGTCCGCACCATACAGATTAGTTCGAAGACTATATACTTCCCTTACCACAGTGAGGTTAATTTTAGCTCTATCTTAAAGCTTCAAAAATATTTTTAACAGTCCGAACTTTCAAACGTCTTCAACTTCTATTTAAAATTAACTAACGCAGTTTCTTGTCAAGTACTCAAATAGGTTGTTGCTTCTCTCCATATAAGGAGCCAACTTAAATAAGCATCACTCCAAAGCTTGTTGGTTACTTTGAATTAGAGTTGTGCCGGCCACGAACTAGTTCGTTCAATTGAAAGAATATTTCATAAAGATGGTAGCAACTTTACAACAATAACAACACCAACAATCCATTTTGAATTTTTGTGCATGACGACTAAAATAAAGTTTGTGTTGTTGTTGTAATTGTTGTAAAGTTTCTACCATTTTTGAAATATTCTTTCAATTGAACGAACTAGTTCGTGGCCGGCACAACTCCACTTTGAATATCGTATTCATAAGTACGTGACTTGTATGCAAAAATCATACTCTCGGTAATATTTTGATCCAAAGAAAGTACTTTTTCAGTGATAGAAATGAAGCTGTTCCTGAAATATGTAGCAACGTCATGCATAATGCTCTTTACACTGATCCGAACGAGCCATCAATTACTGCCGCTGTTGGTATACGCATATAATATTTTTTTTCTTTTGCTTTTTGTTCTTTTCTGATACATATAACTCTCGCTTTCTTTCGTATATATAACTCCTAGAAATCATTGATCAGTACAACCCACAGTGCACAATATCGTCTTAAATTTTCAACACCACTATTGTTTCTACTTACAACAAACAGTAACTAAATGGCAAATGACTTCCCTGTTAAAAAAGGGTGGCCGTTTTAGATGTAGAGAATTAAATGAGACACTGATAAGTTTATTGAATAAAGTTGGCTTTATTTGGAAGAACATGTTTTCCCATTGAATATAATTTTCGGCGTAAAACTCCAGCATTTGGCTCAAAGTACCCAAATTGAAAGGTCTAAATTTTGTAGTATTTGAGTCCATGTATCCGTTATAACGTAGGTAACATTATTCAAATCTTTCAGTGCCTCCGGCTAATCGGCCAAGTTTAGAAATCTCACATATTTTAATAAAATAATCAGCAGCATTGAATTTCTTGATAGGAAACATGGAAGTATGTTTAGTTTAACTTTTTTTAATACGATAATTCCGCCGGATCAACTGAATTGATTTTGCAAGAGAAAATTAACAACATAAAAATTGCTTTCAAATTAGGCCAATATTATAGCCGTAAATTTAGCTGCGTTTTATATGATTTTGAGTTCTTATACCTCTCACAAACACCCTTTAATTTTCACTTTAGAAAATGCATTTTTTAGACACAACATTTTTTTGTTCCTCTTACAACTTGGCATTGTATCATTTTGTTCATTTTTTTCTGCTTCTGTTTAATTTCTATATTTTTTTTTGTTCCATTAAAGTTCATTCCTTTTATTGTAGTTTTATTTTTTATTTTGTTCTATAAGTTCACTTGTTTAATATTATGTTTTTTTTTAATAATTTTTTTGTAAAAGAACTTCCAATAAGGACGGCCAGAATATTAAAACTGGATAAAACAACTTGCGTATGTCGGTTGTAGCTTAAAAGCATATCAAAGGCGTTTATTGTGAAATATCACATTGTTAAATGGTCGCCGACTGCAGACTGTCCTTGGTGCTGGAAACACCGTTCGTTTTCAGCTTATAAACTGCTAACTTAAGAAAATTTTGAAGAATGGAATGTATTGATATCGATTCGCACTTTGTTGGAGTAGAATTCACTCTAACTTTGCGTCTCAATTTGGCATCAGCTGTATCACAGATAGCGCTCGGAACAGCATATTGTTCATTTCCATGTCAACCAATTGGGTAAAAAACCCCTTTTTTTAGTAGCTTGGATTTATGATGCTGTCTGTCACCTTTTTTTTGGAAAAAGTATTGCTACAACTTATTTGGTCTTAATATCTTCAAAATCCATTTTTTTGCGTAGTACCTCTTCATCTAAAAACGATCTCCGCCGCCAACCATTTTAGAACAGGATATTATGATTAGTTGCAAACAAATCATATTAATTTTAATATGATGTTCTTGGAACAATAGAAAAGCAACTAAACGCAGACGACTAAAGACATAGAAACCTTAATAGTCAACGCACTAGCCGCTCGCTGCACAGCACCCTCATATTTATTTTGATTAAACACCAAACAACTTTGACATATTAAGTCTATTAGGAACATTCTATTGTTACTGATATTAAATTATTTTTATGCAAGTTGTTAAAATATTTTGTTAGTGGTTAGAATTTTAGTAACTCAACTCGACCATAAACGGATATATATAATATAACTTCTTTATAGCAACTAGACTTGCTTAAAATATTTTTAATTAATCATTATATGTTTGCCTGAACAATAATATTGATTTAGAGAACATAATATGGTTAATGTGACCATGCTACCAAAATGCTATTTTGTTTTGCGTGAATCAATTTCGATAAAATTAACAAATGTTAAAAGAGAATAATCTACCCGTCCCCAATAGAAAACTCTGTATATATAAATGTTCAAAAACGAAGGCAAACACCATAATGACAGTGGGAACAAAAACTTATCTTCCGTTACAAGGCACCTACACTCTTACAAAGTACAACAAACAAATGAAAAGTCTACATGTAATTCCAACTGTGTGCGGTCTTTTTGGCAGTGTCATGCTATGAGTACAAATGAATCTGATTTGGGTCGTTGCACATTAATACCTCCTGTTATTTTTCACTTTTATAATAAATTTCAACAATAAAGTGTATAAAAGGAGACTTGCAAGAGGACAATAAAATTATTTACTTAAAATGCTAGACCTAAAGAGAAAGTTTAGTTACTTCTACCTGTGTATTAAAAGCGTTGGGAAAAATAAATTTACATAATTTAAAATAGAAAGAATAGTTTTGTTAGCAAAGTTTGAATTTGTTGCGAATAATTTTAAGTGGTTTACATGCAACTATTTTATATAAATTTTTGCTTTGCCTTAGATAAATAAAGAAAAACTTCTGAAGTAGTCTTTGCTTTCAGCTCTTGTCTCCATATTGTTATAATTTTTAAATTTTATTAAGTTTGGTAAAAAAGAAGTGTGCAGGAAGTCATCTTGATTCTTCTGCATGATATTGCTTTATTTAACGTTGAAGTTCAAATAATTTTATTGAAGTTTTTTAATATTGAAACATATGTAGCTGGGTCATGCTTTGCAATTAAAAATACATTGAAAGGTAAAAAAACTCTATTGCCATTCATGTCTATAGATAACCGACTTAATAATAATGATCGATTTTAAGAACGATCGATAATAATTTTTGTAGTTGAATTCACTTTTAGAGCTATGATTTTTAATGCAACGATGTTAATATTTATTAATAAAAAATTTTGTTATCACAAAATATTAAAATTTCATGCCAAATTTCATAAGGATTTGTGATATCGACTACAGTAGATAATCATGTCACCATTTTTCTCTAAGACTATATAAGGAATGTTATGCGGTTGTTCTTTTTCAAGAAGAAATATGTAGAAAATTTTCAAAGTTGTGTATTTCAACTTAATAACAATTATTATTTGAAAACAGGGGATGATTTTTCTTTGCGCCAGTTTGGAAGCAGTCAATCATTTTACGTTTAATAAATTTGTGGAAAAATTGGTAAAGAAATGGGAGTTATAACAAAAATATTTTATTAAGAAAAACTGAATTATAATAATGTTTTCAATAAGAACGATAGATGTTGTTGATCGTTTCAGTTAATAGTCGGCCAACACTGTATATCAAAGGTGTGCCAGATTGATTAAGAACATTGGCGATGTCAGTCGCCAAGTGCTATAGACTTGACAAATTTTGCCAACAAGTTTCAATACCCCACAGCAAAAGCCTCTTTTCGCCGAGTGGGCTTCGGAGTGTTTTAAACAAGGACCTAATTTTCCCAGTAAAACTATATTTAGCGACGAAGCATCCTGTGCGATGAATATGACAACAAAACCTAAACCATCACTCAAAATTTGGCTGGACTCGTGTGCCATAGTCATTTTAGGTATATTTCATACATACATAACATACTTGGGCTTGTCAAAAACATAACCCCGTCAATGTCCCAGCAATAACTTATTTTATTCCAATATAACATTGAATTGAAATATCGAGTTTTTGAATACCCAAATATGCGTCCATATTCATGATTTTTAACTAAGCCTTTAAAAATATAACTTAAGATAACCTGTACTGAATTAAATTACTTGTGAGATGTTTGCCTCCTGTGATACTTCTTGGGGTTCATATCCAAAAATACACCCGGGTGTATCGGTTAATTGTAGAAAAAGCTCAATATTAAATAAAATGTTGATAGTATTTTCTTGTTAATGCATATTTAATAGTATTAGAAGAAAATAATTTCTCAGTGTTTGAAAACAGATAATTCCACTTGTGATAAATTGTTAACGATACAACAATTCACGTTGCGAATTATTTTTTTCACAACATATTTTTTATAGTGCCAAAAAACTGAAAAGTTTGAGCCAAAAAAAGCGTAACATATTGGACCGGATTAAATTTTTTTAATTCTGTCCAATATGCAAACCGAAATTTCTCAAAAAATTTTAAAAATCTACAAAATCGAAACACTGTATAAAATTTATCTTTAATTACAAAAAAAATTTATATATTAAAAAAATCTGAAATTTTACCCGAAAATCGAAGAAATAAAAATTTTGCAATTTGCAAAAAACGCCGAAAATATTTTACCAAATTTACCAAAATAAAAGTTTCACCAAAAGTTCGAAATTCACAAAACTTACCACAAAAATATAATTTTAAAAATATCACACAAAAAAGAAATTCTATAAAAATCAAAAGACTAAAAAATCATAAGAACTATAAATATTTCTAAAAATGAAAAAATTACTGAAAAATTGTAAGCTTCAAATTACAACAAAAAAATAAAAAAAAACAATCTTGAAGTTTCACGAAAATTCAAACAATTGTCGACATTTTTTAACAGGTTAACTGTCCACAGCCCATATAAGGGCTGTTTGCAGAAAGCACCAGCAGTGCACAGTGCAGTCCATATGTGGGCTATTTGGGTATGTAATATTCGCAGCCCATATGTGTTATGTGGACTCAGAAGGCGATTTATAAGATATTTTGCTTCAAAGAGTCCACAGACCATATCTGGGCTGTTAACAAAACCCACATTTAGTTATTTTTTTTTTAATTTTAAAAGCTGTAGATATTTAAATAAACCCAAAATGCGCCTATTTTGCACAAAAAACAAATGGACAGCACGTCCAGTGACTATCTTGGACAGTCAACCTGTTAAAAAGTGGACATTTTTATTATATATAAGCATATGATTTAATTTACCTAAACACTAGCTTTCCGCTGTAACAAAGCAGTTTAAGAAATTCGCTATCTAACGCACGCTCATTTAGTAGGCTGTATTGGGAACACCACGATAATTTTATAGCGCTTAGGTGAAACGAAAGTTATCGAAAATATTATTGAAATTTTATTTAGTTTTGATAAAGTTAACCTTCAGAGGCATAAAAGAAATTAATTATTGCTTGAAGTGAAATAAGAAAAGTGTAAATTTCGAACATTTGTTAATAAATTAAATATTATCCGCAAACTCGTATGATGTATGTTCGAGTATAAAAAAAATCGTAAAGAACATTATTTAAAGCAACATACGGGAAATACTAAATTTGTTTAGAATTACCGAAATACAATGAAAATTAGTGAATTTATGTAAATGGCTGTAAACGAAACGGAAAGGAAAAATACTCAATATACTTCGGGCAAAAAGCAATTTGCGTTTAGTCGCAAGAACTACACTAGGAAAAACAATTTCGAATGAAATTGCTATTGGACCAATTAATTAACCCCTCTAGTGATTTGTTTATTTTTACATAATGATTAAAATAAAAACACGAATTTTTTGGTTATGAAACCTAGACGAAATTAGATGTTAATTTCCTTAAAGATTTGTCTGACAAAAAAACTTTCCTCAAGTATTAAAAGCGACAGTGCCGCATAAGCGCTTAGAAATAATTTTATCTAATTTCGATATCATAACGAAAAGCGTTATCGAAAATTAAAAATTTCACCACAAATTCATTAACAATTTTCAAGTTTACATAAAAAAAATTTTTTTAACAAATTTCAATAACCATAGAGCCGAAGAAAATTACCAACTTTAGAAATTTTAAGTTTCATCCTGTCGAAATTTTTAAATAAGCATTTAAAGAAAAGGCAAAGCTACATAGAAGCAGATAAAAAATACCGAAATTAAAAAAATTTCGCATCTCATCATAAAACGGAAGTTTTAATGTAAAATAAGACGATAGCCAAAATTAAAGATCTCAAACAGTTCTTTGCACCGGGAAAAATTTTTAGCACATTTTTAGTAGTTCCTACCTTTGCGTAGGGTACATAAGATTCGGCACAGCCGAATATTTTGCTGTCTAATACTCGTAGTTAAACATATCGATTTCAATGCAAGAAAATGGCAATTTTCCCTTTTGTGTATAAAATTTATTAACATTTGTTTATAAATACTCGTATCAAGTTTTCTAATAAACGAATGAAATAGAAAATGAATTTCCTACTTTAAAATTTATCCCCATCTTTATTTCTTTACAACATTCACCTTTTTTCAGTCAGATACTTCACTTTACATGTTCATTTAGTAAAATTCTCCTCACAAAAACAAGTAAACCAACAATATGTTGAAATAAGACCTTAATTGTAAAACAAAAAAAAAAACTTTTGTTATAGTGTTTTTTGTTATAAATAATTTCAAGATTTTTAACACAATAACAACAAGTACACTTGACTTGCTGCAAAGTACTTTTTATATTTTTCTACTTTCGAGTGCTGGAGCAATAATACCAACGAAACAAGAGAAGTGCAAAACAGAAAACCTGAAGAGCATATCATGTATGTAAACATACATATATGACTTCTGGAGGAGGTTTGTCTCTGCAACTACAATGAATATGAACATGCAAAATTGCTTTCATTCCTAAAATAAAAAGAACAAATTCTTTAGGATTCTCCTTTTTATTTTGTTATGAGCCACAGGATTGATTTTTGTGCTAGAAACACTAAAACTCTTAAAGCTGAAAAGTTTACTAAAGTAAGTTTTCATATCAATAATTTATGTTTTAATAAAATAGATTAAATTTTATAACTATTTAATCTACCTTTAAAGGTATTTATATAAGGTCATATAAAGCACTGGCTCTTTATTTGCCTAAATCAATACTCGTATCTCTTGAAGTTTGCTGTGTTATTAGAAAAGAACACGAATCACTTGCAGTGTCAAGTGTTAATTCTTTTTCATTTAAAATTAAAAAGGGGGTATAACATCTACTAGCTGTACAAGATGTTTCTATTTATTTTTATTTAGCTTCTTGCAATCTGACCTAACATTTCATTTCGTGACCTCAACTAAATTTAGCCTACAATTCGAGCAATGACATTCGTGATTCGCAAAATAAAAGAAAATAAAACCATCGAAAATAAATTCATTCATTAGTTTACTTCATTCATGACTGTGATGTTTTAAATCCAAAAAAGAAAAATAATAGAATAAATACACAAACCCAAATCGTGTATGAAAGCGCAGCAATTCAACTTCCACTAAAATATAATCATTCATTGATGTGACTTGCAATTTGTTAATGTAGAGAACAATTTAAAGCAGAGTAGGCAAGGAGGGAAGGAGTATTTGTTGTATAAATATATTAGGGTGCCATAGATTTCAAAAAGTGTGATATTACTTGTAATTTGGTATGAATTTGTGTTTCAAGTGAACCAGAACGGTTCGACAGAATCCTGCAATTATGTAGAAACACTGAATGTCTCACAAAAGAGATTGTTTGGGCACGAACTCTCCGTTGAGCAAATATTAAAACATGCTATTGAATTAATTATAGCAGACCAATTATACAAGAAATAATACAAGGTTTTGGACTAAAACAACTGAAAATCTTGTCTTATGAATTTTAGGCTGCTGGATTCAAATCCTAACTCCAATTAAAAAAGAACCCTCAAGATCAAAAAAATCCATAATTTATATTACCTCAATTTTTCTAGTCGGTTCTGGTATCCGAAATATACCCTTGTCTCCAAAATAGTAAAACTTTGAAACAGTTTGTTCTATTTGGCTGAAAAATTTTAAAACGCGCACTAAAGTTACTTTTAAACAATACTTTAGCTGTAAATCTGCTCAGTACTTGTTTCAGAGGTATCGAAACAACATATCGACAAAGTTGTAGCAAAGAAAAAGTTCATCCGAAAATTTCAACATTTTTAATTTTTAAAAAATTACGAAAAATACAAAATGACAAAAATTCAAATATCTTTGGTAGGTGTACGACGGCATTGTAAGTTTCATATAAAAATGGCCATGTTTTATCAAAGTCGAGACTTAGATTTTCATTTTATTCGCAATATAGCTGAAGTGTTTCATTTTGAATAAAGCTGCCACATACAGGCAGCAGTATGACACGTGTACATTTTTGTTAAAGATCATTTTACAGTTGTGTGCGAAACAAGATATCTTCAGCTAATCGTGAATAAAATGAAAAATTGTGCATGGATTTAATAAAATATGGCTTGCTTTATTTAGAAAAATATTATTTCTAACTAATTCTATCCCAACTAGTTTTATTAAAAGGCAAATTGTTTGAAGAAACGGGTATAACTTAGTCTCTGTGCGCATTTCATTGGTTGCTTAGGCTAGTTCATCAGGAAATTGTTACCCAACTTTAAAAAAAACAATTAACCGTTTTATGCTCGAAATTCCTTAGACCAAATGAGAAATCCAAGGAATTTCAAAGCAAAAATAAGTTTAAAAAACCAACAACAAACAAATTGTTATTTTACTTGGTGCATTTGCTTGGTTGTTTGCCAACACTAAATGTAGCTGCAAATCAATTTAATACAGTGTTCGCAAGCTATAAGGATCCAAAATTTTAAGACAAAATCCCGTTTTTTATGAAAATGGTTATTCCCAGAAAAACATATATCTGAAAAAGAGCTCTATTAGTTTTAGACATACTCATACATAAAAGGTATTACGTGAATGGTGGGTCGAAGTTGACAGTTTGCCGCTAAATCTGTTGTTTATTATTCAGCAACTAATGGCGAATGACCATGCCATAGTACGCAGCTGAGTAACATGCGCAAATGTTAAAACAGTATTTTCGAAAAGAGCTTCCATTGGTGCAATTATTACCCGAGTTAGCATTTTTGGATGAATGGCTCTTTTAATAAGCAACGTACTTATGTGAACCCACCAACCCACCCGAGGTTCATCAGGTGATCATGCATCCAGAAAAAATTTAGTTTACAGCGGTGGTTTCCTGAATTGGCTACCAAGAGCGTGCAATTTGATCTTGCTAGATTCTCTTTGTAGAATTTTCTGAAATCGTAAATCTACGTTGATAAGCCGAAATGGGCCATTGCCCTGAAAGTTAACACTACTCAGGCTATAGCTCAAGTTAAGCCGGATCTATTCAGCAACTTCTTCTATCCGTGCAATCGTGCATAGCCTTATTTCATTTTAATATTGAGCTGCCCATGTTGAGAACTATACTAATTAACCACATTCCGCTCAATGGTTACAAGCTGTAAACTTATATGTAAAACATATTTAGCTATTTTATATTAAATATTACAAAATTGTTCTAGTAATCATAAGAGTATTATTCGTACTGCCTGTGAAGCTAATTATGCTCACTATTCTTTCTAATTACCCCTACAAACAAATATACCTCGAAGCAGAAGACAACACTAAAGCGACAAACATAAAAAATTTGCTTGCACGCGCTGAGCATTTAAAATTTATAACACAACTTGATGTTTGTTTAATTAAAACACTTGATACGTGTGCATGAGCGCATCTTCAACTGCACTCGTTCATGTGGTTGTATGTTTGTAAATAAATAATTTCAAAACAAAAACAACAAAATACCTTAAGGTAGATTAAGAATGAAAATGTAAACGCGCCAACTAAACAACATTCGCATCAATTAATCCACAACCAGTTCAACTGAAACAATAACAACAACAACAACATGTGAACGTGCAATTGTCAGTGTTTGGTGTTGTGCACTTTACTTTTCCACCGCCTGACGTCTAGCGTTTGCATGAGAAGACCGGAAGACCAAAAATTCCACAAAACGTCAATTTAATGAGAATTTTAGCAATGCCACTTTTACGCCAAGTAGCAAAAGGCAAATAAAGTAAAACGTATTTGAAAAGTAAGGAAAGACAGATCTGTTAAGGTATGCTATCATTCAAGGAACAATTTTATCAAAAGGTCGAAATTCACAAATTTTACCGAAAAATCTAAACTTAATGAAAAATGTAAATTCCTACAAAAATCAAAATATTTTAACGTTTCACCACAAAAATTTAAATTTCACCAACATTGTCATATTTTACTAAAAGGTCTACATTACACCAAAAATCTAAATGATATGAAAAACGTCGAAATTTTACTAAAACTTGTAATAATACAAAATTTTAATTTAAAACGGGACTTAACTAAATATTTAAGACATCAAAAAAAAAAAAAAATTTTAAAAATCGTTAAAACTAATGTTACTAATAATGGAAGTTAAAACTTAAACTGATAAATGACAAAAAATCTAAAATTCATGAGCAAAGTAGAAAATTGCTAACAAGAATTAATTTACAAAAAAAAACAAAAAAGGAAAATATTACAAAAAATTGAATTTCACAAATCGAATTTCACTAAACTTTAAAATTTCACCAAAAATAAAAATTTCATGAAAAGAAATCTATATTTTTCAAAATAACGTAACGTTACCTAAAATCTAAAGCTTACGGAAAAAAAATAAATTTCAACATAAATTGAATTTACATTGAATTGAACAATTCCAGGAAAATCTATAAAAAATGTGGACTTAGTAAAATTCGAGAGTTTACAAAAAATATTAAAAAATTACTGAAAAATTTAACTACACCAAAGTGCTGAACTGCCTAAAAATTCTACCAAGAAATCGACTTTCACCACGACCCGAACAAAAAAAATTTTAAGTTGCGCCTTGCCGTAATTAGAGCCAAAAAAAAGTTTTATCAAAAAAGTCAAAATTGTAATAAAATTCGACATTTGATTTGAGAGCCATTATACATCGGTAATTTAACACAAAATTAAAAACTAAGGGAAAAAACTCAAAAGCACAAAACCAGAAGTTAAACCAGAAAATCTTAAAAACACAAAATATCGGGAATTCACCAAAAACTCCAAGATCCATCAAAAAACGTCAATACAGAAATAAGAAAATTCAAAATAAATGCACAAAAAAACCGTATTTTCACGCGAAAATAACCAATTAATAGAATTTAAACGAATTTTGAAATTTTACCCAAAGATTGAAATTTTTAGGAAAACTATACATTTTTACGAAATTTGGAAATTTTACAAAAATCTAATTTCGTTTTTATTTACAATTCACCAAAAAATCGAGAATTTATAAAAAATTCACGAGTATTCAGAGAAATTCGAAGACATAATTAAAAGAGCAGAATTTTAAAACATCCCATCTATTAACCGACCGGATATGTTTATAATAAAACCAGCGATGCCAGAATGAAAACTGTACAATAATTTTTACGATTTTTTACCCAAAACCAGATTGGAAGGTCTTTTTCTCAAAATTAAGATTTTCTAAGATTTAGTTGCTTAACACATATTATTGTCACACGCGCCTTGTTTAAATTTATTATACGTACGTACAGTGTGCCAGTAAAGGCTAAGGACGACAAGAATTAAGTCGATTTTACGGAAAACATTTTAAAAATAAAACATTTAAGCTTCATAGAAGTCTACAACCGACGAATTTTTTTGTTTGCTTTTACTGTTACACCGGAAAATAACGAGGCAAAAAGTTTTTGCGAACTTGAAAAAATGGTAAATTTGCTCAAGTCCACATTCGATTCTATATTTAGAAATTATAATGCCACTGAAACATATGCTAGTACGCCTAGAAGTAAACAGAGCAAACGGTTTAAACGGATCCACCGTTCCCAGGTCAACTTAGCGTAATCAGTCAGATCTTGAACGTATTGTAAATTTCCATGCACAATTACGAATCAAAATTAGCAGTACCAATTGCCGCAGTTGAAAAAGATTATGCACTCAAATAAGTATGAACGCCATAAATAGTCAAATGCAAAAAAAAATTGTATGGCAGAGCACAAGTTATATTAATGAAGTTCATTGGTATATTAGCATAATTTTTTGCTTAATAATTTGCCAAATCCTCTTGTTCATTTCGCTTTGCCACTTTTTAAAAAGTACTGTCCCTAATTATAAGCTCCTAATTTAAACAGCAAAAAATTACCCGCCTATTACATGACGCACCCTATGGACTGCATTAATGATATTAAACCTCGATCCAAAAATATACAAATAATGTCGACATCATTTGAAGGCACTGCCCAACCAAAAGCAACGCGAACTTCATAAGTATGAGTTTTCTATTGGCTGTAAACATTATTCAACAGTTTTATAGGTTTTTTGTTTCTTATCTCAAATTTATTTCTTTTACGTTTCATTGGCATTTGTTTGCTTTGGTAGATATTAAAATAGCGAGTATTTTTAAGTGTTTGGAAATTGCTTTGCAAGTGGATGAAATGTTCGAAGTATTAAAGTTGTACTACCAACAGTTAGTGTTGGTCTTGTTGTTCTTCTTGTGCTTCTTTCACTTAGCAGTCTTGTATCCACTAAATGCCATGACAATCATTAATCTTGTCTAGTAGCTGCTATTCCAGCAACAGCAGGACTATTCAGGCAGCACTACTTATTATTCAGTGCCTTCGAATTTTCGGTTTAGATTGTTGCCAGTACGAGTGTAAGGATTTGCAATATATTCTGTTCTGTGTAACTTTGTTATTTTTGTAGTTGCTGTTCTAGAATTTTCTATATTTTTGCCTTTGAATTGTGTTTTTTGTTTAAATACTTTTATTTTACTACTTCTTGCTGGCATTGATTTGTATTTGTAGTCCCCAACCGTTGTTGGCCTTTTTCATTCGTTTTTTTGTTCTTTGATATTTGGGGAATATTTATTGATGATTGATGAAAATTGAGTTATAATTCAACATGAACTAAACAGTTGTTGGAAATTTTTTACAAGATTAAATGCCATTTAGTTTCTCTTGTGTATAGACAAGAATTATGTACGACAAGGCAAACGAAAGAGTATTTTTTTCTTTAGTTCGCTGATGAAGCATGTTTTTGCATTTAGGAATGCCTAAATGGGCTGAAATTCAATAAAGTATAAAGAGAAAATTTATTGTGTGTATTGGAATTATGCTACTATCAAATTTATTCCTGTCAAGAACTATTGAGATTTTAGTTTGTGGTGCAAATTTTTAACTGTGAAAAAAATTTTAAAGTGTCAACATATGAAGGGAAAGTTGCCAAAAATAATAGATGATTTAGCGAAAACATTTTTTATTAAAATATGAAAAGAAAATAATGCGACATAACTTCCCTGCTAATCCTAGCAGTGCACGAAAGAGACTTAGAATTTAAAGAAACAAAATAATAATTCAAAGAAAGTGTAAACGCAAACGCACCAAAAATATTAGCTGATAATATTGGTTGATATTTGATCTTCTATAGCACTTTTGAAAACGAGTCAAGTTACAGTGCGGTAAACTTTGCCATGCAATGTTTTACTTGTTATTTGTTGTTAGCGAAAAAACATCTTTCAAAGAAAATCTTCAAAGCGGAAATGAATGAAATGAATGTTATATATGATTTATATAAAATCTGAGTAGTTTGACCTGACACTGCCCGAAAATTTTCAAGCAATTAGTACATTTTTGTTTGGTTTAGGATTAGCATTCAGGTTATGGCGCCTATTCACAAAAACAAAACAAATCCCCGCATTGTGTCGATGTTACAGTTAAGAAACTGAAATCGATACCCCGCCGTTAACAAAAAGCATCCCTTCCCTCTCTTATACGCCATCAAGAAGCTTTAAAATATACTTTCAAATCCTGGCCCATACATAGGATCGGTCGGATATAGGTGGTGTACATAGTAACAAGATCAGATAAAGTATCCCATACACCACTTTAAAAACAGAGGCGTTGGGCCTACATACATATGTACATATATTTATATTCCTCTACATACCACTGCACCCACCAATCACAAAAACTTCTTTATAATAAACTCAAGAGATTTATCACATTTATTTGCAATATTCCACATTTTTCTTTCTATTTTTGTCACCTTTAAATAAATTTAATTATTCGTTACTAAAACTCACTAATGAGTTTATTTCTTGTTTTGCATTTCTTTGATCTTTGGAGGTATATTTTTAAAAATTAACCCACTGAAAACCAATTTTGTTGGCACGCAGAATATTTTTTTGTTGTAAGCTAATTTATGTTAAATTCTCTTAAATTTAATTGCGCCTTAGAATAACAACTGTTCGAAAACCCCCCAGTCCTTGTGGCCGATTGTGTAACTGGTTTTCATAGAGCCGAAGTTTTTCAATAAACTAAATGAAAGATCGCCTTCTGCGTAAAGCAAAAGAGTAATGTGCTAAATTTTTAACCATTTTTCCTTCAGTCGGTTGCTTAAAATTATAAGGAAGAGAATCCATTTTTATCAATATAGAATATCAAAGCTGCTTTGCATATTTTACTTTGCGCGCCTGTAGTACTTTCAGATATCCCCTTATCTTTAATCTTTAAGTCTCTTTGCCTATTGAGACGTGCAAGTGTTCTTATTGATATGACCACAAAGAAAGCCATGAATTGAAAGTGAAACAGTGGTAAAATATTTTATTTGATACAATGCAAATGCTTACGATCCAGCATAGTCGAAAAAATCGTTTGCCTTCTTCAAAAGTACCAGGATAAAAATAATTTGTTAAAAATACCAATGGAAATTTGAGTTTCCTATGGCTCTTACCAATTTTATAAAATCTTTTATAAACTTGCAGATTTATTTTACCTGGTGCGATATTATAAGCAGACAGTGTAATGACAATATTTTGCTTTTTTTTGAGAGTCAGTAAAAAAAATTTAGCAAATAACTAAACACTTTTAAAAGGGTAAATGAAATTCTAGATGCTTTTGTGTTTGCTACGTAAAATTTGTTGGAGTAGAATTTCCAAAAAAAAGTGTTCTCGGCGATAGTGGATAAAATGGCCATACAGGAAAATTATAAAATGCAGAGCTTTTTTAGGTTTTATTAATACCTTCGATTCCGAATTCTATACTGCTTTGACGATTATCTAAAAACTGTTAGTTAATAATGGCCTTCCAGAACGTGGTGTATATCCAATATCAACCTTCTTAATATTCTTCATATTAAATAAATTATATTCAGTTTGAGAGTGCAGCAAATGAGCCTTTGCCAAATAACAAGAAGTTCATTAATGATCCTGTAGGCTGCTAGTGTAAGCAAAAATATCACATACAAAAGTTTTATAATAAGCTGTGCTTTAAAGCATTAAAAAAACAATTTTAATGGGACACGCTTATTCTCCCCTTAATGGGTTAATTTTGTTATATTCTCATGTTATTATTTTGCCAGTCATGTGAACATAATTTCATTTGGCATTAACCGGAAAATCCTGTCAATTTAGTTTTCCAACAATTTCTTCTTTTTAGTTCTTATTTATTTTATAGTTTTCAGTTTTTGTTCGGTATAAAGTTTTTTGTTTTCTTTTTTATTTTTTTCATTTCGAATGTCAGAGTATTGTCATGCCACACGTAATTTGCACGTAAAATATGTTTGAAGAAAATTTGGCTTACTGCCAAACAAGTGTGTGCACATGATTTGTTGGATTTGTTGGTTTGTTGTGCTTTAGAGAAACAATTAAGAAAATATTATCAGTTCTTAAATAAATTAATTGTAGCTACAAAAACATTTCTGATTAAGATATTTAAGATTTCATATATTTTTTTAATTTGCTTAAAAGATGAAAGAGACTATACAAAATAAAAGAAAGTAAGGAAGTTGTGGACGAATTAGGAAGATTTTCAATCCGCCTATGTATAAAAATCAAATGGTCGGTCTGAAGGGAGTGATAAGCGCAAAAGGTCCACAATATTCTGCCAGATACAAATTCCAAATAAAAAGTAGGCTAAAGAAAGGTATCATCACGACATTGGTTTTGAGGTTTTCAAAAATTATTTACAATGTTGTGAGATATTTAAATTTATTAAGTGGATGTATAAGATGTGTTTGTAAGACAAATTTAAAATTGAATTTGTAAATCGTTAACTTCATACGTATTTAGGATGATTTTTCGGCAACATTTTCTCAGCAGTGGGATTAACACAATTTAGAGTGCTTCGAAAACTGAATACTTTCACGAATTAACCGTAAAAGCGTAAAAGAAGTTTAAATGAACGTACTGCAGAAAGAACGAAATTCATTGCCGATTTCCGCGAAAGATTTGTTAATTTTTCAACGTCCCAACTCTCGTCTACAGTCCATTCAATTGAATCAGTTGTTGGTTCCCCAGCTTGTAACTGATCTTACTGCACTTTAACCCAAAATTCTTCCGTTAAACAACGGAGTTCAGTGTTACGTCAAAAATACTAATACGCAGATGTTAACTAACATCTAACGTATCTAAGCAACAGAGGATTCACCCTCAATACATTCAGTGCATCATATCGTCTTTTCCTCAAATCCTTTTGGCAAAAAGAAAAATAATATCTATACTTGCTGAATTTAGTACTTCTTCAGTGGAATCTTTAAATTCAGCGCACCGTTTAAGCTGCCTATGACTAGGAGTACCAGTCGGTAATATCCGCCGTACAGCAGAGAAATTACGGACCAGGCAGATATTAGGATAACTGTCTACAGACTGGTTTCTTGTGGTGGCAGCAATTCGTTCAGACATTGATACAGAACTTTCCTTAAGTCGATAAAATCGTCAATATTCATATAAAAGTGTCGTAGATGACTTGACGTAACTTGCGTTTCCAAAAGCTGCGAGAAACAAAAAAAAAACAATACCAGTGCTAAATGCCTTACATTAATCAACTGGATACTTTGATAAACCCAAGCGAAATATTATCGACCGTTTGACTGCGTTCATCGCAAAATCAATTAAAGAGTGTTGTAATTTAAACCATATCCTGCATAGAACCGCAAGGGAAAATGGCTTGGTAAAGCGTGAGTTGCCCAATTGAATAATTTACTATGGGCGATTACTTCTTAAAAGAATACAACGTCAGGTGCTAGATCGACCACAAGCTTATTGACTAAGCGCAATATCAAGTCATTGCCGCTGTTCACGATAGCGTTTCAAGCAAAGAAGATGTTCCAATTGAAACAGCACGTGAAAAATGGAAAACTCAAAACAACGTTGTAAAAACAAACAGATTAACAGATAGAAAAATTGGCTTCGTGAATTTAACATTTTTGGCAAAATTTAGAATTTTGCCGATTTTTTTTGTGAAATTTCGTTTTTGAAGGAATTCGGTTTTCTTTGTTAATTTTTGAAATTATGAGATTTTTTTTTAATTCTCTCCATCAGTTAAATCCGTAAAGATTCTGGTGCCCCAGGATTATTAATTTATGCAGAGGGGGTTTCCCAGCAAATTTGATTCAGAATATGTAAATTTTATGGTAGATAGTTTATTAACATTTGAATACAATAAATTAGTTATTACATTTGTATTAACTAATAAATAATATTTTAGAGATACGAATTGAATACTAATTGTAGATTTCGTATTATATAAGCTCAATAAAATAAAACTGAAGTAAAAAAATGGTTATATAACCGCCAATTGTGGAGATGTGATCACTCTTCCAAGCAAAATTAATTTTTTTAAGCAAAGTTTTTAATATTTAATTCTATTTATTTATAGGACTTCCATAGGACAAGTATAGAACTACTTTCAGGTCTCTCTCTCTCTTTCTCTCGCTATCGCTCTTTAACGTTTTGTTGCAAATCTAGAGTGGAAGTATAAAGGGCAGCGGATAATTTAAGAAAATCACAGATAAGATTTCACACGACCTTTTATTCAGGTATAAGATGGAAGTCGATGTCGAAAGCGGAACGATTTAAAAATATAAACGGATGTGATGTGCTCAGTTTTTCGTTTAGTATTTACTTTATACTTTGTTTTGTAATTATTTGCATTTGTTTCTCAGTAAATTGCTTACCTAAGTTGTGTTTATGATCAGCTTAATTATGCAGAACTATTCCTCGGGAAATTTTTTCTGTTGCCATTTCTTCTATTACGAATCAATATTTCGCTAGAATTTCTTTCCTCCCACTAACAACACTGTTTAAAAAATGGAAAAATTACCCTGTATATCCCCTGGGCTGTTAATTAAACGATTTCCCCGTGAACATTTGGGAAAGGGAAACAATTTCACGAAAAAATTCATAATTGCTAGATATGAAATGAAATTCCAATTTCATTTTCATTATACAAATTTCAAAATGATATTAAAACCGTTTTCAAAATCGACCCGAATTAATTCCACCTTTTTAAAAAGTAAAAAAAAGCAAAAATTATTGAATTAAATAAATAAAATGTACCCACATAGTGCCTGCTTACAAAAGTTATTCTATAATTGCGGTGTACAGGTTGTCATTTAACACTTTCTTTAAGTCGTTATATTCTATATGTGCTCTAAGGTTATGCTTGCTTCATCCATAATAAGCTTTAGAGTCTTTAAAAAAAATTCCCGCCTTCTTTTGAAATTCTCCTTTTACACTCACCTTTCTTTAGGCTTTTATTAATTACAAGCGATCTTAATCGTAATACCAAATAGATAGAAATCTCAACAAATTGTTGACAAAACCAGTTGAAGCATATTTAAAACTGAATTTATTATACGGGCACATTTAGCTACTGATAAAGTGTAATATTAAGCACCTATAAAATTGCAACTTTAATATACAGGTGCAAGAAAAAAATGTTATCATTTGCAACACATCAAGGTGTTGGTAACGTTTATTTCATAGTAATTTTCATTCTGAAATTTAGCGTATCTATGCGAGTGATCTAAATTACCAAACAACAAGAAAATCTAGATGCCACCATTCTGGAGTTGATACAAGTACTGGGTGTTTTTTTTTTAAGGCGTATTGTATTTACAGGAATTTATTAAGAGCATGTATCTTTGTTAACACTGATAATCGATTCTTCCCGGTCATCGGCCGTATCTGGCTAATCGTGGTAGTTTAGAAATTTGACATAGCATCACAAAACACTTTAACTGTAGGCCGATTTAAATGTCCAAACGCTGAAAGTATTTGCTCTACAAAAAGTTCCTTTAACAAAAAATCACTTTGAAGACGTGCACTAGACCAGGTATGAGAATCAGGTACTTTAGCCATTTTAGCCTTGATAATATTTAAAATGAAACTATACTTATTAGCGATGACAAAGGGAGGAGTGAGTACAATTGGCAAAACCTGTACTTAAATACATCGTTCTCCTATAAAGGCAGGTCGATGTTGAAATGGAATAGAACGAACTTTATTTTTTATGATTAAAAATATAATAATAAATTATATGTTAATTTTTAACGCGCAGTGACTTCATAGGCCTACAGCTTGAAAGCTTGTATAAGAATTTGTTTCTAAAATAGTTGTTAAGTGTTGTTATTAAATTTCATTATATAAATTAGTTTTTTAGGTAATTGGCAAATCCTAGAAATGTTGTTTGGGGCTGGATTAGAAAGATACAATTTTGGATCGGAATTGTGGAAGACTATGGCACTAAATTTCGGACATTCTATCAGATAATGAAATTGTGGTACGCGTAAATTGTGGTACGCTCCAGTTGCAATGAATTGGGTTATTAATGTTAAGTAAGTGTCCATGAGAGACTTTGGTATGACTAAGTCTAAGACGAGCAAACTGTAATAGATTTAATCTATTGGTATGCGGTGACGTTAGGTCGTTTATTGTCACACGGCTACTGTTGATTGTCTTATACCAGGATGAGGTACTATAAATATCTGTGCTCTGTTTACTGAGAAGTAGTGGTTGTATGTTAATTCGTTTAAATCCTCAAAGCGAACTTTATGTATGGAATATGGCGCCCATAAAATGCCCTTTTCATGCCGCGGCAAGTATTTGAAGATTCCAAAATTTTTAAATTTAATGGAGGGAATCGGTTAGTCGTAGCTTATTGAATTAAACCTGCAACTGCAGGAAACCACACACGAAAATTCTGGCGAGTTAAAATCTGATGAGCTTGGTGACCAATCCACGTCACCCCTACAAGAGTAACCATAACCTCAAGTAGGTAATCAGAATGCCTATTGCGGCATTCTATGTGGAATACCAAGCCACAACACAAATGACACGGGTTCATATTCCACACTTGGCCTAACGAAAATTAGTTATCATTGGTCTGTAGGGGCCGTATTTAACAGTTGTTTTCGAGAAAGTTAAGACCGCATGTTGGTTGGCGCATTACCATTGTGGCGCATTCCGTTCACTCGCTGTTTTCAGCGCGTTCCTCTATCATGTCATAACTTTCACTTGGTGATTTGCCATCAGTACTTAATAGCAGAACTGCAATACATTGTCAACATCGACCGGTCTTTATAGGAAAACCCCAAATTTCAGACAATCCACACAAAGTATTTTAACTGAAAACAATAGATCCCCGTTTTTGTTTAATCCCCGCTTATGACTACTTTTTTCATTCCTGATAAATTGCTTGACTTCACACGTTCTTCACCTTTAACTAAAAATATCCGTCAACATATGAACAAATGTCGGGTCTTGTTCAATGAAAATATAACTAAATAACTTCCATATGTATTTAGACGTGCTGCATGGGGGATGACTGTTTCGTATTTCCTGTGCCATTCATGTGCATGTACTATGAAGAAAAACACTTAAGAAAACCATTTTAATTTTATAAACTGCTAAAGACTATACGAGCTCATTAAACTCAACAGATTTTCATATTTTTAATTTCAGTTTTATTTTTATTATTATTATAATTTTTTTATTTTCTGTACTTCTTGACAGTGCGGATATTTTCTGTCAAAAAATTTGTTTCTTGGTATTTTTTACAGACATTCGCTTGCCAAGATCAACATTGATAGTCACTCACATTCATTTGCAGTTGCATATTTTGCACATTCAATTCTTTCATTATTTCATGTTGCCACAATAACGTGTGCAGCTGTTGCTTGTCATATGACTACATAATTTTTGCTCTAAGTCTGCAGAAGAATATTTGTAGTATTTATGAATGAAATTGAATAATGACAAAATACAAATCTTCAGCAAAGAACTAAAAATTCACTACAACTTTTCCTTATCGTTAGATAACTGATTTAAAGACAGTGGAGGGCAAAATTAAACTGCTTTTAGAGTCATTTATTTAGAAAGTGGCATTAATAAAATCTCCTCAAATTGCAAATTCAAGTAAATATTGCTAAGTTTGGCATCAATTTTTAAAAGACCACAAATTAATAAGGGCATGGTGCAATTTATTTTTGTAATTATTTTACGGAATTTATTTTGTTCTATTAGTTTCCTTGGCGCCAAGTAGGGTGTTCCCCAAGTGCACAACTTCAAAAAAGTTGTAATGATCCGTTGTATGAAATATTTTACTCCCCAATTAATAAGTTTTATTTATTTTAATGCTAATTGAGTGCGAGAATTCTTTTCCCTATTTTTTTTTTTACTTATATTTGTCATAAATATTTCTTAGAAAGTTTAAAAAAAAACTATTTCACTAAATATCATAAAAATTTTAATAGAGACTAAAGAACTTACGAAAATTTATGATCAATTAAAAAAATTTTAAAGTAAATAAATAATAAAAAAAAATTATTTGAAAGAATTAAAGTAGATATTAAGTTAAAAAATACAAATAGAAAAATAATTAAAGTAAAATTTCTTGGAAACACGCTAAAAAAAAGTAACATTTTACGATGAACCAAAAAGCCGCACAAAATTTGTTTGCGCATTTTCTAGAGAAGGAAATTTCAGAAAAAAACGTATTTAAGTTTTATTCCATTTCTAATTTCTAAAATATTCGTATCCGACCGTCCATAATATATGTATGTATATATTCTAGATAAAAGAGTAAGTAAAGATAATGTATGTAACAATGTCCGTCTGTCCGTTATTTAAGTCAACTTTCTGGCAGTACGAAATAAATTAGTCCCCAAATTCCCGGGATATTGGTAAACAATTCCTGATTGGCTTTTTAGGTATTTTCACGCTCACGAAGAATGATCATCCGCAAGTTCGGGAAATATACACACTCTGAATCATCATCAAATTTGTTATGAACTCCCTCACAGAAATTGTCTACCCGAGGGCCCTAGATTTCCTACGGATCTAAGGATTTCACATGTAAAAAATGTCGTATAGAAAACTAAGATTATAACAAAAACCATTTCCGAAAAACAACTTGTGATTTTGTTACAATTTAAAATTAACTAAAAGGCGAAAGTTCAAAATAAAATCGAAAAGCTGGATTAAAGAAAATTCCACAAAACCAAAATTCGCAAAATTTATAAATTTAACCAGAAGAAATTATATATAACCAAAATCTTGCGATTTCATCCAAAAATCTAAAACTGAAAAAAATTCAATATTTTATTAAAAACGTCGAAAATTTTAGCAAAGTCAATGTTACACAAATTTATAAAAGAAATCAAATTTCACAACAAAACGGGAATTCCCCAAAACTGTAAAGAAAACATAAAAACTATAAACTTTACCAAGAAGTAAAATTATAAACTAAAACATAAAAGGCGAATTTCCTTATAATTGGTGGATTCACCACAGTTTGAATTGTATCACAAAGCCAAACTATGCATTATTAAAAATATTTAAATAGCATAACTTGAAAAAAATCCAAAAATTAAAGTTCACTCCGAAATTTTATTGCAAATTTCAATAAAATAAAAACTTAACCTAAAAGTTGAAATTCACCAAAAGGCAATCTTTAATAGTAAACGTAGAAGTTTTAACAAAACTCGATTATACCAAACCAAGATACAGGGTATCCGCCGGGAAGGTATTCTACTTTGTTTTGCCGCCATTTTGATAAACGTTAATATTGACAGTTCATATTTGGCAATTTAATTATGGAAGAATATTCGGTATACCAACGTGTTTTAATCGTTAAAACATTTTATCGAAGTCAATCATCGATTACTGTGACGATAAGAAAGTTACGTGAAATTTTTGGGAGAAACAATGGCACGCACTATTTATCATGTAGTGAATGATTTCGAAGAAAGAGGGACTGTAGCTGACAGGCCCAAGCATGGACCACAACGTCTTGCAAGATCGGCTGAAAACATTACTGCTGTTCAAGAGAGTGTTCAAAACAATCCATCAACCTCAATTCGACACCGTGCTCCGGAGCTTGGTCTTTAAAGAACAACTTTGGCCATAATTTTGCACAACGATTTACATTTGTTTCCATTCAAGATTCAGTTCACACAAGAGCTTCTTCCAGAAGACCATTTACGCCGCCGTACATATGCCAATAGGATGCCTATGACAACCCAGATTTTCATGAAAAAATCATAAGGAGTGACGACACAAATTTTCATTTGAAAGGATATATGAATAAACAGAATAGTCGGTGCTGGGCAATGGAAAACCCTTAAATTATTCATCAGTCACCTTTGCATCAATTAGAAGTGACAGTCTATTGTGCAATTTGGTCAGGAGGAATCATTGGACCTAACTTTTTTGAAACTGAAAACGGCGTGACGGTAACTGTCAATGTGGAGCGATATCGTGATATGATTGAAAACTTTTTGATGCCACAACTGAATGCTTTGGGCTTGACGGTGCCACATCGCATACAGACAGGATTACAATGGAATTACTGCGAGATCTATTTCCACAACAAGCTATTTCAAGGAATGGTGATGTTGACTAGCCTCCACGGTCGCCTGATTTGACTGATCCGGACTTCTATTTGTAGGGATATCTGAAAAGCAAACAAACCAGAAACGCTGGAGCAACTGAAACAAAATATTCGTGATAAAATTAATGAAATACCGCGTGAAATATGTGAAAATGAAACGAAAAATGTGTTCAAAAATGCTCGCATTTGTGAGGCTAACAGAGGCGGACATTTAGCTGATGTTGTATTCCATTCATAATTGCCGACATTAAATAAAACATTTATCAATATACGATCCAGTCTCTTTCATTTAATCAAAAATTATAAACAAAGTAGTACACCTTCCCGGCGGACACCCCGTATATTTGGAAACTAGAAAATAGAATTATCAAAAGAACAAAATTCTCTACAATAACGAAAATTCACGAGTGTCATTAGTTTTTGAATTTTCGCCACAAACTCCACCAAAAATAAAAATTCTACAAAAAACTCAAACTTTACAAAAATCCAAAATCAACAGTTCTTTTTTTAAATTTAGATAAAAAATCAAAATTTTATAAAAAACGTTGATTTTTATATATCAAGATATAAATTCAGTACTAACAGAATCTAAAACCCGCATAATACTAAGCTGTTACCACAAATATCGGTAGTTAGAAGTACTAAAATCAAAATTAGAACCAAGATCTTATTAGGTACAATAGCAGATCTAGAATATTGAAGTAATATTACCGAGGTTGTCTAGAAATGAGACGATATTGCACATATTTAGTACTTGGTCCTCATTTTGATCTTAGTACTAAAAAAACATGAATACTTTCGTGGCATTGTGTGCATAGGCATGAAAAACTCTACCGTGAACCAACTTCAAAAAGTTTTGTTAAAAGGTAAAAAACTAAACCAAATTTATTTTACTGTTGATACCGGCCTACACCGAAAAACTTAGCAATATCGAAAAATCCATATTTATTATGGCCACATGCTCCTATGTGTTTAATTTAAAGCTACAAAGTTTGTATTTATGTATCTCCTGTTTTTATATAAAATCAAAAACCTGCACGAATGCGGCGTTATGTCGACCGACCTTAACAATACAACTATGTATTTCCAAAACTTATGCTACAATGGCTTCAATCAACTGTGAAAATGGTTTCTAAGCAACAGAGTACTAACACAAACCTACATAAACAACCACCTCAAGCTTGAATGAAAAAAGTTGAAAATAACAACTTTAATAATAAACAAACAAACTTGTTATACTAAAAGCCTCTTTTCGGGAAAAACTAACAAATCAAAAATACAAAATTTTTAAATAAAAATCACAAACCGACACTAAGAGAGTTTGAAATAGTCAGCATCATTTCCACTCTACCAGTTTTTAATTAACACATAAAATGATTGTTATGACAATTAATGAACTAAATGGGTTTAAATTTGTGTAAATGCTTTTTACACTGTTGTTGCCGATATTGTTGTTGCTGCAAATGTTGTAATAGAAAACCACAAAACAGGTAGAATAATAAATAGACAACGGAACAAAAGTATTCATTGTTAACGCAAATAATTTCGCAGCTTACTGCCAGTTACTAGTAAAATGAAACCAAAAATGTTTCTAAATTAATGATGCCTTTGTTTTCCATTTCAGTGTTGGCATTGTTCCAGATAGAAAATTAAAATTTCTATTACTGGGCTTGAGTGGCAGTGGAAAAACCGAAATTGCTCATTGCTTGGCGAAAACACAACGTCTAGACTACAGTGCAACGGATGGGGTGCATACTTATGGCTTTAAGCTGATGGAAACAATGTGTTCATTAACGGAAATTGGTGGCAGTGATGATATGCAAACGATATGGCATCATTACTTTGTGGGGGTAAGTGAAAGTTTTGGGACAAAAACTCAAAATAATACTTCTTCTTAATGGCCCTGATACAGATAACTAAATATTTATTTTTTGTGTCCCAATAAACAAAATAATTCTTTTTAAACCACCGGCTTTTTTTAAAACACAACCCAGAAAATTTATTAGCATCAAAGAGCCCTGTTCCAAGAATAGATGGCTGTCATATTTACTTTAGTGTAGTTTTCGGCATTTCGATACTCGAAATCGATTTTGTGTTCTCTTTACTCGTATACCATTTTAATAAACATTAATTAAATTTTTTACAGCAATCATAAGAGCTTATGTCTCGTTGATCCAGTTTTGGCAATTGCTTGTTTCAAAGTTAAGACAAATTTTCAGAGCAGGCAAAATATGCCGACAAACATATGCGAATTTGCTAGAGAACTACGCTCTTTTATAAAGCAAACATTAAGAGAACATACGTGTTATTTCGAAACGTATTTGAACGTGGTTTTTTGGCAATTTGGTACTTTAGAAGAAATTCACAAAATTTCACCGTGGGTTCATAGTTAAAAATTAATTTAAATTAACTGTGTTCTATAAAACTGTTAGTCAACCTACCTGCTATATTAAAAAGCTTAGCAACTCTGTTGCTGTCCTGCAGAAGATCAAGTGAATGTGGCAGAATGTTTGAAATGTAATATAGAATCACTAAGCCTTCAAATACGTCTACATTAATGTTTGCCAATAAAGGCAAACCGAATTTTGATGTTGAGGGTGCTGTAGCTAAAGTATTTAGCGCGTTCTATAGCTTTAGACGCCTGGGTTCGTATCCCAGCCACTTAAAATCAGAAAAGTCAATTTTTCTGATATATCGTCGGTATCACTATAGAATAAGTAGAACAAATATTCAAAAAATAATTTGTAGGCATTAGTTGTTTGTTACTTTCCTTAAAAAAATTAAAACGAAAACTGAATTTTAAAGAGCAAAAAACTCGATTTTATTTCAAATATAAAATCAAATGTTCAACTTTTTGCAGTATTTCCTATATCCTTAATATATCTACATCTGTTTTGTAGAAAACAATTAACTGCTAAACAATTAGAAAAAAAAAAATCCGTTACTTTTTCTCTGGTGACCATTATTTTATACTGGCGCCTATGTATATGCAATGGAAAAAAGAAGTAGGTCATATGTGTTTTCCTAGTGATAGAGAGTGGAATGATTTAATGTTCAATGAATGAATAATAGAGATTGGAACTTATAATATTATTTAGTTCTAATATACAAATAACACTACCAATAATTGTCCGACATTTATATTCGATAAGGCATTTTATATTCGTTATTTACCGCCAATCACTCACAAGTATCAATATTTCTTCATTATAAAAACAAAATAAAAATGTTAAATTTATATTAACATACAAACCGGGTACGCCTTTCTTTCACCAACTTGTTAAAATGTTTTCTTCAGGCTGCATTCATTTTCTTTGTCGCAATCTTCTCTCGAATTTTAGACAATGGCCGTCATTTTCTGTCTGGATTTGTCCGCGCAATACGACGATTTAGAGGCAGCATTTAAGATTCTACAAAATCTAATGAAAAATCCCTACATAATGGCCAAACCCATCTTGTTGGTTGCCACAAAAGCAGACTTAGCCGATGAAAGCATACAATTATATGACATTGAAAATGAATTTAATATACAAGGAATGGCTGCTTCTTCTGGCAGCAGTATTAAATTATGTTGGTATGACCCAAGAACAGCAGACAAAGAAGGAAATATTAAAACAAATCTAAAATCTGGAATACAGTGGCTGGTTGGATACATGTTAAATAATTACAATGTCATACAAATGCGCTTAAATTGTGATAAAAATATGCAGGTAAGGGAAAATCGTTGGGTTTTTCAAACAAAACTAAATGTACATACTTGTGTAATTTTTGCAGAATTGGGAAAAACAACGTAATAAATTAGTGGCTGAAGGTAAATTAAATTTTGCAAAATATGAGCGATTTCCTAAGAGCTCTAAGCGCCATAAATTTTGGCGTTTATCTCGTAAGCGTTTAAGACGGAGTCTAATTATACCACGCACCGCTCCTTCAAAAGTTACTTACATTTCCACAGTGGAACAAACTTCCTACAAAACTACAAATTATTCTTCTTTCAAAGTGCCAAATGGTGAAATTAACTTACGCAGTAAAGAAGAGCATACAAATGTTTAATATTAAATAAAAAAAAAATTATATTAAAATGTTTTAATGCAATAAGGAAAAAAAATAACAATCTTCTTCTTTGTGGGCATATTATGTAAAACTTAAATACGGAAATGCTGATGCCACATATCGTAAGTTAATAACGTGTTTGTTAAAAGTATTGTAGGTTAACATAGACTTGTAGTTTTTTTTAATGTAAGTGTCAAGGATATTTTAACATAACATAACATAACATAACATAACATAACATAACATAACATAACATAACATAACATAACATAACATAACATAACATAACATAACATAACATTTTATTATTAAACTGTTATACAAGAAACAGGAAGTGACTTTTTTACAACAAAAGCTTTAAGGGTTTGAAAAATGAAAAAGTTATCTTTAGTTTTAGATTTTGCCGATAGTCTTAAAGAATCACGTGTCAAAAGCTGTCTTGGTTTGTGTATTATCCCATATATCCTTCAACAGTTTTGAGCTTTTCATCAATGGCAGGGTAATTTGCAAAATAACCTTGAGAGCTACGAAACGTTTTATTTGAAGCCAATACAATAATAAATTAATATCAAATAATACAAAAATAATAAACAAAATGCAAATTTTTCCTAACAACTTAAAACTCCATGTAAGGAGAATTTAAAATAAATCAAATTGAGATTAGTTACACGGACAAAAATGGTTCTACGCCGTAATTCCACATATTATACGCCGTAAGAAACACACAATAGAGGCTGCAATTTTTAAATATTTTTGATGAAATTTTATACTGTAAATATATTTAAATATGCCTCTAATGATATTTTCGCTTGGCAGCGAAAATGATACAAACGTGAAAAATGTCTGTAGGGGAACTCACTCTTGGTTGCAAACAACCCTTGCAAACCTTGCAAATGTAGCAAGTCTAGCAAATATGCTACATTTTGCACAACCATAACAACAAAATATATGAATCTAAAACTTGAGCAAATATGCAATGGCAAAAATCGCTGCAGATTGGTAATTTGCAATGCTAAAACAGCTGTGTATATCATTTTATTTTTAAAGTTTCACGGCGGTAGAACCGTCTCAACAACTGCCTGCGAAAACTTAAAATTGAAGTAGAGACTGTAAAAATTTTTTTTTTTGCTAAAATAATAAGAATTACATTATGAAACAAAACTCCATTAATTGATAAAAGTTTTTAGAAAGTTTATGCACACACCAAATACTTTCTTTGTGTAAACATTTTAGAGGCGGCGTTAGCGTTTATATACTGGCTGCATCTTAGCTTATTGCATGTGGCAAAGTTAATTTATGCAACTCTGTAATAAATGTGCTAAACGCTTAAAAAACACTCACGCTTTGTGGCAGAAAATCATACGGAGTGTGCTAAAATTCGAAAAAAATATTTTTTATACATTCATATCTAGTAAAAGTTATGCCCAATAGAAAGGAATTTCTGAGAAAACATTTTTTTTTTTTGGGTTCTCCGCTTCATGTGAAATGTCAATATATTTAGAAACAAATTTTATATAAAAAAATTTTAAATCGTAATAAATACCAAAAAATTTCTAACAGCCTAACGTTATTATTCTCTTGAATTCTAAAAGAAAAAAACTGATTTGTGTTCATCTAATGAATTGTTTTTATGAACTTCTTAATTTATTCACGGCCTAAATAATTCATAACAAGGGATATTAGTGGGAAGCAAATCTGTTCAAAGAGAATTCAAGCTAAATATTGTGAGATAGGCTGTGAATAAAAAGAAAGAGCCAAAATCAGCAAACATAAAAAAGTACAAAAGGACTACAGTTTTAAAAGCACTCGAAATGCTGGAAAATTTACATAAATAGCAACAAGAAAGAACACAAGAAAATAAACCGAAAAGCTTAAAACCTTATAAATAACTAAATATGCCGTGCACTAGCTTTGAGTTGAAGAAAAACTCCTACTTCATTGTCAATAAGGGAATAAGGCCTCTCTTGTTGTTGGTTAGCTGTAAATCAATTTTCGGTTTCTCCGAAACTGTTTTAAAATGTTTCTGTACGACATGATTTCGAGTGTAGTGATGCAGAAGTGTAATTTTATCATCTCATTATGCGTATTTCGTTAATTTTTTTCGTCATGAATAGCTTCTATGAGTTCACTACAGCCTATACCAATCACCTGATACCCAGCATGTTATGGTGTTAAACGTTAGATCGACAGTGAAGTTTACATACTGTTTTCTTTAGATTGTCCTGGAATATAATTTTTCATTTCGATTTTTTGCTATGTTTCAAATATCCATCGATAAAATGTCAAGACTATTCCGCAAATGAGGTGTGAGCAGCAGCACTATTACCAAGAAGTTCTACAAGCTCTTCAGCTTATACAATTAACTCCAAAATCTCCGCCAAATATTGTGTTTTGCGCATTTGTTCATAGTAATTTTATATGGGGTACAAAGCAATATAAACTTCAGACCTAACGCACACAGTGTGTATATTAAAAGAAACCATTACCCTCCTGCATAATTTTTCTTCCCCCTTATTTGTAAGAAACACTTCCAATATAGCGGGAGAGATGAAATTTGTAGAATAAGTAATGAGGAAAATGGGTCCTTTCTATCTAGGGGAATATGGTTCTCTCTTATTTGTATGGAGCATATCTACTATAGATATAGAAGTGAAATTTTAGATAACTCAACCGTCTGTAATATTTAAGTTAAAAGAGGTTTTATACATAAATTAACAAACAAAAATAACTTGGAAAAAAGGACTCAGATCCGCACTAAAACGTAAATCTGAAAATAAGGCCAAGTTCCTGTCCAAAAATTTCGTCCGTAAAATGTACTGAGATCATAATGAGGACCAAATCCTTCATACGTACAATTTTTTTTACTTTTAACCTTCTAATGCGGAAGAAAAGATTATGGGAAAAATGCTATCAAACTAGCAAGTTGCCTAGAAATGGGATGGTATTGTACATATGAAGGACTTGGTACAGGCCTTATTTCCACATTTATGTTTTTGTGTGGATATTATTTACAAAAAACTTGACTCTCTGAAATCTACGACATCAGCTGTCACTATGAAACACGCATAGCAGCACAAGCCATCCATTGAAATTCATTTATTTTGAGGTGAAATATTTCATGCAAATTTGAACATAAAAAAGCTCTTCTATGAATAATTTCAATGCTCTGATACTCTAGGAATACATACTGTCCAATGCGTAACTGAATCCTATTTATTTGCTGTATGTCAGGCAGATTTAATACTCGTGTGAATTTTAGCAACAATTTAACACCTGTTTACAAAATTGTATACGAGTTGCATGTAGGTATGGGTTGGATAAATACACACACACACACACACTCAAGCGTATTAAAACATTTATGCTAGCAAAAGGGCAATTGTATTTTTTGGTTGACTGGATCAATTACACAAAACTTTTACGTCTGCGGCTTGCGGATTAATGCCAACTCTTTCTCCCATTCAATATTGGCAGGCATAAAATCAACAACAGCCACAGCAGCCAGCAGTACAAAGGTCTGTCGGTCATTCAAATAGGGGCAAGACAAAGTTCGCCCAAAGAAAAAAAAACAATACAACACGAAATCCAAAGAGAAAAAGACATAAAAACAAAGAAAAACAATAAAATAACATTTGAGGTGGAAGAAAAGGGTTCATAAGCTGGAACGTATGAATGGACCAGTGGCCATAATCTGGTTAAAGCAAGAAAAACATTTTTGTTTTTAACTGTTTTTTGTTGTTGTTGTCGTTTTCAACTGTTTTTTGTAGTTGTTGTCGTTTTCAACTGCTGTACCTTGTTGTTAATCGCGAATTGGCACTCAAGATATTTAATGGCTCAGTGGACATACTGCAAGCAAACAAGGAGCCCTAAGAACAAACCAATCAACCAACCATCCATCCATTCATCGATTTAGTTTAATTTTTTTTATCAGAAGATTGCATTCAAAACTTGTTCCACACCCCTGATAACGCCTGAGTTAATTTACTGCTCATGATGTTGGTAATGATTTTAATCATTTTATACTTATTTTTTCCAGTAGAAAATATATTTCTTATGTTAATGCTTGAATTTGTCTTGATATTTAGTGGTTCAAAAGGGGTTGATCAGCTGGGGGTTGTTTTTTTTTTTTTTTTGTTTCAGCAACTACAAACTTCTGTTATTACTTGGTGGGGTTAAACGTCAATTGATTGATCATTTTTAAATTGTTTACTTGAGTAAAATTGTGCATTTACCATTTAACCGAAAAGGAAAATAACTTTAACGACTTAAGTGTGACATGCAAAACAAATTATTTGTGCCACATGTTGTTGTGCTCTTTTACGTATGAGTGTGTGTGTGTTATAGGAGTGATTATAGATTTTTATTTTTAAAAACAGTTTTGCTTGATCGCTAAAAATTATTGGAATTACTTTAAGATTTAAAACTAAAAGATTTAAAATTCCTACACCATAAAAATGATGACTGTAAATATGTACACTGAACTTAGTTGTTATTTTTATTGTTAATGTGAATTATTTTCGTAAATTATTTGAATAAACAAACTATTTTTGTTGGTTTAATAACTAAAATAGTTAGTCTACGGTTATGTTATGTAAGTTTAAACTACCACAATAAAATACGTGGTTTATTGCAAACTATTTCAATGGCAAGAGAGAACTAGAAGGAGGGGGCCCTCTAAACGTAACAATTATTAAAATTATGCTACTACGTCTGAAACTACAGTTTTGAGCAACAATTGATCCTTATAAAAGTAAAAGCTGACAAAATTTCTAATAAAAATGTTCCTTTTTTTATGTGAAAATAGGATAATTAAGACTTATTTTTTTATTTATTTATTTAATTTCATTTCCTGTTTAGTTGTTGATTTAGTGGAAGATTGTTCCAAAGACGAGCGGTATGCACATAAAAATGCCATTCAGACACTAGACATTTATGTCGAGGTATTATAATATTTCTGTGTCGTGAAGATTGGAAAAAACGAATTCTTTCGATTATATAGTCGGGGGTTTGCGTGTGGATTACTTTATGCAAAAAAATTAGATTACGAATTTTTAAAAGATTTTCAAGGGCTACCCCATAGAGGTTATTGGAAACGGCGGAAACATGGTCAAACCTTCTCAACTTACAACCATAATAATATATAAATATTACCGTCCTAATTTTTTCATATACAGTGGGGAGTTTTAATGAGTACATGTTAGTACTTACCATCGTTTACAATGCATAACTTTTTAAATAATAGTGCAAATCAAATAATTTTTTTTTTGTTTTACTCTTTATTGTCTTCTTCATTGATAGAGGTATAACACTTGACCAAACAATAACAATTACTTAAACAAAATTTAACGAAAGAGAAAAAAACGGCATGTACTCACTTATGCACTTTTATAATATTAAGAAATTTGTTGTAATTTACAGTTACTTTTCAAAGTTTTTGTTGTGTTACTGATCTGTTATTTGGATTTCATGATGAAAATGAAATATATAAAGAATTATTGAGTTATTGATAACGTCAAGCTCGTCGGAATAACACAATATAATAAATAATAATTATACAATTTAATAACAAAAAAATGAGGAAACTCCCAAAATCTATTGAGGATGATATTGTCTCTATGACACAAAATGGTTGTTCTTCAAGGGAAATAGCTAAACAGAAACAATTAAGTCAGTCGGTTATCATAAGAGTACAAAAACGGAATAATGTCCAGAATAAAACACCGATTCGTGGTCGCAGGAAGTTAATTTCTGATGCAGAGGCACGTGTAATGATAACAAGAATGCGGAAAGATAAGAACCTAACTCCAAAGGAAGCTGCATTGGATGTTGGAAAGAATGTTAGTCGTTGGGCTGCAAGAAATGCGCTTCACAGAATTGGATTTATTTCTGCAGTCAAGAAAAAAAAACCAGCTTTGTCCGATAAAAATGTAAAGGCCCGTTTGAAGTTCGCCAGAAAGCACAAGGATTGGTCACCAGAAGATTGGAAGCGTGTTATCTGGTCGGACGAATCCAAATTTAATCGCTTTCAGTCGGACGGAAAACAATACTGCTGGCGTCGACCACATGAATCTATTAAAAGACACCATGTAAAAGAAACAGTTAAACATGGTGGCGGCAACATAATGGTATGGGGTTGCTTTACATGGTGGCACGTTGGTCCGTTGCATAAAATTGAGGGAATAATGAAGAAGGAAGATTATTTAAAAATTCTCCAGACCCATCTTCCAGATTTTGTAGAGAGGAGCGCCTATCCGGAAGAAGAAGTAATTTTTCAACAGGATGGCGACCCTAAGCACACATCCAAAATAGTGACGGAATGGCTCTCTGGACAAAAATTTGAGTTGATGAAGTGGCCAGCTCAAAGTCCCGACCTCAATCCGATTGAGAATTTGTGGTCAATCGTGAAAAGACGGATGGGACAGTATTCAAGAGCACCAAAAAATTTAGACGAACTTTGGGGCAGGGTTGAAACAGAATGGCGAAGTATTCCAAACGAAATTATTCAAAACTTGGTTGAGAGTATGCCAAGAAGATGTAAAGCTGTTTTAAAGAACAAAGGGCTTTGGACCAAATATTAAAAGTTACTGTAAATTACAACAAATTTCTTAATATTATAAAAGTGCATAAGTGAGTACATGCCGTTTTTTTTCTCTTTCGTTAAATTTTGTTTAAGTAATTGTTATTGTTTGGTCATGTGTTATACCTCTATCAATGAAGAAGACAATAAAGAGTAAAACAAAAAAAAAATGATTTGATTTGCACTATTATTTAAAAAGTTATGCATTGTAAACGATGGTAAGTACTAACATGTACTCATTAAAACTCCCCACTGTAGTTGTTTTATTGGTACGGGAACACAGGGACGGGTATTGTCATGGTAGAAAATTATAGCTTCGTAGCATAGAGAAACACTATCATTTTACAAAAGACTCCGTGATGAGGAAGAAGGCGAACAGTCACTAGTCGATGGTCTGAAACTACTATAGTCAATATTAAAGGCTAGTGGTAGCATGAGACTCGAGTGAGAGTAAGGTAGTCGAAAATTATCAATCAGTTGTCTGAAAACAAATCGCGGAAAGATGGGAGTTGAAAATGAACTCATAATATCATATCACCCCTACATTAAAAATAAATATAAATTCTGGCGTGGCCTTGCCTAGCGATTTATAAAAACAATTTTAGTTAATAAACCACCAAATAAGTTTTTATTCGTCATCAGTAGTTTTGTAAGTGAATTTAGAGTTGACATTGTGTACAAACCTGCTTACGTATCACATGATATTTGTATTTTTAAGTGATTATTTCAGCATTTCATAAGAACTTGAAGATTCACTGAATCAGTGCCACCGTTTTGCCGTATAATTTTGTGTTCAGTACCTTACAGTAGTGCTTTCAGGTCTTCATGGCTGTAAGCGAATGTGTAAAAATATTAAGATTTTTGCGTATTTCAAAAAAAAATACGTACAAATATAAAAAGTTTCAAATTTTCTTACTTACAGCATTTTATTTATTAAGGCAATATATAAGCGCCTATAATGAAGCACGTTTAAGAGCCCGAAAAAGTAGGTATGTATTGCTTACAAGGTCCGCACGTAGCAAAACTATTATTGTGTAGTTATCGCTTAGTGCGTGATTATCCGTACTGGCTCCGTAAGTATTTTGTAGTTTGTTACAGCCTTTCAAACTTGGCTGCAATCTTTTAATTTGCAAATCTTATCGATCCGAATTCGTGTATGAAGCTTTCGGCGCAACTTGATGGGTTTGTCTAAAATACTGAGCATATGGTTTCAAAGAATTTTTATAATTAATTTCTAAATTATAAATCCCCCTATTGGAGCATTTTGTAAGACTAGTTTTTAAGCTTTGCTTCATAGTTTTCGTAAGGATATGTGTTAAAAGTGTTTAGCACAGCCAGTAATAATGCTACTTGTTTGACAAGAACTTAGAAAAAGTTCTTCTTGAGTATGACAGTGGAAAGATGGCACTTTGCAATCTATTATAAAGTTTTTTTCTTTTATAACTTGAAATTATTTAAAAATTTGTGGACAAAAAATATTAAGCTGTAAATAAAATGTCAGATGTTTTTCTTGCTCTTTAACTTTTTAACAGTGCAATGTCACCATATGAAGAGCAAAAAATATATTTTTAGAAAAGAACACTAAAGGTGTTTTCGTTGCTTGAATAAAATGTTCCCAAGTTATAGAGTTGATAAAATTTAATATTTTTTCTCATTATTGTTAGTAAGATCTAAAAAAAGTAGCACCTTTTGTAAGCGTAAACATATTTTAATTATAGCAACATGGCAAAAAATTTTAAATCTCATCTAGGGAAGAAAACAGCCATAATTGCACTTTTTATAAAAGACAAAATATGCCACACAATCGAAAAGAAAACATTATTCAAATTTTAAAATAACTTGTTATCTCAAAAATTTTTTACAAGGCGTTTGTAAGATTAAATCTCTTTATATTGCTTCGCCCTTTTCAAACATTTGCAATAAACGAACTGCAATGCTGGTTCAACTTACACATACATAAAATTTAAGCAAAACACGTGTAATAAACAACGCAAAACACACGTCTTATCCTTGAAAGTAAACTGTGTATTAAGCGATGTATACGACGTCACGCTGTCGTCCTGGCAAGACACAAATACGACAACATTTAAAGTTATTTTACAGGATATCCACAAAAAAGGTTAAAGATAAAGTAGAACAAAAACAAAATAATAACCGCAATATTCGCAGTTATTGCGTTGCTGGGTTTTTTCCGCACGTACCAATTTACAATGCTCAGGAAAAGTACTTACTGGGGACTGCTGATGAGACGAAAGAATGCAAAAATGTGTGAAACAAGCATCAATCATCGCTTATTCGAAATGTCATCAATCACTGTATGTTAAGTTTGATACGAGTATGATGAACAGAATTAAACAACAGACAAGCACGTGAATGTGTAAAGTTACATGGAATCAAACTAACGCAGTAAGGACTTTGACGTGTATGTGTGTGTTTTCCTTTTTTCAGATTTTAATGCTGTTGATGTTTGTGGTTGATATTAAGAATACAATAGCAGCCAGTAGAGAAGATAAAATAATATCAAAACAACAACAAATATTGTAGCACAAAGATATTGAGGCAAATTTTTAAAAATTTCAACTGAAAGGAAATCCAGTGCGTATTTTAAATTTTGAATTGTTTTCTTGTTCCCAAAATGCTTGTGGGTTTATCAGGTTGGCATGTTTTGGAAGAAGCCTTTAATAATCTCCTCCCCGATCCATTTCAGCACTAAAACCTACGTAGTAGCCAGAAACCCATAGGCATCTTCCCAATTTTTCTACTAGCTCCATTTGGTCGATTTTTAAAACCCTTTTTTGAGCATTTTTATGTGACTCCTGCTTCAAGCGAACAAATTTTGGATCTGCTAAGTAACTTGAATTGATTTCTCAAGACAGAATTAATTTAATTAGTTCTTAAACGTTCCAAAATCATAAGTAAAACATCATCCGATTAATTGACATAATAGTCGTACTTAAAAATTTTTTCAGAAAGATATAGAATTTGCGAAAGTGTCGTCGCTGAGCTATTTGAATTCTTTCAGTGTATTTCAAAATATATGGATGGCGATATATAAAGTTACATTTGTTTGCTCAGTTTGGGCTGTCGCGTTGCATTATTGATATTGTTTTGATATAAGGGAGATAATACATATACTCACACTTTTCTGATATCCCAGCAAACTCTCATGATCAATAAATACTTATGACAGCCGCCAAAATTTATCTGTTTTACCATCAAATGTAAAAAATGTGAGGGAGCAAAAATAATTTTATTTACTGGGGTGTGAAATTAATATTTTAATCAGTCTTTTTATGCGTTACTTTACATTTTGATAAAAATATGTATGTGTGTACGTACTTATTTATGAAAACATTTTGTTAATTTGTTGTAATCTTAATCTGTGCGCATTCGAATTCTATTGTAACAAAAGATGTGCTCATTTACACTAACACGAGGAACTTGCCTGTCTGCTTAAAAGTAAGAATTTATAATATTACTCTCTCAAGCACTCAATTATAGAAAAACGTAAAGCTGAAGTTTCACACCACGGTTTCTACGCTTTTTCGCTTGCTGCATATGCAAAAAAAGTGTAATTAGTGTAGTCGTATGTTGCAAGCTACAGACCAGAGAATGCCTGATGCGCAGAATTCGAAAAGTAACAGGTCAGCTGATTTTTATGGCCAGTGATGTAAAGTTATATTTCTTTCAAGGCGTAAAGAGCGTGTCATATAGAATGTAATAAATGTATGAAGCACGTAGAATTCGCTGATATGAAAACTCGTCGTGTGGACTTTCAGCTTCTATCAACGTTACAGTTACTCACAAAATTGTTTTGCTTTTCAAAGACCGCCGTTATGTATCGCAATGTTTTTGTTGTCCCTTTCTGTTTTTTATTTTTGTTTCAAAACATCACTATTTGTGGAAACTGTAATATTCAGCTGCTTTGTGAACATTTGGTGATAGGTAGGCGACGTGAGGTATGGTACAATCCACATGAATCTATATATAAGAATCTTCTGTAGATTCTGGTATGTCGACATTAGAAGTGGTTAAACAGGTGTCCTATACATTGACAAGTTACTTGTTCGTTTAAAAGTAATATCCACATGCTAGTGCTAAGCCAACTACGTTTGCAACAAGATATATGCTCTCTTAAACTTAATATAAATCCCATGAAAGGTTTCCTGCTTTATCCAAAACTACGTTATAAAAATTATGTATTTGAAAACCAAAGCTGAAAGTATTTCCGCAAATATCTAAACATTTTGACCTCAATACCAATACGTCTGGAATTGGCTCTGGTTAACAATGGATGTCATACAAACTATTAATATCGATCCCCACAAAAACATAAATGTGAAAATAAGGCCAAGTTCTTAACCAAAAATTTGGCCAAAAAAGTATCGAGATCAAAATGAGGACCTAATTCTTCAAACACAATACCATCCCATTTCTAGGCAACTTGCTAGGTAGGTAACATTTTTCCTATAATCCTTTCCCATATTAGAAAGTTACAAAAAATGTTGTCAAGCTAGCAAGTTGCCTAGAAATGGGATGGTATTGTACATATGAAGGACTTGGTTTTCATTTTGATCTCAATACATTTTACTGACGAAATTTTTGGATATGCATTTGGCCTTACATTTATGTTTTTGTGCGGATCTGAGTCATTTTTTTGAAGTTATTTTTGTTTGCTAATGTATGTATAAAACTTATTTTTCCTTAAGATTTTTTTGTTTACTTGTACCCTAAGACTACCTCCAGTGGAAGTGCCCCATAACATTGATGAGCAAGGGAGTCAGTGAATATGTACCAAAATATGCAATTTTTAGTCCTTCATATCTCGAGAAGCTTTTATAGTAAAACTTGGTCTATGTTTTATGATTAAAGAAAACAAAGTTATTACGGGCTTAAAGACAGCGCGAATGGTTTCATGTAATATACATACTGTGTGCATTAGGCCTGAACTTAGCCTAATATTATTTTTCCTACATCAATTTGGGAGAATTATGTATTTTAAATGTTTTACAAATGTTTTCTTAAGTTTTCATATAAGTAACACAAAACTTTTCCTTATAAAATATTTCATTTATTTTATTTCGCAGTCTCTCTCTCTCTCTCTCTCTCTCTCTCTCTTTTCCGAAAATATTCTTCCTCACATATTTTTCTCCGAAAATATTGTTTCATCGACTGGTGAAGCTCCTACATTTATTCTCTTGTCCGGTGAAAATCAACAAATGCTTACAATTTTAAAAATTTCAATTTGCATGTTACATTTTTTTCCAAATTTTTACGCTGCTGTTTAAATTTTTGCAGCACGTAAACAATTTACAAACAACAATTAGTATAATTTTTTTAGTTACGGCTACAATATAAATTGTGAGCAGTTTTAGCTAAAATAGCTTGGATACAACATGATCCTATATTATACATTCATGGACTATTTCATTTACAAACAATTATTTCTTGTTACGCTACCTGTGTGCGTCCTTTAACGAAGAATATTATATGCTTACGAATGACCAATGATGTAATGACGCAGCGTAGTTCGGAGTTCCTCCGCTGTTATGCATGATTGAATTTTATCGGCGTGCATAGACTACACGAGTATATTGCAGAGTATCAGTAAGAGACAGCTTAATCAAAATTTATATTTTAAGAATCCAAAGTCGTTGATCGAAAGAAACATTTAAAATATGAAATACTTACACACATACATATGTATCTACTTATTATCAGCAGCGTTATCTTTTTTTTTTTTTGTTTTCTCTTTTTGCATTTTTCTGCTTTTGTGGTGAAGTTTTGTTTTTTGTGGATTTCCGAATTTTATTAGATTTTCAACTTATTTACGTTTTTCCGGCTTAGTTTCAGTTTCTTCTAAAATTTATTGGCCTTAATTATTTAATTTTTTTTTCTGTAGATTTTCTGGTGAATTTTGCGTTTTGCGCATAATTTCGGAGTTCTTTGGAGAAAATTTGTCATTTTTAAACATAAAAATATTGAAACTTGCTTGTTTATATTTTTAAATGAAAGTTTGCTTTTTTGATAATTAGCAATTTCTTATTACATTTTTTCTATTATTTTGTGAATGTTTGATTTTTGGCGAACTTTTAAAAGTTGGAGAAATTTCGAATGTAAATTATAGGTTTTTACTAGAATTTGGATTTTTTTGGAAACTGTTAAAATATTATGGTATTTTTCTGTGAATTAAAATAATGAGAGCGACTGAACCGCTAGTTCGCTGGGATTAGGGATATGCATTTTTTGTTGGTTGCAAGTAATAGTTTCTCCGTAAGAGCAAAAAAGTTTGAAAATGTGGAAAGTATATTTCACTTAGTTTCAATCTGGGGCCTTTAAAAAGTTATTTTAACAGCTCACAGACGGGCATGATTAACTAAACTTCTCTAGTTATGGATCCAGAATCAATGTACATATATATTTTTAAGATGGCATAAAACTATTGTAGGTAGAAAGAAGTGTTAAACGTAAAATTACACTGAAGATGGCACATAGCCGAAACCGGTTTGTCTCCAAACCAAACTTGACAAGGGATGACGGAAATTCGTTCCAAAAATCTACATATGAAGTGTAAAAAAATGTGCCGAAACAAATTATTAGTTTTAAAAATTATCGATTTATCAACCGCAAACAAAAATTTTGACAAAAGACACATATTTTTGTTTGATAAAAATCAGCTGATTAAAATTAGACAAAATAATACTTGAAAATTTTCTTCAATGTTAGTCCTGGCTGACCGTACTTCAAAATCTTAATTTTATTAGGCCAATTTAAATAAGAGTTTAGGGAAAATAAATATTTCATTAACTTTCAAGTTTTTCCGACTTTAGTTATTCATTCTTTGCTTACAAATTTACTTAGCCCAAACGGGATTTCTGTGTCATGCATTTGATGTCATTTGATGTAAGTCCATAACAATAAATGATAACGACACACTTGCTACTTGGGATGGGTGTACAGGTAGGTAGGCAGAAAAAACCTATTAACAAGAACCACACAAGATATGTATGTATGAATGTGTGTGCATGTATACGCAGAAGGCTAATAGTCTTGATAATTGTTAACTAAAGAGTCAAACAGAGATGACAGCCTACTTAGAGAGAAAACACAAAAGATAATTCAAGTATTCAATATTGAAATATTTAAATATGCATCCAATTTTGAGTGAAAGGGTTCCTAAATGAGATGTCAATTCCCTTAGAACGAGTTCAGTTTAATCGATCAGCATGGAGACACTAAGACGTTATTGTTGTTACTTTTGATTTTGGTTTTGTTTTTGTTGTTTTGGTTAATTTGCTTAACTCAAAAATTCTAAAAGTTCGTTACACTTTACAAACTAAAATTTGAATAAACACCAAACTAACAACAGAGTGTATCTATCCCCCATATAATCGTTTACAAAATTTGCCTCGCACAACACATTCCTACACTTAACGATAATAAAGTCATCTGAACCTTGATG
Organism: Phania funesta; assembly: GCA_963932375.1. Taxonomy (NCBI): domain Eukaryota; kingdom Metazoa; phylum Arthropoda; class Insecta; order Diptera; family Tachinidae; genus Phania; species Phania funesta. The sequence continues at coordinate 62,583,763 of OZ010655.1, forward strand.
TCAATTGGTTTTAAAGTCTGTTCTGTGATTTACATTGATTGGCTTTGGTAGTTTCAAATCGACTTGTATTGTTCTCGTTAAGAGTTGGGAACAACACAGGAGCTTTACAAAAATATGTGTGGCAATGTGGATGTGTATGTAAGTGTGGCTGTCATTGGACAAGTTTGTAATGTATTATTCCCTAAACGCACATTGCTTTCCAACGGCCTACTACCTATATCAAATGAAGGCAAATACTTGTTTAAATTAGACACCCGCTTAATGATGCCTAAATGTTTGTTTGACATCATACCGCTAGATGAAACTGTACTGGGATTTCTTCTCTTATTGCTGTATAAGTCATTTCATTTTGAATGTGTATTATTCCAACATGAATCTACTTTTTGGCTTTTGGAAATTAAATTTCGGTTTCTGTTAGAAAAAATATGTTCTACATAAAATCATTCGAATTTCGGTTTTAAAATTATGAAAACTAATCGGTTGCGGGGTTCGGTTTATCAAATATTATGCACAGTGCAAGTTGCTGGACCTGACTGCATACTCGAATGACACTTCAAATAAAATACGTTGTAGTCACTGCTCGAGTAGCCGGTTTTCAGTAACTGACAAGGTCAGGTCGGATGCTATCTCGCCCTGTGTTACCAGGACTTTACTTATTTATGCAGCAAAGTTGGCTGCATTTTAAAACTATAAGTTCGAATCAGTGTGACCAGATCAGGAAAAATGTTGCAGCCAAATCGGTTTTAGATTAATGTTAATAATCGAGAACTGAACATAATGCTTATAGCTCAATTTTTTCCCTAAAAGATTAACATGATCAAGAATGTTATGAACATGATTTTGTTGCATAAAATAATTAATTTTTGACATTACTTTTATTTTTAAATATTATTCAGGGAACTTTTTAAACGCTTAAAATTGCCGTTTGTGCAATTGCGCGAGTTTATGATTTGAAATTTTTTGAAAAAGTATAACGGTGCACAGGGAGGGTGGTGCTGTTGGAATTATCGATTGTGCGGATTTGTCAGTCACGATGAGTGAGCATCGCGCGTTCGCTTTGGAGACATTTTTTAAGAGTAATAATTCTTACGTAATTCCTCGTCGACAATTTTGTTCAAAGTTCGGTATTCGACGAATATGTGATGGACCGAGTGTAAGTTTAATTCGTTCGTGGGTGCAGAGATTTCGCGCAACTGGTTGATAGAAATTTACGTAAAAATCCGCGTGAAACGATGTTGGAGCGTTTTCGCACTGTAAATCCAATTTTTTGGAGCGACGACGCTAATATTATCGAGGCCAGGCAACGAATGTCAGCGGTGAAAATTATCGACGCATGATTACGGAATTCCTTTTGCCAAGCCGGGGTGACTATACACACAGCCGGAGGTACGATGAATTTGCTTCGGGAAAATTTCCTCCAGAAACTGATCAGTCGCTTTGGGGACATCCCATGGCCACCGAGGTCGCCCGATCTAACAAACATGGATTTTTTATAAGGCTACCTCAAAGAGAGTGTTTATAATGACAATCCCCAATCTCTTGCGGCTTTAAAGGAAAATATTCGTCGAGAAATCAGCTCAATTAAACCAAGTTTATTGCAGCGTGTGGCTCAGAACACAAGGCTCCGTTTTGAACAGTGTGTTCAATTCTACGGAAGACATCTGGATGACATACTCTTTAGAAAATAAAATCCGCATTTCCGTTCTATCGTTCAATGCTCTTAATAAAACTTTGTGTCAATTATTACGTTTTTTATTTCAGTTTGAAACTATAAATCTGCTACCAGACACCATGTAGAAAAGTCATATCAAAAAATAAAATAATTTAAAAGTAAAAAGACAAAATATTGAGAAATTGTTTTCAAATTTAAATCTAAAAAATTATAGAAAAGAGGAAAAATAATAAATTGTTAGGTTGCCTAAAGAAACTGTTGTTCGTAGGTTAGATTCAGTCGAGAAGAAAAGCAAGTTATTGCCCGGAGATTTTTTTTAGACAATTAATGATCTGCATTTGTAGGACATGTATATAGTTCTAACTGCATGCGACACAAAGTATTTAACAAATTTCTAAGTAACTTGACCTGGTTCGCCAGAACTCGCGATTTGACTGCTCTGAACCAGCCGAAATCAACAACGAGATATCAAAAAGTATAATCAAAAGAGTCCAGAAAAATGTTCGTTAAGACAATAATCATAGAAGATCGAATTCCTCAACTCAGTATTTTTGCAAAATTTTCCAAGCGAAATAATTGAAATATAATTTAAACAAATTTAATAAAATTTCATAACTATGACCGGCCGAAAAAAATATAATTCAACCCATGAAAAACATTATTGAATTTAGATTCCATCTAGGGACGGGCGGGACCGCAACACTTTACTTTTCTCTAACAATATTCATGGTACAACTCATTTCTTAAATAAATGAAAACAATTCGTTAATTCCAAAATAACATTGACAACGTTGTATTCAAATTCAATGCACTTCCAACACAGCAACTGTAATTTAGACAATTTTGAAGTTCCCAGGCGGGAATTTTATATGCCTAAAACCAGCAACAATAACAACAGCAGTAACAGAAATAAATCCATTTAAAGTCTCACTACAAATACGGGTTCGCACACAAGGTACGAGCATTAAAATGAATGTTAAAAAGCATAATAAATGGTGTGACTTTGGCAAACTTGAAATTGAGTATTGTTGCAACGATGACAACAGCAACAGCAACGGCAACAACAATAATAAAAATAATAACAACAAACGACATTAACTTTAACTGGAGGGCACAATTATGCCAAAAAGTAATTGCTGGCAATGCTGACAACGATGGACGGAGCCCCAATTGACTTTGGCTGGCGCACACATTGAAAATTGCATTTAGTTAAAAGGCAGGAAAGAATGAAAATAAGTGGAAACGTAAAAAAAATGAAGGCAAGCGGCTCATGAAAATTGAGACAATTATTTAAGCAGTCATTTGCAATTTAAAATCGGATACGAAAATTGCAAATACGGTAAAAAAAATTAAAACAGGAAGACACTTCAAGAACAATAAACAATTGTTAAAGTGAAGTTTGGGGACGTGGATTTTACTGCAGCACAGGTAACTATCTTACGGCGTAGTTTTTAAAGTGTTTTCGGAGTAACTTAACTGGAAAGCTTGAGGTTTCAAGCCTTAATATCATGTAAGATGAGATCGGGGATGGCCAGAGATTGTGGTATGTTTCCATGTTATCTGAGGGCTTCAGATACCCCTGCAAAGGAGAACGTACAAACAAGCAAGCAACAGCTGGCATTCGATATCGATCGAAATTACAATAGAATTTAAATAGAGACTTCGATCGATGTCCAATGCCTTAATTCGGTCCCTACGATAAATTGTATAAGTAATTAATGCTTGAAGGTGGTTGGATAACTTAAAATGTAATCAAGCCTTCGAAAGTTTGCAAAAGCAGTAACACGTTCGTAACTCGTAAATTCTCAAAAAGTAAAGTACTAAAAAATGAAAATTAAAATATTATATCAATGTTTTAAGCCTGTAAGGCTGAAGATTTTGTTGCGCGTCTGAGTAAAGACAGTAAAGACAAAAATAGAATAAATTTCAGTAACAAAATAACAAGAAAGGCCGCCAACAAATTCCAAATATTAATACTCGCACATGGGAGACCATAATTTACTATTTTCATGTTGGCATTGCTGATGATCGTGGTGCTTGATTAGAAACAGGTTTCTGTGTCTTTAATTTTGTATCGCCTTAAAAACATTCATGCATGCAGGCCATATTTAGAAGTAGGTGTAGCAACAACATTTATGTAAGAATACGAGTATTCTATCAATACATAAAGTTTGGTCAAAGAGATTTATGTATCGGTTAGCGATGGGAGAGCAGATAAATCACTGCAATTTAACGCAAACACGAAAATTATGTTGCACGCCATAAGACTTGTGTGTTTGTTTGCTTGTTGTGTTATTGTTGTTGTGTAGCAACTTTGTTCATTAAATACCAGCTACTTTATGCAACATGCCGCAGGCATCAATTAGTTGTGCGTATCTTTTTCTGTTCTTCTTGTTGCACTCAGTGTCAGCGAAACGATTTCAGCGTGTGTGGGATGTTACTTTTACTTTTTAGCTTTAATGTTCTAAATTTTTTTCTTTTTCTTTGTATATGATTGGTTCTCAATGAAATAAAATAGTTTATGGTTCTGGTGATTATGATTATGATTCTTGGGAATATTTAAGTAATTAAGTAAAATTTTTGGTATAATTGTTTTATATGAAAATAGATAATTTTATTTATAAAATAATACAATCTGTTTATTTATGTAAATAATTATTTTCACATAAAACGCATACAGATTCTGACTTAAAGCTAAGGATGATTTATAATAACCTAATACTTTAAAACTCGGACGCCCAAAATATTAGATTAGGTACAATACAGTATCACTTGGATGCACTGACCCGTTTCCTTTGAAGGAAAGGAACGCAGAGAAAAGCAAAGGTAAGTTGAAAAAAAACTAGGGAGTAAAGAATTGAAGATGTGCAGATTACTTTAGAAAGGCAGAATTGAATAATCACTACTACTGTCCTGCTGTGGAGTCAACCTTTTGCACGTTCCAGGTTCTTATGAAGGAATATAACCCACCTTCTGTAGTTCCCAGAGGTTGACGTTCAATCTTTTTGGTTCAAATCTAAATTCAACTTGCCCAGATTAGCCTGAGCCATATCATATTAGTTATTGTTAATTTGCCTTTTAAAGACCGAGAGAGAAATGCCAGCAGTCTTTAATGCGATTCCTGCAGCCTTTCTCTTTTCTTTTTCTAAATTAAACGTCATGCAATTGCCCATGTTGGCCTCATCCCCACGTACCAAATTTAAGATGATTCTTGAGTATCTCGACGTCCGATTTAAGAATTTCTGGCATTCCTGAAACAGTTTCGATTCCGAATAGACATACACCTATTTGTGATGCGGCTGGCGGGGAAGATCTGAATATTTCAGCCTTTAGGTCTCTACACTCGGAGATTCTAAAGCCCATGGCCTTCAGTGTCGATGCATAAAAAAATCATAGATTATAGAGATGATTAAAGGTATTAAAAAAAAAATAATTTATTTTTGGGTGATTACGAAAATGTAACCACTTTGTAAAATATAAAAGAACAATCGATTGCCGGTATTATACATTAATATCTCAAAATTGTACTTAGATTCCGTCAATGTAGAATGATTGGGGGCCAGTTAGTAAAAAGTGGGAATTCAAAGAGGAACGATTTTTGGGTTGAAAGAGAGATTACACAGCATTTAATGAGCATCATAAAGAAACATGTTAAAAAATTATTCGGCTTGAATAAATTAGTATTTTTTCTATTGCGTTATTGAAAACTCTATCAAGAAAAGTGAATCCTTTTCGTTGAGCTTAAATTACGACATTTATGTGTGCGAATAACCGCCCGAACAGAATAAAATTGTTTAGCCATGCAGTTCTGATTGCTTGTTGCTTAATGTTTGACTACCAGATACATTTACTTAAACACGTGTTAGTATGCAAAAATAGTTCTCATTTTCTTTATGAAGTTTTACAGATCCCTTACAAATGGGGCCACCGTCGACAACCTCATCAAGAGAGAGAGAGAGAGAGAGAGAGAGAGAGATAGAGAGAGCGCGCTATGAATTGTAATTTTAGACAAATGTTTACTGTATTTTAACACAATTTAACCATTTTGATATTACTTCAAAAAATTTCTAAAATGCAAGGATCACAAGAGACTACGAAAAAGAGTTTGATCTGACGGTGTTATGGTTAGCAATCTGGCGACATTTTGTATTGCATACAAAATATACATATATAAAGTAATTGTTCACAGTGTTTGTGGAGTCTACTCTAATTCGGCTGTAACGCTTAAGATAAATTTTCGCGTTTTAAAAATTGGGCACTTACGTAACCAATCAAAAAACTGTGCATGTAGATCAGCACAACTTCAGTGAACTTATCATTACAAGCTGATTGGAAAATTAACATAACTAGATTTGGTTTCACTAAAAGAAATTAATACAACCAAAGACAACTCTCCCATCGGAATACAGGGGCGAAGCTGGATGCACAATGTGCTGGTAATGAATTCATCTTTGTGTTCATATGTATGTCTAAAAGACATTTTTCTTTAATCTGATAAATCCAATAAGACAACAGATTGACTCATCTGCAAAATCCATGCTACATTTTTAAAGTGCATGAAAATACTGTTTTTAATTTTAAGCGTTAAAGATCAAAGTAAAAAATTGTATAACAATAAATAAATGGCAGAAGAGAAAAAAGAAAAGGCAACTTGTCAATGCTGTCATTTCAATTAGCATGCTTTCATACAATTATCGTGTGCAGCACATCTTTCTGTGGTATCGGCTAGTCATTCAATTCATATGATGGACTCAAGCGCATAAAAAAGACACAAGAATATTTTAAAAGTACAAAGAACAAACATGTGGCAAACGCTTAATTATTGGGTGAGGAAAAAGGTTGCTGCCAGTTAGAATTCAATTCAATGATTCATGTGTCCAAATGGGCAGAAAACATTTTAAATCCAATTTTTCTGCAGTTATTTTCTACAACTAATCATTGTAAATAGATATATAAAAAAATATCTAAATACATTTTGGACATTTTTAAATCGGTTACTGTTCTACCCACACGAAAGTAACATGTCCTCTACCCCAATAGATGCACGCAGGCAACCATAATGCTTTTTTTCTGAAGGAAATATTTCATTCAATCGTTATACATTCCGTCATATTCCAACATGTTGTACTTAATTTCATTTAGAAAATCGATTCTTATGGCTCATAATATGCTCTGTGAGTTTTCAATTTCCCCCTCCTGCAATCGCATTCACTCCACAGTATGGAGACATGCTACAGAACAATAAAGTTGCATTTAAAAGGGATTTCATACATCTTGTTTGATTTCGAATTAAAGAATTAAGGCGCAACATAGAACAGCAATAGTAAAAATATGTCTGCGGTATTACTGGATGTCTAAAATGTCATAATTACAGGCAAATGTTGCTACTTTTCAATTTGGTTGTCTTCTCTGAAATATAAAATACATATCTGCTTGATCTTGCACAAGAAAAAAAATACACACCCACACATGTGTTTTTCTTATTTGTTTACGGTGACTGCATCGCTATTTTTTTTTTATATTTCAAAACGCAGCGCTTTATCGTTGGTTTTTAAGCAACAACGCTAAGATAAGAAACGTTTTGTTAATTAATGAAAGGGATTGTTAATTTAAATTTAAAAATGTTTATTTTTTGCAGTGTAGTTCTTAGCAAATGATCATCGTTAATCAATTGTATTTGCTAAATAAAGAATTTTTATTAGCTCCAATCTTTTAGTCATTTGTACAACTTTAAAAAACATATAAATTCAGATAAGCGTAGCTCATGAACTTTCGCTTAAAATCCGTAGAATTGTGACAAGGTGCTCAGGTCCCTTTATACAATTCTAAAGAAAAAATACCCATGTCGCAAATTGTTTTTCTTTTTTTGTTTTCTATAATATTGACAAAATGTGATGAAAATTTACTCAAGCACTTTCATTTGTGCTTACAGGAAAACAGAAATTTACTTACATGTTAAAAATGTTACATGTTTTACTTTGCTTCACACGAAGTTCTAATACACCTTACTACTTACTACTTACCTTACTACTTACTTACTTACCTTACTACTGGCATATGACCACTTTTATATCTTTCTACTTCTCAAGGTCCTGGTTCCTTTACATTAGTTTCATGATCTTCCCCAAGTATAGGGTGGTCCAACCATAATGCACGATGTTAATTGTGAGGAACACCTGCGAGATGATAACGGACTTTTTGTGATCAGAAATTGAAGATATGGACCTGGAAGATATGTCGTTCCAACAGCACGGTATCACTTGCCACACAGCCAACGAAACAATGGCCGTGTTATCTCACATCGTGGCGATGTTAATTGGCCGTCAAGATCATGTGATCTCACATTGCTGGATTTCTTTCTTTGGAGATATTTAAAAGAAAAATTTTACGTAAATAAGCCAAGAACAATTTAGGAGATAAAGGATGAGATAATCCGGCTAATTAACGACATTAAAATCAATTATGTCTCAGAGTCATTGAAAATATCGACCATCGACCAATGGTATGCCAATGCAGCCGTGGCGAGAATTTGGCCGATATTTTGTTTCACGCATAATTGTAATAAATCCCTCTATCATAATATTAAAATAATTCTCTGAAAGCTTAAGCTTCTTTTGCCTTTTATTGTTGTTTATTTTTTGTCAACCTGACTGTTTGCATAACTGAATTATTACCTTTAACACGTTTGTCACATGTAACTTTGTAAATATAAGAAATCGCAAAATAAGATACAAAAGTAAAAAAACACATCGTCTGATTTCGATTTAATAAAGAAAATTTCATTTGATATTCTTCATATGCAATCCATCGTATAAATACCACCAAACATACACCATTTCAATAAGACATGCATACAAACATGCGTATCCTTTATTACCAATGCTGTCACATTTTAAATAACACGGTTGCATGTTACATGTCTGTATGGTTGAGTATGTCTGAAATGTAAAATGTAAAGAATTCTCCAGCTCATGTCTTTTCCAACTTTTTACCCCAAAACAACCAGCGAACCAAGAATATTTTTAACCATACTGTCATCTTATGCGCAAGTTTGGGTAACATGTGTCAGGTTTTGTAAAAAAAACATTTTAACATATTTCATGTTTAACGGCGCATCATTGTGAAGAACGTCCCTGGATAATGTTGTAGGAAAATTATATGTTTGCATACCAGTGTGTGTTTTTCCTAAACAGTTTTCCTTTCGGTTTCGTCCTTAAGAGTGATATTAATGTTTGATCAAATCTACACATTTTATTTTTATTGAAACCGTTGAACATGTGTAAAACTGGCAGCTAAATGACACTAGATTTCCACTTGGGAGAACTAGTTGCAGTCACCTTAGACTAGTAGCTATTAATTAAAAATATATGTTTGCAGACATTTACGCGTTGCTAAATATTAATTAAAACAATGTTTGTATTTATAATGAGACACTTAAGTGTTACATGTGAACAGCTTAAAAACGTAAACGAAAACGATATTATTTTCTGGTATGTGGCCTTCACGACCTGCTTGCGGAAGAAGTCTCGAAAGTTGTCTTTCAAACATCTGGCTTTTGATCGTGGCCTAGATATTTCATACTCTACCGCTGAAAACTATTCAGTTGCATTCATTATCGCGTTATCGTCTAATGGACCCAACATGTGGTTTTCAGGTGAGAGGCTATTTTTTAATACCACTTTAAAGTGGAAATATGGAGACCTAATGTGAATTCCAACCATTACTACGTTGGCAAGCGATCGTTTTTTTTTTTTAAATTATGAAATACACTTTTCGAAAATGCTTCGCCTCTGTCGCCAATATAGCTCTAAATTCCTTCTTTCACAGCATCAATTGTTTGTAGTATATTCGTATAAGCCCGGCGTTACAAATGGCTTACAAAATCACGTGATTGAAAGTGGGTCTCATCACTAAAAATGATTTTGTTGAAAAATACGTTGTTTTCGTGCAGTTTTTGAAAAAGACAATTCAAAGGCGTTTGTCGCACAGAGTGGTCGACAGGAGAAGAGTGCGAATGATTAGAATGAGAATGGTGATACCAATTTTTTGCGAACGTCGACACTCTGATGGTCGAGTCTCGTTCTCAATACTTTACTATACAGGGGCTATGTGTGTTTTACTACACTACGAGTGTATTATTATTTGATCTATTTTCGCCTATTTTCATAACTAAAATTCGTTGGTCACGAGTGTAGCTTTTCATTGTTACAAATTTTCAACTGTGCTAAGTAAATGTAAAAGGATGCTAGAAAGTGCGATGATTGTTCTCTGCTTGTTTACATATTACACAAAAAATTTAAGTTGTCTCCTTATAAAAGAAATGAGCAAACGGGGACCACTATTTATTATATTTTTGATACTATTCCACGAATTTTTGGCTGCACAAATGTTTTTAAGAAATTCAAAAGAGGAAAATGCGAACGCTATCGGGGTATTTAAATTGATTGCATTCTTGATGGATTTTCGTAAGCAATCTTGATAGATCTTCGTATCCAATATCTGGGATGAAAACTTTGCAATAATAATATTGTTTTTGTTCTTATGCCAAGTAAACGGCAGGGCTGGTGACAAAGTTTATAAGAAATGTTTGGCGAAAGGTGTTAGTGATAAAATGCAATGCATATTGATATGTTAATTCAATTTTAGTTAAATAATTTGCAACCACTAGGTCTTTAATTAAAAAATAATTCAACTAAAATTATAAAAAAAGGTTAAAGAAATATTATAAAATTCTATGCGTAATTAAGTACGGACATTAGAGAAGAGCAGTCAAGGAAGACCCTTAACAATGGTCACTGAAGAACACTACCATGTTCAAACGTACTTGGAAGAAAACATAATTCTGGGATGATCAGCGCAACCATATTATATTCTCTACATCAACATATTGTTCTGGCACACAGATAAGAGTTGTACGAAAATTTTCTCAACGTAACTTCAGTTGCGATTAACATGTTATTATTTACATTTATTCATTAATTGAGTTCGATCCTTAAAAGTTGTAATATGGTTGGCTTTAACAATACTTTTCTTACTCTAACCATAATAAGTTTTAATACACACAATATGTAAAATTCTTTTAGTGTTTAATCAAAGTGTTGACTATTAGGCATTCAGTGGCTTTAGTTGCCTTTGTTGCCACTTGCTAACATAAATTTTGCTTTTCTATGATTCTAAGAGGCCCTTATTTTTATTATATCCAATAACAATAATATTTGTATAATAAATCAAGCTTTCTATTTTGCTCCTAGATTATGGTTCCCTTTGTTCTTTGCGTGTACTGATTCCACCGTGGGGTAGTTTCATCTTAAAATTACAAGACATTTTAAACTCTGGAAAGATACAAATGCCAACTCATCACACAAAACTTAAACCCGTAAAGTATTTTATAGCACTATTGACAAATAAATCTGCGAGACTGAGTGAAGCATTTCAATGTTTGAATTTTCGTTGGGCACTAAATCAAGGCAGTTATTGAGTGTCTGAAGTATTACAACGGGGCAATTTTTATTAAACTAGTTATGAGCTTCCGTCGAAATCCTCAATATGAAAACTGTGTTATTTTGGTTGAAACGCTGGTTAAAAATTTTAGATTAACAAACAACTTATTCTTGAAGCCCTTTAGGGGTATTCAATATAATTTTCAAGTTCTTGCCGTGTCGCTTCCAGAATGCCAACTTTTTATCCATTTGAAGAATCTTGTTTATTATTTTTTATTACGTAGTTTCATATAATGTGTCATTTCTCTTTTTTAATAAACTTTTTCGATAACAAAAAAAAAATTAGTTTTGCAGGGATTTGCTAGATTGTTTTTGTATTAGAACTACTTAAAAAATTATAGTATCTAGCAAGATATAAAAATCGTGTTATACAGATTTTTTGGACTACAACACTATGCGACAAAATCGCAAGAATTCGAGATACTTTCAAAGAAATCGTCTGTGTGTTTTACGCCCACATCATTTTTAGAAATTCTATTGCACCCTCAAAAAGGCAAGTTATTGATAAAATACTTGTGTTTAAAGTATTATAAAAAATTTATATGTAAGTAATTTTACATATATGCACCTACCATTTTTATTTTATCACTAGGATTTCATTTTGAGGTTTCTTTTTTATAATTTTATTTAAATTTTCATGACATGGCTACATTATAAAAAACGTTTAAAAAATTATAAAACATGAGCTCCTTTCAAAAGGTTCAGATATTTATAAACATTTCAGGTTTATTTTGAATGATTGCACTAGTTAATACTAGACAAATATGGGCAGCTACTCACTGAAATTTGCTTAAAATTAAGTTAAAGTTTTTGGTAAATTTTATTCACGAAAACTTTTACTGCTCCATGTCACACTTTTAACACTCTTGCACTGTTTTAAAAAAACCACACACATATTCTACACCATTTCCAGTATGAATATGTAAGGATTTGTACTCTTTAATTTTTTTTAATACATAATGAAAGAGATTATAATAATTTTTTTTTTCTTATTTCAAATCAACTGAGTGTTTAATCTCGTTTACTATCTGAGCCCTCTAAGTAATTTTTAGCTTCTTTGGAAACAAACAAATGCGTATCTTGGAAGCAACTGAGTCCCATTAACTCCTATTGGCATACTCATTTCAACCGTAGCGTTGACTTTTAAATTATCTTTAACCTATAAACAGGCACCATATGAAAAAAAGCCTTTTTCCGAATTTTTAAATTTTTTGGAAAACTTTCTAATTTTTGATTTCCACAAAAACCTTTCTAAGACTTCAAGCAATATGAAAAAAAAATTATAAAAAAATCTCTATTCTGACAACTTGTGAGAATAGCAGTAAATGTGTTTCGGTTTTGAAATCAACTTTTCCGAAAGTTCCAGAATTTATACAATTCATACAATTTAATGAATTTTTAATATAACTGAGCTAAAGTGTAAACTTTTTTTGGTAATTTTAAAAAATTGAGAGAAAATAAATTTATAAAGTGACTTTTTAATGTTTTGGTGGTTCGAGTTTTTACAATTTTTTTTAAGCAAAAAGTTTCATGCTTAAAAAAGTTCACAGTAACTAGTTAAAACTTTCGTGTATTTTTTAGCTTATATTTTCAACTTTTTAACTAAATTTATTTTTTAATAAAATAATAAACTTGACTAAACTAATTCTGTGCACTGCAGATTACTGCTGCAATGGTTTTCTTTTTAAAATTCATGCAAATGCAAGTGACATAAATTTGCAAAAGTTTATCATTAATACCAATATTTATTGAATTTTATACTATTTTTATTTGCTAAATAAATAAATGCGTACAGAAAGTACTTTTTACATTAATTAATTATTTATTATTAAATGCACAATACCGATTGAGAAAATAGTTTTAGTTTTGCATTTTTTATATAAGTTAATATTGGTTCAGTCTTTAAACAATTACAACCCAGATATTTTAACTATTTGGCGTAAGTTTTACCAGGTGACAATATTCAATCCAGATTTAAAACATTTAAAATGATTGAAGACAAATTTCTAAATGTTCACATAATAGAAATACTAGGCGCTTTTCGAATTTAACGTATGACCTCGGCAGAGCTTTATTACGTGTAATAAACTGTCCACCAAATTCCCACCTCATACATCCGTTGTTCTATGAATGCCAGGTTCGGCTTTTACCTTGCACAACATACATATTTATGTGGCTGCTGAAAAAGTGCTTAAATTAATAAACCTTTATTTGGATATACTTACATTTTGAATTAATTAATTAAATGAATAAAATATTTACAAATGACTTAAAAAAACGCGGTATTTAAAAAGAGAAAATTTTTGTTTTGAATTATTGTTTGGCATAAATATACTGTGATATGTATAACCACCATCTTTTTGACATAATGACCATCGGTCGTAAGTGTTAATGCAAATTTTGCATACCGGATACTACTTTTTCGAATTCCATTTATTTTTATCCATAATTATTTTGGTCTCCTTGGAGCACGCTCACTATGTAGTGGGTTAGTATGGTCAAAACGCTGTTTTCTAATTCGATGTATGTTTTCGCAGAGTAGTCTTACTTCTTTTTGCCAGCTTCTAAATATGAGGTATGATTTACTTTCTCTCTAATTGAGTTTTTCTCTAAGCTAGTCAAATTCGAATTTATCTTAATATTTATAAATAGAGCACGCAGATTTAACATGCATACAAATGTCCATTAATTTAGAATGGCTTAGGCCAGAAGTAATATAAAGAACCACTACAGTAACAGTTTCGAAAAATCACCTGATATACATTGAGTAGATGCGTAAATTCTAGGGACTGAAAATAATTTTTAATTTTTTTTTTAGTTTATTACGAATATTTTTTCTTTTTTTTTAAGTTTATTAAATAATAAAAATTATTTTTGATTTTTTAAAGAAAAAAAGTAGACACAAAAATTCATGGAGTACGACACCCTATTTTCATCGTTTTAAACAAGATTTTTTTTATCGTACGCTAAAGTATGAAAAATATGTGATTTTCATATTTTTTGCAGAAATAATAATGCATTCTTGACTTTTATTTTTTTTGAAATCGTTACTTTCTATTTAAATTTTTTTTTCAGATACGAGGGCGTTTTCGAACTTCCCTCGTAATTATATGAAATGCAACACTGTCCCCGTCAAATACCACCTGTTAATAGGCTACTGTCAAATTTTGAGCAAGAGTCTTCATTTACTTTGCGTTTAACAGCTCTTCAAAACATACAACCTCGTGTATTTGTCTAAAAATGGAAAAAAGTGAATTTCGAATGCTTATTAAACATTATTTTTAGCAAAAAACAACTGTCAATCAAGCCAAGGAATAGCTCGATAAATACTATGCGGACTCTGCACCATCGATTTCAATGGAAAAAATAGGTTTACTGACTTTCGTTGTGGTCGCACAAGTACAAATGATACTGAACGTTCTGGACGGCCAATTGAGGTCAGTACACCCGTAAATGTCAGAAAATTCACGATATGGTGTTGGCCGATCGACGAGAAAAAGTGCGTGAGATAGTTGATGCCATAGGCATTTCATATGGCAGTGTGGTTTTGATTTTAAATGATCACCTGTGATTAAGAAAGTTGTATGCAAGAATAGTGCCGCGTTTGCTCTAAATTGCCCATAGACGTAAACGTGTGACAACTTCAAAGGAGAACTTCAAAGCACAAAGTGACAACTTCAAGGGATTCTCCGGGTGAACCTGTCGGCCAATAAGGTGATGGCAACAGTTTTTTGGGATGCACGCGGGATAATCCACATCGATTACCTTCAAGAGGTAAAAACAATAAACGGCGAATATTATGCCAACTTATTAGACCAATTTAATGAAGATTTAGAAACGTGCGCATTATCATATCATATCATATATGATGAAAAATAAATTTCTGTTTTGCAAAAAAATAACTGCCTTTCATTCAAAAAGTCACGGACTTATATATCCGCCCTCGTATATGTGTTATTTTCTCCAAACCCAAATCTTGAAAGGGATAAGCTACATGCAATTAATTCAACAATAAAAGTTTAGTTCTACAAAAAAATAGAATAGAAATCAAGGAATTACAATTCTACTACGCTTTCATCGACAAAAGTGTTACACTTCCTTTTTGTGCTTTTTATTTATTGCGTGCATTAGTGCAATAGCTACGCAAAAGTCATTTTTTCCATCATTTTTCAAAAAGACTTTAAAAAAAGATAATAATAATTTTCAACAAAAACAAACAAACATTAGCATAAATTTATGGAGCTAGTGTGATGTGTGCCTATGGGCTTAAGTTGGAGGAAATATATTTTATTTTCATTCATAACGCTCTAGCTTGTCAATAGCTACTAAACATGCCCAGCGATTGTGTCATATTGTCCCATTATTTTGCAGTAGTTTTATAATATTTTATTGGTTTTCAAACAAAAAACGTCCTAAAATAATAGAAACTATTGGTATGTTCTGCCGTATTTGATTTTTATATGAATTACTATTTTTTTCTCCTATTTTCATATAATTTGTTGGAGGTAAGTTTTGGTCTGGTGTTCAAATTTTACAATTATTTGCTTTTTCGCCTTGTTATGAAATCTGTATGTAAATTCTGAGGGATAGTTCTCTCCCTTATTTATTATTTAAAATTTTTTTCATGTCCCTTTCCAAAAACAATTGGATAAAATACTTAATCTATTTTAATAAAATATAAATTCTGTACAGCCGCAAGTAAATCCATTTAAAATGATTCTTGATTTGGTATTCCGACAGGGTGCTTTGAAATAAATCTTTGGAACGAATTTCCGTCATCCCGTATCAAATTTGGTTTGATTTGAAGACAAATAGGCTGTGCGCTAACATTCGTCGGAACGAAAAAATCGAGCATAGCTGAAACCAGTTTGTTTTCAAATCAAAACAAATTTGACACGGGATCACTGAAATTCGTTCCAAAGATTTAAATCCGTTTAAAATATTATTTAGAAAAATAAAATCGATTGGCAAATTAAAAGGAAAATGATTCTGATGTGTCTTGTGTTAGCCCATTTATATGCGAGCATGTATTCCCATTACGCTAAATTTCAGCTCTTTTAAGTTTAAATCACCGCCTACTCCTTAGTTTGCATTTTTAAGTTTATCTTTTTATCTTAAACAACGAAAAAAATAATTTCTCATGTTGATATTGTGTCTATAATTAACAGACATCTGATGAAATTCCCACAGAAAAATACTCATTCATATCACACAACTCGCTGGTCAAATTGTTTCATTTTTTTACTTCGTTTATAAAGGGTGCATTTTTGATTTAGAGAATTTGAAGATGAAATTAAAGTAAGACCATTATTTTATTGCAAAGAAATTTAAATATAAATTTCTGAGCTTATCAATGCATATTAGACCCTTCTTAATGGCAGGTCGGTCCCGTTAGCTGTGATCACGCGAAATTCTATTCACCATGCGGGTGTTATCTTTCTGATATTTAATTATCTTTAGCCTGACGGCGGGGAGTAGCGTATTAATATTCATCCATTGAAAAAAATTGAGTCCATTTACAACAAATGATATTGGTGAACAATTTCCAGATATAAGCCTCTAAAAAATACCCTGTGTGTATTTTTTCTCCTATAATTTCTTTAATCTTGCAATATGAAAACAGTTTAATTTTATTAAGTTCATAAGTATGAATGCTCGTTGGTATCTCTAGGAATAATTGTTAAATTTTTTTTTGTTCCTATCAAGCCGGCTTTGCTATCAGATGATCAAAAAACCGCTTTAACATTCCATTTATACAACCCACAAATTATTTCTACATTGACCAACACTGGCCGACCTACCGTCAATGCCAACATCATTGTCTTCCAGAGTTCGAAATTTGTGATAAAAGTATTCGCATGTGAAATAAAGAAATATACATAATCACCAATACAAATTCGCCCACATCAAAAGAGATCAACGAAGAAAATGTTCATTTGCTTCAGTGTATTTTTTATTCTCTTTGTTTGAAAAAATAATATAAATAAATATTCTTAAAATTCAATAAATATTTATGAGTTCTATAAAATCACATAAAGAAGATGACATTTTTTCTCTGTGCTTTTGAATATATTGGCCACATATGGATTAATTTAAAGCAAAGATGGAAGGAATATATATTTATGGATACGTGATTATCACCTTCATTTTCAACAGTTTCTTCGTAGGCCAGAAGGAAATTGTCATGTGTTGCATAAATTCGTCAGGCTGTTGATGGATTTTCTTTTATCGCATTAAGGAACGAGAAAATATTTTTCTTATTTAGTTACATAAATAAATTAAATTTGTTCACATTCTTTTGATTTTTAAATTTTATTTTGTTTGTAAAATTAATTGACACTGTAATAAAGATGATTTTATTAGTTTTATCTAAAATAATCAATTGCCTTATCAGTAAATATTTTAAGATTGCTATTAGGGGTTTCTCGTCGGTGAAAAATTAAATTAAAGTCAGGGTAGATGAATGATTTTAATGTTATTAAAAATGTACCTGCAAATAATCTGTATTTATAGAGTCGAATTTTATATATCGAAAATATTAAAGTAGTATATGTAAATGTTAAATTAACCCAAACAAATTTACAGTATCTTGGTGTTACTCTTCAATATATTTTTGATGACTACTACTTACCATAAGCATTTCTTGGAAGTATTCAAAATTTTACTTGCTTGTTTTCAATCTACCAGTTAATATTTGAGGTCATTTTCATTATTTCAATAATTCGAAACTACTCGATTGCCTGTGCGGAGTATAAGATTCGTATCAGGAAAAATGCTTTCGAAAATATTTGCCCATATATCTTTAATCACATAGGGCCTTGCTACGTGAGAAACTTCAACCACCGGCTATGATGGCTTGCATTGCCATCTGGCATCATATCAAACACGTGTAATCACTTTACGCAATTTGGTCTTACATGACAAAAATGACAGAATTTAAACAGAGAAACCAGTATCCGGATCTTAAATTTGCTGGTACTCACTGGACTTTAAAATTCTGCGGGGACTTTTTATTCGATGTCTAATAAATTGCCCCTAGGATGAGAAATAAGTATATTGAACTGATCAAAAAATATTTTTTTTATTGGTTACATGCACGTGTAGGCTTCATACAATATGTCACATATTGTCTCAAATAGTTAATAGTAAGAAAGTGCCTCAACTATTGGCAGTACAGCCATTATGGTCAGGAAGTTTATTTATGGGATTGAATACAATACAACATATTGCCACAATGCCTCGAATATTGCTCATACATATTTCCAAGAATTACCATTGACATATTTCAAAATAAATTGGTTAAATGGCTGTAACTACCTTTTGGCTTTCGAGTAATTGCAATTCCTTGTTCTCTTGTTAGATTTGGATTTTCGAAACTGCTACTAAATGTAATTTACTCCTTTGCAACATTTTGCTCTTCAGTATGTTAGAAGTCAGTAGTTTTTTATCTTGAACAAGTGACCCATTCACTGCATAATTCGACTAACTCTATTTATTTAAACATCTTAAAGTGTCAAAGCACTTTGTGCGGGTCAAAGTTTTTATGTTTTTAACAAATTTCCTTATTAACAAGGGTTAACGCCAGTATATGAGAATACTCTTTGCCCATTAAATTAACTCCTTACTCTAATGTTAATGATTGTAAAAAATAAACTCAATTATGTCAGAATTCCAAATATGATACCAGCAATTCTTACGGGCCAACTTACCAGGCTTAAAGAAAAAAATTATTTGCGATAGAGGTAAACATGGTCAACAATGACTTGAACTTTTTACTTAGGAATATTTTCCGAACAGTTTGTATTAAAAAAGTGCCAACGTAAAAGACTGGGTTAAAAAACTCTGAGGAATATTTAATATTATTAAAATGTAGGAGGGATATCGAATCCATTATTTTCTGGAAGTGATTTTAGGCAACCAATTAGTAATTTACAACTACCTTACTCTCATTCAAGTCTCGTGCTATCTCGATTGTAGAGATTTCAGACTGTCGACTCGTGATTGTCGACCTTCTTCCTCATCACGGACTCTCTTGTTAATTGCTAGCATTTATCTGAGGTTTAAGTCTACCCTAGCATTCGCATTTAACAAGTGGCTGCCGGTGGACCCTAGTATTATCCTAGCCAGTGATGGATATTCACACACAATGTCGCTACTGTCTGAGCCGCTTTCGCAGGAGTATCTTTGGTGACTGACCCGTCCAACCCAAGGATTTTGTGTGCATCTCTTCAGAATTCCTCCATTGGTCAATAAACACCGAAGTTCCTAATGAGATTAACCTCTGCACCTCTCGCGAGGATTCATAAGTCAACCCTGTAATGGAGAAAAGAATGTCCGCCCACCCACACAGAGCTGCATATGCACGGTAAGTCCGTATTAAAACTGGTATCCAGAGTTCCAATACTAGAAACCAAGTACCCTATTGGCCACGCATCCCTGGTGATTGATATTCCACCGTGGATTGGGAATTTTTTATAAGAGAGTGAAAACTTCTCTCTGCTCGTCTTATTTAGCCAGACTCCTTCCAGAGTCAGGAACCTGTTACCAGCCGCCTCCACGTCCAGGTATAAGTCAGAACGTCTGACAGTGCACTCAACTACGGCAAGCCATCTTTGTGTCTGCCAGCTAACGGCCGGGAAAATTTAATAACGTTGCCTTCCACATGTCAGTATTGTAACATTTTCACGGAAAACCACGAGCACATTAATGCAGTATTTAACAACAATAAATATAAAAATATCCTTAAAATTAATTTAAATAAATTAAATTTATCTTTTTGTGCTTTTTTATTGACTTAATTCTGTATTTTTTTCCTTAAGCGTGTTAAAACTTTTGGATTTATTCGTTTGCAATAAAAACCTATTTTAAATAATGAAAAATCTCCACTGACACCAATTTCCTCTTTAATGAAGTTTTTCTTCACTTTGCCACCAACACTGACACAGACATTGTAAAGAAAAAGTTTAGTTTCGTATGTAAGTATGAATTTATTTTCTTTCATTTTTTTTTTTTTTTTTTTGTTAAAAGCAAATTTGCGCAAACTATATACACAAGTATGTATATGTGGTTGTAATTTAGGGTTGGTGTGCGAGTTTGTAAGCGTTTATGCTTTTTTATTTAGTTACTTTGATAAATGGCAGGATTTGATGATAAACTGAAGAGTTGAACTGAAATTGTAGTCAACAAAGAATAAGTCACATGTGCGTTACAGATTTAAACTATTTATTTTAACGATACTAGTTTCTTTTTTCCCCCTCCACTTTGTGTGTTCGTGTATCTTCATTTTCCTTTTGCTGTGCTTTTTTTTTGGAGAAATCTGGTGGTTACAACTATCAATAGTTTGTGTCAAACTTTAAATAAACTAAAAATAATATTTCTTGTTGCTCTATAACTCAGCTAGAGTTTGTATTTTTTTTTTTACTTAAATGTTTTTTTTTCGCAAAGGAAGGGATTATCAGAGAGTTTTTAGTTTAAACACGATTGTAAATATACCAGAGACTATTTATGTTGTTAGCAAAATATATAAAATATTTTGAGGGAAAAGTTTCTTGAATGGCATTATTCGGCATTTCGCTTTTAACTTTATTCATTTTAATGTAAATATAAATATTTTCATGAGTTCACTTTCTCTTTTTACATTGATGAAAGTCAATATATTTACAGGAACTGCATTCACTTAGGTCAGGTTGACAGGCCACATGGGTCCGCATATCTAGTCCCATTGTGTCGACACAACAAGAAGAGCGAGAAAGGTAGTGGGGGAGATAGAAAACTTAAGAAAAGAAATGGAATAAACGGTCACTAAGTCAGTTCCGGTGTGAAGCCAACCCCAAATCAGTTTCTGCTCTTAATGAAGGAATAAGTTTTCTGTAAGTCGTAAGTTCTCTAAGGCGGGACAGAGGTACATGAGTTAAAATACCATCTCCTCTTGATCCTGATAACTCCACAAAAGTCATTTGTAGGCAAACGCATTCTTTTTGTGTGATTGCTAAATACTCAATATCAAGTAATCTTCGCCAATATGGTCCTTAATTATATCTTCTGAAATCTTAATACATCTCTGGTTCGAACCATATGTAAGCTAGGCCAATAAGGGCGTAGTATTATGGCTGTTTTCACCATCTAGCCTAAATCATATCATATATCGCAATCCGAAGAAGCTTCTTACAGGCCGAGAAGAGAATACTACAAAACGCATCCATGTGCGAAGCCCGCAGCCTTGCTCTTCTTTTTGAAAGCTTGTTACCCATACAATTGCCCATGTTAATCTCATCATCACGTAACCTTTCTAGGGTTATTCTCGAATGTCTCGCCATTTGATTTAAGGATGCCCGGCATTCCAGGACCAGTTTCGATGTCGAATAGGCAGCTTTCAGTGACATCATTGCAGCACGGCTGTATCTGAAGATCTGAAAATATACTATAGTACCACAGCCAATTTGCAGCACTAAACACCGTTAAAATCTCAGCTTGATGAAAACTACGTACATTGGGGATTCTGAAGGACATGTTGACCTTCAGTTCCCTCATGTAGAAACCTCAGTCTACGCCGTTATCCTATTTGGAGTCATCAGTGAATATTTCTAGATGGTTTAATTTGGGACCCTATACTCTCTGAGAAACTTGGGTTTTCCGAGATCCTATTCATTAGTAGCGATCAACCCTACTGCCGTGTTTATGGCCAGCTTTCTGGTTAATAGGATGCCGTTGGTTTTAAATGATTTCCATGCATTCATATTTAAATGCAGCTCTGTCTTAATTGATTCTAACAATTATCCCCAAAAACTAATTTTTATTTGCGGTAGAGAAGAGTTTGAATGTTTAAAGCACCTACCTTTCTCATTTCTAAGCCATTCAAAATATTTCCATACTTCAGAGGACGTCTGCACAAAAATGTATTTAAAAATTCAAATATTTTCAAAAAAAAAATCACTATATTGTGAATATATATCCTAAGAAATAATTATACGTTTTTAAAATAATTAATTTATCAAACTAAAATAACCGCTTTATCAGATGTTTAAAAAAAAAAGAAAATATATTTAAAACCCGCGTTGAATAAGACTCAAAAACCCGGTTAAAAGCGTTCGAATAAAAACCGTTCGATCTTTTTAGTCAAATATCAATTTCCAGCTTTTATAAAACTTTTAATTTTTTTTAATTTTAAATATATTTGGAGCTGTTATGATTTCTTAAATTTTGATATATTTGAAAATTCGACTTTTAGGGCCTTATTCAATAAGAGGCAATGCAATGCTATAGTTTGTATACAAAACAAATACAAATTTCATAATTTCATTTATTATTTTTCATAAAAATTTTTGAGGTTTTGAAAGGAAATCAACGTTTTATGACCTTAATTTGTCTTCCATGGGCACAAAAGTTAAAAAAAAAACAAATTCTGGCGTTGCGTTTTATAAAATTAATTTCTTATGAAATAAATGAATTTTAAGCATTTTGATGTAATTTCTTAGAAAAATTTCAGTGTCATGATAAAAGTTCATTTTAATTAAGATTTATTTTTCTTCCCAAAAAATTCGACCTTTTGGGTGAATTATTCCCCTAACTGTGGATTTTCGGAAATATTTAGATTTTTGGAGAAATGTTCAGTTCTTTGACGATTTTTTGTGATGCTTTGATGACGGTGTCAAGTTAATGGTTTTTTTTTAGATTTTAATAATTTCTTGTGTACTTTCATTGTTAGTGAATTTAAAATAATTTTTGAAAATGTATAAAAAATATGCTGCTCTAAATATGTTTATTAAACTAAACTTTTAATATACCAAGAACAATGAAAGGAATGCCAGTAATTAATTTTAAAATAAATTCAAATTATTTAACAATATTTGGGGACCATTTATCAGCATTTAAAATACAGATATCATATATATATATATATATATATATATATATATATATATATAATGAAAGACAATATTGAATATGAAATCAGCAACATGTCCGTTGTTCGTCATTTTTTATTTCTGCAAGCATAAAACCCCAATAGACTTCACTCAACTGTTCATTCATACTTTGTATTCTTTAAGGCAAAGAACTCCTACACACAAACAAACGACCACAGTACAAGTTCAAACACATGACATAACATTAGAAGATATTAGCGAATCATTCTTAAATCAAATGGCATTTTCCTTCTTTGCCATTAATGTCATCAATGAACGATTTATGACAAGGTGAAAGTGTATGCGATTCATATAAAGAAAGACTAAAGTAAACATGATTATAACAAAAGGAGCAGTGTCAACGAAGCTCACATTTACATACCTACTTAGAATTTTTCATGTCCCTGCTCGTAAATCTATTATTATCTTTTCCATAATCAGCATTAGTGATGTCTTGGCAAATGTCGACATCGTTAGTGAGATGCGAATGTCTTCATTATGAAAATGTTGAAATAATTACGTGCCACAAAATACAATGGCTTTACACTCGCTGATTTGTTGTTACTTTGTTGTGATTTCACTTTTGATATCAGTGTACGTTTATTTTGTAATCTACAAAAGGTGTTAGTTGAACATTGAAAAGCCTAAATTCAGTTTAACAAGCAAATTCAAAAAGCCAATCGAAATTGCGTTAATAAGACAAATTTTAATATAAAATTATAAAACCAGGCCAAAAAGGGCCGACAACTTTTCTATGATTTTTGTAATACGAGTAAATATTTAAATAAATCATCTTT
Source organism: Phania funesta (assembly GCA_963932375.1). Classification (NCBI taxonomy): domain Eukaryota; kingdom Metazoa; phylum Arthropoda; class Insecta; order Diptera; family Tachinidae; genus Phania; species Phania funesta. The sequence continues at coordinate 62,607,635 of OZ010655.1, forward strand.
TAAGCTTCAGAAGTAAAACTTCACTCAATTAAAGAATCGTGCAGATGAAGTCAATTGAAATACAAAGCTTTTGTATCTCATTCAGTTCATTATGTGCAAAATTAAATAAGACTCTTTAAAAATAACCTACTCATGCAAAAGTACACATATTTGCAATAATAGTTTTGCAAACTGCTACCAAAGGCTAGACTTAATAACACTTTAGATGCCAATAACAACATGCCATAACAAATATGTGTTTACACAAACTATAAGTTGCATTTATATTTATGCACTGACCACTCACTTACACATGCCTACACAGCACACAAACAAACATTAATTTTGTGAAACAAAGTTCCTTGCAATGCAACGATTACAACTTAATTAGATGATGCTAAGAGATTAACATGAACAGGATTGCTGCTGAACAGACAGGCAGCAATGACACAAAAACACAAATACATTTACATTATCCGATAATGGGGATACAAGGTGGAGACAGCAGCAGTTTTGATAGTAGCTGTAGCATTAAATGCTGCAATCGTAAAATATTGTATTTATTAGTTATTTCTGGTGCTTTTGATTGCTGCTGCTGCTGCAGCCTCAATACAATTGAGCATCCAAAGTATGCCGCACTAATTGAACTAACACCATTAAAACACAAGCAAACCAACATTTTACTTCAATGAACAGCAGCATTACGGGCAATCATATCGACTAATACAGAAATATGTTTGATTTTCTACGAACAATTGTGCGTAAATCGCTTATTTGCGGCAACAATGCCATAAGTCAAGAATCATACATTTTGAATTAACATCACAAAATGTTCTATGTGAGCTTTAAGGATTTATATAGAAAAAGGTCGTAAAGTACTTATGAAACTATAGAATAAGCTTAAGCTTTTTTAGATCGTTTTAAAAGTTAAAAAATTCGTCTGACGGAAAATCAAAACTTTGGAGTTATGACGACTTTGCACTACCAATGTGAATGTTTCTCAAAAATTTGAAGATGTGGTTTCAAAAACTTATTAGTGGAGTAAAAGAATATTGTGGAAATATATCTCTGACAGTTGGGTGTAACATATATAAGGTCTCAGGAAAATTAATTTCAATAACCAGTAGACGGATAGACAGAATACACTTTGCAAAATATTTGCTGAGATCGTTGCAAGCGCTACATATCAATGATAATAAATTGCTTTTGGGATGATTTGGAAGTCGGTAGAATGTGATTCTTTTAGAATTGCACAAAATGGATATACTGCACGAATTAGTTAAGCGTAATGAGATCTACGTCTATTCCAATAATTTGCATTTATCTGGATCTATGCGGCAAAATTAATGCAATAAGGATCTCTCCGAGACATGCCAACTAGCAAGAACACGCCAAACATTCGGGAGATGTCATACTCCAAATGTAGTGTTGTGTAATATGCTTTTAAAAAACTTAATTATTTCGTTAATACCTCTCACACAGCTTGCTGGAGTCCAGCTCAATATAGACCCATCCTTTTTTGGAAACTCTTTGAATATCTTAGAAAATATTGCTACTGCCGATTCTTATCTTACGTAGTATTCCGCCTCTTCTATATAACAACTATTCTAATAGACATTATTTGTATGCAAACTCAATGCTTTTTTCAATCCCCATAAATATAATTTGTAATCGCAAATATAGACTCATATAATCACACGCACTTTACAGACAATAGCAGTTAAATATCCTTTCGCAATCGTGGGTGTATGTAAGTACAAACTTACTTACATTAATATTTGTATGTACTCGTAAATTGAGGAAATTGTAGTAACAGTTGTAGTAATAGAGAATATCTGAAGTATTTCCATAACGAATCAGACGTCAATTGTGCGAAACAAGCGAACAAATTAACGCAAAACTTAAATGCAGCTACAATAAACTTCATATTGTTTGCTGAATATGGCATTGAGTCCTTGTGTACGTACGTGTTTGACTACTCATGCAGACAAATAAAGTAATTTATCTCTAATTAGCAGTATTATTGATTGATTTATAATAAAATTTATTACACATTATACTTAATTTTTATTAAAGAAATTTAATGGAAATCGTACCGCAGAGCGCCTTATCAGATACAAATAAATTGTTATTAAAATTAACATTTTTTTATTATTTATTTATTTATTTATCAATATATTTTGTTTCATAAATAAAAAAGTCATTAAATTATTTGAAAGAATTCCTGTTTTAAAGCGCACGGGGGTGCGCCAGCCAAGTTCAGGCCTACATAGATTACACGAAACCATTGAAACATAAGACTGTACGTACAGGTAACCTCGTAGTTTTACCATAAAAGTTTCCCAAGATATCAAGGTATAAAAAGTGCATATTTTGCTACATATTCACTGACTCACTTACTCCTCAATATTATGAGCCACTTCCACTAGCTAGAGAGTTAAAATTTGGTATACGTATGACACAAGTAAACAGAAAAATTTGAAAACGGGCACTTTTTATCTGGGCGGACTAGGTTTCCTCTTATTTGTATGGAGCATTTTCACTATAGGTAAAGAGCTGAAATTTAATATAACCCAACCGTCTGTAAGCTTTAAGTTAAAAGATGTTTTATACATACATACATTAACAAACAAATATATCTTGGGAAAAAGGACTCAGATCCGCACAAAAACATAGATGTGAAAACAAGGCCAAGTTCCTATCCAAAAAATTTTTACCGTAAAAAGTACTCAGATCAAAATGAGGGCTAAGTTCTTCATATGTACAATACCATCCCGTTTCTAGGTAACTTGCTAGCTTAGCAATTTTTTTTTAACTTTCTAATATGAGAAAGGATTATGGGAAAAACCTTACCAAAAAAGTTATAAATTTTAGTCGCTCAGTCTCACATTAACAGAAAATATACACTTTATGTAGATTCATACGTTTTTCATTAAAGTTGTCATCGCTAAAAACCTGTCCGGTCGAAACAGAAATTGCGATTGCAAAAAATTTACGAGAATTGTATCACGAAGTCCCCTATTTAACTTTTAGGCAAGTTGCAATAGTTAAGGTCAATTTCATAGAGAAGTCACATGAAAATCTAAATTAAAAAAAAAAAATCTCACAGCCCAGAAGCTAAAGGAATTTGCATCTAAAAATTTTAATAAAAGCAGGTTCCAGTTATTTGCTTTATGCCGGTAGACATACAATTAATCAACACACTGGTGCAGATTGCTGTGTGCTCGCATTGTGAATCAAGAAAAATACATATCGTAACTCGGTACTAGGAGCAATGTGTCAAAGCTGGGATAGAAAATGTTCTATCGTTTCGATGTCCTCATTGCATGATCTGAAAATGTTATTGACAGATCTAGCTGTATGAAAAATATGCGTTTGACGACTTGAATATCATGTTAAAACATGTATTAACTTCAGCCCTTTTCAAGATTCGGCAGGCTCCGTATCTGAGTTTGGGTCATGCTTCCAATTTCTAGTAATCTTTTCCACCGCTTCCTTGTTCTGCAATGCGATGTGGGTCATTTTTGCTCAATTTTTAAACCCAATCTTTGTAGCCGCTTTATCTAAGGAAATTTCCGGGCTTTGATTGGAGAGTATTTACTCGTCTATTCGCAAGTAACTTGGCACCCAGATAATGCACGATCTCCCGTTGATCGCTCGTAGGTATATGCTCCATGGATTCGTCTCACCAGAAGTATTTGTCAGTGTTTCATAGTTGGAAGGTAACTAGCTCTTCTTAACAACAACAAAAAATAAATAAATCAAGAAGAAGATATGCACATGTATGTATGATAAAATTGTGCTTTGTTTTAGAGAGTAACTGTTGCAAAGCTTTAGCATAAAATTAGTTTTGCAATTACTTCTGAAGTCTGAAAAGAATTAATAATTGTACGGAATATCGAAAGTGGCTGACACTTGGAGAAATCTTTTATTTTTTTCGTTAAATTATTCCATGTTGATGTGCGAAATATCTGGTCTTATTCCTGTTACATCGCTAGAGGCTGTCCAATCACTGTATGCCGCCAAAACATTTAAAAGTCTTCTAAAATAGAATTAGAATTGCTTTTTTGTCTCAGTTTTGGCGTTTTTCTATATAGGGGAAAAACCTTTTCGAATTCCTTTTATCACTTCTACAAATGATGCTTAGAATAGGATAGTTAATTTGGGTGAAAATCCACACAAGGGTCGCCAGGTGGCCATATGTGTTGGCGAAAAATCACTTTTTGGTAAGGATGATAGGCAGGTGGCATTACTGATCCGTACTTCTTCGAAACCAACGCTATCAGAGTCAACGGCAAAGGCTTCAAATTAATGATAATAAATGATTAAGCGAATAATTTATTGAAGTTAAAGTTAGCTTTTCATTCTTATCACTAGAAAAATATTTTTATTAATCCGATAATTCTTTAGAATACTGAAAAAGTTAAGTTACTAGACACTAGCCATTCTATGCATGAATTTTCTGTACCACTACATACGTCAGCATTATTCTCAAAGCCTTTCTACTCAGTAGTGTCCATTTCAAACATCATCATATTTTAACCACGCAATAAAGAAAATTTAATGCGAGAGTCTTTTCATATTCTCATATTTTTGATAATTTTTCTGTTGGGTTACAAGGATATTCGCCCCCCTGTAACTACACTAGTTGTATTCTTCATTGTGCTCTTTTTTAATGCGACCCAACACATATTTTGGTAACAAATAACGTTTGTAGAATTGGATGGCTGGTTCATCCAGAATGAAAGCTGCATGGACCACTTGAGAGTATGAAATTTTTATTCTTACAAATAGTGACCAAAAACGTGCAACGTGTCAATGCCTTCTAAGACAACATAACCCTTGCCATCGTTTAAATTCCGCCGGAAATATGCGGCCCATGGTATAGAAGTCTTTTGAATTAAAAAATTTAATTTAAAATTAGTTTTGCTTTACACGCAGGTTGTTTCCGTAATGAAAGCAGATACGCCGATTTGGTTGACTACTTTGTGGGCTGCTCAATAAATTAGTGATTAATACAAACAACATGGTAATTTTTTTTCTAGGGGAATGCAAATCTTTTATATATATCAAGATGATTAGTCGTGTTTTTTGTTCTGAAATCGGAAATGTGTAAATGTTGCCAGAAAATCCCAAAAGCCAAAATACCGAATTTCCTTATTAAAAAGAAAAAATTAATTAATTTAATAAAAAAAAAAATGTCGTACTTTATTTGTTCCGAAAATTTACATTGAATACTGTTTGAATTCAGGCCCGTACCTGACTTATTTTGATTTAAATTTCCTTTGCAAGTGAATTTTTCACACTTAATGAAATGGATATTAAAAACTTTAAATTAATTGATATTTTCTCGAGTGATGAAAAATAATTTTTGGTGAATTTTCATCGTAACTGCACAACAATTACTTAAATTTTTATGCAATCTTCTGGTCAAATACGGCAGCTTACATATTACTGTATTATGCAATCATTGAATTAAATTATTGAATTAGCTGCTTTTAAATGAATTCATTATAATTACATAAGTAAATTTGATTTATGATTTTACAAATCAATCAGTAAATTTCGCTAAAGTCATAAAATACGCAATCGTACATATAAATGCAACATTTTCACTCACACACCTCAACCACTTAATCCTTTAGACCTCTTCAACAAGCCGCATCAATTTTAACATTCACACTAACAGGTGAAAATGTCATAATATTAAGGTGCCACGAAGTGATGGCAGCTAAAGCGAAGTTAAAGTTTATCATAGAAAATGAATCTTGCGATTACGATTTGAAGTTACAAACAAAGGCTGCAGGTGCATACCACGCGTTTACGATATTATTAAAAGTTTGTATATCAGGGACCGGGAGAATGCTATTCGACTTGCAAACGCGACAGCCTTGCAAGCATTCAATTGACATACAATCATTGGCTCGCAAGCTACCATACTATTCGCAAAGCAATAAAGTAGCTTTTCAAATTAGTTCGCTTCCTTTAACCTCTATATCACGCTCAAAGAAACCTAAGTCCTTTACCCTTGTATGCGGTTTTCGAAACATACGGTAAACCTACGTATTTTACGCTACCAACAAGATGTCTTTTTAGTCAAAAGAATATTTATTTTTATATATTATTATTTACTACATCAAATATAAGTGTCTTCAACATATTTTGCACATATATTGCGGTTAGCAGTACGTTTACGTGCACCTTTGTGGCAGAATATATAGTTCTTAGCTTTGATTTGTCCTTATACCAAGTTGCACATCTAGCTTTGCCTTTGATATTCGGAGGAAAGCATTTGAATTTTTTTGCAGGAATATCGAATGATCGTAATAACAGTAAAGCTATGGACTGGGGTATTTAGCAACCAGACAAGGACGCCAATGATTCAGTTCGAGGTACTCCTTTCGCCATTGGCGTCTACGGTCCAGTTGAAGTTTAGTTACTTGAACACACTCGAGCAGCGCACGATTCATTTAAACTTTTACAAAAATGAAGCTAACTCTACGATGGAGTTTTTCTTCATAATATGTAATGTATGCAGCCTTCAATCACCTATTATAAAAAAGGGTGACAAAATAAAAAGTTTTCGCCGCTGAGCGCAAACATAAGATTTTTATGTAGAATTTTGGAACGAATTTCCGTCATCCCTTGTCAAGTTTGGTTTGGAGACAAACCGGTTTCGGCTATGTGACATCTTCAAGGGATGACGGAAATTCGTTCCAAAATTCTACATAAAAACACCCTGTCGGAATATCAAATCAAGAATAAGATTTTTAATTCATCTCCAAGTACTATTTCAAAAATACCGAGAAAAAGTGATCAAGTAGATTTTACAGCTTTTATTATTCAATAATAACTCTTCAATTATATTTTTACCAGTAAATGGAACAAAGGTCAAATTTTGCAGGTGCCATTTTTCTTGGCGCTGGTTGCACAAACATAGTTTGTCAGAATGTCAAAATAAATGGGCACTTGTCGAAAAAATTATGATGTTGCTAGTGCAAAATAAATAGAAATTTCCTATGTGTGGAACACCACCATACACAGGGGTACGGAACGCAACCAAGTTAATGCATTTTCTGTGCCAAATTGATTAGGTAGGAAATGTCAAGAAATTCCATGAACATCGCCAAAATTTGTTTTTGGAAATATATAGAAAATCTATATTCTGTGAATCTCTAACGCCAATGTCTTTATATTAAGGTTGTTTGTCTCATTAAAATTAGTAATCCAAAAGTACTGCCAACCTATTATTCTTACTGGAAAGCCCACGCAAATTATTGCCAAAACCAAATTTTCTACAAATCTCTAATCATTGTGCCGTAGACTAATTTTGACCGCATGTCAAACTACAACTTCTGCATGACATGAGAATATTACAACAAAATAATGCCTCCATACATGAACACACATGTCCATTAATGTGAATGTAATGGCATTTGTAAATCCTTTTGCTGTCCCTATCCCGATTTTGCTTTTTTTCTTTGTATATAAAATTTACATATTTAAGATTATAAGGAAATTTGCATATACACATTAGGGGGGCTCCAAAGGAACTTGCTTAAATTTTAAGTTCAAATGCAGTCCAAATATCATTTTTCATTCAAACACACAATTTGTCATTTCATATAAATGAAACACTTCTAATGTTAGTGTACAGCCAAGTTTTATGGTTGATTAAGTATTAGTAAATGAGGGAATAAATGCATTAATGTGTGTGCATGTTTACTCATAAACTTAGTGAGCAGTGCATTTGTGTGTGCGTGCGACGACATGATGCGTTTTCTATGAGTGTGTAGTGTTTTGTAACTATTGATGTTTATTCATCATCAACACATTATCATCAACTTCAAAATGACAGCAAACGTGTATATTATGCAATTATAATTTAAACATAATTTAGCTTTTGTTACTAATACATAAATTCACGCAACTACATATGCACACCTACACACACACACACACGCACTAACAGTAGTAAAACTTATATAATGAATGATTTGAACATAAATATGGTTACATCTGTTTAAATGTGCGTTAATATTCACTTTACTTTGCGAATTAGCGCTAATTTAGTACAAAAGCGTAATTATTTTATATAAATAACAACAACAACAAACAATTATTATGTATAGAGTTGAATGTGACTTATTATTTTTCATTTAAATTTTAAGTGTTGGTGAGTGCGTGTGTGTGTGTTATATGTCTGTGAATTGAAAGTACATCAAACATTAACAAGTCACGTTTTATGAGTCCATAGTTTGTGTTTTAACATTGATAATTTAATTAACGCTTAAATTAAATTAACAGTTTACACTCCCACGTCTATTTAAAGAATTTTGTTATAAAAATCATTTCATATCTCATTGTAAATTCATGTTTAACTAGTAGTTTAGGAGTTGGATGATGTTTTTTGTCGGTATTAAATGTGATAAATTATTTTCGTGGTATTTAATTTTAAACATTTTGAAGACCTGAGTATGTATGTTTTGTGTAGAACTCAAGTAGAAGGATCGACTTGTAAAATAATTTATTAAATCTCTTAATTATGATTGTATATTCCTTAGTTTTATTAAAAAAATCAACACTTATAAATCGATTGTAAAATACTTTATTTATTATTAAGTAGGATTTTCGTTTTCCCGCATTTTTTTGACTTTCGGAAAAGCGGTCAAATAATACAAAGTCATGTAGCTAAATTACAATAACAAATTTGAGAAATTATTATTTGTTTAAAATTGTATCGAACTGAAAATTCTAATAATTAATATGAATAATTTATTCAGGCTTAAGTTCGCATACTGAGAAAGTTAAGTTTTGTACACTAGCAGAATGAAATACATACTCTGTGTCTTTCAACTGAGTAGTGTTTGTTGCAAACATTATGTAATCAACCTACCTAATGATAAAAAATTGCTTACGAGTCCTTATCATAATTTTCACATTTTTCGATCATTTTTCTGTTGGAATAGAACGAAGTTTACCCCACTGTATCTTTACTTATTGTATATTTAATTGAACTCTTTTGTCAGCTTTTGATTTAGCCAGATGAATTTAAGCCTGAATAAATTATTCATATTAATTATTAGAATTTTCAGTTGGATAAAATCGTAAACAAATAATTTAACAGTCGCATGACGAGATATGTCCACGTCGTAGCACTTAGTTTAATACTAAAACAGCATCAACTAAAAAAGTAACATTGATCGTAATAAACAGTTGTTTACCGGATAAAGAAAAAATTGCAACAAAAAAAGTATAGAATGAGTAAAGTTACAGTGGGGTAAACTACCTAAATAGGCATAACCCAGTAAGGCACAGAGAATGCGGAAGACATTTCGAGCGGCACAGAAAATACATGCATTTCATTCTGCTATTATTTACAGGTTAACTTTTTCTGTATTTTAATAAGAAACTATTGTATTAATCAAAATAAAACTGGCGTCTGTAAGCAACAACATAAAAAAATAAATTCAAAAGAAGTAAAAGGTGCTCATTGGAGGTAGATAAATGAGATTAAAATTATCTTAAAGGAAATATTTGTAAATTTTTATAAGAAACCTTCTATTGTTTTGTCAGTAAGGATGTCAATTATACAAGAATAACTCGAATGTTTGAATAACTTTTTTCATTTCGCTCAATGAATAAAATTTTTAAATTGAAAACAAAACATTATTAGAAAAATGTTTGCCGAATATTCGAATAATTCTTAAAAACATATAGTTGAAAATATCTTTGCAAAACTGCTGATGTGTTAAGTAAAACAAATCAAATTATAAATACTATTGTGAGCATGTTTATGTAAGAATGTCACATGCAACTTTGTTTTTTGCCACAACGAAACTAACATTCGTTTTGTTCTCTTTACCGTTCATTTTTTGTGACATTGAAGATGGCACATACACGTAGGTATAACGGAAATTCCTTCCAAAAATCTACATTTAGTTGCTACATTATTAGCCCTATCACAGTATTCCGTTACGATCGAAAGTGTTTTTAATATCCGTAAATTGCTTTTTAAGAAAACAAAAAACTTTTTTTGTAATTAAACCACCATTAGATTTCTAACTGGAATGTTTTTTTTTGTAATAACGTAAGATGCGAAACGTAAGTTAAACTAATATGTTTTTCCTTTTTTTGTGATTTTTTAAGTTCTTCAAATAAATTTTATCATTGTATGTATGAACTTCTGCTCGAATAATTTTAAACTCGAATAATTTGTCAACACTATTTGTAAGCAATTGTATAAGAAACACATGAAATTAAACTCTTGCTTGTTTAAACAAAGTAGTTAATACAGAAAACAAGCGCAGGTAGTTTTTTTTATGGTAGGACCAGCACTCAGGGGATGACCCCTATTCACGCAATGCAATGCTAGAATTAGGAAAAGAGGTTATGGGAAGGAGAATAGAGGGAGTAGTGTTTATTAATATTTGATTTGAACCTTTCCACAGAGAAAGTGGAAGGAAACACCTCTGCTGGAAGCTTATTCCACATACGAATGATCCGGCTAAAGAACGAATTCTGTATGTAGTGCGTTGTGCAATCCACTGGCCACAAATGGATGTGCTCTTTATGAAATACGTGTGGTGCGTATGAATGAACGGGTTTCGGGAATAATACCCCTAATTTCATCAGAGCACAATCCATTGTAGTAGCGATAGAACAGCGAAACACACCCCACATAGCGTCGATGCTCGAGAGAGTCAATAGAGGTGGATACCCTACTGTCACCGATGAGCACCTTCGCCCTCTCCTGTACGCGGTCGAGTAACTCCAAAATAGACTTTGAAGCACCGGCCCATACATGGGAGTTGTATTTCATTTTCGGTCGGATATAAGCATTTTATATACATATATTAGAAAAAACCCCACAAACATGCAGATGTGTGTAACATTTTTGTCAGACACGGAGAGGCCATTGTGGATTATTAGGTAAATAAGCAGATGGATTTTTACAGATAATTTATTATGTCAGATAGAAGAAGGAAGAACAATAATTTATAGTATATGTGGAATCTTTGTGGATTAGTACTTTGTCCACCAAATACATACATATATAAATTTTGTGGAAAATATGTTACAAAAGTAAAAGTTGATAACTTCCACTTCACTGTAATGGCACATATAAAAGTGGAACTTTAAGATAACCTCTAGTACAAGGTGTTTGTATTGCTCTCTGAAGCAAAGTATACCATCAATGTAAACATGAATGTCCAAAAACGAGAAACTTATGTAAAATACTTCTTGTTTTAACATTTACCTTCGAAGAAGTTTCGACCAGTCGAAAAGTTACACCAGTTTTTTTCTTTTGACAGCTACTGCACATGCGCCTAACAAGTCTACACAACAAAAATGAGTACTTTAACTGTTATACTTCATAAAATTTAAAATTGAAATACTCTTAAAAAAACACATGCCCGCCTCATACACCTTTACATTTTTTGTAGACATTTAACAGGTTTTTAACGTACTTGCAACTTTACATTATACAATTCTCCTCTCCCTCTCATGATTCAAGTAAAATTTACTCAATTTATGTGCAGGTCATTTTTCTGTTAGTTTACATATTGTATTCACCAGATACTTTTAAAAGGAAGTAAAGGAAAACTGCCTGTATCTCTTCATTTATTTAACAGTACACATAGAATTTTATCTCAATACGCAGCTAAGAGTACACAATTTCTATTCGCATATATAGGGGTGTGTGTGTGTGCTTGTGTGTGTGGGGCTGTAATCATGTGCTTGAATATTTGTAGAAAATTGCCACCATACCATTATACGAATAAATCGATTTTTACACACAGCCACTTTCATGTTCAAGGATATTCCAAGTGGAAGAATGCAATCAACATTATCTCATCATTTGCTTCTACACAGTTCACAGTAAATATGTTTACAACACAGCTGCACAAAAAAGAAACGATAATGATCATTAAAGTTAGGGAACGAGGGCAAGAAAATTGAATGATTATAATATTGCCATGGGTGCGCATTCGTTGGGTGATGAGGGGACAAATTATACAAATATATAATTTTGTTTCTTTGTTTTCAATTTTGCAGTAAATTTTGTTGTTTGTTTGTGAAACTTTTGTATCGTAAAGATTGTCATTTATTTGACAGTTGTATAAATAATTGCATATGCATGCATGTGTATATAACATAAATTTTAACTAACGTATATTTCTACAAACAAGTAAAAATTTACTTATATTTACTTCATATTCATCTACACGTCTAGGTACGTACGTATATCATAAGTATTTTTCTATTTTAAAGAATTTAAAAACTAAAAATATTTATATATACCTACTTATGTATGTATGTAAATGTCCGAGTATAAGGTGTTTGTCGCTTGAACATTTAGGATCATATAATAGTTTCATATGCAGAAATTTCATACTCGACATGCAAGTGCGTACATATGCAAAATAGAAGTTTACTAGGCTCTACAGTGGGCAAACTGTTTTTAGATAGTCATTATAAAAATTATGCCGCCTTTCGAGTCAGCTGGTTAGTATTAGGTCGCTGATGTTACCCACTGAGTAGCTGATCCAAAAATACTTGATAACCAAAATTGGTGTTGGTTAGTGCCAATGAAAAACTATATTTAGCGACGGGCGAATTTTAAGTTGCTTGGTTATGTTAGTCAGCAAGCTTGGCTTATATGGAAAGACGCCGGCCCACACAAGATTTACCAGCTGGCAAATTCATCCTCAAAACCTATGGTTAGGTAAGGCGTGACACCGGCGAAAGCATCAATTCAATTTTTCATTAAAGTATGAGCGAGCTAAAGAGATATGGTCCTGTAGAATTTTCTTAAGTCGAAGGTCTAGGTTAATAAGCTGCAATCGCCAATAAGCAGCACAGTCATCCCTCAAATACAGTAGTATTTATTAGGCAGAGTATTTGAAAACTACACTTCCTGATTTCGAGCCACCTTGAAAATCCGGGAGGAAAGTTTGAGCGTTATCTTACTTCACCCGAGATGGCATCATCGGGCCTCTTACACGAAAACAAGAAATTCGTTTACACCTCATACACAGTTTGTTTTATTTCCTTTAGATATCGACTCACTCTTATTGCAAGTTCCTTTATATGCTCTTATTCATATCAGCTATGTGTGTTGGATTGTAAAGCTACTTCTTACTACACGCATAGACACATTGATTAAAGCCGGTAGCCAAACTTACTTTATTTGAAAAAAGGTATAATTTTCGGCGATTTTTATTTGAGTTTATTTTCTTGTCCATGGACGCATGGATTGGATTTTCAGGATTTGATTTCATATATCTATAATGATCTGCTAACCAATGATATCTGGTTTATCGTCTAGCAGCTACAAAAAAGGACCCAGAGGCATAGAAATGCCCCGATATTAGACTCCAATTTTTATGTACTCGTATATAAGAAGAAATGGTTATCTTCACTATATTAACTGTAACGTGAGCTAAGTAGCACTGTGGTGAAACCATAACTCTGCCATATTAACGAGAATAATTATATAAGCATCTTCCAAACAAAACGAGTCATATATCACCCGGAGCAATGTACAAGTTTTGATTTTATTCACCGTTTCGCCAAGTGGCCGTGTGCCCACAAAAGTAAAATGCAGAATTTGTAAGTGTAGTACTGTTGTATGCATATGGACACTTTATTCAAAATGAGATACTCTAACTTAATTTTTAATAAAGTATAACTCGTTTTGTTTGATGTATTTTTTTTTTTTAATTTTTTAAAAATCAAAAATGTTAAAATTTTGCACGAAACAAGTTTTTTTCGTCACAACTTGTTCGATAATATACATTATCTTTAAATCTACTCAGAAGTTTTAAAGAATTTTAGGGATATATAATTTTAATGTGGATTTTCGATTTTTTACTTTTTCAAGTAAACTAAACTGTTCTCATGTTATACTTATATGCTGTCCCACTTTCTTAACTTTAGAGTAAAACGGTATACCTCAGATATCGGAAACAATTTAAAATAATGGAGCGGAGATGTGATTTAGCAAATCGAATTATATAAAAAAAAACTTTTAGTGATTGCAGTCCGATACCTTGAATACTTGTCCAAGAGAAGTAAATTTTATTTAAGTATTTGCTTGCAATTTTATTACTAACGAACTATATTTCTTGTTATAAGTAAATTTTATTGTATATTTTTTTGGATTAAATAAACAACTGTATCACTTAATTGAGTAAACCAGAAGAAAATCTTTATTAGGTAAAATAATAAGATTGCTGCTGAAAAAGTTTATTTTATTTATATATTGTGTCAGGGTTCAAAGCTTAAAAATTAATTTAAATATTACCGCGTGACACTCTGTTCCACTCTAGACGCCATGCAATATATTTTATTCTATATTACCTGTGACTGTTAATGTTACTTCCCAGTAATTTTTGAATCGAAACATGGATTTCTTTAGTAGTTGAATGAACTGCAACAAAAAAGAACAAAACCAAAATTTGGCAGGACATAAACTAAACAAAAGAAATATAGAAATTAATTTTTTATTAATCTTATACCGCAGAGAACAATCATCTTATATTTATAAGAGAAAATATACGACAAACCTTTGATTTTTTAATCTGCTGTATTCTTATACTTGTTAAATATACAGAACTTTCAAACAAACATCTGGTTCTACCTTTATTTGTTATCTAGAAAACATATAGTAATTTCGAAAGGTTCATTGCTTGAGAATTAATGCACACAAGCTTTTCTTCAAATTTTCATTCGATTATAATGTCTTCATTACCATTTTTGATATATTTTTTTCGAAAAGGATTTGCACATCATTGGCCATAACTATCATATTAGTTTCTGAATCCTTTAAGTCGCTATCTCTCTATCTCTCTCTCTTTTACCGATTAGTTTCAATGCTGTAAATCCCACCCATTTTTAATAAATTACTTGTAAAATATTGTACTTAAAATAAAAATAATTAGTTCCAGTACGTTAAGTACACAATCTTTCCCTTACTTTCATTTCAACTATTATTATCATTTTTAATTTGTACACCCTTTTGAAATTTTTTGCCTACTATGCAACTTCTAAAAATTAATTTTGCAAAACATATTTATTTGACTTAGTACCTGTATTTAAATATTATGAAAAGAAGTGTTTTTATGATTTTTCAGGAGTTTAAATTAAATTTGTAAAGACAAAGTAGAAATTATACAAAATAATATTAAGTGGTTTATGTGCAACTGCTATTACACATACATTCAAAACAATCCGAATAAACTGGATGAGCGGGTTGAATGCAGATATGTATGTGTTTACGTTCAGACTAAACATCTGCGTGTGTTTGTGAATAGAAAAGAATACATGTCATACAAACAAAAAAGTATTTGTTGTTCCAACATGCTGCATTCTATTGAAATATGGAAGCTACTTGTTGAATACGCATTTTGTGCAATACGAACATTTGAATATATTTTAAGGCAATAAAGAAGAAGTTTTTGTTTCGTCTTTTGTTATTTTAACTAAATGACATTATGACTTTAATTTAGTTTTATATTTTATAGGAATATTTGATAACTTTATGCATGAACCTACATATAACACACAGTGGCGTAGCGAGTATAACTATCACCTAATGCAAGATATCTTGTTGGTGCTCCCTCTGAACACATGTTCAGTAATTTTATATCGTACTCGTACGTATATTTACTCGTAATAGGGGATATGCAAGGGATAAAGTGCCTAGTTTGAAAATATGGATCTTACAGGTTTTCTTCTTCCATCTTGATGAGCGTTATGGCTTGTGGCTTTATGGTAACTGAAATCAAATGGATACGTGCTTAGCGGACGACTCGCGCTTTTTTATAGATTAGCCTTTGTATTATCTATTGCGGTGCACAGAAATCTCTGCGCCTGTAAACGAAATACAAAAGGTAGTAGTTATTACCTATTTAACTAGCTGAGTGCGGGGACTGTTATCAATCGGCATGATCGTCACGGTTGTGCAAAAAATATAAAGCTAACAAAAGAAGGAGGCTATCCTTTTAATAGAAACATTCCTTTTTTGATATGTATGCATGTATATCATTTGCAAAATAAAGCTACTTGAAAAGAAACTATTTAATTGTCTTGCCGGAGTCCCTGCCTGCCATCGTTAGAAAATAATCTTAGCAAAATCTGTTGTCTAACAACATAGACAACAATGCAGTAAAAATCGTCCAATGCTTTTTAACCATTATAATTTATAGTTTTGCTACTTAAGAGCAAAAAACTGAAAATAGTATAAAAAAATATTTATATTGATGTATCAGTTGCACTTGTTACAGCTGTAATAAAACAAATACAATACGTGATATATTGCTAACGCCTTTTAACACGACAATAACTGCAACAAAATGGAAATGGACAAAAAAATGTTTTACTCGAGAAACAAAAACAACTTACAAACTAGAAACGGCCATAAGTTGACAAATACAAAGGAGAAACAAACTACAAGCAACATGCACGGCACCACTCACATACACGCATTTACTCTAAACAAATGTACGAACGGATAGCAAAGCTAATGTGCCACAAAAAAGCGTGACAGACTACACCAAGAAGGATACAAACAAAACTGATTTATTTTTTTTTATAAAATAAAAAAGAATGTTGAAAAAAACTTGCTTTTTTTGCTTTAAAACCCTGTGTTATTTTTGTTTTAAACGCAAACTATTGAAGAAATTTATTACTCAGTTGTTTTTTTATGAATAAAATGTGACCATAACGAGTGCATCATATGTGTGTAAAAGTAATACAACAAAGTTTGTATGTGTGGAATGTGAAAAGTAATATGAACTAGGTTTGTGGCATTTAGGCTTTGTCTGTTAAGCCACCCCAAAAATAATAGTTTCTAACCACATAAATGTTGAAAAAGGCAAAAACAAAATTGCCGCTGAAATGATAAAGCAAAATATCTATTCACATTGAAGAAACTGTTAGAATAGTTTGGGTTCAAAAAAGAGCAGTAAACAGACACCAAAATGAGAAATTAAATGCTTCATAATTAACCAAATTATATGAACTCCTCAAAGCCAAGTCCATTAATGAATGAGAAGTAACTTACAAGCGACATCCCTTAAAATTATCTGGAGCCGACTTGTTGTATCCGAGTAGCCAAATAACTTATGGACGTGAGAAAAAATGGTCAACTCTTATGTGCTGTACCGCACGTAGACGAATGCTGACAGAAATATTTGAAGAATGAGTAATCTTCGGTTATTTTTGCTTAAACTTACGAGTTCATTGCAGCGTAAGATCCAATTACGGCTCAACCAACTAAAAACAGGTATAAGTATCTACAAATACTCTGGAAATTTATAAATAATCTGTGAAACCAAATCCACAATTTAGGGACAATAAGTTGCTTATAAATCAAACCAGAAAGTATTATAGTTCTACTATATACCACGTCAAAGAATCGTAAACCTAAGTAACTGCCACACACACCAACGTAAAAGTACTGGAATTGTTTTTCTTAGATATAGGGAAAGCATTTGACTCGATTTTACACAGAGGATATTTGGACATACCATTTATTTGCAGAAAATGATCTATGGCTTTCTCGCAGACAGAACGTTTGTAGTAGATAGCGTAAACCAAGGATCTGTTTTGTCTCCATTTTTATACATAATATTTACGTCCGATATTAAATTGCTCAGAAAAAAACCAGTAGCACTATACGCAGACGACACAACGATCATGTCTAGCAGCAAACTATCCAATGTAATTACTAAAAGTATGAAAGCATCATTAACGCATTTACACAAATATTTTTTCAAATGGAAAATTAAAATTAATAAAGGGGAAACACAAGTTGTTCTTTTTCCGTTCAACAATTCTCTAATAAGAATTCCAACTGTGTGGCTCACAGTACAGAGTTAAACTATTCCCATTCAAACGTCTATAGAATATCTAGAAATAATATTGGATAACAAATTAACATTAAAAGAGCATATCTTGCACTAATGTAACAAGGCTGTGGCAGGGCTCTATACCCCTTATTCAATCGAAAGTCAACTTTGAACGTGAAAAATAAGATTCTAATATATAAATCATGCATTCAACCAACACATACGCACGGATGCCAAGACTGGTCGACGACATGTGCAAAAACTCCTTAAGATTGTTCATAATTTAAACAGACTCTATTCCGCAGCACCTCTTCATAGGAAGCACCAACAAGAAGTGTTTAGAACAGTAATAAGTAGACTTACTGAACGATAAAACGAATGAACAAAGCAACAAAGTTTCAAGTTTTGGGGTAATAAGAAACATTCACAACTTCATGGTGTTTTTTTTTCTATCTTTTCGCCTTATTTCTATCAGAAATAAAAATTAGCACGAAGTCTATAAAAAAAAAGGCCTGAATTTGCTACAATATTTATTTTAAGTGGTATTTCGAAATTTGTAAATATAAAAATAATTGTAACTTATTTTTAGTGTAGAACATAAAAAATTATGGAAGAAGTCATGAGGGCGAACCTGCAAAGTTGAAAATATAATGAACTATAACGAGCACAGTAACAAACTATTTATTAACTCAAAGTTTATAAAAAAAAGCTTTTCAATTATAGAAATTATCAAAAGAACTCATTAATCTCTTCGAAGTGAGTTCACCCCAAATTCTTATGCATGACTTTGGTAAAGTTATCTGAAATATTTTGTACCTCGTTCGCTCGAATATAGTCGCGGCAGTCAAATATTACTATAATTTTGGTAAAAATATAAGTATAAAAGGCGAACATAATTCTAGAATATTATAAAAATATAATTACTTATTTTAAATACAATTTAAAAACAAATGAATTTTTGGTAAACATTAGTCTTGACAGTTCATATTTGGCAGTCGTGAAGTAGAGACGTGGCAAATTTATTATGGAAAAATATTGGGTAAACCAACGTGTTTTAATCGTTAAAACATTTTATCAAAATCAGTCATCGATTACTGTGACGATGAGAAAGTTACGTGA